>CM042961.1:23696981-26139248 GCA_023678885.1 Pogostemon cablin | reverse complement strand
CTTGGTAGAGAGTTTAGGTGAAATTAGTGATCGTTCCTATGCCTTGTCCATGATAGATTATAATTAATTGCATGATTACTTTGTTATCCATGCCATGATTGTTGCTAATCTCATCCTTGCATCACTTGGAACCCATTTATCTTTGCATTCATTTTATCATTTATTTCTTTCATTAGTTTAATTGCATTCATTTGCATCTTATCCTCCTTTCCTATCGTCCTTATAAAATCACGGTAAACATGAGATCACATAAGCTCTAGTACCTACCTCTCTTGGGTTCGATAAATTCTTTAATTGGTCATCCCGACTACAATCCAACCAATCACAGTGTATTTATAAAAAATTAATACAATTTATATATATAAGTTAATAATACAACTAAAAATTAAAAGTTATACACTTATTTGTAATAATACATACACGAATTAATAAGAACATAATACATTTATACATTAAAATTATACTCCAAAGTACACTTTATAAATATAATGTATACAATTTTTTATAAAATTATATACACTGTAATTCAATAAATTATACGTAGTATCCTAGCAACCCTACAATGATTACTTAAACAAAACTCAATAAAATCTATACATTTTTATAATAAAATTCATACACTTTATACTTATAAAGCACACACTGATTACTCGTCAATAGCATTCCTCCACCTCAAATTGCGAAACTTCAGGCCAATAAGAACTGATTAATATTTCATTGATAATTCAACAACACATATAGATTAACAAGATAATCCTTCTAGTTACATTTTACATAACTAAATCTGAAAATTTGAAATAAAAAAAATGATAGAAAATCTAAAAAACTGAAAAGAAGAATTAGACATAGATTTCCAAAAATCTTTAAACATATCTCTAAAGACCTCTCTCTAATTGCATGTTGCATGTTGAGAGGCAGATCCTGGCAGTATCACCGCCATCTTCTTCCACCATTCTTTGCCTCTTCATCTTCTTCTGGCACCATCTTCCACCGTGACAACAATATTCCCTAAATCGCCACCATCGTTCTCCATCGCAACAATTAAATTAAGAAGGAAAGAGAAGAATTAGAGAGAGTGTGTGAAAGTTAGGCAGAGAGAACACGATGTGAGGAAAAGAATTAGAGAGATAAAGTTAGGAAAGTAGAGAAATTAGAGGGAGAAGTCGATGCAGAAAATAATGAAAGAGAGAGAAAGTTAGGGAAGAGAAGAAATTAGAGAGAGAAAGTAGGGAAGGGGAGGACAAGTTGAAAATGATCCAATGGGTTAAAATAAGTATTAATACACCGGGTCATAGGTAAAAATTAAGCATGTTGCACCTTAAAAACCAGTGCACAATAGTAATTGCCTATGGATTAAT
Organism: Pogostemon cablin; assembly: GCA_023678885.1. NCBI lineage: Eukaryota > Viridiplantae > Streptophyta > Magnoliopsida > Lamiales > Lamiaceae > Pogostemon > Pogostemon cablin. The sequence continues at coordinate 26,137,890 of CM042961.1, read as the reverse complement.
AGTATAGTATTTGGAGATGTAGATAGTTGTGGTTTTAAAAAATGAGTATGGATTTTGAAAATTTATGTCTTACACCTTTATGCTAGGTTTATTTTGGGGTTTGAAAATTGAGTTTGGTGTAAATGCAGGATTACTTAAATTGAATGACTTAAAAATATAAAATTTTATATACACTCACCAAACTTTTATAATATTAAATCAAATCAAATTCATCCGCATTCGAAAGAAAATAAACCATTTAATATACTTAGCACAGTATAACCTCCCACAAAACTCACTTACATTTTAAAGAAAATAAATTTCTACATACTCATTCCTCAGCCAAAATCCCACATTCATTCACACCAAATACTTCAATAATATGTAAACAAGATCTTCGCGAAGAAATGATTGTTTTTTATTTCAAATTCATATTAGTTTTGTTCTTTTTTTTTCTTTTAAATATCACTTTTAAAGTTTTAGGTTGTTAAAATGTATTATGATTATTAGGTGTTGGCTTAGTTGCTCAAATATAATTGTAAGAGCATAATTTGTGTTGTAACTATGTTGGGTGTTTTTAGTTTAAATGAAATTTATTAATTTATGGACTTGAAATCGCAGTATCTTATTCATTTCTGGTTTGAAGATTTTTTTTTTGTCTTTGTTCAGAAGACATTGGCTGATTTTCAAGCCTCTATTCAACTAGCGTTGATCGAACATAGAGCAAAATTTCGGCTATCATCGGTTGAACAAAGAGCAAAATTTCAACAGTGTTGGTTGAATATTTGTCTATGATTTTTTAGTAAGGTTATTTTAGTCTTTCACAATATTAATGTTTTTTATAAATATATTATGATGGGTATATTCAATAAAATCTTGGATATGGATATTGTTGGATTATATACTAAAAGTCTAGGTTTTTGTATGAACAATATTTTAACAATTTAATTTATTTGAAATGAGAATCATGTGATCAAATGTTTGTAATAATGTTGTTGCAAAAGTCCATTTACTTTATACTGTAGATAATGTGGTGTGCAGCGTCACACGGTAGATCATATCATCGGCTCCTTATAAAGTATAAACAGATGTTCACAACCGAGATAGACGGGGACTATCTATCGTTATGGTTGTAGTGTGATTTGGCCTTAGTCTGTCTTGACTATAAAATTGCACTAGTGCACTTTCTGTGTATTGAATAGGACCGCTGCTGAGATCGTTCGGTTTATACTGACTATATAATAGAACTTGATCTCTGTTATTATGGAAGTTCGTACTCTTAATCCCTAAATAATAACCTCGACACGTAAGCCAGTATTTATTTCCTTAATTCATCAATGGGTGAGATTTAATTATTAAATCAATATGCTCGGTGAGTTAGGAGATGGTGCTGTCTCTATGGTGTGCTGTTGATTGTAAAAGGAATTTGTGTCCTAACGGAATTGGTTGATGATGTCCCCTTGAGGAGCTCATAATGATTATCATGTAAACCCTGCAGGTGGATTTATTCCGGCATGATAATAAGGTTGAGTGGTACTACTCTCGGTACATATATTAATTAATTGAATTATCAGTAATTTAATTAATTAATGGGCATTGAATCTTAAACACGGGGAGACTAACAGTCTAATAATAAGAAGGAGTCCATAACATAATTTGGGATTAGGGTGGCAGTGCAATAATACTTATTTAGTGGACTGATTTATTATTATTGGACTTAAGTATAAGTTTTGGGCTAAACTTGGATGCTTAAGCCCAATGGAGGCCCAAACCCTAATTTCTCCTCCTGGTCCCTGTTGTAGCCTATAAATAGCCAATCTCAGCAGTCTGGTAAACTTAATACACACGCATAAAATCATGAGTTTGAGGGAGAAACTATAGATTGAGTTCGTCTTGTAGATCATTGCCCACATCAACCTCAAGACGTGTCTTAGGAATACAACAGAAGATCTGAAGGTCGTTTGTTCCTGCTGCTAATGATCAACCTCTACATCAACCCTGGTGAAAGGTAATTCGATTATACTCTTATGCTTCTACTGTAGTAGAATTGCATGGAACCCTAACGATTCACGTTAACTAAAAGGTCCAAACGCCAACAATTGGTATCAGAGCGTAGGTTCTAAGTCTAAACGTAACACGTTAGGTGATGAGTGATATTTTTACCTAGATTTTAGTGTCTTTTTATGTGTGTTTTCGTACTATATTTTTATCCGTATTTATGTGCTATTTGGTGGAGTTATGTATTTTTATGGAATTGAGTGTGAATGAACTTAATCGTATGTAAAACAGGTAAAATCACAGCGAAAATAGAGAAGGGAGACGAAAGAAGGAAGAAAAAACAGGGCAGCAAGAACACAGACAGCCGATTCAAGTACACGAGCCGTGTACTGCAAATGGGCCTGTAAGAGATGGCCGTGCGACGACATCAGAACGCACAACATGACCATCCCTTGGCCGTGTTGTGGCACACGACTCATGTGCCGTCGTAAGTTCGCGTTGACCTAGAAATCCTGACATGACTCGAGACGTGTTGCAGCACACGAGTCATGTAGGTGCCTGATCAGTAAAAAAAATAGATTTCTTCTAGAAGCTTCCCAAGGGGTATAAATACCCAATACTTCAATATTTGATCAGAATTTTCGAAGGGCTTCACTCCTACACCTAGATCACACACCATTTCCTCCATTTTACACCATCATCTTCATCCATTCTTCACCCATCCATCCATACTTGATCTCCTCCATCAAATCCACCATCCAAGTAATCAAGGAAGCAAGGGAGAGTGAAGATCACAAGAAGAAGAAGAAGATCTCCATTGAAACACTTCAAAGGGGGAATCTAATTCTAATTTTTGTGAAATTCTATATAGATTTGTCATGGGATTTGTAGATTCAATTGTCTATGTTGATTTCTCTAAGACTATGATAGGCTAATCTCCTTTGTGAGATTAGCTCCATGATTGGTGTTCGATAATTTAGTTTTTATGTAATTTGATTTTAATCTTAAATGGGCTTTGTGTATTTCTATCATTGAATGTTAATTGCTTGATGTATTTGATGATATGTGTGATTAATTGTCATGGGCATATGATTAGATTGAAAAATCAATTATGTGTTTAGGATAGTTCATTGAATCATTTCATCATACACTTGATGTGCATTAATTTAGAATGAGATAGAGATATCCTTCTAAATTTAGAACCCTTTGATAGAACATTTGATTAGCTTAATCGAGAGATTGGTTGATTAGGTGAGGAGAACCAAACCATTAGTGAATTTATAGTACCTTAAAATGGAATATTGCCTATGATTTAGTACCTGTTTAGGGAACTCGTAGAGTAATTAGTACCTAGTGGGAGGTGTTCACTTTAGTCTCGATCCTATGTGCTTTTGGGAGCCTTATTGAGGGCCTACATCCTATCCATCTCGAGAGAGAGTTTAGGTGGAATTAGTGATCGCTTCTATGCCATGTCCATGAGAGATTAGAATTAATTGCATGATTACTTTATTATCTATGCCATGATTGTTGTTAATCTCATCCTTGCATCATTTGGAACCCATTTATCTTGCATTCATTTATTTCTTTTTCTTGCATTAGTTTCATTGCATTTATTTGCAAGCTATCCATCCCATTTTGTCGTCCTTATAAAATCACGATAAACTTGAGATCGCTTAAACTCTAGTACCTTCCTCCCTGTGGTTCAATTAATTCTTTAATTGGTCATCCCAACTATACACGATTAATCAAATGGCGCCGTTGTCGGTGAGGTAACGGTTGCTAGTAGTTTGACGAAGGATTGTTTAGAGTGGTCTTAATAAAGACTTTTTTTTTTATTTTTTGCATCTTATATTTGTTTTAGAAAATTTTGTTCAAATTTTTCTTTCTCTTGTAGGTGCATACCTTGAGAAGGAAGAAGAAGGAGAACAAACCAAAAAATATGAGCTCCATGGATATTCTTCGTGATTTGGTGAATGGAAGTGCTCATTCCACTATGAACATACAAGGAAATTTTCAAGGATTTCAAATGCCAAATTTTGGGACAAATTTGCAACTGGATTTCGAAGTACAAGATATGCAATTCCAATAACAAAATTATGAGAATTTTGGAGTTCCTCATCAAATGCATCAACAAGTATACCCTCAAGATGTGGAAGATGTTTCTCAAGAAAATTTTTCTAGAAATCAAGAAAGAAATCAACCACAACTATGGGGAGATTTTCAAGACTCATCATTAGGCTAGGGTTTGAGTGGATAATGTGGTGCTAGAATTTAGGGTTTATTCTTGAACTTGTTGGAACCCTAATTGCATATCAAACACGTTCACTGCATCCCTAGTGAAAGGGCTGGCAGGCGACGACAGCACAGTGGCAGATGGTCCCTGACGAAACTGAACAGTGATGGGTGTTGCGCCCATTGATACTTTTCGGACAGTCTACCGAAAAAGGCAGGCGGGCGAAAGAAACAGGACTGCTAGGCGTGTATAAATGGCACTGTGCGAAGAACCGGGCATGGAGCTCTGTGAAGTTCTTGAAACTCACGATCGATTGCACGGTTGAGTAAGTTTCCAGGTATGTTGAAGGGTGCGATGCACAAAATGCCACACGGCGGTGCGCTGAAGGACGAATGATCGAGCCATGGCATGATTCTGTGCGTGTCGCTGAATGGAGGAGCAGGCATGCCTGGCGAGTTACCTGATAGCCGGGCGAGTCACCTAGCGCTCTGCAGACTTATCGGGCGTGGAGTTCACGTAATCGGGCAGACTGCCGGGTGAACAACCAGGTTACTGAATGGCATGGCACCCGGTGATACATGCGGAAGCGAGTAGCAGGCTCTCGGCATCCCATGGTTAAGGGTCTTTTGTCGGGCGTGGGTGGATGATGGCCGGGCAGCGTGCAAACCAACGGGTGGGGCAATCCAGCAGCGACCGGTAGCCGTTGCTGACATGTTGCCGGCAGCGGATGGTGCTTGTTTCTTCTGATGATGAGGCTGATTGGGAAACCAGAGGAGATGCGCCGCTGTTTTCATGCATGGCTAGGCTATTGCTGTGCAGTTTTGGATGAAGGCTTGGTGGCAGAAAGATCCCGACGGCAGTGAGTTCCTAACAGACGGCTGATGAGTGATATTTTCACCTAGATTTTAGTATCTTTTTATATGTGTTTTCATATTATTTTATTCGTATTTTATGTGTACTTTGGTTGTGCTATGTGTTTTTATGGAAATATGTGTGAATGAGCTTAAACCTATGATTTTCACTTTTTATTGGATGCTAGATATGATAAGGGAGACGTAAGAAAAAGCGGATCTCAATTCGGAGTTGAAACGAGGGCTATCATCCGAAATTCATAGCTGCCCACACACCTTACACACCATTTCCTCAATTTCACACCATCATCTTCATCCATTCTTCATCCTTTGGATCTACCATCATCCTACCATTAATTTCTACATCCAAGTGAAGGAAAAGGATCAAGGAAGAGAGAAAAGTGCAAAGAAGGAGAGGAGATCACCATTGAAGTGACATCAAGGGAGTTTTCATTCAATCTTTGTATTAAACCTTATAGTTTTATCATGATTTGTAAGGATTTAATTGTCTATGTTAATTTCTTTATGAAGATGATAGGCTAATCTCCCTTGTGAGATTAGCAACATGAGAGTTGTTGGATAATTTTGGGATTTATGTATTTAAATTCATATGTTGATTGGGTTAATTGATTTTCTATCATTGATGCTTTAGATCTTGAGGTTTATGATGATTTGTGTGGTTTGTTGTTTTAAACATGTGATTAGATTGAGAAGTCAATTGCATATTTAGGATAATTAATTGAATCATTTCATCAAACACTTCATGTGCATTATAAATTGTAAAGAGATTGAGAAGTCCTTTATTATTTAGAATCCTTTGATAGGACATCCGATTGGTTTGATTGAGAGGTTGATTAATCGTGTGAAGGGACTCTCATTTCAAGCTTAGTATCTAGTTGGAATTGTTTGAGTGAGAACCAATCCATTCCATATCCTATTCATCTTGAGAAGGAGTTTAGGTGGACCTAGTATTGGCTCTTAGTCTTATACCCATGATCATATGAATTTGATGCATTTATCCTAGGATTTTCACTTCTTAATTGTTGTTAATCTCATTTTTACTCAACTTGGAAAACCACTCATTTCATCCATCTATCTTGTTTGCTAATCATTGCTTGCTTGCTTTGATTATTTTCTTGTTTGATCAACCAATCCCATTGATGATTCATCTCTATAAAATTGCGATAAACGTGATCTCGCTTAAGCTCTAGTGCTGACCTCCCTGTGGTTCGATAAATTATTTTAATTGGTCATCCCTACTACAAAATGGCTAATCAACAGCGTCGAAAGCAGGCATATGCAACATCACGGTGAGTCACATATTGTTTGGATCAGGTCTCAAGTAAGGTTCGATCGGGTCTTCACTATTTCAAGTCGGGTCCTCACGATTTCAGATCAGGTTCGTAGTAAAGCCAAGCGAGTCTGCAGCTTCTGATCGAGTCTGGGTTTGTTTTGTCTGATCTGCACCAAGCTCAGACCCATCTTCATCGGCGATCAGTGGATGGGGCCGGCGATAGCCACAGTCTGACCAGCTGTTGTAAATGGCCGACAGGAAGCAGGGCTGGAACTCAACAATCGGCGAGAATTCCGACTGAGCGATGAGTTTTCTAATGTACCATGTTTTTTCGGTGGGTTATTTCACGATCGACAGATAACCCCTGGACGACGTGGTTTGAGGCTGACTCAGCAATGTGGTTCCGGCGAATAGCGTTCAGGCCGTATTTGCAAGAATGGAGCGGCAGTGTTGTTTTGGATCCGTGTGCAAGGTGGCTTATGGCACAAGGAAGTTTCTTCTTGCGCAAGTCATGGTTCTATTTGCTTTGATTTGTTGACCAAGTCAACTCTTTATTTGGCAATTTTTTTTCTTATATATAATTTCTATAATTGTTTTATTTGCTAATTATTATTACATATTTAGATTGCATGTGCTATTTGATTTACTGTTTTAAATAGCGGCATGCTAAATTGCATAATTATATCTGTTATATATTGTATGCATTCAAAAATCCTCTTGTTAAATAACTAAGTGGGAGAGAGATTGGTCATAGATTATGCGGCCTCCATTATTGATTTATTGTGTGATGCAAGTAAGCTTATGAGTCGGCTATAGTGCCTTCCTCCCCAACGGATGAGTTTTATTTGTGGATCACTGGAACAAATTTTATGAAATAATTATTATTTGTAATGTGATGCAAGTAAGCTTATGAGTCGGCTATAGTGCCTTCATCCCCAATGGATGAGTTTTATTTGCGGATCACTGGTATAATTAATAATTGATGATTGTAGGAAATTATTTGAGGGCGTGTGGACTTCTCCAACTGTAAGACATACAAACTTGGGTAACGTACTTAATATCAAATAATGGTAAACACTTAGGTGCAATTAATATGTATCCTCCCCAACGGAGTCACTGCTATTAAATTTGCATGGCTAAAGGACAATCGACTATTAATCATTGATGCATAAGGTTAATTATGATGTATGGAATTAATGGGTAAAACCTTCTCTTGCGAATGTTCAGGTTTGTATACGTCCACACTAATGTGGCATGCAAATTCACGGTGCTTGAGATGTCGGTGAATTTATTTTATATTGTTTATTGAGGGAGACAATATAAATTAAAATTCGAAGTGTTTGATTGTCGTATTTATTTACTTGATTCTCTGTATTTTCGAATAGTTTATTTCACTTATTGTTTACTGAAAGAAACATACTTACTGGTCCAAAATAAATGATTGATAAGAATCTTGGTTTTAATTAATACTGCTTAGGAAAATAAAAATGTGTGTTCTCACTAAGGATGTTCTCTAGTGCCTATTAAAGTCTCTAGTGAAGAGGTGAGAGGTTCATAAAAATATGATTGTCTCGTGCGACTCTTCAGATACTTGAGAAAGTAAGAAAGGCAGGAGATCATGGTTAACTTGATGAAAGAATTGGAAATACTTGAAATATAAATTGAAGGGGAAACCTAGGTCAATTTATTTTTCATAGTTTGCCTAACTGTTTTGAGAAAGTTCCAACTAAATTACAAGAGATTGTATACGGTGGAAACTTCTGACAAAACGTGTGGCGAAAGAAAAAACCCAATTTCATTAAGACATGAACAAGGTTAATTTCTTATTCACTTGTTGTTAAAACATGATTAATGATGGCGTTTACTGACACGTTGTATGTAGATGTTTTACACATAGTGATGATAAGATAATTAAGTACATGGATAAAATATGAGAGTAGTGGTTGTTGCAGTGGGAGTTGTTTATTTATCTTATGATAGGAATAAACATTTGATTTTGAGAAATTATCTTCACGTACATTTTCATAGAAAGAATTTTATTTCGGTTTCTATGTATTAACAGATATATACTCTATTTCATTTAAATGACATGGTCATTATAATGAAAGATGGAGCCATAATCTGTTATAGTACAATAGTGACAATATGTACACTCTTAAATCATGTTTATCCCACGATGCAATAAATAGTAATTAATAACGCATCTTCTAATCTTAGTAAGAGAAAGGAACCTTCGGAGATGAACTAAACATACCTTTGCCATTTAAGACTAGATCATTTTACTTAAGTACGATTAGAAAGTTGATAGCCAGTGGACCGTTAGGTTTATTAGAAGTGAAAACTATCGAACTAGTGAGTCTTACATGGAAGTGAATATATGATTAATTGCCTTATCAAGGCAAAGGGGTGTAGAGCCATGTAAAGATATGTTGGAAATGGTTCATTCTGATATAAGCGATCCTAAGATTATCCTGTCGAGAGGTGGTTATGAATATTTGACGATTATTCTAGAAATAAGATATATTTATTTGACACACTATAAGTCTGAGTACTATGATTAAATTCGAGAAGAGCATGACTGATGCGGTGAAGCGACATGGAAAATATATCAAGTCATTATGATTTAATCGTGATGGCGAGTACTTCTTAGGATAGTTAGGAGCTATTAATCAGAAGTTGGGATTGAATCCCAAGTTGGCGGATTGAAGGAATAAGACTCTTATGGATATGGTTAGATAGATGATGAGTTATTAAATTCATTTTGAAATCCAAGGAAAATGAAGGTGATTTATTTAATAGTCCAAAAAATCAGAAGGTGATTGTTAACATGAACATTAGATTTTTGGAAAAGGACTATGTAATAAATCATAAAGCCATATATAAAATATTTTAAAAGATGTGAGAAGGGAAACACAAATTTAGTACCAATTGTACAAGAGGATATACCACAACTAAACTGCATCGCGTGTCACATTTGATACTCAATTGTATGTAGTGCCTTGTCATAGCGGGAGCATCGTTTGACAACAAGATGGTTTTATGTTTTGGGAAAGTCGTGAGACTTAGTCCCTAAGAAAAATGAAATCGTCCCATGGTATTGCGACGAAGCACTACAAGATCGAATTGTGCTATCTTAGTAAGTTGAAACAATTTTTGAAATAGAATCTATGGATTCAAAATCAACTCTGGGAGCTTGTAGAACCATCAAATGGTGTAAAAACCATTGGATGAAAATGGGTCTACAATGAAGCAACCAGAGTGATGCATAGCATAGAACTAAGAGCATTACAAGTACAAGCTTAAAAGTGTCCATCAATGGACTAAAAGCAAGCTTTTAGATCATGAAACATCTGTTTTGATAATGAAATCCAGTCATATGGATTTAATCAATGCTCTGATGGATCTTGTGTATTGAAAAGAGTGACGGAAACGTGGTGGTATTTCTTGTATGTACGTAGATGGTATCTTGCTCATTGGAGACAATGAAAGAGTATTGTCGGGCGTATGGGTATGGTTAATAAAACGATATGAAATGAAGGACTTAAAAGAAGCAAATATATTCTTGCGATCATGGTTACAATGATCACAAGAAAGGATGTTGCGCTTATATCAAGCTTCATGAAGTGATACAATCCTTACTCATTTTAGCATGTGACTTTATCTAAGGACTTGTGTCTTATGACACAAAAGTAGATAAAATAGATAAAGGCGGTTCCTCATGCTTCAGCAATAAGGAAGCTTAATCTATAAAATGCTATGCACAAGATTGGATATCTGTTTTGACAATGGCATAGACAGTGGGTATCAAGGTAACCCGGAACAAGAATATTGAATTGTGGTAAGACATATTTGAAGTGCCTGAGAAGGACTGAAAATTATATGTAGGCTTACCGGATATATTCATTACTTCTTGACGGTTACATAGATTCGATTTTTCAAATCATGGGGACGGAAGTAAATCCACCTCAAGGTTATGTGTTTAAATTGGAAGTAGATCCATAGTATGGAGGAATGTTATATAGAAATATATTTCGGACTCCACCATGAAAAAATGATAATATTGGAGCCTTGTGGCAGCCAAAGTATCAGTGTGGTTCTAGAAACTTCATAATGGACTTAGATGTGATTCTAAGTTTTGCCCAAGATATCACAATTTATTATGTTAATAATGGTACAGTTGCAAACTTGAGGAATCATGAGTGCATAAGGTACTTAAACACATTGAGAGCCAGTACTACGTGATACGAGAAATCGTACGATGAGGGGAAGGTTGTTGTTGCCTAGATTGCATCGGATGATAACCTAGTAAATCATTTTACAAGGACCTTATGGCGAGAGCTTTTAATGGTCAAGTAATGGGAAAGGGAATCAGATGTATAGCAGTAGATATGGTAGCATAGTCTTTTAGTATAAGTGGGGGATTGTTGGATTGTATACTAAAAGTCTAGGTTTTTGTATGAACAATGTTTTAACAATTTAATTTATTTGAAATGAGAATCATGTGATCAAATGTTTGCAATAATGTTGTTGCAAAAGTCCATTTACTTTATACTGTAGATAATGTGGTGTGCAGCGTCACACGGTAGATCATATCATCAGCTCCTTATAAAGTATAAACAGATGTTCACAACCGAGATAGATGGGGACTATCTATCGGTATGGTTGTAGTGTGATTTGGCCTTAGTCTGTCTTGACTATAAAATTGCACTAGTGCACTTTCTGTGTATTGAATAGGACCGCTGCTGAGATCGTTCGCTTTATACTGACTATATAATAGAACTTGATCTCTGTTATTATGGAAGTTCGTACTCTTAATCCCTAAATAATAACCTCGACACGTAAGCCAGTATTTATTTCCTTAATTCATCAATGGGTGAGATTTAATTATTAAATCAATATGCTCGGTGAGTTAGGAGATGATGATGTCTCTATAGTGTGCTGTTGATTGTAGAAAGAATCTGTGTCCTAACGGAATTGGTTGATGATGTCCCCTTGAGGAGCTCATAATGATTATCATGTAAACTCTGCAGGTGGATTTATTCTGGCATGATAATAAGATTGAGTGGTACTACTCTCGGTACATATATTAATTAATTGAATTGTCAGTAATTTAATTAATTAATGGGCATTGAATCTTAAACACGGGGAGACTAACGGGCTCATAATAAGAAGGAGCCCATAACATAATTTGGGATTAGGGTGGCAGTGCAATAATACTTCTTTAGTGGACTGATTTATTATTATTGGACTTAAGTATAAGTTTTGGGCTAAACTTGGATGCTTAAGCCCAATGGAGGCCCAAACCCTAATTTCTCCTCCTGGTCCCTGTTGTAGCCTATAAATAGCCAATCTCAGCAGTCCGGTAAACTTAATACACATGCATAAAATCGTGAGTTTGAGGGAGAAACTGTAGATTGAGTTTGTCTTGTAGATCGTTGCCCACACCAACGTCAAGACGTGGCTTAGGAATACAACAGAAGATCGAAAGATCGTTTGTTCCTGCTGCTGATGATCAACATTTACATCAATCCTGGTGAAAGGTAATTCGATTCTACTCTTATGCTTTCGCTGCAGCAGAATTGCATGGAACCCTAATGGTTCACGTTAACCAAAAGATCCAAATGCCAACAGATATCCAGCGTCTTTTCAAAATCTATTGTACATTCTCTGCTCTCAATTGATACTATGTATTTTTCTTTTTCTTTTTCTCTTTCCTCTCCCACATCTTCTTTAACATCAATATATAACCACACAACTCTTAGACATTGATTTGATATAATAAAGTTAAAACTTACCCTATAAAAAACTCAAACAAATATATATTACTATTCAATTGATTTTAAACCCCACATAAGCTCAAAACAAACATAGTCTTAGGGTATTTTGGCCTCGTTTGATAGCTTTTATTGTGGGCAATTTGCATAAACAATATTCCTTTATATGATGTTTTGTAGTGATTCAAATAATAGGATGAGGCCAATATTAATGTGTCAGTTCGTTGGTAGGCATTGTTTCCCCACACAATTTATATGACAAAATTGTGGTTTTAATAAGTTAAATTGCATAGTGAAACCAGATTAAAAAATACATATATAAATAACAGAAATAACCTAAAAAAAAAGAAATGATTTATGCAAAAATATCTTTGAGATTTTGGAAACCCTAATTTCACTCTCACAGCACTCTTTGTTCAAGAATCAAGATCATCAATTCTTGTTGTTCTTCTAGCATCAAACAGAGAAATCATAGCACAGACTGCCTCCTAGGAGTAATCAGTGGGCTTTGTCTATTCTTCCTACCTTATATCAAATTCATCAGGGTCTTAAGTGTTCAAGCTTTCAAAAGTAAACTCTGCGGCATTCCTTGTTTGGTAATATCATAAGACATCGCTTCAATCTACCTGTGCACTACATCATTTTTTTGCTTTTATAAGTGATAAAGAGAAGTTGAAAATAAATGTCTGAAAAGATTTTAGTGTCATGAAATTTGAGAGAATAATTAAATGGGTTCATGAGGTTAAAGTTAATGTTATTTTTCTTGAATTACAGATGAGATCATGACGTTCATAGTTAATTTTGCTTAAATTGTTGAATAGATATGCACAATGAAGCATTGAATCTTAATATCTTTTTCAGTTCTTTTATCCGAGTTGTTTTATCTGGTTGAACCATCAAAGCTAACACTTTTTAGTGTCAAAATTGGCATAAATTTAGAGTTGTTTTGTGTGTGATTTTTATTGTTTTTGTGTGTTTTTTAGTCTTTATTTTCGTATTTATGTTGGATTGATGTTTATAAGATAAATGTGATTTGTGTGTGAAATTCTTACAGGAAATGTCACTAAAATGATCAAACTTGAAGAGGAGTACATCAAGAAATGTGAGAAAAATTGCTGAAAAAAAGGAAAAATGCAGAAAATTAGAAAATTCGACTCGAAATTCTCATAATCGGGTCGAATATCCGAGAGCAGAAATTCCGCTGAATTTCTTAGTGTGCCGGAATATAGGGCACTTGTTCAGGATGAGAAATTCGACCATAAATTCAACCACGGCTTAAAATTCTGGTCGAATTTGATGAAAAAAATAAGATTCTGCGTTTTTTGTCAAAAGCGTTAACACGCTTTTCAGAAATTCCGGCCGAATATTCCATATTCCGGTCAAATTTTTGTACAAAATCTGCAGTTGTGAAATTTTGCCCTAATTTCCATTTGCAGCCACCAAGAATGATATAAATACCACACAATATGATTTTAGAAGGCAAGGAGAACAGGGCACACATCTATCCCTTTGGGGATTTTGATCCATTCCACACTTTCACTCCATTTCTTCCATCCATCTTCCATACTTTTCATCATTTTGGTGTTGGGGACAAGAAAATCTCAAGAGCTAGAGGTGAAGATCAAGAAGAGTTGAAGATTTCCTTCAACAAATTGAAAGGGAAGATGTAATTCATTTTGTATTTTATTTGTATTTTTGACTTGATGGGTAATTATGATGAATCATCTTCTTGTTTTATTACTTTTATCATGTTAGGCTAATCCCTCTAGTGGGATTAGGGATATGAAGAGCACTTTTGATTTATATTAGCATGTGAATTAAATTGATTTTTGCTTAATTGTTGTTGATTTCTATCTATGGGTTTTGATTGCTTGGATTTTATGATGGCACGGTTTGTTGTTTATGGATGATTTATTGATTTAATGGTTCTTGATCAATATGTTGTTTGTACTGATTAAGTGCCTTCATATTATTCATGTCTATATTGCTAGGGGTGTGACGGAAATGACCCTCCATAGTATTAGACGAGCATGGGTAGACATCGGGTTTGGGTTTGACCGAAAGGATATTTGAACTCTATGAGAGGAACCAATCAATCGTTGGCCTTAGTACGCACAAAAGGGAGAATTACCTCTAAATAGTACATTCTACGGGAGATTTAGAGCATGATTAATACCTAGATGGAAGGGGTTAGTGTTGGGCATCGATACTAGGTACGTTTGGGAGTCTCTAGGAGATCTACAACCTTTGTAACCCGAAAGGGAGCTTATGATATTATAGTGATCACCTCTAATTGATACCAATTAAGTGGAATTCCTTTTGCATGTTAGTATAAGTTGAAGTGTGCTTGGGTGTTTCTAATCCCATTTCTTAAGTATTGAATCTTTGACACCTATTTTCTTTTATTTCTAATTTCTCTTATTTGCTATTTTATTTACTTGCTACTTGCTTTAGTTGTGAATTTCAAAAATCAAACTCAAAACCCCACCCTGATTATCCTTACAAAAGTGACATAAACATGAGCTCACGTATTTTATTAATCCCAACTTAAACTCCTTCGATTCGATAATTTTATTTCTTGGGATATACTTCTATAACGACCGAGTATTCTTGCTCGTGAATAAATATAATTCAAACAAACACCTCTACCAAAGTACAGACTTTTTTATGGCTTACACCTATCTTATAATGAAGGTGACTTTTTGTAGTTCATTTGTTCTTATGCTTAACTTTCTAGCCGATTTGCATTTAGGAGCAGTTGCTATGTGCTTTATTACCAAAGAAAACTAGTAAAATACCCGTGCATTGCACGGAAAATTTTTTATAATCAATTTAATTTTTAGTGACAATATTATGCATTTATTTATAACATAATTCTTTCAATCCAGGAGTATTTTCCGCTTAATGATTATTTTTATTTATGCAAAAAAAATTCAACCACACATTAAACATTCCTGAAAATCTCTCTGAAAACGTAATTCTTACATATTGTTGTCACTTCTCCATTATTCTTTTCCAATGCAATTCTTAAACCCTTCATGCTTGTCGATCTCGATACTACAATGTAGAGTTGTCCATGACTAAAAACTGATCTCTTCAATAGCAAACCAACCATTCCAAGTGATTTCCCTTGGCTTTTGTTTATTGTCATTGAATAAGAAACAATCAATGAAAATTATCTTCTTTGAAATCTGAATGGAAGCCTGACGTCCGTTGGTGTTAGTATAAGACTTGGAATTAACACTAAATCTCCAGCATTATTTTCATTCAACATAGTTGCTTGAAAAACATGCTCATCCAATTGGGTAATTAACAACCTTGTTCCATAACATAATTCTCTTGAGTGATCAATATTTCGAAGAAGCATTTCCGGTGTTCCAACTTTAAGGTGCAGCTGATGATTTGGCACTCCAGAGCATTTTTAGAGTATTCAAAAATTCAGGTGTGTGAACATCTGCAAGAATGTCTACATTTGCATCTGATTTGCATGCCGAATCAGAACTCAAATACGTTTTCAGTTCATTTGAGTTCAATCCTATCATGTATTCATTGATTGAGTCCACTACATCAAGAGTTGGTGCAAGAATAGCCTTATCCTGTAAGTATGAAGGATCAATTATAAGATCAGAGGAATTAGGATATGTGCTATTGACAATGGCTTGCACTGGATCATTGTCATACGGTAGAAGAATATCTTCCGAAATTTGAACATCAGTTCCATAATCCATGCAAGAACCTACAGTGCCATCACCAATCTTTGCAACCCATGTAGCAAAATCTTTTATCTCAGCAGATTCACTTGTATTTGGCATGTTCTTTAGTCTCATGTTTTTTGTTAGTCTCAAAACCTTGATCTTATCCCACAGATAAGATGAATTTATTGTTGCTCCAATAATAATCTGCCTTGATCCCTATGGAATTACTGGTGATATCTGTCTGAAATCACCTCCAAATACTACCGTCTTTCCTCCAAATGGTATGTAGCCAAGCATCGGATCTAAGATCTGCATTATATCTCTCATTGTTCTGTCAAGCGCCTCCACACAGAATCTATTTACCATTGGAGCCTCATCCCAAATTATGAGTTTTGTTTTTGAGATCAATTCAGCCAAATGAATCCCTTGCTTCACATTACATGTTGAATCTTCATGGATGTTGATTGGTATTGCAAATCTTGAATGAGCTATTCTTCCATCAGGTAGTAGGAGTTATGCTATACCACTCGATGCTACGTTAAGAACTATTTATCCTTTAGCCCTGACCGCTGCTGATAGTGTCCTCCATAGAAATGTTTTGCCCATACCTCCATAACCGTATGCGAAGAATGGCTATCCAAGTGGTTTTGATAGTGAGTCCATGATTTCATCATAAATACGACGTTGTTCTTCATTAAGTCTCACCTTCAAGGTTTGATGCTCAATGTCCATCTCACGTCTGTTGTAGCACATCTCATTCATTATCATTCTATTCTCACAGTGTATCTCACTATCAAAATCTGGGATGGGCATTCCATTGTAACCACTCAAACTCTTACCCATTTCTTTCAAGAGTTTCTCAATTTGAAGAAGTGTTGCATCCTTAATTTGTTCCTAAGACATAATGAGACTTGTAAACAATAATTTCCATACATCTAAAATTTAAATTTCATGAATTAATGGTACTATTATAACACAGTTTTCGTTATATGAAGTAATGATGACAATCATATATATAATTCTCTATTATTTCTTTTTTCCATTTGTTGTCACCTTATAAAAATCTGTCAACATAAAGTTACAAATATTTATAAAAATGCTCTAATATAAAAATCCAAAAAAATAAATAAAAATAAAGTTATCAATAAAGTTACAAAATCTGTCAACATATTCTCACTACAAATTTCAATTTTGAATAATTAATCACACTAAATCTAACTTTTGCGCCTACTTCAATGCCTGTACCACTCAAAAATGCATTAAATCCAGCACTAAATACAACACGACTCTTATAATTATTCAACCCAACAATGAAGCTTTTAAAATTGAAATGAAGTTCAGCTGTTGACCAATCTTTACATTCCAAATGGATGTTTTTGGTCCAAAATTTCTTGGGTATTACCTGCACTAATATATGGAAAACGTTTAAAATTAAATTGAACAATAAAACAATAGTTGGAGTGATTATATCAAATTTTATTAGAATATTATATATAACTTTTTATGGTTAATCAATAAAGATTAGTCAAATTTTGTAAAAATCAAATCATCAAAAAAATGATTTTGTTTTATACATAATTAATGATTGAATATTTGATCATGTATTGACAAACATAATAAAGTGAATGCCATTAATTTATGTTGTAAACTATTTTACCATTCTACAAAGATTGATGTTCGAAGCTGTTATTGTCTTTTCGAAGTATGGATAGAGTCGATGTAATCGTTGATCTGTGTTTTGAAAATTAGCATCATTATAGTTAAATAATAAAATAAATAAATGTATAATTATTTTGTGAAGAAATCAGCATAATGTTATTATAAAATATATACCTCTCATATCTTCAGACGATAAAGATTTTGGCAAATCAATGGCACACTGATTATTATAACAACGAACAAAGAAAGTACTCATTGATCGTAGAGAATATTTAGAAATGCATCCTTATGAACATCATGGAGACGCAGTAATTTCAACAACATAATTTCTATTGAAATTTCTTTGTCTATTATTAATGTATGAGTTTCGTACATACCGCCAATATATAGTTTAAATGTTATTTTATTGGTATAATTTTTTTAAAATTGTTCCGATATACCTTGTGGAAAAACCTTTGAAAAAAAATAAATTGATTAAAAGAGTTACTTATTATTATAGACAATGTAAACAAAAAATTAATCATTACTTATTTATTATAAAAATAATATATTAAAAGTCATAGTAAAAGTAGTGAAGAACATGATACCCAAATAAAATTTATATATAAAAAAATGAAATTCCAAGGATTAATGGATTTGAATAATGATATGTAGTGAAGAAATATATATATATATATATATATATATATATATATATATATATATATATATATATATATATATATATATATATATATATGTGTGTGTGTGTGTGTGTGTATGAAAATATATACCAAATTATCCGAATTCCTTAACATGAAATCATCAAAACTGCAAGATTCATCTGCAAATTAAACAAACAATATATTAGAATAAATATATTTGATTACTAAAAATAATAAACCAAAATAATGGAATTATTCAAAGATTAATTAAACTATTTATAACAAACTTACTTGTCATAATTGATGTTATTGAGATTTGTGTTTTCTCTATCCCAGAAATATTATAAACCCTAAACAACAAAGTTGATTCTGATGTGTACTTAAAAGATATAATATCACCGAATAATATATTTATATCTTTTTCAAATTTAGACCATCTTTTAGTGAAATGTGGTTTCTTAAAATTGTAGAAACATTCCATGAACGATTCTGATTATCAACCATCATTAGCGTTTCCGTCAATTTACATTCATAATACTGAGAAAATTCTTCTGAAATAGTCTACATGATAAAAGAAAAGAAACGATTAAATATCTCAAAGTTTGGTATACTAAATAATTCATAAATTGCAGTTAAAAAAATAATTTTATTTAAAAAAGTTTAATCTGACCATCATAAAATCATAATCATCCCAATGAATTGGGACAACTGAAATGAAAAAAAAATTCCAAGAAAAAAATATCTATCAAAATATATTTGTAATTTAGAGTTGGACATTATTTTTTTTTACATTATTTTTTTTTAAACTCTCTAAAAATAAAATATAAATATATAGAATATTACTGCATTGAATTACTTGCATAATTTTTGTTAATTGAATTAACTGTAAATAAAATTCTTATAAATGTCAGTGTATCTTAGCTCGTAATCATGCCAAATTTAAATATTATAGTACTAAATAAAATATGCAGAATATTACTGCATTCAATGAGTTGGACAAATTTTGTTAATGGAATTAACTGTGAATTAAATTATTATAAATGTCTATGAACTTTAGCCCGTAATCATGCCAAATTTAAATATTATACTAAATAAATAATTGGAATTAAACCATAAGTATTATCTAATCAGGATTTTCACTGTAATCACTTTACACGGCATAATGTGTGTAATCATATGTACCCATCGATCAATATAGCAATAATACACATACTTAATTAATGTCATATTAGAAAATGATTGATTAACTTAAAATATGTGTAGTTATATATAAAAAAAATTTGAAATATAGAACATCTCCTTTTAAAATATTAATGCATAAAACATTATATTTATTTATTAAAAATTGCTCATTAACATGTAATGTCATAGAAAAAATGACCCAAATACTAAATATCATATAATGGCATCCTTTAATCGTATTTTATTTTATTTGTTTTCAGATTGAGACTTTTGACTTTTAGGATTTGGCAATAAATCAGAATATATATATATATATATATATATATATATATATTAATTTGACTTAAATTTGATAGCAAAATTTTAATTCTTTATAGATTTAATTATCTCATAAATATTATATTTAAGAATTGGGCAGCTATTTGCACTCCCGAAATTGCTAGGCAAACCCCAATAATTTATAGAATGAAAATATAATTATGTGAGAAGACGTAAATACCCTTTTATAAATAATCACTAAATCTAAAAAAGAAAAATCTGTTCGATGTTTGTGATCAAATAGTTGGATAATTTTTTCTCACTGTTTGCTTCCTACAACCGAACAGATACGTGTGTTCGATTGTAATGATCGAACACCCTTTCTTCTTCTTTTTTTCTCACTGTTCGCTTCCTACAACCGAACAGATACGTGTGTTCGGTTGTAATGATCGACACCCTTACTTCCTTTTTTTCCTTCTCAATCAAGGGGCAGCCGAATATATATCCAAAATAAAATGCTCTACTAAGTACACCCGGTGTAGTTCACCTCTTCTCGATGAATTGGTGCAATAAAAAAGTTACTGAATGAACTTTACATTCAGATAAGCAGCACACCCAATTGCATCGGTATGATGATTAATCTATAGCGATTCTGCTGCTGAGAAGTTGGTATGAATCAATCAGAAGACAAGTTGGAGGAGATCAAATTATTTTCTATTCAATGATCAATTCCAAAAGTTCCAATTTAAACCTTAAAATTCAGTTTTTTAAAGAAAAATCCCCAAATGTCCTCATTGTCAGGAAGACGGACGTCCATCGCCGCCTAAGACTTACAGGTGGTGCCGAAGACTTATAGGTGGTTGGTGAATAGAAGGTGTTCTTCCCTCTCCTTTCCTTCTAAATGGTCGCAGCACATCCACAACGCAGTTCCTGTTATTTTTCAACACACTCTTACGTACATTTTTCTTTTCTTTTTTTTTAATTTTATAATTAATTAAAAGGGTAAAATTATCTTTATATGGGGTATATTTACTAATTTAAATATGTAAGTTTTAATTTTAATGGGGTATGTTTAGTAATCGGGATTCGTCTAGCAATTCCGAGGGTGCAAATAGCCGCCCCCATTTCAGAATTCTATTGAAATAAAATAATGTTCTTATAATTAAGGATTAATTAACTATTGTAATCATCTCTATGTAGGAAACAGATAGAATACACAGTAAAATTTCACTGAAAAATTATTATTAAGGATCAATTATATAAAATAAGATAGAAACCAAATGTTTTCATCACAATATTGTAAAACAGCCAAATGAGCGTAAATGGATTGTTTTCAATTGCTCATATTTATTAATTACATTATTGAATTATTTTGAAACACCCCAACCAACAAAATTCAGCAACAAATTCAGTCCATCTTCTCAATCTTGATTTTGACAGGCACTGACTTCTTCTTTGAGGAAGAAGTTGAAAAATTGTCCATTAAAATTTTCTTTTCTCCTGGTTCTCCCTCATAAACATCAATGATCTCTTTCTATTTAACATCTTTCTTGACGGGAGATTCAGCGTTGTCAGTGGCTGAATCAACCTATATAAAAGTAATAATAATTTTTTTATTAGAATTGATCGTTAAATTTTTATAAGTTAAGTAATTTTATAAACCTTTGAAACTTTAGAGCTATCCTCTTTCTGTGCGTTTATCATATTCTCTGAATGCTGCGAGAAAAGAAATTTAAAACTATCATTTTTTCATCTATTATTTTATTATAAATAAGTATTTCATATACTTAATTAACTAATCACCTGGCTGCAAAAAATTGAGGCTGAATACTTGTCAATAACATTCTGATCGGTACACACTCTCACGATAACTGGCTTTTTGTAAGTATTCCCATTCGGGTTCTTATCCGCTAAAGTAACTTTCATCAGCATATTTTTTCCAACTATATTCAAGATTTCATCCGGGAGACCATTTTCTGCATGCTTTATACAAAAGTTACAAACATAATTATTATTAGACTTTCAATTTCATTAAAAAAAACCTCATATATATATTGCCAATTTTCAATTTTCAAAATTTTTACCTCAGATGCATTTTCATATAGTTGGGTAGCAGTTTGACCAATTAATTATCGGCAAACCGCATCCCATATTATAAAGAATCCGTTACATATTGCGTCCATCACCGAAACTGTTAATCCATACCTATCAACATTTGAGATAAATGAATTTATTAGTGAAAATGTATTATTGTTCAAGAAATGTGTTTCAAAAATTGTATCTGTAAGTGTATACAGAAATTGATATCAATTAAAGTTTAGTCATTGCTAATTACCTCCTTGTGCCAGTTACAACTGATTTGTTGCAACCTTCTCACCATAATTTGTTACCTCTCTCTATGATCTTGCACACACAACTTTTGCAAGACATATAGGACCAATCAGCACCGGAGCAAACCTCAAGTATATTTGCATATATCCAATAACTTCCCTGAAAAGATTAGACATTTACAAAGAGCAAGTCATTTAATTTATTCTATTTTTTAAAAGTGAAACATTGTTTTGTGCTTTATAACATGTTTGATAAATAAAAATAACTCATAACGAAATCGAGTTAGTGAATTTCTTTATAAAGTTTAAATTATTAATATGTGATTACTGTCAGCATACTTGCGATTTGTGAAAGAACTCTTCCATATATATGATAATTGCATTCCCCGATTCTATTTCATTAGAGTGATTACTCGAAGTAGTAATTGATGTGCTGTCAGCAGATCTGAGATGCCTCCCCTCGGAAAATAGCCTATAAATTAAGATTAAATTATTCATTACATCTTTATCAAGCAAAAATAATTAAAATTAATAGATGTATCTTTGAATAAGATGAAATGATACATACTTATTTTTGTATTCATCAACAATACCATAATCATAACATGAGATTATCTTTGATGCACTGTATGCTGTAATTAGTGTGGGATCATCTGCTCAAATAAAATAATAAGTCCAAATATTTAAATATGCTAAAATTAAATAATAATAAAATAATACAATCATATATTTTATAAGATAATATTCAGTATAAAAACATAGTCTATCATTCTCATTTTTAGGCCTAAAGAGCTGTAAAATCACAATATCACCAATAGCAGAATTTCGATCACTCAGTGCCTCAATTTGTTCCATGTACTCTTCTTCCCAAAGAAGTACTATCAAACATCTTCCCCTACTTGAGACAGATGTTTTTTTATCAAATGGTTGTGAAAGATAACATATTAGATTTTATTGAAAAATAAGTAGAAGATTATTTACTCAAAATCTTCAAGTTTGAACTCCATAAGCTTTTTTGGAATTCCATATACTTGAACCATTTGAAGTCGTGTAACTTCACCAACTTTCCCAATCACATCTATAAAGAGCAGTTAAATTTTAGAATAAAAGTATAATTTAAAATTTATTTATTTATAATTGGTTGTAGGTAAATAAAAATAAATACCTATGAGAACTTTGTAGTCCACGATTTTACCAGCAAGTAAATCTTCAATAGTCACCAATGAATAGATCATCTTTGGAAACTATCATCAAACAACTCAGTCATGACTGATGTTTTAATTAGATAGATCGGGTGACAACAGTTTGTAGATTTGTAGTTCCCACAATTTTTGGACACACAAAAGTCACGAATTTCGTATATGCAACCTTCTTTCCACATTGTTTTCAAGGTTGCAGAAATATTGTTTATTATTGTTATTTGAATACGATCTCCCTGCATATGAATATAAATTAATTTTTAAATAATATTTCAACAATGAAATTGCTTAAATAAACAAACATATACCTTAATATTTTGAAACACTCCTTCAGTATTTTTTGCATCCACTTTGTAACCAAAAGCAGGAGCTTCATATACCCGAGCGCACCTCAATTTCATTGCAAGATTGCTTCATATAGATTGGATTTGGTTAAATATTGATCCTTAAATTAACGGTCTAAATTTGTATTGTACCTGGGTTAAGTTAGTTTAAGACAACGTAAAAATTCATGTCATTAGCTAATGGTTGAATTAATTTATTTATTTTTTGTTAATGATGATGTGTTGTCATATGATTTATGTTTTGTAAATATGAAATAATATTGGGAGGTGATTATTATCATTTTATTGGAGATCAAGAGTTTCAATCGGTATTTATGTTGTTAAGCACTATTAGTAATTCTATTTTGAAAACTACAAAATTCATGGCATACTTTCATTACGAATTTAAATCTGGTGTATAATCTCAAGTGGTTGAATATTTTACCAATGTACGATGCAAATTTCTTATCAGTACACGTGCATGTATTATTGTAAAAATAACAAAGGTAAATTGGAAGAAATTTAACAATCATTATCTTAATTGGTGCTCGGTGTATGTATATATGTTAAGATAAAATCGTAGATAATTTTTCAAGAGTACATATAATACTAATCTTATTTAAGAAAAAAATTTTGATACTGGAAAACCTATTGATAGTAATCTACAGACAGCACGTTATTCTTCATATCATTTTCTATTTGGTTAAGAAACATCGTAGACAAGTTTGCCAACGGACCCAACTAAATAGGCCTTACATTATTTTAGGTAGTGTTTTTATAACCGGACTGGAGGCTGAACTGGTGACTCCACCGGTTTGAGGTTCAACCGGTCGGACCGACGGTTCAACCGAAAAATTAATTTCACCTATTTTAATTATATTTTAAAAAAATTATAAAAAATTATATATATATATATATATATATATATATATATATATATATATATATATATATATATATATATATATATATATATATTATAATAAATAATACAACTAAAGCCCCTTAAAGCCCACTTTATAATTTCATAAAGCCCAATTAAAAATGATTATTTAAAACTAAGAATTGATAAATATTATTTAATTAAATTCTTGAAAGCAGAAGTAGGGTTAACATTCTTTATCCATCAACGCCTCGTACTCTGTTTCTCTCTCACATTCGAATAGCGTAGCGCCTTTCTCTCTCTCTCATATTCGAACAGTGCCTCTCTCTCTTCAAATTCTGTATATTGTGTATTGGTATTCTTCTTCATTTCAAGCGGCCTTTAGTCCAGACAATCGGTTGCTTGGAGCTTTTCTTTGGATCTTGAAGAGTGCGCTCGACATTTTCCCCCCTCTTATTCTCCCCCCACTATAACATGGAGAATTGGGTGTATGTATATATGATGTGTATTGCAGGTAATACATTTTGATTTTTCAAATTTCAAATCTTTGTAATCGAAATAAGCAGAATAGAATTTTTTATGTTTGAACTTTGCATAATATGAAAATTTAGAATCAAAACCGGCTATTCCCTGGGTCTAACGGTTTTCCAATTTTCCGGTTTTGAGCGGTCCAATCTGGTTATTCCCGATTCAACTGAAAAAATGGTTTATAGGTTATTTTGGACCGATTTTGGATCCAGTTCTCGATTGAACCGGCCGGTCCAGTCTAGTTTTGAGATCACTAATTTTAGGATAAACCTCGTATCAAATTCATCATATGGATAGGTTGTTATATGGCCAAGATTGTATCGATACTTTGAGAATGGATTAGAACGCATTCGGGCGACTTTGTTTGTTCTTGACAGAATTAGGTGACTTGTCAAACTCTAAGTACGTATGAGGTAGATGAACAAGTTGCACTAATATTATCCATCTTGGCCACCACATGATAAATAGGGTCGTTTAATTTGATTTCCATAGAAGTGTTCAAATAGTATCTGATAAGAGTGATAATTCACGTATTTTGAGCTCGGATTTGTGTGAAAATTAAGTATGAATTGGTCTATTATCACGACAAATTCGGATGTTTATGGAAAACCCATGAATCAGATGCTACTGAGGCTATTTGAGCATATTTGTACAGGAAAACAGGTTAGAAGTGCTCGAAATTGGAAAACATATTTTTCGAGGTGCAGTTCGACCAGAGTAGTCCCGTTCGACCATGTGAAGTCCGGTCGAACTACAGAGGAGAAGTCGAACTAGAGTATTTCAACTTACAGAGTAGTCGTTCGACCAAGGATGATCCATTCGACCAAGTGAAGCCTGGTTGAACCACAGAGGTCAAGTCGAACGGCGAGTTTGAAGATGAGTTTCAGTTTACAGACATGTCGTTCGACTACAAGGGTCCCATTCGACCAAGCCAAGTCTGGTCGAACTGAGACACTTCAGTGCTGAAATGCCAGGATTTCCACCTTCAGTGCGTGCATGTGCGTGTTCTCTATGAAAAAGCTCAGTAAAGGTCCATGAGGAGAAGTTACAAGTATAAAAAGGGGTGCCGATCACATCAAAAAGAGAGTTAGATTCCATTTCTATCCTACACCATATTCAAAACCTAACTCCTTCAGCAGGAGCTGTAGAGAGAGATTCGTGCAGCGAATCAAGTGAGAACCAAGTGAAGATTCAAGACGGAGTGAGAAGCGATGGCGCCCACATCTAAGGTTTATTTCGCAAATTAATTTTTCTTGTAATTTTCAAGACTATGGGTAAGATTTATCCAAACACCATGAACGTTCTTCGAAGCATCATGGGCTAGAACTACTTTGATAGTTCTAGGGTTATGAAGATTTTTATCTAGTTAATTGAACTTCCTTGTGTATACTCCGTACAACACTACTTGTGGATTTATTATATATAAGACTATGTTTTATTAATTCATACTCAGAGTCATTTTGTGCATCATTATCTATTATATAGAGTCTGAATACATATCTTGGTTATTGATTGAGTCCATTCACTGTTGAGACTGAGCAGCATTACATGTTATGATTCTAAGTGAGGGGACTCTGAAGCTTCATTAGAATTATCTTATATGAATACTTATTAATTGAATTGAATTCGGGTTAGCAAGTAGGATGAAGAGAATAATTATATAGTATCTATAAAGGGAGATCATATCGGGTTAGAGTACTTAGTGCACAGGAAATAATTGATACTGTTAGTACCTAGAAAAGGGGGTGTAGTTTATGTCTCTTGCTCCGAGGTAATTCACATATGTTACACACTTATCTGCTTGTGTCTATAGAGTAGATTTGTATGGTTTAGTGATGCGTCCATATTCCACAAGGCAGAGTCGGACATTGACACATGGAAGGGAGATTAATTAGTGAAACTGGATGGCCCGAAGAGCTACCTATTTTCTCACTTGTCAACTCTCGTTTATCTCTACTCTCTCCATTTTATTTGCTATTTTATTATTCGTTTATTAGTTTAACAACTATTCTCTACTTAAATTGCCAACAATAGTTTCTCTTAATTAGATAATAATAAATTGATAACCAACTGTCCTTTGGATTCGATAATATAACTTGGTCGCTTATCTATGCTACAATCACATCCTTCATACTTGGGGATTAATTGTGTGTTGAGAAATGCCCAATAAGTTTCTGGCGCCATTGCTAGGGACGGTTGTCCTTATCAAATTTATTGTTACTATTTTATTTGAAACTTTTCCATACTTGTCTTTAGATTCTAATACTATATTTTTCTTAGGTGTATGCACACTAGATCTAAGACAGGAACATTAGCGCCTTTTAATCCAGAAATTGGAGCATCATCGTGGAAGAAGAAGGCAAAGAAGAAGAAGAGCAAAAATGTGGAAGCAACTGAAGCTCTTAATTTAGGAGTTGAAGTTGACGTACTGAACTCGAAAGCTATTGATGCTGCAACCGGAGACAAATCGGAAGCAGAAGCAGTCACCATGGCCCAAGATAGGGCAAATCTGGACGATGTTGCCATCCGTGAAGTCTTTAAGAATAACGGAGGAGGCAACATAGGGCTGTTAGGAGCATGTGAAATCGATGTCGATTTTGATCTTCATCCCGCTCTTATCAGCATGATAGAAAGGAACTCCTTTTGTAGGGGAACTTTCGAGGATCCTCAACAACATCTTAATAAGTTTCTTGGTTATGCAAGCACACAAAAAGATGCAGGAACTCATGAAGATGTAAGAAGGATCTTACTGTTTAAGTTCTCGCTTACTGAAAGAGCGAGAGATTGGTACAATACTCTTAGTGTTGCTGAATGTACTACATGGGAGCAATTGAAAGTGAAGTTCTTGGAGCGATACATACCACCTTCAAAGGTGTTTAAGATGAAACAAAAAATCAATCAATTTGCTATTAGTGGTAATGAGAAATTTCATGAAGCATGTGATAGATTCAAGGACATGCTTAGAAGGTGCCCGCAGCATGGATTGTCAAAAGCTCAGTATATCAGTATCTTTTACAATGGATTGGATTGTGATTCTAGTGTTTTGCTCGATGCTTCATATAATGGAGCACTACTTGCTAAGACATCCGTTGAGGCCGAAAAGCTCTTTGAGGATATTTCGATGAATTTAAGAGATTGGTCATCTGATAGAGTGAGAGGGACTTATGTCATTGGTAAAGTAGCACATGTTGAACATACGATGGTAAAGTCAAGTAGAGAAGATGAGATCGTCTCGAGCTTGGTAAATATCAACAAGCTACTTGAATCTTAGCAAAAGCAGATTATTGATTTATCGTAGAGAGTACCAATAATGATGCAGTAGGATGACGGTGAAGAAAGACCGATCTAAGAGGATATAGAAGAGGCAAACTATGCCATGGAGCAAAGTATTCAAGGAACGAGGTATCCAAACAATCAAGGAAATAGGAATTACCAAGGGAACTACAATAATCGTAGTCCCTCGGGTAACTATCAACAATCAAGGAGGTCGGAATTTTCATGGAGCAATCCAACTACGGCGATGCAACCTCCTGTTGGTGTTAATTCTAGTTCTAAGATGGAAGAAGAGAAACCTGGTTTGGAGGATACGGTGAACCGTTATGTGGCTAGGAATGTTGCAAGGGTGGATCGTATAGAGATAGAAATAGATTCAAACCATGAAGAGTTATCCAAGTAGATGAAAGACCTTACCTTGTTGATGGGAGAGATGGCAGGGAATGTGAACAAGTTGACGCAAACTATTGAGAAGGGTAAGCTCCCGTCTCAAAGTATTATGACTCCTAAATCTTGTCAAGCCATCATATTGAGGTCCAGGACGCAGTACGAAGGTTCGATGAAGCAGGTGGATGAAAACGAAGAAAGCAGGGCCACAGTTCAACCAGACTCACTCAGTTTGACCAGACATGCTGGTCGAACCACCTTTGTAAAAATAGAGAAATGATGCTCTATTTTCTGGCTCACCATTCTACCAACACCTTTCAGTTCGACCAGACCTCTCTGGTCGAACGATGGTCAAACCGGCACCTGTTGAGCTAAAAAATTGAGTTCAGTTTATAGAGCCTCAGTTCGACCAGGTCTCTCTGGTCGAACTATCAACCTCTGAACTAGACAAACTGATTCTGTTTTCAGACACCCAGTTCGACCACACTCATTCAGTTCGACCAGACCATTCTGGTCGAATTATGGTCGAACTGCGGCAATCGACTCCCATTTCTGTATCGAATGCTACACCTATTATTCATAATACTCTAGTACCATCACAAGAGTAAAATACTGAACTTATAGTAGAGAAGAAGTGGAAAAGAGCCAAGAGATTGAAGGCCGAGAAGGATAAAGCGAAGGAGGTTGAACATGATGAATGGGGAATTCTTAAGACAAAGATACTCATTCTTTTCCTTTTAGGATAGTAAAGAAGGGATTGGAAGATAAGTTTAAGAGATTTTAGAATATAATGAACAATATAAGCTTGAACTTTCCTTTCTCCGAAGCAATCATGGAGATGCCATACTATGCCCGATTTCTTAAAGATATCATATTGAAGAAGATGAGCTTGAACAGAGTAGAGATAGTGAATCTATCAGAGAACTGCAGCTCAATCATTCAGAGAAAGGTGCAAGCTAAGTTGAATGATCCGGAAAGCTTCACTATTTTATATGAAATTGAAAGGGGGCCGGCTTGAAAAGCTTTGTGATCTTGATGCAAGCATCAACTTGATGCCCTTATCTATATTCAAGAAGCTAAGTTTGGGGGAGCTTACTCCCATGATGGTGGCTCTACTGTTGGCGGATAGGTCCATGGCTTTTTCAAAGGGTGTGATTGGAGATGTACTTGTGAAAGTAGACAAGCTTATCTTTCCTATGGATTTTCTTGTGCTAGAGATGGAAGATGACAAGGATAATGTCCCTCTTATCTTGGGGAGGTCATTCCTTGCCACCGCTGGAGCTATGATTGATGTCCAAAAGGGAGAGCTTAGATTCAGAATGGATAAAGAAGAGATTCTGTTCAATCTTGATAGAGTAATGAAGATGCCAATGGAAACGCAATGTTACAGCATTGATGTGGTGGAGGAGATCATGAAGAAAGATATGTCCTTGATCCTATCGAAGGATCCCTTGGAGACGTGCTTGGCGGAGTATCTTACTTTTCCCACCACATAGCTGGATGAGCTCTCTAATGAGGTATGTATTGAATTCTTGAAAATTTATTTACTTTGGGTAATGACAGGTATGAACAAAAAAGAATCAAGCTTGAAGAAGTTAAGTGGACTAGACAATACCTCCCATTGGATAGAGAGAGCACACCGAAGGAAGAAAAGAAGAAAGAGTTGAAACCACTATCGGAGCACTTGAAGTACACCTATCTAGGCGACAATGTAACGTATCTGGTAATTGTATCTTCTTCTCTTACTGATGATCAACTTGAAGAGTTGTTAGATGTGCTTAGGAAGTATAAGTCTGCTATTGGTTTGACTCTTGATGATTTGAAGGGTATTAGTCCATCATATTGCATGCATAAGATAAGGTTGTTAGATGAAGCTAAGGGTTGTATTCAAAATCAACGGAGGGTTAATCCTGCAATTCAAGAAGTGATTAGAAAGCAAATCCTAACGTGGTTAGAGGCAGGAATAATTTATCCAATTAGTGATAGCCCCCATGTGAGTCCATTGCATATAGTAGCTAAGAAGGCGGGCATGACTATTGTGAAAGCCGATGATGGAGTGACATTAGCCACTAGGATTCCTACGAGATGGCACGTGTATACAGATTACAGAAAACTGAATGAAAATACATGCAAAGACCATTTCCCTCTTCCTTTCATGGATCAAATGTTAGATCGTCTAGCAGGGTATGAGTTTTATTATTTCTTGGACGGGTACTCGGGTTATAATCAAATCATGATTACTCCCAAGGATCAAGAAAAAACTACTTTTACTTGCCCTTATGGAACTTTTTCTTTTAGGAAAATGCCTTTTGGGTTATGTCATGCATCTACTACATTTCAGCGTTGCATGATGGCCATATTTGATGGTTTGATAGAGAAGATCATTGAGGTATTTATGGATGATTTTTCTATTTTTGGTTCCTCCTTTGATATTTGTTTGTCTAATCTATCTACTGTTTTGAAGAGATGTCAAGAAACTAATCTTGTCTTGAATTGGGAGAAGTGCCACTTCATGGTGAGAGATGGGATTGTTCTTGGGCATCATATTTCGGCCAAGGAATTGCAGGTTGATCGAGCAAAGGTGGTGGCTATTGAGAAGCTTCCACCACCTACGAATGAGAAAGGAGTGCGGCCCTTCCTTGGACACGCCGGATTCTATAGAAGATTTATCAAAGACTTCTCAAAATACTCCAAGCCCCTGTTTCACTTACTTGAAAAAGATGTTCCTTTTGTTTTTGATAAAGAATGTCTAACAACTTTTCAAGTTTTGAAAGAGGTACTTATTACTGCACCTATCTTGATCACACCTGATTGGACTCAGCCGTTTATACTTATGTGTGACGCAAGTGATTTAGCACTTGGAGTGGTGCTTGGGCAGCTGAAAGAAAAAAAGTACTGTGCCATCTATTATGCGAGCAAAACTTTTGATGCAGCACAAAAGGACTATACTGTTATTGAGAAGGAGTTTTTAGCTGTTGTGTATGCATTTAATAAGCTTTGACATTATTTAGTTGGCATGAAGACAATTGTGTACATGGATCATTCTGCGATCCGGTACTTGATGGAGAAGAAGGAAGTGAAGCCCAGGATTATTCGATGGATCCTTCTTCTATAGGAGTTTGATATGGAGATCCGAGATAAGAAAGGAACAGAGAATGTGTTAGTGGATCACCTGTCAAGGCTGGAGACAAGGGAGCATTGTGATGATTTTTTTGATTATATAGAGGAGATGTTCCCTGATGAGAAGATTATGGCAGTGTTTGTTGAAGGAGCGAAGAGAGCTTATGTAGTGGTTGTTTAAGGAATGGAACCATGGTATGCGGATTATGTCAATTACATTATCGTAGGAGAAATTCTGAAAGATCTCAATAGGTGTCAACTTGCAAAGTTTAAGAGGGATGTTGAGACTTTTATATGGTATGATCCGTTCGTCTACAAATTTGTACGGATTCTATCATCCGTAGGTATGTGCCCGAGATAGAGATGGAGAGTGTTCTTGATTTTTGCCATGCACAACCTAACGGGGGGCATTTTAGAACTCAAAAGATTTCAGTCAAGGTACTACAATCCGCTTTATATTGGCCTTCCTTGTTCAAAGATTGTGAATCCTATGTGGCGACATGCGATAGATGTCAAAGGATGGAAAATATAAGTAAAAGGGATGAGATGCCACTTCAACAAGCATTGTTGTAGAGATCTTCGATGTATGGGGAATTGATTTTATAGGGCCGTTTTCCCCATCTAATGGATTCCTATACATCCTTCTTGTTGTGGACTATGTTTCTAAGTGGGTGGAAGCAATTCCTACCCGCATGAATGATGCAAAAACAGTTTTGTCATTCTTGAAGAAACATATCTTTGCCCGCTATAGAGTTCCTAGAGCACTTGTAAGTGATGGAGGTCCCCACTTCGTCAACAAGCTTATTGAAAAAATTATCAAGGAGTATGGTATTAAGCATAGGGTTACTACACCCTATCATCCTCAAGCGAATGGGCAAGCAGAAGTCTCTAACCAGTAATTGAAGCAAATCCTGGAAAAGGTGGTTGGAACCAATAGGAAGGATTGTGCTATGAAGCTCGATGACGTCTTATGGGGGTTCTGGACTTCATACAAGACTGTGCTAGGAATGTCACCTTATCAAATCATCTTTGGGAAACCGTGCCACTTACCCGTAAAGATTTAGCATAAATCTTTTTGGGCAGTAAGAAGCTTGAACTTATCCATTAAGGAGGCCAAGGATTTATGGTTGACTTATATCAATCAATTAGATGAGTTTAGAAGCCAAGTTTTCAAGAATTCGGTGATCTACAAGGAAAGAATAAAGAAATGGCATGATTCAAAGATCACTTACAAGGAATTCAGGCAAGGTGATGAGGTATTAATTTTTAACTCTCGTTTGAAGCTCTTTTCAGGAAAATTGAAATCAAAGTGGACGGGACCGTTCATTATCTATAGAGCCTATGGAGGGGGGTTTTAAGATCATGGACAAAGACGAAAATATCATAGCGGCGAATGGGCATCGATTGAAGCATTATAAGTCACCGGATGATG
Source organism: Pogostemon cablin (assembly GCA_023678885.1). Classification (NCBI taxonomy): domain Eukaryota; kingdom Viridiplantae; phylum Streptophyta; class Magnoliopsida; order Lamiales; family Lamiaceae; genus Pogostemon; species Pogostemon cablin. Next base: position 26,104,848 of record CM042961.1, on the reverse strand, counting down.
CTTGTGTCGTCTTTGAAGATACCTTACATTGAGTTGGTACCATCGTGACTCTCCGATGTTAAACAAGAGCACCTATTGGGGGCTTATCCTCCCGTTTTATTGCTTTATTTATTTCGTGTGAGTAAGAAATTTTATATTTAAGGTGCTTACTAATCGGCAATTATATCTCTTTACAAACTAAGTTTCAAAAGTAAGTTTTTACTAAGTTTGGGGGGGGGGTGTGATGTACTTACCTCATTGTAGCACCAAGAGTATAATATTTTCTTTGTAACGTTTTCTAGGGGAGTTAATTTTTTGCGGTATATTAAAACTTTAACCAATTTTGATGTGTCAATTTTTTGCAATTTGCCTAGTGTTCAGTGGTGTTTTATTTGTTGTATAGTGTGAGCGGAGTAATATACATGATTTTTATATAGTCTAAGAGTGGTTCTCTAGTTTTATTTTGACTTAATATGATGCTTGATGTTATTTTAGAGTTTGAGTTTTGCAGGGGACGAAGAAAAGCACGAAAAATGAACTTCTGGAAGCCCGTTCGACCATACTTTCGTGGTTCGACCAAAATATTATGGTCAAACTACGGTCAAACGACATGTTGGGAAGTTTATCAGTTTACAGAGGGCCGGTTCAACCAAAGCCATCCGATTCGACCAACACTCCCCGGTCGAACGGAACAAGAGAGAACAGGGGACGACATTTCATTTTACAGACATCTCGTTCGACCAACACACTGTGGTTTGACCAAGACTGTTTGGTCAAACTGCGGTCAAACGACAAATGGTTTCAGTGGACAGACACCCGGTTCGACTTGGAAGCCCTAGTTCGACCACGCCCTTCGAGTCGAACGAAGTCTGGAGTTGCAATTTAATGCGATTTTCAGCGCACTGTTCGACCAAATCCCATCACCCTTCCTTGAAGCTCTCGTTCTGTCTGTAAGAAATTCACTCTAAACTCATCCTACACTTAATACTTCCTCTCCACACACTTCCACATCCAAGATTTGGAGGATTCAAGTCCGATTTTGGATTATTCCACTCAAATTTGGGGATTTTTGGCAAGCGTCATACACACACCATGTCCAGAGATAAAGGTATGTTTTCTTACTTCTTTACCCTTGAATTGGAGTAGTATATGCTTAATGAAGATTGGGTAAGTTGATTAAACATGTTTTTAGTTGGAATTGAAGTTGAATCTTGGTGTTCTTGTTGAAATTTTACATGAATTTGCATGAGTTCAATTTATGTTGGATTGATAGAATTTTGTGAAATTGATGATGCTAATCTTACGAGCTTGAGTTTAATTTCAAAATGCATGTATTGGCTCATTGATTTAAAGTGACGTTTATGAGCAATTGAGTTATGGAAGTTGGCATGCTTGGAATTTTTGTTGAAGTTTGGAATTTGAGAAGCATGTTGAATGTGGATTGAAATTTAGGACTTTTGATTCCCTCGTGATTGAAAGTGTTGAGTATACATGTGTTGTATGTTTGAAGTGCACACTTGAAATTTTGGGAATTGATTCATGAAGTGATTATTGCATATGAATTTGAAGTCTTGAGTAGAATTCATGCTGTAATTAGTTCTAGGTTGGGTATACTTGCTTTATCTCCTTTATTATGTATTGAAGTATAATCTTTGTAGGTAAAGGAATTGCTACACCTTCTAAAAGAAAGGAGACTAATCCTCCTAAGAAGGGTGAAATTGCAAAGAAATTGAAGAGATATAAGAGAAGACCTTCCGATTATGGCGCAAAGATTGATGATTGGAAGGAGAAGGAAGAATTGTGGGGAGCTATTTCTCACAAGATAACGAGGACTCGTTATTAGGATGATCATGCGATGGTGGAGATGAACATTATCAACGATATTCATTGGATGTTCAATCGAGTAGGGATCACTCGATTTATGGAGCTGAAGAGGGAGACTTATTTTCACATCACAGCCGAGGTGTTGTGCACGATGAGAGTTGATCGTGGAGATCATTATCTTTCTTATGGCTTGTGGATGCAGATTGGTGGCCAGCTAAAGTTGATTTATGCAAGTGAGTTTAATGAGATGGTTGGATGTCCGATAGATATTTCTGATGCGGAGAATGAGGGTTTCAATGCTGATGAGTTTTGGAGATCTATTTTGGGGAGATAAGGTGATTACAATACCAATACCGCTAAGGTTGTTTTTATTCGCAACCTTGTGATAGCATACATGGATCGGATCTTGAGCAACACGCTGTTTGCCCGATCTGAGGGAAGTTATATACCTAGAGGGGAGCTATACGTGCTATGATGCATGATGAATGGAGTTTAATTCAATGTGGCTTCTTACTTTTTACAGTAGCTGTATAAGTTCTCTACTCACTCTTTCCAGAAGATCAACATTGGTAGATTGATTACTCCGATAGTGGAGTATTATCGAGTTGATTTAACTAAGCATCGCCGATCCGAGGAGACCCTGATTTGATTTTGTCGGCTTGTGTGAGGATGGGTTTGATTCAGAGGAGTGATGAAATGTGGATATTCTTCCATGGCAAGAATCCAATTTCTTTCAAGTTCCCATTGTCACTTGTTGATCTTACTACTATTCAGATCAACAACAATCTTTTGATGGACACTCCGGAGTACAAGGCGATATTCGACACTTGCATTGGAGAATGAAATTGGAGGCTTTTAGCTGAGATGCATATCCAGGGTATTTACATTGATACAGATATGATCTTAGTGGGAGATCCAGTGGACTTCGTGGATGAGGATGATCAGCAGCAGCTAGCTCATGAGTAGCCAGAGATGGATTTTCCTCTGATGGAGCCACCATAGCAGTAACAGTACTATGAGCTGCCACCACAGCAGCAGCAGGATTTCTGGCAGTCCCAGGATCACTTTTATAGAGAGCAGTTCAGACTGATGAACGAGCATTTCACCACTTTGAATGCGAACCAGCAGGAGACGAATCGACAGCTGGCATTGGCGAACACTAATTATGCTACACTCAACCTTCGATATGATGCTATGGATAGGAGATTAGGAGATCTTAATGATAACTATGAAGCATTGGATAGGAAAGTCGATAGTTTTATCAGAGACTTCGATGATTGGCGCAACGATAATGATGATGATGATGCTCCAGAGGAGTAGAGGCGCCAGGTTTTATCTTTGTCTATTTCTTCTCACCTCCATTCTCTTTTTCACTTTACAGGTTGAGAATTTGTGTTTATGAGATTCATGTGTGAGTGGTTTGTACTTGATATTGATTGATGGATGATGGATACATTGGATATGTTTGATTTGGATGATTGATCACATTGATTTGGATAGTATGATGATGCTATTAGGATTGTATGTTTGTATATGTATACTATCCCACATCGGTTTCCCTCTAAACTTTAACACACTTGTAGTTGTATATATCATACATCATTTAATACAATATTTAATCTTTTCCTCAAATCTCTTTATGGTATCAAGAGCAGAAAGGTTAACACCTTTTTGAATTTTTTTTTCCTACCAACCCTATCAGCCACAACCTATCCCTCTCATATTACTTTTTGATTTTTTTTTCTTCCTGCCAATCCTATCAGCCGCCCCTATTACTTTCATTTCAATTTTTTGACTTTCTTCTCTGTTATTACCTTCAATGGCCACCGAAACAACTCTACCTACCAACAATGGTGACATTCCCACTCTTGTTGCTTTCAACACTGCATCTCAAGCCCCCTTAAAACTTACTTCCAACAACTATATTTCCTGGAGCTTTCAACTACGAACTCTTCTCTCCGGCTACGATCTCTTCAAATTCGTAGACGGATTCTTTCCTTCTCCAACCGCTACTGTTGGCGACAAGAACTCCACTACACCGAATCCCCAATATACATATTGGATTCGTCAAGATCAACTCATATTGAGTGCTCTTATTGGATCGATCAGTCCGAATCTCATCTCTCTTATTGCCTCAGCTTCTACATCTCATGCAGCTTGGAAGACGTTGTCCATGATCTATGGGCAGTTGTCAAGGGGGCGTATCTTTTCCTTGAAAAATAAAATCCACAACCCTTTAAAAGGGAACAAATCCATCACTGATTATATGCTAGAGATTAAAGGAGTTGTTGATGAGCTCTCTCTCTTGGGTGTGACCACAGATTCAGAGGATTTAGTAATTAAAGTTCTCAATGGTTTAGATGACTCGTACAGAGATATTGCTTTTGCAATTCAAGCTCGAGACTCTCCTATTTCCTTCGACGAGCTTCATGAAAAACTCCTTAGTGTTGAATCTCAATTACTTGGACAAACAACACTTTAGTCAGTGGTTCCAGCCACAGCTTTTGCTGCCACACGAAGACAATCAAATTTCTCTGGACGATCTGGAAATCGCTCTGCATCAGCCCCGCAACGCAATCAACATCGCAGCACCTTGCCGCCGGCACAACACATGGTTCAAACCCGTACTGGCTATCAAGGCAAGTGTCAACTTTGTGGAATTTTTGGTCACTCCGCTAGACGATGCCCTGACCTTTCCTCCCACTCCACTGCTTCCTCTGGGCGTCCTGCACACATGCCTATTTACTACTCTCCATCTGCCCACACTGCTGTGTCTACGCCGTCATCTTCAGGTTGGGTGCTGGACTCCGGTGCTTCGCATCATATCACTACCGATCTCGCAAACTTGTCCCTCCACACGCCATATGATGGTCTTGACTCTCTTATTGTTGGTGATGGTACTCGTTTATCTATCACACACACTGGTCACCTTAACATTCCACATGCATCTAATTTAAAATTTCATCACTCTCTTGTTGTCCCTGCTATATCCACCAATCTTTTATCAGTTGCTCAGCTATGTCACCAAAATAATGTTACAATCATCTTTCATTCATCTTTCTTTCAGGTGAAGGATCTGCAAACAGGGGAACTAATCCTGCAGGGCCCGCGCATTAACGGACTCTACATTTGGCCATCGCTCAACTCTATTTCTGCTTCACCTCATGCTCTACATTCTAAACGTGATTCCACATATGTGTGGCATTCTCGTCTAGGTCATCCCTCCCCAAAAATATTATCTCATGTTTTGTCCAACTTTTGCATAACTTATTCTCAAACTTCTAGTTTTTCTTGTGATTCCTGTCGGTGTGTTCAAAGTCATAAACTGCCATTTGATGAATCAAGTTTACATTCTTCTAAACCTTTGGAATTAGTATTCTCTGATGTCTGGACATCCCCAGTTCTGTCTTTTGATGGATATAAGTATTACATTATCTTTGTTGATCATTACACAAGATATGTGTGGCTCTATCCTCTAAAATGGAAATCTGATGTTCTTCATACGTTTACTGCATTTAAAGCTTTAGTTGAAAACTATCATAACACTCGCATTCGCACTCTATTCACCGATAATGGTGGTGAGTATCTTGCTCTTTGTCCATTTCTCACACATCATGGTATTACTCACCTTACTACACCTCCACACACTCCTGAACACAATAGTTTCTCCGAAATGAGACATCGTCATATAGTTGACACCGGACTTGCTCTTCTCCATCATGCATCTATGCCTCTCAAATACTGGCCTTATGCCATATCTACTGCTGTTTATCTCATTAACAAGCTTCCCAAAGTGAATCTGAATATGATGTCCTCTTATGAAAAATTATACAAAAAACAGCCTAATCTCTCTAAACTACGCACCTTCGGCTGCACATCTTATCCATGGCTTCGCCCATACACTACTCATAAACTCTCTCCTCACTCCGCTCCATGTGTCTTTGTTTGTTATTCCTTAACACAGAGTGCCTACTTATGTTTGGATATCACCACTCACAGAGTCTATACCTCACGTCATGTTACCTTTACAGAAGATGTTTTTCCTTTTAAACAACTCTCCACACCACACCTCACTGCCTCACTTCCGCCACCACCTGCACCTATACCTCAGCCCCCTCCTATACAAAGCTCCATGTCACCACCATCTCTCCTACCTGACGACCATAATACATCTACACCTTCATCCATCCCGCCATCATCGGAGTTTGAGCTTGCACTCCTGCAGGATGAGCCTGTTCGCTCGCCTTCACCACCACCGCCTATTCATCATCCCATGGTCACTCGCTCTTGAAATAACATTACCAAACCCAATCCCAGGTATGGTTATTCTACCACTCTCACTTCCGATATTGAACCTAATTCTATCCCTCAGGCCTTATCAATTCCTCACTGGCGTGATGCGATGGCGTCGGAGTACAAAGCTCTACTTAGAAATGGCACATGGACTCTTGTTCCGTCAACTAAGTCCCACAACATCATTGGATGCAAATGGGTATTCCGTGTCAAGCGAAAATTGGATGGTTCTGTTGAGCGATACAAGGCAAGACTTGTGGCTAAAGGGTTTCATCAACGCCCTGGAATTGATTTCCATGAAACATTTAGTCCAGTTGTTAAGCCATCCACTATTCGTGTCGTTTTGAGCATTGCTGTTTCCAGAAAATGGCCTATTCACCAATTTGATGTGAACAATGCCTTTCTACATGGCACCCTTTCTGAAGAAGTGTATATGAGTCAGCCGCCAGGGTTTGTTGATTCTAATCACCCCTCTTACGTTTGCAAACTTCATAAATCTATTTATGGTTTAAAACAAGCTCCGCGCACCTGGTACATTGCACTGCACTCTTTCCTTGTCTCTATTGGTTTTCGATGTACCAAATCTGATGCATCTTTATTTGTCTATAATCATAATAATGTTATAGCATATTTTCTAGTGTATGTAGATGACTTAGTCCTTATAGGAAATGACAAGTCTTTTCTCCAACAATTTGCTTCACAACTTGCCACTCATTTTTCTATCAAGGACCTTGGCCCTCTCTCATACTTTTTAGGTGTGGAAGTTCAACATTCCTCGAAAGGGTGTCACCTGTCCCAACAGAAATACTTGACAGATTTGCTTGCTCGATTCAATATGTTAGCAGCGAAGCCTGTTTCCACACCTATTGCCGCCGGTGCAAGGCTTACTTTACAGGACGGCACTGATCATTTTGATGCTACAACTTATCGGCAAGCTCTTGGCTGTCTACAATACTTGTTGCTTACACGCCCTGACATTGCCTATGCTGTCAACAAACTGTCTCAATTCATGCATGCTCCTACTGTCTCTCATTGGGGAGCCGTCAAACGGCTTCTACGGTATTTAAATGGCACCCGCTCCTGCTCTCTGCTGCTTCGTTGTGATACTCCTTTCACACTTCATTGCTTCACTGACGCTGATTGGGCTGTCAGCATTGATGACAGGGCCTCCACTGAAGCTTATGTTGTGTTCTTGGGATCTAATCCTATTTCTTGGCGCTCTCGGAAGCAACGCACCGTTGCCCGCTCCTCAACCGAGGCAGAATATCGTGCCGTTGCCAATGCTGCTGCTGAGCTCCAATGGACATCCTCTCTTCTTGCAGAACTTTGTGTCCCTCAATCCTTAGCCCCTCCTGTGATTTACTGTGACAATATAGGGGCAAAGTATCTGAGCTCAAATCCTGTGTTTCACTCCAGAATGAAGCATATAGCTGTTGATTATCATTTTGTTCGTGATCTTGTCCAATCTTCTCGTCTACGTGTTGCACATATTGCCTCTGCTGACCAACTTGCTGATGCTCTAACCAAGTCTCTCTCTCGACCTAGATTGGAGCTTCTTATGTCCAAGATCGGCGTTGTCTTCCGCCCGCCGTCTTGAGGGGGCGTATTAGGATTGTATGTTTGTATATGTATACTATCCCAAATCGGTTTCCCTCTAAACTTTAACACACTTGTAGTTGTATATATCATACATCATTTAATACAATATTTAATCTTTTCCTCAAATCTCTTTAGATGCTTCTTGTGATTATGCATGTACACTTGTTTTTTATGCATGTTGATTTTATTGATGATAGGCATGTACCGTTATTACTTGTAGTTTATATAGAGGTTGATTGCATGTGCATGTTGATTTGGATGTTGATTGCATGCTTTGAAGAGTTCTTAGGAATCTATTACCCATGTGAGAATTTGAGCCTATTAATCATGCTACATGAATGCATGATAGTTCATTCTTGTGAGTATCGTTTATATGTTTGTATTCTAGAACTTGGCTTGGAATCTTGTTTGAAGTTTATGATTGATAAATACTAGGAAATGATCTTAGGCCATTATTGATAATCGAGCCACTTAGCCAAAAAATTTTATCCTACCTTGTAGTTTATATCATTGGAAGCCCGTTGAGCTTTTAAAGCTTTTTCTTTGGCAAGCCTATGATAAAAAGCCTTTATTTACCTACTCTTAAGCTTTGAAATATCCTATTTACTAGTAGAGAGTTAGGGTGAATAAATTTCTAACTCATATGAAGAGAAGGGAAGGAAATTTTGTGTAGTGATAAAAATCAGAATTTGATTAAATCTTGTGCAGGGGTAGTGCCTGAAACCAGTACCCCGATTTCTTAAAAGGGTGGTGCCCAAAATCGGTACTCTTATACTTTGAAGAAAAAGAAAGATGTTGATTCCAAGTGAAGCAGGAGAAGAAGTATTGAAAAGATCATGCGAATGATGAAGGAGAAGAAGTATTAATACAATTTGATGAAAAGAAACTCTCCAAGGTAATTCTCTACTAGTGAAGTTACTCACATTATCTATATTCTCCTACCTTTACCAAAGAACCAACGTTAAACCCAAAAAACAAGTCCTTTGTGATCCTAGTGTTGAAAAAATTATGAATTAATTTTTGAGACATTTTCCAAGCTTATGGTTACGCGAATGTATGAATTGATTTTGAGTGCAAATACTAACCCTTTTAAAGTGTACATCTTTTACACTTGAGCACGAGAGTAAACACTTACCTAGTGAGCTACATGATTTTGAACTCGTAGAAGTATTGTGGTTGATTGATATTTTTACATGGATGAAAAGTATGATGGATGAATACATTTTTTGAATTGATATAATTACATGTGTTAGAATAGGTTGTGCTTTTTATAAGGATCTCGTGATTACACTCTCTTGCCTTGTTTTAATTTTGTTGCCTCGGGACGAGCAACATATAAGTTTGGGGTTTGATGAGAGTGATAATTCACATATTTTGAGCTCAGATTTGTGTGAAAATTGAGTATGATTTGGTCTATTATTAAGACGAATCGGGATGTTTATGAAAAACCCATGAATCAGATGCTACTGAGGCTATTTGAGCATATTTGTAGAGAAAAACAGGTTAGAAGTGCTCGAAATTAGAAAACACATTTTTTGAGGTATAGTTCGACCAGAGTAGTCCCGTTCGACCACGTGAAGTCCGGTCGAACTACAGAGGAGAGGTCGAACTAGAGCGTTTCAACTTACAGAGTGGTCGTTCGATCAAGGATGATGATCCGTTCGACCAAGTGAAGCCTAGTCGAACCACAGAGGTCAAGTCGAACGGCGAGTGTGAAGACGAGTTTCAGTTTACAGACATTCCATTTGACTAGAAGGGTCCCATTCAACCAAGCCAAGTCTGGTCGAACGGAGAGACTTCATCGCTGAAACATCGAGATTTTTACCTCTAGTGTGTGCATTTGCGTGTTTTCTACAAAAAAGCCCAGTAAAGGTCCATGAGTAGAAGTTACAAGTATAAAAATGGGTGCCGATCACATCAAAAAGAGAGTTAGATTCCACATCCAAACCCTAACTCCATCCGCAAGAGCTATAGAGAGAGATTCGTGCAGCGAATCAAGTGAGAACCAAGTGAAAATTCTAGACGGAGCGAGAAGCGACAGCTCCCACATCAATGGTTTATTTCGCAACTTATTCTTTCTTGTAATTTACAAGATTATGGATAAGATCTATCCAAACACCATGAACGTTCTTGGAAGTGTCATGGGCTAGAACTGCTTTAGTAGTTCTAGGGTTATGAAGATTTTTATCTAGTTAATTGAACTTCCGTGTGTATACTCCGTACAACACTACTTGTGGATTTATTTTATATAAGCTTATGCTTTATTAATTCATACTCAGAGTCGTTTTGTGCATCATTAACTGTTATGTAGAGTCTGAATACATATCTTGGTTATTGATTAAGTGCGTTCACTGCTGAGCAGGATTACATGTTATGATTCTAAATGAGGGGACTCCGAAGCTTCATTAGAACTATCTTATATGAATACTTATTAATTGAATTGAATTCGGGTTAGTAAGTAGGATGAAGAGAATAATTATATAGTACCTATAAAGGGAGATCATATCGGGTTAGAGTACTTAGTGCACGGGAAATAATTGATAATGATAGTACCTAGAAAGGGGGGTGTAGTTATGTCTCTTTGCTCCGAGGTAATTCACACGTGTTACATTCTTATTTGCTTGTGTCTATAGAGTAGATTTGCATGATTAAGTGACGCGTCCATATTCCACAAGACAGAGTCGGACATTGACACATGGAAGGGAGATTAATTAGTGAACCTGGATGGCCTGAAGAGCTACCTATTTTCTCACTTATCAACTCTCGTTTATCTCTACTGTCTCTATTTTATTTGCTATTTTATTATTCATTTATTAGTTTAACAACTATTCTCCACTTAAATTGCCAATAATAGTTTCTCTTAATTAGATAATAATAAATTGATAACTAACTGTCCTTTGGATTTGATAATATAATTTGGTCGCTTATCTAAGCTACAATCACATCCTTCATACTTGGGGATTAATTGTGTGTTGAGAAATGCACAACAGTATCCCACTACATTCATGTGATTCTTATAGCATTACCAAAATTGCATTCTCTCATTTTGATCTGACGCACTCTGTATCCGATGATTCAACGTATTAGAGATGGAAGCAGTAATTTAAGGTATAAATTTAATTATTTCAATTAATTTAGTAAAAAATTTGTCATTATTTTCCTTTTAAGTACTTAAATATTTTCATATTTTTTTCCTTTAAATAATGTATTGTCTTGTCTATTAGGGTTGCCTAAGAGTACGAGATGGCCTATTATTGTCCAAGATGAGAATAGAGGAAGATATAAGGATCGAAATGGAAATTACTTCACTAATGTGTAAGCTATATTTGACCAGAATCAGAGGCGGATCTAGTGTGGGACAAGGGGGTACAACTATTCTCCCAAATTGAAAAGCAATAAGTATATATATATATATATATTATATATATATATATATATATATATATATATATATATATATATACTTATACGAAACCCGCGTGCTATGCGGGATCGTTATTTATTTTTATAATTAAGTTAAAAGGTTAAAATTTTGTAAAAGAAAATATTACTCCTTCAATCTAGATGAATAATCTGTAACAATTCAACTCTAATAAATAAATAAATAAAATAAGCCGCGTAAAAAATTAAAATTTTGTTAAATATATTACTCCTTCCATCCATTATCAAGTATCCATTTAAATTTTGTCACTTGGATTAAAAGGGAGTATTATTTTAAACAAAATTGGTAGTTGTATTGATGGTAATTTGTAAGCAATGTGTGGGATATTTTTTAAAAAAAGGAAAAGGAATACCTTCTAAGTAAAAATTCAAAGGAAATGAATACTCTATCAAAAGAGTATTATCTTATTTTATGTGGAATATATATTGAAATTAATAGATAATAAAGGACCAATATTTAGATAAAAATATATGATTAACTAAAATAATTTTAATTTCATGCTTTTCATTTTAATTCGTTTGACTTCAAAATCATACTTTCATATAAAAATAAAAAGGAAAAAAAAATAATTTCCAGATCAATTAAGTATTATTAGTGTAAAATTTTCAATATATACTTGAAAATTTTAATTAAACATCATTCACAAATATAATTAATTTTAACAATCTACCAAATATAATATCAAAAGAATTATAACGCAAATAAGATTAAATTAATTCTACCATAAATTTAATTAAATTACCAACCTAATGATGGATGAATATCCACGATCTTATACTTTAGCATGGAGGTGACTTAACATACAATCCAAGAAAAGAATTTTCATGCCACTTAAAAGAATCACTCTACTGTAATTATTGTTTATGCCAACAATCCAACTTTTAATACCCATATGGAGAGTAATTCATGTTTTCACTGTCTGGGATCAACTTGCATGCAACCTCAATATCCCAAAGGCACAACTCCACAAAATTCTCTTCGCAGTTAGATCTAGTTGAACCCAAATCAGGGCAAATCATAATATTTCTTGTGCTTCACTTAGATGTTGCAACACATATCTCATTAAACCCAAATCGATTCAGTTACAGTTTGTTCTTCCAAGTCCAAATCCAACACCTTTCATAATTGAAACTTTTAAATCAAACAATGAAAAATATATTGGTTCCAGTAAGCTTTTGCATTATCATTGTCAAACAAATAAGTTGTTCCCGTATAAGTATTATGCAATAGCATTTGAGTCCAAAATTGTCCAACAGGGACCTTCTTTTTTAAGTGCACAATTCAACAAAGACATGTAGGTGAGCATCCAAATTTAAGGGTTAGGTTTACACTGTAGCAAAATTTTATATGGTAACTAATATACATGTAGGTTGAAGTTCATCTATGGAGACTGAAAAAGACAAAAACAGAAGGCAGCCCCAACTCCTGGCTTTGCAGCCAAGGTACTCAACAACATTCATTGCATTGCCATATTGCGAAGCATGAAATATTATCACCAGACTATTAACATGCTTCTCATCCACCGGGACCATTAAGTTTTCGCAGCAATCACAACCATTACTAATCAATCTTAACATAAATCCAAAATGTATTTCTAATGTAAAAAATAAACTTAACTTTTTTACTCAATGCATGCCCAAAGATATTGCCATTGCTTTGCGCTAAAACATCACTGTAAGAATTATAAAAACACATATAAGTCACACAATTTAAAGAGAAATGAAAAAGAGGACCCTATGAGGAACGACATGTACATGATTCACTTGATATAATCATCGAATATTTATAGAATAGTGTAGGGCACAGCAAGTGTTCCAGAATAAGGTGCTAGAGTCATCCAAGTATCCAAGTGAATGTCAAAGAAAACAGTAATATAGAAGCAGTCAATAAAGGTGGGGGAAAAATCTTAAAATATATTATTGAAGGAGATTTAATTCAACTAAAGGCTAAACTGCAACTTAGAGATCGAATATCCAACAAATAGTACTATTTTGAGCATGTTCATCATAAGGTGAAGTTGGGAAAATATTTACCCATTAAATTTCAGTATTCATCCAAGGATGGGCCAAGAACGCATTAATATAGAAGCAGTCAATAAAGGAGGAGCAAAAAAATGCTTAAAAATTATTATTCAAGGAGATGTAATTCAACCAAAGGCTAAATTGCAACATAGAGAACTAATTTCCAACAGTAGTACAAATCTTAGCATGTAAGGTCAAGTTGAAGGAAAATTTACCCATTAAAATTCAGTACCATTAGCTAGCGCAATTTCCAAGCTTTTATTGATATTATGAACTACCCAATTTAAAAATAATTAAATAAATAAAATTAGATTGGGTCATGGATATCAATAAAACAATATAAAAAAAGCACAAAGTATTAGGTGAAGCCGGTATATCTATTATTTTAATTAGTCCTAGTAAATCATGCTCTTATCACAATCTCTTTTTAAGTTCAATAATATACAGCCCAAAATATATATGAGAATATTTCTATGGAAAATGCAAATAGATCTGATAATGACTTTGACCAACAATAAAAAAAACTCACCGATTGAATGAATCTTCCAATACAAAGTAAAATTATTTTTTACTGGATAATGCCCAATTTTGATTTTTATTTCTTAACTGGTGGGAAGAAACTACGTTATTTAACCCAGAGCATAAATACTAAATTATGATTCTGTACACTAAAACTTTTCTAGTCACAACACATATTTTGTATGCCATGCAAGATATCAACAATTTCATCCTTTAGAATGTCTAATCTTTTTTTTTTCTTGAAATCTTAAAAAAAAAAAACAAATGACAGCTTCTTGAAGTGCTAGAATTTTCTAAAGTAAATGATCAGAGCATACCAGAAAAGAGCGACTACTCATAATATCTTTGTGGTCGCAAATTGGGAGGAGGCAAGCATCGGCTCCGGATGGTGAACGGTTGTCAAAGACAGCAGAGAGACTACGGTTGAGCATTAAATACTGCTGAAGCAAAGGCCTTGACGGTGGCATCTTAGTATTCGTTCTCATGCTTCACTTGCATGTTGCCACACACATTTCATTGAACCAAATTGAGGAATACTTTTATCTTTCTCGTGTTTCACTTACATGTTGCCACACACATCTCATTGAACCCAAATCATGACAGTTGCAATCTTTCTTTGACGTCAAATCTAACACTTTCTACCATTCAAACCTGTAAATCGGACATTGAAATTATACAGGTTCAAGTAAACTTTTTCCTTTTTATAATTGTCAACCAAACAGTTGGATCCTTTTATGTATTTTGTAATAGCATTTGGGTCAATCCAACAGGAACTTCCTTCTTAGGTGCATAATTCAACAATGACATGTAGGTATATCCAAATTTACAGGCATACTACAATCTGTTATCTAACACCTTCCATAATTGAAAAAGTTGAAATTATATAGGTTCTAGTAAGCTTTTTCATTTTTATCATTGTCAACCAAATAGTTCGATATTTTTAGGTAATTTGTAATAGCATTAGGGTCCTAACTTGTCCCACAACAACTTTTTTAGGCAAACAATTCAACAAAAACATGTAGGTGAGTTTATATCACTTTATATGGAAATTACTATACATAACATTTGAGATTAATTCATGAAGTCTGAAGAGGACGAACAGAAGGCAGCCATGACTCTCGGAGACTTGGCAGCCAAAGCGCTCAACATAATTCACTGCAATGTTAATTAGCGAAGCTGCAATATCAAGACCGATTATTATCATGCTTTCTCCAATGAGACCATGAAGTTTTCACTGCAATTACTATCATTATAGGCTGATCAAAGAAAAATAAAGCTTAATCTCAGATAAATAAATCTACTGCTACTTGCTAATTTAAAAAATAAAGTTTACTTTCTTACCCAATGCATGCCCAAAGATAATGTCATTTCTTCTGTTAAAGCATAACTGTAAGAATTATGAAAACACATGTAAGTCACACAATTTAGAGAGGTACGGAAAAGAGGATTCTATAAAGAACAAAGAGAAGGTAAAGCTATCCAACTATCAAAGAATTTACAGAATTTACCATCAACAATTCCTTGATTAGTCTTATTGCGCAGTTCCATTCTAGGATTTCCCAACCTAATTTAAGATGAACACCAAACTCAAAACTACAGTGAGAATCACAAACTCAAAATTACCCAAAATAATGGGATGGGTATAAAAAAAAATCAAATTCCAAGAAATTTAAACTCATATTAAGGAATGATCAAGATAGTGAAGATAAAGAGGATTACCTTCTGCAACAGACACAACAGTAATCAACACTTGAGTAGATCATCAAACTATGCAAACAATCTATGTTTTAGTAGCAGAAACTTGATTTTAAAAAATCGAACCTCCTAAAAAAAGTAATTAATCACATTATGCCAACATATAAAGCAAACATACAAAGCAGCTGGATATTTCATTAAAAGAAAAAAACTAAAAGAAATGATAAATAATTAAAATTATACCTTGTGAAGGCTAAATCATGACCCTTGAACGTATATCACCATGTCTGAATTTCGCTTCGACCTATCCCCTAACATATTAAGATTAAAAAAGTTTTACTTTTTAAAATAATTATAGCATCTAAAATAGATACAGCCAATAAAAAATAAAAATTGTACCATGGATGTTCCTTGGTGGTGCAAATCTGAGGTGTGGGTAAAGGTGAAGATACCAAAGATGATATAGGCCAAGATACCACATAATGGAGTATTGACCATTGATGTTCAAGTTAATAAAAAATTATTATTAATTCTTTGTTTCAGAACTTTCAATGGAGGATAGAAAGTGGTGAGTGAATGAGAATAAGGTTTGTTTGTAACGTATATAAAAATTGAAAGAAACCATAACGTCCCTTTATAGTTAAAGCACCACGTGAGGATTTAAGTCATATTTTACATTTAAAAAAATATCTCCTAAGAATAGGAAAGCAGGAGGGGTTGCCAAATCAGCCCTTGAATTAAGGGGAAGATGACACCTAGGATAGAGGAAACCCTCGTTTAGTTTATAAAATATATACATATACATATATGTGTGTGTGTGATAGTTAACTGCGGTGGTTGGCAACCCTTCCTCGACCCTCTGTGATTAGGGTTCGATCCCTCATGACACCATTCAGATTTTTATCCATCTTTATAATAAATATTTTATTTTTATATAAAAAATGTCCCTCCTATATTATAGTACTATATTTTTTCTTAATTTTTTTTTCATTTTGATTAAACTCTTCATTGCTTCACTACTAATATGTATACACAATATATTAGTATTCATACTCCACAAGTTTATTCACATTTTCTTTATTTTTTTATTTTTATTTTAACTTATTAGTTGTGACACAAATTTACCTTCAATTCATTACTATATTTTTAAATTTATGCTATAGATTCATGATATGGCCAGCCTTGAGCTGGTCGACAAGCAAGCAGATTTACAGTCAGGTAATCTCGCTTTTGATGATATGCAGGCTGACTTTGATGGGCCTTCGTTAGCAACACCGGGGACTGCCCGAGACTTGGATACGCAGGCTAACCTAACAGCGTCCCCAGATATCATCAACATGGCTCTTCATGTCTTATCTCAGCACACAAATGCTGTGACTCTTAAAAATAGTTTTGGTGTGTTAACAGAATCTGGTCAAGTTGAAAATCAGGCATTCATGGCTTCGGATTCTACAAACCAAACTGATCAAGATTGGGTTGCAGCTTCCCCAGCCCTTTGCTCACCGACTTCTCAAACGTTCAGCCCCAAAGCACTCATTGACATACCTGATCGGGCTGATTCAGTACAACAGCAATCTACTGCTGTATCATTTGGCACTGACAATGAGCAATCCATGGCTGTTTTGGACCATAATGAGCCTCTTAAGGCTTCAGAAATGACACAAGTGGTTAATTCATTATCGCAAGATACATCTGATTTTGTGCCTGAATATGCCTCGTCAACTTTGGTAATCGATGAGTTGTATAATCAGATTGGTGATTATGTTGAAAATGATAAAACAGTGGCTAACTGTGAGGTTGATTTTCCTATGCTTTAAAATAGTAATTTGAAATTAAAAGGAGAAAAAACAAGAAGGAAAGGCGTTACTTATATTCCTGCTTCTAAACCGGTTACACGTTCCCAAATAGCAAAGCAACAGAGTGAACCTCCAGATGTTTGGAATGTTGCAAGTAAACAAGATTGGAGCAGACTTAGAAAGAAAAATAATACTTATTTTTAGCTTAGCTCTATTTCTGTTAAGGCTCTTTGCAAGAGCTTTCTTTTTTAGGCTGTCTGGCTCTTCTTGGCTTTGCCATCCCCACAACATCTTTATCCATTATTCCCTTTTCTTTATTTTCATTTACCTTTAATAATATTGCATAGTTTGATGCTATAGATTCATGATAATAATGTCTTAAATTACTTTTTATAAATGAAAATTCAATTATGTTAACAATAATTATAATTTTTTTAAATTTTGATTTATAAATTATACAATTTTATATATTAAATAATATTTTTATAATTACATGTCGAATGCAAATTTCATTTATGTTCTTCCTGTGTAGGAGGGTTCGGTTGCAGATGAGAGAATACTCCAAAATGCATTGAACATACCATATGGTCTAAAGTTCAAGCAGGTA
This sequence comes from Pogostemon cablin, assembly GCA_023678885.1. Taxonomy (NCBI): domain Eukaryota; kingdom Viridiplantae; phylum Streptophyta; class Magnoliopsida; order Lamiales; family Lamiaceae; genus Pogostemon; species Pogostemon cablin. The sequence goes on along the minus strand of CM042961.1, from coordinate 26,087,073 downwards.
CACCCTATAATGTTTTCTTATAAATACCAATAATTTTTACCCATTATTTTGTATACAAGTAAAAGGATGAGATTGTTTGAATAATATGAAAATTATTGTTTATAGGTCAATATTATTTGTGCGATAAAGGCTATGCAATTCAAAGTATTTTTAATATTCCATACCGAGGTGTGAGGTACCATCTCTGAGATTGGTCCGTCTTCATCTAGGCCGATACACTATACAGAAAATTTCAATATACTACATACTAAAGCACGTAATATCATTGAACGTGCCTTTGGAATATTGAAAGCGCATTTTGGAACACTCCATTGAGCCTTCTTATATCCTATAAAGGTCAAAGTAAAACTGATTATGGCATATTACTACTCCACAACTTCATACGCTTGGTTAATTATACCTGTTGACCTGATTGAGGTGTGTTTGGATAAGGCAACCATGAACATGGAAAATGAAAACGAACTCTCAGAACCTTATTGGACCCATTTTTTGGGATGAGTATGCTCATTCCATGTATACTGAATTCAATAATGGGGTTTAGATATGGTGTCTAGGGTGTAGGTTGAATGTACATGTTGTCTAATATGTATTACACGTGTAATGTATTCATGATATAAGGCACATCTTTAATTTGGTTATGACATTAAAAAAGGAATTATGGATGCTAATATTGTTATGTTAATGATGTACCAGTTGTTGATTCCTCATGGAGTATAATTGTACTTAATAATTTTTAAGTCCATTAATTCCAAGTCAGATTTATCTAAAACTTATTTTATATGATGAATCAGAAACTAACATGGATAGCATGAGTTCATGATTTTTTGTTTGTTTGCAGTTTATCTATTCCCATTAGTGCGTATATATTTACATCACGTATACTTGTCATCTATTGTGATAGGTGTTTAACCTGATTGAAGTGAGACTCACACCAACTTGTTCTTGTGGAAAGGGTCGTTTGATTGTAAAGTGTGCAGGAGAAAATAATCAATATCCAGGAGATTTTACTACACATGTCCATTGTAAAATCGTCATAAAAGATACTTTATTTGGTGTGATGAATACCATCAGAATGATCCCGCAGAACGTTCTTTTGTATTCTTAGCATCTCAAACTTGGGAGATCAGTGGTTAAAGGTGTTATAATCCTCGTGTTAGTTGTAGTCAATCGAATGATGGAGAGTCTCATGTCCAGCAAAGGTGGCACGATGAATTCATTGATGGAAAACCTGGCGTTGTTAATTTAACACCATCACAGGTTTATGATCTAATGGATGCTCGTGTGGCTCCAACTCCCACTATAGTTTTGGTTGTGCACAATTGTTATAATTATTTCTATGTGTGTTGTACTTTTTTTGTTGGTTGTGTTGTTAGGGTGAGTATCTTGATTATAGTTTTGTCAAACAGAACGAGAAGATACAGCCATACTATTCTGCTAAATAGTTTTATTATGTTTATAATGAACCAACAATTGTTTTAGTTATCAACTTATTATGTGGTGCTCAGGTTAGTGTTGGTGATATGTGTGAAAACTTACATGTTTTAGAGTCCTATTTGACACTGTTTATGTGTCTTTTAGATGATGTTTTCTTTCTCTGAAACTAAAAATGCTCAATAATTACCATTACAAGTTGTTGTCTTTTCTAAAAAAGGATAATTTGTCAATATAAATAATGAACTATCATTTATGCATAGTAGCTGGTACATAATAAGATTTGATCTTATATATAAAGAGGAAGACCAATTGTTAAATGGTGGCAAATCAAGAGGTGTTTGTAATATACTCCCTCCGTCCCATTTTTGTTTGCACCACTCATCGGCAAGGATATTAAGAAAAGTTATAACTTTTAGGGGTATTATGGTATTTTTTTGGTGATAAATAAATGATAAAGTATGATAGGTGTGTTAGGTATTGTGGTTTTTTTATCTTTGTAAATAAAGTGTATGGGGAAGGGTTATTGTATTTGACTTTTTTTTAGAGAGATGCAAAATTTTGTGGGACAACCTAAAATATAAAATGTGCCATCTGACAGGAGATCCGGAGGGAGTGTAAAACAAAAGCATGAAGTTTTACGCAACTCAACCCTCAAGGTAACTTTGAAATGATTTTTTAAATCCTATTAATGTAGGTATATCTTTTACCAAGGACCCACAATCTTGTCTTTTCAGAAGTGGTGAGAATTGTTAAGTAAAAAACTTCATCTTCAAATTATTTTGCAGTAGTGCATACTCAAAGTTTTTCACACAGAAATAAGATACAGGGTTATAATATTCTACACCTTAAGAATTAAAAATGAGCAAACATAGGACATTAGCAGAGCAAAATAAAGCTAATGGATAAAATACGCTCACATAGAGCCTTTAGAAAAAACTAGCCTGCTGGATAATAATTGCATCTAAGTTCATAAATTTCAAAACAACTTTATTCTTTGAAAAATAAGTTTAAAAACTATTGTTATTGCTCTTTTTCCCTATTATTTTATAAGGAATCAGTATTGGCTTGAGAATCACTAGATTTTTGTTAAGATAACTCCTAATATAATGATCGGTGTCATTTTTACCTAGATTTTAGTGTCTTTTTATTATATATTTTGTGTGTTTTTATTCATTTTGTATATCATTTGGTGGTGTTATATGAAGATATGGAGATGTGTGCCTTGAAATGATAAATGTGTGATTTTCATGATTAAATGCCTTTAATTGTGCTACATTTGTGAATATTTAGAGAATTGGTAAATTGGTGTAATTTGTGTGATTATCAGGTAAAAATAGATTCTAGACATGATAAAGAAGATGTGGAAAAAACGGAGCTCGATTTGGAGTTAAAAAGAGGGAGAATGAGTCAATACAAAGTGCTGAAAAACGCACGCCCAATTTGTGTAATTTTTCTGTACTCTTTTGGAGCTCGAAACTAGAAGTGTGATTAGAAAGCCACAGAAAAGAGGATCGTTTTGGTATAAGAAACACTTCAATTGGAGCACAAACGAGAAAGTTATGATTAATATGGTGACGTCGCGCAAGCTGTTCCTACTCAGCACAGTTGTGCTACTTTGCATGACTTGTTATACCTTCAAATATTAGAAGTTTTGTTAGATCTTATATGGATAGAAATCCAAAGAAAAGAGGATCGCGTGAGCGCAAGAATTACTCAAATTGGAGATCGGATGTGAAAGTTATGCGCGAAATGGTGAGACTGCGCTGCACGCGCTGCACTACATGGCCCGTGTACTGAACACGGTCCTGTAAGGGTTGGATGTGTTCGGACACCAGAAAATGCTACACGGCCACCCCCATGCCGTGTGCTGCTACATGGCCCGTGTAGGTGCAAAAGGCAGTTTTATGATCTCTAAATGTTCTAGAAGCTTCCACAGGGGTATAAATACATGTTTTGACCACAAAATTCAGGAGAAATCATTTTGGATCAGTTTCCACACACACTAAACACCTAAATCACACATATTCATCTCTATCTCTTCCACCCTTCACTTCATCCATCCAATCCATTTGATTTTCTCAAATCCATCCATAAATCCATCCATCCACCAATCTAAGAAGAGGAATTCATCATTGATTGAAGATTTTAGCATGATCAAAGGGGAGGAAGTTCACCATCAAAGGGGAGCCAACTTACCTTTATTTTGTTATTTTCTTTATTATTTAGCTCAAATGGAGCATGCCTTGGATTGTAATGAATTTATAATGCTATGTAGTGGCTAGTCCTCATGTGAGGCTAGCAATGTGATTGGTTAGGGATTATGTAGATTTTGCACACCACATGTTTGATGAAATAATTGTTATGAATATTTTCTATCATGAATGCTTATTCTCATTTTATGTATGATTTGTGTGGTTAAATTCTCTATTCATACAGTTAGGATGGCCATTCCAATATTATGCTTAGTGGTTTAATTGAATCATTGATTGCATGAGATGACTTAGTTAGTATGAGGAGAGGTAAGACATACCCTTCAAGTGCTTAGAACCTCATGATAAGACATTAGTGATGAACTAGTGAGGGGAACCCAACTTATGATCATAGTACCTTCATGGGAATTGAGAATAAGAACAATCCTAGGAGATTTAAACTTGTAAAAGAGTTGAGAACCTAATTGCCTTGGCCATAGGGATTATGGGTACAAACGTGATTGCCCTTAATATCATAACATGAAAACCATCAATGCATGTGTGTGTGAGTCTATATATACCTTACCATGATTGTTGCTTGCGTTGCATATTTCTTAAATTGTTCACCTTCACCCATCATCCATCTCATTTGTACATGTTCTATCTTTAATTACTTTCATAGTTATTAGTTTGTAATATAATTCAATCCCCTTTATTGATTCGTCCTACTAGAGTAAAGCATTACTCAAATACGGCTACCCACTTTCGCCCTTGGTTTCAATATTATATAAATTTTGCACTTGGTCGCTTACGTGCTACACACGATAGAGTACACTTGCTCTAAATCAATTTAACCAAAATTGAAACCAAGTTTATGGCGCCATTGTCGGGGCGAAAGCCTTCGGTGTAACGTGTTTGAGTTTGTTAGCTCTACTTAGGATATTTTTTTCTTATTTTTACATTTTATATTTTCTTTGAAAAAGTTTGTTCTTACTTGTTCTTCTTGATAGGTACATCAACCTTGAAAGAAGGGGAGAAGGAGCAAAACCAAAAATAGTAAGTGAAGGAAAGTTGTAGCAAGCCTTGAAAAGAAGAGTATGAACATGGATGGATGGAACCAATACTTGGGAGGAAATTATGAAAATCTACTTGATTTGGTTCCACCACAACAATTAAATGGCTACAAGGATGAGAGCAACTATGGGTATAGTAGTCAAATGAGTCAAACAAGCTCTCAAAGCTACAATAATGGGAGCTATGGGGGATGGCAAGGAGCTTACAATGTGAATACATTTCAACCGTATCAAGGAAACACCTATTCTGTACCAAGTTCTTACAACAATCAAGTTCCTACGGTTACTCCTCTATTTGAAAATAATGCCTTGATAGAGTTGCTTAGAAGATATGCTTATGGAAATGATATAAGGCAAAGTTTTCAACCAAGTCTTTCAAGTTATGAGCCTCAAAATACCTACTTAATGCCTACTTCCAACTTTAATGGGGGGCAAGTGTGGAACATGCTCAATTACCAAACAGTGAATGGAACATGTATGCAAAACGGGTATGTTCAAGGGAATTTCCAAGAAGAGTGTCCACCAAATAATGAAGGGAAGCCTACAATGGAGGATCACATAGCCAAGATGTTTGATTTTATGAAACAAGAGAAAGAGGTGAATGATAAAAGATTTGACTTTATGAAACAAGAGAAAGAGTTGCGTGATAAGAGATTTGAGGCCCTTGAACGTCAAATGAGTCAAATGATAAGTGACCCGAACACTCTTCACGAAATGAAGAATTTTGATGAAAAGATTGAAGAAAATTTGGAGGTAGAAAAGTGTTCAGGGGATAATGAAGAAGACTCAATAGATATTGAGCTTATTGAGGATAAGGAAGACAAGGTAAAAGAAAGCTTAGAGGAGGAAAGTGAGAAGAGTAAAGAGACTAATGTAGAAGAGAGCTTTGAGAATGAAGAGGTTATCCAAGATTTCTTGTCTCTTGTTGATGAGAAAAATTCAAGTGAAGATGAAGAATCGAATGATAAGTATGAATTCGATGAAGTGGAACAAGGTCTAAGAGCACTTGATGATGAGTTTGGGAGTGAAATGAGCATTTCTACATCTTTTAACTCTTCAAGTTGCATTGAATTTCAAAATATTATTTATATTAACTTTGTCTTACCTATTGATTCTTCTCAAAGCCTTAGGTACAAAAGAGAGCTTGAAGAGATGTTGGGAACATACTTGATAAAGAGGAATAAGTGGTGGTTTCGAAAGGAGCGGTTAATGGAGTGCAAACTCAAACGAGTTGAATTCTTAAAGCCAATCTCGAAGGATGCTACCGAGGTCGTTACTTGCTATAAATACCTAATAGAGGAAGAAGAACAAAGATTAAAATTTGATGACAAGAACAAACGATATCTTGGCCATTCCGATGAGTTCTCCATAATCCGTCCGGCTTGAAGACGTTAAACTTAGCGCTAGATGGGAGGCAACCATCGTTTATTTTAATGCTTTCATTTAATTGCTTTGATTTAGTTTTCTTGCATTTTTTGTGTGTAGATTGTTTGTGCTCGTGAGGAGAATGCGTATTGGAGATACGAGAAGTGCTCGATTTGAAGTGTGAAGGTACGTCTCACCACTTCTTGCAAACTTAAAGTTCAACTCTTGTTTCACTTTAAGTTTGGGGGGATAGTGAGTGGTGGACATACCTTGAATTGTTGTGATGCATATACTTCTCTACAAGAAGCTCATTGTTGGAAACTACAAGGGTAAGTCCCACCACTTTTTTCAAACTTAATTCTCAACTTGTTTGGATTTAAGTTTGGGGGGAGAGTGCGTGGTGTGACACACCACTTGAGTGTGCTTATTATGTTGAGTGAGAGGATTTATTATAAAATTGGGTCAATTTTAAAAATTTTCTCATGAGTATTGGTTGATTTTGATCGTTTGGCTGTGTTGAAGTGTATGCTAGTTCATTATTTGCTAGTAATTATTGTGCTAATGGTTTTGATGAGTTGTTAAGCATAAATGAAGCATAGTGGAAGCATGAATTGAGCCCGAAAATCAATGTCGAGATTTGTTGTGCATGCAAATCGGAAGCTCGTGCCAACCATTTCCATTACCAAATACCTTTTCAGGGAGTTTACTTTAATAATCATCATTTCTATTTGCTTAGCATATACTTGATTTGATTTAGATTGTTTGGATTAGTATGCAACTTCGTGTGTTATGTACTTGGGGAGGTTTACTTGCTTTATTGAGGTAGTTTACTTGCTTTAGTTTTTCTTATTTTGGAATAAGATGGCAAAATCTTGAGCTTAAATGATATTGGATGATGAGGATATGTGCTTGATTTTCTTTTGATGGATGAATTTTCGTTTTTGAATGTTTTGTGTTATTGTCTTGTTCCTTGTTTGGTGAGTTTTGCTCATGTGTTTTATTTGTATTTTTATTCTTGTATAGGATTGCTTGGTGGTATGTTTTGAGATGTTGTGAGTCATTTTTGAATGTGAGTAATGTCATGTTGTTTGTGATAAGTAATGGTGAATTATGTTAAGAATCTCTACTCTTTAAAATTATGACATGTTCTATTTAACTTATTCAATTTTGAGATGAATTGAGGTGTAGTGAGTTCCTAAGAGTCCGAGCAAAAACTTGTGAGCATTTGAGCCTTAACTGTGCCTCCATGGTTAGTTTTTCATGCATGGATCGATTGAGCTTTGATAAACTAGAACTTGCTCATGGACTACGGGAATGAGCCTAATTGGTGGAGGTTAGTGATATGATCTTAGGCCATCCTTGTTACTTTAAAGTCATTGCCATATATTTCCTTACCCTATGCATCATCCCTAGTAACCATTTTGAGCCTTAAAGCCTATTTTTGTGATATAAGCACATTACAAGCCATGATTACCTACTTAAGCCTTATATATATAACCTTTGTGTGGGTGATTGAGGAGATGATGGCTTACAAGGTTTGATGTGAGAATTGTGCTAGAGAAGAAAGGAAATGATAAACAAACAAGAAAAGGATGAAAAGAGCTCAAGCAAAAATGTACATGCAACCTCAACATAAGAAAAAGGAGCACATCAACAAAAATATGCTCAAGTAATTCAAAAGTCGAAAGAAAGGAAGCATGCAAATTAAAAGAAGCTCAAGAAATCCAAGGAATGATAATGATTAGTGCTTGTGATTAGAAAAGAAAAGAAAGGAAGATAGAAACGTGAAGAAGTTAAAGAAGCTGATCATCTCTTCGATTATCTACACTCGATAAGTCACTCTTATCCATAATCTCCCTACCCTTACCAAAAAGCCTAACATTACATCCAAAATTAAAGTCCTTTTTGATCATTAGTTGAAGCCTTGGTGGCTTGTGAATATAGTCCGTGAGCAAGCCTATGGTGCGTTGGGTTCAATCGATTGATGAGTGAAAATTACCCTACTTTATAGAGTGTTGAATGCATTTTGATATCCGACGTGAGGTTTGGACCGGAAGGGACTTTATTACTCTTGATTTTCTTAGACTTGAACTTGTTAATTTTTTATGTCATGATTTTAATGGTGTAGTGTGACTTGATATGATTTGTAGTCCTTGTTAATTATGATGTGTTGTTTCTTATGTTCTTTAGGTCTTTCTCTAGTTGAAAATTCCCCCTCTCATTTTCTTATTTTCGTTGCTCGAGGACGAGCAACACTTTAAATTTGGGGGATTGATCGGTGTCATTTTCACATAGATTTTAGTATCTTTTTATTATTTATTTTATCTGTTTTTATTCATTTTGTATATCATTTGGTGGTTTTATATGAAGATATGGAGATGTGTGCCTTGAAATGATAAATGTGTGACTTTCATGATTAAGTGCCTTAAATTGTGCTACATTTGTGAATATTTAGATAATTTGTAAATTGGTGTAATTTGTATAATTATCAGGTAAAAATGGATTCTAGACACGATAAAGAAGATGTGGAAAAAATAGAGCTCGATTTGGAGTTGAAACGAGGGAGAATGAGTCAATGCAAAATGCTGAAAAATACACGTCTAACTTGTGCAATTTTTCTGTATCCTTTTGGAGCTCAAAACTAGAAGTGTAATACATGGTTGAAAACCACAGAAAAAAGGATCGTTTTAGTATAAGAAACACTTCAATTGGAGCCCAAACGAGAAAGTTATGATTAAAATGGTGACGTCGCACAAGTTGTTCCTACTCTGCACGGTTGTGCTAATTTGCATGACTTGTTATACCTTCAAATGTTGGAAGTTTTGTCAGATCTTTATATGGATAGAAATCCAAGGAAAATAGGATCGCGTGAGCGCAAGAATTACTCAAATTGGAGATCGGATGTGAAAGTTATGCGCGAAACGGTGAGACTGCGCTGCACGTGCTACACTACACGGACCATGTACCGAACACGGCCCTGTAAGGGTTGGACGTGTTCGGATACCAAAAAGCGCTACACGGCCAACCCCATGGCCTGGTGCTGCTACACGGCCCGTGTAGGTGCAAAAGGTAGTTTTATGATCGTTCTAGAAGCTTCCATGAGGGTATAAATACATGTTTTGACCATAAAATTCGGGAGGAATCATTTTGGATCAGTTTCCACACACACTAAATACCTAAATCACACACATTCATCTCTATCTCTTCCACCCTTCACTTCACCCATCCAATCCACTTGATTTTCTCAAATCCATCCATAAATCCATCCATCCATCAATCTAAGAAGAGAAATTCATCATTGATTGAAGATTTTAGCATGATCAAAGGGGAGGAAGTTCACCATCAAAGGGGAGCCAACTTACCTTTATTTTGTTATTTTCTTCATTATTTAGCTCAAATGGAGCATGCCTTGGATTGTAATGAATTTATAATGCTATGTAGTGGCTAGTCCTCATGTGAGGCTAGCAATATGATTGGTTAGGGATTATGTAGATTTTGCACACCACATGTTTGATGAAATGATTGTTATGAATATTTTCTATCACGAATGCTTATTCTCTATGCTTAGTGGTTTAATTGAATCATTGATTGCATGAGATGACTTAGTTAGTATGATGAGAGGTAAGCCATACCCTTCAAGTACTTAGAACCTCATGATAGGACATTAGTGATGAACTAGTGAGGGGAACTCAACTTATGATCATAGTACCTTTATGGGAATTGAGAATAAGAACAATCCTAGGAGATTTAAACTTGTAAAAGAGTTGAGAACCTAATTGTCTTTGCCATAGGGATTAGGGGTACAAACGTTATTGCCCTTAATATCATAACATGAAAATCATCAATACATGTGTGTGTGTGAGTCTATATATACCTTACCATGATTGTTGCTTGCATTGCATATTTCTTAGATTGTTCACCTTCACCCATCATCCATCTCATTTGTACATGTTCTATCTTTAATTGCTTTCCTAGTTATTAGTTTGTAGTATAATTCAATCCCCTTTATTGATTCGTCCTACTAGAGTAAAGTATTTCTCAAATACGGCTACTCACTTTCGCCCTTGGGTTCGGTATTATATAAATTTTGCACTTGGTCGCTTACGTGCTATACACAATAGAGTACACTTGCTCTAAATCAATTTAATTAAAATTGAAACTAAGTTCATATAACAATTTACGGTGCAGCGAACTACGAGTCTCTAATCCTAAGAAAACTCATTAATGAGCTTAAAAGAAGTTGACCATAACATCTTCCGCTGATGATCTTTCCCTCATAATATGACAAGTCAAGTACAGTCATTTAACAAGAAAATCAACTCAAGTTAGTTTATATATAACTTAGAAGTTGCCCCCAGGGCATAGCTCAAGTGGTAGAGGGGAGGGTGGAAAGGCCTTCCAGCTGAGCTTGGTTGCTGCAGGGTGGGGGTTCGAATCCTGCCTTTGGCATTGATTTGGCCCCTTGCAAGTACAAGTTTAACAGTGAGCCCTCCCTATAAGCCACTTGAGGCATATCCTGCGATTTACCTCCTCCACCAATCCCCAGGGCAGGGGCGATGGGGGCCCCTAATGGTGGGGTACACCATTTAGAAGTTAAGTTTCACAAAATTATAAACATTTATTTCCTAGCAAGAATAAAGTGAGATAAATGAGATTTATTTCTAACTTTAAAGCATTCATTTCACCGGTTATGATACTGATCACAATTGTATCATTATTCACTAAAATATGATAATTATACATTTTCCAGTATTCACTAAAATCTGATAATTATACATTTTCCATTTTGTCCCCACATAATTTATGTAGTGGCTATTCAGTTGGATTATCTACAATAATTTATCGGTATTTTATCAAGTGTGCATCTATACAACATTTAAAGTTTATTTAAAAAATTATTCAAGGGATTGATGATGTGTCAAAATTACAAATTGTATTAGAGCTCTTAAGATTTTGTCTACATGTGAGTTGTGACTTTCTTCTTGTTGGATAATCAGTGACATACCAACATCTGAGTCTATATCATGATACACCTTCGTAGAAGAAATGCTTTGGTATTATTATTCCTAATCACATTAATCCAACATCTTGTCACTACAACTCATAGAATAGTTAATCTATTTGAGAAAAAACATAGATGACCTAACATACTGCAGCCATACATTATGATATCCCCCATCATTTGTATCGTGATAGTGATGTAGACTGCAACGATAACTTGAGAATAGATAGAAATACTTTTGGTAGACTCTGTTTCCTAATGAGAGAATTAGGTGGGTTATCAGACTTGAAGTACGTCACAGTAAAAGAGCAATTAGCTTTTTTTTATCTGTGTTGGCTCATTATAGAAAGGTTAGGTTTGTGAAATTTGACTTTTGGAGATCTAGTCAAATAGTTTCCCACTATGTTCAGATCATCCTTTAAGCATTATTAAATTCATACCATCCTTATGGTCAAGGGCGAATTCAAAAAAAAAATTTGGCAGTATTACATACTCCCTCTGTCATATTTCAATATTTAGGTTTGCTTTTGCACGAAGATTAAATAATATAATATTTGAATGTATAGTGATTTGAAATATATAGTATTTTAATATATAGTGAGAAGTTGTCTTATTGTACGTTGGGTGTGAGATTTAACATATAATAGTTGAAAAATATAATATTTTAATAGATAGTGAGAAGTTGTCTTATTGTTGGGTGCATGTGGGCCAATATACTAATAGTTTTGATACGTTGATATATAAAATAAAATACTAATTAAAAGAAAAATAGATAAAAATACTAGAGAAATAATATGAAAAAAGGCAAGGATAAAATTTATAAGAAAATGTGTAGCATAATATTAGGAGAAATATATTTGATACATTGATATATAGAATAAAATAATAATTAAAAGAAAAATAAAAGAAAAATTAGAGAAATAATATAAAAATAAAGACAGTCTCTTGTGAGACGTTATTTACATGAGACGGTTTGTGAGACTTATTAAAGTATGTCTATTATTTAGATAAAATATGTTTAGTACTTGTTAAAGTATGTTTTCTAAAGTATGTTGGATTATGCATTAAAGTATGATTTTAGCGTGTTATAACATAATTTATTATTGACATACTTTAAGTACAAATAAGCATACTTTATCTATACAATAAGCATACTTTAGTGATGGGTCTACCCGTCTCACGCCCGTCTCACAAATAATCCGTTTCACAAGAGAGTGTCTCAAAAATAAAAAGGATAAAAATAAAAAAATAATAACTAAAAAAAATTAGAAAAAAATAATAGTGAAATAACAATAAAAAAATTATAAAAATGAAAAATTAAAGTTAATACGGTTCAATCCCACAAACCTTTTGGGTTAATCAGTTGCTTATCCGTTAGGCTATTGCTAAATATGTAAAGGTCTATCAAATATATATATTTTTTTTCAATTTGGGTTACAGCTAGCTGTACCCCCTATATACCCATCTGCATCCGCCTCTGGTCTGGTGAAACCAATACCTGTGCCAGATGATTCAACGAATTCAATATGGAGATTATTCAAAGTAACCATCACAACTCATTCATAATTCATGTAGATCATATTATTTATTTATATTGATTCTTATGAAATGATTCATATTTTATGCTAAAAGGGTTATTTAGAGGCACTAGCGTATTCATCTACCAGTCCATATCCCAACAAAGGAATTCACTAGATTTAAGGATCCAAATGAAAAATACAACACAAATGTGTTGGGGGGTTTGTGTTCAAAATGCGAATTTTGTTTATGTTCTTCCTAGTTGGGAGGGTTATGCGAATTGCTGTAAACAGACTTTATTGTTTGAAGGTTCCACTAGGTATAAAAAATTAATTTTTCTTTGTAGATGGCATTATAATTCACGTGTATTCCACTCATTCAAATTAAAAAAAAAGTCTGATCATATTATGATGATTATGGGGTATTACTATCAATGCGACCAGGCGTACAAAAATTCTAAGGTTTCCTTTTTCTATATAGAGGTGCTAGGTATCATGCTGGTGTTCGGCGTCTGAAGTGGTCAAGGCCAACAAACCACGTCGACCATTTCAATATGTAACACATCATGTTCACAATATCATTAGGCGTGCATTCGGAATACTAAAGAAATGTTTAGCTTACTTAGAAGTCCATTTTATTATCTACTCGAGGTTTGATGAGAGTGGAAATTCATGTATTTTTTGGTCCGATTTGATACCTCTTTGAGTGTTTAATTGCTATAATTTACACAAATCTTAATACTTTGAATGATTATTGAATAAAAGGTGCTTGAGAGGTATTTTATTTTGTTTTGATAGGAAAAAGATAAGAAAATGCAAAGTTTGAATGAAGGGTGAACTTGTGCAACATACAAGAAAACAGAGCATTAATTTGTGTAATTTTTCTGTATTGTTGTGAAAGTCCAAACTAATTGTGTGATTCATGGTTGGAAAGATATGGAAGAGATGGTCACGTGACCGCAAGAATTGCTTAAATTGGATTTCAGATGAAGAAGTTATGCTCAAAACCGTGAGGTCGCGCAGCTGCCGCGAGAATTCCAAAAATATACGAAAATTAACCTCTTTTTCTTATTTTCTTGGTGGCCAAGTTATTTCCTAATTTCATATTCTTCCATATCTTCCATAATTATATTTTTTCCAATTTTTCAAGATCCCACATCCTTAAACTCCTTATCTTATTCCATTCTCACACCTATATCTGCCTTTCATCTTCTACCCATCATCCGCCATCCACCATATGGAGAGGATTAAAGAGAGTATTCATCTACTTGATCGGAGATAGGAATTTTGGAGAGGAAGGAGTTGAAGAAGGAGAACCAAACAAATAAGTTTTCTTTCTTTACTTTATTCTTTCTAGTTTTTAGACTCATGTGTAAGTCTTTTTCCATAGACATGGTTGTTGCTTGTAACACCATGGGCTAAGTATCTTGTTGGTAATGTTAGGGCATTAGACAATTTTGACTATGTGATTTGATTACCCTAAACTTGGATTTCTTATACTGCAGATTATTTATTTTCTTATTGAAGAAGATATTTTGAGAATTCTAATTATTGTGTTTTGAGTTTTGATTCCTTTAATTTTTCATGACGGTATCACTGATTGATAGTTGATATGATTCTTTGTTTCTGCATGATAATTGTTGTTTCCTGTGGCAGTCTTAGAAAATTGGCCTATAATTCCTAAGAGTGCTAGACAATCAATTTGAAATATTAATTACTTGGTAAAAAATTATTATTAGGTAATTAGTAAGGAGATAAAAGGGGTTAATAATTTAGTACCTAGAAAGGGAAGTCTAGTGCTCTAGCCTTTAATGGAATTTAGCATGAATTACCTATAGAGAGAGTGAGAGTTAATTCCTTATCGATCCTAGGATTTGCAACTCATTATAAGTGTTAGATTCTACCTGATCAAGGAGGTCTAACTAGGCTTAGCGACCCTCTTATAAATATCTGCAGGTAATTAATTTGGGTTTAGAATAATATGTCACATGTTAAAATTGGATTGTCCTTAGCATTATCAGTCTCTTATCTTGGAATACTTAATTGTTTTCTCGCCAGCGTATCTTATTTTATTATTTATTAATTAATTTTCATAAATTGGATTTGTCTTAAATAGAAATAGTCATATTAGATTTATTTGTCACTCTGATACTATCCCGTGGATTCAATAATTTAACTTGGTCATACGCGCACTACAATTGATCCCTTACACTTGAGGGTGAGATTCATATTTTCAAAAAAAAATAGTGATCAAGTTTTTGGCGCCGTTGCCGGGGATAGCGTTAGATACTTATAAGTCTTTTGTGAATTATTTTTGTTTAGGACATTAAATTTTGCGCTTGGTGGGAGATAACCCACCATTTTATTGCTTTTATTTTATTTTGTTTGTTGTGTCTTGTGCTATGTGAATTATACTCAAGGTGTATGCTTACACTTAAGGTAATAACATCCTTTGAAACTTAGATTCAACTCAAGTTTTTATCTAAGTTTGGGGTGTGTGATGTTCTTTCCTTGTTCTAACCGCACCCAGGTATGTTTACTCTGCATCGTTAAGTGTCTGTGTGCTTGGAGGTCAATTTTTTTAGAATTTTCGAATTTTTTTTTATCTTTCGAATTTTTTTATGACTATCCAGGTGTCTTGTGTGTTTTCGTTCATTTTTTGTGTGTCCTGTGGTTCTCTATCATCGATTTTCATTTTTTTGATATTCTTATTAATCCTGTGATGATGAATTTTGTGTTTAAGCTTTATTGATTGAGAAGGGCATTGGAGTGGCAAAGTGAGTTCTATCTGAGACCTACGTCTGACCGATTTGAAAAACTCGAGGAACTTGCAAGATGTGATGGAGATTGAAATCAGGTTACTTCGTTCCTTATTCTAAATTTTTCTGTGAGCTTTGAATTCTTATGAGTTAGGAGCATGAGCTTTAAATTCTATAACCTGAATTTCATAAGGATCTATGAGCTATTATTTTTCTGCCTATATAGAGATGTTAATTATGATTAATAAGAGGAACATGCTTTAATTCTTAAGTGCTTGAAATTCTTGATGTGCTTGTTATGATGTATGCGTAGCCTTGAAGAGTGCTCGTTCATTCTATAACAAAGCCAAGTGAGATTTGAGTCTTTAAATCATGAATACATTGATGCATGATATTTTTATTTTTGATCGTATCGTTCTAGTGCGTGTATTCTACAACTTGCCTTGTGTCTCCTTGAATATTCGAGAATAGTCTAGTGAATTATGAAAATGATATTAGGTCATCTTTGATTTTTAGCCCATCTTTTTCATACTTTACCTGAATTCATTAAATCCTTAGTCAACCCATTGAGCCTTTAAAATCCATTCTTTGAATAGCCCGTTTGGGCATAATTAATTTGATTTTTTCTTGTGTTACTTGGATCAATTGAGTAATTGTAGAAGAGGTTAGAAGAAGAATGTGAATATGTTGGAAGTGAAAAGGATTATGAAGAAAGGATCAAAAGATATAATTCATGGAGTAGTGCTTCAATCTAATACTCTATGAAATAGACACCCTAGGGTAGTGCTTAAATCTAGTACCCTATGAAGGATCCATTGGGGTAGTGCCTAAACTGGTACCCCATTCAAAAAAGTGAAGAAAAGAAAAAGATGGAGTTGAGGAGTTAGGAAAAATTAAAAGAAGAAGGTTGTTGTTCCTACGAATTGAGGAGGAGTTGTGCTTAAAATGAAAGTGATGAGGAAGAATGAAAGATTATGATAGACTGCAGCTTGATTGATCTGAGTTTGAGTCACTTATCCATATATTTCCTACCTTTTCCAAAGAGCCCACGTTACAACCAAATAGAAAGTCCTTTTTGATTCATGATTTGCTAGCTACAAGTAATAGGAGAGTTGAGACAATAGGCAAGCTTATGGTTACGCATTCACTTGAATTGAATTTGAGAGCACACTTATATATAACCCAAATGGTGTACACTTTATACACTTTGAGCGTGAGAGTTACACTATATTTATCCTGTGAGCATAGGTGGATTGAGCACTTGAATTGGTGAAGTAATTATCTTAACTTGCATATTTTGAATGAATTGATGCTTTTGAATTTGAAGTTATGTGAACCAAGTTAAAATTGATTAATCTTTTGAAGGCTTAGTTGATATTTTGATTCTTCCCTTTGAATGTGACTTTTCATCTCATTATTCTCTTGGTTTGTCGTTTCGTTATTCGAGGACGAACAACACCTTAAGTTTGGGGGGTTTGATGAGAGTGGAAATTCATGTATTTTTTGGTCCGATTTGATATCTCTTTGAGTGTTTAATTGCTATTATTTGCACAAATCTTAATACTATGAATGATTATTAAATAAAAAGTGCTTGAGAGATATTTTATTATGTTTTGATAGGAAAAATAATAAGAAAATGCAAAGTTGGAATGAAGGGTGAACTTGTGCAACATGCAAGAAAACAAAGCATCACTTTGCATAATTTTTCTGTATTTCTGTGGAAGTCCAAACTGATTGTGTCATATATAGTTGGAAAGATACGAAAGAGAAGGTTGTTTGGGCAAAAAATCAATAAAATCTGAGTTCAGATGAAGAAGTTATGCTCAAAACTGTGAGATCACGCAGCTGCATGCGAGAATTCCGAAAATATACGAAAATTACCCTCTTTTCCTTATTTTCATGGTGGCTAAGTTATTTCCTAATTTCACATTCTTCAATATCTTCCATAATTATATTTTTCCTGATTTTTCAAGATCCAACATCCAAACTCCTTATCTTATTCCATTCTCACACCTATATATACTCCATTCTCATCACCACATAGAGGTGTGGAGAAACCGCCTAATCTACCACCACCACATCACCTAGGGTTTTTAACCCTAATCCACCATATCAGTCATTCATCTTCTGCCCATTATCTGCCATCCACCATCTGAAGAAGATTCAAGAGAGTATTTGTCTACTTGATCGGAGACGGGAATTATGGAGAGGACAGAGTTGAAGAAGGAGAACCAAACAAATAAGTTTTCTTTCTTTACTTTATTCTTTCTAGTTTTTAGACTCATGGTTAAGTCTTTTTCATAGACATGTTTGTTGCTTGTAACACCATGGGCTAAGTATCTTGTTGGTAATGTTAGGGCTTTAGACAGTTTTTATTTATTTCCTTATTGAAGAAGATATTTTGAGACTTCTAATTATTGTGTTTTGAGTTTTGATTCCTTTAATTATTCATGACGGTATCACTGATTGATAGTTGATAGGATTCTTTGTTTCTGCATGATAATTGTTGTTTCATGTGGCAGTCTTACGGGATTGGCCTATAATTCCTAAAAGTGTTAGACAATCAATTTGGAATATTAATTACTTGGTAAAACATCATTATCAGGTAATTGGTAAGGAGACAAAAGGGGTTAATAATTTAGTACCTAGAAAGGGAAGTGTAGTGCTCTAACTTTTAATGGAATTTAGCATGAAGTACTTATAGAGGAACGAGAGTTAATTCCTTATCGATCCTAGGATTTGCAGATCATTATAAATGTTAGATTCTACCTGATCAAGGAGGTTTAACTAGGCTTAGCTATCCTCTTATAAATATCTGCAGGTAATTAATTTGGGTTTAAAATAATCTGTCATATGTTAAACTGGAGTGTCCTTAGCATTATCAGTCTCTTATCTTGGAATACTTAATTGTTTTCTCGCCAGCGTATCTTATTTTATTATTTATTAATTAATTTTCATAAATTGGATTTGTCTTAAATAGAAATAGTCATATTAGATTTATTTGTCACTCTGACACTATCCCGTGGATTCGATAATTTAATTTGGTCACACGCGCACTACAATTGATCCCTTACACTTGAGGGTGAGATTCATATTTTCTAAAAGAAAATAGCAATCAAGGTTTAAATGAGACTAATAGTGACATGTTTCTTACATCATAACTTTATATGTTTGTTACACAAGTTGATCCTTTTGAGAAGATGTTAGATGATGATCCATTGCAGCAAGTTGGTGATGATTATCATGATGATTTTGTAGACATGGTTAAAACGTCAGCTGCGTAGATGCAGTTTCGTGATGATCTATCACTAGAAATTTTCACAGAATGGAATCGCACAATCTAGTATTCTGGACTGTATTGATGACTTTTTTGCACACTTTAGACCATTGTATAATCCAATGAGAAATGAAAATATTGTGTTTTTTATACATTGGTTTAGAGTTATGTCAGGTTGAACTGTAATGCAATTGTGGATCCACAATATCTTCTCAATTTAAGATTTTTTTTCATATTAACATGTACCTGGAATTATGGTGCTCAAAATTTATATGATACGAATGAATGTTGTAATTTGCATACTTCTACTATTCTGGATGGTTTTGACTTATGTGGAGTAGGTCTTAATGTGGATATTTATGATTTAAGGTCGTGTTTAGGGTATATATTTATGTGATATTTGCATTGTGTAACATGTGTAGGATTGAGGTTATAGAATATTTTTGTATCCAATTCAAATTAATGATGTTATTTTCTAATCAAAGTTGTCATTATCATGAACTAAAGTGGTGTTTCGAGCTTTGCACCAGAGTACGTGCTCATGCGGTGGTTGTCGTATGTTGTATCATTGTACTAGCATGAATGCAAAGCACTCAGGGGGTTTTACTATATATGCCCCCAGGATCGCGTTCACTCTAGACATTTCAAACGGTGTGATGAATACCATCGGCATGAACTGTACGAGTAGATTCCATCTTTTCTAACATATCAAACTTGAGAAAACACTCCTAATAGGAGCGCTAAGCTGTCTGAATGTTGATCTGAAACAATGGATAAGAGAGGGACTAGTGTCCGGCGAAGGGTGATGAGTGACACTGTCGATGCTTCTTCCCAAATGCATCAACCATCTATGACTAGTGTAACATATTTCGTAGACAAAGTTGATGCTCCAAGTCCAACAATGGTATTGTTGTGTAGATCTATCCTATTTATCTTTATGTGTTTGATTCTCATTTTGATTAGGGTAATGATTGGGCGACTTATTTAGTTGAGGTATTGTTTGTAGTGAACGTGTATGTGTTTGTGATTATTTTATATTAGATTCTAAGTATGTAAAGAATTTAGGATGTTGTTTGAAGCTGCTTTTATTTAATTAAGTGTGTAATAGATGTGTAAGCAGTTAAAATTCACGGTCCAATCAAATGGCGACACGTGGATTTTCTTGATTAAATATTAATTTTAATTTATTTTGGAATCTAAATAAATTAATTCCTAAAATACGTGCAAAAAGCAAATGCGCCTCTTTGCCTGGGACGGAGGGAGTAATTGATAATAAATTTGAGCCCAAATAAATTAATTG
This sequence comes from Pogostemon cablin, assembly GCA_023678885.1. Classification (NCBI taxonomy): domain Eukaryota; kingdom Viridiplantae; phylum Streptophyta; class Magnoliopsida; order Lamiales; family Lamiaceae; genus Pogostemon; species Pogostemon cablin. The sequence continues at coordinate 26,067,157 of CM042961.1, read as the reverse complement.
AGTCTTAAACTAAAAGAGACCTGTCCCAAGTCAAATAAGCCTAGACAAATTAAATCAGGCCCAAGTAAAATAAGCCTAATTACAGTCCAATCAAGTTGGAGGCCCAAGCCCGCAGAATTAGATCAAAATAGCCCTAGATAAATCAGACTACGAGTTATATATGGGGCTTCCTCACCCTTCACCTATATAAGAAGCTCTCCTCCATTCATTCTAGACACACTTAGACACCTGAAGAGATCCGAAGAACCCGAGCAAAGACGAAAGTCCAGCCTCCATTTAAGATTTTCAAGTCAAGAATAGCCTCCGATCAGAGATCAAGGTGCCAAGCCCCTCCGATCCAGCATTCTTTCAACCAATAGCCTCCGATCAGAGATCAAGGTGTCAATCTCCTCCGATCCAGCATTTTTCCAGTCAATAGCCTCCGATCAGAGATCAAGGTGCCAAGCCTCTTTGATCCGACGTTCTTCCAGTCAATAGCCTCCGATCAGAGATTAAGGTGCCAAGCCCCTCCGATCCCACGTTCTTCTAGTCAAAAACCTCTGATCAGAGATCAAGGTGCTAAACCCCTCCGATCCAACATTCTTCAAGTCAGAAACAACACTCGACTTGAGATCAAGGTGCTAAGCCCTCAGATTCGACATTTCTTCAGTCAGATTCATCTAGCAATCTTCGTGAAGTCAACGATGTTCTACCAAATTGAACAACGTTCTTCATAAGAAGTCTTCAAGTCAACATTTAATCCAAAAAAGGCTCGACGCCTCCGGATTAACGTTACAAAACTTCACACCAGAGCTCGGACAAGTTTCATCTGAAGATCCGGCTCAACACACAGTCAAGACACACACTCAGTCAAGTCAAAGTCAAGGCAAATTGTTTGAGAGAATAATCAGAGGATTAATTGAGATTGTAACCCGTTTACATATCTTTTAAATTAAATCCGTCTAGATTATATTTGTACCCTTTTTGTGTTTATGTTTTCATAAATATAAAAAATTTGTTGTTACAAGATGTGTTATTGATGTTGTCGTCTGTCTGTCTTTATCTATGGTCCACTCTTATTCAAGTTGCTTTGATCTTATCTAGATGATTTATGCATATCACGTGGCGCTAATTAGGTTGCTTGAACTTTATCTTGAATACCGCATAACATTTGGGGCTAAACAGGTGATGATGAATGTGCATAAATAATTCATGGACATGCTCCTTAACTTTTCCTAACATCTTGAAAATAGAGATCCATTATCTTTTGAGAAGTAAATTAAAGGGTACAAAAGTTGTGTGAACCAACAGTGGGTGTATTGTAACTACTATACGTGGATATGCTTCAACTTTTCTATTTAAACTACTATTTAAATGCACCCTCTTGGTTCATCAAATGGCATTACCTCTTATCTAAGTCAAAATAATCTTAATAATATTTCGAATAAAGATATGAATCTCCTTTTTATTAACACATTAATTTCACAGTAAGAAGCTGGTAATTGGACCATAGAGATGGAAATTACCATGCCCTCCTTGTTGCGTATTTTATCATTAATACAAAGTTTAATGTCAATTTACAGTTTGATGATGTGATAGAACGACTGTGTTTTATTCACAAGAGGTACAACATGTTATCTTATTTATGTTATAAACAAGATGTATGCTGGGATGAACCATCCAACACGATATCTGCATCTCGACGCCAATGGGAAGCTCTATTTTAGTTAATGTCTTCAAATAAGTAAGATTTTCTAAAATGATTTATGTACCTATCACTCTAACACTGCCATTTTCAATGTGATTGGTGATGTGTTCTTTCCCAGCAAGACCCATTATATATGACATTTTTCCGTCAGAGTGAGCCTATTAATTATTCGCCAATTGAGGATGTTGTTCAGTCGAGATCCACCTCCAACTCCAAATGAGATTATTGTTATAAGTGATGGCACATATTCATCCCTTGTAGATTGTAATATGACAATTGTTCTTGTGTCCGATGAAGAGGAAGTAGAATCACTGTCAATAATGCATAAATGGTGTCTACTCCTCCATTCTATTGAACAAGTTCATCCTATAAAACTTGAGAAAAATCTACATAAGGAGTCTGGTTCATCTGTTGTATCATATAGTGCACTGAAGTGGTTCAAAATCCCTAAAGATAAGAAATGATAAGTCTGTTGGTCGTAGCATGACGTACTACGTATTATGTGGTTGCTTTCAAATAAAGACTTATTAGTTTACTCTATTTTTAGAAGCTTGATTGTTCTCCAACAGTCTTTATATAGTGGTAATGATGTATTGATGATAGTGTGAAGAGTTTGAAATACTAGTATTGATGTTGTAATATATTTAAATTTACCTAACTAAGTTTTTTTTTCTCGCTGTTTTTAATAAATTAATTATATTTTTAAAATAATATTTAGTTTTATTAATTATTAAATCTTTATGTATTTGTGTTAGAAAGAATATTTAAAATTTAAAGTAATACTTAATTCAATTATTAATACAGTATAACGTTATTAATATATAAATATACATCTATGCATTAAATTTTAAATTTTTTACAACATCATTTTTTGTGAACAAAATTGAATTCTAGAAGAGTATATTAAAAAGATCGAAGCATTTCTATCACCAAGCTCAACTCTAGCTACTGCATATTTTTTTATTTATATATATATATATATACTGCATTTTCAGCTGCATTCAAAATTACATTTTTAATGAACATAGATCTTATATTAACTTACAAATAATGAAATTATCTTAAAATAACATACTGCACTAAGGTTTTTCAAAGCACAAAAATCATACATCAAAAGTGTTGTAAAATATTAGTAATCCAAATTTTCAAGTGCTGCAACACATAACTAACAAAATAGCTAATGACTAGGTCATTCAATGATCATCTCATCTACAACCAACATGCATTACATATATTATCAAAAAGATGATGCAGTTGAGTATGAATTTACATCTTCACACTGCGAGTCAAGGAAATTCTTTGTTCAATAATCGTTGTAGATATCGTGCTCGAGCATTACTGGCAATCCTTTGAACATCTGCAAATACTCTACATTCTTTGTAAGCAAGTGCGAGGTGTCAAGCTAATCAACAAGACTCATACATAAAATATTATCCAACATATTGAAGATATGCTCTCCCATTTGACCGATATCTGACTTATAACCAAAAACACGAGTAATATTGTCAAGTATCTCATCTATGGATCTTTGCATTTTGCCTAAAAGATCGTAGAGGTAGTCATCACTAATATTAGACATTGCTCGCTTCTTTCCTGTAGACTTGGAAGAGTTTGCACTTCAATTGGATTGCTCTTACCTCCACCTCATTGGGGTTAAGATCCGGATCTCCAATGGATTCATACTATAGATCTGGAAATGGATGGTCATCCTAATTCAACAATTCTTTAACAACTTCTATTACGTCCCTAGCAAAATTTCAAAGAGCGCGATCCTTCCCAAATATTTCATTCCACGGTTCATACATGGGCCATAACTAGTGACGCATATTGTGCGCAGCAGGATCGCCCTACATAAATAAATCAATCAGCCATAAAATGCTCAGAATACATTTCACGTTATTATATAGTGTGTAGCAGGATCTCTCAACATAAATAAAACACAAATGAAACTAATACAAGCATAAATGACTCATACTATCCAGGGTTTGAGACCACAAGATTTACACTTCAAATTTCCATTCATTAAACCATCAATAAGAAAGCAAAAGAAAATGTAACATGCAACAACTTAGTAGAAAATCATTTTAAATAACAATTTTCATGATCTATATTCAATCATTATAATTTCACAATTTTCAAAATATGAAAAATCAAACAATCTGAACAATAAAGACTAAAAAAACATTGGGTAATTTCATAATGAACAATTTGAATAATATTGACTAAAACAATATAAAAAATCAAATAATCTGAACAATCATTATAACTTCATATTTTCAAAATTAGTCTAATTTTCATACGTATTTTCATGATCTACACATTTTTTAAAAAATCTATGAGTGGGTTAAAAAATTGATATCTCTGTGTTCTAAAATAATTCGTAAAAAGCTTCCACACAAGAAGACAAAAAAGCAAACAATGAACAAAAAAACTAAAGAGTCAGAGAAATAATGACCATCAAGCATAAAGATATAAAAATAATAGCATCACTCCTACACACCTTCAACACCTTCTCCATTAAGAATTTGAAGCATCTGTTGATGTGAAGTATTGAGATCAGTCTCGTCACATCTGGAATCACACCAATCTTCCACCAGTTATTATTTAACTACTAACATGTTAATATTGTTCATGATGTATTGTATTTGATATTTCTTTCAGGGTTGTGGCAGTTGAATGATGTACTTGCTAGATGTAGGATTAAAGGGACCCATAAGCCGGGAGAGCAATCTGGAAAGATCTAGAATTCTGGAAGATTCTAGAGGCTGAAGATAACTACCCAATGTAATGGGCGGTTATTTCTTCTATCATGGGTAGTTTGATATCTCCTAGTGGACTACTCATTTGAAAGAGGCTTCAGCATGATCCACGACTATATATAGAAGCTGTCAAACCTTGAATATATGCGGAAAAACTTGGAGAGATCCTACACATAGAGAGACGCCGCACTTACGTGTAGTGTTTTTACTAATATTGTAACAATTTGTTCAACATTGCATGTATACTGTTATCCCATATATTTTGTGTGTACTGTTCATAGGCAGTGGAAGTGCATACTTGAAGTAGGTTTAGATCTAACAATCTAGGTTAGCTATTTGGAAACTTATTTGGATTTTATCCGATTTTGTGTTCGAAGAGTGGAAGAAACATTTTCATCTCTTAGAATCTATTTTTGTAATCACTTTTTCCAAATTAGTGATATTTATGCCATGAGGCCGTCATAAACTTATTAAGTTTGTGGAAAGATTGAGTAATCCGTGTGTTAAGTGTTCTGATGTTTAAACTTGTAATTTCGTATTCAAGTTTCGTATTCTGATATGAGTCGGTGTTGTATAAAGTATCGACCACACTTAGGGCAATATCACTGTCGAAAAATATTCTTACACCGGCTGGGCACCCGACAACATCAATCTCATGGGTCACTTGATTGTATCCTACTCCCAGTACCATCAACTAACATGCTTGAAAGAGATGAATGAAATCGCTTCCACATGTTATCTTATAGTTGATGTAAGGAGTTCCACGGATATCAGTTTTGGGATAGCCTTCAGCATACCTGCCTCAAGCATACTTAGATATCTTGGCCTAAATCTATTATCACTCTTCCACCTAATAGCAACGAGCTCCTTCAACAAGCCAATGAGAACCTCTTCTTCATAGGTAGTCCAAGATCATATTTATTTCAGTCTTTTTGCCTTTGTCCTTTCCAAACATGTTGCTACTACATCTCTCCATTAATGTTATTGTATATAACTTATCTGACTCTAGATGCTGCAATACATATCATAAATAACTGAAATAAAAGAGAATATTGTTATAACCTACACTAATTTAACTGCTATTATAATATTATCACATAATCATCATATATATTCGCTCACCAACTTAGATTGGCTATGACACATATCACAATATTAACAGATAATCATCGTATAAAAAGTAAGTAATATCTGTATAACAAACAATAAAACCAAATAAAAGCAATATTTTTGTAGTAGTAAAATAAAATAAAATGAATACAACATGATTAACTTCTTCATTCATTATCCAAGAAAAACAAGCATTGTAACTTAATACTTCCGTAGATACTAGAATTGTGCATGGATTCTTTGATTAAGTTCTATGCTAATTCAAGTCAATAATTAAGTGCCCTTTTTGAGGAACCAAAAAGTATATAAATACATATACATACATATGCATACTTTTACTAGAAATATGCTTGGAGGTATATTTTAAAATTAATGAACATATGAATATCACTCAATAGCTAAAATATTTTGCAAGAAAGAGTGGTGTGATTGTGATTTTAGAAATCGAGTACTGATTTTCAATAAATATGTATCAGAATTTAGTTTTTAATTTTTTTTCAAAATCTTATAATCAATTTTTTAAGATCTCAGATGCGTATTTGCAAGATATATGAAGCAGTACTTGAGATCATACAGTTTCATAGTTATTTTAAGAAGCTTTTGTATTTTTTTTTTCAATATTCTCAAGTGTTCTTAATTTAGTTGTCAATATCCTCCCACCCCACGGACCCATTCATTTCATTATATGGTTGACCATGAATTATGATCAAGGTATATGCTCATATTCCACATAATTAATTGAATGAGCAAAGTTTTAATCTTTTTTTTTTTAATTCAGATCTCCTAAAAACCCAAATTAAAGGAAAATAGATATTTTCTAAAAATTTAGAAATTATCGGTAGGAAAAAATATAAAAGTACACTTCGAAAGTTTCTGAAATCCCAGGAGATATCAAATCGCCCAAATTTAACAATAAAATTTATCTATGCAAATATGTAATTGGACTATGGATAAAACACACATATTATGCAAAATAAGAAAGAACGAAATAATAATCTAGAGAATAAAATAGAGAAACAAGAATACTAACTCGAATAGAGGCATTAAGTCATGAATAAATCCAAATAACTAGAAAGAAAAAATGTATGCTATAGATATCATCAAAGAACCTATTGTGCATTCTCTTCTATTACAATCTGGACGAATGTCACCACATCTTCACAATCTGCAGTGGAATCGGCGCAAATGAGATTTCATGTCTGAGGGTTTTTATTTCTATTGTCGTCTTCAATCTGAAGTGGAATTTTATAATTATCTTTTTGTAATTCTATTTCTTTAATTCAGAGAATGAAATAGAGAAACGAGAATACCAACTTGGGCAGGCATTAAGTCATTAATAAACCCAAACAACTAGAAAGAAATACTATAGATCTCAAACCAAAATCCTGTTGTGCGTCCTCTTCTACTATAATCTGGATGAATGTCACCATATCTTCACAATCTGCTATGGAATCGGGGCAAATTAGGTTTATGTCTGAGGATTTCTATTTCTATTGTCGTCTTCGATCTGGTGTGGGATTTTATAACTATCTTTTTTTAATTCTATTTCTTTAATCATAAATGGTAACCATAATAATTTAAGTTATAAATAAGGGTTTAAAATGTAATTTCATCATTTATCTTACTTCTTTTATCTCCTACCAAACATATAAAATTTTTATTATATCAATTTTAATACAACCTATCAAACAATCTCCATCTTGCATTAAGTATTGTTAAATACACACACTTTTTATTAAATACACACCTTTTATTGAATACACCCCTTTGGATCTTTTATTTCTTAATTTTATTGTATACTCACCCCCTAAGAATCCAAATTACCCTTTTAAAATTAAAATTATGCACATCCAATAACAAACCCCAATTTATTCTTATTAAAATAAAAACTTCTCTTACACTTTTCAAAACTTTAACATATCGTACTTGAAGAGAGAGATAAATTTCTTCATATAATCTGCAATCGACCCTAATTCAGAAATTTAATTTGTTTTTCATGGCTGAATTTAATTATTATACAGATAATAATCCCCTTCATAACTCAAATATGGTAAATGTTCATGTATTAATTGCTCGATTCAATATTAACTTTTTACACTATTAATAATCAACTTTCTCTCCCTAAAACTATAGATTTCTTGTTTGTGGTTTATCGTAGTAGAGAAGAATTATGTGCGAGGAAGCAAAATATGAGAGAGATTAAGGAGTGAGAAACAATGGAATGTGTTTATAAAATGGTAGAGTTGATTGCCACTTTGTTCATTGAGTCCAAAATTAAACAGAGAATTTAAATAAATAATTAAGTTTCTTTAATTTGACAAAACATAGATTTTGGGATTCTAGAATATAATAAAGAAAAAAATGCAGCTGCTCTGAAAATTCTCAATGCTGAACGTATAATTAAACCTTGTTTGTGCAAATCTCTATTTCCAAATCTATTCAATTTATGATTTCAGACTAGAAAAAGATTGGCATTGAAAAAAAAAAAAAACATTAGGTGATCAGAAAACTGGCGGCAACAATAAAAAGACGTGAAGAGAAGAGCTCAACGGCAAAAAAATAACAGAAACGAATAACGGGGATATTAAAGATTTTACAAGATAAGATATCTATAAAATATAATTTAATTTAAAATATATTGGGTGTGTATTTAATGATCTTAAGGGTAATATAAATTTTTTAAATATACAATATATTAATAATATAATAATAGGGTGTGTATTCAATAAAAAAGAGTGTGCATTTAGTCCATCCCTTTTTCATAATATGGATACTTATCTTCACTTAAATCTTATATATAATATATATTTTCTTATCTCATCTCATCTATCAAACGAGCCGTAAAAGTAAGTGTGAAATATTTTGTAGGATGGATAAAAAGAAAAGTGTGAAATACTTTCCTAAAGGAGCATTATTTTAAGGAGTTACACTCTTGTAAACCGGGTTTATATCATAAACTCTTATAAACCTTGTGATCTCTATACTACATGGTTTACACTGTGAACCCGATTTATACAAGTATTTATGTATTTTAAGTGTTAGAATAATGTTACATTGGGTGCGGCTATTTATACCCTAAGGGATGTTTTGAGTAAGATCGTCTCATGGATCATAATTCATAAACATGGATTATCTATTAACTCAATTAAATATATTTTAAATTAAATTAAAAAACAATTTTTTTAAAAAAATCAAGTTTAGTTGCTATTAAATATCAATTATAATTATTTTAATTCTAAAATGGCAAACAAACTGTGATAATATTTGGCATACCAATCACGTATATCAACAATATCGCAGATATTACTTTAGATTAATTATTATATTCTATGCCCTATAATTTGTTCGTATATTTTTATAAAAGTATTATCACTGACAATAATAATAATTATTATTATTATTTATTAATGTTATTGTTATTATTATTGTTATTAATTATTTAATAGATAATTTAACTGTTTCATTATTATTTTATTATTTTGATTGGGGTATCACTTTATATTAAAAATGATACGTATAATTTTTTATTCATCCTACTAATTGTTCATAAAATAATTTAATTAAATGATTATCACTTTTTCTTTATCATGTATCATTTTCTATTAAAAATGTTATCACTTTTATTATTCTAGTGAATTATTCGTGAAATAATTAAATTAGACGAGTAGCACTTTTCTTTGATTATGAATCACATTTTTATTAAAAATATTATTATATTTTATTCATTCTATAAATTGGTCATAAAATACACTTTCGTAATTATTTATTAGTACACTTGTCCCACCATAATGTTTACGTATTTTTATTTTGGCCGTCCCATAATAGGGTTTATATTTCCCTTTGTAGTAAATGAGACCCACATAAAACAATTAATATATTCTTATGTGTCCACACAACATTGATACAATATATATATATTAAAATATTATATCTCTCATCTCACCACATATTAAAATATTATATACATTAATTCCCAGGCAAAAAATAACCATTAGCAGTCGGACAGAACTATGGGTGGATAGTACCAGTATGTCGAACATACCGATATCGTACCAAAAATTTCGGTATGGAAAAAACCATATCGATACCGATACTAAAATTTCCTTAAATTAAGTTGCATACTGATATGATATCGTATCGAAATATATACCATACTAATTTTTCGAGAAATATTTATTAATACCGAAATTTTAGCATACTATTTCACATCAAAAAGTCGGCATACCGAAAAATATCAATGATCGAATCAAACTAAAAGATAATATTTAATTTTAATTAAAATAAGAAAATTAATATGAAATTTTTCAAAATAATTTAACATGTGTTGCATTTCAATTTATAAAATGAGAACATTTCAAAATAATCTAACATGTATTGCATTTTAATTTACAAACATATTATATGATAATTATATCACTTTATAATGTATAAAAAAATATATAAAAATTATATAGTATACATTACATAGTAAATATTTAATTATTCTATTTATATATTTATATATATTTTAGAAGTGATTTGTAAGTGTAATATATTATATTTAGGGTTAATTAAAAAAAACACACACAAATTTATTCTTATTTCAAATTAATCCCGACCTTTGAGAAATTTAAAAAAGAACACCACCTTTAAGTATTATTGCAAAATGCACCCAATTTGTGACTAAAAGTGAGGTTCTTTTTTGAAAAATTGGGTGTGTTTTGCAACAATACTTAAAAGTAGTATTCTTTTTTGCAATTTCTCAAAGATGAGGTATTGATGGTCGTTTTTAGCGGGTTAGATTAAGATAAATCAAGTTGGGAGTAGCGATTAACCAGACACTAAAATGGACTCATCGAACACAGTAATTTTCCCCATTGACCCGTTAATTAGGAGTCCTTTCCATATTATTGATATTTGTATTCGTGAGTTCCATCAAGAAACATTACATGTAGAGCGAGAAATACATGTGGGTTTGTAGAGAGATAGAGTGAAGTGGAGAAGATGAAGTTGGAGTGAAGTGAGAGCCAAATATAGTGTCCTTCTTTGTTGCATAAGCATTGTCTTATAGTGGAGATATTTTAGGTGAATGGTCCCCATTTGATGTTGTGTTGTCACATGTTCTCCAAGGAATCTTATCTGTAAGAATGTACAATGAGATCCTGACATGTTATCTTCATGCAGAATGCGTGTCGCTCTTTGGTCGACTAACATACTTAATGACCGATGATAATTCTTGGTGGGCTGAGATCTGATGACAATAGGTCGATGGCCGAGACCGAGGGCTGACCTTATCCTCGCTGTTGGCATTTAATTCTGCCTCCTCAGTGTCAGCATCTGCCACCTTCTTCTTCTTATACCCAGTCAGCATGTTGGTCGGCTTCCTCTGCTTCCATTCTTTCTTAAGCGTATGCTCAAATATCACTCTTATCCTTTTAACCGTGTGTATAAGTCATGCTTATATGGGGTATAAACACCCATAACATTAGCCCCGGAGATTACTTCTTGTCTGTAACTACAAGGAACAATCTCGAATATGAGCTCTAAAATTCCGTCAACCTTGTTAAAAACCTCCATACGAGAAAACTCAGTGGGAAAAACTTGTATGTAGGAAAAAGAGTACCGTAAGAACTTTAGAATTCTGATGTGGAATGGACCCTCTTCTATCTGCTTATCTTTGAGTGTTTGCTTTTATCTTCCTCGGTTCGGCATCCGCATATACAATGTTTTTGTTTCCACTTCACCTAAATATATTTTCTCTCTCTACTTTTCTTTGAGTGTTGCGGTTTTCTTCTCCTTGACTTGAGATTTCATCCATACTCTAAACAACTGAGCTATTTCCTCCAATTTTTGTTGGGATTGGATTTTCAGCCACCAAAGTGTAAAGACGGGTTCTGAATTCTTTATTTTCTTTCCATCCTGCAAAACTGAGTTAATTGTAATAATTTTAATATAATTTCACCTTACTTGATTTGGAAAGATCATTCCGATCTAATCCCATTTGTTTTTAACCGTTTCCATTGAGTATTTGAGCAAAACACTCTAACAAACAGATTTATCTCTCTTCATAGAGAGATTATTCACATTGTAAGTCCCGAGCTACATTGATTATTTATGTTGTGAGCCCCCGAGCTACATCTCCGTTTGAGTATTTGAGAAAAATACTCTAACCAACCGAGCTATCTCTCTTCAATAGAGAGATTATTCACATTGTGAGCCCCGAGCTACATTGATTATTCATATTGTGAGCCCCCGAGCTACATCTCAATTTGAGTATTTGAGCAAAATACTCTAACCAACTGAGTTATCTCTCTTCATAGAGAGATTATTCACACTATGAGCGCCCAAGCTACATTGATTATTCATATTGTAAGCCCCGAGCTACATTTGCAAGCCATGGCTTACCTTTTTAATAATTCTTATACCGATGATGATATTAATGGTGAGTATGATGATGCAAATGATAATGATGTTAATGATGATGATATGATGATGCTTATAGTGCGATGATGAGTATGTTTTCGAGTCGTAACTCGTCTTTTCATAGGCTCCTGTCTATTTTCCCGAGTCGTGACTGGCCTTTCCCTTGGCACTTGGCCTTCACGCCTTTCCTTTTGTGGGCTGAGGATAAGACCATATCCTCATGCATGTCCCTTTTTTAATTTTTTTGTCGATATACAACCTCATATTTCCTTTTCGAATTTGATATTCCGACATTAGATTTTTTCCTCCATAACATTTTCCTTCTTTATTCTTGGATTTGATATCCCATAAGATTTTCCATCCATACGTTTTTCTTTCTTATTCTTGAAGTTGATATACGATACGTGATTTTTCACCCAAAAGATTTTTTCACCAAAATGATTTTCCATACAACATAAGATTTTCCTTCCAAAATATTTCTTTCCGACATAAGATGTTCCATCCATAAGATTTTTCTTCCAACATACTCCCTCCGTCCCATTTCAATGTTAACGTTTGCTTTTTGCACGTTGATTAAGGATTATAATATTTTAATAAATAGTGGGTGGAAATATATAATATTTAATGTAAAGTGGGTAGGTGTATTAGTGTTGGATGTGGGGTCCATGGTGATATATTAATTATTTTAGATGGGTCCCATATTCCAAAAAGGGAAACGTAAACATTGAAATGAGACGCCCAAAATAGAAATATGTAAACATTGAAATGGGACGGAGGGAGTAAGATTTTTCTTTTTTATTCCTGAAGTTGATATCCCGATATAAGATTTTTCATCCAAAATATTTTTCCACCCAAAAGATTTTCCATATGACATAAGATTTTTCTTTCAAAAGATTTCGTTCTAGCATAAGATGTTCCATCCATAATATTTTTCTTCCGACATAAGATTTTTCTTTTTTATTTCTGAAGTTGATATCTTGATATAAGATTTTCCATCCAAAAGATTTTTTCCCATCTAAAAGATTTTCCTTCCAACATAAGATTTTTCATCCTAAAGACTTTCCCTATTTATTCTTGGAGTTGATATCCCCACATCAATTTTTCATCCATAAGATTTTCCTTATTTATATTAACGTTCTAACCAACCGAGCTAACCATCCAACAAATTAGAACCGAGCCTAGGCCAGTAAGCACCGATATCATAACTTTCCATAAATTTTGATAGTATGATTTTCATAAACTCCGATACTGTAATTTTTACAAATTTCGATAGCATGATTTCCATAAAACTCCAATATCATAATTTTTCACAAATTCGAACACCATAGTTTTCCACAGATATTGATACTATAATTTTTCACAAATTTCGATAGTATTATTTTCCATAAATACCGATACCATAAATTTCTAAAAATTCCGAAATCATAGTTTTCCATGAATACCGATATTATAATTTTTCACAAATTCCGATAGCATTATTTCCATAAACTCCAATACCGTAATTTCCCACAAATTCCGATATCATAATTTCCATAAATACCGATACCATAATTTTTCACAAATTCCGATAGCATTATTTCCATGAACTCTGATACCGTAATCTCCCACAAATTCCGATATTGTAATTTTCCATAAATTCCGATAACAAGATTCCTTAAATTCCAATAACATAATTTCCATAAATTCGGATACCATTATTTTCCATAAATTCTGATTACGATATCGTAATTTCTCATAAATTTTTCACAAATTCCATATCATAATTTCCCATTAATTTTGACACTGTAATTTCCATCATATACCCCCACAGATTTCATTACCATGATTTTCCATAAATCCCAATAAACTATAATTTTCGTAAATTTCAATAAGATTTTTCTTCCGACCTCATATTTTTCATCCATAAGATTTTTCATCATAAGGAGTTGATATCCCAACATAAGATTTTTCTTATATATTTTTTGGTGTTGATATCCTGACATCCGACTTTCCGTCCATAATATTTTCCTTTCTTGGAATTGATATTTCGACATAACATTTTTCACGAGTTGATATCCAGATATAAGATTTTCCACCATAGGATTTTCCTTCTTTACTTTTGATATTGATATCCCGATATAAGATTTTCCACCATAAGAAACTCCGATACCATAATTTTCCGTAAATCCTGATATGGTAATTTCCCATAAATTCCAATTACACGATTTTCCACCATATACCCCCAATAGCTTTCAATACCGTGATTTTTCATGATGAGATTTTCTTTTCGACATAAGATTTTCCATCCAAAAGATTTTCTCCCGACATTAGATTTTTCATCCATTAGATATTTATTTTTAACGCTCTAACCAACTGAGCTACTTCAACCAATCCTTTGCGACAAATGTTAAAACTTTTCTTTCGCGGGTTGATCAACTGCGCCTTAAAAAATCTGACGTATTCTTCTTTGAAGGTTAAATCCGAGTTCGGAAAGTACGCTCTAGCCCACTGAGCTACCAATCTTTCTTTCTCTTTACATGCTGAATCTTTCCCTTTCTTTAAGAATGAACATTAATTTTTCTTGTATGAAATCTTCTTGACTGCTAACCTTCTATTCCTGATAGTTGAAGTTGGAAATCTCCTTTCTTTTCCATTGTTTACGCGCTAACCAATTGTGTCACATATTAGATTAGAGGATTGGATTTCCTTTTTCCCTTCTTGATTCGGATTGAATCTGACTTCTTTATTGTTGAAATTTTTTCTTACCGAGAATACCTTTATGCCAAATAACATATTTTTCTTTCTTCTATCCGAGCTTTGATTACCGAAAATACCTTTATGCCAGATCATAACTTAACATATTTTTCTTTCTTCTGTTTGGACTGATTCCACGCTTTAACCCACTGAACTACAATCTTTTTCTCATTGTAGAATGAAGTTTTTAAGCTAAAAGTTGGATAAAATTTGGAGTTTGACCTTTCACCTTGAGGGATGAAGTTGAGTCTCCTTTTAATGGAGGTTGAAGTTCTACGTATTACAAACTGTGCCATCCTTTCTTTTATTTCTTGAAGGTTGAAACTCGATATTTACTGATCTTTTTTGGACAGCTGAAGGCGAATACCCTTTGTTTTCTTTCTTTCTTAATGAAATCTTATATCCACGTTGTATTTTCCTGCATGGATTTTTTTTATCGCGAATAATCTGACCTCTGAGGAAGGCGGTAAAACCTTCGAACATCTGACCTCCGAGGTATGAGGGCAGAACACTAGACCTCTGAGGTAGGAGGGCAGGACGTTCGATGGGTGAGAGGTTGGCAGAGCATCCAACCTCCGATGGATGAATGAGGTTGGATTTCCCTTTCAATCCACGCTCTAACAAACTAAGCTATCTGTTTTCTTTCTTGAAGAATATTACGTGACCTCCTCTAACTGAGGTAAGAAGTAGAACATTTGACTCCGATGGATGGATGAGGTCGGATTTCCATTTTAATCCACACTCTAACCGACTGAGCTAGCTGCTTTCTTTCTTGAAGAAGATTATGTGACCTCCTCTAACCGAGGTAAGAAGCAGAACATCCGACCTCCGATAGATGGATGAGGTTAGATTTTCTTACATCCTTACTTTCTTGCATTCTTGCATATATCCGTTGAGGATCTTCTCGACTTACGCTCTAACTGACTGATCTAATCACACACTCTCCCATGTGATTTCTTTTCTGTTTAAATCTTGTCAGTAAATAACCGACGCTCTTACCAACTGAGGTATATTTCAAAAACCCTTTTCTTATCTTTAATTCTTCTTTCTTGGATCATGCGCGCCCTCTTCATCCTCAGATCTTGGCCCTCGCCTCGGCCTTGATCGGCGTGAAATTCACCTAGAATTTGGGCTTAAATTGCATGAATTTAATTGGATTTATTTGGCTTTAATATAATAATTAAGTATGATTTTAATGAAAATATTTTTAATTGCTTAATTATCTTGAGAAAGGTATTTTTGTTCATTTTTGCAAAAAAAATGGTGATTTTGAGGCAAAAATATATTCTTGATAAGAAGTGGAAGATGTGGGAGAAAACGGTGCTCAATTCGGAGTTGAAACGAGGAAAAATGGAACAAAATAAAATTGGAATGGAGAAATTGGGCTGGTTGGTGCTGAATTGGACAAACTTGGGCTGCAGAGGGAGCTGATGGGCTGAAGTTCAAATGGGCCTGCAGCCTTTATTAATTAAAAAAGAAGAAGAAGGATGCGGCTGCTGGGTTTGGAACCGGTGACCACAGCCTTACTCACGCCCTCATCAACCATCTGGGCTACGCACGTGCATGCATTAGATTTGCTCCCGAAATTAATTTGAGCGGTTGCTAGCAGCTGATTAAAATGAAGAAAAAAGGGTCAACTGGGATTCGAACCCAAGATCATCACCATCAGCCGGTTCTTGAACCCAGCGCCTGAACCGTCCAGCCAGACCACACCTTGAGTCCGGTTCATCAGCGGTTCACCCTTTAACCCACTTCCTGAACCGATTCTAGCCCAAAAATTCTTTAAAAATTTCATAAATTTCATCCATGTCCCATATCCTCAAGTATCCTACATTGAAAAATTAGTCCAACACTCCTCTCACCCTAAAACTATAAATACCACTCATTTGGAAGCCTCACACAACAATTCTCACCCATTAAATTCCATTAAATTGAATCATTAGATTCAACAGTTGAAGAGATCTTTATAAGATCTCTATAGTTGAGATCCCTCCCCCTTTCGGGATGAGGGATCCGTCCGAAGTTTAAATATTTTTTCTAGATTAGGATTTTATTGTTTTCCAAGAAGGTGGGGACACCAAGGAAAGGATGATCCTCATGGATGTAAAACTTCAATAGGTGAAATCTAATCCTACTTATTATCTTAATTTGCTTTGGTGGGTGATTAATGCATGATTATGTTTCTTAATTGAATTTCCGACTATGATTAGATTTTATTTATGGAATATGTACGCATGCTTTAATTTGGGATTAATGCCTTCGATATTAGTGTATAGTGATTAGGTTGTGTATTGTGTATCAACATGTCTTGTTGTTACTTTCACCTTAGTTGCTTTACATGATTATCATATATGAGTTTCTTCCATTTATTGCATGAGGATTAATATGGGGGGAGTTTGGCCAAAACCTTCCTATGTTTAGAACTACATAAACTAACACTTGCGAGATTACTTATGATTGAGTTAGTGAAGGGGACCAAGCCAATGTGAGCATAGTACCTAGAAAGGGAACACTAGGAAATCGTCCCTGCCTACTAGAGAAAATTCTTCGTGATAATATCTCTATATTGGTATATTAATATTCGTAAGTACCTATGGAAATTGTGAGAATTGAATACGATCTAATTAGCCATTTTTACTTGCATCCTATTCATCATGGTCATGAGCTTAGGTGTAGGTATGATTTAGTGATCGCCCTTGCCATGATTAGTTTAAAAATGGAATCAATTAATAATTGTTTGAGTGCATCGAGAAACTACCATTGCATACAAAAATATTGTAATTAGATTTATTCCTTTGCATTTTATTTCCTTTTATTTTTCTTTTCCCTCCTTTTCGATCGTCCCTAACTAATTAGGATATTATACCTAAAGGCCATGAATCCTAAATTCTCCCGGTTCGATAATCCAACTCGGTTGCCAATGCCTACATGACAAGAGTATGCTTGCTCTTTTACATTGAATAATGCGATCAAGTTCATGGCGCTGCTTGCCGGGGAATTTAGTTGTATTTATGACTTTAGGTTTGTTGAGTGGTTAGGATAGGGACATTTTTTTGCTTTGATTTGTTTTTTGTTTTATGGTTGTGTTTGTAGGGACAAAAGCGTGGAGCCATGGTATTGGACTTGAAGAGCAAAGGAGTGGTGCAAATTGAGGTAACGAACATCTTCTCAACTTTAATTCGACTTTTTCTAATTTAAGTTTGGGGGTATGTTCTCTTTATTACTTGACTTTTTATGGTTTGAATTATAAAATTGCATCCATGAACTCCTACTTGAGCATATTGCACCTGTGCACGTTTAAGTCCTTACTCTTTTCTTTGGCACATATTTTCTCCTTTTTTGTTGTTTTTATTTTTCGTGTTTTTGTTGCTTTCAATAAGGAGAAAATCTTTCTTAGCTCTCTTGTGCTTAATTGTGAGAAATTTCGAGACTATGATGTTTGGTTGAGACTTGTGACGAGATGGATTTTTAGTTGTGTACTGGTTGAGCTATGGTTTATGCTTGATTTGTGTGGTCTTTCACTACTATAAGCCCATGAGCTTTTGAGCCTTAAAATCATGAAATCAAATGATTTTTCCTTTCTTGTGTGTGCATCATTCTTTTGTGTGCATTCTAGGACTTACCATTATGTCTTCTTGAAACTACATGTGAGTGAAGATTATTAGAAATGATTTAAGGCCATCTTTGTTTTGACAAGTCACTTAGCCAAATTAATCCTTCCAAATGAAATCATATCGTAGTTTGCCCCTTTGAGCTTATTATCCTTATTTCTTTGGCAACCTATAAATTTAGCCATTTTTATCCATATTTTATATCCTAATCACCTTTGTCGATTAGTAGAGGATTAATGGGGATAAAGTGGTTGAATAGAGCTTACAAGAGAGTTTGGAATGAGAGAAATGGTGAAAGTACAAGAAAAGAGGGAGAAAAGATGAAAAAAAAATGGAGGTTGAGAAAAAAAATTGAGTGAAGTTTGTATAAAAGAAACATAAAGGAGCTCTACTAGAAAAATGGAAAGAGAGCCCTTGGTGAAAAAAGAGAAAAAAACTCAATAGTGGAAGAAGAGAAGAAAAAGGTTCTTTATTTTGTTGGATTGATAAATTCTATTTGTGATTAAGGTGGAAAAATAAAAAAGTGGGAATGAGAGTTGACATTGGCAACCAACTTGAATTCTTCACTTATTTGAGGAAAGAGAGAGTGAGAGTTGATAATGGCCGTCAACTTAAAATTCTCTACTTATCTTGAGCTTACTTTTCCTAAATATTTTTCATACACAACACCAAAGAGTCTACATTACAACCCTATATAAAGACATTTTTGATTCAATAATTAACACACATAAAAGTAGTGGAGAGCTTAGACTTTTGGCAAGTATATGGTAATGACATGCATTTGAATTGATTTTTGAGAGTATACACTTCTCCCATACATCCTTTGAGTGTGAGAGTGAAAAGCAAAATCCAGAGAGGAGTAGTGGAAGTTATACTTGCTTGCGTATTTTCTAAGCTTAACTTGTACGCATTTAAATTGATGTCTCGTTATTAGTTTTGATTGAATTAAAATGGTTTTGAAATGACTCAATTTTCATTGATATCTTGATTCAATTCTAGGTGAATTCCCCTCCTCATTCTTTCTTTTCTTTCGTTGCTCGAGGACGAGCAACACTCTAAGTTTGGAGGGTTTGATCGGCGTGAAATTCACCTAGAATTTGGGCTTAAATTGCATGAATTTAATTGGATTTATTTGGCTTTAATACAATAATTAAGTATGATTTTAATGAAAATATTTTTAATTGCTTAATTGGCTTGAGAAAGGTATTTTTATTCATTTTTGCAGAAAAAGGGTGATTTTGAGGTAAAAATATATTCGTGATAAGAAGAGAAAGATGTGAGAGAAAACGATGCTCAATTCGGAGTTAAAACGCGGAAAAACAGAACAAAATAAAATTGGAATGGAGAAATTGGGCTGGTTGGTGCTGAATTGGACACACTTGGGCAGAGGGAGCTGATGGGCTGAAGTTCAAATGGGCCTGAGGGAGCTGATGGGTTGAAGTTCAAATAGGCCTACAGCCTTTATTAATTAAAAAATAAGAAGAAGGATGCGGCTGTTGTGTTTTGAACCCGCGACCACAACCTTACTCACGCCCTCATCAACCATCTGGCCTACGCACGTGCATGTATCAAATGTGCTCCCAAAATTAATTTGAGCCGTTGCTAGCAGCAGATTAAAATGAAGAAAAAAAGGATCAACTAGGATTCGAACCCAAGATCATCACCATCAGCCGGTTCTTGAACCCAACGCCTGAACCGTCCGGCCAGACCACACCTTGCGTCCGGTTCAGAAGCGGTTCACCCTTTAAACCCACTTCCTGAACCGATTCTTGCCCAAATATTCATTAAAAATTTCATAAATTCCATACATGTCCCATATCCTCAAGTATCCCACATTGAAAAATTAGTCCAACACTCCTCTCACCCTATAGCTATAAATACCACTCATTTGGAAGCCTCACACAACAATTCTCACCCATTAAATTCCATTAAATTAAATCATTAGATTCAATAGTTGAAGAGAGCTTTTTAAGATCTCCATAATTGAGATCCCTCCACCTTTCGGGGTGAGGGATCCGTTCGAAGTTTAAATATTTTTTTCTAGATTAAGATTTTATTGTTTTCCAAAAAGGTGGTGACACCAAGGAAAGGATAATCCTTATGAATGTAAAACTTCAATAGGTGAAATCTAATCCTACTTAGTATCTTAATTTGCTTTGGTGGGTGATTAATGCATGATTATATTTCTTAATTGAATTTTTGACTATGATTAGGTTTTGTTTATAGAATATGTATGCATGCTTTAATTTGGAATTAATGCCTTTGATATTAGTGTATAGTGATTAGGTTGTGTATTGTGTATCAATATGTCTTGTTGCTTTCACCTTAGTTGCTTTACATGATTATCATATATGAGTTTTTTCCATTTATTGCATGAGGATTAATATGGGGGGAGTTTGGCCAAAACTTTCCTATATTTAGAACTACATAAACGAACACTAGCGAGATTACTTGTGATTGAGTTAGTGAAGGGGACCAAGCTAATGTGAGCATAGTACCTTGAAAGGGAACACTAGGAAAACGTCTCTGCCTACTAGAAAAAATTCTTCATAATAATATCTCTATATTGGTATATTAATATCCGTAAGTACCTATGAAAATTGTGAGCATTGGAGACGATCTAATGAGCCATTTTTACTTGCATCCTATTCATCTTGGTCAAGAGCTTAGGTGTAGGTATGATTTAGTGACCGCCCTTACCATGATTAGTTTAAAAATGAAATCAATTAATGATTGTTTGAGTGCATCGAGAAACTACCATTGCATACAAAAATATTATAATTAGATTTATCCCGTTGCATTTTATTTCAATTATTTTTCTTTTCCCTCTTTTTCGATCGTCCCTAACTAATTACGATAATATACCTAAAGGCCATGAATCCTAAATTCCCCCGGTTCGATAATTCAACTTGGTTGCCTGTGCCTACACGACAAGTGTACGCTTGCTCTTTTACATTGAATAATGCGATCAAGTTCAGGCCTCGGCCTTTCTTTTTTTAATTCTTCTTTTTTTCAACGGTATGATGTGAGAATTGAATTCTCATAGTTAACATCTACGTTCTACCAATTGAGCTATGCCGAATTCTTCTCCTTCATTCTCCCATTTGAAAACACGTCTTCGTCATACCCGAATTGATGGAGCCTCGTATTGGATTGTATACTAAAAGTCTATCTTTTTGTATGAATAATGTTATAACAATTTATTTAAAATGAGAATCATATGATCAAATGATTGCATCTTATAATTTATTTATATGTTGATGCAATAGTCCATTTACTTTATACTGTAGATAATACGTTATGCAACAACACGTGGAAGATCATATTATCAGTTTCCTTATAAAAAATAAACAGATGTTCACAACCGAGATAGATGGAAATTCTCTATCGGGATGATTGTAGTGTGATTTGGTATTAGTTTGTCTTGATTATAGAATCACATTAGTGCACTTTGTGTGTATTGAGCAGGACCGCTTGAGATCATTCGATTTAAACCGACTATATAGGAGAACTTGATCTCTGTTATTATCGATGTTCGTGCTCTTAATCCCTATACAATAACCTCGACACGTAAGGCAGTATGTATTTCTTTGATTCATCAATGAGTGAGATTTACATGTAATTAAATCAAGAAACTCGGTGAGTTGGGAAATAGTGCTGTCTCTATGGTATGATGTTGATTGTAGAAGGAATCCATGTCCGATATAGGTTGATGATGTCCCCTTGAGGAGCTAATAAGGATTATCATGTAAATCCTGCAGGTGGATTTATTCCGGGATGATAATGAGGTTGAGTGGTACTACTCTCCGATGAGATATTAATTAATGGAGTTGTCATTAACTTAATTAATTAATGGGCATTATATATCTTAAACATGGGGAGACTAAAAGGCTCATAATAAGAAGGAGCCCATAACGTAATTATGGGATTAGAACGGTAGTGCAGTAATAATATTTTAGTGGTATGTATTATTATTATTGGACTTAAGTATAAGCTTTGGGCTAAGCTTGGATACTTAAGCCCAATAGAAGCCCAACTCTAATTTTTCCTCCTGGTCCCTGCTATAGCCCATATATAAGTCATCTCAGCTGTCTGGAAACCCTAACTGAAAATTAATTCACGCTAACACTGTGAGGAGGGTGAGGGAACAGCAGATTGAGAAGATCTCAAAGATCATCGTCCACACACGTCGAGATTGGACTTGAGAATACAGCAGAAGATCGAAAGGTTGTTTGCTGCTGCTGTTCATCAACTTCCACGATTTTTCTTAAATCATGTGGAACTCCAAACTAGACATGAAATACACCGTTGGAAATTCACTGAAGAGAAGATCATTTTAGCATATAGATCACTCAAATCGAAGATGAGATGAGAGAGTTATGCCCAAAACGGTGAGACTGCGCAGGCTGCCGGCGAGAATCTTTCTTCTTCAACATACCCTGGTGAAAGGTAATGCGTTTCTATATTTTCTTGCTTCCGCTGAATATAGAATCGTATGGAATCCTAACGGTTCATGTTAACTAAATGATCGAACGCCAATACCTCGGCCTCTACATCTTCAGCTAATGGAGACCTCGGACTCTTCATCTCCAACTGGAATCTTTATTTATCATATATGGAATCTCATCCACCACATGTTCCGACTGAGCTATATACTGACTGATAGTTATTTATTCTTTCTTCTTGCATTCTCGGAATTTTGCCCTCGGACCTTTGTTTTAACATCTCGGCCTCTCAAGCATTTTGCTTTTCCTTCTCCTTTGTTTCTTTTTCTTTCACGCTCTAACCAATTGAGCTAAGAAGGGAATTGACATTATTCTTCTCAAGAATTTAATGTCAACTTCTTTTCATAATGGATACTCCACCTCGGTTACCCGCTTCAACCACGATTATTCAGTCGCCAGGGTGTTTCAACGTCAGCCTTCCCTACTTTTTCTCATGAAGTCTACATCTTTCCTGCTACGCTCTAACCAACTGAGCTATGTCAAATTCTTTCTGACTTATTCTCCCATGTTTACTCTCAAATATGGCTAATAGAAGCACTCAAATCAATGAAGCTACCTTTTGCACTAATATATTTTCTCATGTTGTCTTCTTCATCCCAACTGGATATGACTAGTAGCAACACTCCAATCAACGAAGCTACCATTTTTTGCCAATATATTTTCTCATGTTTTCTCCTTCATCCCAATTGGATATGGCTAATAGCAATGCTCTAATCAACGTAGCTACCCTTTTACGCCAATATATTTTCTCATGTTGCCTTATTCATCCCAATTGGATATGGCTAGCAGTAACGCTCTAATCAACGAAGCTACCCTTTTGCGCTAATACATTTTCTCATGTAGTCTTCTTCATCCCAATTGAATATGGCTAGTAGCAACGCTTTAATCAACGAAGCTACCCTTTTTCGATATGGGACCTTCGCTCCTTCATCCCTGCTTGATTGAATTTAGATTTTTTATTCTTTGCTGAGGAGTCAACGTTTCAGACGCTCTACCTTATGAGATATGTATTTTCCTTTCTTATCTTCGCATCTTCAATTCTGCACCCATTCCTTTCTTCATGCAAGGTCAGTCTTCATATGCTCTAACTGACCATGCTGTTTGAATTCATACTTCTTTCTTGTTTTCTTCTTCCTTCTCCAACATGCCTTATATATTTTGAGCATGAAGAACTAGGTGGGCTAGCCCACCTGGCCACTGGGCTCTTCACTTAAGTGAGAGACCCAGGTTCGATTCCCATTGGGAACGAATTAGGAGGGAGATATAAGTAGACATGGAGAAGGGGTTGTATGGTGCTTAGTGAACTAACTACTAACTATACTAACAACTAACATTTACCAATCAAAAAAAAAATTGAGCATGAAGACCCTCAACTTCTACCCTCTGATGGATGGAGCATCAGCTCTACACATTGGGTGGAGCCTCGACTTCTATACCTCAGCTGAAACATCAACTACGACATCTCATCTAGATGGAACGTCAGCTTCTACACCTTAGCTGGGTGGAGTCTTTGTTTTTACATCTTACATGGATGGCGCCTCAACTTCTACACCTCACATGGATGGAACGTGCTTCTACACCTCAGCTGGATGGAGCCTCATATTTCTTTATCCAATCTGCATGTAACCACACTCCATGCTTTAACCTATTGAGCTATCTCTTTTCCTTTCTCATTTCTTATCTTTCTTATTTCCTTCGCTTTTCTGACTTTCTTCCTTTCTTATCGGTATCCGATACTGGTCTTTTTTTCTTTCTTTTTTGCATCGATCGGTCTCTTTCCAAATAACCTCGCCTCGGTAAATTTTTTAACACCTTTTTTGCTTTTATGTTCCACCTCTCGGTATCTTTTTGAGATAAACCCTCGGCACCTTTGCGACATGTTACCCTTTTTTTATCTTAAAATACCATTTCTGCTTTTTTTATCTCTCTTTCTTTCTTCTGCCACATGTGTCGGCTTCTTCCTCGGCCTCGTCTTACCTTTCTGATTTCCTTATTTTCTTTTCCTCTCACCCGACATGTTTATAGTTGATGAAGAAACACACTCTAACTGACTGTTCTATACCTCACATGGGTCAGCCTCTTTCCAAATATCATCAGCAATGCAACATGAATTGGCCTCTTCCTGAATATCCTCGGCCTCGGCCTTGTGACATGGGTCGGCATCGGCAATTTTTTTAATGCATTCTCTTCTTTTCTTACATTCTCTTCCTTTCTTTTCTGATTCTCACCCCGACATCTTAATGAGAAAGACACGCTCTAATCAACTGAGTTACAATGTTTATACCGGATGAAGAAACACGCTCTAAAAACTGAGTTACATGGGTCAGCCTCTTCCTGAATATCCTCGGCCTTGGCACTGCAACAGAGAGCGAACCAAATGAGTGAAAGAAAGAGTATGATGATGTGGCAAAGACAGTGGGCCCCACCATCATTAGCAACTGTGCTACATGGGTCAGCCTCTTCCCGAATATCCTCAGCCTCGGCACTGCAACATGGGTTGGCTTTTATTTTCTGTTCTATGTCGGTAGGCCTTGACAAGTTTTAAAGTTGATGAGATAAACACGCTCTAACCGACTAAGCTACACATCACACGGTTCTTCCCAAATATCATCGACACACCATTTCTGCTTTCCTTTATCTTTACGTCAGTCGGCCTTGGCATGTTTTACAATTGATGAGAAAAATACGCTCTAACCGACTGAGCTACACATCATATAGGCCAGCCTCTTCCCAAATATCGTCGACCTCGGCCCTTCTTTTCTTTTTTATTACACCTTTTCTGCTTTTCTCTTCTTTTCTCTTATGGGTCTCACCTGGACATATTTATAGTTGATGAGAAAAATACACTCTAACCAACTGAGCTACAAATCATATCTTAATTGAAGCCGAACTCCGAGCTTATCCTTTCTTCTTCACATTTAGCGTATACTCCAGGTTTAGCATAAGGTTTATGTAAAACATGCTTTCCACTTCAGATTTAGCATAAGACATACGTAAAACATGCTCTCTAGTCCAAATTTAGCATATGACATGATAAAATACTAGAACATGTGACATTTCTCTTATTCCATTCTTTTGCATTTTTTATTTATTTTTCTTTGATTTTTGCAAATTTAAGATTGGAGATGTTAATCTTACCTCAAAGTCACCTCTTAAGATGAGTCCTTCCTTTTCTTCATGTAGAGAATTTTAGTCTCTCATCAGGAGGAATGTGTTAAACATCATCAGCCTTATTCTGATACATGTGAATGTCTTCTTCTTTCTTTCTTCAACGACATACGCCGTTTGGTAGCTCATTTTTTTGAATCTTGGATCTCGTTCTTCTTCCTTTTGCTATCGAGCGACACATGCTCTAACCAACTGAGCTATACCTAGTCTTCTTCTTTCCACACAGCGACACACCTTCTTCTTTCTTTCTTTTTTTATTCCGAATATCGGTGTTGGCCACTCCAATACTGCCAAAGCTCAACCTTGTCAGCTGAACCGGGGGAGCTAAGGCATATTCATGGATAATATTCCATCTTCTTCCATCATAAAAATCGATGCCGGCCACTCCACGAACACCATCGAAGCTCAACCTTGTCGGCTTAACCGAGGGAGCTGAGGTGTATTCATGAATAATGGTCCATATCTTCTCGTTCATTTCTCTAATTCTTTTAGGCCCATCCCATACTAGGATCGGGATCTGTCTTGTCGGTGTTATATATTCTGACTCCGACACTTGGATAAGAATCTGGTTGCCAAATTGGTGCACGTTTCGTCGTACCCGAGTACCTCCTGGTGTTTTTATCGCTCACTTCTTCTATTCGATGGATTTTTACCATTTTTCTCAGATCTTTTCTTCTTGTTGTGAAGAACTTGTGGAGGATTACTTTCTTTGGGTAGTAGTGGCACATGCTGTAACAAACTGAGCTAACTCAATCGTTTTCTTTCCTCAGCGATACACGCTGCTCTGATGGCTTTTTTCAAATTTAAATATTTTTTGCATATTTTTTACGGGATCTCATTTTCTTCTTTGGGTAACAGGGTTACGCGCGCTAACCAACTGCAACACTAAATTTTCTCCTTCTTCTTCATCTGCAAGCTGAAGTAAAAGGCCCTGTAAACATCTTCAAGAAAGATGGTTAATAGTTTCTAGATCTCCACCCACAAAGTAGGGTTGGGGGAGTTAGTTTGGTTTTCAAATGGAGGAATGAAAGATTTCTGAGAGTAGATATTGAATCTTTAAAACAAGGGAGTTTTGTGACCAGATCTCTCTTTAGTTTTAGAGAGAGAAATAATGGAATATTTGGATTTTCTACCTTCTTTCAGTAATAAGAACAGGGTATGAGCTAAGAACCAAGAATGACGAAAACTGATGGCATCCGGTGGGTGACGGCGGCGACGACAGAGAAAACTACAGAAACTGAACAGAGGAATCGGATTTCCACAGACGGTGCCAACTGTTGATGGTCGTTTTTAGCGGGTTAGGTTAAGATAAATTAAGTTTGGAGTAGCGATTAACCGGACACTAAAACAGAATCATCGAACATAGTAATTTTCTCCATCGCCCTGTTAATTAGGAGCCCTTTCCATATTATTGATATTTGTATTTGTGAGTTCCATCAAGAAACATTATATGTAGAGAGAGAAATACATCTGGGTTTGTAGAGAGATAAAGTGAAGTGGAGAAGATGAAGTTGGAGTGAAGTGAGAACCAAGTATCGTGCCCTTCCATTGCTGCAGATGCGTTGTCTTATAGTGGAGATATTTTAGGTGAATGGTCCCTCTTTGATGTTGTGTTGCCACGTGTCCTCCAAAAAATCTTATCTGTAAGAATGTGCAATGAGATCCTGACATGTTATCTTCATGCAGAATGAGTGTCGCTCTTTGGTCGGCTGACATGCTTACTGGGCCGATGATAATTCTTGATGGGCTGAGATCTGATGACAATAGGCCGATGTAAAGGGCCGATGACCAAGATCGAGGGCTGACCTTATCCTCTGTGTCGGCATTTAATTCTGCCTCCTCGATATCGGCCTCTGCCACCTTCCTTCTTCTTATGCCCAGTCAACATGTTGGTCGGCTTCCTCTGCTTCCATTCTTTCTTGGGCGAATGTTCAAATCTCACTCTTATTCTTTTGACCGCGCATATAAGTCACGCTTATATGGGGTATAAACATCCATAACATGGGGATTAATTTTCAATATGAGTAAAGTTCGTGATTTTTTTTGCAATTAACCCCTTTATTATTATTATTATTATTATTTAATTTTTTAATTAAAAAAATACTACACGAATAAGTGTGATGCATAATTACATATATAATTTAAATATATTAATAATACAAAATGTATTTAAACATAGTATTATATAATTACTTTTAAATAATAAATATAAAAATTTTCGTTATTTAAATTACGTTATACCGTCACTGAAATACTGAAGAAAAAAATTGGGTATATCAAAATACCAAAAATTTAGGTCAAATTATCACATTTGGTCCTTTTAAGTATTTTGTCAAATTATCATAAATTCCCCATTTGATCCTTTAACTATTGCAATTTTCATTAGTCCTTTGTCCAAATGTGATAATTTCTCTAAAAATACACTATATATCTTACATATTTTTTATACTTTATTCATCAATTCCAACAATTTCATTTACTTTTTTTACATTTTATTCATCATTCTTAACAATTTTATTTACTTGTTCTCTTTAAATTTCCAACTTACCTCTACTTTTTTTATGTTATATATTTAAAAAACAACACCTCTTAATCTGTGTGCTGATATAAATGGGTATAAATACTCGGAACAGAGGGAGTATTTGTTTTACGATATAGTAAGATTAGATTAAAATAAAATATCAAATCAAAGCTGAAAAGATGAATGGTTTTGTATTTTATGAAAGGAAATTTGTCTGCAATATTTACCTCCTCGGCGAGGTAATTAGCACCAAGGTGGTGGAGCTGCCACCAGCGGCAAAAATGACGAAGGAAAGTAATGGAAAAATAAGTTTAATAATTAAGAAGACAATATGTTATTTAATAAGCTATATTTAGTAAAATATGTACTATATTTATATTATTTTAATGGGGTATTAGGGTACGAATAGTTGCACCCTTTTTAATTTTTTTAAATTGATAGCAATCAAATAGAGCCCTTTAAAATACACTTGTTTGATTGAGTCAATGGATAATTCGTCTCACGCACTATGATTCGTAAGACAGTCTCACTCAAGTTTTTGTTGTACCCCAAAATTCTTGAACTTGGAACGACGGCTAGGAGCATAAGCTTTTTTTTAAGAGTTAGTCTCTTGTGAATTGGGTTTACGGTGTAAACCCTATTTTCCTCCTTTAATTTAAACTCCTAGCAATACATAGGGTATAATAGAATTAGAAGGGGAAAGGCTTAGGGTGAGAAAAAATCAAAGTTCACATAATAAGCTATGTAAACCGGGTTTATAAGAGTGTTTGTATTTTTGCAATACCACAACATTATTTGGTTAGAGATTAAAGCTAGGCCTGGCAATGAATAATAGCATAGTAGCAAGAATGCACATCTCCAGGCTATTGGTGGTGATTAGTTGATGGTGGAGCATCGACTTCCTAAGGGGCTACCGAGGCCTTTGCTTCTGCTTTCCTGCTTTGCGCCCTTGTTATGCAAATAATCCATCTAAGACAGTAATCGGACTTATTCCATAAAAATTTTAGATTAAAATATTCATGTCAATTAGAGTTAAATACCTTTAATATATGATAAATATTTTTTGGATGTCACTAAATACACACTCCTCTTTATTAAATACACACCTCCATAATTATATAATTAAAATAATATTTTTAGAAAGTCTAAATTGCTCTTAATTCATTAAATACACACCCCATATATATTTTCTATTAATCTAATAAGCCTTAAATTTATTAAACTGTTTTATACACTCATATAAATTATCACTAATAATGATAGGTTTAGACGGATCGATGTGGATCGACCTTAACAATTTCGCAAAACAAGATAAGCTACACATTTAAGAAAGAAAATAATAAGCAGTTTGGTTCAACTGTATAAAGGCAACGAAGAATTTTAGAAAAAAAGAGAAATAAAGATGAAAAGCAACGAAAAATTAGGAAGAAAGAGAAATAAAGATGAAAATGGCGTAAAAAGACATCCACGTGGGATTGTCGGAGGCAGCGGAAGTCGGCACAAGATGGACGGAGCCGATCCGGAGATCGTGGGATGAAGTGAATTTGTTGCAGAGATACAGTGAAATATTATTGTGAGTGTGTATGATTTTAAAATTAAAAGAAATATTATTGTGAGTGTGTATGATTTTAAAATTAAAAGGATAAATTTGGGTTGCTAGGGATATATATTTAATAAAGGCAAAGACTTGTGTGAGAGCCTCGACTTGTGTGAGTGTCTCGACTAGTGTGAGTGTCTCGGCTAGGGACGTATTTAGTGGGCCGGGCTGGGCTCGGCTCACCTTGTAACTAGAGCTGTCAGAATAGGTTGGTGGGGCGGTTTAATGCATAACCCACCACAACCCACCTTTTGATAGGCTCAAGTGGAGCGGGCTACCGGTGGGTCGAGCCACTGGTGGGGCGGGCCGCGGGTTAGACCACGCTCTACCACCCCTTATCCATATATGATCTACCCACCCCTCACTCACCTACCCCACCACCACCACCCCCACCCCCACCCCCACCCCCCAACCCCACCCAACCACTCCACCCCCACCCACCACCACCCACCCCCACCCACCCCCACCCACCACCACCCACCCCCACCTCCACCCACCCACCCCCCACTCACCCCCAAATTTTTTTTTAAAAATATTTTAGATTTTAATATTTAAATAATAAAAATATTATCATCCAATCCTACCTCTTACCCTCCCCCCACCACCCACCCACCCACACCCCCAATTTTTTTTTAATTTTAGATTTAAATATTTAAATAATAAAAATATTATCAGTCAATCCCACCCCCTACTCACCCCACCCCCCACCCACCCACCCCAAAAAAAATTATTTTTTAATAAATTTTAGATTTAAACATTTAAATAATAAAATATTATCACCCTACTCCTACCCTACCCCCACCCACCCACCCCCCAATTTTTTTTATTATTTAAATATTAAAATCTAAAATTAAAAAAAAAATTGTGGTGGGGAATGGGTGTGGGTGGGTGGGTGGGTGGGGGTGGTAGGAGTAGGGGGTTAGGGTTGGGTGATAATATTTTTATTATTTAAATATTAAAATATAAAATTAAAAAAAATTGTTGGGGGTGGGTGGGTTGGGGTGGTGTGTGGATAGGGGGTAGAATTGGGTGATAATATTTTTATTATTTAAATATTAAAATCTAAAAAAAATTAAAATTTTTTTTGGGGGTGGGGTGGGGTGGGGTTGGTAGGGGATAGGGGTTGGGTGATAATATTTTTATTATTTAAATATTAAAATCTAAAAAAATTTTAAAAAAAATTTGGGGTGGGTGGGCGGGGGGTGGGGTGGGTAGGGGTTAGGGTTGGGTGATAATATTTTTATTATTTAAATATTAAAATCTAAAAAAAAATTAAAAAAAAATTTCGGGGTTGGGTGGGTAGGGGGTAGGGTTGGGTGATAATATTTTTATTATTTAAATATTAAAATCTAAAAATTGTATGTCATTTTTTTAAATTTTAATTTATAAAAGTGGGTTGATGTTGGGTTGGTGGAGCGGTGCGGGTTAGCTCACACTTTAGTGGGCATTTGTGGGGTGGGCTTTTGTGGGGCGAGTTAATTTTGGGTTGAGAAATTGGTGGGTTAAGGTGGGTTGGGGCGGGTTGGCCCGTGGGCTCAACCCACTTTTGACAGCTCTACTTGTAACGGGCTGGGCTGGGCTGGGCTTTTTTGAGAAATCATGGGCCCAGCTTGACACATGAATTATATGTAACGAGCTGGTCGTGGGCTTGGCCGGGACAGGCTACATGGGCCGAATTGGTGGGCTGGTGGACTATGTTAATAAAAATTATTTTAATTCTAATTTATTATATGTTTAGACTATAAAAATAATAGTAATAATAATAGTATAATATACATTATGATATTGCTACATTCATCAATATAATTATTATGAAAAATAATTATTAATTAAATATATTTAAATTTTTTTATGAAATTTTTGTATAATGATATATAATATAAAGAAGATATCAACTTAATATTTTGTAAACAATTTGTTTTATAATTACGAAATCTTAAATTTTCCTAACAAGTATATAGAATTTGATTTTTAGAATTTTATCATTATTAAATAAATATATTTTTATATTTTATATAAAAATAAATTAAGTGGGCCGAATTCGCCCGCCTTGGGCTCGAGTTGGGCTGAACATGGGTCGTGGGCTGGGTTGAGCTGGGCTTTTCGTGGGCTAGGCTGGGCTTTTTAAAATTTTTTAGCCCACTTGGGGCTCATAATAACACATGAAATTCGGCTCATTTGGCCCACGTTACACACGGGCCGGGCCTGGGTCAGCCCATTACGAGCTGGGCCTGAGCTGCACTTGACAAATATATGTGAGACCGTCTCACGTAAGGGCTTACGTGAGACGGTCAAAAAGTGATAACTTTTAT
The DNA here is from genome assembly GCA_023678885.1 of Pogostemon cablin. Lineage (NCBI taxonomy): Eukaryota > Viridiplantae > Streptophyta > Magnoliopsida > Lamiales > Lamiaceae > Pogostemon > Pogostemon cablin. The sequence goes on along the minus strand of CM042961.1, from coordinate 26,034,752 downwards.
ACTAAGTAATACTAAATTAATAAAAAGTGATAATGTTATTTCATGAACAATTTATAATATAAATAAAAGTGATAACATACCAATGATATGTTGGCCCAGTGGTTGAGGGGTCAACATTGAGGTGCTCCTGATTGAAAGGTCAGGGGTTCAAGCCCCCCGGAGCGCAATGGTGGAACAATTAATATTGAGGGCTACAAGCGGCAGTGTGGGAGGCTGAAACTCGGTGCGGCTCGGTGGGAACCTGCGGCTGAGCTAGGGGGAGGGTCAGCATGGAGCAATCACCAGCATGGAGCAATCACTTGGGGATCGACTCCTTGTGCGCAGTAGTTATAGATATTAGGAACCTGTGATCCATTGTGTGGTTACCGCGATTTACTTGGAGGCAGTTCTGAGGGGGGGAGGGTCAGCATGGAGCAATCACCAGCATGGAGCAATCACTTGGGGATCGACTCCTTGTGCGCAGTAGTTAAAGATATTAGGAACCTGTGATCCATTGTGTGGTTACCGCGATTTACTTGGAGGCAGTTCTGAGGGGCCGGGATTGGGGATCGACTCCTTGTGCGCAGTAGTTAAAGATATTAGGAACCTGTGATCCATTGTGTGGTTACCGCGATTTACTTGGAGGCAGTTCTGAGGGGCCGGGATTGGGGATCGAATCGACTCCTTGTGCGCAGTAGTTAAAGATATTAGGAACCTGTGATCCATTGTGTGGTTACCGCGATTTACTTGGAGGCAGTTCTGAGGGGCCGGGAGGGTCAGCATGGAGCAATCACCAGCATGGAGCAATCACTTGGGGATCGACTCCTTGTGCGCAATAGTTAAAGATATTAGGAACCTGTGATCCATTGTGTGGTTACCGCGATTTACTTGGAGGCAGTTCTGAGGGGCCGGGATTGGGGATCGACTCCTTGTGCGCAGTAGTTAAAGATATTAGGAACCTGTGATCCATTGTGTGGTTACCGCGATTTACTTGGAGGCAGTTCTGAGGGGCCGGGACTGTTTCCTCGAGGACTAGTCGGGCGTAAGCCCGGAACCTCGGTATCAAAAAAAAAAAAAAAAAAAAAGTGATAACATTTTATAGCGAAAGTGATAATGATTTATAACAAAAGTGATAACTATTTAAAAAAGTGTAAAATTGTATCACGTGAGACGGTCTAATGCAAGACCTACCCTTTAATAAAAGGTGTGTATTTAAGAAGAATGAGTGTGTATTTAACAACACCTTTTTATATAATTTAAAAATATTTATTTTGGTTGTATTTAAATGCAAAAATGAATCAAATGAGATCTTATAGCCTCGATGATAAACAAAAAAAATAAGATGTTTGGTTAGATCAATCGAACAAAATTAAATATGTTTGGTCATTTGTTCAATTGATCCAAATGAACAGAATCTATAATTGTTCGTTAAACCTATTGGACTTTTTTTTTTCACAATTTCTTTCGTGAAATCCGACCAAATTACAGAATGAAACTCCTTCGCTCCACATTTCACAGCAAAGCAGAATTTTTTTAAACTTAATAGAACTCATTCGTTGCAGTTGAACAACATCAGACATAGAAACCAAATAATATTAAATCAATGGAACGTTCAATTAATCTAACTTAACATTACCGAAAATTTTTGATGAAAAAATCTTGATAGATTTGAAATGTTAAACAGCTGTTAAAGAATATTGAATTGAAAGTTGAAACAGAACACACCCTATTAAAAATTCTTTTAAATGAACATGAGTAAAACAAATATAATTCTTCGTATCAAAAGAATAAAAGTTTTTATTTTGGAGTATGTTTAATAAATATATACTCTTTCTTAGAATTTACTATTGGGTATGATTAGTGAATGAGTTAAGAGTTTCTCCAAGAGACTCCTTAAAATTTAAGGAGCATTTTCATAAAATAAAGAATAATTTTAATTTTAAAGAGTCATATTTTTTTATGCTTCAACACATATTTTAAAATTTGAGACACTCTTTTTGTTGGCAATTGGATCGTGTGGTTCAAACGTGATCCGTTACGGATATCAGGCAAACAAACAGCGGAAGCAATTAAAATGTTTACCGTACTTCTGGGTTGATGTAGAGGATGAACCGTTGCAGAGAACCACCTCTCAATCTTCAGCCGTATGTCCCAAGTCGAATCCTACTGTTGTGTGGGCAACAATCCGCAGGATACTCTCAATCTGCTCCTGTTCTTTCTAACTGTCAAATGAGGCACTGACTTAGGGTTAACAGGAGCTGAGATGACTTATATAATTGGGCTACAGCAGGGACCAGGAGGTGAAATTGGACTGGGCCTCAATTGAATTTAATTAACCAAGCTTAGCCCAAAGCTTTTAATTAAATCCAATAATAATAATATAGTCCACTAAAATATTATTACTGCACTACCCGTCCAATCCCAAAATTATGTTCTGGGCTCCTTCTTATTATGAGCCCGATAGTCTCTCCATGTTTAAGATACACAATGTCCATTAATTAATTAAGTTACTGACAACTCAAATTAATTAATATCTCATCCGAGAGTAGTACCACTCAACCTTATTATCATGCCGGAAATTAATCCACTTGCAAGATTTCCATGATAAACCTTATGAGCTCCTCAAGGGGACATCATCAACTTATGACGAACATGGATTCCTTCTACAATCAATAGCACACCATAGAGACATCACTACTTCCTAACTCACCGAGTATATTGATTTAATACTTATAAATCTCACCCATTGATGAATCAAGGAAATACATACTGCCCTACGTGTCGAGGTTATTGTGTAGGGATTAAGAGCACGAACATCCATAATAACAGAGATCAAGTTCTTCTATAAGTCAGTATAAGTCGAACGATCTCAAGCGGTCCTGCTCAATACACACAAGTGCACTAATGTGATTCTATAGCCAAGACAAGCTAATACCAAACCACACTACAATCATACCGATAGAGAGTCCCCGTCTATCTCGGTTGTGAGCATCTGTTTATAATTTATAAGAAAACCGATAATATGATCTTCTGCGTGTTGTCGCACAACATATTTGTTGGCTTTTGGATCATTTGGTTAACGTGACCCGTTAGAATATCATGCGTTTCTATCACAGCGGAAGCAATAAATCATAGAAACGATTACCGTTCACCAAGGTATGTTGATGAAGATTGATTCTCGCAGGCAGCCTGTGCAGTCCCACGAAAATGGCCATAACTTCCTCGTCTGATGTCGGAATTGAGTGATCTTTACGTTCAGACGATCCTCTCTTCGACAGCTTTCCGCAGTATATTGATCATCAAATTCTAAGCACTGTACGAATTTATACAAATTTCGCAAGGTTGCAAACAGCAGCAGCAAACTACCTTCTGATCTTCTGCTGTATGTCCCAAGTCCGATCTCGACGTCGTGTGGGCGACGATCTACGAGACCTCCTCAATCTGCTCTCAACCCTCATCACACGTGAATAATCAATTAGATTAGGGTTCCAGATAAGTTGAGGTGACTTATATACATGGGCTACAGCAGGGACCAGGGGGAGAAATTGGGTTGGGCCTCCATTGGGCTTAAGTATCCAAGCTTAGCCCAAAGCTTATACTTAAGTCCAATAATAATAATATATTCCACTAAAATATTATTATTGCACTACCGTACCAATCCCAAAATTACGTTTTGGGCTCCTTCTTATTATGAGTCCATTAGTCTCCCCATGTTTAAGATATACAATGTCCATTAATTAATTAAGTTACTGACAACCCAATTAATTAATATCTCATCCAAGAGTAGTACCACTCAACCTCATTATCATGCAGGAATAAATTCCACCTGCAGGGTTTACATGATAATCCTTATGAGCTCCTCAAGGGGACATCATCAACCTATGACGGACACGGATTCCTTCTACAATCAACAGCACACCATAGAGACAGCACCACTTCCCAACTCATCGAGTTTGTTGATTTAATTACATGTAAATCTCACCCATTGATGAATCAAAGAAATACATACTGCCCTACGTGTCGAGGTTATTGTATAGGGATTAAGAGCACGAACTTCCATAATAACTGAGATCAAGTTCTCCTATAAGTCAGTATAAGTCGAACGATCTCAAGCGGTCCTGCTCAATACACATAAGTGCACTAATGTGATTCTATAGCCAAGACAAGCTAATACCAAACCACACTACAACCATCAGTTTATTGCATCGTGCATATAATTAAATTATAAGATGCAATCATTTGATCATATGATTCTCATTCCAAATATTGTTATAACATTGTTCATACTAAAGCTAGGCTTTTAGTATACAATCCAACAATCTCCCACTTATACTAAAAGACTATGCTGTCATGTCTTCTGCCATACTTTTGATTTCCACTCCCACTACACGACCATCAAAAGCTCTCGCCTTAAGGTCTTTGTAAATGGATTTACTAGGTCATCATCCGATGCAATCTATGCGACAACAACCTTTCCCTCATCATACGATTTCTCATAATAGGTGGTACTTGCACTCCATGTGTTTAATTGCCTTATGGGCTCGTGATTCCTTCAAGTTTGCAACTGCACCAATATCATCAATATAAATTGTGATATCCTTGGGCAAACTTAGAAACACTTCGAAGTCCATCTTGAAGTTTCTAGAGTCATACAGATACTTTGGCTGCCTCATAGGCTCCAATTTATCATCTTTCCATGATGGAGTCCGGAGTCTGAAATATATTTCTATATAACACTCCTCCACATTATGACTCAACTTCCTAAAATTAAACGCATAACATTTGAGGTGGATTTACTGCTGTCCCCATATGATTTGAAAAATCTGAATCTATGTAACCCATAAGAATCAGTGAATCTGTTCGGTAAGCCCACATATAGTTTCTAGTCCTTTTCAGGTACATAAGTATATGTCTTACCACAGTTCAACATTCTTATTTTGGGTTACCTTGATACCCACTGTTCATGCCATCGGCAAAACAAATATCCAATCTCGTGCATAGCATTCCTTAGATTAAGCTTCCTCATTTGCCGAAGCATAAGGAACCGCTTTCATCTTCTTTATCTACTTTTGTGTCACAAGACACATTCACTTAGATAAATTCACATGCTAAACGAGTAAGGATCGTATCATTATATGAAACTTGAGATAAGCATAACATCCTTTCTTGTGATCCGTATTACCGTGATCAAAAGGATATTTTTGCTCTTCTTAAGTCCTTCATCTCATACCGCTTTATCAACCATACCCATACGCCCGACAATACTCTTTCACTGTCTCCAATGAGCAAGATACTATCTACGTATAGTACAAGAAATACCACCACGTTTCCATCACTCTTTTCAATACACAAGACCCATCTGATCATTGATTAGATCCATGTCACTGGATTACCTCATCAAACGGATGTTTCATGATCTTGAAGCTTGCTTTAGTCCATGAATGAACACTTTTAAGCTTATTATCACAATGCTCTTAGCTTTATGCAATGAATCACTCTGGTTGCTTCACATAGATGTTTCCCTTAAGACTTCCAATCAGGAAAGCTGTCTCGACATCTATTTGCTATCCCTCATATTTCATATGAGTAGCAACAAATAAAAGAGTTCGGATCAACTTAGGCATAACTACCGGCGAACAGGTTTTCTCATAATCGAACTCTTTTTTTCTGAGTATACCTTTTCGCAACAAGCTTGCTTCCAAGGTTTTCACCTTATTCTTGTTGGGCAATTAGATCGTGCGGTTCAACGTGATCCGTTAGGATTAACAGGCAAACAAAATCAGCGGAAGCAATAATGTGTTTACCGTACTTCAGGGTTGATGTAGAGTCTGAATCACTGCAGAAGAACACCTCTTGATCTTCTGCTGTATGTCCCAAGTCAACTCTGGTGTTGGGTGGTCAACAATCCCCAGAGTTCTCTCAATCTGCTTCTCTCTAACTCACGTCAAAAGAGGCGCAGGAAGTTAGGTTTCCAGAAGCTGAGATGACTATATATATTGGGCTACAGCAGGGACCAGGAGGAGAAATTGGGATGGGCCTCAATTGAACTTAATTAACCAAGCTTAGCCCAAAGCTTTTATTTAAATCCAATAATAATAATATAGTCCACTAAAATATTATTATTGCACTACCCGTCCAATCTCAAAATTATGTTCTGGGCTCCTTCTTATTATGAGCCCGATAGTCTCCCCATGTTTAAGATATTCAATGTCCATTAATTAATTAAGTTACTGACAACTCAAATTAATTAATATCTCATCCGAGAGTAGTACCACTCAACCTTTTTATCATGCCGGAAATTAATCCACTTGCAAGATTTACATGATAAACCTTATGAGCTCCTCAAGGGGACATCATCAACCTATGACGGACATGGATTCCTTCTACAATCAACAGCACACCATAGATACAGCACTACTTCCCAACTCACCGAGTTTGTTGATTTAATACTTATAAATCTCACCCATTGATGAATCAAAGAAATACATACTGTCCTACGTGTCGAGGTTATTGTATAGGGATTAAGAGCACGAACTTCCATAAAAACAGAGATCAAGTTCTACTATATAGTCAGTATAAGACGAACGATCTCAAGCGGTCCTACTCAATACACACAAGTGCACTAATGTGATTCTATAGCCAAGACAAGCTAATACCAAACCACACTACAACCATACCGATAGAGAGTCCCCGTCTATCTCAGTTGTGAGCATCTGTTTATACTTTATAAGGAAACCGATAATATGATCTTCCGCGTGTTGTCGCACAACATATTATCTACAGTATAAAGTAAATGGACTATTGCATCATGCATATAAAATAAATTATAAGATGCAATCATTTGATCAATGATTCTCATTTCAAATATTGTTATAACATTGTCCATACTAAAGCTAGACTTTTAGTATACAATCCAACAATCTCCCACTTATACTAAAAGACTATGCTGTCATGTCTTCTGCCATACATCTGATTCCTACTCCCACTACACGACCATTAAAAGCTCTCGCCTTAAGGTCCTTGTAAATGGTTTACTAGGTCATCATCCGATGCAATCTAGGCGACAACAACCTTCGCCTCATCATACGATTTCTCATAGCAGGTGGTACTCGCGCTCCATGTGTTTAATTGCCTTATGGACTCGTGATTCCTTCAAGTTTGCAACTGCACCAATATCATCAATATAAATTGTGATATCCTTGGGCAAACTTAGAAATACTTCGAAGTCTATCTTGAAGTTTCTAGAGTCATATAGATACTTTGGCTGCCTCATAGGCTCCAATTTATCATCTTACCATGATGGAGTCCGGAGTCTGAAATATATTTCTATATAACACTCCTCCACATTATGACTCTACTTCCTAAAATTAAACACATAACCTTTGAGGAGAATTTACTACCGTCCAATCTGACTATAAAATCTGAATCTACGTAATCCACAAGAAGCAGTGAATCTGCTTAGTAAGTCTATATATGATTTCCAGTCCTTCTCAGGCACTTCATATATGTCTTACCACAGTTCATCATTCTTGTTCCGGATTATGTTGATACCCACTGTTCTGCATCCAGCAAAATAGATATCTAACTTCGTTCACAGCATTCCTTAGATTAAGCTTCCTTATTCGCCGAAGCATAAGGAACCGCTTTCATCTCCTTTATCTTCTTCTTGTGTCTCAAAGACACATTCACTTAGATAAATTTACATGCTAAACGAGTATGGACTGTATCATTTATGAAACTTGAGATAAGCATAACATCCTTTCTTGTGATCCGTATTACCGTGATCAAAAGGATGTATTTTGCCTTTCTTAAGTCCTTCATCACTACCGCTTTATTAACCGTACCCATACACCCGATAATACTCTTTCATTGTCTCCAATGAGCAAGATACTATCTACGTATAGTACAAGAAACACCACCACGTTTCCGTCACTCTTTACAACACACAAGACTCATCCGCTCATTGATTTATATCCATGCCACTGGATTATCTAATCAAAACAGATGCTTCACGATCTTAAAACTTGCTTTAGTCCATCGCTGGACATTTTTAAGCTTACTATCAAAATGCTATTAGTACTTTGCAATGAATTACTCTGGTTGCTTCACATAGATGTTTTCCTCAAGACTTCCAATCAGGAAAGCTGTCTTGACATCTATTTGTTGTCCCTCATAATTTAATATGAGCAGCAATAAATAAAAGAATCCGGATCAATTTAAGCATAGCTACCAGCGAATATGTTCCCTCATAATCGAACCATTTCTTTCTGAGTACATCTTTTCGCAACAAGCTTTGCTTCCAAGATTTTCACCTTTCCGTATGATCCTCTTTTATTTCCTATGATCACTTGCAATGGTTTTTACACCATTTAGTGGTCATACAAGTTCCCAGACTTAATATAGAATCCGTAGATTCTATTTCAACGTACATTGCAACTTACTAAGATTCCGCATTTTAATCTTGTAGTGCTATGTCGTATCCGTGGGATAATACCATGTTCACTAGGGATCAAGTCTCACGACTCTCCCAAACATATACTTATGAGTTGTCACACAACCCTCCCACTACGACAAGGCACTACATGTAATTGTGTATCAGACGTGACACGCGTTGCAGTTTACCTTGTGGTATATCCTCTTGTACACTTGGTACTTATACTTAGTGTTTTCCTCTCACTTCCTTTAGAACAACTTATACATGGGTTTGTGATTTATTACATAGTCCTTTTCCAAAAAATCTAGTGTTTGTGTTGACAATCACCCTTCGATCTTTTGGACTAAATAAATCACTCTTCATTTTTATAGGATGTCCCATAAACAGACAAAACGTTTTACGAATTACTGTATCTAGGGCATATCCATAAAATGAATTTAATTATTCCAAATAATTCATCATCTATCTAATCACAACCATAAGAGCCTTATTCCTTCTATCCACCACACCATTCAGCTGGAGCATGCCCGGTGTAGTCAACTTGAGATTTAATCTCAACTTCTGATCAATTAGTTCCTAACTATCCCAAGAGGTTTTCATCATCACGATTGGATCGCAATGATATGATATATTTTCCATGACGCTTCACTGTACCAGCCTTACAATTCTTGAATTAATCCAAGAACTTAGACATGCAGTGCATCAAATAAATATATCGGCATCCAGAATAATCTTTGAATATTCATAACCACCTCTCGTCTGGATATTGTTAGGTTCGCTTGAATCAGAATGAACTAATTCCAACATATATATCTTTGGCTCTACACCCCACAGTCTTGAAAAGGCAGTTAATCATTTTTACTTCCAAGTAAGACTCGCAAGTCCGATAGTTTCCACTTCAGATAAACCTTACGGTCTATCGGCTATCAACTTTTGAATCCTACTCAAGTAAAATAAATTAGCCTTAGACGCCAAATGTATGTTTAGTTCATCTCCGAAGGTTTCTTTCTCTTACTCATATTAGAAGATGTATTATTTAATTACAATTTATTGCATCTGTGGGATGTACATGATTCAAGAGTATACTTATTATCCACCAACGTACTTTAACGGGTTATAACCTCATTCCTCATTACTACGACCATGTCATTTAAATGAAATGAAGTATCCATCCGTTAATGCATAGAAACCGAAATTAAATTCTTTCTATGAAACGTACGTAAAGATAATATCTCATAATCAATCGTTTATTCTTATCATGAGATAAATAAACAACTCCCACTGCAATAGTCACTACCTTTGTAGTTTTACCCATATTATTAACTATCTTATCCTTACTCAGTGATAAACACTTAGTGATTCCAGTATCTACATACTTCGTGTCAGTAGATGCCATCACTAATCATGTTTAAACCACTAGTGAATAAGATATTAAACTTGTTCACTTTATGATGAAAATGGCTTTCCTTTGCCACATGTTTTGTCAGAAGTCTCCCACCATTTACATCCTTTAGTATTTCAGGTAGAACTTTCTAAAAACATCAAGGCTAAACATGGAGAATAAAATTGATCTAGGTTTCCCTTTCAATTTATACTCCAAGCTTTTCCAATTCATTCATCAAATTCTATCATGATCTTGCGCCTTTTAAATTACTCAAGTATCTGAAGAGTTACATGAGTTCATCATATTTCTATGATCCTCTCATCTCTTCACTAAAGACTTTAATAGGCATCATGAGCCGTCCTTTGAGAGAACACATGTATTTTCTTAAGCAGTAAATTTCAAAATTAAGATTCTTTTCTAATCAGTTAATTTGGACAAGTAAATATAATTTCTTTTAGTTAACAATTAGTGAGACTAAAACTATTCGAAATACAGAGAATCACGATTAAATTTACTGATCAAAACTTCGAATTTTATCCTTTTATATTGTTTCCCTCAAAACAATATAAAATAAAATTCACCGACATCTCAAGCACCGTGAGTCTGCAAGCCACGTTAGTGTGGACGTTTACAAACCCGAACATTTACAAGAGAAGGTTTTACCCATTAATTTCATTTGTCAACCTAACTTTATGACAAAATAATTAATAGTCGGTTACTCTTTAGCCATGCAAATAATAGCAGTGACTCCGTTGGGGAGGATACTAATTATTTACACCTAAGTGTACACCATTATTTGATCCCAAGTCCACTGCGCGAGCTTATGTGCCTTACAGTTGGAGAAGTACACACGCGCTCGGGTAGCTTCCTACAATCATCAATTATAAGTTTGTACCAGTGTACCGTACACAAACTCATCCGTTAGGGAGGAAGGCCAATGCCAACACGCAAGTTTGTGTGCCACATTACAAACAATAATTATTTATGAAGTCTGTACCAGTGATCCGTGAATAAACTCATCCGTTAGGGAGGAAGGCCTATGCCAACACGCAAGTTTACTCACATCACTTACAAACCAATAATGGAGGCCGCGGGAATTTATTACCAATCCCCTCTCCCACTTAGTTATTTAATTACCGAGGGTTTTTTAACATGCATATAATATTCCAGAATAAAATATACAACTAAGACATGCTTCTATTAACAGCAATTTAAATAAATAAATCACATAGAACATGTCTTTCATATATAACAATTAATTATCAAGTTAAAGCAATTAAATCAGTTATATATATTATAATTAATTGCATAATGTGTTGGATCAATTAAATAGGTCCAGCTGACCCAAACTTCATTAGCATAAAATGAGCAGCCCATTATTAAAATAATTAAGCCCATTTATTTTGCCAATTTCTGCATAAAGGTCTAGCCCAATATTTAACCTTGGCCCAACATCAAAATACCCACAATTAATTAAAATTAATTAGTCCAGCAGCCCATTACCATTTAATTAAAATTGGGCCATGTAACTACAGCCCAAAACCATAATTAAAAAATAGGCCCAACTGTCCAAAATAGAGCCCAGCAAGACATCCCAAATCCCAGGCCCAATGCCACCTCAATAAATAATTGAGCCCAGCAAACCAAGCCCAAAACCAATGAAATGAGCCACTAAGCCCATAAGCCCAGCTCCCCTGCTGCCCTATTTGACAGCCGCAACATCTGTCCACACACGCAGCTGCACCGGCGCCAAGCATCCTCCGTCGGAATCGATCCATCAGCACGCCGCCGTGCAAGCTCCCAGCTGCGCCACTCTGATTCTCTGACGTCTCAGCAGCGCCAGCGTGCACGACAGCGTCGTGCCAATCTCGCCAGCCGCTTACTGCTTCCATCGCCAGCCATGGCCCAATGGTTCACCGCTACGACGGCACCACCGCTAATCGGAGTCATGCCGTCAACCGCCTGAAACGAGTTGCCAGCCATCGAGAGACATGCCCTTCAGACTCGATCGAATCCTCCGGCGACTCGCCCGGGAGCGTCCAAGGATGCGGCCTGTCCCTGCAGTCGAGTCCCCCGGGAGCACCAGTCAGCGCTGCGGACCACCGGGTGATTTGACGCCTTCAGCCCCATCGCCCAGCCGCGACGAAAGCGATCAAGCCTCCTGGAGAACTCACGGCGCAGTCGCAATGCCTCCAGTCTGTCACCGTTAGATCGCACCGGAAGCTCTCTGTTCCACCGTGAATTTGTTCCAGTTGACCCCGTCTGTTCACACGGCCTCCTGTTGCCGTCGTCATCAGCCCGCAGCTGCACAACCTTGCAACATCCGCCGTCGTGAAGTGGCAGGCAGCCCTTAGTCCACCTTCGTCAGCGCCGACAATCAATGCCGTGGCATCATCTGGACAACAGCGCTCACGCCGTGCATCGCGATCTTGATCAGAGGTCGGGCACCAATCTCGCTTGATCGTCGTTCAAAGTCCAGAAGCATGTGTGTGTGTCTGGGTTGTATTCATTCTTGTGTGTGTTTTTGAAAGCCGTGTAAAAGAACATATACCAGCAAGCAAAAACCATCGATTCATCCGTGTGTGTACAGTGTGTACAATCACAATAATCACACACAATTACAAGAATAATGGACACATAACATATTCCAAACATACAGCCTTCTATCATGATGAGGAACACACGAATGGCTCATAAAACATGCGATTATATCCAGATCAAAACAATTAATCATATAATCACAAACAACTCCAATCTAACGACTCACGTTTCACCACGAAACCAACGCTCTGATACCAATTGTTGGGCAATTGGATCGTGCGGTTCAACGTGATCCGTTAGGATTAACAGGCAAACAAAATCAGTGGAAGCAATAATGTGTTTACCGTACTTCAGGGTTGATGTAGAGTCTGAATCACTGCAGAAGAACACCTCTTGATCTTCTGATGTATGTCCCAAGTCAACTCTGGTGTTGGGTGGTCAACAATCCCCAGAGTTCTCTCAATCTGCTTCTCTCTAACTCACGTCAAAAGAGGCGCAGGAAGTTAGGTTTCCAGAAGCTGAGATGACTATATATATTGGGCTACAGCAGGGACCAGGAGGAGAAATTGGGCTGGGCCTCAATTGAACTTAATTAACCAAGCTTAGCCCAAAGCTTTTATTTAAATCCAATAATAATAATATAGTCCACTAAAATATTATTATTGCACTACCCGTCCAATCCCAAAATTATGTTCTGGGCTCCTTCTTATTATGAGCCCGATAGTCTCCCCATGTTTAAGATATTCAATGTCCATTAATTAATTAAGTTACTGACAACTCAAATTAATTAATATCTCATCCGAGAGTAGTACCACTCAACCTTTTTATCATGCCGGAAATTAATCCACTTGCAAGATTTACATGATAAACCTTATGAGCTCCTCAAGGGGACATAATCAACCTATGACGGACATGGATTCCTTCTACAATCAACAGCACACCATAGATACAGCACTACTTCCCAACTCACCGAGTTTGTTGATTTAATACTTATAAATCTCACCCATTGATGAATCAAAGAAATACATACTGTCCTACGTGTCGAGGTTATTGTATAGGGATTAAGAGCACGAACTTCCATAAAAACAGAGATCAAGTTCTACTATATAGTCAGTAAAAGACGAACGATCTCAAGCGGTCCTACTCAATACACACAAGTGCACTAATGTGATTCTATAGCCAAGACAAGCTAATACCAAACCACACTACAACCATACCGATAGAGAGTCCCCGTCTATCTCAGTTGTGAGCATCTGTTTATACTTTATAAGGAAACCGATAATATGATCTTCCGCGTGTTGTCGCACAACATATTATCTACAGTATAAAGTAAATGGACTATTGCATCATGCATATAAAATAAATTATAAGATGCAATCGTTTGATCAATGATTCTCATTTCAAATATTGTTATAACATTGTCCATACTAAAGCTAGACTTTTAGTATACAATCCAACAATTCTATGATCCTCTTTTATTCTTGCATGCCCGCTTCCAATGGCTTTTACGCCATTTAGCGGTTCAACAAGCATCCAGACCTAATTTAAAATCCATCGATTCTATTTAATATTCATTGCACTTTGCTAGGATTTGGCATTTCTAACTTGTAGTGCTTCGTCGTATCTGTGAGTCCATTTCATGTTTGCTAGGGACCAAGTCTCACGACTCTCCCAAAACATGTATAAAACAGGTTGTCGAATAATCCTCCCACTGCGACAAGGCACTACATGTAATTGTGTATCAGACGTGACACGCATTGCAGTTTACCTTGTGGTATATCCTCTTGTACACTTGGTACTTATACTTTGTGTTTTCTTCTCACTACCTTTAGAACAACTCATACATGGGTTTGTGATTTATTACATAGTCCCTTTCCAAAAATCTAGTGTTTGTGTTAACAATCACCCTTTGATCTTTTAGATTAAATAAATCACCTTCATTTTTATAGCATATCCCACAAACAGACAAACATTCAAATGAATTACTGTTTCTAGGGCTTATCCATAAAATGAATTAAGTAATTCCAAATAATTCATCATCTATCTAATCATTACCATAAGAGTCTTATTCCTTCTATCCACCACACCATTCAGCTGGGGCATGCCCGGTGTAGACCACTTGAGATTTAATCTCAACCTCTGATTAATAGTTCCTAATTATCCTAAGAGGTACTCGTAATGACGATTAAATCATCATTATTTGATATATTTTCCATGATGCTTTACTGTACCAACCTTGTAATTCTTGAATAAATCAAAGAATTTAGACATGCAGTGCATCAAATAAATATATCAGTATCTAGAATAATCTTCGATTATTCATAACCACCTCTCGTCCGGACAATCTTAGGACCACATAAATCATAATGAACTAATTCCAACATATATATCTTTGGTTCTGCACCCCTTTGCCTTGAAAAAGCAATTAGTCATTTTTACTTCCAAGCAAGACTCGAAAGTTAGATAGTTTTCACTTCAGATAAACCTAAGGGTCTATCGGCTATCAACTTTTGAATCCTACTCAAGTAAAATGATCTAGTCTTAGATGCCAAATAAATGTTTAGTTCATATCCGAAGGTATCTTTCTCTTACAAAGATTAGAAGATTCATTATTAATTACTATTTGTTGCATCTGTGGAATATACATGATTTAAGAGTATACAAATTGTTCACCAACGTACAATAATAGATTACAACTCTATCCTTCATTATAATGATCATGTCATTTAAATAAAATGGAGTATCCATCTATTAATGCATAGAAACTGAAATCAAATTCTTTCTATGAAAACGTACGTAAAACAATTTCTCATAATCAAACGTCTACTCATATCATTAGATAAATAGACAACTCCCACTGCAATAGCCAGTACTCTTATAGTTTTACCCATGTCATAACAATCTTATCCTCACTTAGTAATAAACATTTAGTGATTCCAGTATCTACACACTTCGTGTCAGTAAATGCCATCACTAATCATGTTTTAAACAACTAGTGAATAAGATATAAAACGTGTTCACATTATGATGAAAATGGCTTTCCTTTGCCACATGTTTTGCCAGAAGTTTTCCACCATATACATCCTATTGTAATTCAGGTGGAACTTACTCAAAAACATCTAGGCAATTCACGAGTATCCGAAGAGTTACATGAGACCATCATATTTCTATGAACCTCTCATCTCTTCACTAGAGACTTTAATAGGCATCATGAGACGTCCCTTGTGAGAACACACATGTATTTTCTTAAGCAGTAAAATTCAAAACCAAGATTCTTTTCTAATCATCTAATTTGGACAAGTAAATATAATTTCTTTTAGTTAATAATATGTGAGATAAAACCATTTGAAAATCAGAGAATCATAAATTAATTTACCGATCAAAACTTCGAATTTTATCCTTTTATATTGATTCCCTCAAAACAATATAAAAATAAAATTCACCGACATCTCAAGCACCGCGAGTCTGCAAGCCACGTTAGTGTGGACGTTTATAAACCCGAACATTTACAAGAGAAGGTTTTACCCATTAATTTCATTTGTCAACCTAACTTCATGACAAAATAATTAATAGTCGGTTCCTCTTTAGCCATGCAAATAATAACAGTGACTCCGTTGGGGAGGATACTAATTATTTACATCCAAGTGTGCACCATTATTTGATTCCAAGTCCGCTGCCCAAGCTTATGTGCCTTACTGTTGGAGAAGTACACACGCGCTCAGATAACTTTCTACAACCATCAATTATATAAGTTTGTACTAGTGAACCGTATATAAGCTCATCCATTAGGGAGGAAGGCACTATAGCCAACGCGCAAGTCCATATGCATCACATTACAAACAATAATTATTTAAAGAAGTTTGTACCAGTGATCCGTGAATAAACTCATCCGTTAGGGAGGAAGGCTCTATTGCCAACGCGCAAGTTTACTCACATCACTTACAAACCAATAATGGAGGCCGTGGGAATTAATTACCAATCACCTCTCCCACTTAGTTATTTAAGACCGAGGGTTTTTACATGCATATAATATTTCAGAATAAAATATGTAACCTAGCATGCTCATACTTCCAAATATATAACAATAATTGACCAATAAAACAATTATAGCAGTTATAATACGCAATCTAGCATGCTTCTATTTAAGGCAATAAATCATAGAGAATCATGCATACATATATAACAATAATCAATTAATAAATCAATTATAATAGTTATATAACAGCGAATTTGATTGTTCGCCACCAATCACGAATGCGGACAACTGCGATGGGGATCGACCTCCCCGCAGCCTGCTCCACCACTCCGACACCCTGCCCGATCATATTGTGAAGACTCACGCAGAATCTGATGCAGACCAGTCGAACTTGATGCAAACCCGCTCGAACCTAGTGCAGAGTCGATCGAACCTGATGCAGACCAATCGAATCTGATGTGAATCTGCTCGAACCTGGTGCATCATTGATCGAACCTGATGCAGACCAATCGAACCTGATGCAAATCCGCTCGAACCTGGTGCAGCATCGATCGAACCTGATGCAGACCAATCGAACCTGATGCAAATCCGCTCGAACCTGGTGCAATATCGATCGAACCTGATGCAGACCAATCGAACCTGATGCAAATCCACTCCAACCTGGTGCAACATCGATCGAACCTGATGTAGACCAATCGAACCTGATGCAAATCCGCTCGAACCTGGTGCAACATCGATCGAACCTGATATAGACCAATCGAACCTGATGCAAATCCGCTCGAACCTAGTGCAGAGTTGATCGAACCTAATGCAGACCAATCGAACCTGATGTGAATCCGTTCGAACCTGGTGCAACAACGATCGAACCTGATGCAGACCAATCGAACCTGATGCAAATCCATTTGAACCTGGTGCAGCATCGATCGAACTTGATGCAGACCAATCGAACCTGATGTAAATCAGCTCGAACTGTCGCTCGTCCAAGGGCCTACTTGCACGGAACCAAGTTAAGCCCAACGCGCAACATCAAACTACACCAACTGTCGTTCAGGGTTTGCAACTGTAAGAACTTGGGAATCCAATCTCCACCGTCCAACTGTCCAGAATCTACGCCTATGAGTTTTGAACATTCTGTCCAAATTACAGGTCGATCCAACGGTTAGATTGTGAGAAACAGCTCTTTTCCCTCGACTGCGCAGAACAGAATCGCCCAAAAAACTGCTTCTATTTTTGGCGTATTCCCGACAACACAAAGCTCCAAATACGATCTTGACCGTTCAGAATGTACATCCATAAAATTTGAACGTGCTGACCAAAAATCAGCCTGATCCGACGGTTGAAACTCCGGTTATTGCCTCTGCAATATCACTGCGCTGGATTTTCTCTCAATTTCTTCCTTCCATGTGAAATTGACGAACAGTTTTCGTCGAATCCTCTCACACACAACCATCAACGAACAGATATGATATAGGGTATATTTCACATAGGGATATTCATGGTTTACGCAGTAAAACCAAAACCCTAAACATATGATCCTAATTTCAAAAAATTAATCACATAAACCCTAGCCTAACGTGTCACGCTTCACCACGAAACCGAAGCTCTGATACCAATTGTTGGCTTTTGGATCATTTGGTTAACGTAACCCATTAGAATATCATGCGTTTCTATCACAGCGGAAGCAATAAATCATAGAAACGATTACCGTTCACCAAGGTATATTGATGAAGATTGATTCTCGCAGGCAGCCTGTGCAGTCCCACAAGAATGGCCATAACTTCCTCGTCTGATGTCAGAATTGAGTGATCTTTACGTTCAGACGATCCTCTCTTCGACAGCTTTCCGTCAATATATTGATCATCAAATTCTGAGTATTGTAAGAATTTATACAAATTTCGCAAGGTCGCGGACAGCAGCAGCAAACTACCTTCTGATCTTCTGCTGTATGTCCCAAGTCCGATCTCGACGTCGTGTGGGCGACGATCTACAAGACCTCCTCAATCTGCTCTCAACCCTCATCACACGTGAATAATCAATTAGATTAGGGTTCCAAATAAGCTGAGGTGACTTATATACATGGGCTACAGCAGGGACCAGGAGGAGAAATTGGGTTGGGCCTCCATTGGGCTTAAGTATCCAAGTTTAGCCCAAAGCTTATACTTAAGTCCAATAATAATAATATATTCCACTAAAATATTATTATTGCACTACCGTACCAATCCCAAAATTACGTTTTGGGCTCCTTCTTATTATGAGTCCATTAGTCTCCCCATGTTTAAGATATACAATGTCCATTAATTAATTAAGTTACTGACAACCCAATTAATTAATATCTCATCCAAGAGTAGTACCACTCAACCTCATTATCATGCCGGTTTAAATTCCACCTGCAGGGTTTACATGATAATCCTTATGAGCTCCTCAAGGGGACATCATCAACCTATGACGGACACGGATTCCTTCTACAATCAACAGCACACCATAGAGACAGCACTACTTCCCAACTCATCGAGTTTGTTGATTTAATTACATGTAAATCTCACCCATTGATGAATCAAAGAAATACATACTGCCCTACGTGTCGAGGTTATTGTATAGGGATTAAGAGCATGAACTTCCATAATAACTGAGATCAAGTTCTCCTATAAGTCAGTATAAGTCGAACGATCTCAAGCGGTCCTGCTCAATACACATAAGTGAACTAATGTGATTCTATAGCCAAGACAAGTTAATACCAAACCACACTACAACCATCCCGATAGAGAGTCCCCGTCTATCTCGGTTGTGAGCATCAGTTTATACTTTATAAGGAAACCGATAATATGATCTTCAGCGTGTTGTCGCACAACATATTATCTACAGTATAAAGTAAGTGGACTATTGCATCGAACATATAAATAAATTATAAGATGCAATCATTTGATCATATGATTCTCATTTCAAATTAATTGTTACAATATTGTTCATATAAAAAGCTAGACTTTTAGTATACAATCCAACAATATTATCTACAGTATAAAGTAAGTGGACTATTGCATCGTGCATATAATTAAATTATAAGATGCAATCATTTGATCATATGATTCTCATTCCAAATATTGTTATAACATTGTTCATACTAAAGCTAGGCTTTTAGTATACAATCCAACAATCTCCCACTTATACTAAAAGACTATGCTGTCATGTCTTCTGCCATACATCTGATTCCTACTCTCACTACACGACCATTAAAAGCTCTCGCCTTAAGGTTCTTGTGAATGGATTTACTAGGTCATCATCCGATGCAATCTAGGCGACAACAACCTTCCCCTCTTCATACGATTTCTCATAACAGGTGGTACTCGCGCTCCATGTGTTTAATTACCTTATGGACTCGCGATTTCTTCAAGTTTGCAACTGCACCAATATCATCAATGTAAATTGTGATTACCTTAGGCAAACTTAGAAACACTTCAAAGTCCATCATGAAGTCTCTAGAGTCATATAGATACTTTGGCTGCCTCATAGGCTCCAATTTATCATCTTTCCATGATGGAGTCCGGAGTCTGAAATATATTTCTATATAACACTCCTCCACATTATGACTATACTTCTTAAGATTAAACACATAACCTTTGAGGAGAATTTACTACTGTCCAAAGTGACTAAAAAACCAAATCTACATAATCCACAAGAAGCAGTGAATCTGCTCAGTAAGTCTACATATAATTTCCAGTCCTTCTCAGGCACTTCATATATGTCTTACCACAGTTCATCATTCTTGTTCTGGGTTACGTTGATACTCACTGTTCATGCATCCAGCAAAACAGATATCCAACATCGTTCATAGCATTCCTTAGATTAAGCTTCCTTATTCGCCGAAGCATAAGGAACTGCTTTCATCCTCTTTATCTTCTTCTTGTATCTCAAAGACATATTCACTTATATAAATTCATATGCTAAACGAGTGTGGACTGTATCATTTTATGAAACTTGAGATAAGCATAACATCCTTTCTTGTGATCCGTATTACCGTGATCAAAAGGATATATTTTGCCTTTCTTAAGTCCTTCATCTCTACCGCTTTATTAACCGTACCCATACGCCTGATAATACTCTTTCATTGTCTCCAATGAGCAAGATACTATCTACGTATAGTATAAGAAACACCACCACATTTCCGTCGCTCTTTACAACACACAAGACTCATCCGCTCATTGATTTAAATCCATGCCACTGGATTACCTAATCAAAATAGATGCTTCACGATCTCAAAGCTTGCTTTAGTCCATCGCTGGACACTTTTAAGCTTACTATCAAAATGCTATTTGCACTTTGCAATGAATCACTCTGGTTGCTTTACATAGATGTTTTCCTCAAAACTTCAAATCAGGAAAGCTGTCTTGACATCTATTTGCTGTTCCTCATAGCAGCAATAAATAAAAGAATCCGGATCAATATAAGCATAGCTACCAGCGAACATGTTTCCTCATAATCGAACCATTTCTTTCTGAGTACACATTTTCGCAACAAGCTTTGCTTCCAAGGTTTTCACCTTTCCGTATGATCCTCTTTTATTTCCTATGACCACTTGCAATGGCTTTTACACCATTTTAGTGATCCTTCAAGCTCCAGACTTAATTTAGAATCCGCAGATTCTATTTCAACATACATTGCAACTTACTAAGATTCCGCATTTTAATCTTGTAGTGCTACGTCGTATCCGTGGGATAATACCATGTTTACTAGGGACCAAATCTCATGACTCTCCCAAAACATATATCTTACGGGTAGTTGAACAACCCTCCCACTACGACAAGGCATTACATGTAATTGTGTATCAGACGTGACACGCGTTGCAGTTTACCTTGTGGTATATCCTCTTGTACACTTGATACTAATACTTTGTGTTTTCCTCTCACTACCTTTAGAACAACTTATACATGGGCTTGTGATTTATTACATAGTCCTTTTCCAAAAATCTGGTGTTTGTGTTAACAGTCACCCTTCGATTTTTTTTTGACTAAATAAATCAACCTTCATTTTTCCAGGATGTCCCACCAACAGAAAAATATTTTACGAATTACTGTTTCTAGGGCATATCCATAAAATGAATTTTAATTATTCCAAATAATTCATCATCTATCTAATCATTACCATAAGAGACTTATTCCTTCTTTCCACCACACCATTCAGTTGGGGCATGCCTGGTATAATCAACTTGAGATTTAATCTCAACTTCTGATCAATAGCTCCTAACTATCCCAAGAGGTATTCGCCATCATGATTAAATCGTAATAACTTAATATATTTTCCATGACGCTTCACTGTACCAGCCTTACAATTCTTGAATTAATCAAAGAACTTAGACATGCAGTGCATCAAATAAATATATTGGTATCTAGAATAATCTTCGAATATTCATAACCACCTCTCGCCTGGATATTGTTAGGTTCGCTTGAATCAGAATGAACTAATTCCAACATATATATCTTTGGCTCTAAACCCCACAGCTTTTAAAAGGCAGTTTATCATTTTTACTTCCAAGAAAGACTCACAAGTCTGATAGTTTCCACTTCAGATAAACCTTACGG
Organism: Pogostemon cablin; assembly: GCA_023678885.1. NCBI lineage: Eukaryota > Viridiplantae > Streptophyta > Magnoliopsida > Lamiales > Lamiaceae > Pogostemon > Pogostemon cablin. Next base: position 26,012,865 of record CM042961.1, on the reverse strand, counting down.
TTTATCGGCTATCAACTTTCGAATCCTACTTAAGTAAGATGAACTAATCTTAGACGCCAAATGTATGTTTAGTTCATCTTTGAAGGTTCCTTTCTCTTACTAATATTAGAAGATGCATTATTAATTACTATTTGTTGCATCTGTGGGATGTACATGATTCAAGAGTTTACATATTATCCACCAACGTACTTTAACGGATTATAGTCTCATTCCTCATTACTATGACCATGTCATTTAAATAAAATGAAGTATCCATCCGTTAAAGCATAGAAACTGAAATCAAATTCTTGCTATGAAACGTACGTAAAGACAATTTCTCATAATCAATTGTTTATTCTTATCATGAGATAAATAAACAACTCCCACTGCAATAGTCACTACCTATGTAGTTTTACCCATGTTATAATAATCTTATCCTTTCTTAGTGATAAACATTCAGTGATACCAGTATCTACTCAGTTCGAGTCAGTAGATGCCATCACTAATTATGTTTAAATAACTAGTGAATAAGATATTAAACTTGTTTCACATTATGATGAAAATGGCTTTCCTTTGCCACATGTTTTGTCAGAAGTTTCCCACCATATACATCCTCTTGTAATTCAGGTGGAACTTACTCAAAACATCTAGGCAATTATGGAGAATAAATTTGACTTAGGTTTCCCTTTCAACTTCTATTCCATAATTTTCCAATTCATTCATCAAATTCTATCATGACCTATCACCTTTTAAATTACTCGAGTATCCGAAGAGTTACATGAGACCATCATATTTCTATGAACCTCTCATCTCTTCACTAGAGACTTTAATAGGCATCATGAGACGTCCTTTGTGAGAATACACATGTATTTTCTTAAGCAGTTATTTTCAAAACCAAGATTCTTTTCTAATCATCTAATTTGGACAAGTAAATATAATGTCTTTTAGTTAACAATTAGTGAAATAAAATCATTCGAAATTCAGAGAATCACAAATAAATATTCCGATCAATCTTCGAATTTTATCCTTTTATATTGATTCCCTCAAAACAATATAAAATAAAATTCACCGACATCTCAAGCACCGTGAGTCTGCAAGCCACGTTAGGGTGGACGTTTACAAACCCGAACATTTACAAGAGAAGGTTTTACCCATTAATTTCATTTGTCAACCTAACTTTATGACAAAATAATTAATAGTCGGTTCCTCTTTAGCCATGTAAATAATAGCAGTGACTCCGTTGGGGAGGATACTAATTATTTACATCTAAGTGTGCACCATTATTTGATTCCAAGTCCGCTGCCCAAGCTTATGTGCCTTACTATTAGAGAAGTACACACGCGCTCAGATAACTTTCTACAATCATCAATTATATAAGTTTGTACTAGTGAGCCGCATATAAGCTCATCCGTTAGGGAGGAAGGCACTATAGCCAACGCGCAAGCTCATATGCATCACATTACAAACAATAATTATTTCAAGAAGTTTGTACCAGTGATCCGTGAATAAACTCATCCGTTAGGGAGGAAGGCTCTATTGCCAACGCGCAAGTTTACTCACATCACTTACAAACCAATAATGGAGGCCACGGGAATTAATTACCAATCCCCTCTCCCACTTAGTTATTTAACACCGAGGGTTTTTTTTAACATGCATATAATATTCTAGAATAAAATATACAATTTAGACATGCTTCTATTAACAGCAATTTAAGTAAATAAATCACATAGAACATGCCTTGCATATATAACAATTAATTGTCAAGTAAAATAATTAAATCAATTATATATAATAATTAATTGCATAATGATGTTGGATCAATTAATTAGGCCCTAGAGCAACAAATAAGTACAAAATGAGCAGCAGACTAAATAATTAATCAAGCTCATTATCCATGACCCATTAACTCAGCCCAAAATTAAATTAAATCCACCAAGCCCACTAGCACAAAATTAGCCCATTAATAAATAACTAATTTATCATGCTTGGCCCATTACCCACAATTAATTAATCCAGCAGTTAAGGTTCAACAGCCCATATCCATTTTAATTAAAATTGGGCCCATGAGAACAGCCCAAAATCAAATTAAAATTGAGCAAAGACCCAACAACACAACAAGCCCAACTGCTCGGCCCAACAACCCATCACCATGCTGCCCTAAATGCTTCCAGCCGCATTTCCTTTCTTAGCAAACATTTAATCACGCCCGCTTACTTCGGACAACCATCAGACGGCATCCCCGGCAATCTAGTCGACAGCCACCAGAGTCGTGCCGACAGTCTTCAGGCCGCCAGTCGCCAAGGATTGCAGCGACGCACACGTCGCCTATCTACACCCGCCAGCGACCAAGCCACAAGCCAGTCGACACCAGCCTAGTAGTCGAACAGCGGCGCGACAACTGCACTCCGCCGGCGCTCAAGAATGTTCCAATTTGCACTGTGGGGCACGACGCCGCTAGCCACCATTGTCAAGCCGATCGGGATCTGCCAAAAACCGCCGCACAACCGAATGGGATCGGCTGCACCTGCTTCGTCCGAGGGTCCGCCGCCACTCGCGTCGTCATGATCCTTTCGACTGTCTGACAGCACGATCCCCGATGGTCACTGCTCTCGGCATAAACTCTACCAGCCCACCGGACGGGATCGATCGAGATCCACCATCACCAGCTTTGTCAGCGCCGCCAGAGCCGCAACCAGCCGTCGCTCACCGCCGCTCGAGGATAACACATAATCGCCGGAACCTCCAGCCGTATAGGACTGACGCCTCTCAACGTCGCGCCCCGAAACTGCCGAGATCCAATCAGAAAAAGGGAGCGGAATGCATGATGGATCAGACCGCCTCCTCATTCGATCGGGTCAACCGGCGACACGCCCAGAAGCAGCTCCGTCAGACGCCGCTGCGAACGTGCCCGGTAACATCAACAGACATGTTCCCTGCTGCTACTGCACCCGATGAACAAGCCACTGTACTGATGCTCAGTCGCCGTCAGTTCGTGAGTCTTCAGGTGTCCCTGACTCATCGCCAAGATCCACCTTCGTCGCGCAGTCGCCGCCGTGGTCTCAGCCCATTCCAGCACGGCCATCATCAGCACCGTTCGCCGTTGATATCGATCCAGTCGATGCCTATCGCTCCAGGCTTCGACAATCACCAGCCATCGATTACACTGACTGTTACCAAGGGCGTTCAATTCCACCGACAACCACCGCTCCTTTAAGCGTTCTTCTGACTGACTGACTGACTCCTCGTGGGCCAGATAGTCATTATTGTTGTGATCGATGCACCTCGCCACCACCATCATCATACATCGTGTGTGTGTGTATTTAGATGTATCCAGTGTGATAGCAGGGAGATTGTATGATATGAACAGCAATAAACAATTAGCAGCAATCACACATACCATATACCAAATTGGATACTATGGTGAATAACAATAACAGTAAAAAACTCATGTGGTATCATCCAGATTAAATTATATAATCAAATAATCAGATTCATACATGCTATCAATCCGACCATAAACACACGTATGGCTAAATCCAACCTAACGTCTCATGTTTCACCATGAAACCAACGCTCTGATACCAATTGTTGGCAATTGGATTGTGTGGTTCAAACGTGATCCGTTACGGATATCAGGCAAACAAACAGCGGAAGCAATTAAAATGTTTACCTTACTTCTGGGTTGATGTAGAGGATGAACCGTTGCAGAGAACCACCTCTCAATCTTCTGCCGTATGTCCCAAGTTGAATCCTGCTGTTGTGTGGGCAACAATCCGCAGGATTCTCTCAATCTGCTCCTGTTCTTTCTAACTGTCAAATGAGGCACTGACTTAGGGTTAACAGGAGCTGAGATGACTTATATAATTGGGCTACAGCAGAGACCAGGAGGAGAAATTGGACTGGGCCTCAATTGAATTTAATTAACCAAGCTTAGCCCAAAGCTTTTAATTAAATCCAATAATTATAATATAGTCCACTAAAATATTATTACTGCACTACCCGTCCAATCCCAAAATTATGTTCTGGGCTCCTTCTTATTATGAGCCCGATAGTCTCTCTATGTTTAAGATACACAATGTCCATTAATTAATTAAGTTACTGACAACTCAAATTAATTAATATCTCATCCGAGAGTAGTACCACTCAACCTTATTATCATGCCGGAAATTAATCCACTTGCAAGATTTCCATGATAAACCTTATGAGCTCCTCAAGGGGACATCATCAACCTATGACGGACATGAATTCCTTCTACAATCAACAGCACACCATAGAGACAGCACTACTTTCCAACTCACCGAGTATATTGATTTAATACTTATAAATCTCACCCATTGATGAATCAAGGAAATACATACTGCCCTACGTATCGAGGTTATTGTGTAAGGATTAAGAGCACGAACTTCCATAATAATAGAGATCAAGTTCTTCTATAAGTCAGTATAAGTTGAACGATCTCAAGCGGTCCTGCTCAATATACACAAGTGCACTAATGTGATTCTATAGCCAAGACAAGCTAATACCAAACCACACTACAATCATACCGATAGAGAGTCCACATCTATCTCGGTTGTGAGCATCTGTTTATACTTTATAAGAAAACCGATAATATGATCTTCTGCGTGTTGTCGCACAACATATTATCTACAGTATAAAGTAAGTGGACTATTGCATCATGCATATAATTAAATTATAAGATGCAATCATTTGATCATATGATTCTCATTCCTAATATTGTTATAACATTGTTCATACTAAAGCTAGGCTTTTAGTATACAATCCAACACTTTTATGATATGTTTTTTGTGAGATGGTTGTGAGACGGGTCGATCCATTACTAAAGTATGCTTATTATATAGGTCAAATATACTTATTTGTAATTAAAGTATGTCAATAATGAATCATATTATAACGCCCTAAAATCATACTTTAATTTATCATTTATCATATTTTAGAAAATATACTTTAACAACCATTAAGCATACTTATCTATATAATATGTATACTTTAACACGTATCACAAACAGTCTCACATATATAATGTCTCACAAGAAAATTTATCTTAAAATTTATTTTCAGACGTTCATTTAATACATTTTTTTCTCATTTATTGATTGCTTAAACTATTTCTCTTAAGTGAAAATGCTAAGAATTAAATAGCATTTTATGAAATAATAAAGTATGAAGAGAGTGACTACCCTACAACCGGTCCTACCAATATTTTGGTGGAACCGGATCCTAAATTGAAATCTCGCGAATCTTAAATCTGTGCTAATTCCACCAGTTTTGCCGCCGTATGCCATCGACAGCCCTCAACTGCCGATCCCCACCACTGGAACCGCTCACACTGCCAGAGATTGCAAACCATGCCACTGTCTCGGGACGACCACCACCCGCCCAATTTGCTCTGCAATTTATCGAGATACTATGGGTATTGAGGCCCCGCTGAATGGTTCCAGCTTGCTCTAGCAGGCGATCGGTAAGTGTGGATCTGCCATGATCAATATGGGCAACAATGGAGAAATTGCAAATCAATTCTGGCGGAAATTGCACTAAATCGAAGCCGTCAGCTGCTTTTCGTGGTACGTCAGCTACCGGATCTGCTACCACCGCTGGAAGAGCTTTGCCCTAGTAATGGAAACTGTGGTCTTCAATCCACCCAATTTGTTCGAATAGTTGAATTTAACCGTGGAAAGAGAATATTTTGCATGGGTTTTGAGGAATAATGGAGGAATATAGATAGTTGAGTGATAAACTTGGAGAAGAAGGAACTTTGTTAATTGTTATGGAAGAATTTACATGTGGATATATTGTTAGTAATTTGGATATAATTCGATCTGACGAAGAATTTAATGAGAGAAAGGGAGAATGAAGTGGGGTAGAGAGAGGGAAGGATGTCCTGGAGTGGAGTGATGTGTTCATCAATCAATAGTTACTCCAATCCTGATTAATTGAAGTTTGATGGCACAGGAAAATATGGATGGCAATGCAACCGAATTCAATGAAGAAACGAGTGAGCTACACCTACACGAGACTAGCAATGATAATTTCCATGGTGTTTCTCCAATAGGACTCGAGAGAAAACTGCACCAAGTGTTGGAAGAACGACCGTTGAAAAGGATAAATGAGCTCGAATCAGCTTTGAATTATGCAATGCGACAACTTGAGGAGAAAGAAAGAGAGCTCTCAGTAAAAATAAATTTTGTATTTATAATAAAATAAATACAAATTGAAGTGTAAAGATAATCCAGACGGATTTAATATGAAAGATAATGTAAACGGGTTACAATCTCTAATCAATCCTCTGATTTTTCTCTCAAATCAATTTGGCTTGACTTTGACTTGTTGACTTAACTTTGACTGGAGTGTATTGACTACACTGACTATGTTGACTGCATATGTGTTGAGCTGGATCTTCGGATGAAGCTTGTTCAAGCTCGGATGTGTAGTCTTGACGTTGATCCTGAGGCGTCGAGTCTTTGCGCGGATTGAACGTTGACTTGAAGACTTCTTATGAAAAACATCGTTCAATTTGGTAGAACACCATTGACTTCACAAAGACAGCTGGATGAGTATGAATAAAAGAAACGTCCAATCTGAGGGGCTTAGCACCTTGATCTCAGGTTGAGTGTTGTTTCTGACCAATGTTGGATCGCAGGGGTGTAGAACCTTGATCTCTGATCGAAGGCTGTTGACTTGAAGAATGTCGGATCGGAGTGACTTGGAACCTTGATCTCTGATCGAAGATGGCTGACTAGAAGAATGTCGGATCGGAGGGGCTTAGAACCTTGATCTTTGATCGGAGGCGATTGGCTGGAAGAAGCCGGATTGGAGGGGCTTGACACCTTGATCTCTGATCGCAGGCGGTTGGCTAGAAGAATGCTGGATCGGAGGGGCTTGATACCTTGATCTCTAATCGGAGGCGGTTGACTTGAAGAACGCCGGATCGAAGGGGCTTAACACCTTTATCTCTGATCAGAGGCGATTGGCTGGAAGAACGCTTAATCGGAGGGGCTTGATACCTTGATCTCTGATCGGAGGCGGTTGACTTGAAGAATGCCAGATCGGAGGGGCTTGACACCTTTATCTCTGATCGGAGGTGATTGGCTGGAAGAATACTAGATCGGAGGAGCTTGACACCTTGATCTCTGATCGGAGGTGGTTGACTTGAAGAACGCCAGATCGGAGGGGCTTAGCACCTTTATCTCTGATCGGAGGCGGTTGGCTAGAAGAACGTCGGATCGGAGGGACTTAGAACCTTGATCTCGGATCGCAGGCCGTTCTTGGCTTGAAGATGCTTGAAGATCTCAAGGGAGCACTGTTCGTATTCTTGATCTCTTTAGAGGCGTCTGCGTCTTCAGAATTTTTAGTGTATTTGGAATGAATGGAGGAGGGCTCCTTATATAGGTGAAGAGTGAGGAAGCCCCATAAATAACTCGCAATTTGATTGGTCCAGGGCTGATTTGACCTGATTCTGCGGGCTTGGGCCTTTCCATGTATAATGCAGCTTGATTGGTTGATCCTTGATTTGACCTAATTCTTCGGACTTGGGCTTATTTGACTGGGTCTGTCCCAATTATCAATTATTCAGTAATTTATTTTAGGAATTTATTTATTTAAATCCTTTAATAAGTAAATAATTAATTAATAATTATTTCATTAATTTGCCACATATTTTCTTTAATAGGCAATAAAATTCAAGTGCCTAAAAATGCCCCCTCGCATTTTGTTCACAAATGCCTTTGTGTTGAAGTGAACAAATTGCGATAATCCATTCTTGATCAACATAATTGAATTTTATTGCTTGCCTCACCAACTTGATATAAATAACCTTAATTATGACTGAACATAGTGAAGTGCTAAGCTGCTTACATACCTCTTTGAAGAGAATCAAGTAATAACGTAGTTCAAAGGAACATGATTTGGTTTGGATGGGGGGTGCCGTACACATTTTATACTCATGCGGGCCAGGAGTAACATGTAGTTTAGGCTCCTGCGTCATGGAGCATTGAACTTGAATTTACTGACAGTTTATACACGTATCAATGAGTCTTGAATTTGAACTTGTAGACAGTTTATACTCGTGTCGAGGAGCCTTGTGTGGACAACTTTCACTCATGTCGAGGAGCTTTGTGTGTAGAGAGTTTATTCTCTTCCCAAGGAGAGTTAATTTGATGTGTAGATAGTTCATACTCATATCAAGGAGCGTAACTTGAGAATTTTAGATAGTTTAAACTCGTATCAAGGAGTATTGTGTGGACATTTTTAGCTTGTGTCTAGGAGCGTAACATGTATATAGTTTTAGCTCATATCAAGGAGCATTGTGTGGATAGTTTTAGCTCATATCAAGGAGTGTAATGTGTAGAGAGTTTCGTCTCTTCTCAAGGAGATTTAATTTGAGTTAGACAGTTTAAGCTCGTATCAATGAGTATTGTATGGATAGTTTTATCTTATATCAAGGAGCATAATGTGTAGATAATTTAAGGTCGTATCAAGGAGCATTGTGTGGATATTTTTAGCTCGTGTCGAGGAGCGTAACATGTAGATATTTTTAGCTCATATCATGGAGCGTTGTGTGGATAGTTTTAGCTCATATCAAGGAGTATAATGTGTAGAGAGTTTCGTCTCTTCTCAAGGAGATTTAATTTGAGTTAGACAGTTTAAACTCATATCAAGGATCATAGTATGGACAGTTTTAGCTCGTGTCAAGGAGCATAACATGTAGATAGTTTAAGCTCATATCAAGGAGCGTAATGCAGATAGTTTTAGCTCATATCAAGGAGCGTAATGTGTAGAGAGTTTTGTCTCTTCTCAAGGAGATTTAATTTGAGTTAGACAGTTTAAGCTCGTATCAAGGAGCATTGTGTGGATAGTTTTAGCTTATATCAAGGAGCATAACATGTAGATAGTTTTAGCTCATATCAAGGAGCGTAACTTGAGGATTTTGGATAGTTTAAACTCATATCAAGGAGTATAGTATGGACTTGGGAGATTTCAAATAGTTTAAGCTCATATCAAGGAGCGTAATGCAGATAGTTTTTGCTCGTGTCAAGGAGCTTTGACTTGAGGATTTTAGATAGTTTAAGCTCATATCAAGGAGCGTAGTGTAGACAGTTTTAGCTCGTGTCAAGGAGCTTCATGTGAATAATTTTTGCTCATGTCGAGGAGCATTGTGTGTAGATAGTTTTCGCTCATATCGAGGAGCCTTGAATTTGATTTGTGTTAGATAGTTTAGGCTCGTATTAAGGAGTATGACTTGACGCTTTTTAGATAGTTTAAGCTCGTATCAAGGAGCATGATATGTGGGATTTTAGATAGTTTTAGCTCATATCAAGGAGCATAATGTGGACAGTTTTCGCTCATGTTAGGGAGCTTTGACTTGAGAGATTTTAGATAGTTTAAGCTCGTATCAAGGAGCATAATGCAGACAGTTTTAGCTCATGTCAAGGAGCTTTGACTTTGATTTATCAACAATTCATTGCCCCCAATCTAGGAATGCGCTGCTTTCTCTTGCTTCAACTTCATTTCTATGGATCTTTATAGACACCGCAGCTTTTGTTTGCGGTTCTTCCTCATCGGGATCATCAGAAAGCATGTCTTCAAACTCATAAGAATCTTGAATAGAGGGCCATTCGATGTCATTTGATGTCAGGCTCAACTCCATGTCGTGAGCTCTTGTAGCTAGTTCTTCAAAAGTTTTAGGCCGAATTCCTTGAAGTATGTAGTGAAGATTCCACTGCATCCCTTGAATGCACATTTCAATAGCTGAAGTTTCTGATAGCTTTTCTTTGCAATTGAGGCTTAGGCTCCTCCATCTGTTGATGTAGTTTATGACATATTCTTCATCTCTTTGATAAGTATTTGTTAGTTACATCATGCTAACAGTTCTTCGTGTGCTATAGAAACATTTGAGGAATACTTTTTCCATTTGCCCCCAACTGTCAATGGAGTTAGCTTCCAAGTTGATGTACCAATCGAAGGTATTTTCTTTTAGAGATCGGACGAATTATCTCACCATGTGATCTCCGTATGTCCCCACATCATTGCATGTCTCGACGAAGTGCGCCACATGTTGTCTTGGGTTGCCTTTGCCATCGAATTATTGAAATTTGGGAGGTTAGTAGTCAGTTGGCATCCTCAAGTTGTCAATTCTCTTTGTATATGACTTTTTGTAGGTGGCAGGAGATTTGGAGCTTACTTCAAACTTGTCTTTTATCGTTTCTATGACGATGTTCTTTAATTGGTTGATATGAAGCATTCTGTCAGCTGAAACTTCTACTTTTCCTCAACTTGCTTCTTTTCAGGTGATTGATGTTTCGTCGAGTCTTCCTCTTTGTGCTCATCCTCAACTTGTTTCTTATTTACATGGCTTGTCTCCGCATTATCCATTTTCTTCATAAGTATGGAGATCTTTACGTCTTGAGCTTCCATGTATTTGTTGAGTCATTCAATGGCTCTCATCATACTTGCGAGTTGATCCTCAATGGTCATAGCACTTATCGTCATCACTGCAGCTTCAGTCGAGACAGGTGGTGAGCTTCGCATGGAGCGAGGAGTTGAGCAGACAGAGTCATCATCACTATCTTTATCGCCCTGCAATGGCTTATTGAGAGTAATCCCCACCATATGGTTTGTCACTGAGGAGCTTTCGGGCATACTTCTTGTAAAGTCTTCAACCTTGTCAGTTTGCAACTTTGAAGGCTTTGATGAAGTAGGTCTTCATATCGCAATCTTTAGTGGAGTCACTATATGAGTCTTCACAGCTTGCAGCTCTGAAGGCTTTCAGGTAGATGACCTTTTAATCGTGATCCTAAGAGGAGTCATTGTTTGTGCTTGTAGAGAGAAGAGATGAGACGTAGAGATAGTCCCACTGGGCGTGCTGACTAATTTGGCTTGACTTTGACTTGTTGACTTGACTTTGACTGGAGTGTGTTAACTACGCTGACTATGTTGACTGCGTATGTGTTGAGCTGGATCTTCGGATGAAGCTTGTCCGAGCTCGGATGTGTAGTCTTGACATTGATCCAGAGGCATCGAGCCTTTGTTAGAATTGAACATTGACTTGAATACTTCTTATGAAGAACGTCGTTCAGTTTGGTAATGTTGAATTGTATACTAAAAGTCTAACTTTAGTATGAACAATGTCATAACAATATTTGAAATGAGAATCATTGATCAAATGATTGCATCTTATAATTTATTTTATATGCATGATGCAATAGTCCATTTACTTTATACTGTAGATAATATGTTGTGCGAAAACACGCAGAAGATCATATTATTGGTTTCCTTATAAAGTATAAACAGATGCTCACAACTGAGATAGACGGGGACTCTCTATCGGTATGGTTGTAGTGTGGTTTGGTATTAGCTTGTCTTGGCTATAGAATCACATTAGTGCACTTGTGTGTATTGAGCAGGACCGCTTGAGATCATTCGACTTATACTGACTTATAGAAGAACTTGATCTCTGTTATTATGGAAGTTCGTGCTCTTAATCCCTATACAATAACCTCGACACGTAGGGCAGTATGTATTTCTTTGATTCATCAATGGGTGAGATTTATATGTATTAAATCAACAAACTCGGTGAGTTGGGAAGTAGTGCTGTATCTATGGTGTGCTGTTGATTGTAGAAAGAATCCATGTCCGTCATAGGTTGATGATGTCCCCTTGAGGAGCTCATAAGATTTATCATGTAAATCTTGCAAGTGGATTAATTTCCGGCATGATAATAAGGTTGAGTGGTACTACTCTCGGATGAGATATTAATTAATTTGAGTTGTCAGTAACTTAATTAATTAATGGACATTGTATATCTTAAACATGGGGAGACTGTCGGGCTTATAATAAGAAGGAGCCCAGAACATAATTTTGGGATTGGACGGGTAATACAGTAATAATATTTTAGTGGACTATATTATTATTATTGGATTTAATTAAAAGCTTTGGGCTAAGCTTGGTTAATTAAATTTAATTGAGGCCCAGCCCAATTTCTCCTCCTGGTCCCTACTGTAGCCCAACTATATAAGTCATCTCAGCTCCTGTTAACCCTAAGTCAGTGCCTCATTTGACAGTTAGAAAGAACAGGAGCTGATTGAGAGAATCCTGTGGATTGTTGCCCACACAACAACAGGATTCAACTTGGGACATACAGCAGAAGATCGAGAGGTAGTTCTCTGCAACGATCACCCTCTACATCAATCCAGAAGTACGGTAAACACGTTTTATACTTCCGCTTATTTTGTTTGCCTGATATCCGTAACGGATCACGTTTGAACCACACAATCCAATTGTCAACAATTGGTATCAGAGCATTGGTTACGTGGTGAAACGTGATTAGTTAGGCTTGTGGTTTTGTGATTATTTGATTATGTGATGTAATCAGGAGATAGTCACTTGTTTTGATTTGGATTTGAATAATTTTATTATTTGTGATAATCTTATGATTATGATCGTTGCCACAAACCATGTGATAAGGGTTTGTATATGTCTATATTTTCCATCCTATGTGCTTTGAATATCTTTCTGGAAGTACATTGATACCACCTACACACATCCTGGATTCCTATTTGCTATTGATCGCACTGCTCCCCTCTTCTGTTCTTGACGGCTGGAACGATCGAGCGAGATCGGTGCCCGACCTCTACCCAGAATTGCGTGTGGGTCCCAGAGGCTGCACAGAAGTACGATAGCGACAAAGAATAAGTCAGACTGCTCCCTTTTCTTTTCTCATCGGCCGTGAAGAAAGGCAGGCCAGCAATCGGCAGCCTTGGCGATGATCTGGACGGCGTCTGATGAAGCAGCCTTCCGAGCGTGTCATCTGCCACCGAGCGTGATTTCAGGACACTCTGGATGAGTTCTTTGTCAGCGAGCGGCTGGAGAGGTTGAATGCAGGCGTGCCTTCGCCGGTGTCTTCCTGGCGGCTGTGCGGCGGAGGACTGTGGTAGATCGGTGATCTGGGTGGATCGGATCCCTGTTTGATCAGATTTGTGCAGTTCCAAGCGGGTGTTGTCTGGTCTTCGACGATCGATGCCGCTCGAGGCTTACTGTCGGGCGAAGCGGTGATGGCAGTGGGCGGCGGAGACTGGTCAGTGGCGTGAATTCTCCTGGCGGCGCTGCGTATGGAAGGCCGCAGCGGCTGGGCTCTGGTTGCGGTGTTTGTTACGGCTGGTGAATGATCGGCGCCGATGGAAGCTTTACCGTCGATTTCATGTTACCGCTGGCTGGTGAAGGAGAGCGTGGCTGACGACGCAGCTCCGGCGGGCTTTTCTCGCGATGGCTGGCGGATGGTCTCAGACGGCTGGCGACGCGTTCCAGGTGGCTGGCGGCGAGACTCCATTGGGCTGAGCCGCTGAGGCACGTCGCTCCGGTAATGGCTGGCGATGTGTTTGCGGCAAGCGAGTAGGTGCGGCTGATGCTGGTGGTTGTCATCAGGCACACTGAATCGTCGCTGGATGGTGGGCTGCGGCAGCAGCGGCGTCAATCTTCGCCGGTCGTTTGCTGGCAGTGTGTGCAACAGCGGCAGCTGTTTGAACATGGATAGGGTTGGTTTCAGTGTGGGCTTAAAGGGCTTAAATTCCTGGACAGTTTTATTGGCATGAATGGGCCCATTTTGTTTAATTTTTTTTATTGGGCTGAGTGAATGGGCCGTGATAAATGGGCTTAATTATTATTTTTTTTAATAGGCTGCTCATTATGTGCTTTTTTGTTTATCTTGGGCCCAATATTTAAATGAGCTTATGGGCTGCTGGGCCAATATTAATTGCTGGTTTTAATTAATTGTGGGTAATGGGCCAAGCATGATAAATTAGTTATTTTATTAATGGACTAATTTTGTGCTAGTGGGCTTGGTGGACTTAATTTAATTTTGGGCTAAGATTATGGGCCATGGATAATGGGCTTGATTAATTATTTAATCTGCTGCTCATTTTGGGCTTATTTGTTGCTCTTGGGCCCAAATTGATTGATCCACTAATTATACAATTAATTAATGTTATATAACTGATTAATTGATTTAATTGTCAATTATTGTTGTATATGTGAAAGGCATGTTCTATGTGATTTATTTATTTAAATTACTGTTAATAGAAGCATGTCTAAGTTGTATATTTTATTCTGGAATATTATATGCATGTTAAAACCCTCGGTGTTAAATAACTAAGTGGGAGAGGGGATTGGTTATAAATTCCCGCGGCCTCCATTATTGGTTTGTTAGTATGTGAATAGACTTGCGCGTCGGCATTAGAGCCTTCCTCCCCATCGGATGAGTTTATTCATGGATTGCTGGAACAGACTTCATTAAATAATTACGTTTGTAATGTGATGCATATGAACTTGCGCGTTGGCTTAGACCTTCCTCCCTATCGGATGAGTTTATATGCGGTTCACTGGTACAAACTTGTAATTGATGACTATAGGAAGTTATCCGAGCGCGTGTGTACTTCTCCATCTGTAAGGCACACAAGCTTGGGCCGCGGACTTGGGGTCAAATAATGGTGTACACTTAGATGTAAATAATAAGTATCCTCCCCATCGGAGTCACTGCTTTTATTTGCATGGCTAAAGAGGAACCGACTATTAATTATTTTGTCTTAAAGTGAGGTTGACAAATGAAATTAATGGGTAAAACCTTCTCTTGTAAATGTTCGGGTTTGTAAACGTCCACACTATCGTGGCTTGCAGACTCACGGTGCTTGAGATGTCGGTGAATTTTATTTTATATTGTTATGAGGGAATCAATATAAAAGGATAAAATTCAAAGATTTGATCGGTATATTTATTTGTGAATCTCTGAATTTTGAATGGTTTTATTTCATTAATTGTTAACTAAAAGACATTACATTTACTTGTCCAAATTAGATGATTAGAAAGAATCTTGGTTTTGATAATTACTGCTTAAGAAAATACATGTGTATTCTCACAAAGGACGTCTCATGATGCCTATTAAAGTCTCTAGTGAAGAGATGAGAGGTTCATAGAAATATGATGGTCTCATGTAACTCTTCGGATACTTGAGTAAATTAAAAGGCAGAAGATCATGGTTCAATTGATGAATGAATTGGAAAAGCTTGGAATAGAAATTAAAAGGGAAATCTAAATCAATTTATTCTTCACAATTTGCCTGGATGTTTTGAGCAAGTTCTACCTGAAATACGAGAGATTGTATATGGTGGGAAACTTCTAACAAAACATGTGGCAAAAGAAAGCCATTTTTCATCATGATGTGAACAAGTTTAATATCTTATTTACTAATGGTTTAAACATGATTAGTGATGGCATCTACTGACTCGAAGTATGTAGATACTGGAATCACTAAATGTTTATCACTGATTAAGAATAAGATTTTTAATAACATGGGTAAAACTACAAAGGTAGTGGCTATTGCAGTGGGAGTTGTTTATTTATCTCATGATAAGAATAAACGATTGATTATGAGAAATTATCTTTTCGTACATTTCATAGAAAGAATTTAATTTCGGTTTCTATGCATTAACGGATGGACACTTCTTTTCATTTAAATGACATGGTCATAGTAATGAGGAATGAGGTTATAACCCGTTAAAGTACGTTGGTGGATAAAAAGTATACTCTTGAATCATGTACATCCCACAGATGCAATAAATAGTAATTAAATAATGCATCTTCTAATATAAGTAAGAGAAAGGAACCTTCGGAGATGAACTAAACATACATTTGGCGTTTAAGACTAATTCATTTTACTTGAGTAGGATTCAAAAGTTGATAGCCGATAGACCGTAAGATTTATCTGAAGTGGAAACTATCGGACTTGCGAGTCCTGCTTGGAAGTAAAAATGATTAACTGCCTTTTCAAGGCTGTGGGGTGTAGAGCCAAAGATATATATGTTGGAATTAGTTTATTCTGATTCAAACGAACCTAACAATATCCAGGCGAGAAGTGGTTATGAATATTCAAAGATTATTCTGGGAACCGACATATTTATTTGATGCACTGCATGTCTAAGTTCTTGGATTAATTCAAGAATTGTAAGGCTGGTACAGTGAGCGTCATGGAAAATATATCATATCATTACGATTCAATCGTGATGATGAAGACCTATTAGGATAGTTAGGAACTAATAATCAGAAGTTGAGATTAAATCTCAAGTTGACTACACCGGGCATGCCCCAGCTGAATGGTGTGGTGGGTAGAAGGTATAAGGCTCTTATGGTTATGATTAGATAGATGATGAATTATTTAGAATAATTAAATTCATTTTATGGATATACCCTAGATACAGTAATTCGTGAAACATTTGTCTGTATATGGGATATCCTAGAAAAATGGAGGGTGATTTATTTAGTCCAAAAGATCGAAGGGTGATTGTCAACACAAACACTAGATTTTTGAAAAAGGACTATGTAATAAATCACAAGCCCATGTATAAGTTGTTCTAAAGGAAGTGAGAGAAAAACACTAAGTATAAGTACCAAGTGTACAAGAGGATATACCACAAGGTAAACTGCAACGCGTGTCACGTCTGATACACAATTACATGTAGTGCCTTATCGTAGTGGGAGGGTTGTATGACAACCCATAAATATATGTTTTGGGAGAGTCGTGAGACTTGGTCCCTAGTAAACATGGTACTGTCCTACGAATACGATGTAGCACTACAAGATTAAAATGTGGAATCTTAATAAGTTGCAATGAATGTTGAAATAAAATCTAGGGATTCCATATTAAGTCTGGCAACTTGTATGACCACTAAATGGTGTAAAAGCCATTGCAAGTGGTCAAAGGAAATAAAAGAGGATCATATGGAAAGGTGAAAACCTTGGAAGCAAAGGTGGTTGCGGATAAGTGTACTCAGAAAGAAATGGTTCGATTATGAGGAAACATGTTCGCTGGTAGCTATGCTTAAATTGATCCAAATTCTTTTATTGATTGCTGCTCATATTGAATTATAAGGAATAGCAAATAGATGTCAAGACAGCTTTCCTGATTGGAAGTCTTGAGAAAAACATCTATGTGAAGCAACCAGAGTAATTTATTGCAAAGTACTAATAGCATTTTGATAGTAAGCTTAAAATTGTCCAACGATGGACTAAAGCAAGCTTTAAGATCGTGAAGCATCTGTTTTGATTAGGTAATCCAATGGCATGGATTTAAATCAATGAGCGGATGAGTCTTGTGTGTTGTAAAGAGTGACTGAAACGTGGTGGTGTTTCTTGTACTATACATAGATAGTATCTTGCTCATTGGAGACAATGAAAGAGTATTATCGGGCGTATGGGTACGGTTAATAAAGCGGTAGAGATGAAGGACTTAAGAAAGGCAAAATATATCCTTTTGATCACGGTAATACGGATCACAAGAAAGGATATTATGCTTATCTCAAGTTTCATAAAATGATACAGTCCATACTCGTTTAGCATGTAAATTTATCTAAGTGAATGTGTCTTTGAGACACAAGAAGAAGATAAAGAGGATGAAAGCGGTTCCTTATGCTTCGGCGAATAAGGAAGCTTAATCTAAAGAATGCTATGAACGAAGTTGGATATCTGTTTTGCTGAACGCATGAACAGTGGGTATCAACGTAATCCAGAACAAGAATGATGAACTGTGGTAAGACATATATAAAGTGCCTGAGAAGGACTGGAATTATATGTGGACTTACTGGACAGATTCACTGCTTCTTGTGGATTACGAAGATTCGAATTTTTTAGTCAGATTGGACGGCAGTAAATTCACCTCAAAGGTTATGTGTTTAATCTTAGGAAGTAGAGTCATAATGTGGAGGAGTGTTATATAGAAATATATTTCAGACTCCGGACTCCATCATGGAAAGATGATGAATTGGAGCCTATGAGGCAGCCAAAGTATCTATATGACTCTAGAGACTTCATGATGGACTTTGAAGTATTTCTAAGTTTGCCCAAGGTAATCACAATTTACATTGATGATATTGGTGCAGTTGCAAACTTGAAGAAATCACAAGTCCATAAGGCAATTAAACACATGGAGCGCGAGTACCACCTGTTACGAGAAATCGTATGATGAGGGGAAGGTTGTTGTCGCCTAGATTGCATCGGATGATGACCTAGTAAACCATTTACAAGGACCTTAAGGCGACAGCTTTTAATGGTCGTGTAGTGGGAGTAGGAATCAGATGTATGGCAGAAGACATGACAGCATAGTCTTTTAGTATAAGTGGGAGATTGTTGGATTGTATACTAAAAGTCTAACTTTAGTAAGAACAATGTCATAACAATATTTGAAATGAGAATCATTGATCAAATGATTGCATCTTATAATTTATTTTATATGCATGATGCAATAGTCCATTTACTTTATACTGTAGATAATATGTTGTGTGAAAACACGCAGAAAATCATATTATCAGTTTCCTTATAAAGTATAAACAGATGCTCACAACTGAGATAGACGGGGACTCTCTATTGGTATGGTTGTAGTGTGGTTTGGTATTAGCTTGTCTTGGCTATAGAATCACATTAGTGCACTTGTGTGTATTGAGCAGGACCGCTTGAGATCGTTCGACTTATACTGACTTATAGAAGAACTTGATCTCTGTTATTATGGAAGTTCGTACTCTTAATCCCTATACAATAACCTCGACACGTAGGGCAGTATGTATTTCTTTGATTCATCAATGGGTGAGATTTATATGTATTAAATCAACAAACTCGGTGAGTTGGGAAGTAGTGCTGTATCTATGGTGTGCTGTTGATTGTAGAAGGAATCCATGTCCGTCATAGGTTGATGATGTCCCCTTGAGGAGCTCATAAGGTTTATCATGTAAATCTTGCAAGTGGATTAATTTCCGGCATGATAATAAGGTTGAGTGGTACTACTCTCGGATGAGATATTAATTAATTTGAGTTGTCAGTAACTTAATTAATTAATGGACATTGTATATCTTAAACATGGGGAGACTGTCGGGCTTATAATAAGAAGGAGCCCAGAACATAATTTTGGGATTAGACGGGTAGTGCAGTAATAATATTTTAGTGGACTATATTACTATTATTGGATTTAATTAAAAGCTTTGGGCTAAGCTTGGTTAATTAAATTCAATTGAGGCCCAGCCCAATTTCTCCTCCTGGTCCCTGCTGTAGCCCAACTATATAAGTCATCTCAGCTCCTGTTAACCCTAAGTCAGTGCCTCATTTGACAGTTAGAAAGAACAGGAGCAGATTGAGAGAATCTTGCGGATTGTTGCCCACACAACAGCAAGATTCAACTTGGGACATACAGCAGAAGATCGAGAGGTAGTTCTCTGCAACGATCACCCTCTACATCAACCCAGAAGTACGGTAAACACGTTTTATGCTTCTGCTGATTTTGTTTGCCTGATATCCGTAACGGATCACGTTTGAACCACACGATCCAATTGCCAACAGGTAGAACACTGTTGACTTCACAAAGACAGCTGGATGAGTCTGAATGGAAGAAACTTCCAATCTGGGGGGCTTAGCACCTTGATCTCAGGTTGAGTGTTGTTTCTGACCAACATTGGATCGGAGGGGTGTAGAAATTTGATCTCTGATCAGAGGCTGTTGACTTGAAAAATGCCGGATTATAGGGGCTTAGCACCTTGATCTCTGATCGAAGGCGGCTGACTGGAAGAATGCCGGATCGGAGGGGCTTAGAAACTTGATCTTTGATCGGAGGTGATTGGCTTGAAGAACGCCAGATTGGAGGGGCTTGACACCTTGATCTCTGATCATAGGAGGTTGGCTGGAAGAATGCCGGATCAGAGGGGCTTGACACCTTGATCTCTGATCGGAGGCGGTTGACTTGAAGAATGCCGGATAGGAGGGACTTGACACCTTTATCTCTTATCGGAGGCGATTGGCTGGAAGAACGCCAGATTGGAGGGGCTTGACACCTTGATCTCTGATCGGAGGTAGTTGACTTGAAGAACGCCGGATCGGAGAGGCTTGACATCTTTATCTCTGATCGGAGGTAGTTGGCTAGAAGAATGTCGGATCGGAGGGGCTTAGAACCTTGATCTCGGATCGCAGGCTGTTCTAGGCTTGAAGATGCTTGAAGATCTCAAGGGAGCACTGCTCATATTCTTGATCTCTTTAGAGGCGTCTGCGTTTTCAGAATTTTTAGTGTGTTTGGAATGAATGGAGGAGGGCTCTTTATATAGGTGAAGAGTGAGGAAGTCCCATAAATAACTCGCAATTTGATTGGTCCAGGGCTGATTTGACTTGATTCTGCGGGCTTGGTCCTTTTCATGTATAACACAGTTTGATTGGTTGATCCTTGATTTGACCTAATTCTGCGGGCTTGGGCTTATTTGACTGGATCTGTCCCAATTATCAAAGCAAAAACTTGTGTGCGCCCGGGCGCACGGGAGCACATTCCGTGCACCTTTAAAATTTTGTGTTAAATTGTGTACCCTTTAGTATAAAGATGTGTACCATGATAAAAACTTGTGTGTGCCTGGGCGCACGGGAACACATTCCGTGCGCCTTTGAAATTTTATGTTAAATTGTATATCCTTTAGTATAAATATGTGTACCCTTTATTTTCTGAAGAAAAATAAAAATATTAATAAAGTGTATACCCTTTAGAACAAAATGGTGTACCTTTATTAATTAAAGTGTATACCCTTTAGACCAAAGCAATGTACCCTTACCTATAATACTAAATTCTAAAGGTACACGGAATGTGTTCCCGTGCGCTCGGGCGCACACAAGCCTCACTCAATTATCAATTATTCACTAATTTATTTTAGGAATTTATTTATTTAAATCCCTTAATAAATAAATAAATAAATAATTGATAATTATTGCATTAATTTACCACATATTTTCCTTTAATAGACAATAAAAGTCAAGTGCCTACACTCTCATGGTGGAAAGACTCTACCTGCATAGTAGCTCAGCACCTTCCCTTCATCTCAAGCTTATTAGGGCAGGTAAAACAAGATATGGAAGAGGAAGTTTCAATCATGGAGATAACAGCTGCATCTGCAAATGTAATATCCAAGCAATCTAGATAAACGTTGGGCTGCAATTTTAATTTTCAGATACTTTTAGGTTCTTTTCTTTTCTTATAAATATTGGGCTCTTACCTATCTCAAGTGGAATAATTTTAGTGTGTGACTTTTTCATATCTAATATTGTAACTAATGGCAGCTAGTGTTTTTTTTTCATTTATATAATCTAACTGACTTTACTACACAAATTTGAAGCACTTGTTTTATTATTTTCTTCCACATACTTAAGAGGATGAAGGTGGATGATACACTTCCAAATTTAATAATGATGATTTAATTTTGATAGGAGCATGGTTGATATCTCAGGAAATTTTATTTTGTTGCAATACTTAACATGATTTTAATTTTCAATTTTGTGAATTGTATATTTAGAATTTCAAATCAAAGAGTGATTCAATTAATTTTAAAGAGTAATCTAATTATTTTTATAGTGTGATCCAATTAATTTCAAAGAATAATCTAATTATATGCATACAATTTAATTCTTTAATGTTCGTAATTTTATTTTTAGAAATGCAGTTACCAAATGCAGTTTTGGAAATGGAATCACTGCTCAAATGTTGCAAATCAGGCCACACGTCTACCTCGCGCGACTCTCCCCGCCCGAGACCCACAACCCATTTGTTCAAAACATCAGCATAGCTCGCACCAAAGGTAGGTATCTTAAGCTGTGTCAAGTAAAGCAAACCAACCCCGTCTCACTACACACGCACAAACAATGTTGTATTGAATCAAGTCCAAGATTTTTTACTTAAGAATGAAACAAGAAAACCTTCAATTCCTCGAGATGGAAAGCAGGGTTGATGATCTTTCTGTGTTTGGCCCATTTCTCAGTATTAAAATTGGATTTTTTCAGTCCAATTAATTCATTATAAAAAAGACTTTATTGTTAGAAAATCGGAGTCTTAAATGAAAGAGTAATCCAATTCATTATAAAGAGTAATCTAATAAATTTTAAAGAGTAACCTAATTATTTTTATAAAGTAATAATTCAATTAAGTCATTATAAAAATACTTTATTATTAGAAAATTGGAATCTCAAATTAAAGAGTAATCCAATTCATTATAAAGAGTAACCTAATAAATTTCAAAGAGTAACCTAATTATCTTTATAGAGTAGTCCAATTAATTCATTATAAAAAAACTTTATTATTAGAAAATCGGAGTCTTATATGAAAGAGTAATTTAATTCATTATAAAGAGTAATCTAAAGAATTTCAAAGAGTAACCTAATTACTTTTATAGAGTAATCCAATTAATTCATTATAAAAAAAACTTTATTGTTAGAAAATCAAGGAGTAATCCAATTTATTATAAAGAGTAACCTAATAAATTCTAAAGAGTAACCTAGAAGATAGTGATTAACTAAATCAATATAAAGAGTAATCCAAAAGCTTGTTTATAGTATCCCAATTATTTGTAGAGAGTAGACCAATTAATTAAAAAGCATAACCTAGAAGATGTTGATCAAATAGAACTATATATAAACAAATTACTAATATAAAGAGTAATCAAATTCATTATAAAGAGTAACCTAAATATTAGAAAAAAGTAACATTGTTCACCAAACAGAACGAACATAAATAAATTAACATAAAGAATAATCTAAAAGTTTATTCATAATAACTTGAATCATTACAAAGAGTAATCCTAATAATTAAAAAAGAATAACTTATTAGAACATATTGAGGAAATAGAACAATATATTATTCACCATGAAAAAATAGAAAATAAAATTGATCATCTCACAAAAATAATCTCACCTTTGGGAACCTTCTCTTCAACTTCCTACACTCTCTTGCTCTCAACTGTGCACTCCAACTCCACATGTGTGGAGTACCATATAAGATGTATAATTCACCTAAAGGAATCTATTAGGCCAAAAATTCATGCTAAAAGAACATGAAATTCATTAGATATTAAAGATGATGAGCAACTAAAAGAACCTGCAAGTAATATTCGCAATGGCAGAGTCCGCAGTGATTTGCCGCTCTGCTGCAATCTTGCTTGCCATCAAATCCAGCTATGATGTTCCAACAGCCAATGCTGTGAATGCTATAACGTTAGCATCAATACATGCATTATTACTAATGTTATATGCAAGGCTTGCTGAAAAATTAAAAGCTACATGCAATTCCTTGTTTAGGAAATGTGAACCTGCGACACAGCTTATAGCATCCGTAAGCTTGGTCACAATGTCTTATGAATGCAGCAAGCTTTTGATCACCAAAATTGCTTACACTCTAACCTACTCACTTTGTTGTGTTGAATTGATTAAAACAGAAACTAAAACTTGAAGTATGAAGACAAGAATTATAGTGGTTCGATCAAAATGATCTACATCCACTTTCCAAAGGAGAAGAATTCACTATGATGATAATGAAGTTTACAAACTTACAAGCACACTTACAAACCCTAATGCTTGAAACTGATATATGAAGAAGATGATGATGAAGATGATCTGAAAAATGAATTAATTACTTAACTAACAGGCTGATCTCTCTTATACGGATGTGTGTGACCATGCTTTGGATACTCTCTCAACCAACCAGAAGCATGCACACTGAATCAGTTATAACCAACTGATTTTCTAACTGATTGATGCTTCCAGCTGCTCCCTTTCCAACTGATTCCATTGCCATGTCACCAATCCGATCCCTTACTTACCAACCAATCAGAATGGTCTATCTTTACTTCTGCATGCAAACAATCTTATCACTTATCACTTGATCCTTCAAGCAACCTGATAGATTCGACCAAAACATGTTTGGTTCGACCTGTTCCAGGAAGTCGAACCCAAGTCGAATCCTAGTTAATCTGTAATGGTTCGATCACGCTACCTTTGGTTCGATATGTTCAACATGTCGAACCAACCTCGAACCTACCTCAATCTTCTGCGGTTCGACCACGACGTATTTGGTGCGACCTGTTCAAACATGTCGAACCCTAAGTTGAACCTACGTATGCATGGTCTATATCTTCACAAATCTCCACCTTAGACCTTGCATCATCATACTAGCTTTATCTTCTCCGCCTTGCTGCTATTACAGGCTGCAGCCCACCTTTCTTCCTCCATCTTTAGGAAATACCAATAAGACTTACACAATTCAAACTTTTGAATAGGTAGAGCCTTAGTAAACATATCAGCAGGATTTTCAGCTGTCTTAATCTTCTTGACAACAACTAGTTTCTCATCTATCATATCTCTTATGAAATAGAGTCTCACTTCAATGTGTTTAGTCCTTTCTGTTGGATTGTATACTAAAAGATTAGCTTTTTATATGAACAATGTTATAACAATTAATTTGAAATGAGAATCATATGATCAAATGATTGCATCTTATAATTTATTTATATGTTCGATGCAATAGTCCACTTACTTTATACTGTAGATAATATGTTGTGCGACAACACGCAGAAGATCATATTATCGGTTTCCTTATAAAGTATAAACTGATGCTCACAACCGAGATAGACGGGGACTCTCTATCGGGATAATTGTAGTGTGGTTTGGTATTAGCTTGTCTTGGCTATAGAATCACATTAGTGCACTTGGTGTATTGAGCAGGACCGCTTGAGATCGTTCGACTTGTACTGACTTATAGGAGAACTTGATCTCAGTTATTATGGAAGTTCATGCTCTTAATCCCTATACAATAACCTCGACACGTAGGGCAGTATGTATTTCTTTGATTCATCAATGGGTGAGATTTACATGTAATTAAATCAACAAACTCGATGAGTTGGGAAGTAGTGTTGTCTCTATGGTGTGCTGTTGATTGTAGAAGGAATCTGTGTCCGTCATAGGTTGATGATGTCCCCTTGAGGAGCTCATAAGGATTATCATGTAAACCCTGCAGGTGGAATTTATTCCGGCATGATAATGAGGTTGAGTGGTACTACTCTTGGATGAGATATTAATTAATTGGGTTGTCAGTAACTTAATTAATTAATGGACATTGTATATCTTAAACATGGGGAGACTAACGGGCTCATAATAAGAAGGAGCCCAAAACGTAATTTTGGGATTGGTACGGTAGTGCAATAATAATATTTTAGTGGAATATATTATTATTATTGGACTTAAGTATAAGCTTTGGGCTAAGCTTGAATACTTAAGCCCAATGGAGGCCCAACCCAATTTCTCCTCCTGGTCCCTGCTGTAGCCCATGTATATAAGTCACCTCAGCTTATCTGGAACCCTAATTTTAATCTAACTGATTATCCACGTGTGATGAGGGTTGAGAGCAGATTGAGGAGGTCTCGTAGATCGTCGCCCACACGACGTCGAGATCGGACTTGGGACATACAGCAGAAGATCAGAAGGTTGTTTGCTGCTGCTGTCCGCGACTTTATGAAATTTGTATAAATTCGTACAGTGCTCAGAATTTGATGATCAATATACTGACGGAAATCTGTCAAAGAGAGGATCGTCTAAATGCAAAGATCATTCAATTCCGATATCAGACGAGGAAGATATGGCCATTCTCGTGGGACTACACAGGCTGCCTGCGAGAATTAATCTTCATCAACATACCATGGTGAACGGTAATCGTTTCTATGATTTATTACTTCCGCTGTGTTAGAAACGCATGGTATGCTAATGGTTCACGTTAACCAAATGATCGAACGCCAACAATTGGTATCAGAGCTTCGGTTTCGTGGTGAAGCGTGACACGTTAGACTAGGGTTTATGTGGTTAATTTTTCGAAATTAGGATCGCATGTTTAGGGTTTTGGTTTTACTGCGCAAACCATGAATATCCCTATGTGAAATATACCCTATATCATATCTGTTCGTTGATGGTTGTGTGTGAGAGGATTCGACGAAAACTGTTCGTCAATTTCACATGAAAGGAAGAAATTGAGAGAAAATCCAGCGCAGTGATATTGCAGAGGCAATAAACGGAGTTTCAACCGTCGGATCAGGCTGAGTTTTGGTCAACACGTTCGGATTTTATGGATGTACATTCTGAACGGTGAAGATTGTATTTGGAACTTTGTGTTGTCGGAAATACACCGAAAACAGAAGCAGTTTTTTGGGCGATTCTGTTCTGCGCAGTCAAGGGAAAAGAGATGTTTCTCACAATCTAACCGTTGGATTGATCTGTAAGTTGGACAGCATGTTCAGGACTTACAGTAGTAGATTCTGGACGGTGGAGATTGGATTCCGAGGTTCTTTCAGTTTCGAACTACGAACGACAGTTGGTGTAGTTTGATGTTGCGCGTTGGGCTGAACTTGGTTCCGTGCAAGTAGGCCCTTGGACGAGCGACAGTCCGGGCGAGGGGCGCTCGTCAAGGCACTTGGGGCGCTCCCTGACGGTGGAATATGACGATGGACGTCTTGGGGCACAAGCAATCCTGCTTGTTGCGTTAGGCATCGATTCCACAGTAGGAGTGTCGGACAAGACATTAAAATTTAGAGGCGTTTTTATTCCTAATATATATAACTGTCATAATTGATTTAATTGTCTATTATTGTTATATATATATGGATGCCTGATCTCTATGATTTATTGTCTTATATAGAAGCATGCTAGATTGCGTATTATATTTGGTATATTATATGCATGTATTGCTAGAGTGTTGGATAAGACATCCAATTTTAGGAAAACTAATTCCTAATATATAACTGCCATAATTGATTGTCTATTATTGTTATATATGGATGTTGAATTGATTCCTAATATATAACTGACATAATTGATTTAATTATCTATTATTGTTATATATGGTTGCTCGTCGATATCGATGATTTTGATAATCTAGACGATATGACGATCGATATCGATAGTTTCGAAATTTTGATAATCTTGATTTTTTCGAATATTTGATAATCCAGTCGATATCGATGATTTTGATAATCTGGACGACATCGACGGTCGATATCGATGGTTTCGAAAATTGGACAATCTGGAAATTTTGAAAATTTGATAGTCTGGAAGTCTTTGCTGATATTCGTGCCTGGTGGCGAACAATCGAATTCGCTGATATATAACTGTTAATGATTGATTTAATTATTAATTATTGTTATATATGTATGCATGACTCTCTGTGATTTACTGCCTTATGTGCCGTAATAGAAGCATGCTAGCGTTGCGTATTTTATTCTGAATATCATATGCATGTAAAAACCCTCGGTGTTAAATTACGAAGTGGGAGAGGGGATTGGTAAAAATTCCCGCGGCCTCCATTATTGGTTTGTTAGCAATGTGAATAAACTTGCGCGTCGGCATTAGAGCCTTCCTCCCCATCGGATGAGTTTATTCATGGATTGCTGGGACAGACTTCTTTAAATAATTATGTTTGTAATGTGATGCATATGAACTTGCGCGTTGGCATAGACCTTCCTCCCTATCGGATGAGTTCATGTGCGGATCACTGTACAGACTTATAATTGATGACTGTAGGAAGTTATCTGAGCGCATGTGTACTTCTCCATCTGTAAGGCACATAAGCTTGGGCCGCGGACTTGGAGTCAAATAATAGTGTACACTTAGGTGTAAATAATAAGTATCCTCCCCATCGGAGTCACTGCTTTTATTTGCATGGCTAAAGAGGAACCGACTATTAATTATTTTGTCATAAAGTTAGGTTGACAAATGAAATTAATGGGTAAAACCTTCTCTTGTAAATGTTCGAGTTTGTAAACGTCCACACTATCGTGGCTTGCAGACTCACGGTGCTTGAGATGTCGGTGAATTTTATTTTTATATTGTTTTGAGGGAATCAATATAAAATGATAAAATTCGAAGTTTTGATCGGTATATTTATTTGTGATTCTCTGATTTTCAAATGGTTTTATCTCACTTATTATTAACTAAAAGAAATTATATTTACTTGTCCAAATTAGATGATTAGAAAAGAATCTTGGTTTTGAATTTTACTGCTTAAGAAAATACATGTGTGTTCTCACAAAGGACGTCTCATGATGCCTATTAAAGTCTCTAGTGAAGAGATGAGAGGTTCATAGAAATATGATGGTCTCATGTAACTCTTCGGATACTTGAGTAATTTAAAAGGCGGTAGGTCATGATTGAATTTGATGAATGAATTGGAAATACATGGAATAGAAGTTGAAGGGGAAACCTAAGTCAATTTTATTCTTCATAATTGCCTAGATGTTTTGAGTAAGTTTCTCATGAATTACAAGAGGTTGTATATGGTGGGAAACTTCTGATAAAACATGTGGTAAAGGAAATTCAATTTCATAAAAGGAGTGAACAAGGATAGAATCTTACTTACTAGTTGTTTAAACATGATTAGTGATGGCATCTACTGACACGAAGTGTGTAGATACTGGAATCACTGAATATTCATTACTAAGTGAGGATAAGATTGTTATGACATGGGTAAAACTACAAGACTAGTGGCTATTGCAGTGGGAGTTGTTTATTTATCTTACGATATGAATAAACGTTTGATTTAGTAAAATTGTCTTTACTTACGTTTTCATAGAAAGAATTTGATTTCGGTTTCTATGCATTAATAGATGGATACTCCATTTCATTTAAATGACATGGTCATTATAATGAAGGATAGAGTTGTAATTTGTTATGGTACGTTGATGGACAATTTGTATACTCTTAAATCATGTATATTCCACAGATGCAACAAATAGTAATTAATAATGCATCTTCTGATCTTAGTAAGAGAAAGTAACCTTCGGAGATGAACTAAATATGCATTTGGCGTCTAAGACTAGATCATTTTACTTGAGTATGACTCAAAAGTTGATAGCAGATGGACCGTAAGGTTTATCTGAAGTGGAAACTATCGGACTTGCGAGTCTTACTTGGAAGTAAAAATAATTAATTGCTTTTCAAGGCAATGGGGAGTAGAGCCAAAGACATATATGCTGGAATTATTTCATTCTGATTTAAGCGATCCTAAGATTATTCGGACGAGAGGTGGTTATGAATATTCGTCAATCGATGATTATTCTAGATACCGATATATTTATTTGATGCACTGCATGTCTAAGTTCTTTGATTAATTCAAGAATTGCAATGCTGGTACAGTGAAGCGTCATGGAAAATATATCAAGTCATTACGGATTAATCGTATGGCGAGAACCTCTTAGGATAATTAAGAGCTATTAATCAGAGGTTGAGATTAAATCTCAAATGGTCTACACCGGGCATGCCCCAGCTGAATGGTGTGGTGGATAGAAGGAATAAGACTCTTATGGTAATGATTAGATAGATGATGAATTATTTGGAATTACTTAATTCATTTTATGGATAAGCCCTAGAAACAGTAATTCATTTGAATGTTTGTCTGTTTGTGGGATATGCTATAAAAATGAAGGTGATTTATTTAGTCTAAAAGATCGAAGGGTGATTGTTAACACAAACACTAGATTTTTGGAAGGGGACTATGTAATAAATCACAAACCCATGTATGAGTTGTTCTAAAGGTAGTGAGAAGAAAACACAAAGTATAAGTACCAAGTGTACAAGAGGATATACCACAAGGTAAACTGCAATGCGTGTCACGTCTGATACACAATTACATGTAGTGCCTTGTCGCAGTGGGAGGATTATTCGACAACCCGTGAGATACATGTTTTGGGAAAGTCGTAAGACTTGATCCTCAGTAAACATGGTATTATCCCAGGGATACGACGTTGCACTACAAAATTTAAATGTGGAATCTTAGTAAGTGCAATGAATATTAAAATAGAATCGATGGATTTTAAATTAGGTTTGGATGCTTGTTGAACCGCTAAATGGCGTAAAAGCCATTGGAAGCGGGCATGCAAGAATAAAAGAGGATCATAGAATAAGGTGAAAACCTTGGAAGCAAGCTTGTTGCGAAAAGGTATACTCAGAAAGAAAGGGTTCGATTATGAGAAAACCTGTTCGCCGGTAGCTATGCCTAAGTTGATCCAGACTCTTTTATTTGTTGCTACTCATATGAAATATAAGGGATATCAAATAGATGTCGAGACAGCTTTCCTGATTGGAAGTCTTAAGGGAAACATCTATGTGAAGCAACCAGAGTGATTCATTGCAAAGAGCTAAGAGCATTGTGATAGTGAGCTTAAAAGTGTCCATTAATGGACTAAAACAAGCTTCAAGATCATGAAACATCCGTTTTGATGAGGTAATCCAGTGACATGGATCTAATCAATGATCGGATGGGTCTTGTGTATTGAAAAGAGTGATGGAAACGTGATGGTATTTCTTGTACTATACGTAGATAGTATCTTGCTCATTGGAGACAATGAAAGAGTATTATCGGGTGTATGGGTATGATTGATAAAGCGGTATGAAATGAAGGACTTAAGAAGAGCAAAAATATCCTTTTGATCACGGTAATACGGATCACAAGAAAAGATGTTATGCTTATCTCAAGTTTCATATAATAATACGATCCTTACTCGTTTAGCATGTGAATTTATCTAAGTGAATGTGTCTTGTGACACAAAAGTAGATAAAGAAGATGAAAGCGGTTCCTTATGCTTCAGCAAATGAGGAAGCTTAATCTAAGAAATGCTATGCACGAGATTGGATATCTATTTTGCCGATGGCATGAACAGTGGGTATCAAGGTAACCCAAAAATAAGAATGTTGAATTGTGGTAAGACATATACTTATGTACCTGAAAAGGACTAGAAACTATATGTGGGCTTACCGAACAGATTCACTGATTCTTATGGGTTACATAGATTCAGATTTTTCAAATCAGATAGGGACGGCAGTAAATCCACCTCAAAGGTTTGCGTTTAATTTTAGGAAGTAGAGTCATAATGTGGAGGAGTGTTATATAGAAATATATTTCAGACTCCGGATTCCATCATGGAAAGATGATAAATTGGAGCCATGAGGCAGCCAAAGTATCTGTATGACTCTAGAAACTTCAAGATGGACTTCGAAGTGTTTCTAAGTTTGCCCAAGGTTATCACAATTTATATTGATGATATTGGTGCAGTTGCAAACTTGAAGGAATCACAAGTTCATAAGGAAATTAAACACATGGAGCGCGAGTACCACCTGTTACGAGAAATCGTATAATGAGGGGAAGGTTGTTGTCACCTAGATTGCATCGGATGATAACCTAGTAAATCCATTTACAAGGACCTTAAGGCGAGAGCTTTTGATGGTCGTGTAGTGGGAGTGGAAATCAGATGTATGGCAGAAGACATGACAGCATAGTCTTTTAGTATAAGTGGGAGATTGTTGGATTGTATACTAAAAGATTAGCTTTTTATATGAACAATGTTATAACAATTAATTTGAAATGAGAATCATATGATCAAATGATTGCATCTTATAATTTATTTATATGTTCGATGCAATAGTCCACTTACTTTATACTGTAGATAATATGTTGTGCGACAACACGCGAAAGATCATATTATCGATTTCCTTATAAAGTATAAACTGATGCTCACAACCGAGATAGACAGGGACTCTCTATCGGGATAATTGTAGTGTGGTTTGGTATTAGCTTGTCTTGGCTATAGAATCACATTAGTGCACTTGGTGTATTGAGCAGGACCGCTTGAGATCGTTCGACTTATACTGACTTATAGGAGAACTTGATCTCAATTATTATGAAAGTTCGTGCTCTTAATCCCTATACAATAACCTCGACACGTAGGGCAGTATGTATTTCTTTGATTCATCAATGGGTGAGATTTACATGTAATTAAATCAACAAACTCGATGAGTTGGGAAGTAGTGTTGTCTCTATGGTGTGCTGTTGATTGTAGAAGGAATCCGTGTCCGTCATAGGTTGATGATGTCCCCTTGAGGAGCTCATAAGGATTATCATGTAAACCCTGCAGGTGGAATTTATTCCGGCATGATAATGAGGTTGAGTGGTACTACTCTTGGATGAGATATTAATTAATAGGGTTGTCAGTAACTTAATTAATTAATGGACATTGTATATCTTAAACATGGGGAGACTAACGGGCTCATATTAAGGAGCCCAAAATGTAATTTTGGGATTGGTACGGTAGTGCAATAATAATATTTTAGTGGAATATATTATTATTATTGGACTTAAGTATAAGCTTTGGGGTAAGCTTGGATACTTAAGCCCAATGGAGGCCCAACCCAATTTCTCCTCCTGGTCCCTGCTGTAGCCCATGTATATAAGTCACCTCAGCTTATCTGGAACCCTAATTTTAATCTAACTGATTATTCACGTGTGATGAGGGTTGAGAGCAGATTGAGGAGGTCTCGTAGATCGTCGCCCACACGACGTCGAGATCGGACTTGGGACATACAGCAGAAGATCAGAAGATAGTTTGCTGCTGCTGTCCACGACCTTGCGAAATTTGTATAAATTCGTACAGTGCTCAGAATTTGATGATCAATATACTGACGGAAAGCTGTCGAAGAGAGGATCTTCTGAACGCAAAGATCATTCAATTCCGATATCAGACGAAGAAGATATGGCCATTCTCGTGGGACTGCACAGGCTGCCTGCGAGAATTAATCTTCATCAACATACCATGGTGAACGGTAATCGTTTCTATGATTTATTGCTTCCGCTGTGTTAGAAACGCATGGTATGCTAACGGTTCACGTTAACCAAATGATCGAACGCCAACACTTTCATGATACCCCTGATGTTTTGAGAGATGTACAGCACTTTGGTTATCACAAAACACTTCAATAGTGTCTTGCAGAATACCAAACTCTCCCAAAATTCCAACTAACCAAACACCCTCCTTGATTGCTTCTGTGAGAGCAATAAATTCTGCCTCTGTGGTTGAAAGTGCTACAATGTGTTGATGTGTAGCCTTCCAACTTATTGTTGTGCCAAATAAGTTGAACACATAACCTGTTATGGACTTTCTTGTATCAAGGTTAGCTGCATAATCTGCATCCACATAACCAACAGCAGCCTCATCCCAAACATCTTGCTTCTGGAACTTCAATCCAACTGACATAGTTCCTCTAACATACCTTAATGCCCACTTCACTGCATCCCAATGAACCGGACCAGGATCACTCATAAACCTACTGATCACACTCATCACATAAGCTAAGTCTGGTCTACAGCATACCATAGCATACATCAAACTGCCTACTGCACTAGCATATGGTATTTTACTCATTTCAAACCTTTCTTTATCTGTTTAAGGCCCTTGAAGAGATGACAGACTCATCCCTTGCTTAATTGGTACTGATGCACTCTTACAAAGATTCATATTATATCTCTTTAGCACTTTATCCAAGTATGACTCTTGAAACAACCTCAATAGTCCAGCTGACCTGTTTCTTTCTATCTGCATTCCAAGTATCATCCTTGCCTCACCAAGATCTTTCATATCAAACTCCTTCCTCAAAATATCCTTTACTGAATTGATTCCTACCATATCTCTGCAAGCTATCAGTATATCATCTACATAGAGTAGTAGATAAGTATAACTTCCTTTATCATATCTTATGTACACACAGCTATCTTACATGCTTCTGACAAAACTATTAGAAGTAATGTACTCGTCAAACCTGAGATACCACTGTCTTGGACTTTGCTTTAGACCTTATAATGACTTAAGTAATAAACAAGCCTTTGAGTATGCTCCTTGTAGACTAACACCTTCAGGAATCTTCATGTAAATCTTCTCATCTAAATTTCCATGCAAGAAAGTTGTTGTTACATCCATCTGATGTAATTCCAAATCCAATTGAGTAACTAAAGACAGCAATATCCTTATTGAGCAGTGTTTAACCACTGGTGAAAAGATTTCATTATAATCCACACCTTCTTGCTGTGAAAACTCTCTTGCTACAAGCCTTGCTTTATATCTTATTCCTCCTTCCTTGCTTGTAACTGGTTTCTTCTTATATATCCATTTACAACCTACAAGTTTCTGGTTAGCAGGCCTGTCAACAATCATCCAAGTATTGTTCCTTTTTAAAGATTGCAACTCTTCTTCCATAGCATTCAACCAATGCATACTCTCCTTACTTGAAACTGCTTCTGAGTATGTCCTAGGTTCATAGACATCAACATCTGATGCTACATATAAAGCATATGATACAATGTCTGCCTCTATGTATCTTATAGGTGTTTTGATTTGCCTTCTCAATCTGTCCCTAACCAATTGATAGCTACTTAGAGTTCTTCTTTCATTTGAACCAGATGACTCAGACCTCTCTTCAGCAGCTATTTCTTCGGGTACATTATCCTCTCTATGATCTTGACCATGCTGTACAATTATTTTGTCATCATGCTCTACCTCAAACTCACACTTATCAGCAGTTATCACCTTATCAGACCCTCTCTCCAACAAAGGCATCCTTTCTTCATTGAATGTAACATCTCTACTAACTATGAACTTGTTATTCTCATAACACCATAGTCTATACCCTTTTACCTCTTTAGGATAGCCAACTAACACACACTTAACTGCTCTAGGATCCAACTTATCTTGTTTCTGATGTGAATACACCAGACACCCAATAATCCTCAAATGACTATAATCTGGTACCCTTCCAGACCATACTTCTTCAGGTGGTTTAAACTTGAGTGATGTGCATGGTGACAAATCGATTAAGTAAGCTGTAGTAGATACTAGCTCACCCCAGAAACCTTTTGAGAAACCTCCACTGCTCATCATACACCTAACTCTTGCAAGAAGTGTCTGATTCATTCTCTCAGCTACTCCATTTTGTTGTGGAGTACCTGGTACTGTCCTGTGCCTCTTTATACCCTTCTCTTGACAAAACTTATTGAATTCATGTGACACAAATTCAAGACCATTGTCTGTTTTTAAGCACTTGACCTTGTTTCCAGTCTGTAGTTCTACCTCTGTCAACCATACTTTAAACACTGACAGTGCTTCATCCTTGGTTTTCAGAATTTTAATCCATACCTTTCTTGAATAATCATCAATGAATGAAATGAAGTATTTCCCACCTCCTATTGTTGAAGTCTTGGAAGGCCCCCAAAGATCTGAGTGAACATATTCTAACCAAAGATCATAATCTGTAGCAACTTGATTTGTTGTTACCTGATTTGCATGAGGCCTCTTATCTCCTCCATTTTCAGCTATCTTCTTTGCTACCATTGCTTTCCATTTGAAACATTGCTTCTTGTAATGTCCAGGCTTATTGCAGTGGAAGCAATTCTTGTTTTCTTCTTCATCTGCAGGTGCACTATAGTTCTTTTTTGGCTTCCTATTATCAACATTACTCTTATTATTCTTCTTGTTCTTGCTCCACTGGTTCTGTTTCTTCACTGTCAATCCTTCTGCACTTGCTTGTTATTCTGGATTCTTGTGAAGTACCTTTGCCTTAACTGCCAACAACACTTGCTCTAGGGAGATTGATTCAGCATTAGCAAACAACAAAGTGTCTCTCAAACCTTCAAAAGACTTTAGAAGTGCTGACATGAGAATGACAGCCTTGTCTTCAGTTGACAGGGCCACATCTATGTTTTCTAAGTCATCAATGATCTTGTTAAACTCATCTAACTGACCAATTATAGACTTATCTTCTGATACTTTGAAGGAGTACAACTTCTGCTTCATGTACAAACGATTGGCTAAACTTTTAACCATGTACAGCTCCTCCAGTTTCTTCCAAACTCCTCTTGCAGTAACTTCTTTTGAAATCTCCCTTAGGGCCTTATCTCCAAGACACAAGATGAGAGCACTTCTGGCCTTAGTTTGTTGATTTTGATCTGCTGCAAGAAACGCAGCATCAACTCCTGTAATCTAACCTTCAGGCAATGGTTTAATGGCATCTGATAAGCCTTATTGAACCAAAATGGCCTCCATCTTCATCCTCCACAGGCTGAAGTCTGCCTTCTCTGTGAATTTCTCAATATCAAACTTTGTGGTAACCATTTGATCTTCTTCTTCTCCACTGAGTCTTCTTCTTCTTCTTCTGGTTTTGGCTTCCCACAGACGGCGCCAATTCTTATGAATGCAGCAAGCTTTTGATCACCAAAATTGCTTACACTCTAACCTACTCACTTTGTTGTGTTGATTTGATTAAAACAGAAACTAAAACTTGAAGTATGAAGACAAGAATTATAGTGGTTCGATCAAAATGATCTACATCCACTTTCCAAAGGAGAAGAATTCACTATGATGATAATGAAGGTTACAAACTTACAAGCACACTTATAAAACCCTAATGCTTGAAACTGATATGTGAAGAAGATGATGATGAAGATGATCTGAAAAATGAATTAATTACTTAACTAACAGACTGATCTCTCTTATACGGATGTGTGTGATCATGCTTTGGATACTCTCTCAACCAACCAGAAGCATGCACACTGAATCAGTTATAACCAACTGATTTTCTAACTGATTGATGCTTCCAGCTGCTCCCTTTCCAACTGATTCCATTGCCATGTCACCAATCCGATCCCTTACTTACCAACCAATCAGAATGGTATATCTCTACTTCTGCATGCAAACAATCTTATCACTTATCACTTGATCCTTCAAGCAACCTGATAGATTCGACCAAAACATGTTTGGTTCGACCTGTTCCAGGAAGTCGAACCCAAGTCGAATCCTAGTTAATCTGTTATGCCTTTGGTTCGATCTGTTCAACATGTCGAACCAACCTCAAACCTACCTCAATCTTCTGTGGTTCGATCACGACGTATTTGGTTCGACCTGTTCAAACATGTCGAACCCTAAGTCGAACCTACGTATGCATGGTCTATATCTTCACACAATGTAAGCTAT
This sequence comes from Pogostemon cablin, assembly GCA_023678885.1. NCBI lineage: Eukaryota > Viridiplantae > Streptophyta > Magnoliopsida > Lamiales > Lamiaceae > Pogostemon > Pogostemon cablin. The sequence goes on along the minus strand of CM042961.1, from coordinate 25,976,215 downwards.
CCCACTTAATTAAAGAAAAAATGAAAGATATCCATCCGTGAGCAAATCTGATATGGAGGTACAAAAGCAAACATAATTCTCCATGGTGCCCGAAGCAACTCACATAAAATTCAAAAAGCCTGACCAAAATAATTTCTCCTGTTAGGCGCGTGTGCTGCAGGCGACACCGAAAACGACAAAAACGTGAAAATTGGGTGGGAAGTGCATGAGGGATCCGCCGATTTTATGCAGAAAATTAGGTTAAATCCGAACGGGAAGAAGATGAGTTCGTCAGTGGCGGCGGCCGCCGTGATCAGAACGGCGTTGCCGTTGTCAGGTTCGAATTTGGGGAACTCTTCGTTTCCACAAGAAGACGTATTTTGAAATTACGATTTACTGCAATGAAGAACGTGATTAGGAGAAGAAGAAGGGGAAATCGAAAGGTGGGAGATAAGATAAAATTGATCAGTGAGGATTTCAACGCGAAGAACAGCCCAGATTCGTCGACGAAGATGAAACGCAAAGGGATGAAGAAAAAGCCCCAATTCACGCCTGATCCGAATTTTTCAGTTTTTAACCCATTTTTATCAAAAGATCTTGTTGCACCAATTTGGAAAAAAAAAACCTAGCCTATTCAAGTCTTTGTCAAGTATGAATAATGGTTTTGACTCTCCAAATTTGAAAAGAAAAGATGATTCTTTAAATTGAAAATTTAAAATAAAAAATATATTGAATCTTGATTTTATTTTATTTCTCTTTAAAATATGAATAATTTTTTTATTTTTAAATTAACTTTTTAAGTTGCTCTAAGTATAGCAATAGTTTTTTCACTGCAAATTTAAACAAATATCGGGTGTAATAAATAAAAACTCGAATTACCGCGACCCAATACCCTTCCCTTCCACCCAAACGACTGAACATTTTCTTTTAAAATTTTCAATCTCTAACAAACTCGATAATCTAAATTTGTCTAGAGAGTTTTATATTACCGAAAAATAAGCATTCGATTGACGTATGATTTCCTCAAAATTGAAGTTACAAACCATTATTTTAAACTGCATTTGCGGAATATAATCCAATCTTGTAATAAAAATGACTAATGCCAAAACGGTTGGGCAACTTTATAATCAACCACCAAAATAAGATGTTTCGTAATGTAGATACACCTACTTCAGGAAATTTATGCATACGTTTTTTTTTTATGTAGATACGCTAACTAAAACCATTTGGGATCATATATTCCAAGTAGCATTCCATCGGGTGTTCCAACAACGCTAGACGGATGCCACATAATTTCAAAAGATTGAGTCTCTTGTGTGCCCGGGCACACAGATTTAGATCTGTGCCCCTTTGCAATTTCTATGTCCCTTTACAATTTAAACTCCCTAACAATACATAAGTTTAAATAAAATAAGGAGGGGAAGTGTTGTGTTCACATGGGGACACGGATCGTGTCCCCGGGGGCGCAGGAGCTTTTGCCATTTTAAAAAGTGTGATGTGGCATCCATATGGTGTTGTTGGAACACCCGATGAAATACCCGTTGGAATAGGGAATTTGTATTCAACTAAAACCGGCACAAAAATAGTATTTTCAAAGCTGACAAAAAGTTCCATGAGCCATATATGAAGATAAAAATGTTAAATTTGTAAAAACACTGATTAAAAGTTATCCTAAATCTCAACTCGGTCCATTGGCAAATCTGAAACCATACCCACTTGTATGTTACCCAGTTGGAGAAAGGATGAGTGCGCTACCGAAATCTAATCCGCTGGAAGAATATCTAGGAATGAAAAATCATGATACGGAGGAGCTGACAAAAGGGAAAAAAGCGTGTTTAAACCTATGAAGTTGGAATGTCCACAAGAGATTTAAGACACGACACGTTTTGATTGAAGTGGGATTTGCTAGGATAGTTACCTTCTTGGCCACCTAGGAGGTAGAATGGAACATGAGATATCATTTTATTATGGCCTTCTTTCCAGTTGATGGTGCCTGGATACTGCATAAATTCACTTGCAGGGCTGGAAGTTCCCAATACAGACATACATACTGCAGGTTCGTTCATTAAACCCAAAAAATCCTGAGCACGTTTCCACACTCTTGCATCTGAAATTCGAGAACGAGCGACCTGTAGTAGTTAGGGTAAATTCATAGCGTATCAGATTATCTGTGCCACAAGTTCATGGCGCGTGCGTGTCAGTACAGTAGTGCATGGATCCAAAAACTGCTATACCCAATAGCTTAGCAAGCAATAACTTAAAAGAATGATCTTGTAAACGATGTTCTAACTCGTACCTTTGCCAAGGAAACACGGGCCCTTGGTAGCAATTCACGGTGATAAGTAGCTAATTTTGCTATTGCAGTCACAACGAAACATAGAAGCCTTGACTGAGACGACTTCCTAAAGCTAGAACTTCCGGAACCATGGACTGCTTCACCTAACCCCAAGCGACTTTTCCACAATTTAATGGGGAGGTATAAGAATCAGGAAAAAGAGTTGCCAGAGAAAATTCCCTACATTAGTGCATGCACATTAGAAAACATTATGTACCTTGAAGAAAGGTTTTCATAGAGAAGTAATTCCAAACTCTCAAAAAGTTCATGAGCTGCATCTTTGTGAGATCCACCACCACCCCCATACTCCCCGATGGCCCAACAAAGCTGTAATGCCAACTCAGTCTGTACAAGATAAGATAGGACTTTGATAATGTTGAGGTGAGAAAATCACTGTTCATTTATAAAAGGAAGGGCCTTGCATGTTGGACCTTCGTAGGGTTATCATAAGCTTCACCAAGTCTGTCCACAATAGGTTTCTGCAGTGAAATACGTATTAACATCCCTCATTAAAAAGTCTTAAAATATCATGTACAGTACAAAGGAAAAAAAAAAAAAGGATTCCTCTGCCCAGTTCCCAAACATTTTAGTATGAGACGGAAATCAAACAATACTTATAATGAAGATAAAAGTTTTAAACCAACTCTGCAGTGTGTGGAGATGTTGCTTCACTAAAATAATGATGTGCTTTTAACAGATATAAGTATATATTCTTTGCATTCTAGAATATGATTCTAAGATTCTTCACTAAGTTGCAATTCTACTTCACAATCTTCGAATAATCATTTTCCTTCTATCTAATAATTTTTAAGATACACTAGCCAGAAAGTATGGAACTTATGCAGATTAAGAAGGTAATAAATTGCAAAGCCCATTTTAGGGGAATCATAAAACTAAATTGAATATGAACATAATCCAGGGATGATAATGGATTATTTAAGAAATTAGGATATAAATAAGGGCTGGTTTTATTTGTGTTATTTCATGCAATTACTGATTTTTCTTTAGCAATGTAAAGTATACAACACGTGAGCTTTGTGAAGAAGAGAACCAGAAAACAACTAATCAAATTCACATTCTTTTTCCAAATTTTCTGTCAAATCCTTTCTCTTCTCACTCAAACAAAATTCTACTTTACACATCAATAGCTATCCACAACACTTCCTCTCTGTTAGATTAATTTTCCTCCCACATAAGAATAGAAGAACCACTGTTTCAGGTCCAAACCTACAAAACCTTGCATCAGGTCTACAAATTACGTGTTCTAGACGTCTAGTACACATGCAAATAAAATAGCAGTGACATAACAAGCCTAAACTCGAACAAGAAAAGTATATGAGCTACCACGACACAAACATGACACGATACGGATGTATACCAACACCAACACATCATGTTGACACCACACAATAGCATGCTAAGAAAATAAAAGAATTAAACAATAAGATTCAACACAATAATGACACCATAAGAAAATAAAATTTAACACAAAATGATACATTAATACACAATAAGAACATAAAATTTTCATAACATGTTTTTGTGTCATTTGTAATGGTTACATGTAACTATTTAACAGGTTACACGAACATGACATAAGACTTCCGGGGGGATCGGGTCTTATCATGCTGGCACGAAAATGTCAAGAACACAATTAGCCTGAAATAAAAAATTATACATATAGCCAGATCAACTTTATAGGCTTCCAGATCTAACATGTGTATAATTAATTATTTATTTTTTGGCTACCTAGTTTAACATGTTAGATCTCAGCTTCAACATTCACCATTTCTAAATGATGGTTTTTGTGCAACTTATATCATGAAAAACACACAGTGGAAAAATTAGCAGTACAAATTTGGTAAAGCACTACCTTAAGCAGTGCAATAAATTGTGGAGACCGATGAAAGGCAGCAAGCATGAACTCTAAGAGTCTCTTTTGAACCTGCAAGTGTACACAATATGCATCATACACTTTACTCATATGATCTTCCACGGACAGATGATAAATCGACTCAAAGTCTGTAGCAAGAAATGAGCGAAGAGAGGGGAAGTGGGCAAAATCTATTAAGTTAATATAACACTGATCACTAGACGTGCCCTCAATACAAAACAAGGAACTTGTTAAAAAATGGAAATAACAAAATTTAGTAATAGAATATCTTACCTCGTAACAGAAAATTCTGTCAGGAAACAATGTTGAATATCTCGCCATAATCAGAGGAATCAAAGCACATATTAAGGCTGGCACATAAACACATTAGGATCAACACAAAAGATCGATCACCTTTTGACCACAAGTAGACTTGCAGTAAATATGTCATCAGTTAAGTCAATTTTTAACTTGATGATACATGAGAATAACAGTTTCCACCATACACATACAGTCATTGGAATCAAGAACTGCAGATGTGAAATAGGAATCAAGGAGTCGTGGTGCTATTTTGAGTGATTCTTTCAATCTATTGGACAGAGGGGCATTGATAACAGCCTGCAACGCTGTTGCCATTGCAGGAGATGTCCAGTGACGTTCCTGGAATATTAGAGAGTCAATTAACAGGTATTTTTTCTGGTAAACTGACATATATAATTAAGCTACTTCTGCAACTCTCGGGGATAACCATAAATTAACTAAGAACTTCAAGGTAAAATCAGATCAATCAAAAATTGATAGTGAACATAGTACATGTTTAACTTGAAAAGCATTACAGAAGCTGCGTAAAACGTAGTAACTGGTGTCAATCTTGATCATACTTAATTCTGGGTAGCATCAAACACATTGCTTGACCAATTAGAGAAACAAGAGACACATGTGTTACTGAGTGACGACTAACTTGAAATGATGGTCAAACTTAAAATGGTCAAGTATGAACACAGCAAACTTATCCCCATACATGAGCCTCAAAATAATTGAATGTATTCATTTCTCATTGAATAATGAATCTTTAACACAACCCCCCCACCGCCCCCCGCCCCCGAAACAATAAAACTTTAATAGTTTATTGCCAACATTAGTTCAGAACCATTTTTTTTGCAATACTTTAAACATGCCCAGCTTTATTGAAATGATTTTAGACTGATCAAGCTAGATTTAGAAGTGCTGGCAAAGGAAACAATAGCATGGATTCCCATTTGACACAACAAAAGTTCAAGAGCCAAAAAGCTCTAGTTATCATTTCATCCTAGCAACTGCACAGAAAGGACCATACAGCAAGACCGTCATTCTCATCCTTCAGAAGATCAAGAAATAGTGGGTCAGTTGCAGCCATTGGAGTGCTATCTTCAGATTCAGAATCTGCACTTCCATCTCCTATTGTAGAGCCAGTATAAGCCTCATCCATAAGGGCAAGGAGCATCTGTTTTCATATAGGAGTAAAATGCATCAATCTTATAGATATTATATGCATCATTATAAACAGATTTCACAAAATATATAACATATATTAAAATAGGAAAAATAAATAAATAAATAAATAATTCAATATTGACCTCAGGAGCTGCACTTTTTTGAATTGAAGCTATGCTACTCCCTACAAGTGGCCCTGAACTTTTTTCCACCTTTTCCAGAGCCACAACCAGTACTAGCCAAACAATGGAAAAATAGTCACAACATAGAAACAATAATAATAATTTCAGTCACTTAAACAAAATATATGCATGTGAAACTATTCAAGGACTCTTAGCATATGAGATAGAGTGGAAGTGCTAAACATGTGATCAAAAATTTTCCCCTCACATATCTCAGCTTAAAACATCTACATGAGACCCCACAGGGTTTACCTTAATATGATGACCTAAGATGATGTGAAAATTAACAAATAAAATATGAAATATACTCATTCTTGAGCTACATAGGAAAACATCTAAAATAAGATGCTAGATGAAGCCCTCCAAAATCCAAAGTAAAATGTAAAGGCATGAAATCACAAAGTAGTTCCCATGACATCAAGAAAGATAAGCTCACTAGGTAAATCTAAAAGGTGAGGAAACAAGGGAATGAAAGATCCAAGTGAGACGAATCCTGAGAAAACTCTCAGGAATAAGTTTTCTAACCTGCATGAACAAAAAGAGAGAGAGAGAGAGATGAATATCCACAAGCATAGGGGTTGTAATAAAAATATAATACAAGCAAACATATTATCATATAGCATCCTTCCAGTATAGGTGATTTGTCTCAATTAGTTTATTAAGGTAAAGTTATGTTTGGATGACTACAAGATGATACAGGACTTACTTCTCTCCGTTCCATGCAATCAATTTCAGCAATAAAGGGAAAAACTGCAAAATCACAATAGATGTTAGATAATGTACACCATTTAAAACAATTCAAAGGAAAACTAAGGGACGTTTGATTTGGGTGTAGCTTACAACAGTGGATTTTGAAAACTAGGTGTGTAAATTTATTTGAGATTTTGGTAGGAATTGATTACTTTATGTCAAAATAAATACGTATAGGTCCGTAAGTCATAAGAGTAGGGTGAGGAGATGTGTAGGAGGATTTATTATACTCCATCCATCCCAACTTCAACTTCACACTTTCCGTTTTAGTTCGCCACACTTCCATAAAAGGGAAAAGTAACTAACTAATATCCCTCTAACACACTTTAATTTCATGTTTGTCATCTCCTTTTTAAAACACATAACATATTTTATCATTTATTTATTACCTAAAAATACCAAACTACCCTCAAAAGTAAGTCAAAAAGCGACTTTTATTAATATCCATGCAAACAGTAAATATGAAGATGAATTCGGGACGTAGGAAGTAATAAATATTTTCTTGGATGTGAGAGAAGAGAAGAACGCGAGAGAGGCTAGAGCAATAATTGAAGAGAAAATAGAAAGAGGATGGGTGGATAGGGTAATAGTAGCGATTACACATATGTATAATTTTATAGGTGAATGAAAGCACTGGATTATTAAAAACAAGATTTCAAACATCCAAAATGCAACGGTCACAAGATTTTCAAATATCAAACTGTTTTTTAAGACCCAAATTTAACATTATATAAGAGATTTCATATTAAGCTTGCAATATCAAGAAAGTCTAAGGTTTTCAAAGTAGCAAGTCATGGACACAATAAATTATTGGCATCAATTAAAGTTCAAGGAACTCAAATTCATAAACCCACATACTTTCCACTTCAAGAAGCACATTATGTACTTTGCTACTTGCCAGCAGGGAGAAAGATTTCAAAAAAACTAGTCAAAGTGTTTGTATAAAACAAAATTGGTTGCTGCTTAGTCTTTATACAAAGTACGAAAAATGCCAAAATCAATCATCAATGGAATTAGGACAGGAAAACATGAAAAGCAATTCAGACAAGAACATAAAGGACAAATGAAATTAATTTAATCAGACTCATTTCACAACACAAAATAGAATCCGGTATAAATGAACTAAGGGGTTGCTTGGTAAAGGGTGATGTTGATTCCCATTCCTCATGTGGTATGAGATAAGAAATCCCTCAATCATTCTCATTATTTCAATAGCTATTCCACCCGCTTCAATCAACTTCATTCCAATTGTAAAAGATGACTATGATGACATTATATAAATGCTGATCACATCATTGCAAAGAAGATATGAACATTCATTGTTCAAATATGAGAAAAGTTCACGAGTGACATTATTGAAAAGGAATTTCCAGACAAAAGCCCACATCTGTATGCAAAGTATCATTCATAGGGTTGCAATAATGTTGCCTAGAACAACATGTAAGAAGTCCCTTCCACTCCAAGCAAATCATAGTGGCTATATTTAGAGATGTAATTCTTGCACATATTCTATTATTAAGAATATCAGAATTTATCACAAACATAGTGAAATGAATAGCAAGATATAATTAGAGCATTCTTTGCAACATAATCCATAAAAGTTCATAAGTATTTGTTTTGCATATTGTCAAAATGCAAAATTAATATTTACTATTATTCTACGGAAGCACTAGCTACATGAATTATCTCAAAGATATACCTGAGGAAGTAACGTAGGGGAAGTATTCAGAAGTTTGATTTTGTTTGAATTCAAAAATTCAAGCGTTGCTTCAGCAACAGCAGGGTCTGCAAACTCACTGCAATTAGAATTATAAACAGAAATGTGATATGATGACTATCAAATTTGAAGATCCAGACCATAGTTCTAGAATAAGCTAATGACCTTCATATCAATTTCCAGTTAGCCAGGAAACATTAAAAACTTTAGCCAGGAAAACAATTAAAAGACATATATGATTCACCAAGATTTCATACACTAGTTAACTCAGTTGCTTGGCGCATAGATTATTATATCAAATTTCTGCATCTTTCTTAATGTTTGGATACCAAAAACTTGCTTATGAAAAGAGTTATTTAATCAAATAATATTCTTTGGTTATGCAGCAATGAGTATCAACAAAAGTAATATTGAGCATATAGAGAGACAACTTCCACAATGCATAAACTGTAAAATGGGAATCCAACAATAACCCTAGGTATAACTAAGGAGGTGCTTGGATGGGGGCATTGGGTAAGGGTAATGGGAATCAAAATTCTTCAATCATTCCCATTGATTCAATAACACTACTCCACACCCTTAAATCATCTCCAATCCTTTTGTAATTGACTTCCTTAATGATACCCATTGCCATTCCGATTGTGGAATTTGAACCAAGCGTCCCTAAGAGGAAACCTACTGCATCGGTCAAGACAGCAAGAACAAAATTTAGGAATTCGACTCATTCACACTTGCAGGCATTGGCTTTTACTAATCTTCCACTTTTGTTTGAGACGGATATCTACACATGAGAACATGTTGCTACCAGAAAAAAATATTATTCTATGACACTACATGATATCTCAACTTTCTTAAACTTTATTAACAACAATAAATCATGTGCTTGGTTGCGAAAATTAGCTAATTTTCAATGTTAAACTAAAATATTCACATTTAATCACTCTTATTTCCAGAAAAGTCACATAAACTGGAATCATTATTTTTTTTCATACATTCTTATTTTTCTCAAATCTCAACTATTCATCTTATTAAAAAAATATATATATACTCCCTCCGTCCCGTTTTAAACTTTACGTTTGCTTTTTGCACGTAAATTAAGGAATGTAGTATTTTAATATGTAGTAAGGTGAGAGAAATAATATTTTAATGTAAAGTGGGTAGGTGTATTAGTGTGAAGTGTGGGGTTATGTAGAGAGAAAAAGTTAATTTGTGTGGATCCCATCTACCAAAAAGGGAAATGTAAAGATTGAAATGAGACGCCCAAATTGAAAATATGTAAAGATTGAAATGGGACGAAGGGAGTATATATATATATATATATATATTCAACTAAAATTCAACCTTGACAAAAGTTCACAACCAGGTATGCTCTAACTTTTCCTTACCGGCTCAAACACAATTTGAAAAAAGTCCTCAGACTAGGTTCAGCATCATGTAGGACTGCATCTCCAAATTCAAGGAAAAATTGTAGAATTGGCTGAATGGAAAAGGATAAACAATAACATGAGCAAACTATAATTAGCACGCAAAACCAAAAAGCCTAGAATGATAGAACCCATAATAAAAATTCACAATATTATGTGCAGCATTAGCAAGCCAATGCAATAAACGCATTCCACATTATATCTACAAGAGAACATATTAGATCTAAATAACTCTATAAGCAAGTAGGTAATATATTTTCACGGAAGCAAACATGCATTATATCATACAGATAAGAGTTTCATAAGTTCACAGGCGTACAAGCTCATAGAACTTTCTCATTCTTTTGTTTCTAATGGGGTGATTACTGGGGGTTTCGCACAGCAACATTTATAAGTAAGATACCATCAATTTATCCTCCAAAGACAAACATAGACAAAATAAAGATCATCCAGACAATTACCAGCTGATTAAACAACAAACTATTCAGCAAGGTAGTGCAATTTCATGACCAAAATAAAAATTATAACAAAGTTTCAACTAAAATATCATCAATTATGCATACAGAAAATTAACATTAAAAACAATAAGGTACCAGTAAAAGAAGGCCCTTTGAGGTCTGCGTCTGTGAAATTGAAGAAACGCAACGCTGAAATATTTTGTTCAGGTGGGGGTAAACTCTAGCTGCCAGTTCTTCTGATTTCTCACTCTTACACAGTTCATACAGCCTTTTGACCTACACAATCCACACAACATCAACATTTGGAGGAAATTAAGAAAAATAGGAAGGGATGTAAATGAAGAGTGGAAGGAGAAACTTACGGAGTTAAGAAGAGAAGGATCGGAAGTAGGGTCGGTGGCGTAATTGGAGTCTCTGGCGGTGGATGACAAAGATCTGAGATGGAATTCCCATTCTTTGTCTCTATCTCCCATTTTCCTCCCAACTCACAACTGATTTTCAATTGTAATATGTCATTCCATTGTTCTCGAGCAAACGAAATTGTATGTTAATGGCCCTGTGAGATTTTTGGTATAATTTTGTGAGAACGTTATATAGTGACGGGCCACCTCAATTTTCAATTCTTGAGGTGTTAACCCGGATGTATTGTATGACGTAGCTGTGTACGGTTTATTTTTCAATTGTTAAGGTGTCAGCCCAAACGTATTATATGACCCAATTGTGTTCGATTTGTTTTTATATGGATGTGTATGTTAATTCTTTTTTTTTTTTTATATATATGTACCTCTATTATGTCAATTCTTAAATTGTCTACTTATGTACCTCTATTTGTATATCTTACGGTGATTTGAAGTTGATCATTTCCAAGAAGTAGAGCAGGTAGCAAGCATTTAATTTCTATTGCAATAAGAATGGATGCCTTTTCCAATTTGGTGTGAGAGATGATCACAACCACACTATTTAGTTAAATGAATAGGTTGTTACAAAGGCTTCTATAAAGATGATATGCCTTGCAAAAAAAAATGTGCAAAATCATGACATCACAAATTTGTAACTTCACGTGTATACAAGTTTTCGATTATTATTTATACGATAATATTCTATTAAATGCAACCATGTTTAAAACGTTAAATTTAGTAAGATATTTTTAATTTTGCATCTACCCAGTTAACTGCTATGCTCCTAAGTAATTAGAAATTCTGTAAAAGCAATTGCAGTATTAAGACAGAGCTCCTGAGATAGTAATTCTTACTCCACATCAGTTTATTGCCAAACCATATATTTAAGGTCAATAAAAGAAAATATCCTACAAAGTTGTGGCCACAAATGCTGCAAACCTCATTAGAGATTAAAATAAAATGTTATATAATTTTTTTTACTATTAATCAATTGATATGTGACATAATGTTGTATAATTTTTTTTCAATTACAAATGCAGAAAACAACGCAAGAAACTCAGAAGGTGTTCCTTTCATACATTGTTTAGTTAAAGATCTTTTAGTTGAATTCTACTTGGTTTAAAAATGATTTAGTTAATCAGAGATGCCTAGAAATAAATGATCACAAGATAGGACATTGTGCTTATCTCAAGTTTCATGAAATGATACAATCCTTACTCGTTTTAGCATGTGACTTTATCTAAAGAAATGTGTCTTAAGACACAAAAGAAGATAAATGAGATGAAAGCAGTTCCTTATACTTTGGCGAATAAGGAAGCTTAATCTAAGGAATGCTATGTACGAGATCGGATATCTGTTTTGCCAAAGGCATGGTCAGTGAGTATCAAGGTAACCCGAAACAAGAATGATGAACTGTGGTAAGACATATACTTATGTACCTGAAAAGGACCATAAATTATAAGTGGACTTACCGAACAGATTCACTGCTTCTTATGGGTTACACAGATTCAGATTTTTCAAATCAGATAAGGACGGCAGTAAATCCACCTCAAAGGTTATGTATTTAATTTTAAGAAGTTGAGTCATAAGATGGATGAGTGTTATATAGAAATATATTTCGGACTTCACATGGAAAGATGTTAAATTGGAGCCTCTGAGTAGCCAAAGTATTTATATGACTCTAGAAACTTCATGGTGGACTTCGAAGTATTTCTAAGTTTGCCCAAGGTTATCACAATTTATTGCGATAATAATGGTGCAGTTGCAAACTTGAAGGAATCACGAGCCCATAAGCAAATAAACACATGGAGCGCGAGTACCACCTGTTACGAGAAATCGTATGATGAGGGGAAGGTTGTTGTCGTCAAGATTACATCAGATGGATGACCTAGTAAATACATTTACAAGGACCTTAAAGCGAGAGCTTTGATGGTCGTGTAGTGGGAGTGTGAATCAGATGTATGGAAGAAGACATGACAGCATAGTCTTTTAGTATAAGTGGGAGATTGTTGGATTGTATACTAAAAGTCTAGCTTTTTGTATGAACAATGTTTAAATAATGAATTTGAAATGAGAATCATATGATCAAATGATTGCGTCTTATAATTTATTTATATGTACGATGCAATAGTCCACTTACTTTATACTATAGATAATATGTTATGCGACAACACGCGGAAGATCATATTATCGATTTTCTTATAAAGTATAAACAGATGCTCACAACCGAGATAGACAGGACTCTCTATCGGGATGGTTGTAGTGTGATTTGGTATTAGTTTGTCTTAACTATAGAATCACATTAGTGCACTTTGTGTGTATTGAGCAGGACCGCTTGAGATCATTTGATTTATACTGACTATATAGGAGAACTTGATCTCTGTTATTATGGATGTTCGTGCTCTTAATCCCTATACAGTAATCTGGACACGTAAGGCAGTATGTATTCTTTAATTCATCAATGGGTGAGATTTACATGTAATTAAATCAATAAAGTCGGTGAGTTGGGAAATAGTGCTGTCTCTATGGTGTGTTGTTGATTGTAGAAGGAATCCGCATCCGCTATAGGTTGATGATGTCCCCTTGAGGAGCTCATAAGGATTATCATGTAAACCCTGCAGGTGGATTTATTCCAGCATGATAATGAGGTTGAGTGGTACTACTCTCGGATGAGATATTAATTAATGAAATTGTCAGTAACTTAATTAATTAATGGGCATTGTATATCTTAAACATGGAGAGACTGTCGGGCTCATAATAAGAAAGAGCCCATAACGTAATTATGGGATTAGAACGGTATTGCAGTAATAATATTTTAGTGGTATATATTATTATTATTGGACTTAAGTATAAGTTTTGGGCTAAACTTGGATACTTAAGCCCAATGGAGGCCCAACTCTAATTTCTCCTCCGGGTCCCTGCTGTAACCCATATATGACTCATCTCAACTGTCCGAAAACCCTAACTGAATCATGCCTAAAACTGTGAGGAGGGTGAGAGAACTGCAAATTGAGAAGATCTTGAAGATCGTTGCCCACACGACGTCAAGATTAGACTTGGGAATACAGCAGAAGATCGGAAAGTTGTTTGCTGCTGTTGTTCATTAACTTCCATGATTTTTCTAAATTCGTGTGGAACTCCAAACTAGACGTATGATATACCTTTGGAAAGCCACTGAAGAGAGGATCATTTTGGGGTATAGATCACTCAAATCGGAGATCAGATGAGAGAGTTATGTCCAAAACGGTGAGGCTGCACAGGCTACCTGTGAGAATCTTTCTTCTTCAATATACCCTGTTGAAAGGTAATATGTTCCTATATCTTATAACTTCTGCTGGATTAGAAACGCATGGAACCTTAATGGTTCATGTTAACCAAATGTTCGAACGCCAACAATTACATTGTCCTTTTTCAAAATTCTAGTATTTGTGTTAACAATCACTTTCTGATCTTTTGGACTATTAAATAAACCACCCTTTATTTTTCTAGGATATCCCACAAACAGACAATCATCTTATGTCATGATGTTTCTAGGGTTTACCCATAAAATAAATTTAGTAATTCTAAATAATTCATCGTCTATCTAATCATTTTCATAAGAGTCGCATTCCTTCTTTCCAACACACCATACAGCTAGGGTTTGCCCGGTGTAATTAACTTGAGATTTAATCCAAACCTCTAATTATTAGCTCCTAAACTATCCTAAGAGGTGCTCCCCACCACGATTAAATCGTAATGACTTGATATATTTTCCATGACGCTTCACCGCATCAGTCATGCACTTCTTGAATTAATCATAGTACTTAGACTTGCAGTGCATCAAATAAATATATCTTGGTATCTAGAATAATCATCAAACAAGGTGATGATCATTCATAACTACCTCTCGCCTGGATAATCTTAAGATCGCATAAATCAGAATAAACCAATTCCAACATATCTTTACATGGCCCTATACCCCTTTGCCTTGATTAAGCAATTAATCATATTTACTTCCAAGTAAGACTCACAAGTTCGATAGTTTCCACTTCCAATAAACCTAGCGGTCCACCGGCTATCAACTTTCGAATCGTACTTGAGTAAAATGATCTAGTCTTAGATGCCAAAAGTATATTTAGTTCATCTCTGAAGATTCCTTTCTCTTACTAGGATTATAAGATGAATTATTAATTACTATTTATTGCATCCGTGAGATAATCATGATTTAAGAGTGTACAAATTATCTACTAACGTATCAAAATAGATTATAGCTCCATCCTTCATTAAAATGACCATGTCATTTAAATGAAATAAAGTATCCATCCATAAATACATAGAAACCGAAATGAAATTCTTTCTATAAAAACGTACGTAAAGTCAATTTTTTTAATCAAACATTTATTCATACCATAAGATAAATAAACAACTCCCACTGCAATATAGCCACTACTCTCGTAACTTTACCCATGTACAAAGTAATATGATCATCATTTAGTTATAAACATTTAGTGATTCCTGTATCTACACACAACGTGTAGTAGACGCCATCACTAATCATATTTCAACAACTAGTGAATAAGAAACTAACCTTGTTCAAATCTTGATTAAATTGGTTTTCCTTCGCCATATGTTTTGTCAGAAGTTTCTCACCGTATACAACCTCGTGTATTCAGGTGAAACTTGCTCAAAACAACTAGGCAAGATACATAGAATAAAATTGACCTAGGTTTCCCTTTTAATTTCTACTCCAAGTATTTTCAATTCATTCATGAAGTTAACTATGACTTCCTTGCCTTCCTAACTTATTCAAGTATCCGAAGAGTCGCATGAGATCATCATATTTTTATGAACCTCTCACCTCTTCACTAGAGACTTTAATAGGCACTAGAGGGTATCCTTAGTGAGAACACACATGTATTTTCTTAAGCAGTAAGAATTAAAACCAAGATTCTTTCCTAATCATATAATTATGGACCAGTAAATATATTTTCTTTTAGTTAACAATAAGTAAAATAAACCATTCAAAAATCCTGAGAATCAAGTAATTAAATACGACGTTCAAACACTTCGAATTTAAATTTTATATTAATTCCCTCAATAAATAATATAAAATAAATTCACCGACATCTCAAGCACCGTGAATTTGCATGCCACGTTAGTGTGGACGCATACAAATCCTAACATTCGGAATAGAAGATTTTACTCATCAATTTCATACGTAATAATTAACCTTATGACTCAATGATTAATAGTTGGTTGTCCTTTAGCTATGCAATTTAATAGCAGTGACTCTGTTGGGGAGGCTACATATTAATTGCACCTAAGTGTGTACCATTATTTGATACTAAGTACGTTACTCAAGCTTGTGTGCCTTACAGTTGGAGAAGTCCACACGCGCTCAAATAATTTTCTATAATCATCAATTATTAATTTGTACCAGTGATCCGCAAATAAAACTCATCCGTTGGGGAGGAAGGTACTATAACCGACTCATAAGCTTACTTGCATCACACAATAAATCAATAACGGAGGCCGCGGGATCAATTGACCAATCCCTCTCCCACTTAGTTATTTAACAATAGGATTTTTGCATGCATACAATATACACCAAAATATAAAATACGCAAATTAGCATGCTATTATTATGGAAATACGGCAGTAAATCAAATAGCACATGCAATCCAAATATACAATAATAATTGATAAATAAAAATAATTATAACAATTATATATAAGGAAAGAAAAAATAATTTTCCAAAATTGGTTGACTTAGTCTACACTCCAACCAACTAATTAGGTTACTTGCACATCAAGTAGGGGAACTTGTGCCCCAAGACACCATCAATATCACGATTCCACATCCACCGGAAACGACCACCTGCAACAGCGCCGGTTCAGCCGGCTGAGTGTCCATCGAAAAATACCCTTTCACTGGAACTCATCGCCCGACCACCGGTTATCTCCACCTTTTTCACCGTCCGCTGCTGGATACCACACCGGTAGCAGCTATCGAATATTTTATCCAATGGTGGATCAGCTACACCTCCTGCCGTGAACACCAACAATCTTCAGCGATTACTCACAGCGAAGACTAGCCTGCCATCGACTTTCATCGCCAAACAATCGTTGGTCATCGCCGCTGTCCAACGCTATATCGTCGGAAGAGCCATCGCATACAAAAGAATACACTCAGAACCGGATGTCTAAAACACCCTTTCCATGACTGACCCAGGGATGAGCAGACATGTCCCGAAACCATGCCAGCCCGATCGAACTCCAGGCTGACTCAATCAGAAATTTGAAGGACCCGCTCGGAACCTTCATCATACCTGATCATCAACATCACTGGAATAATCGGCAGTCAGCTTTAGCGACTGGTGTACTCTTCAGTCGAGTTGTACAGACATGCTGCTGCTGCATGAGACTACTGCCGACGATACGCACCGCTAGCTCTATATGTCCCTATGATCGTGCTGATAATCAGCGACGATCATTCCTTGGATCGCACGCCTGTATCCATACACCTACATCGTCCAGCCCAGCACGTGAAGAAGAAGACCTGCCCAGAAAACATCCTGACTAGCTTGGAAATTTGACAGACCTGATCGAAAATGCCCTGGACTCGATCGGAACACATGGCAGATTCACTCAAAAACCCATTAGGCCCGATTGAAACCACGCCAGCCTCGATCAGAACCTCGCCAGGCCCACCCAGAACCTGGTGTGTCTTACCCGCGACCTGCACCCTTTTTGTACCAGTCCATCACATCCCCGATCGCGACGGCGTCAGCCAACTTCCAGCATGCCGTCAGTGCCGCACCAATTGCTGGGTTACCCACCAGCCTCGCCGGGCCGCCATCAAAATAACCCACTGATAGTGTTTTTCCAAACCCTAACCTGCAATCGACCATGCATCCATCGCCATAGATCCTTCGTTGTTTGTCGTTCATGACTGGGTCAGCATCGTACATAATGCCATACCACTGCATTTTTACCAAACATGACCAAGTCCCTATTTCGATCGCCGCCCGTACCCACGTTCAACCGGAAGACCCACCACGAGTATCGTCAACCACCAGGCACTCTCTGTTCATGGTTCGTACAACCACCCTTTCTAGCCATGTTCCACCAATGCTGATCCAACATCGCCAACACACATCGCCGCCATCACGGTGTCCATCAATCATGATTTGCTGGCCAACATCCATCATCAGCTGTGCTCGTTCATAACGGTGTAACCGTGAATTCAACTTAGGATTTTTTACAGATTACAAAAAAAACAAAACCCTAACCAATATGTGATCTTTATTCAAGAATAAATCACATAATTCATATAAATCCTAGCCTAACGTATCACGTTTAGCAATAGAACCTTCGCTCTGATACTAATTAATAACGTTTGGATCTTTTAGTTAACGTGAACCATTAGGGTTCTATGCAATTCTATCGCAGCGGAAGCATAAACATAAAATTGAATTACCTTTCACTAGGGTTGATGTAGAGGTAGATCATCAGCAGCAGAAATAAATGACCTTCCGATCTTCTGTTGTATTCCTAAGCCACGTCTTGACGTTGTATGGGCAACGATCTATAAGACGATCTCAATCTATAATCCTAATCTGATTTTCACAATTTTATGCATGTGATACAGTTTACCAGACTACTGAGATTGGCTATTTATAGGCTACAACGGGGACCAGGAGGAAAAATTAGGGTTTGGGCCTCCATTGGGCTTAAACATCTATGTTTAACCCAAAACTTATACTTAAGTCCAATAATAATAAATCAGTCCACTAAAGAAATATTATTGCACTGCCACCCTAATCCCAAATTACGTTATGGGCTCCTTCTTATTATGAGCCCGTTAGTCTCCCCGTGTTTAAGATTCAATACCCATTAATTAATTAAGTTACTGACAACTCTATTAATTAATATATTTACCGAGAGTAGTACCACTCAACCTTATTATCATGCCGGAATAAATCCACCTACAGGGTTTACATGATAATTATTATGAGCTCCTCAAAGGGACATCATCAACCAATTCTGTTAGGACACATATTCCTTCTACAATCAACAACACACTATAGAGACAGCACCATCTCCCAACTCACCGAGCATATTGATTTAACTATTATATCTCACCTATTGATGAATCAAAGAAATAAACACTGGCTTATGTGTCGAGGTTATTGTATAGGGATTAAGAGTACGAACATCCATAACAACAGAGATCGAGTTCTATTATATAGTCAGTATAAACCGAACAATCTCAAAGCGGTCATGTTTAATACATAAAATGCATTAGTGCAATTTTATAGTCAAGACAGACTAATGCCAAATCACACTACAATTATACCGATAGATAGTCCCTGTCTATCTCGGTTGTGAATATCTATTTATACTTTATAAGGAGCCGATAATATGATCTTCCGTGTGATGCCACACACCACATTATCTACAGTATAAAGTAAACAGACTTTTGCAACATCATTATTGCAAACATTTGATCACATGATTCTCATTTCAAATATTGTCTTAAAATTGTTCATACAAAAAGCTAGACTTTTTGTATACAATCCAACATGTTCTTCTCTATCTTATAAATCAGCACATCATGCTCAGTAGTAACTCTAGTGATGTTAGAGGTAGGCAACCTATTGTAGACATACAACTTGGGTAAGACAGCATGTAAGCTTGTTAAACTTGGACTGAACAACTTCTTAGGCCAACTAGTAATCAGACCACTAGTAATCACAGAAATAATCTCATCCATATCATCAATATCATTATCACTTTCAGCATGTACAGTCCCCAACAATGCATTTATCTTTTCAAGAGAAAAATCATATATCTTTTTCCTAAAATAAATCTTTCCAAACTTAGGATTAGTACTCTTAATTATGCTTGAACTAATGCTTGCATAAAACTAACAAATCCAATTGCTGCAGAAAGTGCTAGAGTACCTGAGAGATTTGAGCAAACTTAGTTCTTCAGAGAATTGAGTGAGATTGTGTGTGACAAGGTCTGCATCCTTCATTTTCCTTTCATGAATGACATCTTTCTTCGCAAATTTCTTGTATCTGGCCTTACCATCTTCAAAGTAGAATCGGTCAATTCCAAAGTTCTCAAGATCATATTCAGAATCATCATCATCTTCATCAGCATCTTCAGGATCAGCATCATCAGTCTGTTCATTATCATCATCATCTTGTTCATCAACATCATCAGCAGCATCATCATTAGCATCTGGAGCAGCTTCATCATTGGCGGCAGCAGCATTCTCATCAAATTCATCAGAGGTAGCACCTTTATCAGATTCCTCGGGTGCATCCTCATCTCCATCAGACAAAGAATCAGGATCAGGATATGAGGTTTCTGCATCCGCATCAGCAGGTGTTGCTTTATCAGTGGCAACATTAGCGGCAATATCATCAATCAGTTGGTCCAGATCAGCTTCAGTTTATTCTTCAGGTGTTGCAACAGAGGCAGCAACATCAGAAATAGCTTTCTTACCTCGTCTCCTTTTCTTTAGGGCTTTATAGAATTCAGCCATCGTGGGTTCTCTCCTGGAACATCCACATCCATTGGAGCAGAGTCATCATCAAAATCAGATAAGAAAATAGGAGATTTCCCTTTAGCAGTACTGGGAACATTCGGTGAACCAGCAGTTTGACTCTTTTTTTGGACACGGATAGACCAGCGCATGGGTGGATCCTTATGCTTAGAAGCAGTCTTCTTGGTCACCTTTGACATAATCGGAACATGCGGTGATGACGAAGGAGAAGACACGGGCGAATTCGGCTCAGTACAGATAGGAGAAGCAATGGGTTATAATGTGAAAGGGACTTGAACAGGGTTGATGGTTCAAATATTTTAGAGGGCTGAGTTTTAGCTGGAATTTTAGACGGAGGAACAATAGTTTTTGTAGGTTCAAATGATGGAGCTGAAATATCAGATTGGACAACAATATGAGGAGGTTCAAGCATCGGGACTTTGATTCGAGACACAAGAATGCTTGAATCGGCAACTTGAGACTAAAGTGGGAGAAATACAGAGTCGGGAGTACCTTGAGAAAGGATAATATGTCTGGGTATGGCTGACTCTACAACGGGTCCAAGCGGCGGTGTAGCAGCATCAGGATTTACATTCTGAACAGCACCAGTCGCGACATTCTCGGCCATCGAAGCTAGGGTTTGGAGTGGAGTGGATTTGCGAGAGGAAGTAGAGGGTTTGGATGATGAGGAATGTTTTGCTTTGGAAGGAGGAAGGTTTGTCTTTGGAGGAGACATTGAGATACGTGAGTGAGATAGCAATTTGAATTTTAAAAACCAAAAGTATGTGAGAGAGTGCTGTGTAATGATTAACCAGGCAAACAATCTTCACACCATATCAACTCATACATCACACGATTTTAAAGAGAAGAAGAGAAGATTTGAGAAGGGGTGTAAGTCCACTAAGTATAACTGCTGATCGTATAATGCAGGGGATCAAATGCAATAGTTATTAAGGTCCACTAACTTATATGAGAAAAATATGGCCTTAATAAATAAAAGAGAAACAATATGCATAATTAATAAATAAATATACTATAAATTTCATCACTTAATGTATTGAATAACACATTTTCATGAGCTAAAAACATTCTTGAGGAACCAATCAATTAGGTTGATTTTTTATGCAGGCACACATACACTTTTTATCCTTTTATGGATTTTTGTGCACTTTTTAATCTCAAGGAACTTACCACCTTTTGGAAAGATCACATCGTGGTTGTCAGCCCCGTGTGTTTGGTTACTCAGTGATAGTCCAAGAGTGTTCTTATTCCTTTTTTGAAACTAAACAGCCTTTAGAAAAGAACACGCGTGGTTGTCAGCCCCGTGTTCCTAGTTACTCAACATGTTTAGACCTTTGATTTTTAGAACTAGTGATTTCAGCTGTGTATGTCCAGAATTGCACCTCAAGATTAAACCAGAATATAGTTAGCAACAAGAAAATAAGCTACCAAATCAGTTACTTTCGACATAAAATGACAAAACTTACAGTAGTGTCGCTTCAAGTGTTGTCACACTCTAGACAACATTATGCATGACTCATGGAATGCAGAGACCAAGAGATTTCCTAAGTGAAGAAAACCTCTCGAAATCAAGTGCTTTTATGAAAATGTCTGCAAGTTGTTTCTCAGTGAAAATATACTCCAATTTAACTACTTCTTTCTTAACTAAATCTCTAGTGAAATAATGTCTTATGCTGATATGTTTAGTGAGTGAGTGCTGCACAGGATTTTTGAAAATGTTTATAGCACTCGTGTTATCATAAAAAATCACTAAAGCATCTGTCTCAAGCATATAATCATCTAACATCTTTTTTAACCAAAGCAATTATGTGCAACAACTTCCAGCAGCAATATATTCAGATTCAGCAGTGGATTAGGATATGCATTTTTATTTTTTACTATGCCAAGAAATAAGATTGTTACCCATATAGAAGCATCCACCACTTGTGCTTTTCCTGTCATCACAATCACTTGCCCAATCAGTATCACTGTATCCAACTAGGGAGCTGTTTGTATCCTTCAAAAACCATAGCCTCATCTCACTTGTGCCAGCAACATATCGAATGATCCTCTTCACAGCTTTCATATGAGATTCTTTGGGATTTGTTTGGTACCTAGCATATACAAAGACACTATACATAATGTCAGGTCTGCTCAAAGTTAAGCACAGAAGGCTACCAATCACAGATCTATATAGATTGTGGTCAACATCTGAGCCAGCATCATCTCTGCACAGTTTCTATGATGTTCCCATAGGTGTCTTCATCGGCTTAGCATTTTCCAGGCTAAATATTTTCACCAAGTTCCTTGCATACTTACTCTATGAGATATAGATACCACTTTCACTTTGCTTTATTTGGAGCCCTAAAAAGTAATTTAGATCACCAACCATACTAATCTCAAACGTGGTAGTCATCGCCTTCACAAAGCTATCCATCATGACCTGTGATGTTGCTCCAAATACGATATCATCAACATAAATTTGAGCAATCAAAAGCCAAGAGATTCATGCTTAATGAAAAGAGTTATATCAGCCTCACCTCTAGTGAATCTAAACTGAAGTAAGAAGTCAGTTAGTCTACCATACCATGCTCTAGGAGCTTGTTTTAGACCATACAAAGCTTTCTTCAATTTATACATATGATCAGGGTGAAATGGATCAACAAAACCTTTCGGTTGTTTAACAAATGCTTCTTCAAGTAAAATACCATTTAAGAACGCAGATTTAACATCCATTTGAAATCATTTGATACCAACAAAGCTTGCAATTGCTAAGAGAAGCCTAATAGACTCTATTCTAGCTATGGGTGCAAATGTTTCGTCAAAATCTATTCCTTCAACCTGTGTGTATCCTTGTGCAACTAGCCTAGCTTTGTTTCTTACTATGTTACCAGATTCATCAGTTTTATTCTTTAAAATCCACTTTGTTCCAATCACATTAGTATTTGTAGGCCTAGGTACTAGACTCCAAACTTCATTCCTAGTGGATTGTTCAAGTTCTTCATGCATAGCCTCAATCCAACATTCATCTTTTAAAGCTTCAGAAACATTCTTGGGTTTAATCCAACATTCATCTTTTAAAGCTTCAGAAACATTCTTGGGTTTAACATAAGAGAAATAACACTCAGTACATACCTGATTGCACATGTTAGACATGTAAACCGATCGTACTACATCTTTAAATTTACCTTTTCTTCTGGTTTGAACACCAACAGAGGACTCACCAATGATCTGTGATGAAGGGTGATCTTTCTTATATCTGTGAGCAAGAGTATTTCTCGGAGTTCTATGGAGTTGGTTCTCATCTTCATCTGAATCAACACACGATGTTGTAGGTGTTGGCAATTGGATCGTGCGGTTCAACGTGATTCGTTAGTAAAACAGGCAAACAAATCAGCGGAAGCGAATATAAACTTGTTTACCGTACTTCTGGGTTGATGTAGAGGATGAACCGTTGCAGAGAACCACCTCTCAATCTTCTGTTGTATGTCCCAAGTCGAATCCTGCTGTTGCGTGGGCAACAATCCACAGGATTCTCTCAATCTGCTCCTATTCTTTTCTAACTGTCAAATGAGGCACTGACTTAGGGTTAACAGGAGCTGAGATGACTTATATAGTTGGGCTACAGCAGGGACCAGGAGGAGAAATTGGACTGGGCCTCAATTGAATTTAATTAACCAAGCTTAGCCCAAAGCTTTTAATTAAATCCAATAATAATAATATAGTCCACTAAAATATAATTACTGCACTACCCGTCCAATCCCAAAATTATATTCTGGGCTCCTTCTTATTATAAGCCCGATAGTCTCCCCATGTTTAAGATATACAATGTCCATTAATTAATTAAGTTACTGACAACTCAAATTAATTAATATCTCATCCGAGAGTAGTACCACTCAACCTTATTATCATGCCGGAAATTAATCCACTTGCAAGATTTACATGATAAACCTTATGAGCTCCTCAAGGGGACATCATCAACCTATGACGGACATGGATTCCTTCTACAATCAACGGCACACTATAGAGACAACACTACTTCCCAACTCACCGAGTTTGTTGATTTAATACTTATAAATCTCACCCATTGATGAATCAAAGAAATACATACTGCCCTACGTGTCGAGGTTATTGTATAGGGATTAAGAGCACGAACTTCCATAATAACAGAGATCAAGTTCTACTATATAGTCAGTATAAGAAGAACGATCTCAAGCGATCCTACTCAATACACACGAGTGCACTAATGTGATTCTATAGCCAAGACAAGCTAATACCGAACCACACTACAACCATACCGATAGAGAGTCCCCGTCTATCTCAGTTGTGAGCATCTGTTTATAATTTATAAGGAAACCGATAATATGATCTTCTGCGTGTTGTCGCACAACATATTATCTACAGTATAAAGTAAATGGACTATTGCATCATGCATATAAAATAAATTATAAGATGCAATCATTTGATCAATGATTCTCATTTCAAATATTATTATGACATTGTTCATACTAAAGCTAGACTTTTAGTATACAATCCAACAATCTCCCACTTATACTAAAAGACTATGCTGTCATGTCTTCTGCCATACATCTGATTCCTACTCCCACTTACGCGACCATTAAAAGCTCTCGCCTTAAGGTCCTTGTAAATGGTTTAGTAGGTCATCATCCGATGCAATCTAGGCGACAACAACCTTCTCCTCATCATACGATTTCTCGTAACAGGTGGTACTCGCGCTCCATGTGTTTAATTGCCTTATGGACTTGTGATTTCTTCAAGTTTGCAACTGCACCAATATCATCAATGTAAATTGTGATTACCTTGGGCAAACTTAGAAATACTTCAAAGTCCATCATGAAGTCTCTAGAGTCATATAGATACTTTGGCTGCCTCATAGGCTCCAATTCATCATCTTTCCATGATGGAGTCCGGAGTCTGAAATATATTTCTATATAACACTCCTCCACATTATGACTCTACTTCCTAAAATTAAACATATAACCTTTGAGGAGAATTTACTACAGTCCAATCTGACTAAAAATCCGAATCTACGTAATCCACAAGAAGTAGTGAATCTGTCCAGTAAGTCCACATATAATTTCCAGTCCTTCTCAGGCACTTTATAAATATCTTACCACAGTTCATCATTCTTGTTTTGGGTTACGTTGATACCCACTGTTCATGCATTCAGCAAAACAGATATCCAACATCGTTCATAGCATTCCTTAGATTAAGCTTCCTTATTCGTCGAAGCATAAGGAACCGCTTTCATCCTCTTTATCTTCTTCATGTGTCTCAAAGACACATTCACTTAGATAAATTTACATGCTAAACGAGTATGGACTGTATCATTTTATGAAACTTGAGATAAGCATAGTATCCTTTCTTGTGATTCATATTACCGTGATCAAAAGGATATATTTTGCCTTTCTTAAGTCCTTCATCTCTACCGCTTTATTAACCGTACCCATACGCCCGATAATACTCTTTCATTGTCTCCAATGAGCAAGATACTATATACGTATAGTACAAAAATACCACCACGTTTCTGTCACTCTTTACAACACACAAGACTCATCCGCTCATTGATTTAAATCCATGCCACTGGATTACCTAATCAAAACGGATGCTTCACGATCTTAAAGCTTGATTTAGTCCATCGCTGGACACTTTTAAGCTTACTATCAAAAATGTTATTAGCACTTTGCAATGAATTACTCTGGTTGCTTCACATAGATGTTTTCCTCAAGACTTCCAATCAGGAAAGCTGTCTTGACATCTATATGTTGTTCCTCATAATTCAATATGAACAGCAATAAATAAAAGAATCCGGATCAATTTAAGCATATCTACCAGCGAATATGTGTCCTCATAATCGAACCATTTCTTTCTGAGTACACCTTTTCGCAACAAGCTTTGCTTGCAAGGGTTTTCACCTTACCGTATGATCCTCTTTTATTTCCTATGACCACTTCCAATGGCTTTTACACTATTTAGTGGTCCTTCAAGTTCCCAAACATAATTTAGAATCCATAGATTCTATTTCAACATTCATTGCAACTTACTAAGATTCCGCATTTTCATCTTGCAGTGCTGCGTCGTATCCGTGGGACAATACCATGTTCACTAGGGATCAAGTCTCACGACTCTCCCAAAACATATATTTATGGGTTGTCATACAACCCTCCCACTACGACAAGGCACTACATATAATTGTGTATCAGACGTGACACGCGTTGCAGTTTACCTTGTGGTATATCCTCTTGTACACTTGGTACTTATACTTAGTGTTTTTCTCTCACTTCCTTTAGAACAATTTATACATGGGTTTGTGATTTATTACATAGTCCTTTTCCAAAAATCTAGTTATTGTGTTAACAATTACCCTTCGATTTTTGGACTAAATAAATCACCCTCTATTTTTCTAGGATATCCCATATACAGACAAATGTTTCACGAATTACTGTATCTAGGGCATATCCATAAAATGAATTTAATTATTCCAAATAATTCATCATCTATCTAATCATAACCATAAGAGCCTTATTCCTTCTATCCACCACACCATTCAGTTTGGGGCTTACCCGGTGTAGTCAACTTGAGATTTAATCTCAACTTCTGATCAATAGCTCCTAACTATCCCAAGAGGTATTCGCCATCATGATTGAATCGTAATGACTTAATATATTTTCCATGACGCTTCACTGTACCAGCCTTACAATTCTTGAATTAATTAAAGAACTTAGACATGCAGTGCATCATATAAATATATTGGTTTCCAGAATAATCTTCGAATATTCATAACCACCTCTCGCCTGGATAATATTAGGTTCTCTTGAATTTGAATGAACTAATTCCAACATATATATCTTTGGCTCTACACCCCACAACCTTGAAAAGGCAGTTAATCATTTTTACTTCCAAGCAAGACTCGCAAGTCCGATAGTTTCCCCATCAGATAAACCTTACGGTCTATCGGCTATCAACTTTTGAATCCTACTCAAGTAAAATGAATTAGTCATAGACGCCAAATGTATGTTTAGTTCATTTCTGAAGGTTCCTTTCTCTTACTAATATTAGAAGATGCATTATTTAATTATTATTTATTGCATCTGTGGGATGTACATGATTCAAGAGTATACTTTTTATCCACCAACCTACTTTAACGGATTATAGCCTCATTCCTCATTACTATGACCATGTCATTTAAATGAAATGAAGTATCCATCCGTTAATGCATAGAAACCGAAATTAAATTCTTTCTATGAAACGTACGTAAAGACAATTTCTCATAATCAATCGTTTATTCTTATCATGAGATAAATAAACAACTCCCACTGCAATAGCCACTAACTTTGTAGATTTACCCATATATTAACAATCTTATCATTACTCAGTGATAAACATTTAGTGATTCCAGTATCTACATACTTTGTGTCAGTAGATGTCATCACTAATCATGTTTAAACCATTAGTAAATAAGATATTAAACTTGTTCACATCATGATGAAAAATGGCTTTCTTTTGCCACATGTTTTGTTAGAAGTTTCCCATCATATACTTCCTCTCGTATTTCAGGTAGAACTTGCTCAAAACATCCAGGCAAATTGTGAAGAATAAATTGATTTAGGTTTCCCTTTCAATTTCTATTCCAAGATTTTCCAATTCATTCATCAATTCGACCATGATCTTCTGTCTTTTAATTTACTCAAGTATCCGAAGAGTTACATGAGACCATCATATTTCTATGAACCTCTCATCTCTTCACTAGAGACTTTAATAGGCATCATGAGACGTCCTTTGTGATAATACACATGTATTTTCTTAAGCAGTAATTTTCAAAACCAAGATTCTTTTCCAATCATCTAATTTGGACAAGTAAATATAATGTCTTTTAGTTAACAATTAGTGAAATAAAACCATTCGAAATTCAGAGAATCACAAATAAATTTACCGATCAAATCTTCGAATTTTATTCTTTTATATTGATTCCCTCAAAACAATATAAAATAAAATTCACCGACATCTCAAGCACCGTGAGTCTGCAAGCCACGATAGTGTGGACGTTTACAAACCCGAACATTTACAAGAGAAGGTTTTACCCATTAATTTTATTTGTCAACCTAACTTTATGACAAAATAATTAATATTCGGTTCCTCTTTAGCCATGCAAATAAAAGCAGTGACTCCGATGGGGAGGATACTTATTATTTACATCTAAGTGTACACCATTATTTGACCCCAAGTCCGCGGCCCAAGCTTATGTGCCTTACAGATAGAGAAGTACACATGCGCTCGGATAACTTCCTACTGTCATCAATTACAAGTTTGTACCAGTGAACCGCATATAAACTCATCCGATAGGGAGGAAGGTCTAAGCCAACGCGCAAGTTCATATACATCACATTACAAACGTAATTATTTAATGAAGTCTGTTCCAGTAATCCATGAATAAACTCATCTGATGGGGAGGAAGGCTCTAATGCCGACGCGCAAGTCTATTCACATTGCTAACAAACCAATAATGGAGGCCGCGGGAATTAATTACCAATTCCCTCTCCTACTTAGTTATTTAATTACCGAGGGTTTTTAACATGCATATAATATTCAGATAAAATATACATTCTAGCACGTTTCTATTAACAGCAATTTAAATGAATAAATCACATAGAACATGCCTTACACATATACAACAATAATTGACAATTAAATCAATTAATCAGTTATATAACATTAATTAATTGCATAAATAGTGGATTAATTAATTTGGGCCTCAAGAGCAACAAATAAGCACAAAATGAGTAGCAGATTAAATAATTAATCAAGCCCATTATCCATGGCCCATAATCTAAGCCCAAAATCAAATTAAATCCACCAAGCCCACTAGCACAAAATTAGCTCCATTATAAATAACTAATTTAACATGCTTGGCCCATTACCCACAATTAATTAAAACCAGCAATTAATATTGCCCAGCAGCCCATTTACTATATTAATTAAATTGGGCCCAATAGCCCAAAACCAAATTTAAAAAAATGAGCAGCCCTCTATTAATCCACAGCCCATTACCATATTTAAAAAAAATATTGGGCCCATGAAATAAACCAGGCCCAAAAATAATTTATTAAAATTGAGCCCAGATCATCAGTGCTGCCCTATCTTCATTCCAACAGCCGCAGCACACACCGGCACGACTTGGTGACGACTGCCGTTGGCGGACGAACCGTCAGCTCACCGGAGTCGTGCCTGTCAGCCCACTGTCCGTGAAGAACGTCGGCAACAGCATCAGTTGACTGCCCTCCATTCAGCAACGCCTACGTTCGCCGCCCAGAACTGGTTGTCGATCAGCACCGAGAGCCGCTTCCCGTCGATGCCATCAGCGGCGCCGTGGAGCCGCCAGCCTCGCCGGTCGCCTGATAAAATGCGCCGATAGCCACCAGCAGAAGAGCGGTGTCGCTGCCTCGCCTCATCAGTATATCCCGCCGCCGCTGCTGCAACATCGTCGGCCATGGCAGACCTAGAAATATCAGTCTACAGCGACAACCAATGTCGCGATCCCGCCGCCGTCTAGCCTGCCAGAGTCGCTTTGCGCCGCTGCTTCAGGCGTTCACGCCCAGTAAATTCCATCGTGCAGCCATCGATGTCTCGGAAGAGATCGATTCTGCCATCAAGCCGACAGCGACCATAAATCCCCTTCAGACTCGATCGAATCCACCGGCGACTCGCCCGGGAGCGTCCAAGGATGCGGCCTGTCCCTGCAGTCGAGTCGCCCCGGGAGCACTAGTCAGCAGTGCGGACCACCGGGTGATTCGACGCCTTCAGCTGGTCACGGACTGGAGTCGCCGTTAGATTAGCGCCGATCTGCTTTATTCCGTCATCGGGTGCTGGTGGTCTCCTTCACACCTGCAACCGGGAGTTGCAGAGCCGCCCAACCAACGCCAGGCCTACAATCGGCCGTACATACAGCCGGTTTCTCCATCAGCCATCATCGTGCAATCGTGGGATAGCCGCCGCCGCCGCGTTGACCGTCAGCCGTGTATGCGCGTGTTAAGTCCAGCAGAATTAATCAACAACAATCTCCCATACCACATTGGATACGATGGGGAAAACAATAACAGAGAACCCATATGATTATTTCCAGATTAATTAACATAATCAAAATAATCAATAACATAACTTGATTACAAACATGCGATTATTCCAGATTAAATCATATAATCATATAATCACAACCCACCTAACGACTCACGTTTCACCCCGAAACCAACGCTCTGATACCAATTGTTGGCAATTGGATCGTGCGGTTCAACGTGATTCGTTAGTAAAATAGGCAAACAAATCAGCGAAAGCGAATATAAACTTGTTTACCATACTTCTGGGTTGATGTAGAGGATGAACCGTTGCAGAGAACCACCTCTCAATCTTCTGTTGTATGTCCCAAGTCGAATCCTGCTGTTGTGTGGGCAACAATCCGCAGGATTCTCTCAATCTGCTCATGTTCTTTTCTAACTGACAAATGAGGCACTGACTTAGGGTAAACAGGAGCTGAGATGACTTATATAGTTGGGCTACAGCAGGGACCAGGAGGAGAAATTGGGCTGGGCCTCAATTGAATTTAATTAACCAAGCTTAGCCCAAAGCTTTTAATTAAATCCAATAATAATAATATAGTCCACTAAAATATTATTACTGCACTACCCGTCCAATCCCAAAATTATGGTCTGGGCTCCTTCTTATTATAAGCCCGATAGTCTCCCCATGTTTAAGATATACAATGTCCATTAATTAATTAAGTTACTGACAACTCAAATTAATTAATATCTCATCCGAGAGTAGTACCACTCAACCTTATTATCATGCCGGAAATTAATCCACTTGCAAGATTTACATGATAAACCTTATGAGCTCCTCAAGGGGACATCATCAACCTATGACGGACATGGATTCCTTCTACAATCAACGGCACACTATAGAGACAGAACTACTTCCCAACTAACCGAGTTTGTTGATTTAATACTTATAAATCTCACCCATTGATGAATCAAAGAAATACATACAGCCCTACGTGTCAAGGTTATTGTATAGGGATTAAGAGCACGAACTTCCATAATAGCAGAGATCAAGTTCTACTATATAGTCAGTATAAGAAGAACGATCTCAAGCGATCACTAATGTGATTCTATAGCCAAGACAAGCTAATACCGAACCACACTACAACCATACCGATAGAGAGTCCCCGTCTATCTCAGTTGTGAGCATCTGTTTATACTTTATAAGAAAACCGATAATATGATCTTTTGCGTGTTGTCGCACAACATATTATCTACAATATAAAGTAAATGGACTATTGCATCATGCATATAAAATAAATTATAAGATGCAATCATTTGATCAATGATTCTCATTTCAAATATTGTTATGACATTGTTCATACTAAAGCTAAACTTTTAGTATACAATCCAACAGTAGGCAATGTGATCACATTCAGCTCAACATTGTTCACTAGTTCTGCAATTCCAACCAAGTCAGAGATATCACCTTCCATCTTTTTACCTGCAATATTGGATGAATCATCAAACACAACATTGACATATTCTTGAATAGTTCTGGTTCTAAGATTAAAGACTCTGCAAGCTTTACTATTCTTAGAATATCCTAAGAAAAGACCTTTATCACTCTTAGAATCATATCTTTGAAAGATACTCTCTATCATTCAGAATGTAGCACACATCCAACTGAATACATGAAAGTATTTTAGGTTTGATTTCTTCCTATACAGCAGTTCATAAGCAATAATAGAACATCCTGGTCTATAATGAATCATATAAGATACATGGCATGCAGTGTTCAATGCTTCAGCCCAAAATCTTTTAGATACATTCATTGAAGTAAGCATGACTCTAGTAATTTCTTGCAGTTTTCTATTCTTTCTTTCAGCAATCCCATTCTGCTGTGGGGATTTAGGAGATGAAAACTCTTGCATAATGCCTTTCTTTTCACAAAATTTAGCAAACATGTTATTTTCAAATTCTCTACCATGATCAATTTTAATCCTACAAACTCTAAGATTGAAAGCATTTTTGAACCTTTTGAAAAGAACATTGAACATATTGAACGTATCAGATTTTTCTCTAATGAATTCTACCTATGAAAACCTAGAAAAATCATCAACAACAACTAAAGAGTACCTCTTACCACCAAGACTTTCAGTCTCCATAGGACCCATTAGATTCATGTGAATCAATTCAAAACACCTTGAAGATGTGCACATTGTTGTGATTTTGTGCAAAGGCCTTACCTGCTTACCTTTTTGGCATGAACCACATACAGGTGGATCTTTGAAACTGAGCTTAGGCAATCCTTTAACAGCTTCAAACTTAACCAATTTCTGTAAATTTCTGTAATTTACATGGCCAAGTCTTTTATGCGAAAGTACACTTTTATCATGTTGTGAGATGTTGCAGTAAATGTTGTTACAAATAAGATAACAATTATCAGCAGATCGACTACCAATCATCACACAATCATCAGTTTCATTCAGCACAAAACATGAATTCTTATCAAATTTCACATGCAAATTATCATCACATAATTGACTTATGCTTATCAAATTAGCACGCAAACCTTCAACATGAAGCACATTCTTCAGATTTGGAAAACTTTTAACATTTAAAGTTCCTTTACCAACAATGTTACCCTTAGACCCACCACCATAAGTAATTTTACCACCATCAAAAGTTTCATAATCCTTCAAGTATTCAACATTACCAGTTATATATTTGTCTAGAACGACCACTATCAAAATACCATAGACCAGGTACACATGCTTGTAAAATAGTACAGACAACATTACAAAGTACTTTTGGTTTTCTGACCCAAACAGATTTTGGCGTGTGTGAATACTTGTGTTGTAACACTTCAGGCACATTTCCAGAAAATATATCATATTTCAGTTTGAAACAGTAAGGACGAATATGACCAGGGTTTGAACAATAATGACAAATAAGGGTCCTACTGCCTTTTCTATCAGGAAACTTGTTGGAAAAATCATTTGAATCAGGTTTCACACATTTTGAACCAGGTGTCACAAACTTAACAGGACTTTCAAAACTAAAAGGCATGCAACCTTCAGTGTATCCAAGACCAAATTTATCTGTTTTTCCAACAGATAAAGCTTCATTCAAAATAGATGTACCTTTGCTATACTTTTTTTAAACTCAATGTGGAAACAACTAACTGACCTTGGAGTTTAGCAATCTCTGCATCCTTTTTAGTAAGATTTACCTCAAGTCTTGTTATGGTCTCAATTAGTCCATTATTCTCTTGGTTGACAGCTTTCAGTTCTTTCAGAAGTTTAGAAATCTTCATCTCTAGAGGATCTTGTGTAGTACCTGTGCTACAAGAGAAAGCATTAGTACAGTTCATATCAGGATCAGAAGTAGACATAAACCTGCACGATATTGTTTTCGATGTAGGCACACCAGACTCAACATCTGAGTCACTCTCAGAAAAATCTCCTTCACACATTATGTTAAGAACGCAAGTTCTTCTTCATTTGCATCTGGATCTCCTTCAGAATCATCATCACTCAAACAAGCATTTAGACTCATCCTTTTCTTCAGAAGATTATTAGCATATTCACTTGCATAATGACCAAAACTAGTGCATTCATCATAAATGATTTTTTTCCCTAAACTCAAGGTCATACCTAAATTTTCTTCTTTGAGTGGGTTTACGAACAAGAGTATGAGGGGAATGTTCTACCTTAGGCTGAATGTTTGCTTTAGACTTGTTCTTCTTATGTCTAAGATAAGACTCAAATTTCTTAGCAAGTAAAGCAATGCTATCAGTATCATCAGGAATGTTGTCAACATTTTCATCAACTTATTTAATATCAGTTATGATAGACGTCTTACCAGAACTAGAACTAGGACAAGCTCCAGTTTCACCTTTAAAAATGACAACACCTTTTCTATCATACGCATCATCTTGTTAAGACAAATTCATTTCATAAGTTTTCAAGATAGTTATTAGCTCATTATGACTCAACAGATCAGTGTTCCTAAAGTCTTCTATAGCACAAATTTTACCATTAAATCTTCTAGAAAGCGTACGCAGAGTTTTGTTTACTAACCTGATGTTGGAGATAGGATCCCCAAGTAACTGCATCTCATTCACCACCTCGTAGAGTCACTCATTGTATGATGAGATTGTCTCATCTTCCTTCATCCTCAAGCTCTCGAATTGTGCATTCAACATCCTCGCCTTTGCCCGTTTGACACTTCCAGATCCTTCACAGTGCTCTTGAAGCCTTTTCCAAGCATCCTTTGCTGATGGAAAGTTCTGGATCAAGTTGAACATCACTATATCAATCGATGAGTTGATTGCATAGAGTGCTCGGTAGTTCAACATCGATTGAGTGTTCTCCTCAGCGGTCCATTCAAGCTCATTCTTGATGATTAGATCTCCATCTCTATCTTGAACTGTAGGGGTGGCCAGCCTACTAGAATGGCTTTCCAGGCAGGTTCATCCATCGACTTGATGTGACTCCTCATTCGACTTTTCTATAAGGCATAATTGATTCTGTCAAGTATGGGAGGATGGTTGATCGATCCAGCAGAGTAATCCATGACACTTCAATACTTATAAAACCAGGAATCAACACTTAGTACCATCAAGTGTTGGCTCTGATGGCACTTGTCGGGACGGTCCGTCGGGTGTGTAAGTGTTTACAGTGATGTTGTCCTTAATGTGGTAACACTTCATACAACACCGACTCTTATCAGAATTGAAACTTGAATACGAGATTGCAAGTTTGTACAGTGGAAGACTTAACACACGGAATTACTCAATCTTTATACAAAAATATCACTAACTTGGAAAAGGTGATTTACAAAAATTCAGATTCAAAGAGATGGAAACATTCCTTCAGTCTTTGAATACACACGCGGATATAAATCCTAAACAAACTCCCAAATGGCAAGACTTAGATTGTTAGAAATAAACCCTACTTCAAGTATGCACTTCCACTGCCTGTGAACAGTACACATAAAACATACGGGATAATACTATACACGTGATGCAGAACGAGATGTTACAACACCAGTGAAAATACTACAAGAGAAACGTAATCGAGTAAACTCTACGTCCGACGACTCTCTCTGTAGGAACTATCCATGTTTTTCCGCGCCACAGAATAAAGTCTGACAACTTCTATTTATAGTCGTAAAGCATGCTACATGCATTCTTCAAATAAGTGGTCCACTAGGAGATATGATAACCACCCATTACAGCAAATAACCAACTCATTACTTTGGGTAGTTATTTTCAACTTCTAGAGTCTTCTGGACTTCTAGAACATTTCGGACTGTTCTCCAGGCTTGTGGGTCCCATTCAGCATGATCTTCATTCAACTGCCACAATCCTGAAAGCAACATCAAGCACAACACTACATAAACATGTTAGTGGTTAAATAATAACTGGTGGAGGATCGCTGTGATTCCAAATGTGACGACACTGACCTCAACACTTCACATCAACACTATTGATAAAATCATTTAACAATGAAATTAAGACTTTTATTAATAAATTTTTATTACTTTCTCAACGCTGTTGTAAGCTTATTATTATAACTTTATTTCTATTATAAACTTATTGTACGAATTTATTAACTTTATTTCTATTATAAGCATATTGTATGAATTTAATTTGGTTTTTAATTTTTTCGGTATTTATGTCAAAGAACTGATTAATCTCTTCTATAAGTATTTTTTATCATTTATAATGAAATTTCTTTTGGTAATTACAAATTACTCAAGGAATTTTTAATAAACTTATAATATATTTGTAAGAGATAAATTCCATTTATTAATTTATGATTTTTTTTAATAAAAACATAGGAGTATTATTAATTTAAAAAAATTTGGGAATTTTGTAAAAAGATGCATATAATTTAAAGGGTAAATCTTACGTGAGACCATTTTACATTTTTAAAATAATATCACATTCCCTATAAAATGTTATCACTTTCACCATAAAATGTTATCACTTTTCATTTATACTATAAATTATTTATGAAATAGCATTATCACTTTTAATTAATTTAGTATCACTTTTCATTAAAGAAATTATCACTTTTTATCCGTGTCATGTAAGCATACTTATGTGAGACGGTCAGACATAATTTTTCTCTAATCTAAAATGGAATTAAGTTAAATTTAAGAGTTGGTCTCTTGTGTCCCCAGGTGCACAAGATGTGTAAGGGTACAATATTTTGTTCTAAAGGGTATACATTTTAATTAATAAATGTACAATATTTTGTTCTTAAGAGTATACACTTTTATTAATTTTTTTATTTTTTAGGAAATAAAGGGTACACGTCCTTATACTAAAGGATATACTCCCTCCGTCCCATAAACAAATTCACACTTTCTATTTTTGTCTGTCCCATAAACAAATTCACACTACCAAATAAGGAAATACACACAAATCAATAACCCCACAACACACTTTAATTTCAAAATTATCACCCCTTTGAAACTCACATAACTTACTTTGCAATTTATTTATTACCTAAATATATCAAACTACACCTAAAAGTAAAGTATAAATTAACTTTTTCTTAAACACCGTATCTATAGTGCTATTTAATGCTATAAGATTTAGCCTAAATTTAATTGCGATAATATCAATTGGGTAAGTCTTGAGTGAGACGTCTCACATGAGATCATTTTACATTTTTAAATTAATTATCACTTTCGCCATAAAATCACTTTTCATATATACTATAAATTGTTCATAAAATAGCATTATCATTTTTCATTAATTATTGAGTATCACATCACTCACTTTTTATTATAGAAGCTATCACGTTTTATCCGTCTCACGCAAGCCATATCAATTTCAAACTCTTATTATAATTATTTTTCCATATAAATTAATCAACTGCAATCCAGGAATACAATTAATTTACTAAGTAAAATTTTAATTAAACATTCTTAGATAAAAAAATTATTTATTATAATTTAATTATTCAACTAATTGAAACGAATGAATAAATATAACGTACATTTGATTAGTAAGATGCACCACTTAAAAAAATAGTATACTTTATTCATTTTTTAAAATTTATCAAAAATATATAACGATCAAGTAACAATATTCGGCCGTTGTTCTGTGAGGTGTTCAGTAACGGGATAAATTAGAGATAATTATTGATAAAGGTGGGTTGTATTTAACAAATGACTGCATGTCAACAAAAAAATAACCAATACATGACATTGGAATTTTTTTATTACATATAATTTCATAATGAAACATAAAGAATAATGAGAACTTCGCTTTTTTTTTTTAAATTTATGATGCTTACATATAGTAATTACCCGTAAAATAGAATACGAGTATATATAAAAGATATGTATATAAAAAAATTGACCATTTTAAGAAATAATATTTATTATATGCTCTAATTTCTTTAAAATCTATTACCGTGCAGATAATTTTTTTAGTATTTACGTACAACTTGTTTGGTAAGTAAGGTGGGATGAGAAGTGATTGATGAGATTTGGATGTGTTAATTAAGTTAACGCATCATTGCTGCATTTGTCTTCTAATTTATAAAATTGATTTTGAGTAAAACAACATCTCAGTTAACATTAAATTTAAAAGTCAAATAATTTTATATCTCCACAATTAAAAGTAAAATGATTTATTCCATCTTCTCCCATTTTTCTCTTTCCTGTGATTCTCTCCTTCCAGAACGAACCAGTTATGATCGAAGAATACTGACGAGTTTCTGCGGAGGAAAAAATAAGAGTCGTGCTATTTTTGAAAGTCTTACACTGTCGTCTCCAGTTTTCTATTTCGATCTCCCTCTATTTCGAACCGTGCTTAGCAACTCCGTTCATTCAAGACTACCCTACTGCTCCTCCATGCCCGCCGCTGTGCAGTCATTTCTCTCCGATCGTTGGGTATCCAGTCTCCGGCTCAAAGCATTGCTTCTACTTTACCCTCTCCATCTATAATTACATTGACAGCATGTTTTATTTTCCAGTCAAATTTTCTCCATTAAAGAAAACCTCTGCCCAATGGAGAGGGGCTCCCATCTTTTGCAGATATTTCATTTAACGAAATTTGAGATCCTTCATTTCTAATTTTTTGTTTCTTTTTAGAAGGCAGGGTTTTAGATTCTTTTCAATATTCACCTTCCTGTATTTATTACATTCAACAAAAATATATAGAGCTTACAGATTATAAAGATATGCGTATATTTATACAAGATTCCATTGACAAATGCAATTACAGATTATAAAGATATGCATATACTATTTCCTATTCTCAAAATATTATATATGCAAAAATAACCTAATTATTGCATGCAACTGGGTCCAAGGCTGCACTCAGATCCGACCCATTTTCTTAAACCGTGAATAAATAATGTTTTTATTGGATTGTATATTAAAAGACAAGCTTTAGTATGAACAATGTCTTAACAATATTTGAAATGAGAATCATTGATCAAATAATTGCATCTTATAATTTGTTTATATATCGATGAAAGAGTCCATTTACTCTATATTGTAGATAATATGGTGTGTGGCGTCACATGGAAGATCATATTATCATTCCTTTATAAAGTGTAAATGGATGCTCACAACCGAGATAAACGGGGACAATCTATTCAGATGATTGTATTGTGATTTGGTATTAGTTTGTCTTAACTATAAAATTACACTAGTGCACTTTAAGTGTATTGAGCAGGACCGCGTAAAGTTGTTCGATTTATACGGACTATATAAGAGAACTAGACCTCAATTATTATGGATGTTCGTGCTCTTAATCCTTATACAATAACCGCGACATGTAATATAGTATTTATTTCTTTGATTCATCAATGGGTGAGATTTACTTGTAAATCAATATGCTCAGTGAGTTGGGAGATAATATTGTCTCTATGGTATACTGTTGATTGTAGAAGGAATCCCTGTCCTAATAAATTAAGCTGATGATGTCCCCTTGAGGAGCTCATAAGGATTATCATGTAAACCCTGCAGATGGATTTATTACGGCATGATAATAAGGTTGAGTGGTACTACTCTTGGAAAAGAGATTAATTAATTGAGTTGTCAGTAACTCATTTAATTAGTGGGCATTGTATATCTTAAACACATGGAGATAAACAAACTCATAATAAAAAGGAGCACATAACGTAATTTGGGATTGGGTGACAGTACAATAATAATTCTTTAGTGGAATGATTTATTAATATTATTGGGCTAAGTATAAGTTTTGGGCTAAACTTGGATGCTTAAACTCAATGAGAGACCCGACCCTAATTTCTCCACCTGGTCCCTATTGTAGCCTATAAATAAGCCAGCCCAGCAGTTTATGATGCGCGCTTTCTTTGCATGCAAAATTAATCCCCAAGTATTAAGGATATCAGTTTCAGCTTAAGCAAGCGACCAAGTTAAATATCGAACCCAAACAACGGCTTATTATCAATTTAATTATTTACTAAATTTATTAAGATAAGTGGCAATTAAGTTTGAGAATTTAATTATCAATCTACTAATAAATTAATTAAAATAACAATTAAAATAAAAGCACTTAGAAGAATTCAAAAGTGACTCAAGAATGGAGAATATGTAGTTCTAGGATAATTCGGTTTCACTCATTAATCTGCCTTTCGTGTATCAATGTCCGACTCTGCCTTGTGGAATATGGACGCATCACTAAGCCATGCAAATCTACTCTATAGACACAAGTAAATATGCATGTAACACGTGTAAATAACCTTGGAGCAAAAGATATAATTCACCCCCTTTCTAGGTACTATCAGTATCAATTATTTTCCCGCGCGTTTGGTCTCCAACCTGATATGATCTCTCTTTATAGGTACTATAAAATTATCCTACTTATTAATCCGAATTTGATTCAATTAACAAGTATTCATATATGACAATTCTAATAAAGCTTCAGAGTCCCCTCACTTAGAATCATAACATGGAATCTTGCTCAGCAGTGAACGCACTCAATCAATAACTAAGATATGTATTCAGACTCTACATAACAGTTAGTGATGCACAAAACAACTCAGAGTATGAATTAAAAATGCATAGTCATACATAAACTAAACCACAAATAGTGTTGTACGGAGTATACACACGAAAGTTCAATTAATTCATAAAAACTTTCAAAATCCTAGATCTACCAAAACGATTCTAGCCCATGATGTTGTGAAGAACAATCATGGGGGTTGGATAGATCTTACCCATGATATGTCTGGAAAGTATAAGATAAATTAGGAAATGAATAAAATCCTAGATGTGGGCGTCGTCGCGTCCTTCTCCGTCTTGAATCCTCCTCTTGGTTCTCCTCTTGATTCAGATGGATGGATGGAGGTAAAGATGTGGATGATGGTTGGGGGGTGATCCCTCCTTGTGGGGTGTAGGATGATTGTGTTGCGGTCCAATGAATAATGATGTGATCTGCATCCCCTTTTTATACTTGTAAGTCCTCCTTATGGACCTTGGATGGGCTTTTTCTTAGAGAACACAAAAATAAATGCTACTAGAGGTACGGAATTACCAAAAATAGTATTCCGTGTCCCCACTCGACCAAACTGCTCCGGGTCGAGCGGGATTAACCTTGGTCGAGAAGCAGTGTGCAGTCTCACCGTTTAGCGTATAACTTCTACATTCAAGCTCAGATTTGAATGATTCTTACGCTCACGCGATCCACTCTTCCTTGGCTTTCTATCCATATATAGAACTTATAAAAAATCTAATATTTGAAGGTGTAACAAGTCATAAATGTGAAACAGTCGTGCTAAGTAAGAATAGCTTGCGCGACGTCACCATTTTGATCATAACTTTCTCGTTCGGACTCCGATTGAGGTGTTCCTTATGCCAAAACGATCCTCTCTTCTGTGGCTTTCCAACCATATATCATACTTTCAATTCAAAGCTCCATACAAATACAGAAAAATTATATAAGTTGGGCGTGCATTTTTCAGCATTTTTGCACAAGTTGCACCTTTTCTCCAACTTTGCTATTTTGAACTTTTTTCCACCTAAAACCCAATATAACACCTCAAATGCACATTTTTCTCAAATATATTAAATATAAGACACTTGTGCTAATATATGACAACAATTCACATAAAAAGGTGTTAAATTGGACACTAAAACACGCTTATTTTCACTCTCATCAGTCTATGGACAAGATTATTCACGCCTATTATCAGATTAAGGTGAGAAATCAGATTTCTCATATAAGAGAGAATGTGAGAAATAAGAGGAAGACTGTGGATTTGGATCGCCTAGAGGATCGTCTCCCACACGACGTCTAGACGAGGCATAGGAATACAACAGTTGGTCAAGAGGTCATTTTTGCAGCTATTCAGACTTCTCCACCTGTCTTTGGTGAAAGGTAATACTTTCTGTAATCCGCTGCGTTAGATGTGCATGGAACCCGAATGAATTACGTAGACCATAAAATCCGATCACCATCACTCACCATACTCAAATTCTTATATGACGTAGGAAAAGTGTGAAGTTTGATGCTGTCAATAAAATTTGGAAACAAATGGAGTAGATTGATTGTAAATGGTGGTGTTAGTGATGTGGAAATAAGTTTTGGATTTTATAAGTTTCTGATTTGTATACGATATTGATTCATATTATATAGGTTTTGAAATATAGTGTATACGTTTCTGATTATCATATTGTATATGTTTTGAAATATAGTGTATAAGTTTCTGATTTGT
Source organism: Pogostemon cablin (assembly GCA_023678885.1). Taxonomy (NCBI): domain Eukaryota; kingdom Viridiplantae; phylum Streptophyta; class Magnoliopsida; order Lamiales; family Lamiaceae; genus Pogostemon; species Pogostemon cablin. The sequence continues at coordinate 25,934,325 of CM042961.1, read as the reverse complement.
ATATGATATTGATTCATATTGTATATGTTATTGAAATATAGCGTATATGTTTCTGATTTGTATACGAGATTGATTTATATTATATATGTTCTGAAATATAGTGTATACGTTTCTGATTATCATATTGTATATGTTTTGAAATATAGCATATAAGTTTATGATTTTTATACGATATTGATTCATATTGTATATGTTTTGAAATATAGTGTATACGTTTCTGATTATTGTATAGACATTGGTTCATGTTCTATAATTTTGAACCATAATATATAAGTTTTTTATTGTTGTATACGGTATTAGTTCATACAAATTTCCATTTAAAGAGGTATTACTTCAGAAAGTATGTGAATACTTTAGATAAGCAATTGTATAGTGAAAATATATTATTGAATTAAAAAGTAATACATTCATTAGAAAAAAATATAAGCTAATGTATTAAAACTAATACACTTATTATTCAAATGTACATAAATAACTAAGTACAATTTTTTTTTGCAATAAAATTATACAATTAACTATAAAAAGTGATACATTTATTACTAAAAATCATATACAATACATTATTTTCCATTACTAACTAACTCCTCCCTTACTTTGGCACTCCAACACCTAATTTGTGCGTTTTATGATGATTCTTCAATGAAATCAAATCCTTATTGCATCCGTTACATGACAATTAGAAATTAGAGACAGAATCTCACATGAATTCTCCTAGTGCAACAAAATTTTCATCACTTGCTTTACTCAAGAATAAGAAAAAATCTTGTCAAATTCCACTAAAAAAATTAGAATAAAGTATAATTTATATGATTTAATTTCTAACCTGCAATACAGTTTGTGCATGCTTACAATACAGTTTGTGCATCTCCTCAAGTGTGTCTCTTATTTATACAACTAGTGAATTTGTGACTTTCTCATATTCCATATTTTCCTCATCTTCACAAGAGCACAAAATATGAATATGATCTGCATATAATAAAAAGAACTGATTATTACACTCATATACAATTCAGAAACTATTTCTATACAATTAACGGAGAAAACTTGTACAATAAAGAAAAATCCACCATTTCAAATGCACAATCCTACCAACATACTCATCATGCCCATGTGCAATTCATAACATATTTATGTACAATTATAGAGAAAAATACATACAATTAAAATAATCAGTCACATCATCATGCCCATGTACAATTCAGATGATATTTATATACAAGTAACGGAGAAAACTTACACAATAAAGAAAAATCCACCATTTCAAATGCACAATCCTACCAACATACTCATCATGCCCATGTACAATTCAGAATATATTTATATACAATTGTAGAGAAAAACACATGCAATTAAAATAATCAGTCACACCATCATGTCCATGTACAATTCAGAGGATATTTATATATAATTAATGGATAAAACTTATACAATAAAGAAAAATCCACCACTTTAAATGTACATCCCTACCAATACACTCATCATGCCCATTGATGGTCGTTTTCTCAACATACAAAATTAATCCTCAAGTATAAGGATATCAATTGTAGTTTCGAAGGTGACCAAGTAATTATCGAATCCAAGGGACGGATTATTATTAATTCAATTATATTCTATTTAACTAAGATTATGTTGGCAAAATTGATTTGGTTTGTTTATTAAACTAAATAACATTAATTGAAATAGCAAAGTAATTAAACAAGCAATAGAGAAACTTCGGTGGTGATCAAGTAATTAATAGAGTAGTTCATCAGGTAATCCAGTTTTACTTATTAATTTCCTTTCCATGTGTTGTTATCCGACTCTGCCTTGTGGTTTATGGATGCATCACTAAACCATGCAAGCGTACTCTATAGACACAAGTAAGCAAGCATATGACACGTGTGAATATCCTTGGAGCAAGATGTATACTTTACCCCCCCTTTCTAGGTACTATCATAATCAATTATTTCCCGCGCACTTAGTACTCTAACCCGATTTGATCTCCCTTTTTAGGTACTATAAAGTTATACTCTTTATCCTACTTATTAACCTGAATATGATTCAATTAACAAGTATCTATATAAGACAGTTCTAATAAGACTTCGGAATCCCTTCACTTAGAATTATAACATACAATCCTGCTCAGCAATGAACGCACTCAATCAATAACCAAGAGATATATTCAGACTCTACATAACAGTTAAAGATGCACAAAACGACCATATGAATTAAAGAGGCACAATCTTATATAGAATAAACCACAAGTAGTGTTGTACGGAGTTTACACATGGAAATTCAATTAACTCATAAAACTTTCATAACCCTAGAACTACCGGAGCGATTCTAGCCCATGATTAATCTAGAAACAATCATGGCTAGTTGGTATGATCTTACTTGACTCGCCAGACGAACCTCTCCTCACGACTCCTTCGGATGATGGTAGGGCTTGGTGATGGATGGATGATGAATTCCTTCTTGTTCTCCTTTTCTCCTGCGAATGCTCTTCTTTTATACTTGTAAACTCTCTTTACAGGCCTTGGATGGGCTTTTTGAGCGAACACACATACTGAAGGTGTAAAAATATGAATTTGGTAAGTTCCTGGACGTCGATTTAACCAAACACATTGGTCGAACTCCTGCATGCTGGTCGAATCCCTGGTCGAATCCCTCTGTAACTTAGCTTCTGACTCCGGATTCGACCAGAGCATTGGTAGAATTGGATACTTCCTGGTCGAACCAGAACTGCTTCTGTTTAGGCTTCTAGTTTGACCACGGTTCCACCAAATAGTTTGGTCGAACTCGGCTGTCGTGGTCGAACTCGACTTTTATTAGCTCAGTTCGACCAGAGGTGCTGGTCAAACTCCCTTCTTCTTGGTCGAACTCGACCCCTACGTGGTCGAATCCATCTCTCTGTTTCTGTCTCTTTCTGGATCCGATCACTTCCAACTTGTTTTCCATCGAAAATCAACTCAAATAGTCTTGTAAACTCTCGATTCGTGACTTTCCACCAAGTATAGCAATTCATATCGAATTACCATCATTAATTACACCATAAGTACACGAATCTGGGCTCGAAACTAGTGAATTTACATACTCAACAAACCCCCAAACTTACATGTTGCTCATCCCGAGGTATCGAAATCAAAACCAAGGAGTAGTGTAAAATTCACAAACCACTAATACAATTCATACTCACACATGCAATCTATCAATTGAACACAAGTATCACAAGCATCATATACATTATTCGTGTAAAACATCACTCGATTACATTACCTTTCGGAGTACAAAATCATCTAGCTCACAAGATATTTACTCTCTCTCTCAAGTGTAAAAGATGTACACTCTAGCAGGTTAGTATTTACGCTCATATTCAATTCATACTTCCGCGTAACCATAAGCTTGGCAAGGGTCTTAAAACTCAACTTATAATCAATTCCTCACTAGGATCACAAAGGACTTGTTTTGGGTTGTAATGTTGGCTCTTTGGTAAAGGTAGAAAAATTTGGGTAAAGTGACTAATTCACAATTAGAGAATTACCTTGGAGTTGTGCTTTTCGTCTTAGCTTCGTTTGTTCTCCATCTTCTTCTCATACATTTCATAGTTCAAATCTCCTTCTTTCTTCAAGCAGCAACATCATCTTTCTTCAATGCGCAAGGGCACCAATTTCGGGCACTATCCTTCTACATAGTCAGGGTACCAGTTTCAGGCACTATCCCTCAACAAGATTTAACCATACTTCTTTCTTTTTCATAATTCTCAACCAAGATCCTACCTTCTCATTCTTACAAGCACTTATACACCTCAACTCCCTACTAATGAATAGGATATTCAACAAGGCTCAAGTAAGGTTTAATAAGGATTTTTATCACGACTTGCCAAAGAAAAAACTTTTTAAGGCTCAAAAGGGCTTACAATGATATACATATATTAATAGGTAAGGTAAAATTTTGGCTAAGTAACTTGATTGCACAATAATGACCTAAGATCATGTCCTAGCAATTCCTCAATCATAAGTTTCACACAAGATGCCAAGCCAAGTTCTAGAATACGGTCATACGAACGATTCTCTCAAGAATAAATAACCATGAACTAGCATGATTCAAATGGTTTAAATCCTCACATGGGTAAATAGATTCCTAAGTACTCCTCAGATAAATAATCAAGATCAATTTCACAATAAATTCACATACTTATCAAGCATACATGCTTCTAATCAATAAAAATCAACGCATGTAACATACGAATGCATCATGCCTAAACCAAGAACCCTCTTAACAAACAATCCATACAAGCATCAATCATTATCTCTCAATCCACATCAAATCAATATAAGTACATGCCACTCACACCAAATTCCCATCCTGTAAAGAGAAAAAGAGAAGGGAGATGAGATGAATCAGATAAAGATAAAAACCTGGTGCATCCTACTCCTTCGGAGCATCATCATCATCGCTCGCACCCTCTTCATCACCATTCATCTCCGTGTGTAATCGATCTATATCTCTATGAAGAGCAGTGAGATTCCTATCCATCATGCGCTCATGAGCAAACAATCTCTCCAATCTCTGATCCATCTCCACATAATTTTTCTGCATCGTGTTAAACTTCCCATCCAATGCTGCGTAGTTCGCATTCGCCAACTCCAGCTGCCTATTCATCTCTTGTTGGTTCACATTCAGTGTAGCGAACTATTCATGAATCATCCTGAACTGCTCCTGCAAATAAGCATCCGGACCAGCCCACTGCTACTCTGTGACACCACTGGAATGGGTCGTGGTAGCCTCTCATGCGGTTGTGGATCTTCCATCTCCAGATCCACATGCTCCTCTCCAAGCTCCTGCTGTTGCTGCTACTGCTGTGGCTGAAAACGCCCTTTGTCTACAATCCTCTGAAGCTCCTCCATCATCCTCTCAGCATACATCTGAGCTACAGTCCTCCAATCTCCCTTTGTCAAATAAGTGAAGCAGATAGCGGTGTGCCCGAGGGTGTTCATCAACATGTTCTCCTCATTCCAAATAGTCATCAATACACCCAAATCATAAGGGAACATAAAAGTGAGAGGCTTTGATCCCCTAGTAAAGAACCAATCTCCATCACTCAGATGGGCGAATCCTCCCTTCACGCAAGTGCTCATCACCAAATCGGGATCCTCTAGGATAGGCAAAATACCTGCGAAGTCCATATGATAGTACTCAGCTATCGAGGTCAGCAACCCTCCTATGTTCACTCTCTGAAATGGAGAACACCTGAACCTATTAAGCTGATAAATGAGATATGATCCCATATTGAACCGCACTCTGTTAAGCATACACCAAAGGACATACAGCTCTTCTCTCGACACATAGCTTCCCTCCGATCTAGCAAACAGTGTGTTGCTCAACACTCGATCCATATATCAGAGTACTGGGTTTTGAATCAACGAAGCTCAAGCACTGCTAGTCTTGTAATCCACATCCTCACTAGAAATTTCTCTCCAGAATCTGTTAGCATTAAAGTACCCATTCTCCGCTCTCGAAATCCCCCTTGGATTCTGAAACAGGATATTCAAATCCTCAGCTGACCATGTCCTCTGATCACCTCCAAGCTGAAATGAACACTCATACGGAAGATTACTTGATCCTTTCTTCACAGTAATCGAACGTAATACTTCGGCAGTCACATGGAAGTAGGTAGGCTTCTTCAGCTCCATAAAGTGGCGAATACCAACTTGATCAAACATCCAAAAGATATCATCTCGGATATTCATAGTAACCATTGCTCCATCATCTTGATACCTTGTTCTAACAATTTTATCTGACACGTCCACCCACTTCTCCTTGATCTCATCCCATTCATTCATGTGAATCTTGAAGTTCGAAGGCAACCACTCTTGAAGCCTTAGCTTCTTTGTCACCGCATCCTCACAAGATGATCTTTCTTGCCTCTTCTTAGATTGAAGCTCGTCCTCCTTTCCTTTTTCTGAAAACAATACTTCAATCCAACAACCAAGAAAGAGAAACCAAACTAATGCATTCAACTCTACTCAAGACTTCAAGTTTTTCAATGCATAATCAAACCAAACAAGCATGATTCATCCTAATGATCTAACAATTCAATTCACATGCTCATTCATCCTCATTCCAATCAACAAATCACAATAGGATCAACAAATGATTCAACAAACCACAAGCATGCATTACTACTCAAATTCAAGCAATCCAACATGAGATCTATTCAAACTCAATCAATTCTCCAACAATTCAACATGCTTCATCCCAAAACTACTCACATTCCTCATAACTTCACATAATCAATATAGCCCAATTCAATTCAATCAAGCCAAATCAAACCCAACAACTATTCATATGAAATTATGCACTAAAACTTCAAACAACACCATGAATCCATAAAAAACTTAGTTTAATCAACATACCCGCTCATAATCAACGATTAGAACTTCAATCCTAGGGCATTAGGGTTGAGAAAACATACCTTTTGAACCGGCCATGGCTTAGAATGAACAAGTGTGAAATTCCACTAAAAATCACGACGAACCCTAGTTTTTCAACTAGATTCCTCCAAAAATGTGATGAATTGAGTGGAATGTGTGTGGAATGTGGTTTAATTGAGGCAAAATTGCGTGTAATCAAAGATTGGAGGAGAGGATTTCCAATTCGGGATGAATTCGGGTGGAGGTAGTGTGTGAAATGCTCGAATGAACATGAAAAATGGGGTTTAAAATCACTTACCTAGGCTCAATTTGACCAATCCGAGAGGTCGAATCGGATTGACGTGGTCGAATCCATGGTCGAACTCCTCTATTGGACACCCTCTCATCGCGATTCGACCACCATTCGACCAAGTGCTCTGGTCCAACTCTTACGTCATGGTCGAACTCGACTGTTCAGAACTTTCAGCTCCGACTCGACCTAGCCGCTTGGTCGAACTGATCATGCCTTGGTCGAACCCATCTGTACAACTCTCTGATTGGCAGTTCGACCTGCCCTTTGGTTGAACTCCTGGTCGAACTCACTACTGCTTGGTCGAATCAACCTGTAACAAACTTTCTGATCCTCAATTCGACCAGGGCTCACGCGTTCGACCTACATGTTTGGTCGAACTTGACCCCTGATGCTTCAAACTCGAAATTTCTTCATCCCCTACACACTTTAAGCTCAAAAATAAACATTCGGTACCAAAATAGATCAAAACTAGCTCGGGAATCAATCTTAAACTTGACATCCATGAGTAACTCCACATAACATACTAAAAAATAACACCAAACATTAAGCAAATTGCAAAAAATCAACACATTGCAACCGATAAAAGTTTTGATATGCCGCAAAAAATCAACTCCCCTAACAAACGGTACAAATAAAAGATTATACTCTCAATGCTTCAATGAGGTAAGTACATCACACCCCCAAACTTAGTAGAAATGATAGTGAAACTAAGTTTGCAAAGAGATGTAATAGCCGATTAATAAGCATATCAAATATAAAAATTTCTTACTCACACGAAAAGAAATAAAACAATAAATCGGGAGGGAAAGCCCCCAACAGGCGCTCATGTTTAACATCGGAGAGTCACGACAGTACCAATCTAGTGCAAGGTATCCTTAAAGACGACTCAAGCATCATCCGGCGACTTTTAATGCTTCAATCGATGCCCATTTGTCACGATAATGTCTCCATCTTTGTCCATAAGCTCAAAACTCCCCCTCCACAGGTTCTATAGATAATGAACGGCCCCGTCCACTTTGATTTTAATTTTTCTATTAAAAGCTTCAAACGAGAGTTAAAAAGCAATACCTCATCACCTTCCTTGAACTTCTTGTAAGAGATCTTTGAATCATGCCATTTCTTCATTCTCTCCTTGTAGATCTCCGAGTTCTTGTAAGTTCGATTCCTGGACTCATCCAATTGATTTATATGAGTCATCCTCAACTACTTTTGATCCTTCAAAGACAAGTTCAAACTCCTCAAAGCCCAAAAAGCTTTATGCTGAATCTCTACGGGTAAGTGGCATGGCTTCCCATAGACTATTTGATACGGTGACATATCCAACACCATCTTGTAAGCAGTTCGAAACCCCCACAAAACATCATTTTGCTTCATAGCCCAAACCTTTCTATTGGTTCCTACTACCTTCTCAAAGATTTGCTTCACTTGTCGGTTGGAAACTTCAGCTTGCCCATTTGCTTGAGGATGATAGGGTGTAGTGATCTTATGCTTAACTCCATAATCCTTAAGCACTTTCTCAAGAAGCTTGTTGACGAAGTGAGAACCTCCATCACTTACTAGTGCTCTAGAGACTCCATAGCGGGCAAAGATATGTTTCTTCAAGAAAGATAAAACAGGTCCTTGAATCATTCACATGAGTGGGAATGGCTTCCATCCACTTAGAAACATAATCCACAGCTAAAAGAATGTAAAGAAATCCATTAGATGGGGGAAAAGGCCCCATAAAATCGATCCCCCATACATCAAAGATCTCGACAACAATGCTCGACTGAAGTGGCATCTCATCTCGTCGACTTATATTTCCCATCCTTTGACATCTATCGCATGTCGCCATATAGGATTCATAATCTTTAAACAAAGTTGGCCAATAAAGAGCAGATTGAGGTACCTTCGCTGTAGTCTTTTGAGCTCCAAAGTGCCCCCATTAGGTTGTGCATGGCAAAAATCGAGTACACTCTCCATCTCCATCTCGGGCACACACCTACGGACTATGAAATCCATACATATCTTGTGGACAAACGGATCATACCATATAAATGTCTCAACATCCCTTTTGAATTTTGCAAGTTGATATCGGTTGAGATCTCTAGGAATTTCCCCTATGGCAATGTAATTCACATAATCCGCATACCATGGATCCATTCCTTGTGCAGCTACCACACATTCTCTTTCAGCTCCTTCAACAAGCATTGCCATAATCTTCTCATCAGGAAACATCTCTTCAATGTAACGAAAGAATCATCACAATGCTCTCTTGTCTCCAACCTTGATAGGTGATCCGCCAAAACATTCTCAGTACCCTTCTTATCTCAGATCTCCATATCAAATTCCTGCAAAAGAAGAATCCATCTAATAATTCTTGGCTTTGTTTTCTTCTTCTCCATCAAGTACCGGATCGCAGAATGATCTGTGTACACTATTGTCTTCATGCCAACCAAATACTGTCGAAACTTATTGAATGCATACACCACAGCTAAAAACTCCTTTTCAGTCACAGTGTAGTTCTTTTGTGCAGCATCAAAAGTTTTACTCGCATAGTAAATGGCACAGAACTTCTTTTCCCTCAACTGCCCAAGCACCACTCCAAGTGCTAAATCATTTGCATTACACATAAGTACAAACGGCTGAGTCCAATCCGATGTGATCAAGATAGGTGCAGTAATAAGCACCTCCTTCAAAACCTGAAAAGCTGTTAGACACTCTTCATCAAAAATAAAAGGAACATCCTTTTCAAGCAAATGAGATAAGGGCTTAGAGTATTTTGAGAAGTCTTGTATGAATCATCTATAAAAACCGGTGTGTCCAAGAAAAGACCGCACTCCCCTTTCTTTCGTAGGTGGTGGAAACTTCTCAATTGCCACCACCTTTGCTCTATCCACCTGCAATCCCTTGGCCGAAATATGATGGCCAAGAATAATCCCATCTCTTACCATGAAGTGACACTTCTCCCAATTCAAGACAAGATTAGTTTCTTGGCATCTCTTCAAAACAGTAGCAAGGTTAGATAAACAAATATCAAAGGAGGAACCAAACACAGAAAAATCATCCATAAACACCTCCATGATCTTTTCTATCAATTCATCAAATATGGCCATCATGCAACGCTGAAATGTAGCAGGAGCATTACACAATCCAAAAGGCATCTTCCTAAAGGAAAAAGTTCCATAAAGGCAAGTAAAAGTAGTTTTTTCTTGATCCTTGGGTGCAATCATAATTTGATTATAACCTGAGTACCCATCCAAAAAATAATAAAACTCATACCCTGCAAGACGATCAAGCATTTGATCCATGAAAGGAAGGGAAAAATGGTATTTACATGTATTTTCATTCAATTTCCTGTAATCCATACACACACGCCATCCCATAGGAATCCTAGTGGCTAAAGTCTCACCATCTTCGGCTTTCACTATAGTCATTCCCCCCTTCTTCGCAACTACATGCAATGGACTCACATGGGGACTATCACTAATCGGATAAATTATTCCAGCATCTAACCACATTAGGATTTGCTTCCTAATCACTTCTTGAATTGCGGGATTCACCCTCCGTGATTCTGAATGCTACTCTTGGCCTCATCTAACAACCTGATTCTATGCATGCAATAGGAAGGACTAATACCCTTTAAATCATCAAGAGACCAACCAATTGCAGATTTATACTTTCTAAGCACATTTAACAATTTCTCAAGTTGATCATCATCAAGGAAAGAAGATACAATTACCGGATATTTTTCATTATCACCTAGGTAGGCATACTTCAAGTGCTCCGGTAGCGGTTTCAACTTCTCTTTCTTCTCTTCCTGAGGTGCACTCTCTCGATCCAATGGCAAGTACTTCCTAGTCCACTTGACCTCTTCAACTTTGGTCCTTGTTGGCTCATACCTGTCATCACCCAAAGCAAGTAAGATTTCAAGAAATTCAATACATACCTCATTGAGAGATCATCAAGCTCTGTAGTAGAAAAAGTAAGAGACTCCATCAAACATGTCTCAAGAGGATCCTTCGACAGAATCAAAGACATGTCTTCATTCACAATCCCCTCCACTACATCAATACTGTGACACTGCATCTCCATTGGCATCTTCATTGCTTTATCAAGGTTGAATAGGACCTCTTCTTTATCCATCCTTAGCCTCAACTCACCCTTCTGCAAATCGATCATGGCTCCCGCAGTAGCAAGGAAAGGTCTCTCTAAGATAAGAGGGATATTATCCTTGTCATCCTCCATCTTCAGTACCAGAAAATCCACAACAAAGACTAACTTCTCACCCTTTGACAAGAACGTCTTCGATCACACCCTTCGGAAAAGTCATGGACCTATCCGCTAGTTGTATAGAGCAACTGTCGTGGGAGTCAACTCCCCAAACCAAGACTTTGAAAAGTAGACAACAATATCAAATTGATGCTTGCCCCAAGATCACACAAAGCTCTACGTGGCGGCTCCTTTCCAATTTCACATAAGATTGTGAAGCTTCCCGGATCCTTAAGTTTAGCTGGCAGCTTCCTCTGAATGATTAAGCTGCAGTTTTCAGACAAATTCACCATTTTAATTCCGTTCAAACTTCTCTTCTTCAAAAGAATATCCTTCAGAAAGCGAGCATAATATGGCATCTCCAAAATTGCTTCAGAAAAAGGAATGTTCAAGCTAATTTTGTTTATGATTTCTGAAAACTTCTTGAACTTCTCTTCCAATCCCTTTTTGACTAGCTTGAGAGGAAAAGGCGGAGGTATCTTTGTTTTGGGAATACCTCATTCATCACGTTCAGCTTTCTCCGCTTTATCCTTTTCTGCTTTCAATCTCTTAGCTCTTTCCCACTTCTTCTCTACTATAATCTTAGTACTCTGCTCTTTGGAAGGCACTAGAGTAGTTTCAACATCATGCGGAGCATTCAGCATGGAAAACAGCACAGAACAAGTGAGTTCAACCTGAGTTTGACCCTGGGTAGGTGGTCAAACTCGGCGAGTAATGGTTGAACTGCACACCTGAAAGTTTGTTCTCCCTCGTACAATCGGATATGACCATGGTTCGACCAACAGGTTTGGTCGAATTGTGGTGATCGTGGTCTAATCGGGCATCAGACAAAACAGAGTGCTCTGAACAGTCGAGTTTGACCTCAGTTCGACCAGCGATTCTGGTCGAACTCATCTGATTTTGGTCAAACTGGCCTTCTGACTCATCCAGACATCGCCCAGGTGCCGAGTTCGACCTCCCCTATTGAGTTTGACTTAGCTGTCTGGTCGAATCAGGGTTGAATCGGGCTCCTGTCGCTTCAGACTTCAATTTTGGCTTTATCGGTCCCTCATACTGCATTCTAGACCTCAGTGTAATGACGTTACAAGACTTTAGATTATCAATACTCTGAGACGGAAGCTTCTCTTTCTCTATAGTTTGAGTCAATTTGTTTACATTTCCTATCATCTCCCCCATTAACAACGTAAAGTCCTTCACTTGTGAAGACAAATCCTTATAATGATCATCAATCTTCTTCTCTAATTTGGCCTCAAGACGATATACTCTTGCATCATTCCTTGCCATGTACCTATTCACAGTATTCTCAAAACCCGGCTTCCCTTCTTCCACTTTAGCTCCCGGATCAACGCCGATAGGAGGCTGGATCGTATTATTCAGATTGCTCCATGAAAACTCAGGCCTTCTTGGTTGTTGATAACCACCCTGGGGACCACGATTGTTGTAGTTCCCTTGATAGTTTCGGTTTCTTTGATTCAGGTACCTAGTTCCTTGAATACTCTATCCGATGGCGTAATTTGCCTCCTCGATCTCCTCTTGGCTAGCTCCTTCATAGCCACTATCCTGCTGCATCATTGCACTCTCTGCGATAAATCCATGATTTGCTTTTGTTGGACTCTAATAGCTTGCTAATTTTAGTCAAGCTAGAGACAATCTCATCATCTCTTCCCGACTTCACCATAGTATGCTCAAACTGTGCTACTTTACCAAGGACATAAGTGCCTCTCACTCTATCAGTTGGCCAATCTCTAGAATCCATTGAAATATCTTCAAAAAGCTTCTCGGCCTCATTAGGTGACTTCGTCAGTAATGCTCCATTAGAAGAAGCATCAAGTAAAACACGAGAATCGCAGTCCAACCCATTATAGAAAATACTGATATATTGAGCTTTAGATAGCCCATGCTGTGGACACTTCCATAGCATATCCTTGAACATGTCCCAAGCTTCATGAAATTTCTCATTGCCATGGATAGAAAATTGATTGATTTCCTGCTTTATCTTGAACACCTTTGAAGGTGGCATGTATCGCTCCAGGAATTTCACTTTCAACTTCTCCCATGTATCACATTCAGCAGCATCCAGATTATTATACCAATCTCTCGCTTTTTTATTCAGCGAGAACTTAAACAGTATAATCTTCCTCGCATCCTCATGAGTTCCTGCATCTTTTTGTGTGCTTGCATAACCAAGGAACTTATTCAGATGTTGTTGTAGATCTTCAAATGTTCCCCCAGAGAAGGGATTCTTTTCAATCATGGTTATAAGAGCAGGGTGTAGATCAAAATTAGCTCCAGTTCCTCTTGCTTCTAACAACCCAGAATTGCCTGTTTCGTTGTTTTTAAAGACTTCCCGGATGGCAAGTGTATTCGGGTCCACTGCCATGTTGATTGCTTCTACTTCTAAATTAACTTCGGTTGCAGTTTCAATCATTTGCGGATTCAGCACGTCAACTTCAACTCCTAAATCAAGAGCTTTAGTTGGTTCTACTTTCTTGTTCTTATTCTTCTTCTTCTTCTTCTTCTTTGTCCTGGACGATGCTCCGATCTCTGGATTATATGGCTCTAATTCACCTTTCTTTGATCTTGTGAGCATACACCTAATAAAAATAAGTATTAGAAATCAAAACAAGAATAATAATCTCAATTAAATTAGATATAATCAAAAGATATTTAATGCCGTCCCCGGCAATGGTTCCAGAAACTTGATAGTCGTTTTCTCAACACACAAAATTAATCCTCAAGTATAAGGATATCAATTGTAGTTTCGAAGGTGACCAAGTAATTATCGAATCCGAGGGACGGATTATTATCAATTCAATTATATTCTATTTAACTAAGATTATGTTGACAAAATTGATTTGGTTTGTTTATTAAAGTAAATAACATTAATTGAAATAGCAAAGTGATTAAACAAGCAATAGAGAAACTTCGGTGGTGATCAAGTAATTAATAGAGTAGTTCGTCAGGTAATCCAGTTTTACTAATTAATTTCCTTTCCATGTGTTGTTGTCCGACTCTGCCTTGTGGTTCATGGACACATCACTAAACCATGCAAGCGTACTATATAGACACAAGTAAGCAAGCGTATGACACGTGTGAATATCCTTGGAGCAAGATGTATACTTTACCCCCCCTTTCTAGGCACTATCATAATTAATTATTTCCCGTGCACTTAATACTCTAACCCGATTTGATCTCCCTTTTTAGGTACTATAAAGTTATACTCTTTATCCTACTTATTAACTTGAATATGATTCAATTAACAAGTATCTATATAAGACAATTCTAATAAGACTTCGGAATCCCTTCACTTAGAATTATAACATACAATCCTGCTCAGCGGTGCACGCACTCAATCAATAACCAAGAGATATATTCAGACTCTACATAACAGTTAAAGATGCACAAAACGACCTTGAGTATGAATTAAAGAGGCACAATCTTATATAGAATAAACCACAAGTAGTGTTGTACGGAGTTTACACATGAAAATTCAATTAACTCATAAAACTTTCATAACCCTAGAACTACCGGAGCGATTCTATCCCATGATTGATCTAGGAACAATCATGGCTAGTTGGTATGATTTTACTTGACTCGCCAGACGAACCTCTCCTCACGACTCCTTCAGATGATGGTAGGGCTTGGTGATGGATAGATTATGAATTCCTTCTTGTTCTCCTTCTCTTCTCCTGCAAAAGCTCTTCTTTTAAATTTGTAAACTCTCCTTACGGCCTTGGATGGGCTTTTTGAGAAAATACACACACTGAAGGTGTAAAAATATAAATTTGGTAAGTTTCTGGATGTCGATTCGACCAAACACATTGGTCGAACTCCTGCATATTGGTCGAATCCCTGGTCGAATCCCTCTGTAACTTGGCTTCTGACTCTAGATTCGACTAGAGCGTTGGTCAAACTGGATACTACCTGGTCGAACTGGAACTGCTTATGTTTAGGCTACTAGTTCGACCACGGTTCGACCAAGTAGTTTGGTCGAACTCGGTTGTCGTGGTCGAACTCGACTTTTCCGAGCTCAGTTTGACCAGAGGTGCTGGTCGAACTCCCTTCTTCTTAGTCGAACTCAACCCCTGTGTGGTCGAATCCACCCCTGTTTTTGCCTCTTTCCAGATTCTATCACTTCCATCTCATTTTCCATCGAAAATCAACTCAAATATCCTTGTAAACTCCCAATTCATGACTTTCCACCAAGTATAGCAATTCACATCGAATTACCATCATTAATTACACCATAAGTACACGAATTCGGGCTCAAAACTTGTGAATTTACACACTCATCACCCATGTAAGAGTATTTTAATATTTTCATCTCAACATATCAAAAGCCCAATTCAAGCCTCCCAAAAACACAGAGAGAGAAATAATATGAAAAACAACACGTTCCCACAATTAGAGTCCGGTAATTCCTTTTCCTTTTCATTTAAAGTTTGGAGGAAGAGGATAGTTAGGGGAAACAAAGCTTACAAGTTAGAAGGGAAGGTAGGCTTGGCACTAGTACCATTACTCGCGGAGCCGTTCTCCGATGAAGGTGTCGATGACTTCTTCACGGTGGAGAGATTCTATCTTTGGGTCGAACTACTTTGTCTCTGCGCCATTAGACCATTCATCTCCCTTCTCAGGTGCAACTACACAGAAATCCTCACATCCCAAAAATATGAAGCAGACAAGAGGATTCGATTGGAGAGGTCAATAGAGAAACGGAAAAAATTCAGAGAGAGGAGATTCAAGTGAACGGCTGGAGATTGGCGCAACCCTCTTCTCCCCACTTTCTTGGAGAAATCGGCATAACACAACGGCAGAATCTAGCGACAACAAAACTGTAGGAAAGACCAGCATTAGCGATCGTTGAGAGAATTGTAAGTGGGCTAAGAGATATCGAAGGTGGAGTGAGAGAGAGAGAATAGTAGATGCAGGGAGAGAAAGTAGGGTTGTCAATTTTACCTGCGGTACCCAGAGCAATGGTCAAGGATAGAGTAAGCTTAAGTGCGTAACGGATCGTGTAATACCTAATCCCAATAAAAAATACGCGGGTAAGGATAGGGTATGGGTCTTTCTTTTATACCCGATTACCCGACCCATTATTCGATCCTATTACCTAATATAAAATTATATATATTATACATATATATAATATTACTAATACAAAAATTAAATAATATTAATTTTTTTAATATAAATATTAGCAGCATAGCCATCTCAGCCATAATCATATTAGAATTAGGGCTTAATCCCTCATTTTCAATCTCTATCCATCAGTTTACTCTTTATTATTAATTTTTATTTTTATGCTTTATGTTATATTTATTTATATTTTATTATTATTATTTTTGTTGATTGTGTGAGAAAAAATAATTTGGGGACGAATTGGGTAGAGTAGTTCGGACAGGTTTAAATTACTATGGGTAACTGTATTATACCCATATAGTGTACTCATCTATTATTTTTTGTGGGTACCCGTATACTCACAGATTATCCATGGACCCGATAAATATACCTGCACCCTACCCAATGCTCAAATATAGGGTAATAGGATAGGGTGAGGGTAAGGTAATTAAGTAGCGGGTAGTATGTGGTTATGCTCTACTCGTACCCTATCCTACTCGTTTATATCCCTAAAAGAAAGAAGGTAGAATGAATTATTTACTCGAGTTTTAGTTTTATATGACCCATTTGAAAATGAATTGACCCGGTGCACAATTGTAAAATCATGAAATTAGGTGCACCAAATATCAACTAAAAAAACATCTAAGTACCAGAATGACAGCTTTGATGTTGTCCCTACCGATATGGATCCCGAGGTGGCCAGATTCATGCTTTCTGAGAATAACGTCTACGAGATCCTCACCACCGTACTTGCCACATATTTTCTTCAGCCTTTGCTCCTCCATGATGGGATCAACAATAGCGTCAAATTCACGGTAGAGCTTCATTAGTTTGTACTTGTTGGAGGTGAAGAGATGCAGCAGGTGGTAGGAGGGAAAGAGATCACCGCACACGATAGCCGGAAAATCTTCTCCCTTAAATTCATAGCTTCTCTCGACGTCACCGACTGTAGACTCTGAATCAGCCCACTTATCCCCTTTCTTGTTTCGACTTCCATGATGTGCTCTGATTTGGTTTCGAATATGGGTTTATTGGTGGGGTGAATTGGAATTTCACCCGCGAATACTAGAATGAGATGTCTCATCCCACGTTGAATGTGGTATATGTAATACCTAAGACATGAGTTTATCCACTGCGGACCCTTTTTATTAACAGGCCCATGAGTTTATGCGTTTAACCTACCAAACAACGTATTATAAGGGTTTACAATCAATCATTTGGCAATACTCGCTACCAAACGAGCTGGTTGAGATTAAAAGGTACTCCTAGTACTCCCTTCGTACCCCATAATCGTTCACCTTTATTGTACCGTGGATATTAAAAAATATTACTTTTTGAGTAACTTTCTTGACTTTTGGGGGTAATATGATATTTTTAAATAATAAAAAAATTATAAAGTATGTTATGTGTGGAAAGAAGAGATGATATTCTTGAAATTAATGTGTACTATTGAGGTTTTAGATTAGAATAATATTTTCTTTTTGGAGGGTGAACAATTATGTGGGATAAATAAATAAGGAAAGAGTGAACGATCTTCAGGGATGGAGGGAATATTTAAATATGTAATAGATTGAGAGATGTTCCTTCCAT
This sequence comes from Pogostemon cablin, assembly GCA_023678885.1. Taxonomy (NCBI): domain Eukaryota; kingdom Viridiplantae; phylum Streptophyta; class Magnoliopsida; order Lamiales; family Lamiaceae; genus Pogostemon; species Pogostemon cablin. The sequence goes on along the minus strand of CM042961.1, from coordinate 25,916,661 downwards.
TCAGTGCGAAAGTTTATGCTTTTTTTTTGCACATGTATTAATGAATATAGTACTTCCTACATTCCAATTTCAACTTTCATTCACACTTTGCGTTGTAGTCCGTCCAACTTTAATTTCACAATTTCATAAAAAAAATGACATTCAACTATTATCCGTGCAATGATTACTAACACACTTTAATTTAAAAAGTGACATCACTTCTTTTCACATACTATAACATACTTTACAATTTAATTATTAATTATTACTCAAAAATACCACATTACCCTAAAAAATACTCCCTTCGTCAGGTTCTAAGGTGTCCATTTGCTTTTTGCACGTGGATTAAGGAGTATTATTATTATATGTAAAGTGGGTAGTTGTATTAGATGAAAGTGGTGGGCCATATTGTGTACTTTTTTTACTAAATAGGAAAAATGGATACCTTTGACCCGGACGCCAAAAATAGTAAAATAGACACCTTAGAAGCGGACGGAGGGAGTACTTTTTAATTTGCGTATCTACAGTACATGAGAAGATGAAAATAACGGAGAGAGTATTTTAATGTGTAATATATAGATTTAAAGGGTACTTTTACTTTAATGCCTCAACTTTATTTTGAATTGATGACAAATTATGTAATATTGTAAAAAAAATAGAGTATTAATTTTTAAGTGTAGGGCCCACACTTACTAAAGGTGAAAATATAAACTTTAAGTGAGACGCCTAAAATGGCAATGTGCAAATGTTATGGTGGGACAGAGGAAAATAATTTTTTAATATATAGTACGTAGTTGTATTAGTTGTGTGTGTAGGCTCATGGAGAAATATTAATTATTTGTGTAGGTCCCATTTACCAAATAAGAAATATAACTATGCAGTGTTTGCAACACTCACGCTATGTTTGTTTTCAGTTTACCTGAATTTCAAAAACCAATGAATAATAGCATATGTTTATTTTGGGTTTTTGGTATGATGAGTTTTAACTTTATATATGTTAAATAAATGTGTAAGGTATGCGTGGTGATATGTGTGAAAGTGTATTAATTGATGTAAAAAAATAGAAGAGATGATAATATTAATTGAGGAATGAGAATATATAAAAGGTCAGTAAGTTAGGGGTTAATATGGTTTGGAGATGTATGTATCGGTGATTTTGAAAATTTGAGTATAGATTTTGAAAATAAAAAATCAAATTCAAATTTGAGAACAAACAAAGCATCAGATTAAAAAAGTATTCTAATTAGAATTACATGTCAAATCTATTGTGCACCACATTTTAAAAAAATATACATATATTGTTAAGAATTTATCTCAATATGCCGAAAATTTTATTACAAAAAGAGTATATTGATAGAAAAAGATCATGAATGACCAAACAAGCGGTTAAAAATCAACAATAAATTATATGCCCAAATATTTATTAATGTAAAGACAAGATTATATCAACCATAGTCGTTCAATTGCCTATAGTCTCTTGAGGCAACCACATTCATTAGAAAGGAAGAATCTATCATTGTTGATTTTCTAGAACCCTTCCTCACGGTTTAAGACCTAGTTATAGGCCTCTTTCCGTTGTATTTTTTTTGGGGAGGGTCAACTTTTAATGTTCTTTTGAAAAAATATCACTTTCTTTATGCATCACATGTTGTTTTTCCTCATTAGTGTTAACTTCCCCTACAGAAGGATTATAGCAACCAAAAGCTTGGTTGAAGGAGAAGTCTCTATGGCATCAAGTTTTCTTGACCTGCAAGTTCATTATAGACCACGAGATATTGGTTGTAAGGGATTTCATCATCCTGTTCATCGATCGTAGGTTGCCCTTTTACAACCTGGTCACTCGAGCTATGACACTAATTGCCCTTAGTAATGTGATCGGCTTCACTCTGATCAATCATTTAGCAAGTCCGTACATCCTCCAAATGGCTAGCAACAACATTAACCTGGTCTTCAACATAGTTAATTCTTATCATCATCAAGAAACTCAAACTTGTTTGACGTGCATGGAGTATCGGAAGCAGCAGATTGTTTTAGAATGTAAGTGGAGGTAGAAGTAGACTTCACAATCCATTTTTTTTCATTTGTCGAAAAAACATCATTATCATTGTTCTGATTCTTAGAGTATTTCTTTCTGCATTCATCGACTTTATGACCCAAGGTGTGTTAAGAGCAGCAGAACTTTGGAACATTTTTGTAGCCAAGCGAGATGCACAAGGTAGAATTGGCGATCTTCATATTAATCTGATCAGGTAAATGATCTTGGACATCAACATGCATAAACCAAATATTAACTCTCATACATCCATCCACAACACTCCGATCCATCCACACCACCACATCCTTGGGACTACATAGTCTTCCAAACATTCACTCATCTTGCACCTCTAAGGTTCATCAATGTTTGCCTACTTGAGAAGGAGAACAAAAAAGATTTAGAACGCTAGAGGAGATAACAGAGAACCACACCATACCTAAGTTTTTTCTTATTCTTTCTTTAATCTTTCTGAATTATAGATCTATGAGTATTTTTTTTTTCATAACCATGGGTATTGATTGTAACACCATGAGCTAGTACTTTTCTGGATAGTTCTAGGAATTTTGAAGGTTTTATTGTTGGATTGATGATCTGGACTAGGTGATTGGTGTTAAATTCACTTAAAAATTGGATCAATTATATGGCTTTATTTCAATAGTTAAGCATGATTTTCATAGAAAATACAATTAATTGCTTGATTACTTGGAAAAATGTATTTTTGTGATTTTCTCAAATTTTTTTTTTTGTAATTTTAAGGCAAAAATGGATTCTAAAAGTTAAGAGAAAGATGTGAGAGAAACGGCGTTCAATTTAGAGTTAAAACGGCCAAAATAAGAATTAATTCAATAAATTCTATTTTTGTTTCATGAGCCAAGCTATCCCACATTGAAAAACTTATCCCAAATTCCTCATACCCTACTACTATAAATACCCTATTCAATAAAAGCCCCCATATCATTCAAGTTTCATAATTTACATTTCATATTTAAGAATAGAATTTGGGGAGAGATCTCCAGTAATAGAGATTCTTCCCCCCTTTGGGGAGGAATTCAATTTTCTTACATGTAATTTTTTTCTTAAATTTTATTGCTTTCCAAGAAGTGGAGACACCAAGAAAATGATAAACTTGGTGGTTGAAAAACCTCATTCAGTGAAATCAGTCTTACTTATTATCTTTCTATTTTCCATGCTTGGGTGATTTGATTAATACTTGGATATTAGGTTAATTTGTGACATTGTCTAAATTATGTTCCCGTCTTTGATTAGTTTCATTTATGGATGCTTAATTGATTAATTTATATGTTTGATTTATGTGGTTAATGTTTGCCTATTTTTGTAGCACTCATGAGCAAGAATACTCGATCGTTGTAGTAGTATATCCCAAGAAAAATTATCAATCCACAAAGGAGTTATGTTCGGACTAGCAAAATACGCGAATTCATGTTCATGTTGTTTTTGTAAAGATGATCGGGGGTTTTGAGATTGATTAACTACTTAAGCAAGTAGCAAGTAAATAAGAGAGCGAATAGGAGAAATGACAAGTAAAGATGAATAACAAGTAAAGAAAATGGGTGCTAAAGTTCAAGTATGGAAAAACATGGGATTAGAAACATCCAAGCATACTCGATTCATATTATCATGCAAAAGGAATTCAACTCAATTGATGTAGACTAAGGGTGATCACGATTGTATCCTAAACTCCCTTTCGGGTTACAAAGATTGTTGATCCATTTTAGACTCCCAAAAGCACTTAAGATCAAAGCCCAACATTAATCCCTTCCATCTAGGTACTAGTTAGATTAAACTCTCTCTTTTTGTGTACTAAGGCCAACGAATGGATTGGTTCCCCTCATTGAATTCAAATATCCTTTCGGTCAAACCCAAACTCAATGTCTATTCATGCCTTCCTAATACTATAGAGGGTCGTTTCCGTCTCACTCCAAGCAATACATACATGAGAATCATGATAGTATTTAATTACCATAAATCAATTCATTGATCAACAATACATTAAACCAATAATCAATTATGAATAACAAACCATGCCATCACAATATCAAGGCAATTAAACTCCATGAATAGAAATCAACATCAATTAAATCAAAAACCAATTTAATCCACATGATAATACAAATCTAACATGCTCTTCATGTTCCTAATCCCACTAGAGGGATTAGCCTAACATGATAAAGGTAACAAAACACATAAATGATTCATTACAAATATCCATAGTCTAAATCCAAAAGAAAATCAAAAGAGATGTGAATCTTCCCTAGCAATTTCTTGTAGAGAATCTTCAATACTTATGGATCTCCAACTCTAGCTCTTGATTTCTTGAAATCTCTCACACCCAATAGAAGGGATGAAGTTTTGATGGAGAATTAATGGAGATGGATCAAGATGGATGAAGGTGGATGGAGATTATGGTATGAAATGGAAGGAAAGGTGTGTGATGTGTGTGTAGAGGAAGGAATTTCGGATCTGATCTCAATTGTTGAATAAAGGGGTATTTATACCCCTTGGGAAGCTTCTAGAAAGATTCTGATTTTTTTTTATCCCAGACACGACACTAGTCGTGCGACGCAACACGGCCATAAGATGGCCGTGTTGTGTCTTCTGTTGCTCTCACACGGCTATTCTGGACAGGGCCGTGTTACGCAACACGTCTCGTGTGCTGCAACACGGCTCGTGTGCTGTAACACGGGCATAGGGTGGTCGTGTTGGATCTTCTGATGTCGGCACACGGCCACTTCTTACAGGACCGTGCGCTGTACACTGCCCGTGTTCTTGCTGCCCTGCTTCCTCTTTCACTGTTTTGGCTCGTTCTTCCTCGTTTCAACTCCGAATTGAGATCCGCTTCTTCCTACGTCTTCCTTATCACATCTAACATCCAATAAAAACACAAAATACAACCAAATAACACATAAAATACGGATAAAATCATACGAAAAGACATATAAAAAGACACTAAAATCTAGGTGAAAATAGCGCCAATCAGTTAATTGTCTATTGCATATGGTTAGAACAAGAGTTCAATTATGTGTCTTAGGTGTTAATTGAATTATTTCATCATATGGGTTATAGGATTAATGTGGAAAGAGTTGGAGACGACCTTTCATGTTTAGAACTACATAAATAGACACTAGATAGGTTAGATTGAGAGGTCAATCAATCTAGTAAGGGGAATCAACCTTAGTTAATTCATAGTACCTAAAAATGGAATATTACCTCTGATTTAGTATCTATTTTGAAAACTCATACGAGTAATTAGTACCTATTGGGAGGTGTTCACTTTAGTCTCAATCTTATCTGCTATTTTGGGGCCTTTTTAAGGGTCTAACATCCTCTTCATCTTAAGAGAGAGAGAGAGAGAGAGAGAGAGAGAGAGAGAGAGAGAGTTTAGGTGAAAATCGTAATCGCTCTTATTATGATAGCTTAAATTGGGAGGCAATTAGATATGTTGCATGATTGATCCATTTGAAGTGCATCATGAAAATTTTCTTTGCATTGAAAATTTAAAAATATTGTAATTAGTTTCATTTCCTTACTTTTATTCTTCTTTATTGGTCATCCCTAACTAATACGAGACTATAACTTGAAGGCCACGAATTCTAAATTCTCATGGTTCAATAATTTAATTTGGTTGCTCGTGAATTACAAACGATAAGAGTACACTTGCTCTTTATTGCAAAAAAATAATGCACCACTACGTTATGAATATTTGCAGAATATTTATTCCCTTATTGATGCTTTGATTTTTAGACTTAAATCTTTCTTCTGTCGATCTTTACTCAGTTGTATCTATGACATTGACCTATGCATGTTTATAATTGTTGCTTGCGTCACCAGGAAATTATATTTTTTGATTTGTTATGAGTAAAGGGGAATGACCAATATAACTTTTATTAATTAGAACTGCCAATATTGGATATCTGATTGGTCTATTAATTACATGTCTATATGATTAGGTTTCTTAGATGATTAGATAAGTAATTGAAGTTTTGTTCTTAAGAACCTATAAAGGGAAGTCTAGTGCTCTAACCTTAGATGGAATTAGCATGAAGTACTAGAAAGGGAGTGAGAATTACTCTTCTGCATTTGAGGTTTTGAATTAGATTTACGTGCTAAGTTTGCTTGACTTGGAGATTTAGCATATTTAAGTGATTACTACTATAGTTTCTGCAAGGATTTTAGCTGATTGTTTGGTGATTTAATTTGATTGATTTGTACTGGATTTTCTAGAGTTATTTTGTCTTCTCTCTTGAAACACTTGTGTTATTTTCATCGCATATTTATTTTATTTATTATTTATTTTTCTGCATAATTAGTTTAATAATTTTCAAACTCAGAAAATATTATTTTGTCTTTATTATTGGTGGTGCAAATTATATTTTTATGGTAGTCTATTTAAGTCTAATCCCGTAGGTTCGATAATGTAACTTGGTGAAGCGTGTGATACAACTGATCCCTTATATTTGAGGGTAATGATTCTTGTGAGTGTACAACATATCAGAATTTGAAGAGTAATGTTTTTCATTCAGAAGAGTAATGGTTCATCTCTGTAAAAATATTTTTTCATGTACTAAAGAATAAATTTGGGTGCACGTGTAAACCTGATTCACACAAGTGCTTGTCCTTCTTATTGGGTACAATATTAAGTTTTTATTTTATTAATTTATATTATATTACTTATTTAAAGAATAAGAGTATAGAGTACTAATTTTCGGATCGTATCAGATTTGTGTTTACTAATATAATCTTCTTACATATCAGGCGTATAGAAAATTTTACTTAAATGCATTATAGAGTAAAGTTAAGCTAATAATTATAATTACATGGACAAGTTTTGTGTGAGATTGTCTAGTATAATTGATATACACTTTTTCTTAAATAATTATAACTTTTTATTTATTTATGAATTATTTATAAAATATTTTACCGAAAGATTATTACTCCCTCCGTCTCACTAAACTCTTCACCGTTACAGTAGATACGGGATTTAAAAAAAGTTACTTTTTTGACCAATTTTATTGATTTTAAGGGGTATTGTGGTATTTTTAAGTAATAAATAAATGATAAAGTAAGTTATGTGAGTTAGGTAAGAATGGCATTTTTGAAAATATGATGTAGTGAAAGGTTATTTATTTTGAGACTTTTACTATTTTTGGAGGATGAAGAGTGTAGTGGAACAAACAAATGAGGAAAAAGTGAAGAGCTTGTTGGGACGGAGGGAGTACTTTTTAATGATTAGAGGTCACTTTTTTATTTAAAATATAATTTCCTTTAATCCATCTAAATAGGCAATTTTGTTGAAAGAGAACCAAAAAAGCTATTACAATGGCAACATGATAAAGAGAAAAATAAGTATATATGGAACGTAAACCTTACACAGCGGGTAGAGGATCATATTATAAATTAACAGAAGCAGAAGTTCTCCGTATTCATTTTTGTGAAGAGAAAGTGTCTAACAAAATTTGGAGTTTATCCCACCATTTGATGTTTCTATCAATATTCGAAAGAGCGTCGACAACTTTGTTACCCTCTCGATAGATTTGAGTAACAATGAAGGATGTAAGCCATCATTTGGTACGATACCATTTACTTAAGAAATCCCAAGGAACCTTCAGGGCAGGGTAAGCAAATATATAGAAAACATAAGTGGAGTTAGTCTCCAACCATATGTTGTTCCATCCTTTCTCAGCGGCAATTTCAATGGCCAGCAATGTAGCTTCTATCTCCACTTCATAGGCAAATCTTGCACCGAATCCACATGTAAAGCACCCCATCGCGAAATCTCCGAAATTTCTGAATATCTCTCCTCACGAAATCATATAAGGAGAAGTTAATGCATACCCGTCTATATTTACTTTCATCCAACCCGCATCTAGTGGCTTCCATCTGACAAGTATTATCCTAGGTGCTTTATCAGGCCTACCAACAATTCTAAACTAGTGTATTGTATATAGTTCCACTATGCTATTAGCCATGGTTCCCAACTTCATGTCGTTCAATTCATATACTTATGCTTTAAGTTGGTTGGCAGTTTGTAGTGGATTAGAAAGAGAATCATCGGCGTGCATTTTGCTCTGACTTTGTGTTCCAAATAGTCTAGAAGTACGTGATCAATGTACTTTTTCATATATTAAGAATTTGCCTGCTCCTATCAAATTTTATATAATGATGAATCAACTTTAAAACCCTTTATCAAGAGGGATGTCTTTGCCAAACATTAAACCATCTGTAATGTGTGTGAATACTCTTCGAGAAAACCAGCATGTGGTGAAGAGGAGATCTACAACTCCTCAATTTTCCTACGAAAATAGCACATTTTTGAACCCTCTATTAGTAAATTTATCCCAAGAGATTAGAACTCCACGAATGGCTTTTCATGCAGTTAGAGATCTCCGTCGTATGATGAAATTGCTCCAAATTCATCTGGCCTAAGAAGAGATCCGGTATTTCCTTCTTAAATGGAGGTAAGCATTACGAGATGTGACCTTGACATGAATAATTTACTTCCATATCCTGCGATCAATAGTGTTATCAGTAATAAGAACTGTTAGATTGTATACTAAAAGTTTAGCTTTTGTATGAATAATGTTTTAACAATGAATTTGAAATGAGAATCATATGATCAAACGTTTTGCATATTATAATTTCTCTATATGTTATTGCAAGAGTCTACTTACTTTATACTGTAGATAATATGGTGTGCGGTGTCGCACAGAAAATCATATTATCGGCACCTTATAAAGTATAAACAGATGCTCACAACTGAGATAGATGGGGACAATCTATCGGGATGGTTGTAGTGTGATTTGGTATTAGTTTGTCTTGACTATAAAATCACATTAGTGCACTTTGTGTGTATTGAGTAGGATCGCTTGAGATCGTTCAACTTATACTGACTATATAGAAGAACTTGATCTCAGTAATTTTGAATGTTCGTGCTCTTAATCCCTATACAATAACCTCGACACATAAGCTAATATATAACTCTTTGATTCATCAATGGGTGAGATTTAAATATTAAATCAACAAACTCGGTGAGTTGAAAAATAGTGTTGTCTCTATGGTGTGCTATTGATTGTAGAAGAAATTCGTGTCCTATTAAATAGATTGATGATGTCCCCTTGAGGAGCTCATAAGGATTGTCATGTAAACCCTGCAGGTGGATTTATTCCTGCATGATAACAAAGTTGAGTGGTACTACTCTCGGATGAGATATTAATTAATGGAGTTGTCAGTAACTTAATTAATTAATGGACATTGTATACCTTAAACATGGAGAGAATAACAGGCTCATAATAAGAAGGAGCCCATAACGTAATTTGAGATAAGAGCGGTAGTGCAGTAATAATATTTTAGTGGATTATATTATTATTATTGGATTTAAGTATAAGTTTTGGGCTAAACATGGATACTTAAGCCCAATAGACGCCCGACTCTAATTTCTCATGATGGTCCCTGTTGTAGCCTATAAATAAGTCATCTAAGCTTTTAGGAACCCTAATCTGATCGCTATTCACGTGAGATAGAGAGGGAGAAAAGCAGATTGAGATGATCTTTAAGATCATCGCTCACACGATGTCAAGATTGGACTTGGGAATATAACAGAAGATCAAGATGTCATTTTCTACAGCTATTCTTCTTCAACATACCTTGATGAAAGGTAATATGATTCTGTACTTTTGCTTCCGCTGATATAGAATCGCATGAAACCCTAATGATTCACGTTAACTAAATGATCGAATGCCAATAATTGGTATAAGAGCTTCGATTTTGTGGCTAAACGTGACACGTTAGACTCGGGATTATGTGTCAAACGTGGATTAAGGTATAGAAATTATATTTTTTGTTGAATACTCTAAACATTTGACGGCGGCCAAATGCGGCAGAAAACGGCGGACGAACGACGGTGGCTGTCGGGTGAGCGGCACTGGGTAGCGGCACAAGTCATGCCAATGGATGGCACGAGTCATGCTAGCAAAGTACGATGTGGATAGCGAATGGAGGCTGCACAGGGTACAACGTACGGTGGCGCAGGCGATGGCGCACGGTGGCACGAGTTGTGCCTGAAGAATAGCGATGGGCATTAGTCAGGCGTGTGGGAGACGTGCAGTGGTGATGGGTGGTGTCTTGGCACACTAGGCGTGCATCACTGGTGGCTGGTACGAGTCGTGCCAGTAGATGGCATGAGCCGTGCCAGCATCGACCGGGGCAAGCAGTGGCACTGTTGGTGGGAAAGTGTTGCAGCGATGGGGCATGGTGATTCATCTCGGCACATGATACGAGCACGACCGACAGGCGCGAGGGCGACTGAAAGCTTGCGCATGAGTCATGCCGAAGGGCTGCACGACTGGCGAGGACAGGCGGGACGTACGTTGCACGGCATAACAGACGTGTGGAGGTAGCGGCATGACGGGGACTGCTGTGATGCACAAGTCGTGCTGACGACTGGCATGACTGTGAGTGATTTCTAGCGTGTCAGATGTGGGCAGCACAAGCGGCGGGCATAGACGGCATGAGTCATGCCGGCGAGCGGCACGAACGGTAGATGTGTAGGGTGCAGGCATGGATACAGGCACACGGTAGTGGCACGACCCATGCAGCTGGACGGCAAGAGTCGTGTCGATGTATTTGTTGAGCAACAGTTTCATTTTTTTGTTCGTCATGTGATTCCTTGCATTTTTCATCATGATATATAACTGTCATAATTTGATTTGATTATCTGATTATTGTTATATATGTTATGCATGTTCTGAGTGATTTACTGCTTTAAATTGCTATGATAGGAGCATGCTAGTGCATATTTTATTATTGAATATTATATGCATGTAAAAACCCTCGGTGTTAAATAAATAAGTGGGAGAGAGGATTGGTTAATTATTCCTGCGGCCTCCATTATTGGTTTGTAAGTGATGTGAATAAACTTGTGTGTTGGCTATAGTGCCTTCCTCCCAATCAGATGAGTTTATTCACGGATCACTGGTACAAACTTCTTTATGATGATTGTAGAAAGTTACCCGAGCGCGTGTGATCTTCTGCATCTGAAGGGACATAAGCTTGTGCAATGGACTTGGAATCAAATATTGGTGAACACTTAGGTGCAAATAATAAGTACCCTCCCCATCGGAGTCACTACTGTTATTTGCATGGTTAAAAAGGAACTTACTTTTAATTATTTTATCATAAAGTTAGGTTGACGAATGAAATTAATGATAAAATATTCTCTTGTAAATATTCGAATTTGTATACGTCCACACTATGGTGGCATGCAAATTCACGGTGCTTGAGTTGTTTGTGAATTTTATTTTATATTGTTTTGAGGGAATCAATATAAATTGATAAATTTGAAGTGTTTGATCTTTTTATTTATTTATCATTCTCAGGATTTTTGAATGGCACTCAATTCACTTTCTGTCATACTTAAAGAACACAAACTTATTAGCACAAATTATTTTGACTAGAAATAAAACATGGACATTGTTTTAACTGCTGAAGATTATATCTTTGTACTCACTGAGGAATGCCTTGTGGCATCTACTGATGATACTGTGAAGAGGAAAGAGTTGCTTATAATAGGTGGGTTAAGGCTGATAGGATGACTAAGTGCTATATTTTGGCTTCTATGTCAAATGTGCTTCAGCATCAACATTAAGCCATGAACTCTGCCTATGATATGATGCAAAATTTTAAGGAACTCTTTGGACATCAGAGTCGTCCTGCTAGGTCGCGGGGCATGGCTGTGCTGATGAACACCAAAAATGCAGAGGGCACTCCCATAAGGGAACATGTCCTTAGGATGATGGGCCAACTTATTGAGTTGGAGGTTCTTGGAGCGAAATCGATGGGGAAACCCAAGTCAATATCATACTCTAAAGCTTGCCTAGGAGTTTTGAGTAGTTTCATCTAAACTATGGTATGAACAAACATTTGTACACGTTGGCGGAGCTTCTGACAGAACTTGTGGTGGTGGAAGAACTGTTTCGTAGAGCTCCTCAGGTTCATGTTGTTGAAAATATTGCTTATCTTAGGCCGAAAGACGGTAGGAATAAGAGGAAGCAAGGAAATTTAGCACAAGTAAATCAAGTGAAGGAAAAGGGTGGTACGGTCAAGAAGCCTAAAGGCAAGTGCTTCAAATACAAGCAGTCGGGACACTACAAGGCAGACTGTTCTCTTTTGAAAGTGAACAAGAATGGTAAGTCTTATTTACTAGTTGTTGAATCGTGTTTAGCGGCGGTATCTGCTGACACTTGATGTGTAGTTACGGGAGCCACTGACCATGTCTGTAATTCTTTGCAAGGGTTCCACCAAACCCGACAGCTTAGTGATGGGGAAATTACCATACTCATGAGGAATGCTACAAGAGTAGCGGCTATTGCAGTGGGAGATGTTTATTTATTTTTCAATAAAAATAAAAATCTTGTTTTGAGGAATTGTCTTTATGTACCTCATTTTAGAAAGAATTTAATTTCAGTTTCTAAATTGTTTACGGATGGATATTATGTTTCTTTTAATGACAAGGTTGTTATAAGGAAAAATAGAATTATTATCTGTAATGGTGCATTGGTAGATAATTTGTAGACTCTTAATCCAATTCCTCCCATAGTGCAACAAATTAAATTGAATAATACATCTACCAATAAGAGAAAAGAACCTTCAACAATGAACCAAACATATCTTTGGCATCTAAGATTAGGTCATATTAACTTGGGTAGGATTCAAAGGTTGATAGCTGATGGACCTCTGAGTTCATTAGTAGTAGAAAATTATCCAACTTACGAATCCTGCTTGGAAGGAAAAATGACAAAAAGGCCTTTCAAGGCGAAGGGGTATAGAGCTAATGATCTGTTGGAAATAGTTCATTTTGATTTATGTGGTCCTATGTCTGTCCAGGCAAGAGGTGGTTATGAATACTTCGTCTCCTTCATTGACGATTATTCTAGATACGGATACATTTATTTGATGCGCCTCAAGTTTGAGTGCTTTGATAAATTCAAAGAGTACAGGGGTGGTGTGGAAAAATAACTTGGAAAATGTATCAAGACATTACGATCTGATCGTGGTGGCGAATACCTTTTGGGAGAGTTTAAGAATTATTTATCAGAGGAAGGGATAGAATCCCCAATTGTCTGCACCTGGCACACCCCAGCAGAATGGTGTAGCAGAAAGATGGAATAGGACTCTTATTGAAATGGTAAGATCAATGATGAGTTATTCTAAATTACCAAATTCGTTCTTGGGATATGCCTTAGAAATAGCAACTTACATCCTGAACTTAGTACCTTCTAAATCAGTAGCCTACACACCCACCGAACTGTAGACCGGGAGAAAGCATAGTCTTAAACACTTTTGGATTTGGGATGCTCCGGCACATGTGTGAAGGGAGATGCTGATAAGTTAGAATCGCATACTGAAGTTTGTCTATTTGTAGAATATCCTAGAGGAACGAAGGGTAGTTTAATTTATAATCTAAAGGATCAAAAGGTGATCGTTAGCATGAACACTAAATTATTGGAAGAGGATTATGTAATGAACCATAAACCCATGAGTAAAAATGTTCTAAAAGAAGTAAGAGGAGAAACACCAAATATAATATCGACTGTACAAGAGAATATACCACAAAACACTGCACCGTGTGTCACACCTGATACACAATTGCCTGTGGAGCCTCGTCATAATAGGAGGGTTGTGAGACAACTTGATAGATTTATGGGATTGGAAGAGTCATCAGACTTGGTTCCTGGTGAACATGAAATCGACCAATGGAATTACAACGAAGCACTGCTTGATAAAGATGCTCAATCATGGCAAAAAGCAATAAAATCTAAAATATAATCCGAGTATTCTAATAAAGTCTGGGAGCTTGTAGAGCCACCCAATGGTATAAAAGCCATTGGATGCAAGTGGGTCTACAAAAGTAAAAGAGGAAACCTTTAAAGCAAGGATTGTTGCAAAGGGATATACTCAGAAAGAGGGAATCGATCATGAGGAAACCTTCTCGCCCGTCACCATGCTTAAGTCAATCTGGATTCATTTATCTATTGCCGCTCATATGGATTATGAGGTGTAACAAATGGATGTCATGACAGCTTCCCTGCATGGAAGTCTTGAGGAAAACATCTATATGAAGCAATCAGAGGGATTCATTGCGGAAGGGGAAGATCATCTTGTGTGTAAGCTTAATAGGTCAATTTATGGATTGAAACAAGCTTCAAGATCATGGAACATCCGTTTTGATAAAGTAATCCAGTCATATGGATTTATTCAATGTCCGGATGAATCTTGTTTGTACAAGAAGTGTGACGGAAACGTAGTAGTTTTTCTTGTACTTTATGTGGATGATATCCTGCTAATTGAAAACAATGTAAAGGTATTGTCGGGCGTAAGGGTATGGCTATCCAAGTAATTTGAGATGAAAGACTTAAGAGAAGCTGACCACATTCTAGGGATCAAATTAATAAAGGATCGCAAGAAAAGAATATTGTGCTTGTCTCAAGCTTCATACATTGATACAATTCTGGCTCCTTTTAGCATGCAAGATTATGAGAAAGGTTTTCTATCTTTCAGACATGGAATACCTCTTTCTAAAGAAATGTGTCTAAAGACACAAAAGGAAATAGAGCATATGAAGGCGGTTCCTTATGCTTCGGCAGTAGGAAGCCTCATGTATGCAATGCTATGTACAAGGCCGGATATCTGTTATGCCATGGGCATGGTCAGTAGGTATTAAAGTAACCCAGGACAAGGGCATTGGACTGTGGTAAAGCATATTTTGAAGTACCTGCGAAGGACTAGGGATTATATGCTGATTTACTGGGTGGATACTTTGTTACCTTTGGGTTATACTGATTCGTTTTTTTAGTCAGATAGTGATGCTAGTAAATCCACCTCGAGTTATGTGTTTACTTTTGTAGGAGGAGCGATAATATGGAGGAGTGTAAAGCAGAAATGCGCTACGGACTCTACCATGGAAGCTGAATATGTAGCTGCCTCTGAGGCAACTAAAGAAGCAGTATGGCTTAGGAACTTCTTAATAGACTTGGATGTGATTCCTGGTTTACCCAAAGCAATCACAATTTATTGTGATAATAGTGGTGCAGTAGCAAACTCGAAGGAACCACGAGCCCATAAGGCGAGTAAGCACATTGAGCGCAAGTACCACCTTATACGAGACATTTTTAAAAGAGGGGAAGTCGTTGTTTCTAAGATTGCATCGGAGGATAACCTAGTTGATCCTTTTGCTAAGAGCCTTACAGCAAAAGCATTTGATGGGCATGTAGAAGGAATGGGGATTAGATGTGTGTCAGCAGATATGGCAACATAATCTTTTAGTATAACTGGGAGATTGTTAGATTGTATACTAACCGTCTAGCTTTTGTATGAATGTTTTAACAATGAATTTAAAATGAGAATCAAATGATCAAACGTTTTGCATATTATAATTTATTTATACGTTATTGCAAAAGTCCACTTACTTTATACTGTAGATAATATGGTGTACAGCGTCGCACGGAAGATCATATTATCGGCTCCTTATAAAGTATAAATAGATGCTCACAATTGAGATAGACGGGGACAATCTATCAGGATGGTTGTAGTATAATTTGGTATTAGTTTGTCTTGACTATAGAATTATATTAGTGCACTTTGTGTGTATTGAGTAGGACTGCTTGAGATCGTTCAACTTATACTGACTATATAGGAGAACTTGATCTCAGTTATTATGGATGTTCGTGCTGTTAATTCCTATACAATAATCTCGACACGTAAGCCAGTATATATCTCATTGATTCATCAATGGGTGAGATTTAAATATTAAATCAACAGACTCGGTGAGTTGGGAAATAGTGTTGTCTCTATGGTGTGCTGTTGATTGTAGAAGGAATCTGTGTCCTATTAAATAGGTTGATGATGTTCCCTTGAGGAGCTCATAAGGATTATCATGTAAACCCTGCAGGTGGATTTATTCTGGCATGATAACAAGGTTGAGTGGTACTACTCTCGGACGAGATATTAATTAATGGAGTTGTCAGTAACTTAATTAATTAATGGGCATAGTATATCTTAAACATGGGGAGACTAACGGGCTCATAATAAGAAGGAGCCCATAACCTAATTTGGAATTAGAGCGGCAGTGCAGTAATAATATTTTAATGGACTATATTATTATTATTGGATTTAAGTATAAGTTTTGGGATAAAATTTAATACTTAAGCCCAATGGAGGCCCGACTCTAATTTCTCCTCCTGGTCCCTGCTGTAGCCTATAAATAAGTCATCTCAACTTTCCAGAACCCTAATCTGATCGCTATTCACGTGAGATAGAGAGGGAGAAAAGCAGATTGAGAGGATCTTGAAGATCGTCGCCCAAAATATGTCAACATTTACAGTAGAATATCAAGAGGTTGTTTTGCGCAGCTGTTCTTCTTCAACATACCCTGGTGAAAAGTAATATGATTCTGTACTTTTACTTCCGCTGATATAGAATTGCATGGAACCCTAACAGTTCACTTAACCAAACGATCGAACGCCAACATGAACATATAAGATTTTATCTACAAGTTGCTGGAAAGTAACGATAAGGTCTTTAATTAAATGTCAACTTCCCTTGAAGAAATTATTAGTGATTTTGTGTTGGAATAAGTTTTTATTTTTCAAGGATTCCAACTGAATCCACCAAGGGGATTCTTAGCCAATTATCAAGCTAAATCTCCACTGTCAAGTTTTGCCCTATGATCCAAAGCTCTTCCAACAGGAGATTATCTAGGTATTTAATGCATCCACATCTAGCTGATGAAGACATTTAATTATGCCTAGCCATGTTGTTCTTGATCCATTGTTTGCGGATGAGATCCAAAGTGGGGGAAACATCTGACAGGGTGTACCATGACAGCTTCATCAAATAAGCTTTGTCTTATATACATCAGAAAGGATGCATTAATTTTAATCCATCTAATATAATCATAGCAAAGAGTTGGGTCAATTGCTCTGCACTCGAGATCCGACCTTGGTGAAACCGTCTCATAAATCCTAATAAGTGAGTATTATCCATTTACACAATTAAATATATTTTAAATTAAATTAAAAAAGAATTATGAAAAAAGGGTCCTATACTATTGGACTCCCTCCATTCCACATTAAGATTTACATCTCCCAATCTGTCAAGTGGAATCTACACAAAATAATTTAATATCCTACATGGGGCCCACATATAATATTAATACAACTACTTACCCATTACACATTAAATATTATATCCCTCAACATACTACCCATTAAATATTATATATCTTAATCTACATGTAAAAAGCATACGTAAACCTTAATACTGAGCAGAGGGAGTGTATATTTTTTTTAATTTTTTAAAAATGTAAGAATCTAACATATTTATTCATTTTATTTATTTTTTAAATTTAAATATTATAAATTTATAAAAATATGATATTTTTAAAGTAATATTTTTTAATAAAAAATAATATTGATCAAATAAAAGTGATAAATTTTCTTTTGAATTATGTCATGAATAATTTATAATGCAAAAGAATGTGTTGGACCTTAGAGGACCGTTTTGACATAAAAATCACTCAAATCAGAGTCCGTATGAGAAAGTTAGACTCGAAATGGTGAGATCGCGCAGCTGCCGATGGGAATTTCCAAAAATTTTCGAAAATTAGCTCATCTTTCATATTTCTTGGAATACAATTAATTTCCTTATCCCATTCTCTTCTCACACCTATATAATCACATCATTATTCATGAGAGATACCACCTCCACAAAGGGATCACCCCCATCCATCATCTACCACCATCCACATCCATCCCATCATCCATCACTGAAGAGATTCAATGGCTATTCAAGAGGGAGATCGATCATTCATCCACCATGCCTCATCATCCACATATGCATATCAGATCTCCATCCATTCATCCCATCTTCCATCCAATCCGAAGGGGATTCAAGGGTGAGTTAAGAGAGATCAAACGATCAGAGAGACGGAGAAAGAACGCAGATCTACGCTGACGCTAGGGTTTCGTATTTCCTATCTTTCTTCTTCCTTTGTTTTGATTATTGTTATAAATTTCATAGCCATGAGAGTTGTTTGTAACCTCATGGGATAGTTCCCATTACAGTTCTAGGGTTTTAAGGTTATATTCAATTGATTTGGAGGCTTAGACCAAAGATTGTGATTTTATAAAGTTAATGTTTTGATTTCACTTGGTTTAATCAGACTTTGTTTTCCTACTTCATAACGTGATCTTCATAATAATTCATGACATTGCCCATGATTCTTGGTTTATTAAGTTAGCTTGTGCGCGTTCATGAATTGTATTGTCTATCTGTTAGGAATTGAACTAGTTTGCCCGTGAACACATTAATTCTAAAGAACTGGTAAATCAAATACTTGAATTGTTTAGTGGAACAATGCAATTAGACATTCAAGTAGGATGTGAATAAAATATTGTAGTACTTTCAGAGGATTTCTTGTTAGTCAAACTTATCATCCGCAGGTATTGTTGTTTGCATTGATTAGTATCTAGGAAGGGGGCTTTGTAATATTCATTCACCTTAGGAAATAAATCATAACATACTGTAAGCTTAAAATCGGATCATATCTGGCGGGTTAACAGGGCTATGTGGTGTATTTTCATAGAAGCTGTATGAATGATCAATTTAAAGTCTAGGAATCCAAGTTAATTAGTCTATACCTGATATCTTAGAACTGTTGCATCTCTTGACTTAATCTCATATCCTTCTTCTTTTTTCTTTTTATTAAGTTATTTACTATTATTTTAGTTTGTTAGATAATTAATTCAAAACTCCTGAATATTGATTACTTAATTCTAATTAGTTAGTAATTTAGAGTAAATAAATAATTGGCTGTCCTTTTAGGATTGATAATTTAACTTGGTTGCTTGCTGATACAATTGATATCCTTCACACATGGGGATTAAATTGGAGTGCGCAAAATACGCCTATCAACAAGCGTGTTCCTTTCATAATTTAAATTAAAAGTGACACTTGAACAAGATAAAAGTGATATTCATCAAATTAATATATTTCATGAACAATTTATAGAATGAATAAAAAGTGATAATATGCTACTTTTGTATGAAAGGCTATATTATTCATCTAGCCAGATTATTGAAGATTTGGTTTGACAACATATGTGAGATCTAAATAGTTTTACGTTCTCTTTTATTTTTCATCATTTACATAATCCTTGTGCTCGATTATATTGTTTGGCGGATTGTTTAACTTGATCACTTATTCGATTCGTGAAAATTATATATGTCAATTAGATTGTTAAATCCATAATTGTTTATTTATCTCTAATATTTGTGGTAAGTAACGTAATTGATCGCACCTCACTTTCGATTATTGTTTTAGGGGATATGCAACCTAATCTAAAGGAACCTACATGTGTATTTGTTGACTAGAATTGAGTCTTATTAGATTGAATGCAGTCGGTAAATTAAATCCTATGGTCGTACCTAGGATTATTTATTTGGCTAGGGATTAATTAGAGCTCTTACACTGTTTATCTAATATATGGAAAGATTAGGTTATTAGGTCATACCAACAACTATAACCAATTTGGTGTTAAAGTAGATGAGGAATCTTTGCATCCGTGATCGTATTTGTTGAACCATTTCTGAAGTTATTTTGGCTAGATATTTATTTCATCAAGTTACTTCACTCGTAAATTTAAATCTTGAAACTCAAATCCCTCATCTTTATTTTATTTGTTTTGTGAATTTTAATCTATTTTACCGTTCTCAGTGGATACGGTCCTGCTCACCACTTTTACAGGTAGTATAATAGTAGGTATTATTATATGTTGGTTTCGACACCCACCACAAGCAGTAAGTATAATTAATTGATATTTGATATCAATTAAATAGAGTTTTTTTTTTAAATTTTAATTTAAAATATGATCCTTCACCCTGCGTTAAAGTTTATATTTTTTATTTTAATTCGTCTCAAGTTAATGTCTACATTTCCCTTTTTGTCAAATGGGACCACACAAAATAAATAATTATTCTACATAGGGCCCACCCACAATACTAATACAACTACCCAGTACACATTTAATATTAGGAGTATCAGCAAAAATGACACTTTCAATAGTTCATTTTGGAAAAATATCACCCACTACAATTTTTATGGAAATATGTCATTTTTTAAATTTGGACATAATTAATCCTAATCTACGACCTCTTCTGCGACTACGTTTGCAACTCTACACGTGACATATTTGCGAGCACTGCACGCGATTATACGTGAGAATATATATTAATTATATAATAAAAAAAGACAAAAAAGTACAAAAATTGTATTTTTCCAAAAAAATTATGTTGGATAGCATTTTTCCAAAATCTATTATCAAAACTCGCATTTTTCACCATTTCTCTAAATATTATATTTTCTCAACCCACTATCGATCTATTAAAATATTATATCTTTTAATCTACGTGCAAAAAGCAAATGTTATCGTTAACGCGGGAAGAAAAAAATATTTAATTTGATCATATATAATATTCCCTTAAGTTTCACACTTAATTATCTTCACACTTTTCGTTTTGGTTCGTCTCATACTAATCTTCACTATTCAAAAAAGGAAACTTTACATCAACCAACACACTCAAATTTTATCTTAACTTTAAAAATATTACTTCCACTTAACACATATAACATACTTTATAATTTATTTATTATTTAAAAATATCATAATACTTCTAAAAGATCAACAAAATTGATAAAAAGAAAAAATAAATTTTCTTAAATTTCGCATCTACAATTTTATGACAGATAAATCCGAAATGAAGAGAGTACATCTTACGAAATGGGGGTGAGTGATCGATTTGGATCTCCTGTTACATTTTGGTGTTACATCTCCTGTTACAAACTGTTGGATGATTGACACGTTGGATAAAATAATCTATACCCTAAAAATCAATCATAAGGGGAAAGGTTGAGATTTTTCTCTCTGCATACGTGTCACTCGGGCCGGCCCTGAGGGTTGTCTCGATGGGCTCTCGCCATGGGCCCCCAAAATTTGGGGCCCCAAAATTTTTATTACCTCTGTATATTTATATACTATTTTTTTTTGTAAACCCAGTCATCTTTAATAAATTGGTTGGACTTTAACTTTATCTAAGATTATTGGCCCATAAATCACGTTAAAAAGTTGGATCAATGAATTTATATCTTCTACAATCCACAATAATCACGTACATTTTTTAATTTTTTGAGTCTTTTCAAAAAAAATTCTCAAAGGAGCTTACTACACAACAACCTAAGATTTAAAGGTAAATTTTTAATATTTTACCATGTTTTCTTAAATTTTTTTTCTTCCTTTTATTATTTTATTATAGGTTGTATTTTGAAAGATTTGAATTATATACAATCTATTTGAATCTCCAAATTAACAATTTTCATATTTAATCAAGATAGAATGGGTTATAATTTTTAAAATATATTACCATGTTTTCCTGGATTTTTTCTTCTTTTTATTATTTTATAGATTGTATTTTGGAAGATTGAATAGTATATATCTATTTGAATCTCCAAATTAAAAATTTTCATATTTAATCAAGATAGAATGGGTTATAATTTTTTTTAAAAAAATCGTGAAGCTATATAATAGTATATAATCTATTTGAATCTCCAAATTAAGAATTTTAATATTTAATCAAGATAAAATGGGTTATAATTTAAAAAAAATCGTGAAGTTATAAAAACAAACGGTAAAGGAACTGGTTAGAGAGGAGAATGATTTTTCGATGATTTTGTTGTGAAATTTTTTCTCTTCCGTTTCTTTTATTTTATTTTATAAGTATACTTGGGGAAATGCTAATTCGTACATAATTTATTTGATTGAATACCAATTAGATTTTATAGTTTTTTTAGTGTTACTTACTCAAATGTGTTTTTAATTATATAATTTATATTATAATCATGTTTTCTTATGCATTAGTGAGTAAAAAAATAAAGAAATGAAAAAAATTAAAAAAGAGACTAATTCTCATTTGCTCTTAATAAATTTATAAAAATGGATTCTTTGAAATAAAAAAGTAGGATTAAATGGAAATGAGCAAGAAGAATGCGAGAATGGGATGAATTACTCAGGAAGTTGAGAATAATAATGATTTAAATGAGAAAAAATGTATAAAAAATATTTAGTTGAGAATTAAAATAACTTAAATGAGAGTGATTTATAAACAACGAAAGAGATTATGAAGAAATTTATAATAAAATTGAGAAACATGAAAATATTTTACAAAATAAAATTATGCGTGATATATATATGATCCAAGAGTTTGGGATAATATTGATAAAACCTAGAGTCATATTGGTGGAGAAAGATTCTATAACATAAAATAATCGCAAATTTCCTAAAAATTGACTTTCTAGACATTTTTGGTACAAAGATAGTGTATTATTTTTGTTGTGAGTTGTTTAAGTTGGCATATAATAAAAGTTTTTAAGATCTTAGTGATTGAAACATGCTGTTTTGGGGGCCCATTTTATGATTTCGCCAAGGCCCTCATAATCTCAGGGCCGACCCTACACTCATCTAATTCGTGTAACAAAATATGTAATACCAAAATGTAACAGGACATTCGTGAGCGATACACTCATGACAGTAAATCATTACGTGTCACACAAGATATGAGCATGATTCGAATTAAATGTTACCAATTTTAGACATGGTATTGTGATATTGCTTTAATATATGTAAATAGATTATGGAGTATTGTTGAGGTAGCAATTCTAGGATATTGGATTGATCCGTATTAAATGTAGGGGTGGCAATTCGTGTTAATGGGTTGGGTTTCGTGTCGACACGATAAGGGCAAACCCGAACACGACACGATAAGGATTCGTTCCAACACGACACGAACACGAAAAATAACGGATTGACACGACACGACACGATAACAACACGATAAGAAAATAATAAATAAATAATAAATAAAAAAATACTAATTAAAATAAATAAAATTTTAAATTAATATATTTTAAAATTATTATTAAATATTTTATTATATATTTTTATAATTTTATATTTATATTGGGTTGTTAACAGGTTATTAGGTTGTTAACGGGTTAATGGGTCATCTGTTAATATTAATCGTGTTTAACGGGTTGACACGAACCCGACACGAACACGACACGAAATTTTCGTGTCCTTATTGGGTTGACACGATAATGACACGAACCCAATAAGATCAAACACTAACCCGCAATTATCGTGTCGTGCTCGTGTCGTGCTATCGTGTCGTATCGGGAATTGCCACCCCTAATTAAATGTCGAGCCTCTAACCATACTTATTTAAGACACATTATTCAATGTAAATTCATTTATTATCACGTTCCATGACTGATAGAGATAGTTGGGGCAAATGGGATATCTTATTTTAATTTGGAACTCTCACGAATACGTGTTGGGGCAGATGGGATATCTTATTTTAATTTGAAACTCTCACGAATACATGTGAAACCGATATACCAGAAATGTTGATTTATTATAAATGTAAAATATATTACATTAAAAAAATTTATTTTTTAGCAATGGAATTTTTCAACGAAATTCAATTAGTTAGAAATTACCTATGAATTGACAAAAAAATAACATTTTACTTTTAGCAACGAATTTATTCTCAATTTTACCAATGTAATTCAATACGTTGGTAATTGTCCATACAAAATAATTATACAAATTACTAATGAGATTATTAGTCACGGATTACCGATGAAAATATTTATTAATGGAATTAAATTTTTGTTGCTAAAATTTTATCAACCACCACTTTTACCAACAGATTCTTTGCTAATCCATTGGTAAACCAATCTAATAATGAAATTAAGGTTTTTAACAACGGAGTATTCCGTTCGTAAAAAATTAATTTTTTTATAGTGTTTTTTGTAATTAAAGTATATTTATATTGAAATATATTATAACACACACTCAAATTATATTTTAATATAATATTTATTATATTAAAAAAACATACTTAAAAAAATACTAATAAATATACTTTAACTACATAAGACTTACTCCCTTTGTCCCACCCAAAGAGGGTATTTTACTTTTTACACGTGGATTAATGAATATTATTATTTAATGTGTAGTGGGTAGTTGTATTAGTGAGAATGTGAGCCCTATATTTGAAAATGGTGTACCCCACCATTAGTAGCCCCCACCGCCCCTGCCCTAGGGATTGGTGGAGGAGGTAAATCGCAGGATGTGCCTCAAGTGGCTTATAGGGAGGGCTCACTGTTAAACTTGTGCTTGCAAGGGGACAAATCTATGCCAAAGGCAGGATTCGAACCCCCACCCTGCAGCAACCAAGCTCAGCTGGAAGACATTTCTACCCTCCCCTTTACCACTTGAGTTATGCCCTGGGGGCAAGAACCTATATTTTAATTGTATTAGTGGATGTTATGTGTGTATGAGTTGTATGTAAAAAAGAAAATGAGACTCTGAATAAGATGTCCAAAATGAAAAAAATATTCTCTTTGAGTAGGACGAAAAGAGTACCGTTTAACCTGTCTTACAAACCGTTTAATATAAATATCTGTCATTATAGACAAACGTATTCCTCATATTAATTATTAAGGCTAAAACTTGCATTTGGGAAAATGCAAAAATGCCCTAAATCTCATATTTTTATTAAGTGGTACCTTTAGTATTATATGTTATATTTTATACGTTTGATTTTCTAAGACAAAAAAAATAATTTTTTTTATTAAACATTTATACTGTTGATATTTCGATCAGTCAACATTTTCAATGAAAAAATTATATCCTTATTAATTAAAGTGTGTATACTTTAAAATAAAGTATTATATCCTTATACACTTTGTGCATTTGGGGACATGACAAAAGACCAATTATACTCTAAAAAAAGAAGACAAAGACTTATGTGACACCGTCTCACGATAAACCCTTAGGTGAGACGGATAAAAAGCAATAACATCATTTATGAAAAGTGATACTCAATCGATGAAAAGTACTGATAATGATGTTTTATGAACAATTTATAGTATAAATAAAAAGTGTTAACATTTTATAGTAAAAATGATACGATTTTTATAGCGAAAATGATACTCCCTCCATCCCACAACAAGGAGTGCATTTTGTCATTTTCGTTCGTCCCAACACAAGATGTACCCTTTTTAGTAAAAGGGACACACACAAAATAATTAATACATCCCATGGGACCCACACACCACACTAATACACCTATACACTTTAAATTAAAATATTAATTCTCTCCCCTCATCTACACATTAAATATTATATTCCTTAATTTACGTGCCAAAAAGTTTTACCACCCTTATTATGGGACGGAGAGAGTAATTAATTAAAAAAACGTAAATGATCTCGTGAGACTGTTTCATACAAAATTTACTAAAAAAAATTGATAAACCGTGATAGAAACATAAGCGCTTAATTATTAATATCATCCCATCTTAAAAAGATCTTTACCTATGTAAACTATTATGACGAGATAAACAATAATTACAAATTTCTATCATTATATATTCATCAATATTATAATTGTTTGACG
The DNA here is from genome assembly GCA_023678885.1 of Pogostemon cablin. NCBI lineage: Eukaryota > Viridiplantae > Streptophyta > Magnoliopsida > Lamiales > Lamiaceae > Pogostemon > Pogostemon cablin. The sequence continues at coordinate 25,891,062 of CM042961.1, read as the reverse complement.
TCAAGTGGCCCAATACGATTTGTAAAATATTAGAAGCTACTAGATCTCAATGTTGTCTATATAAAGAAAAATATCACAATCATGTTTCTACACAACGCAATTACATTCCATAGTGTCATAATAAAAAGAAAGAAATTATGGGATTAACAGGCAAGTTGATTGCTGCAATAGAGTTTAGAGCTGGTGGAGATTTGTTCCATGAACTTTTCAGGCATAAACCACAGCATATTGCCACTGCTAGCCCTGATAAAGTTCAAGGTTGCGATTTGCATGAGGGTGATTTTGGACATGTTGGCACTATCATTTGCTGGAGGTACACACATGGTAAGTAAGCGTGTATATATACATGTATGTATATTTTGTTAAATTACCAATTCGTCTAAAATCCTAACTTTTTAAATGACGTTTCGTTATTATAAAATTTTTAGATGAAATTATCATTTAACATTAGAGTTAGTCTCATGTGAATTTGGTTCACGGTGTAAACCCTGTGATCTTTATTTAATTTAAATTTCTAGCAATATATAGGGTATATGGGATTGGAAGGGTATATAGCACCTGCGAGTTTCGATACTGAGACCTTTGACCTCCCCCAGATTAGTCGGTCTACGGATAGGATACCCGTGCATCAAAAAAAATAAAAAAAAATATGATTGGAAGGAGACCATGGGGGTTTATAGTAAGAAAAGATGCGAATTCACATACTAAACTATGTAAACCGCGTTTATAAGAGTGTTGTGCTAATATTATCATAGGTGCCCTCTTAACCGTTTTATAATTGTTGATCAGTATTGGATTAATTTAAAATTTTGTTTTAATATGTTTGTGATGTCAAATAGCGGTGGGATTTTCTGTGCGAAAATTTGACGTGTGAATCTCCTATGTAGCAATGGTTTAATAAGCGACACAACTTCAAAGAGAATGATCTTGAACTCTATGAAAAAACTACTCCTTCTAATCTGAATTTTTTAGTAATGAAAAGTACTCATAAGAACTATTACTCTTTGAACGAGAAATATTATTTTTTAAATTTTCATATATTCTTATTGAGATGAGTAAAATTTTTCTTCATATAAGAGTAATAGTTTATCTCTTTAAAGAATAATAATTTTGAAAATATATGCCGGTTAATTTTGAATTGAGTTTACAAGTCTCCCTCATCAAAAATTTAATAAAATTTTAAAAGATATTTTTAATATGTAATACTGATTAAATTTTACATTACAAAAATTATTTTAAATAAAATAACGAAAATAGATCTCGATAAATAAGATTAAATTTGACTAAATTATGAAGTAAATAAATTAAGAAAAATGAGAAAGAAAATAAGTTAGAATGTAAATATTATTTATATAAAATTTATTATATAAATAAATCATGATTATATTATACAAAAATATAAATATAATCAAAAATATTTTAAATAGTATTAATTAATTTAAATAAATATTTAAAAATGTTTTTATTAGAATTAATTAGAACACTAAACTTCATGAAAAATTATTAAAATAAAATACACCATTGCATACAAGAATAATATGAGAGTGACACCCAGTGGCGGACGCAGGAATTTTGAACAGGGGGCCCGATTTTTTAGGAGTGTCATAAAGTTCGTCTCCTAAAAAATCACAGAATACATAAACCATATTTACTTATTAATTTTAATAATAATTATACACTTAAATATTATAAACCCTAAAACTAAAAATTAAATCTAAAAAATAACAAGATATAAACAATTTAAGGGCATGTAATTAGTTATATGAAGGAAGAAATATTTTTAATATATACATAAATTGAATAAGTATTTAAAAAATCATTATTAAATATAAAATTAACAATTTAACAAAAGAATATATAGAAATGAGAAAATTTTAAATTTAAAACATAACACTATAAATATTATTGAAATTAAGTAAAAAAGAGGGGAAAAAAATAGGAAAGAGAGAGGAAAAAAGAAGTGCTTGAAAAAGAAACAAAGAAAAAAGAATGAATTAAAAAAGAAGTGCTTGAAAAAGAAACAAAGAAAAAAGAATGAATTATTAAAGGAAAAACAAAAAAAGTTTGGGCAATGGAATTTGAACTCCATATCTCATGGTACTATGGTAGGATAGATGTGATGCTCAACAGTTAGGACAAAGCAATTTATTAAAAATAAATTACTACATATATACTAATAACTTGTAATTTCTCAAGGGGCCCAGTGCCCCAGGCCTAGTGTCAGTACAATATTTTTAAAAATAGATAAGGTGATAATGCATACACATTTTAAAATTTTATTTTCTAAATTAATAGTATTAATTAATTTAAAAGATGAACAAATGAAAAAGAGTAATGATATTAAATATAATTAATTAGTTGATGTGTGTGTGTTGTAATCGAACCACAGAAGGGAAAGAGAAGAAAGCAAAGCAAGTAATTCAAAAAATCGATGAGGATAAGAAGTTGATGGAATTCAAGATGCTGGAAGGAGATCTGATGGAGGAATTCAAATCATTCCTGATAACAATCCACGTGGAGACGAACGAGGGCATCGATCTGGTGACGTGGACCTTGGAATACGAGATGTTGAAGGATGACGTGGAACATCCCATCTCTATGCTCTCCTTCTTCATCAACCTCACCAAGGACATTGAGACTCATCACACCACCTAAACATCAATCATAAATTACTCTCGTCGTTCAATCATCAGTCTCTTTTTTCCGTTTTGGCAAAATAAAACTCTCGAGCTAGTAGTCGATGTTCTTGGCTTCTTGTATCCGACTATCATATTTTATTTTGTTTTGTAACCTATGACTGTTATACATGTCATATTTTAGTTAAATGATTATGAATCATTTTATCATATGAAATGTAATAAAAATAACCCTGTAATAAAACTTGCATTGTGTTGTTTTATTTATGTTTAGAACAAGTTTGGTGCAGCCCAGCCCTTTGTTTGCAAGTTCTAATAAGAGCATCATATTGACATGTTGTGTGTTATATGATGTTTTAAACTTTTTACACAAGTAGTTTGGTTATTAATTATAAAGTTTTTCCGTTACCCTTAAATTTTAAATATATTAAATATAGTCAAATTATTCATTCCACATCTGAATTTTACGTGCTCTTGGATTTTATTTTGTAATGCATAGAAATCACATCATATTACGATCCTAATATTTTTCTATTCATCTAAGATCAGTAATACTCTTCAGCAAAAAGAATATTAGTTCATTATTTTGTAAAGTAATTTTTTTATGTACTAACAACAAAATCCGAGTGTATATATGAATTTGGATTCACGTAGAACTTAATACAATGAATGGCTACTGATCTTTTAGTACAAAGAATAATATTACAATAATTAAAGACATCTTCCGAGTAGAGTAACCCTATGTATTTTAAGGAGTAATTGTTGATAATTTAAAGTGTAATATTCATTCTCGAAAAGATGCACCATGGCATCTCTCTTATTTTTTTATTATTTATTTATAATCTCTACATGTTTCTTCTACAAATTATATTATTATTATTATTATTAGTATTATTATTATTATTAGGGACAATTTTGGATGAGGGATTGATCCAATTAAATATATTTTGAATTAATTTAAAGTAAAAATAAGAAAAAAGAAGACCTTGTCTGGTATACGAATTAAATTAGGAGGGTGCATATAAGAAGAAAGGTGGTGGATAGAAACACGTCTGGGAGATGAATTCATCATCGCTACTGCAAAATTCATAATCTTCATCAGAATAACCATTATTATTATAATATTATTAATTAATTAATTGTCCTTCAATAGTTTTATTATTACTTTATTTTGATCGGCATTTATATAAAAATATTACTCCTTTGCGCGTGGATTAAGGAGTATTATTATTTATATGTAAAGTGGGTAGTTGTATTAAAGGGAAGTGGTGGGCCATATAGTGTACTTTTTTACTAAATAAGGGAAATGAATACCTTTGAAGTGGACGCCCAAAATGGTAAAATTGATATCTTGTAAGTGGCCGGAGGGAGTATTATTTTTTATTCATTTATGAATTGTTAATAAAATAATTTAATTAGATGGCTTTCACTTTTTTTATGTATTAAAAATATTAATCCCTCCCTCCCACAAGAGTTTGCATGCCTCTTTTGGCACGAAAATTAAGAAAAGTGATAATTTTTAAGGGTATTATGGTATTTTTTTATAATAAATAAATGATAAAGTATGTTAGGTGTGTTAGGTAAAGGTGATTTTTTTGCATTTTTAGGAATGTGCAGACTTTTGTGGGACAACCCAAAATGAAAAGTGTGTTATTTGAAATGGGACGGAGGGAGTATATTTTTTTATTATTTCAGTAAATTATTCGTGAAATAATTTAAATAGACATATATCAATTTTATTTGATTAGGAATCATTTTTTATTAAAAATATTATCAAATTTAATCCATTTTATTGATTGTTCTTGAAATACACTTCCATAATTAGTTATTACTTTTTAATAAGGATGTTATCACTTTTCTTTCAAAATATAACTTTTCATTTATTTTATAAATTGTTCTATAAATAGTTTATGAAATAGTTTGCTTTTCATCATTTGTGTATTACTTTTCATTATAAATGTTATCACTTCTTATTCTTATCATATGGAGTAAGTTTTTTTATTACAGAAATAATTCTATGAGACGGTCACACACAAGCCTTTGTTATTATGAATTATTCATGACATAATTCAAAAGGAGAATCACGCCACATTTAGGATTTTTCTTTTTCTATCTTTCTTGCTTTTGAATAATAGACCTATGGGATTATTTTCATATTTAACCATGGATGTTGCTTGTAACATCATGGGCTAGTACTTTTTGGGATAGTTCTAGGTTGAATGTTTGAATTGGATTGAATTGATGACCTAGACTAGGTTATGGATTTCTGCAGTATATTTATTCCTTTATTAATGCTTTGAATTAAGACTTATATTTTTATCTTATATGATCTGTCCTCATTCATGGTTATATCATTGTCTTATACATGTTTATGATTGTTGCTTGTGTTATAAAGGAATTAAATTTGTCTATCTGTTATGGGTAAAGCGAACCTAACCATACAACCTTTATTCATTAGAATAATTAATATTGAACACTTAATATATCTATTAATTACCATTCTGGAGGATTTGGTTTCTTAGATTATTAGGTGGGAATTGAAGTTTATTTTTTAAGTACCTATAAATGGAAGACTAGTGTTCTAGCCTTTATTGGAATTTTGCATGAAGTACCTAGAAAGGGAATATGAATTATTCTTCTACATCTGAGGGTTTGAACCAGATTTATGTGTTAAGTTTACTTTAAAAAAGGGATTTAACATAGTTATGTGATTGCTTTCATAAATCTGCAGGAATTCTAACCGATTGTCTAGTGAATTAATTTGACCAATTTAAACTGAATTTCCTAGAGCTATCTTGTCTTCTCTCTTGAACACTTGCCTATTATTTTTACTTGCTATTCTATTATTTTTAGTAATTATTTTTTGCATCATTAGTTTAATTATACCTGGATTTATCTTAAATTAGAATTATATTAAATAGAATTAATTAGCGAGTCTAAAATTATCCTCTGTGTTCGATATTTTTACGTGGACATACGCTGAAACTGCAAATGATTTCCTACACTTGGGGAACAAAAATCGGCAATCAAGTTTATGGCGCCGTTGGCCGGGGATAATTCTTAGATTTTTATTTAAATCTTTGGTGATTTATTTTAGTCTAGGACGTTAAATTTTAATTGTTTTTATTTTTATTTTATTTGGATCCAAACTATTCTGATCAGCTGCGTAAGAACAGGTGTATGATTACTAGGTCAAGTGGACTCCCCACTGAACCACTCAACCTAGAACTTGAAGCACTTGTCAAATTGAACAGAAATAAGAGAAAGAAGCCATACACACCAATTCCCAGTCCAGAGTCGGATATTTATTATTCGTCAGAAGAAGAGGAAGTTGAAAACCTTTCACAAAAATTTGACGAAGTTGATATAGCTGAAGAGACTGAGACTGTAGAGATGGCTGATGATCAGCAGGCCCCGACCCCTATGCGGGACCAGCACAAGGTAAAGCATACCATAAACGCTGTATTGAATGGACCCACAATCACTGCAGAGAATTTTGAGTTGCCTTTTGGACTGATCCAGATGGTAGAGAGACAGCAGTTTAGTGGGACACCTCTAAAAAATCCTACTACTCATCTGCAGCTATTTGATGAGTGTGCGAGAACGCAGAAGCACAGGAATGTTCCAGAGGATGCTATCAGGATGCGGTTTTTTCCATTCTCACTAACGGGGAAAGCCAAGGAGTGGTACAACAACCTTCCTGCAGGATGTTATACAACATGGGAACAATTGGCTAACAAGTTTTTGAACAAGTACTTCCCTCCATCCAAGAGTTTTAAGGTGAAGCAAAATACTACATAGTTTAAACAAGGAGGCTTGAAGTGTTTCTATGAGGCGTGAGAAAGGTTCAAGGAGCTATTGCACTGTGGTCTACAACATGGTTTTACAAAAGACACCTACTTATACTTTTTCTATCAAGGTCTAAGAGGTGATTCAAGAGTGTTGGTGGACGCGACAGCTGGTGGATCAGTCTTCAAAAAGTTAGCAAATGAAGCAAAAGAGATTTTTGAGGAAATGACAGCTAATACATATGATTGGCCAGCTGACAGAATAGAATGAGGAGCCACTTTTGATAAAGTGGTTAAAGTAGAAGTTCAGGTCAACAACAGTGAGATGTCAGAACTAAAGAGTCAACTCAGTGACCTGCACAAGAAGATGGATCGCCTCACTCAAGCAAACAGAGGAGAGTATCGAACCCAAAAGACGGCATATTATCAATTTAATTATTTATTAAATTAATTAAGACGAAAGCAATAAAGTTTGAGGTTTAGAATTATTAAACTACTAAGAAAAATTATTAAATAACAATTAAAATAAAATAGCACTGGAAGAATACGAAAGTGTCTCAACAATGGAGAATAGATAGCTCTAGGGTAATTTAGTTTTACTACTTATCTTCCCTCTCAAGTGCTGGCCGACTCTACCTTGTGGACTATGGATGTATCACTAAACCATTCAAATCTACTCTATAGACATAAGTAATATGTGTGTAACAAGTGTGAATAATCTTAGAGCAAGAGACGTAATTTTTCTTCCCTTTTTAGGTACTATCAGTATCAATTATTTTTCACGTCTGGAATCTAACCCGATATAATCTCCCTTTATAGGTACTATAAAATTACCCTCTTTATCCTGCTTACTAACCCGAATTCAATTCAATTGATAAACATTCATATATAATAGTTCTAATGAAGCTTAAGAGTTTCCTCACTTAGAATCATAACATAAAACCCTGTTCAGCGGTGAATGTACTCAATCAACAACCAAGATATATATTCAGACTCTATATAACAGTTGAAAATGCACCAAACAACCATGAATATGGATTAAGAAAGCACAATCATATATAAAATAAATCCACAAGTAGTGTTATACGGAGGACACACAGGAGAGTTTAATTAATTCATAAAACCTTCAAAATCCTAGGTCTACCAAAATGGTTCTAGCCTATGATGTTGTGAAGAACAATCATGGGGGTTGGATAGATCTTACGCATATATCTGAAAAATATAAGATAAATTAGAAAATGATAAAAAAACCTAGACGTGGACGTCGTCGCATCCTTCTCCATCTTGAATCCTCCTCTTGGTTCTCCTCTTGATTCATTAAACGAATCTTCATAGGATGGATGGATGGAGGAATGGATGTGGATGATGGTTGGGGGTGATCCCCCCTTGTGGAGTGTTGTAGGATGGTTGTGGCCCTGCGGTCTTTTTCAGCTATAAACTGAATTCCTTTTTATACTTGTAAACTCTCCTTATGGACCTTTACAGGGCTTTTCTTGGAAAATACGCACATATACATGCACTGGAGGTGTAAAATCTGATAAATCTAGCTTCCATGACCTTGCTCGATAAACCGGCTCTTGGTTGAGCAAGGTTGGCCTTGGTCGAGCAGAGGTCGAACGACATATCTGTAAGCTGAAACCTCTTTGCCTCTCCATTCGATCATTGCTTGATCAAACTGACCTTGGTCGAGCAACTCTCCATTTGGTCGAGCAACCTTCATTTGGTCGAGCAACCTTAGGTAGTCTCACCATTTCATGCATAACTTTCACACGAATTCCGTTTGAGCGATTCTTTCGCTCACGCGATCCTTTCTTCCTTGTCATTCTATCCATATAAAGAACTCACAAAAAGTCCAACATTTGAAGGTGTAACAAGTCATGCAAAGTGGCACAATCGTGCTTGTCGGCACAGCTTGCGCAACTTCATCGTTGTGATCATAACTCCCTCATCTAAACACCGATTGAGGAGTTTCTTGATCCAAAATGACCGTCTCTTCCGTAGATTTTCAACGGTGTATTACATGCCCAATTTGAACTTCCACTGAAATAAAGAAAAATTACACAAGTTGGACGTGTGTTTTTCAGCATCCTTGCACAAGTTTTCCCCTTTCTCAAACTTTGCACTTTTGATCCTTTTTCACCTAAAATATAATAAAACACCTCAAATGCACATTTTTCTCACATATATTGAATATAAGACACTTGTGCTAATTTATAACAAAAAATCCCATAAAAAAAGATGTTAAATTCGACACTAAAACACGCTTATTTTCACTTTCAACAGAGAGGAAGTTATGATGGTTGAAAATGAAGAACAGATGGAGGATGTGAAATATGCTATGGGTCAGAACTTTCAAGGGAATTACAAAAATAGACAAAACTTCAGGCCTAGTAATCAGCAATGGGGAAGGAATGGCCAAGGAAATTCCAATTTCAACAATCAGAGAAGGAATGAGAATTTGTCTTATGGAAACCCGAGTAATGCAGTTGCGCCTCCTCCTAATGTTGATCCAATTCCATTAGCCTATTGAAGGAAGACCATCCATGGATGATGAGATGAAATTGTAGATGAAGCAGCAAGGGGACCAGATCAACCTGATGGTCAAGCTGATGATTACTAATCAAGAGCAAGCTGAAATCAGATTGAAGGAGACTGAGAAAAAGCAGAAAGAAACTGATATTGGTCTTGGATAGTTGCATGTTGCAGTTAGGAGATTAAAGCAACAAGGAAAGTTCTTCTGAAATGGTGACAAATCCAAATGAGCAAATAATGGCTATCACCCTGAGAAGTGGAACACAATATAAAGGTCTTAGTTGCAAGTTAAGGATGTCAAAATTGTCAGAATTTCTCGTGCAGCGAAATATGGAAAAGTACACGATGAACATAAAGATCATCGTGCATTCAATTCTATTTAGGCGCATGAGGAAGGTGTATTTGATCAAATGCGTGACGTAGTCTATTATGATCGTGCACTTTCTAGTCATGTTCATGCATCCACTTCAAATCACATGCAGGGGGTTATGGCCGTGCATTTAATTCAAAGGAAATGCATGATGTTTCTATCTCTGATCGTGCATTTACCTCTTCAATGCATGACAACTTAAGTGAAGGTCGTGCGTTTGATGCAGCAGTACGTGAGGAGAAGAGTTGTGATCGTGGGTTGATTTTTAAAAAATTGCATGATAATACTGTTGATTCTAGTGCATCACCGGCAAGTCCACAATAAGGCCACACAGAGATTCTATTGAAAAAGTGGCAGAAAACTAAGGCAGCAAGAGCAGAAAAAGAAAAAGAAGTGGAGTTTGAAAGGGATGTATGGGGGATTCCAAAGACAAAGCATCCAATCCCATTTCCACAAAATTTTTGAAGAAAGGATTAGATGAAAATTTCAAAAGGTTTGTGGATATGTTCAAGAAGATCCTTATTAACATTCCTTTTGCAGAAGCCTTAGAAGAGTTTCCAAATTATGCAAGGTTCTTGAAGGATATCATGTCTAAGAAGAGGAGTCTGACCAGAGGTGAGTCCAAGAATAAGATAGAGAGTTGCAATTCAGTGATACAAAAGAAACCTCTTACGAAGTTGAAAGATCCTGGAAGCTTTACCACACCATGTGAAATTGAAAAAGAGGAATCAAAGAAAGCCTTATGTGATTTGGGGACTAGCATTAATCTAATGCCTTATGCAGTATTCAATAAGCTTGGTTTGGGAGAGTTGAAGCCGACATCTGTAGCATTGCAGCTTGCTGATAGATCCTTGACCTATCCAAGGGGGATAGTTGAGGATGTCTTAATGAAAGTGGGAAAGTTCATATTTTCAGTGGACTTTATTGTGCTAGACATGGAAGAAGAAGATGATGACAAGGTTCCTCTGATTTTGGAAAGACCGTTCCTTGAGACTGCAGGAGCGAACATTGATGTGAAAAAAGGGGAGCTGAAATTGAAAATCAATGATGAAGAAGTCATCTTTTCGCTTGAGAGAGTTATGAAGTGACCTAATGACATTAAAGAGTGCAGAAGCATAAAAGTCGTAGGGGGAATTGTGGAGGAGAACTTGCCTTTGATCTTGTCTAAGGATCCAGTTGAAAAATGCTAAAGCGAACTTCTTACTTTTCTTTCTACTGATTTTGATGACAGGTTTGATGAGTTTTCTAATGGATACCATGAATACTTACATAAATCTGATGATTGCAGGAACTTGGTAGGAAAGCGTAAGCCAACTACTGCGAGCCTCACAATTGCAAGTGTAAGAGAAATAAAACCTTTAATGATGGCAAAGGATGTAGTAGTTGAGGTTGAGAAGAAGGATGTAGATAAAGCAAGAAGAGAGGATGCTTATTTGAAGCCTCCTAACTTACCACCTGATATCCACATATTTGAAAATTCGTTCTCTAATTGTTTATTTCATGATCATTCAAATTGAAAATTCTAACCTGTTTGATCTTGATTTTGCTATGAAGTATGATTCTGTAATTGAGTGGAAGATTGACATGAAAGAGTCTAGAAAGTTGGAGAAAGAAGGTACTAATGATCATATCATGGTGACTAAATGTAAGGTGGTAAGTGTGGACGATAAGAGGGGGATGAAGTATAGAAAGGTGAAAATAAAAGAAGATTGTCCTCTTATTCAGTAATCTAGGAATTTTGCATTCCGTCGTGGCTCTTCGATATTAAACAAGAGCGCCTGTTCAGGGCTTACCCTCCCGTTTTATTACTTTTTGTATTTGTTTGGTGTAGGAAAGTTTAGTAGGTGCCTCTTCCCCTATGGTATTCACTTTTTACAAACTTAGTTTCTCACTTAGTTTGAACTAAGTTTGGGGGGTGACGTGCATCCCAATGTCTTGAAGCACCAAGGTAAGTTTTCTTCACTTGTGTGTGATGCTTGGAGGTCAATTTTTTTTAGAATTTTTGAAATTATTTTGATTTTTGAATTTTTTTATGACTTTCCAAGTGTTTTATGTGTCTTGTGTGTGTTTCCTAGATCTGGTGTGACTTAATTTTTGATTGAATTCTCGAGTTCTACCATGATTTTACTAATAAAAAGTGTTTGAGTGGTGATAAAAGAGAAGTGAGTTCTACCTGAGGCCTATGCCTGACCGAGTTGGATAACTCGAGGAACTTGCAAGATGTGGAGGAGATTAAAATCAGGTGCCTTCGTTTCCTTAATTTAATTTTTATGTGATAGATTGTGTTGATTTTTGAGTAGTTGAGGTATTAAAGTTGGAGTTTCTGGTTGTGTGCATTGATGCGCGTTTTCTTTGCACGCAAAATTAATCCCCAAGTATTAAGAATATCAATTGCAGCTTAAGCAAGCGACCAAGTGAATATCGAACCCAATGGACGGAGTATTATCAATTTAATTATTAACTAAATTAATCAAGACGAATTGTGGAAATAAAGATTGAGGATTGAATTATTAACTATTAAGCAATTAATTAAAATAACAAATAAAATAAAATAGAACACTAGAAGAATACGAAAGTGGATCAAGAGAGAGAATAGGTAGCTCTAGGATAATCCAGTTTTACTCATTAATTTTCCTTCCACGTGTTGATGTCCGACTTACCTTGTGGAATATGGACGTATTACTAAACCATGTGATGAGTGATATTTTCACCTAGATTTTAGTGTCTTTTTATATGTGTTTTCGTATATTTTTATCCGTATTTTATGTGTTATTTGGTTGTGTTTTGTGTTTTTATGGAAATGTGTGTGAATGAGCTTAAACCTATAATTTTCACTTTTTATTTGATGCTAGATATGATAAGGAAGACGTAGGAAAAAGCGGATCTCAATTCGGAGTTGGAACGAAGGAGAACGAGCCAAAACAGTGAAGAAAAACAGGAGCCAGCACCAACACGGGCCGTGTAGCCAACACGGCCCTGTAAGAGATGGCCGTGCGGCGACACCAGTTTGTTCAACACGGGCACCTTAAGGCCGTGTCCAGTCACACGAGTCGTGTTGGCAGCACGAGCCGTGTCATCAACACGGCCCTGTAAGCAGAGGCCGTGTGCCGATATCAGAAGACACAACATGGCCACCTTATGGCCGTGTTACCGAGCACGACTCGTGCTATGTAAATTCCTGAAAAAAAAATCAGAATCCTTCTAGAAGCCTCCCAAGGGGTATAAATGCCCAATACTTCAATATGTGAAAAAAGATCCGATTTCCACCCCTTTCACACACACATCACACACCATTTCCTCCATTCTTCACTTTCACCTTCATCCATTCTTCATCCTTTGGATCTACCTTGATCCAACCATCAAATCCTTCATCAAGGAAGAGAGGTGAATTGCAAGGGGAAGAAGAAGATCACCATTGGAGACATCCTAGGGAGTTTTCATCTAAACTTTGTATTGAAACCTATTGTTTATCATGTTTTGTAAGGAATTTAATGTCTATGTTAATTTTCCTATGGATATGAGAGGCTAATCTCCCTTGTGAGATTAGCAATATGAATTGTGTTGGATAATTTTTGGTATTTTGTAATTGAATGATTATGTTGATTGGGTTAATTGATTTTCTATCATTGATGCTTTAGATCTTGAGGTTTATGATGATTTGTGTGTTTAATTGTTTTAGGCATGTGATTAGATTGAGAAGTCAATTGCATATTTAGGATAATTAAGTGAATCATTTCATCAAACACTTCATGTGCATTATAGATTGCGAAGAGATTGAGAAGTCCTTCATAGTTTAGAACCCTTTGATAGAACATATCATTTATTAGATTGAGAAGTCAATAGATTATGTGAAGGGACTCTCATTTCAAGCTTAGTACCTAGTTGGAATTGTTTGAGTGAGAACCAATCCATTGAGCTATGTCATTCCATATCCTATTCATTCAGCGAGGGAGTTTAGGTGATCTTAGTGTTGGCCCTTAGCCTTTTTCCCATGACACATATGAATTCATTGCATGATACCTAGATTTTCCATGCTTTAAGTATTGTTAATCTCATCTCTATCTACTTGGCTCATTCATCCATCTCCCATTCATCTATCCATTTATTTTATTGTCATTTCTTGATTATCTTCCCTTCTTGATCATCTCTATAAAACTATGACAAATACGAGATCGCTTAAACTCTAGTACCTTCCTCCCTGTGGTTCGATAATTTCTTTAATTGGTCATGCCCACTATATTATGGCTAATCACCATGCAAATCTACTCTATAGACATAAGTAAACATGCGTGTAACACGTGTGAATAACCTCGGAGCAAGAGACATAATTCCACCCCCCTTTCTAGGTACTATCAGTATCAATTATTTTCCTGTCCAATTGGTACTCTAACTCGATATGATCTCCCTTTATAGGTACTATAAAATTATCCTCTTTATCCTACTTAATAACCCGAATTCAATTCAATTAGTAAGTATTCATATATGATAGTTCTAATGAAGCTTCGAAGTCCCCTCACTTAGAATGATAATATGGAATCCTACTCAGCAGTGAACGCACTCAATCAATAACCAAGATATGTATTCAGACTCTACATAATAGTTAATGATGCACAAAACGACTGTGAGTATGAATTGAAAAAGCACAATCTTATATAAAATAAATCTACAAGTAGTGTTGTATGGAGTTTACACACGAAAGTTGAATTAATTAGATAAAACCTTCATAAACCCTAAATCTACCAAAAAGGCTCTAGCCCATGATGTTGCGAAGAACAATCATGGGTGTTGGATAGATCTTACCCGAATGTCTGAAAAATTACAAGATAAATTAGGAAACGAATAAAATCCTAGATGTGGGCGTCGTCGCGTCCTTCTCCATCTTGAATTCTCCTCTTGGTTCTCCTCTTGATTCCACAGACGAATCTTCAAAGTGATGGATGGATGGAGGAAAGGATGTGGATGATGGTTGGGGGTGAACCCCCCTTGTGGGGTGTAGTATTGTTGTGGCCTTTCTCCAATCCAATATGACTCTATTGTATCTTCTTGGTGTGATCTACATCCCCTTTTATACTTGTAAGCTCTCCTTATGGATCTTGGATGGGTTTTTTCTTGAAAAACATGCAGAAACACACACTTGGGGTGTAAAAATCGAATCCTGACGCATCCCAAGCATGGAGTTCGACCTAGGGTTCGACCTAGGGGCTTGGTCGAACCCTGGTTGAACCCTGATCGAATCGAGATCGGCGATAATTCACACTTCAGACTTCAGATTCGACCAAAATGGCTTTAGTTCGACCAAGGGATCTAGTCGAACTGGACTATCGTGGTCGAATCACACTTGCGCCGTCTCAATGTTTCGCGTATAACTTCCACATCAAAGCTCCAATTTGAGTGATTCTTGCCCTCACGCGATCCTCTCTTCCTTGGCTTTCTATCTATATTAAGAATTTAAGAAAATCTAAGATTTGAATCTGTAACAAGCCATGGAAAATAGAACATCCGTTCTGTTTGGCACAGCTCGCGACCATTTTGCTCATAACTTCCTCGTTTGAAATCCGATTGAGGTGTTCTTTATGTCAAAACGATCCTTTTTCAGTGGTTTCCAACTATGTATCACATAACCAGTCTTGATCTCCACAAGAACACATAAAAAGTACATAAATTGGACATGCATTTTTCAGCATTCCTTGCACAAATTGCATCTTTTCTCCAACTTTGTACTTTTGATCATTTTTCCACCTTAAACACAATAAAACACCTCAAGTGCACCTTTTTCACATATATATTGAATATAAGATCCTTGTGCTAATATATGACAACAATATCAACCAAAAAGGTATTCAATTGGACACTAAAACACGCTAATTTCCACTCTCATCAATCCCCAAACTTACCCGTTGCTCGTTCTGAGGCAACAAAATAAAAATAAAGAGAAAGAGAGTAAGAAAATTAGCGGAGAAACAAGGATTATGACCAATACCCCATTCAAAATACAATTGTCCTCAACTTAGATCCCACAACTTTCATTATACGTAATAATCACATCATAGCATACAAGTTAAGATAATCACCACCAATTCAACTGCTCTATTAACATATTCTCACGGGAAGTATATATCACTCGCACTCAAGTGTAAAAGACATACACTTATGGTTTATGGTGTTTAGCTCAAATTCAATTCAAGTGCATGCGTAACCATAAGCTTGCCAAATATCTCAAACTCTCCACCACTAAAAGTATGATTCAAAAATAAGATCAAAAATGACTTTTAATAGGATGTAATATCAGCTCTTTGGTAAGGGTAGAAAACATATGGATAAAGTAACTCAATTAGTAGAGAATTAAAACCAGAGATCTTTTGTACTGCAGATTTTTATACTTCAAGGCTATCCAGCTTCATGCTCTTCTAATTTTCTTTTCTCTCCTTTCCTTCAAGCTCAACATACTTTTTCTTTCCTTTCTTTTTTCTCGAGGTACCACTTTTGGACACTACCTCTAACATCTCGGGGTACCAGTTTCGGGCACTACCCCTAAGCAACTTATTTTTTAGCTCATAATCACTTGTACAACTCCAAATATTTGATTCCTTCCAAACTCCATCAAAATCAACTTCACACACTTTGACAGCATTTAATTCTCCACTAAATATAGGAATTTTAAGACTCAAATAGGATATCAAAGTGGCTATCTTCAAAGGTTGCTAAAGAAATAAAGTTTTCAGGCTCAAATGGGTTAACTACGGATATATAATTATTTGGCAGGAAATTATTTGGCAAAGTGACTCATAAATTCAAGGATGGCCAAAAATCATCTCTCATCATCTAAGACACATGTGGATTCAAGTAAGACAAGCGGCAAGTTCTAGAATACACACACAAGAACGATAC
This sequence comes from Pogostemon cablin, assembly GCA_023678885.1. NCBI lineage: Eukaryota > Viridiplantae > Streptophyta > Magnoliopsida > Lamiales > Lamiaceae > Pogostemon > Pogostemon cablin. Next base: position 25,874,848 of record CM042961.1, on the reverse strand, counting down.
TTACCAAAAAGAAATATCATGTGTTTATGTACATGAATAAGGCTCAAAATCTCACATGGGTTTATAACAAGTAATAGAGAACTTTTCATGGTAAGTAATATTCCAAAAGTACACATAGAACTTCATACCACAATATAACTTGATTAGAGCTATTTTCACCTAGATTTTAGTGTCTTTTTATATGTATTTTCGTATTATTTTATCCGTATTTTATATATTATTTGGTTGTGTTTTGTATTTTTATTGAAATGTGTGTGAATGAGCTTAAACTTAATATTGGATGCTAAACATGATAAGGAAGATGTAGGAAAAAACGGATCTCAATTCGGAGTTGAAACGAGGGAGAACGAGCCAAAACAGTGAAGAAATGCAGGAGCCAGCACACGAGCCGTGTAGCCAACACGGCTCTGTAAGAGTTGGCCATGCGGCGACATCTAGTCATTCAACACGGGCAACTTCAGGTCGTGTCCAGTTGCACGAGTCGAGTCGGGAGCACGAGCCGTGTCGCCAACACGGCCCTGTAAGAAGTGGCCGTGTGGCGACATCAGAAGAGCCAACACGACCACCCTGTACCCGTGTTACAACACACGACTCGTGTTGGATGCACGGGCCATGTCATCAACACGGCCCTGTAAGGCGAGGCCATGCGGCAGCATCAGAAGACACAACACGGCCACCTCGTGGCCGTGTTTCAGAGCACGACTCGTGCTGTGTATTTTCCTGTAGAAATTTCTAGATCCTTCTAGAAGCCTCCATAGGGGTATAAATACCCCTTTATTCAACAATTGGCAGAAGATCCGAAATTCCCATCATCTACACACACATCACACACCATTTCTTCCATTTTTCACCATCATCTTCATCCATCTTTATCCATCTTCATCCACCCATCATATCTTCCATTTTTGGTGCTAAAGACTTCAAAATCAAGAGCTAGAGGTGGAGATCAAGAAGAATAGAAGATTCTCTTCAAGAAATTGATAGGGAAGAATCCATTCATTTTGTATTTCTTTAGATCTAAGACTATGGGTATTTGTAATGAATCATTTATTTGTTTTATTACTTTTATCATGTTAGGCTAATCCCTCTAGTGGGATTAGGAATATGAAGAGCATATTAGATTTATATTATCATGTGGATTAAATTGGTTTTTGATTTAATTGATGTTGATTTCTATTCATGGAGTTTAATTGTCTTGATGTTGTGATGGCATGGTTTGTTATTCATGAATGTTTATTGGTTTAATGGATTGTTGATCAATGGATTATTTGTGGTAATTAAATGCTATCATGATGTTCATGTATGTATTGCTTGGAGTGAGACGTAAACGACCCTCTATAGTATTAGGAAGGCATGAATACACATTGAGTATGGGTTTGACCGAAAGGATATTTGAATTCAATGAGGGGAACCAATCCATTCGTTGGCCTTAGTACACAAAAAGGGAGAGTTTAATCTAACTAGTACCTAGATGGAAGGGGTTAATGTTGGGCTTTGATCTTAAGTGCTTTTGGGAGTCTAAAATGGATCAACAACCTTTGTAACCCGAAAGGGAGCTTAGGATACAATCGTGATCACCCTTAGCCTACATCAATTGAGTTGAATTCCGTTTGCATGATAATATGAATCGAGTGTGCTTGGATGTTTCTAATCCCATGTTTTTCCATATTTGAACTTTAGCATCCATTTTCTATAATTGTCATTTCTCTTAATTGCTATTCTTATTTACTTGTTACTTGTTTTTGTTGTTAATCAATCTCAAAACCCCCGATCATCTTTACAAACACAACAATGAACATGAGCTCACGTATTTTGCTAGTCCGAACATAACTCCTTTATGGATTGATAATTTTTCTTGGGATATACTACTACAACGATCGAGTATTCTTGCTCGTGAGTGCTAAAAGAAGGCAAACAAGAAAATGGCGCCGTTGCCAAAGGGGAGTTTGACGGACTAGTCGAGTACTGTGTTATTGTTTTAGTTGTTCTTGATAAGGATACTTTTTATTTTATTTTTATTTTGTTTATTATTGTTGTTTCTGGTCTCACTCTTTGAATTTTCGTAGGTGTTTTATGATCACAAGATCAAAGGGAAATCAATCGATCATTCCTTTGAATTTGGAGATTGAAAGGACCGCACGACAAAGGAAGAGAGAGAGGCGTAAAGCGAGAAAAGAAAAGATGGAAAATCAACATGGAGATCATGTCAATCATAATTTACCCCATGATCCATTACAAGATCAACGGGGGGTACAAGAAGGAGTGAAAGAGAATCAAACGGAGATAATGAGGAATTTATTTGCTCAAAATCAAGAATATATGCAATTGCTTGCCAATCAAGAAGCTCAAAGGATACTCCAACAACAAGAGACACAACCACATGTTCGTAGAAATGTCCAAGAGATGGTTAATATGTTCAATAACCAAGCTATGCAAGGAAATGTGCAAATACCTTAAGAGAGGCCAAGGCCTAGAGCAATCTGGGATTACTTCCAACCGAGAGCCGTACACAACATGGTTCCTCCGGTTCAAGCCAACAATTTAGAAATCAAGGCCGGATTGATCAACATGGTCAAAGAAAATCAGTTTGGGGGAGGTCCTCTTGAGGATCCAAACATGCATCTAGCTAGCTTTTTGGAGGTTGCAAATACCATTAAGATGAATGGAGTATCGGAAGATGCTATTCGAATGAGGTTGTTCTCTTTTTCTTTAAGAGACAAGGCTAAGGCATGGTATAATGCAATTCCTTTGGGAAGTTGTAATACATGGGAAGATCTTGAGCAAAGGTTCCTAAACAAATACTTTCCTCCTTCAAAAACACTCCAATTGAAAAGCCTTATCACTCAATTTAGGCAACTTCCGGATAAAATTTTTTATGAAGCATGGGAACGCTACAAAGAGATGCTCCGAAAGTGTCCTCAACATGATTTTCATGAGAATCAACAAGTGGCTTTCTTTTATCAAGGGTTGAATCAACAAAATCGGATGCATGTAGATGTCTCATCCGGAGGGTCTATATTTGGAGTGGATGCTATGAAAGCAATGGAAATTTTTGAAGATATTGCAATGAAGTGAAGAGCGATGTGTTTCAAAGCCAAGGCATGAAATAATTTAATGAGAGCATCAATGCTTTAACTAAGCAATTGAATTTGATCACTCAAGGAGTGAGTCAAGGGGAAAGTACGAGTACTACCTTGAACGAGAAGATTAATGTGATGCAAAGTGTAGAGGATGTTGCCTATTTGGATAGGAGAAATTACCAAGGGAATTTTCAACATCAAGGGAATTTCCAAGGTAATTTTCCCTCTAATCAAGGAAATTTTCATGGAGGAAATTATCAAGCGCCGAGAAAGCATGAAAATCTTTCTTATTCTTATCCTCAAGCCGCCATGTCATTTCCTCCGGGATTCGATCCGAGTGCTAAGCCGCCCAATGGAGAAGGGAAGTCATCGGTGGAAGAGACATTGCTAGCATTCATGAAAAAGCTTGAGGCTAGAATGGAGGAGAATGAACGGAAATCTGACAATAGGATGAGAGCGTTTGAGCATCAAATTGGGCAAATTGTTTCTTCCGTGGGATCACAACACCAACAAGGAAAATTCCCATCTACCATAGAAATAAATCCAAAAGAGCATTGCATGTGCATAAAGGTGAAAGAGGATAGCTTGGTTGAAGAAGGGTTGGTGGATTGCACGGTGGATGAAGAAAAAGAAGAAGCAAAAAGAGTAGAAATTAAGTTAGAAGAAAAGAGGAAGAAATGGAAAGAAGAGCACGTACCTAAGAGGAAAAAGGCTAAGGAGAAAAGGAAAAAAGAAGTGGAGTATGAACGTGATTATTGGGGAATTCCGATTACTCCTTATCCACTCCCTTATCCTCAAAGATTTGTAAAAAAAGAAAAGATGAAGGAATTTCAAAAGTTTGTTGAAACTTTGAAGAAGAAATTTGAAGAGAGAAAGAAAGCGAAGCTAGTTGAAACAAATGAATCATTGCATGAGGAGCCTTCTATGAAAGTTGGTGATCCGGGGAAGTTCGTTATTCCTTGTGAAGTTGAAGGAAAGAAGGTTGTTAATGCATTGTGTGACTTGGGAGCTAGTGTGAATGTTATGCCTCATTCTCTTTTTGAAGAATTGGATATTGGAGAGCTCAAGCCTTCCACTACATGCCTTCAAGTGGCGGATGGATCAACTATTAAGCCCTTAGGGGTGGTGGAGGATGTAGTGGTTGAAGTGAAGAAGTTGACTTTTCCGGTGGATTTTATTGTCTTGGAGATGAAGGTTGATCCTCAAACACCTATGATCTTGGGAAGACCATTCTTAGCCACGGGAAAAGCTCATATTGATGTGGAAAGAGGAGAACTTTCTTTGAGTTCAAATACGGAGAGTGTTACATTTTCATGTAACAAGGCAAGAAAGAAGGATGATTCTTACCTCAAGCCTCCAATCCTACCTCCGGATGATCCTCATGGATTTGAAAATTCTTACCCTTTTGAATCTTCTAATTCTCTTTTTCATGATTATATTGAAGATTTTAATCTTAACTTGTCTTTGCTTGATATGTATAGGAATGAGGACTTGGACATCGAATGAAAGGTTGATAAAGGAGAATTTCATTGGCCTTATGGAGACGAAGCATTTCCATCCACGATTCTTCGTGATGATTTGATAATTATAAGCAAGAATGGAGAAATCATGTTGATGGAAAAGAAAAGAGCCAAGAAATTTCTCAAAGTGAAGATGAGGCCCGATGGGGTCTTGGATTTCTCCGAATGTTAAGAGTTTAAATCCGTCCGGCTTGAAGACGTTAAACTTAGCGCTAAATGGGAGGCAACCCATTCTTTTTATCTTTTGATGCTTGTTTGTTTTGGCCTTGTAGGTTGATTGTGCTCATGGAGAAAAATGCTCATTGAAGAAAAGAGAAATGCTTCATGGATTCAAGTTGACATGTTCCATAATTTGTTGCAAACTTAATTCGTGACTCTTGTCTCGAGTTAAGTTTGGGGGGTGCTAGTGCGTGGTGGACATAGCTTGAGTCATGTGGATGCGGTTACTTCTCTACAAGAAGATCATCAATGGAAACTACAAGGGTAAGTCTCACCACTTTTTGCAAACTTAAGTCTCAACTCTTGTTTCGATTTAAGTTTGGGGGGAGAGTGTGTGGTGTGACTCACCACTTGAGTATGATTCTTGTGAAATTGGACAAATTTTAAATTTTTTCTCATGAGTTTGGTTTGATTTTGGTATGATTGGTGGTGTTGAAGTGCATGATAGTCCATATTTATAATGAAATTGTTGAAATAATGGTGTTTGTTGAGTGTTTGAGCATGAATGAGAGGTATTGGAAGCATGATGGAGCTTGGAGCTAACGCTTTCCTTACCAAATGCCTATTGAGGGAGTACTCTACACCTTATCATTTTACTACTTGAAATGAATTGATTTTGATTTGGATTATTGTGACCAGCATGCTACTTCATGTGTTATGTTTGTGGGAGGTTTACTTTCGTATATTAGGATTTTCTTTTCAATAAAGGTTGGGATGAATGTGTGCTTAATTTTCTTATGGATGATGATATTTTGTGTTTTTGCATGTTTTGTGTTTTTGTTGTGTCTTGTTTGTTGAGTCCTTATTTTTATGTTTTTTGTATTTTTATTCTTGTCTTGGGATATTTGGTGGTTTGTTTAGGGATGTCGTGAGTCATTTTTGAATGTGAGTGATAATAGGTTGTGGTGATAAGTGATGACAAATTATGATTAAGAATCTCTACACTTTCAAATTGTGACATGTTTTACTTAACTTGTTCAATTTTGAGATGAATGTGGTGTAATAAGTTCCTTAAGGTCCGAGCACAAGTTTGTGAGCATTTGAGCCTCAACCATGCATACATGGTATTTCTTAATGAGTGGATCGATTGTGTTTGATAAGTTAGAACTTGCTCAAGGACTATAGGAACGAGCCCGATTAGTGGAGATTGGTGAAATGATCTAAGGCCATCCTTGTTATTATAGTCATTGCCATATATGTTCCCTACCATGAACATCTTCCTTAGTTAACCATTTAGAGCCTATAAGCCTATTTATTGTGAATTTAGCACATTACAAGCCTTAATTACCCATTCAAGCTTATATATACCTTTGTGTGGGTGATTGAGGAGATGGTAGCTAGAAAGGATTGATTGATTAGCAAAAGAAGAGAAGGGAATGGTAAACAAGCAAGAAAAAGGATGAAAAGAGCAAAAGTAAGAAATGGACATGCAACCTCAAAGCAAGAGAAAGAGTAAAACAACATCAAAATGCTCAAGTTTATATAGTCCGCTAGCAAGCTTATAGCGAGTCGAGCCAATCGATTAATGAGTGTGATTTATCCTATTTCAAAAGAGTGTTGAGAGACATCAATATCCATTGTGAGGCTTGGACTTAAAATGAACTATATTACACTTTATTCTCTTTTGATTGAACTTGTTAATTTCTCATGTCATGATTTTAATGTTGTAGGATGACTTAGCATAGTTTGTTGTTATTATTGCTAACGATGTGTTATTGCTTATATTCGTTTAGTCTTTTCTAGGTGAAAATTTCTCCTTTTGATTTGTCATTTTCGTTGCTCGGGGACGAGCAACACCTTAAGTTTGGGGGGTTGATTAGAGCTATTTTCACCTAGATTTTAGTGCCTTTTTATATGTGTTTTCGTATTATTTTATCTGTATTTTATATGTTATTTGGTTGTATTTTGTATTTTTATTGAAATGTGTGTGAATGAGCTTAAAACATGATAAGGAAGATGTAGGAAAAAGCGGATCTCAATTCGGAGTTAAAACGAGGAAGAACGAGCCAAAACAGTGAAGAAATGCAGGAACCAGCACTAATACGGGCCGTGTAGCCAATACGGCCCTGTAAGAGTTGGCCGTGTGGCGACATCTAGTTATTCAACACGGGCAACTTCAGGTCATGTCCAGTTACACGAGTCGAGTCGGGACCACGAGCCGTGTCGCCAACACGGCCCTGTAAGAAGTGGCCGTGTGGCGACATCAGAAGAGCCAACACGACCACCTTGTGCCCGTGTTACAACACACGACTCGTGTTGGCAGCACGGGCCGTGTCATCAACACGGCCCTGTAAGGCGAGGCCGTGCGGCAGCATCAGAAGACACAACACGGCCACCTCGTGGCCGTGTTGCAGAGCACGACTCGTGCTGTGTATTTTCCTGCAGAAATTTCCAGATTCTTCTAGAAGCCTCCATAGGGGTATAAATACCCCTTTATTCAACAATTGACAGAAGATCCGAAATTCCCATCATCTACACACACATCACACACCATTTCTTCCATTTTTCACCATCATCTTCATCCATCTTCATCCATCTTCATCCACCCATCATATCTTCCATTTTTGGTGCTAAAGACTTCAAAATCAAGAGCTAGATGTGGAGATCAAGAAGAATAGAAGATTATCTTCAAGAAATTGATATGGAAGAATCCATTCATTTTGTATTTCTTTAGATCTAAGACTATGGGTATTTGTAATGAATCATTTATTTGTTTTATTACTTTTATCATGTTAGGCTAATCCCTCTAATGGGATTAGGAATATGAAGAGCATATTTGATTTATATTATCATGTGGATTAAATTGATTTTTGATTTAATTGATGTTGATTTCTATTCATGGAGTTTAATTGTCTTGATGTTGTGATGGCATGGTTTGTTATTCATGAATGTTTATTGGTTTAATGGATTGTTGATCAATGGATTATTTGTGGTAATTAAATGCTATCATGATGTTCATGTATGTATTGCTTGGAGTGAGACGGAAACGACCCTCTATAGTATTAGGAAGGCATGAATAGACATTGAGTATGGGTTTGACCGAAAGGATATTTGAATTCAATGAGGGGAACCAATCCATTCGTTGGCCTTAGTACACAAAAAGGGAGAGTTTAATCTAACTAGTACCTAGATGGAAGGGGTTAATGTTGGGCTTTGATCTTAAGTGCTTTTGGGAGTCTAAAATGGATCAACAACCTTTGTAACCCGAAAGGGAGCTTAGGATACAATCATGATCACCCTTAGCCTACATCAATTGAGTTGAATTCCGTTTGCATGATAATATGAATCGAGTGTGCTTGGATGTTTCTAATCCCATGTTTTTCCATATTTGAACTTTAGCATCCATTTTCTATAATTGTCATTTTCTTATTTGCTATTCTTATTTACTTGTTACTTGTTTTTGTCGTTAATCAATCTCAAAACCCCCGATCATCTTTACAAAAACAACAATGAACATGAGCTCACGTATTTTGCTAGTCCGAACATAACTCCTTTATGGATTGATAATTTTTCTTGGGATATACTACTACAACGATCGAGTATTCTTGCTCGTGAGTGCTAAAAGAAGGCAAACAAGAAAATGGCGCCGTTGCCAAAGGGGAGTTTGACGGACTAGTCGAGTACTGTGTTATTGTTTTAGTTGTTCTTGATAAGGATACTTTTTATTTTATTTTTATTTTGTTTATTATTGTTGTTTGTGGTCTCACTCTTTGAATTTTCGTAGGTGTTTTATGATCACAAGATCAAAGGGAAATCAATCGATCATTCCTTTGAATTTGGAGATTGAAAGGACCGCACGACAAAGGAAGAGAGAGAGGCGTATAGCGAGAAAAGAAAAGATGGAAAATCAACATGGAGATCATGTCAATCATAATTTACCCCATGATCCATTACAAGATCAACGGGGGGTACAAGAAGGAGTGAAAGAGAATCAAATGGAGATAATGAGGAATTTATTTGCACAAAATCAAGAATATATGCAATTGCTTGCCAATCAAGAAGCTCAAAGGATACTCCAACAACAAGAGACACAACCACATGTTCGTAGAAATGTCCAAGAGATGGTTAATATGTTCAATAACCAAGCTATGCAAGGAAATGTGCAAATACCTTAACAGAGGCCAAGGCCTAGAGCAATCTGGGATTACTTCCAACCGAGAGCCGTACACAACATGGTTCCTCCGGTTCAAGCCAACAATTTAGAAATCAAGGTCGGATTGATCAACATGGTCAAAGAAAATCAGTTTGGAGGAGGTCCTCTTGAGGATCCAAACATGCATCTAGCTAGCTTCTTGGAGGTTGCAAATACCATTAAGATGATTGGAGTATCGGAAGATGCTATTCGAATGAGGTTGTTCTCTTTTTCTTTAAGAGACAAGGCTAAGGCATGGTATAATGCAATTCCTTTGGGAAGTTGTAATACATGGGAAGATCTTGAGCAAAGGTTCCTAAACAAATACTTTCCTCCTTCAAAAACACTCCAATTGAAAAGCCTTATCACTCAATTTAGGCAACTTCCGGATAAAAATTTTTATGAAGCATGGGAACGCTACAAAGAGATGCTCCGAAAGTGTCCTCAACATGATTTTCATGAGAATCAACAAGTGGCTTTCTTTTATCAAGGGTTGAATCAACAAAATCGGATGCATGTAGATGCCTCATCCGGAGGGTCTATATTTGGAGTGGATGCTATGAAAGCAATGGAAATTTTTGAAGATATTGCAATGAATGCTTATCAATGGCCTTCTGAGCGAGTAATGGGAAGTTGTGCATTTGGAACGGTAGCTCAAGTGGAAAGTGTGCATAAAGTGAAGAGCGATGTGTTTCAAAGCCAAGGCATGAAAGAATTTAATGAGAGCATCAATGCTTTAACTAAGCAATTGAATTTGATCACTCAAGGAGTGAGTCAAGGGGAAAGTACGAGTACTACCTTGAACGAGAAGATTAATGTGATGCAAAGTGTAGAGGATGTTGCCTATTTGGATAGGAGAAATTACCAAGGGAATTTTCAACATCAAGGGAATTTCCAAGGTAATTTTCCCTCTAATCAAGGGAATTTTCATGGAGGAAATTATCAAGCGCCGAGAAAGCATGAAAATCTTTCTTATTCTTATCCTCAAGCCGCCATGTCATTTTCTCCGGGATTCGATCCGAGTGCTAAGCCGCCCAATGGAGAAGGGAAGTCATCGGTGGAAGAGACATTGCTAGCATTCATGAAAAAGCTTGAGGCTAGAATGGAGGAGAATGAACGAAAATCTGACAATAGGATGAGAGCGTTTGAGCATCAAATTGGGCAAATTGTTTCTTCCGTGGGATCACAACACCAACAAGGAAAATTCCCATCTACCATAGAAATAAATCCAAAAGAGCATTGCATGTGCATAAAGGTGAAAGAGGATAGCTTGGTTGAAGAAGGGTTGGTGGATTGCACGGTGGATGAAGAAAAAGAAGAAGCAAAAAGAGTAGAAATTAAGTTAGAAGAAAAGAGAAAGAAATGGAAAGAAGAGCACGTACCTAAGAGGAAAAAGGCTAAGGAGAAAAGGGAAAAAGAAGTGGAGTATGAACGTGATTATTGGGGAATTCCGATTATTCCTTATCCACTCCCTTATCCTCAAAGATTTGTAAAAAAAGAAAAGATGGAGGAATTTCAAAAGTTTGTTGAAACTTTGAAGAAGAAATTTGAAGAGAGAAAGAAAGCGAAGCTAGTTGAAACAAATGAATCATTGCATGAGGAGCCTTCTATGAAAGTTGGTGATCCGGGGAAGTTCGTTATTCCTTGTGAAGTTGAAGGAAAGAAGGTTGTTAATGCATTGTGTGACTTGGGAGCTAGTGTGAATGTTATGCCTCATTCTCTTTTTGAAGAATTGGATATTAGAGAGCTCAAGCCTTCCACTACATGCCTTCAAGTGGCGGATGGATCAACTATTAAGCCCTTAGGGGTGGTGGAGGATGTGGTGGTTGAAGTGAAGAAGTTGACTTTTCCGGTGGATTTTATTGTCTTGGAGATGAAGGTTGATCCTCAAACACCTATGATCTTGGGAAGACCATTCTTAGCCACGGGAAAAGCTCATATTGATGTGGAAAGAGGAGAACTTTCTTTGAGTTCAAATACGGAGAGTGTTACATTTTCATGTAACAAGGCAAGAAAGAAGGATGATTCTTACCTCAAGCCTCCAATCCTACCTCCGGATGATCCTCATGGATTTGAAAATTCTTACCCTTTTGAATCTTCTAATTCTCTTTTTCATGATTATATTGAAGATTTTAATCTTAACTTGTCTTTGCTTGATATGTATAGGAATGAGGACTTGGACATCGAATGAAAGGTTGATAAAGGAGAATTTCATTGGCCTTATGGAGACGAAGCATTTCCATCCACGATTCTTCGTGATGATTTCATAATTATAAGCAAGAATGGATAAATCATGTTGATGGAAAAGAAAAGAGCCAAGAAATTTCTCAAAGTGAAGATGAGGCCCGATGGGGTCTTGGATTTCTCCGAATGTTAAGAGTTTAAATCCGTCCGGCTTGAAGACGTTAAACTTAGCGCTAAATGGGAGGCAACCCATTCTTTTTATCTTTTGATGCTTGTTTGTTTTGGCCTTGTAGGTTGATTGTGCTCATGGAGAAAAATGCTCATTGAAGAAAAGAGAAATGCTTCATGGATTCAAGTTGACATGTTCCACAATTTGTTGCAAACTTAATTCGTGACTCTTGTCTCGAGTTAAGTTTGGGGGGTGCTAGTGCGTGGTGGACATAGCTTGAGTCATGTGGATGCGGTTACTTCTCTACAAGAAGATCATCAATGGAAACTACAAGGGTAAGTCTCACCACTTTTTGCAAACTTAAGTCTCAACTCTTGTTTCGATTTAAGTTTGGGGGGAGAGTGTGTGGTGTGACTCACCACTTGAGTATGATTCTTGTGAAATTGGGCAAATTTTAAATTTTTTCTCATGAGTTTGGTTTGATTTTGGTATGATTGGTGGTGTTGAAGTGCATGATAGTCCATATTTATAATGAAATTGTTGAAATAATGGTGTTTGTTGAGTGTTTGAGCATGAATGAGAGGTATTGGAAGCATGATGGAGCTTGGAGCTAACGCTTTCCTTACCAAATGCCTATTGAGGGAGTACTCTACACCTTATCATTTTACTACTTGAAATGAATTGATTTTGATTTGGATTATTGTGACCAGCATGCTACTTCATGTGTTATGTTTGTGGGAGGTTTACTTTCGTATATTAGGATTTCCTTTTCAATAAAGGTTGGGATGAATGTGTGCTTAATTTTCTTATGGATGATGATATTTTGTGTTTTTGCATGTTTTGTGTTTTTGTTGTGTCTTGTTTGTTGAGTCCTTATTTTTATGTTTTTTGTATTTTTATTCTTGTCTTGGGATATTTGGTGGTTTGTTTAGGGATGTCGTGAGTCATTTTTGAATGTGAGTGATAATAGGTTGTGGTGATAAGTGATGACAAATTATGATTAAGAATCTCTACACTTTCAAATTGTGACATGTTTTACTTAACTTGTTCAATTTTGAGATGAATGTGGTGTAATAAGTTCCTTAAGGTCCGAGCACAAGTTTGTGAGCATTTGAGCCTCAACCATGCATACATGGTATTTCTTAATGAGTGGATCGATTGTGTTTGATAAGTTAGAACTTGCTCAAGGACTATAGGAACGAGCCCGATTAGTGGAGATTGGTGAAATGATCTAAGGCCATCCTTGTTATTATAGTCATTGCCATATATGTTCCCTACCATGAACATCTTCCTTAGTTAACCATTTAGAGCCTATAAGCCTATTTATTGTGAATTTAGCACATTACAAGCCTTAATTACCCATTCAAGCTTATATATACCTTTGTGTGGGTGATTGAGGAGATGGTAGCTAGAAAGGATTGATTGATTAGCAAAAGAAGAGAAGGGAATGGTAAACAAGCAAGAAAAAGGATGAAAAGAGCAAAAGTAAGAAATGGACATGCAACCTCAAAGCAAGAGAAAGAGTAAAACAACATCAAAATGCTCAAGTTTATATAGTCCGCTAGCAAGCTTATAGCGAGTCGAGCCAATCGATTAATGAGTGTGATTTACCCTATTTCAAAAGAGTGTTGAGAGACATCAATATCCATTGTGAGGCTTGGACTTAAAATGAACTATATTACACTTTATTCTCTTTTGATTGAACTTGTTAATTTCTCATGTCATGATTTTAATGTTGTAGGATGACTTAGCATAGTTTGTTGTTATTATTGCTAACGATGTGTTATTGCTTATATTCGTTTAGTCTTTTCTAGGTGAAAATTTCTCCTTTTGATTTGTCATTTTCGTTGCTCGGGGACGAGCAACACCTTAAGTTTGGGGGGTTGATTAGAGCTATTTTCACCTAGATTTTATTGTCTTTTTAAATGTGTTTTCGTATTATTTTATCCATATTTTATATGTTATTTGGTTGTGTTTTGTATTTTTATTGAAATATGTGTGAATGAGCTTAAAACATGATAAGGAAGATGTAGGAAAAAGCGGATCTCAATTCGGAGTTAAAACGAGGAAGAACGAGCCAAAACAGTGAAGAAATGCAGGAACCAGCACCAATACGGGCCATGTAGCCAACACGGCCCTGTAAGAGTTGGCCGTGTGGCGACATCTAGTCATTCAACACGGGCAACTTCTGGTCATGTCCAGTTACACGAGTCGAGTCGGGAGCACGAGCCGTGTCGCCAATAGGGCCCTGTAAGAAGTGGCCGTGTGGCGACATCAGAAGAGCCAACACGACCACCTTGTGCCCGTGTTACAACACACGACTCGTGTTGGCAGCACGGGCCGTGTCATCAACACGGCCCTGTAAGGCGAGGCCGTGCGGCAGCATCAGAAGACACAACACGGCCACCTCGTGGCCGTGTTGCAGAGCACGACTCGTGCTGTGTATTTTCCTGCAGAAATTTTCAGATCCTTCTAGAAGCCTCCATAGGGGTATAAATACCCCTTTATTCAACAATTGGCAGAAGATCCGAAATTTCCATCATCTACACACACATCACACACCATTTCTTCCATTTTTCACCATCATCTTCATCCATCTTCATCCATCTTCATCCACCCATCATATCTTCCATTTTTGGTGCTAAAGACTTCAAAATCAAGAGCTAGATGTGGAGATCAAGAAGAATAGAAGATTCTCTTCAAGAAATTGATAGGGAAGAATCCATTCATTTTGTATTTCTTTAGATCTAAGACTATGGGTATTTGTAATGAATCATTTATTTGTTTTATTACTTTTATCATGTTAGGCTAATCCCTCTAGTGGGTTAGGAATATGAAGAGCATAATAGATTTATATTATCATGTGGATTAAATTGGTTTTTGATTTAATTGATGTTGATTTCTATTCATGGAGTTTAATTGTCTTGATGTTGTGATGACATGGTTTGTTATTCATGAATGTTTATTGGTTTAATGGATTGTTGATCAATGGATTATTTGTGGTAATTAAATGCTGTCATGATGTTCATGTATGTATTGCTTGGAGTGAGACGGAAACGACCCTCTATAGTATTAGGAAGGCATGAATAGACATTGAGTTTGGGTTTGATCGAAAGGATATTTGAATTCAATGAGGGGAACCAATCCATTCGTTGGCCTTAGTACACAAAAAGGGAGAGTTTAATCTAACTAGTACCTAGATGGAAGGGATTAATGTTGGGCTTTGATCTTAAGTGCTTTTGGGAGTCTAAAATGGATCAACAACCTTTGTAACCCGAAAGGGAGCTTAGGATACAATCGTGATCACCCTTAGCCTACATCAATTGAGTTGAATTTCGTTTGCATGATAATATGAATCGAGTGTGCTTGGATGTTTCTAATCCCATGTTTTTCCATATTTGAACTTTATCATCCATTTTCTATAATTGTCGTTTCTCTTATTTGCTATTCTTATTTACTTGTTACTTGTTTTTGTTGTTAATCAATCTCAAAACCCCCGATCATCTTTACAAAAACAACAATGAACATGAGCTCACGTATTTTGCTAGTCCGAACATAACTCCTTTATGGATTGATAATTTTTCTTGGGATATACTACTACAACGATCGAGTATTCTTGCTCGTGAGTGCTAAAAGAAGGCAAACATAACTCAAGTACACTTCCTTCATCAATTTCAAGAGCATATGAATTTCAAGTACAATTTAAACAATATAAGCTCACATGGATCACAAAACCAAAATCTCAATCTTTCCACTCTCATAAATTATAAGCACATATAAAAATTAGAATAAGGAAATGAGGGCACCTGATTTTTCTCCTTCAAAATGTATGCACGAGCTCCTCGAGTTATTCAACTCGGTCAGGTCTAGCCTTAGCGTAGAACTCGTCTTGGCACTCTTTTACCTTTTCTATCATCAAAGCTCAAACACACGTCATCATCACATGATTCATCAATAATAAAATAGGAGAACTATAAGAAAGACTTAATTGACTATCTAAACGACTCTACACACTAGAAACTCCACTGAACACTAGGCAAATTGCAAAAAATCGGCACATCAAAACCGATTAAAGTTTTAACATACCGCAAAAATCAACTTCCCTAGCAAACATTACAAAGAAAAGATTATACTATTGGTGCTTTAATGAGATAAGAACATCACACCCCCAAACTTAGTAAAAACGTAAATTGATACTAAGTTTGCAAAGAGATGTAATTGCCGATTAGTAAGCACCTTAAATATAAAAATTTCTTGCTCACACGAAAGAAATAAAATAATAAAACAGAAGGGCAAGCCCCCAACAGGCGCTCATGTTTAACGTCGAAGAGTCACGAAGGATGTAACCTTTTAAACTACTGGATCAGAGGACAGTCTTCTCGCATCCTCACCTTCAAGTACTTTCTTTCCCTCTTCTTGTCTACACTCAACACCTCACCTTTCTTGGTAACAAGTATATGATCCTCAGAATTACCTTTCTCTCATGGCTGTCTAGACACCTCCTTGTCAATCTTCCACTTAAATTCAGAATCATCTATCTTAGTAAAATTAAGATTAAACAAGTTAGAAATCACATCTATGATCTTGCATGATTGAGTCTCCATGGGCATCTTCATTACTTGATCAAGAGAGAAAACCACATCTTCATTATCCATCTGCAGTCTAAGCTTCTCGTCTCTCAACCTCTTTGCTCTTTCCCATTTCTTCTCAACTATAAGCTCAGTATTCTGCTCATGTAATGGTACTGGAGTGTTCTGAACAACAAGTATAGCATTCGATGCGAAAATAGTGCCGAACAAGGCAGTTCGACCTCGGTTCGACCTCTGGTGCTGGTCAAACCAGACGTGTAATGGTCGAACTGAGCTTCAGAGAGTGCGTTCTCCACCAGACAGGTCGATTCGACCACAGTTCGACCAACAGGCTGGTCGAATGGTAGTGGTCGTGGTCGAATCGGGCATCAAACAAAACAGAGTACGCGGGACTGTATCATTCAACCTGGGTTCGACCAGTAGGGTTGGTCGAACTGGAGTGATCGTGGTCGAATTGGGCATCAGACAAAATAGAGCGTTCTGAACAGTGGTGTTCGACCTGAGTTCGACCAGAGCTTCTGGTCGAATCGACCTATTTTTGGTCGAAGTGACCCTTTGCTTCTTTCGAATGTTGCCCAGGTGCCTGGTTCGACCTCTCCTGCCTAATTCGACCACCTGTGCTGGTCAAATCGGGGTAGACTGGGCTTCTTTCACTTTAGATTTTGATTCCAACTTCATCGGTCCCTCGTATTGTGTTCCAAACCTCAACGTGATGGTTTTATTCTCCAATTTTTGTGTCAGTTGATTCACGTTCGCGGTCATCTGCCCTATAATCCAAGTTAGGTCCTTCAACTACTTAGATAAATCTGCATGATCAACATTCATTCTAGCTTCGATGTGGTCAACCCTTGCATCATTCTCAGCCATGTATCGATTGAAGGTATCTTCAACACTCTTCACTTCTTGCTGCTTCATACTAGGCCTCCTTTGTATCAACTCTGTAATCTACATCTGCTGGGATTCTAGTAGTTTGTTGATGTTAGCTAAACTAGAAACGATCTATCATCCGTATTCGGCATCTCCACTTGATGTTCAACCTGCGCTACCTTGGCAAGTACATATGATCATCTATCTCTCTCTACAAGCCAGTCACGTAAATTCATAGAGATGTCTTCAAACAACTTTTCTACTTCAAGTGCTGTTTTAGATAACAGCGCTCCTCCTGATGATGCATCAATAAAAATACGCGACTCACAATCTAATCCATAATAGAAGATACTTATGTATTCAGCCTTAGACATCCCATGCTGTGGGCACCTCCTGAGCATGTCTTTAAACCTGTCCTACGCCTCATAGAACTTCTCATCCTGATTCATCACAAATTGAGTGATATCTTGCCTCATCCTTAAGATCCTTGAGGGTGGCATGTATCTCTCCAAGAACTTTTGCTAGAGTTGGTCCCATGTAGTGCAGTCTATTGCATCAAGAGTCTCATACCAAGCTTCTGCCCTATCAATCAAACAGAACTTGAATAAGGCAACCCGCCTAGCATGATCATTAGCTCCAACACCTTTCAGAGTATTTGCATAACCAAGCAATCTTTTGAGATGCTGATATGGATCTTCAAAGCAACCTCCAGAAAAATAATTCTTCTCTACCATGTTAATAAGAGCGGGATGTATCTCAAAATCATCATCTTCCCCCCTTGGTCCTATCAACCCCATTTTACCAATTCCATTGTACTTGAAAGTATCACGTATGGCAACATTATCCAGATACTGTCTTGCTCCGGCCATATTTAGCTTAATGTGATACTTCTTCCTTTCATTCCTCTCCTTTTTCTAGTGCACAAGTACCTCAGAAAAATTCAAGGTTAGACAGAAATAAATAATCACAAATAAAAGTCTTAATCAACTAGAAATAATAAATTAATAATAACAGCCGTCCCCGGCAACGATGCCAAGAACTTAATGCGTGTTTTCTTTCCACACAAAATTAATCCTCAAGTATAAGGATATCAATTGTAGTCTCAATAGGCGACCAAGTGATTATCGAACCCAAGGGACGGATTATTATCAATTTAATTATACTCTAATTAACTAAGATTATGTTGGCAAATTTGATTTGGTTTGATTATGAAACTAAATAACATATAATTGGAATAGCAAAGTAAATAATAAGCAATAGAGAAATTTTGGTTGTGATCAAGTAAGTAATAGAGTAGTTCTTCAGGTAATCCAGTTTTACTTATTAATTTTTTTTCCATATGTTGATGTCTGACTCTGCCTTGTAGTTTATGGACGCATTACTAAACCATGCATATCTACTCTATAGACACAAGTAAACATCTGTGTAACACGTGTGAATAACCTCGGAGCAAGAGATATAATTCCACACCCCTTTCTAGGTACTATCAGTATCAACTATTTCCCTGGCCAATTGGTACTCTAACCCGATATGATCTCCCTTTATATGTACTATAAAATTATCCACTTTATCCTACTTAATAACCTGAATTCAATTCAATTAGTAAGTATTTATATATGATAGTTCTAATGAAGATTCGGAGTCCCCTCACCTAGAATCATAACATGGAATCCTGCTCAGCAGCGAACACACTCAATCAATAACCAAGATATGTATTCAGACTCTACATAACAGTTAATGATACACAAAACGACTGTGAGTATGAATTGAAAAAGCACAATCTTATATAAAATAAATCCACAAGTAGTGTTGTATGGAGTTTACACACGAAAGTTAAATTAATTAGATAAAACCTTTATAAACCCTAGATCTACCAAAAAGGCTCTAGCCCATGATGTTGTGAAGAACAATCATGGGTGTTGGATAGATCTTACCCGGATGTTTGAAAAATTACAAGATAAATTAGGAAATGAATAAAACCCTAATGTGGGCATCATCGCGTCCTTCCACGTCTTGAATTCTCCTCTTGGTTCTCCTCTTGATTCCAAATACGAATCTTCAAAGTGATGGATGGATGGAGGAAAGGATGTGGATGATGGTTGGGGAATGAACCCTCCTTGTGGGGTATAGTATTGTTGTGGCCTTTCTCCAAACTAATATGACTCTATTGCATCATCTTGGTATGATTTACATCCCCTTTTATACTTGTAAGCTCTCCTTATGGACCTTGGATGGGCTTTTTCTTGAAAAACATGCAGAAACATGCACTTGGGGTGTAAAAATCTGATCCGGACGTGTCCCAGGCATGGTGTTCGACCTAGGGTTCGACCTAGGGGCTTGATCAAACCCTGGTCGAATCGAGATCAGCAATAATTCGCACTTCAGGCTTCTTATTCGACCAAAATGGCTTTAGTTCGACCAAGGGGCCTGGTCGAACTGGACTGTCGTGGTCGAATCCCACTTGCGCCGTCTCACTATTTCGCGTATAACTTCCATATCCGAGCTCCAATTTGAGTGATTCTTGCGCTCACGCGATCCTCTCTTCCTTGAATTTTTATTCATATAAATAAATTAAGAAAACTCTGAGATTTGAATCTGTAAAAAGCCATGGAAAATAGAACATCCGTTTTGTTCGGCACAGCTTGGGTGACGTCACTATTTTGTCATAACTTCCTCGTTTGGAATTCGATTGAGGTGTTCTTTGTGTCAAAACGATCCTCTTTTCAGTAGTTTTCCAACCATATATCAACAACCAGTCTTGATCTCCACACGAACACAGAAAAAGTACATAATTTGGACGTGCATTTTTTAGTATTCCTTGCACAAATTGCACCTTTTCTCCAACTTTGCACTTTTGATCTTTTTTCCACCTAAAACACAATAAAACACCTCAAATGCACCTTTTTCACATATATATTGAATATAAGATCCTTATGCTAATATATGACAATAATATCAACCAAAAAGGTATTCAATTGGATACTAAAACATGCTAATTTCCACTCTCATCATGCTTATTATGAGTTTATTTGTTAGATTTTTGCCAGAAATTCATATGCTCTTGAAATTGATAAAGGAAGTCTACTTAAATTATATTGTGGTATAAAGTTCTATGTGTACTTGTGGGATATTGCTTACCATGAGGAGTGCTCTGTTGCTTGTTAAAATCCATGTGAGATTTGAGCATTTAGATCATGTACAAAATCACATGATATTTCTTTCTAGTGAGTATCATTCTTGTGTATGTATTCTAGAACTTGCCTTTTGTCTTACTTGAGATTACATGTTATGTTAGATGATTTAAGGTCATCCTTGATTATTATGAGTCACTTAGCCAAATAATTTTCTACCATATGATTGTTTATCCATAGTTAGCCCCATTGAGCCTTAAAACCTTATTCTTTGGTAACCTACGAGAAATTACCACTTTGAGTATCTTAATGATTTTTTTAGCCTTGATTGTCCATCATGAGGAGAACTAATGGCTTTTCAAAGTGTGTTGATGGAGTTTGATAATAGCTTGGGAAGGAATGAAATTGGTGTTGGAATAGTAATTGAACTTGAAAATTAATCTAAGGAAAACAATGGAGTAGCACTTAATCTAGTACTCCATTGATTTAAACACCTTCTTAGGGGTGCACAAAATTACCGATTTTTTGGTATACCGCATTTACCGTATCGAAAATTATCGAATTTAACAAAAATTTCTTTATACCAAAAATTTCGATACGATATGGTGCCGTACCGAAATTTTCGGTACGGTATCGATAAGTGATTTTGAGAAATATCGATATTTCGGTATATACCAAAATACCGCAAAATATCAGTATTCTAGTATATACCAGTTAATACCGACCAATTTTAAATTGAATTAGTAATATAATAATTTTAATTACCTACCCATTCTATCAATCTACTATTAAATATATTGAAATTATATTATCAATATATATTGACAAACCAAGAAACCCTACTCATTTCTCTCCCTTATTGCAGCTGCCCAACCCCTTCTTCTTTCCTTTCCATTTGAATTAGTAATATAATAATTTTAATTACCTGCCCATTCTATCAATCTACTATTAAATATATTGAAATTATATTATCAATATATATTGACAAACCAAGAAACCCTACTCATTTCTCTCCCTTATTGCAGCTGCCCAACCCCTTCTTCTTTCCTTTCCATTTCAATTTCTCTGCTGGAAGACAATCGCCCGCCATCCTCTCTCTTCTTCTCAATCGGTCCTCCTCCTTCGAAAGCCCATCACCACCATTTCTCTCTTCCCACTACCATATTATCAAATCTTCCTCCTCCCTGGTGCCCCTTTACTTTTCTTCACTATTTTTTTTGTTGTTTTCCTCTCTCTCTCCTTGGATAGATCTATCCCGCTTCACATATTAACGATTTTCAAACTCTTCTTTTCTATTGTTTTTTGCTTGGATTCTTTGACAACGATTGTGCCCATACTCAGATCTCAAGATACGAAAGTGAAGAGGATAGTTTATTACTACTTTATACTTTTTTAATTGTATTTTTACTACTTTTATTGCACTCGTTCCACAGTTCTGTGGGTGTAGAAGGTACTACATTTAGAATGTAAGCGGCTGTTTCTAAGGCATATCCCCAAAACGAATTTGATAATTTCTAATAACTCATCATAGATCTAATCATTTCCATAAGAGTCATATTCCTTCTTTTTACCACATTGTTCTGCTGGGGTGTGCCCGGTGACGACAATTGGGATTCAATCCCAGCCTCTGATAAATAATTCCTAAACTCTCCTAAGGTGTACTCATCACCACGATCAGATCGTAGTGTCTTGATACATTTTACAAGTTGCTTCTCCACATCAGCCTTGTACTCTTTGAATTTATCTAAGCACTCAGACTTGAGGCGTATCAAATAAATGTATCCATAACTAAAATAATCAACAACGAAAGTGGCAAAATATTCATAACCACCTCGTGCCTGGATTGTCATAGGACCACATAAATCAGAATGAACCAATTCCAACACATCTTTGACTCTATACCCCTTAGCCTTAAAAGGCCTCTTGGTCATTTTTCCTTTCAAGCAGGATTCTCAAGTTGGATAAATTTCTACTACTAACGAACTCAAAGGTCCATCAACTATCAACCTTTGAATCCTACTCAAGTTAATATGACCAAGTCTTAGATGCCAAAGGTATGTTTGGTTCATTTTCGAAGGTTCTTTTCTCTTATTAGTAGATGTATTATTCGATTCAATTTGTTGCATTGTAGGAGAAATTGGATTAAAATTATACAAATTGTCTATCAATGTACCAACACAGATAATAATTCCATTCTTCCTTAAAACAGCCTTGTCATTAAAAGAAACAGAATATCTATCCCTAAACAACTTAGAAACCAAAATTGAATTCTTTCTAAAAGAAGGTACGTAAAGACAATTCCTCAAAACAAGAGTTTTATGCTTATCAAAAGATAAATAAACGTCTCCCATTGCAACAGTCGTTACTCTCGTAGCATCCCCCATGAATATAGAAATCTCCCCATCACTTAGCTGTCGGGTTTGCTGAAACCCCTGCAAAGAATTGGAGACATGATCAGTGGCTCCCCTATCTACACACCATGTATTAGCAGATACAGCCGCTAAACACGATTCAACAACCAGTAAATAAGACTTATCATTTCTGTTCCCCTTCAAAAGAGGACAATCAGCCTTGTAGTATCCCGACTGCTTGCATTTGAAGCACTTGCCTTTAGGCTTCTTGATCACACCATTATTTGCATTCACTACGTTCGTAGGTGCTAATTTACTTGTCTCCTCTTATTCCTTCCACCTCTCAACTTAGGATAAGCAATATTTTCAGCAACATGAACTTGAGGAGCTCGACAAAATAGTCCTTCCACTGCTACAAGTTCTACTAGAAGTTCCGCCAACGTGTATAATCTTTTGTTCATAATGTAGTTTAGGCGAAACTGCTCAAAATTTTTAGGCAGGTTTTGGATACGATATCGACTTGGGTTTCCCCATCGATTTCAGCTCTAAGGACCTCCAACTCATCGAGTTGGCCCATCATTCTAAGGACATGATCCCTTACAGGAGTGCCCTCAGCCATTTTGGTGTTCATTAGCACAGCCATGTCCTCCGACCTAGCAGGTCGACTCTGGTGTCCGAGGAGTTCTCTAAGATTCTGCATCATATCATAGGTAGTGTTCATGGCTTGATGCTGATGTTGAAGCACATTTGACATAGAAGCCAAAATATATCACTTCGCCATCTTATCAGCCTTAACCCACCTACTATAAGCCGCTCTTTCCTCTTCACTAGAGTCATCAGTAGGTTCCACAGGACATTCCTCAGTGAGTACAAAGATATAATGCTCAGCAGTTAGAACAATGTCCATGTTTCATTTCCAGTCAACATAATTCGAGCCAGTAAGTTTGTGTTCTTTAAGTATAACAGCAAGTGGATTAAAAGCCATTTGAAAATCTTGAAAATCAAGTAAATAAATACACAGATCAAATATTTCAAATTTAAAATGTTATATTGGTTCCTTCAAAACAATATAAAATAAAATTCACTGACATTTCAAGTACCGTGAATTTGCATGCCACAATAGTATGGACGTCTACAAACCCTAACATTTACAAGAGAAGGTTTTACCCATTAATTTCATTCGTCAACCTACCTTTATCAAAAAATAATTAGTAGTCGGTTCCTCTTTAGCCATGCAAATAATAGCAGTGACTCCGATGGGAAGGATACATATTATTTGCACCTAAGTGTGCACCATTATTTAATACCAAGTCCATTACCTAAGCTTGTGTCCCTTCAGATAGAGAAGATCACATGCGCCCAAGTAATTTTCTACAATCATCATAAAGAAATTTGTACTAGTGATCCTGTAAATAAACTCATCCGATGGGAAGGAAGGCACTATAGCCAACACGCAAGTTTATTCACATCACTTATAAACCAATAATGGAGGCAATGGGAATAATCAATTAAACCCTCTCCAACTTAGTTATTTAATCCGAGGGTTTTTACATACACATAATATTCCAAAAAAAATATACAACCTAGCATGATCCTATTACAGCAATCTAAAACAGTAAATCACTTAGAACATGCATACATATATAACAATAATCAGATAAATAATCAAATTCTGGCAATTATATATCACGAATTAAAATCGCCATGAAACATGATGCCTTGCCTTACACTCCACCCGTTTAAATTTTATCTTGTACCACAAGTAGGATGACTTGCATGCTAAGACACTCACCATTCTATGCCCACACCAATGCCGGACACTGCCGACCGCTGTTGGCAGTCGTGCCGACAGCAGCTTTCTATCGTCCCGCTCGCCCATCGGTCGTAGAGCTGTTAAATAAAACGAGTTGCTCAATAGCTCGGCTCGGCTCGTTAAAGCTCGAACTTAGCTCAACTCGTGACTACTCGAATTCGAGCTCGTTGAAATACTCATTACATTATCGAACTCGGCTCGATAAAGCTCGATAATAATAATAATATTAAAATAAATATTATACAATGATAATTATATATATTAATATAATAATGATTAAATGTAACATTAAATATATTAATTAAAATTCAGCTCGATTAGGCTCGAAAGCTCATTAAGGCTCGAAAGCTTGACTTATTTTTCTTAAATGAGCCGAGCTCGAGCTCGGAAAAGTAATTTTTTAGTCGAGATCGAGCTCGCTCATAAGCTCATTATCAAATCAAGCCGAGCTCGAGCTCAGCTCGATAACTACTTAAGCTAAGCTCGAGTATGTACTACTCAAGCTCGCTCGGCTCATTTAATAGGCCTAGCCGATCGTACCGGCCATGCCTGCTGGTCGTGCCGGCCACGTCAAACCCGCGCCGCATTTTGTTGACTAGGCTCATCTCCACCATCCAGTTGTCTCTGTCAATCATTGCCGCAAATGAACAACACAGTTTCCACACCATACGTCGGTGCCGCTGGATTACGTGTCGTGCCGTCCATCGCCTGGTGCCAGCCGTGCATCCTCTTGGCCTCGTCGTACGGCTGCCTGAGCGCCAACTGTGCGTGAGCCAGCGCGGAAGTCGCGCCAACCTCCAGTCATTAGCCTTGCCAATCACGCCATTGCTCATACTGCCGTTCCATCGACCAGCGATGTCTGTCGCTACACGTCTCGTGGTCTGTCGTGGCACATGCAGTCGTCGTTTGTGCCATCTTTCAGCCCTCGATATGCCGCCCTCCGCCAGTGATGAGTGATATTTTCACCTAGATTTTAGTATCTTTTTAGATCCATTTTCGTGTTATTTTATCCATATTTATGCGTATTTTGGTAGTGTTATTTATTTTCATGGAAATGTGTGTGAATGAACCTAATTATACGTAAAATAGGTGAAAACGGAGTAAAAACAGAGATGGGAGATGAAACAAGGAAGAAGAGATAGGGCAGCATCAACACGGCCGGCCGTGTTTGGTACACGAGCCGTATTGCAGCACACGGCCTGTGTACTGAACACGGGCCTGTAAGAAGAACTCGTGCGATGACATCACAATATCCAACACGGCCACCCTTTGGCCATGTTGCAGCACACGACTCATGTGCCATCTTGAGTAAAGTTTGACCGAGAAACTCTGACACGACTCGACTCGTGTTGCAGCACACTAGTCATGTCGGCGCCAGAACAGAAAATTTTCCTACATCTTCTAGAAGATATCCAAGGGGTATAAATACCAATTCATTCAACATTTTGATCATATTGGATTCAAAATTCAGCTGCCCACACACCCCACACACCAATTCCTTCATTTTACACCACATCCTTCATTATTTTCATCCATCTATTCACTCCATCATCATCTCACCATAATCCTTCATCCAAGTGAAGAGAAGAAGCAAGGAAGAAAGGAAAATTGCAAGGAAAGGAAGGAGATAACCATTGGAGCCAATCTAAGGGAGTTTTCATCCAATTTTTGTAGTAAACCTACTTGCTTATCATGACTTGTAAGGTTTTTAATGCCTATGTTAATTATCTTATGAATATGGTAGGCTAATCTCCCTTGTGAGATTAGCAACATGAGAGTTGTTGGTTAATTTTGGGGATATATGTATTTTAATTCATGTGTTGATTGGATTTATGATTTTCTATCATTGATTGTTAATTGCTTGATTTGTATTGTTGAATTGTGTGATTTATTTCATAGGCATGTGATTAGATTGAGAAATCAATTATATGTTAAGGATAGTTCATTGAATCAATTCATCATACACCTCATGTGCATTATAAGTCTTAAAGAGATAAAGATATCCTTTAGGATTTAGAACCCTTTGATAGGATATCCGATTGGTTTGATCTAGAGGTTGATTGATTGTGTGAGGGGATTATCATTTAAGCTTAGTACCTAGTTGGAATTGTTTGAGTAAGAACCAATCCATTGAGCTATTTTAGGATTCTTATTTGGATTCACATTCTATTCATTTCGAGAGAAAGTTTAGAAGAAGTTAGTGTTGGTCCTTAATCATTTATCCATGATGCAAATGAATTTGATACATAATTTTTATAGTTGCCACTTCTTAATTGTTGTTAATCTCACTTTTTTTTAACTTGGAAAACCAATTACATTCATCTTAATTTCGTTTGCTTGATCATTGCTTGTTTACTTGCATTGATTTATTTTAATTACTTGTTTGATAAACAAAACTGTGATGATTCGTCTCTATAAAATTACAAGAAATATGAGATCGCTTAAGCACTAGTGCCTACCTCCCTGTGGTTCGATAAATTCTTGAATTGGTCAACCCGACTATAAGTTATGGCTAATCAAATGGCGCCGTTGCCGGGGAGGCAACGGTTGCTAGTAGCTTGAAGAAGGATCATTTTAAGTGATCTTAATAGAGACATTTTTATTTTTGTTATTTGTATTTGCTTTTAAAAATTTTGTTCTAACTTCTTTTACTTTTGAAGGTGTATGCAAACAAGGTCAAAAAGGAAACAAGTTGAACCTATTGATCTAGAGATTGAACACACTTGTCGGAGAAGGACAAAGGAGAACTAAACCAAAAATAGTAATCCAATGGAGAACAATCAAGATAATGAACGTGTTGATGATAGGAATGATGGAAATGAATTGCAAAATGTCCAAGTCAATGCAGATCAACAACAAGCCCTACTCCAACAAATGATACACAAAGCGCTTATTCAACAAGGTATGCAACAAACTTATGGACCACCACCGCCACCTCCGGTGAATCGAGGGCCTCAAGTAGATCCAAGGGTGATCCGAGACTTCTTTATGCCAAGGGCAATGCCACAAATGATGGGACCACCAATCAATGCCAATAACTTTGAATTTAAAGTGGGCTTGATTTCTATGGTGAGAGAGTAACAATTTAGTGGAACCCCGAATGAAGATCCTAATGCTCATCTAGCTCAATTTATTAAGATTGTCAACACCGTAAAGATGAATGGGGTGAGCGAAGATTGTATCAAGATGAGGTTGTTACTATTTTCCTTGAGGGATAGAGCTCAAACATGACTCTCCACTATTACTCCGGGTACGTGGAACACATGGGATGAGCTTGCACAAATGTTCTTGAACAAGTATTTTTCACCTTCCAAGACGCTTTAAATGAAGAGCTTGATCACTCAATTCAAGAAAATACCTCAAGAAAGTTTCTATTAAGCGTGGGAAAGGTTTAAGGATATGCTTTGCAAGAGTGCACAACATGGTTTCTCGGAGAATCAACAAGTCGGATTCTTCTATCAAGGGTTAGCAAACGGGCAAAGAATTTATGTTGATGCTTCAGCGGGTAGATCCATACTTGGTGTAACTCTAAAAAGAATAATAAGGATATTTGATGAGATTCCCACAAATGTCTATCAATGGCCATTGGAGAGAGTAAGTGGATGTTATGGGTTTGAAAGCTATGATCAAAGGCAACAGTTTAGTGTGAAGAGTGCTAGTGTAGAGCCAAGTATTCCAAGTGTTGAAACAATAGCATCGGAAATCTTGAGGCAAATGAGCTTGAATCAAGGTATGAATAATCAAGGAGTTAACATGGTTGAAGGGCAAGTAGGGCAAGGGGTTCTTCCTCCGAATAGTGTTAGTGGGGAACAATGGGCTATGACAATGCCACGTGTAGAAGATGTACAATACATGCAAGGAATAAATTACTAAGGTAACTATCAAGACAATTACCAAGGTAATTTCAACCACAACCAAGGACACTATCCACCAAAGCAAGGAGGTTTCAATGGTCATGGTAGTGGAAGTTCATACCCACAACAACAAAGGAGGCAAGATAATTTCTCTTACTCAAACGCAAGCAATGTGGTTGCTTATCCTCCGGGATATCAACCGGGGGCCAAAGCGCCAAATAATGAAGGGAAAGCAACCACCGAAGAACTCATTGAAAAGTTGATTGCATCTAACAAAGCTCAAGATGAGACAAGAAGGAAGATTGATGAAGCTAATGATAGAAGATTCAAAGCCTTGGAGCATTTGGTTGGTCAAATTGCTAGTTCATTGAGTGTGAATGAAAAAAGGGAAATTTCCTTCTACCACCATTGTAAATCCAAAAGGGCAATGCAAGGCAATCACTTTGAGGAGTGGAACAAAGTATGAGGAACCTTCTATACCTATGGAAATGAAAAGGTAGAAGAGAAGGAGATTGAAGAAAACTTGGTTGAAGAAGAGTTTGTGGAAGAAAGTGAAGTTGAAGTAAAGGCGAATGATGAAACGGATGTGGTTGAATCGGAAGTTTGTGAAAAAAAATGGCAAAGAACCAAGACAATGAAAAAGGAAGAGGATGAAGCGGAGTTGGAAAGGGATAGTTGGGGAATACCAAAAACTCAAGTGCCTATTCCTTTTCCACATAAATTCTTGAAAAAGGGCCTTGATGAAAAGTTTGTAAAGTTTTTGGAGATCTTCAAGAAAATCCATAGAGGAGTGTAGTGCCATAATTCAAAAGAAGTTGCCTCCAAAGCTAAAGGATCCAGAGAGGTTTGTCATACCATGTGAGATGGATAAGAGTGAAGTTCATAAAGCTCTTTGTGATCTTGGGGCTAGTATCAATTTGATGCCTATATCTATCTTTAAGAAACTTGGTATAGGGGAAGTAAAGCCTACGTCCATTACATTGCAACTTGCGGATAGGTCTTTGACTTACCCTAAGGGAATAGTTGAGGATGTGCTTGTTAAAGTTGGAAAGTTTATATTCCCGGTGGATTTGTGGTGCTTGATATGGACGAGGATGCAAATATTTCATTGATTTTGGGGCGTCCATTTTTGGCCACGAGAAGAGCTTTAATTGATGTGCACAAGGGAGAGCTAACATTGAGAGTAAATGAAGAAGAAGTAGTGTTTTCATTGAGGAGTGTGATGAGGCATCCGGATGAGAAGGAAGAATGTAGAAGGATTGAAATGATTGATGAGATGTTCAAAAGAATTTGCCATTTTTCCTATCAAAGGATCCTCTTGAGACAAGCATAAGCCATTCTCTTACTTTATCCTTAAATTCTACTTCTTCTTTATATTGTTTAGAAGATGATGATATAAATGATTGCTTACATGATTTGAATGCTTGTAGGAAAATGCAAGAAGATGAAGTTAAATTGATGTACTATGGAAAAAGAGAATATCTTCCATTGGAGGTGGAGAGTAATGAGACCAAGGTTGAAAAAGGAAATAAAGATTTGAAGCCATTACCCGATCAACAAGACCTTTTCGGTAATTATATCATCTTCTCTTTCATCCTTAGAACTTGAAAATTTTTTAAGGGTTCTTCGAAATCATAAGAGTGCTATAGGATGGAGTTTGGGTGATTTAAAAAGAATTAGTCCCACAATATTCATGCATCACATAAGATTGATTGATGAAGATAAGTCATGCATACAACCTCAAAGGCGTTTGAACACAATTTTGCAAGAAGTGCTAAGGAAATATGTTTTGAAATGGTTAGATGCTAATATTGTTTATGCCATAAGTGATAGTCCTCATGTAAGTCCTTTGCATGTTGTGGCTAAGAAAGGGGGTCTAACCATTGTTAAGATGGAATTTGATGAAGAGCTTGCTACATGGGTGAAAACGGGTTGGAGTGTGTGTTGTGATTATAGGAAACTTAATGAAAACACTCATAAAGATCATTTTCCTTTGGCTTTTATTGATCAAATGCTTGATAAGTTGGCGGGATACAAGTATTATTATTTTCTAGATGGTTACTCGGGGTACAACCAAATTATGATAGCCCCCCGAGAATCAAGAAAAAACAACTTTTACTTGTCCATATGACACGTTTGCTTTTTATAAATTGCCCTTTGGGTTGTGCAATTCCCCCGCCACCTTTCAACGTTGCATGATGGCCATCTTTGGGGAATTGATTGAAAATATAATGGAGGTTTTTACGGATGATTTTTTCGTCTTTGGATCTTCATTTGATATATGCTTTGCTAATCTTTCTATGGTTTTGCAGCGATGTCAAGATATGAACCTAGTCTTGAATTGGGAAAAATGCCATTTTATGGTTCAAGAGGGTATCGTACTTGGACATCACATTTCGGAGAAAGGTTTGAGAGTTGATAAGGTAAATGTTGTAGCCATTGAACATCTTCCCCCACCCAAGAATGAAAAAGGGATTAGATCGTTCTTTGGCCATGCCGGGTTCTATCGACGTTTTATAAAGGATTTTTCTAATAGAGCCAAACCTTTGTGTAAGTTGTTTGAAAAAGATGCTCCATTTGAATTTAATGATGAATGTTTTGATACTTTTAAAGTACTCAAGGAAGCTCTAATTTCTTCACCAATCCTTGTCTCTCCGGATTGGAGTAAGCCATTTGAGCTTCATTGTGATGCAAGTGACAATGTATTAGGATTAGTACTTAGTCAAGTGAGGGAGAAGAAGTTTCGAGCTATCTACTATGCATCCAAGATGTTCAATGCAAATCAAAAGAATTACACCACTACGGAAAAAGAATTCTTATCCTTGGTTTATGCATTTGAAAATTTTCATCCATACCTAGTTGGCACGAAAACCATTATCTATACGGATCATGCCGCCATTAGGTATTTGATGAGTAAGAAAGATGCTAAACCTAGACTAATTCGTTTGGTTCTTTTGTTGCAGGAGTTCGATGTGGAGATACGTGACAAGAAGGGAGTTGAAAATATTATAGCCAACCACTTGTCACGTTTGGAAAATGTTGATGAAGAAGGAACTATGGAGTTCATTAAGGATGTGTTTCCGGATGAAGAGTTACTTCAAATTGATTTTCAAATGGTGTACACTTTATGTGAGATCGGAAGGCCATGGTATGTGGATTTTGTTAATTATTTAGCTTGTGGTCTTAAGCCGGATCATCTAAGCGAGTCTAGGAGGAAGAAATTCTCTCATGATGTCAAGGAGTACTTGTGGGATGATCCTCTTCTATTCAAGAATTGCCTGGATGGAATCATACGGAGGTGCATTCTGGAAGAAGAAAAAGTAAGTGTCATAGAGATGTGCCATAGTTCACCATGTGGAGGACACTTTGGATTTCAAAAGACGGGAGCAAAGATCCTACAATTAGGTTTTTTTTGGCCAACTTTGTTTAAGGATTGCAAGGAGTATATCAAGAGATGTGATCGGTGCCAAAGGATTGGAAGTATAGGGCAACGTGATGAAAAGCCCATGAGGAATATTTTTGAGGTTGAGGTGTATGATGTATGGGGGATGGATTTCATGGGCCCATTTTCGCCTTCCAATGGTTACCTTTACATATTGCTTGCAGTAGATTATGTATCTAAATGGGTGGAAGCAATTCCGAAAAGGATAAATGATGCTCTAGTGGTCAAGACTTTCTTAAAGAAGAACATCTTTGCTAGATTTAGGGTGCCAAAGGCCATGATTAGTGATGGGGGATCTCACTTCATCAACAAGCTTATTGAGAAGCTTTTGAATGGATATGGAGTGAAGCGTAAGGTTTCCACACCTTACCATCCTCAAACAAATGGCTTGGCGGAGGTGTCAAATAGGCAAGTGAAGCTTGTACTTGAGAAGACGGTCAATGGAAATCGAAAGTATTGGTCTTTTAAGCTTGACGATGCCCTTTGAGCCTATCAAACGGCCTATAAGACCACCCTAGGTTTTTTCCGTACAAGCTTGTTTATGGGAAGGCATGTCATTTACCCGTGGAGTTGAAACATGAGGCATTATGGGCCCTTCGGAAGTTGAACTTTGATGAGAAAGAATTCGGAAAGAAAAGGTGTCTCCAATTGGTTGAATTGGAAGAGTTTAGAGATGAAGCTAATTCAAGCTCAAGGATTTTGAAGGAGAAGCTCAAGAGATGGCACGATGAAAGGATCAAAACAAGGGAGTTTATTCCGGGGGATAAAGTTCTTGTTGGCACTCTATCGTTTGGTTAACGTGACCCGTTAGGGTTCCATGTATTTCTAACAAGCAGCGGAAGCAAGTAAACATGAAACGCATTACCTTTCACCAAGGGTTGATGTAGAGGTTGAATTCTCGCTGGCAGACTGCGCAGTCCCACGAGAATAGCCATAAGTTCCTCTTCTGATGTCAGAATTGAGTGGTCTTTACGCTCAGACGATCCTCTCTTCGACGGCTTTCCATCAGTATATAATACATCAAAATCGAAGAACTGTACGATTTTATATGAATTTTGGAACATGACAAACTGCAGCAGCAAACGACCTTCCGGTCTTCTGCTGTATGTCCCAAGTCCGATCTCGACGTCGTGTGGGCGACGATCTACTAGGCCTACTCAATCTGCTGTTCACTCTCTCTCTCGTATGTTAGGCGCAGAGTTAGGTTTAGAACAAACTGAGGTGACTTATATACATGGGCTACAGCAGGGACCAGGAGGAGAAATTGGGTTGGGCCTCCATTGGGCTTAAGTATCCAAGCTTAGCCCAAAGCTTATACTTAAGTCCAATAATAATAATATATTCCACTAAAATATTATTACTGCACTACCGTACCAATCCCAAAATTACGTTTTGGGCTCCTTCTTATTATGAGCCCGTTAGTCTCCCCATGTTTAAGATATACAATGTCCATTAATTAATTTAAGTTACTGACAACTCAATTAATTAATATCTCATCCAAGAGTAGTACCACTCAACCTCATTATCATGCCGGAATAAATTCCACCTGCAGGGTTTACATGATAATCCTTATGACCTCCTCAAGGGGACATCATCAACCTATGACGGACACGGATTCCTTCTATAATCAACAGCACACCATAGAGACAACACTACTTCCCAACTCATCGAGTTTGTTGATTTAATTACATGTAAATCTCACCCATTGATGAATCAAAGAAATACATACTGCCCTACGTGTCGAGGTTATTGTATAGGGATTAAGAGCACGAACTTCCATAATAACTGAGATCAAGTTCTCCTATAAGTCAGTATAAGTCGAACGATCTCAAGCGGTCCTGCTCAATACACACAAGTGCACTAATGTGATTCTATAGCCAAGACAAGCTAATACCAAACCACACTACAACCATCCCGATAGAGAGTCCCCGTCTATCTCAGTTGTGAGCATCTGTTTATACTTTATAAGGAAACCGATAATATGATCTTCCGCGTGTTGTCGCACAACATATTATCTACAATATAAAGTAAGTGGACTATTGCATCGAACATATAAATAAATTATAAGATGCAATCATTTGATCATATGATTCTCATTTCAAATTAATTGTTATAATATTGTTCATACAAAAAGCTAGACTTTTAGTATACAATCCAACAATCTCCCACTTATACTAAAAGACTATGCTGTCATTTCTTCTGCCATACATCTGATTCCCACTCCCACTACACGACCATTAAAAGCTCTCGCCTGAATGTCCTTGTAAATGGATTTACTAGGTCATCATCCGATGCAATCTAGGCAACAACAACCTTCCCCTCATCATACGATTTCTCGTAACAGGTGGTACTTGCGCTCCATGTGTTTAATTGCCTTATGAACTTGTGATTCCTTCAAGTTTGCAACTGCACCAATATCATCAATATAAATTGTGATATCCTTGGGCAAACTTAGAAACACTTCAAAGTCCATCTTGAAGTTTCTAGAGTCATACAGATACTTTGGCTGCCTCATAGGCTCCAATTTATCATCTTTCCATGATGGAGTCCGGAGTCTGAAATATATTTCTATATAACACTCCTCCACATTATGACTCAACTTCTTAAAATTAAACACATAACCTTGAGGTGGATTTACTGCCGTCCAATCTGACTAAAAAATCTGAATCTACGTAATCCACAAGAAGCAGTGAATCTGTCCAGTAAGCTTACATATAATTTCCAGTCCTTCTCAGGCACTTCATATATGTCTTACCTCAGCTCATCATTCTTGTTCCAGGTTACGTTGATACCCACTGTTCATGCATTTAGCAAAACAGATATCCATACTCATGTATAGCATTCCTTAGATCAGGCTTCCTCATTTACCGAAGCATAAGGAACTGCTTTCATCTCCTTTATCTTCCTTTTGTGTCTCAAGACACATTTCCTTAGATAAAGTCACATGCTAAAACGAGTAAGGATTGTATCATTTCATGAAGCTTGAGATAAGCATAACATCCTTTCTTGTGATCCGTATTACCGTGATCAAAAGGATATTTTTGCTCCTCTTAAGTCCTTCATCTTATACCGCTTTATTAACCATACCCCATACGCCCGATAATACTCTTTCATTGTCTCCAATGAGCAAGATAATATCTATGTATAGTACAAGTAATACCACCACGTTTCCATCACTCTTTTCAATACACAAGACACATCCGCGCATTGAATAAATCCATATCTTTGGATTTCCTCATCAAAACAGATGTTTCATGATCTTGAAGCTTGCTTTAGTCCATCGATGGACACTTTTAAGCTTCCTATCACAATGCTCTTAGCCCTTTGCAATGAATCACTCTGGTTGCTTCACATAGATGTTTTCCTCAAGACTTCCAATCAGGAAAGCTGTCTTGACATCTATTTGCTATCCCTCATATTCCATATGAGTAGCAACATATAAAAGAATCCGGATCAATATAGGCACAGCTACTGGCGAACAGGTTTTCTCATAATCGAACCCTTTCTTTCTGAGTATACCTTTTCCCAACAAGCTTTACTTCCAAGGTTTTCACCTTACCGTATGATCCTCTTTTATTTTGTATGACCACTTCCAATGGTTTTCACACCATCCGTGGTTCTACAATCATTCAGATCTTATTTAGAATCTATTGATTCTATTTAAACATTCATTGCATCTTACTAAGATTCTGCATTTCTATCTTGTAGTGCTTCGTCGTTTCTGTAGGTCCATTCCATGTTTACTAGGGATCAAGTCTCACGACACTCCCAAAACACGTATCTTACAGGTTGTCGAACAACCAACCACTACGACAAGACACTACAAGCAATTGTGTATCAGACGTGACAAGCGTTGCAGTTTACCTTGTGGTATATCCTCTTGTACACCTGGTACTAATACTTTGTGTTTTCCTCTCACTTTCTTTAGAACAACTTATACATGGGTATTTGATTTATTACATAGTCCTTTTTCCAAAAAATCTAGTGTTTGTGTTAACAATCACTCTTCGATCTTTTGAACTAAATAAATCATCCTTCATTTTTCTAGGATATCCCACAAACAGACAAACATTCATACGAATTACTGTTTCTAGGGCATGTCCATAAAATGAATTTAGTAATTTCAAATAATTCATCATCTATCTAATCACTACCATAAGAGTGCTATTCCTTCTATTCGTCACACCATTAAGGTGGGAAATTCATTTCCGAAGGTACCTTTCTCTTACTAGATTAGAAGACTCATTATTAATTACTATTTGTCGCATCCAGGGGATAAACATGATTTAAGAGTTTACAAATTGTCACTAATATACCTCAACAGATTACAACTCCATCCTTCATTATTATGACCATGTCATTTAAATGAAATGGAGTATCCATCTGTAAATGCATAGAAACCGAAATCAAATTCTTTCTATGAAAACGTACATAAAGATAATCTCATAAAATCAAACGTTTATTCATATCGTAAGATAAATAAACAACTCCCACTGCAATAGCGACTACTCTTGTAGTTTCACCCATGTCATAACAATCTTATCCTCACTTAGTAATAAACATTTAGTGATTCCAGTATCTACACACTTCGTGTCAGTAGATGCCATCAATAATCATGTTTAAACAGCTAGTGAATAAGATATAAAACTTGTTCATATTATGATGAAAATGGCTTTAATTTTCCACATGTTTTGTTAGAAGTTTCCCACCATATACATGCTCTTGTAATTCAGGTGGAACTTACTCAAAACATCTAGGCAATCTACGGAGAATTAAATTGATCTAGGTTTCCCTTCAATTTCTACTCCAAGCTTTCCAATTCATTCATCAAATTCAATCATGATGTACCGCCTTTTAACTTACTCAAATATCCGAAGAGTTACATGAGACCATCATATTTCTATAAACTTCTCATCTCTTCACTAGAGACTTTAATAGGCATCATGAGAACATCCTTTAGTGAGAACACATATATTTTCTTAAGCAGTAAAATTCAAATCCAAGATTCTTTTCTAATCATCTAATTTTGGACCAGTAAATATAATTTCTTTTAGTCAACCATAAGTGAAATAAAACTATTTGAAATTACAGAGAATCATAAATAAATACATCGATCAAATCTTCGAATTTTATCCTTTTATATTGATTCCCTCAAAACAATATAAAATTAAAATTCACCGACATCTCAAGCACCGTGAGTCTGCAAGCCACGATAGTGTGGACGTTTACAAACCCGAACATTTACAAGAGAAGGTTTTACCCATTAATTTCATTTGTCAACCTAACCTCATGACAAAATAATTAATAGTCGGTTCCTCTTTAGCCATGCAAATAAAAGCAGTGACTCCGATGGGGAGGATACTTATTATTTACATCTAAGTGTACACTATTATTTGACCCCAAGTCCGCGGCCCAAGCTTATGTGCCTTACAGATGGAGAAGTACACACGCGCTCGGATAACTTCCTACAGTCATCAATTATAAGTCTGTACAGTGATCCGCACATGAACTCATCCGATAGGGAGGAAGGTCTAAGCCAACGCGCAAGTTCATGTGCATCACATTACAAACATAATTTTAAAGAAGCCTGTTCCAGCAATATCCATGAATAAACTCATCCGATGGGGAGGAAGGCTCTAATGCCGACGCGCAAGTTTATTCACATTGCTAACAAACCAATAATGGAGGCCGCGGGAATTAATTACAAATCCCCTCTCCCACTTAGTTATTTAAAACTGAGGGTTTTACATGCATATAATATTCATAAAATAAAATACGCAATTCTAGCATGCTCCTATCACGGCACATGAGGCAGTAAATCCCAGAGAGTCATGCATACATATATAACAATAATTAATAATTAAATCAATCATTAACAGTTATATATCAGCGAATTCGATTGTTCGCCATCAGGCACGAATATCAGCAAAGACTTCCAAACTATAAAAATTTTGAAATTTCCAGATTGTCCAATTTTCGAAACCATCGATATCGACCGTCAATGTCGTCCAGATTATCAAAATCATCGATATCGATTAGATTATCAAATATTCAAAAAATATCAAGATTATCAACATTCCAAAACTATCGATATCGATCGTCGATATCGTCTAGATTATCGAAATCATCGATATCGACAAGCAACCATATACAACAATAATAGATAATTAAATCAATTATGTCAGTTATATATTAGGAATTAATTCAACATCCATATATAACAATAATAGACAATTAATTATAGCAGTTATATATTAGGAATTAATTCGACATCCATATATGACAATAATAGATTATTAAATCAATTATAGCAGTCATATATTAGGAATTAATTCGACATCCATATATAACAATAATATACAATCTATTATGGCAGTTATATATTAGGAATTAGTTTTCCTAAAATTGGATGTCTTATCCAACACTCTAGCAATACATGCATATAATATACCAAATATAATACGCAATCTAGCATGCTTCTATATAAGACAATAAATCATAGAGATCAGGCATCCATATATATATAACAATAATAGACAATTAAATCAATTATGACAGTTATATATATTAGGAATAAAAACGCCTCTAAATTTTAATGTCTTGTCCGACACTCCTACTGTGGAATCGATGCCTTACGCAACAAGCAGGATTGCTTGTGCCCCAAGACGTCCATCGCCATATCCCACTTCCAATCGTGTCAGGGAGCGCTCCAAGTGCCTTGACGAGCGCCCCTCGCCCGGACTGTCGCTCGTCCAAGGGCCTACTTGCATGAAACCAAGTTCAGCCCAACGCGCAACACCAAACTACACCAACTGTCGTTCGTAGTTCGAAACTGAAAGAACCTCAGAATCCAATCTCCACCGTCCAGAATCTACTAGTGTAAGTCCTGAACATTCTGTCCAAATTACAGAAACGGTTATTTTGTGAGAAACGGCTCTTTTCTCTCGACTGCGCAAAACAGAATCGCCCAAATATCTGCTTCTGTTTTCAGCGTACTCCCAGTAAGAAAAAGCTCCAAATTCGATCTCCACCGTTCAGAATGTACATCCACAAGGTCTGAACGTGCTGACCAAATTAAAGCTTGATCCAACGATTAGTTTGTCAGAAACGGCACTTTTCCCTCGACTGCGCAAAACAGAATCGCCCAAATATCTGCTTCTTTTTTCAGCGTACTCCCAGCAAGAAAAAGCTCCAAATTCGATCTCCACCGTTCAGAATGTACATCCACAAGGTCTGAATGTGCTGACCAAATTAAAGCTTGATCCAACGATTAGTTTGTCAGAAACGGCACTTTTCCCTCGACTGCGCAAAACAGAATCGCCCAAATATCTGCTTCTGTTTTCAGCGTACTCCCAGCAAGAAAAAGGCTCCAAATTCGATCTCCACCGTTCAGAATGTACATCCATAAGGTCTGATCGTGTTGACCAAATTACAGCTCGATCCGACCGATGAAACTCTAGTTATTGCCTCTGCAATATCACTGCGCTGGATTTTCTCTCAAAAACGTGATTCAATTTTTGCCCTCTTTTTCTTCCTTGCATGTGAAATTGACGAACAGTTTTCGTCGAATCCTCTCACACACAACCATGGACGAATAGATATGATACAGGGTATATATCACATAGGGATATTCATGGTTTGCGCAATAAAACCAAAACCCTAGCCTAACGTGTCACGCTTCACCACGAAACCGAAGCTCTGATACCAATTGTTGGCGCTCGATCATTTGGTTAACGTGACCCGTTAGGGTTCCATGTATTTCTAACAAGCAGCGGAAGCAAGTAAACATGAAACGCATTACCTTTCACCAAGGGTTGATGTAGAGGTTGAATTCTCGCTGACAGACTGCGCAGTCCCACGAGAATAGCCATAAGTTCCTCTTCTGATGTCAGAATTGAGTGGTCTTTGCGCTCAGACGATCCTCTCTTCGACGGCTTTCCATCAGTATATAATACATCAAAATAGAAGAACTGTACGATTTTATATGAATTTTGGAACATGACGAACTGCAGTAGCAAACGACCTTCCGGTCTTCTGCTGTATGTCCCAAGTCCGATCTCGACGTCGTGTGGGCGACGATCTACGAGACCTACTCAATCTGCTGTTCACTCTCTCTCTCGTATGTTAGGCGCAGAGTTAGGTTTAGAACAAACTGAGGTGACTTATATACATGGGCTACAGCAGGGACCAGGAGGAGAAATTGAGTTTGGCCTCCATTGGGCTTAAGTATCCAAGCTTAGCCCAAAGCTTATACTTAAGTCCAATAATAATAATATATTCCACTAAAATATTATTACTGCACTACCGTACCAATCCCAAAATTACGTTTTGGGCTCCTTCTTATTATGAGCCCGTTAGTCTCCCCATGTTTAAGATATACAATGTCCATTAATTAATTTAAGTTACTGACAACTCAATTAATTAATATCTCATCCAAGAGTAGTACCACTCAACCTCATTATCATGCCGGAATAAATTCCACCTGCAGGGTTTACATGATAATCCTTATGAGCTCCTCAAGGGGACATCATCAACCTATGACGGACACGGATTCCTTCTACAATCAACAGCACACCATAGAGACAGCACTACTTCCCAACTCATCGAGTTTGTTGATTTAATTACATGTAAATCTCACCCATTGATGAATCAAAGAAATACATACTGCCCTACGTGTCGAGGTTATTGTATAGGGATTAAGAGCACGAACTTCCATAATAACTGAGATCAAGTTCTCCTATAAGTCAGTATAAGTCGAACGATCTCAAGCGGTCCTGCTCAATACACACAAGTGCACTAATGTGATTCTATAGCCAAGACAAGCTAATACCAAACCACACTACAACCATCCCGATAGAGAGTCCCCGTCTATCTCAGTTGTGAGCATCTGTTTATACTTTATAAGGAAACCGATAATATGATCTTCCGCGTGTTGTCGCACAACATATTATCTACAATATAAAGTAAGTGGACTATTGCATCGAACATATAAATAAATTATAAGATGCAATCATTTGATCATATGATTCTCATTTCAAATTAATTGTTATAATATTGTTCATACAAAAAGCTAGACTTTTAGTATACAATCCAACAGTTCTATTGTTCAATTCAAGCATTAAGTTGTTCCCCGGAAAACTTTGTTCCAAATGGACCGGCCCATACTTGGTGATCGAAGCTAGAGATGATGGTTCCTTGAAGCTTGAAGGATTAGATGGAAGTGCTTTTGTGGTTAACGGTCAAAAGGTGAAGCATTACCATTCTCCCTTTCAAAGGGAGTTGGTATATGTGGATACCTTCACCTCTTGAAAGATCGTATCCTTTTCAGTAGTTTAGTTTTGTAAATAGTTTCGTTTTCTTGTTTTGCATTTTTGGCCTTGTAAGTGGATTGTGCTCATGAGAAGAATGCGTATTGAAGATACGAGAAAGACTTGATTTGAAGTGTGTAAGTATGTCTCACCATTTTTGCAAACTTAGTTCTCGATTCTTATCTCGATTTAAGTTTGGGGGGATGTTGTGTGGTGAACATACATGTTTTAATAGTAAGCATATCTTGCTCGGTGTGATTTTGACCTGATTGGTTGTGTAGAAGTAGATGATAATCCGTGTTTTAATAACTAATGTTGAGCTAATGATGTTTATGAGTTGTAAGCATGAATAGGGAGTATTGGAAGCATAAAAACAGGGGAAGACAAGGCTTGAAGTGAAAAATTGGAGAAATCAGAGCTGCAGGTACATGACTCGTGTCGCCAACACTGCCCTGTAACATGTGGATGTGTGGCGACATCACAACATCCAACACGGCCACCCTTCGGCCATGTAGCGTCGCAAGAGTCGTGTCCTATGCTGAGACTCGAGCCTTTTTGCCAACACGGGCCTGTAAGAAGCAGCCATGTGGCAACATCACAACATGCAACACGGCCACCCTTTGGCCGTGTTACGTGACACGACTCGTGTCATGTCTGGAGTCAAAATTTAAAAGCCGACTGTTGGAACACGACCAATCACTCCCATTGTGCATAACCCTTCCCCGTCGTGCGATTTCACTTCCAAACTCCACAAATTATCAACCAACATCAAAAGAGTGGTAAGATTGTGAGATTAAAGTATGAATCTCAAGGTTTAAACATCAATTTCTTTCCCTTTGATTCAAGAACATTCAAGGTATGATCTCTTGTGCCCTAGTTTTCATTTGAAGGAGTAAAATTCGAAATTCATGCTTGGGTTTTGAATGATGGTATGTTTGAAGCATATTTAGGATTGTGAAATATGAATTTGCAAGTTTAATTGTTGGATTGATTAAAATTGTGTAAGAATTAGGGTTCATGAGGAAATTAAATTTGGGAATTTTTGATGGTGATTGAATTAGGTGCATGTGATATTACAATTTGATTAATAATGCTTCTATGATGATTGTATTGTTGTGGAATAGATTAGGTATTGAGGATTTGGGTATGAGAGAATTGTAAATTCTTGTTGAAAGCATTTTGAAATATGTTGAATGTAAAGTGTTCGATGAAATATCCTAGTGAATTTTAGATTTAAATTGAAGGATTTACATGAATAATGAGCATTGTTAATACATTGTTGGATAAGTTGTGCACATGTGAAGAGAGTATGATGAAATTCATGAAAGAATGGAAGGATTGAGATGTTAACTTGATTGATAGCAAAAGTTGAATAAATTGTTGTGAAGTTGTTTGGATTAAAAATTGAAAATCCTTGAGGAATGTTATTTGTTGTGCTTAAATGCCTACTAGAATTAACACTTAGTTTAATAACTAGTGATAATTATAAGTAATATGAGATATTTTGCCTTGAGTTGAAGTTGAATGTAATATAAAATATGTTGAATATTGCAGATGGCTGAAAGAAGAGTGAGGAAACGTAATGAAGACTTCATTATTGTTGAGACAGATATGGAACTATCCAACATTGACGCACAATTGATGATGAAGGAAATACACCCTGTGAATTTCGGAGTTGAGTTCACAGAATGAGAGAAGTATGCATTAAGATGGGAATACATAATCCCCAAGATTAGGCCAACTCGATTCCAGGATCGAGCCACTATGGTTGGTCTTGGGATAGAGGGTGATCTGAGGACCTTGTTCCGTCGGGTGGATATGGAAGAGTTTTTCGACAAAACACTTTCCACTTACCTACATCTTACAGCCGAGTTTATGAGCACCTTAGAGGTTGAGAAGGATAGGAAGAAGTTTCCTATCTCGATCATATTTCAACTGAACAATGAGTTGTGGGAGAAGATTCATGTGAATGAGATAAATAGGTTATTTGGGTGTCCAATTATGCGAGGTCATCAGAACTTTCTACCAGGGGGGTTTCAATCAACAAAACTGGTGGAGAAAGTTGGTTGACGATGGGACAGAACCTCGTGAGTACATTCCAAGCTCTTCAAAGGGGACAGCTATAAGAAACCCGATCATGAGGTATCTTGAAAAGATTATATCAAATACCATTCTGGGGAGATTTGAGAGTGGAGCTGTTGGTGAGAAATAGTTGTACATCATGTACAGTTTATATCAGGAGTTCAGAGTGAACATTGCAGCTCACTTCATTCAGCATGTTGAGAGGGTGGCAAAAAGAGAAAATACTCGAGGGATTATGACTGGCGAATGGTGACCATGATTACTCAAGGGTTAGGCATCAACCTTAGAGGTATGCCACACATGATGGTTAGTGAGGGACTCAGTTACAC
Organism: Pogostemon cablin; assembly: GCA_023678885.1. NCBI lineage: Eukaryota > Viridiplantae > Streptophyta > Magnoliopsida > Lamiales > Lamiaceae > Pogostemon > Pogostemon cablin. The sequence continues at coordinate 25,831,778 of CM042961.1, read as the reverse complement.
ACAGCTCATAAGGATAGAGTTCCTATCATTTATTGGAAACATGTATTGCTTGAAGTAAGATAAGGGAGCTCCATTTCCTCTACCTGCTCCTGAGCTCACCACGGTGCGTGGACAACGAAGGCAGCAAAATCTAGCAATGGTGAGTCCTAACCACTCTGCAGTTGTGAGAGTCTTCTACAGACAGAATAGAGAATGAGTGGAGGCAGTGGTCCGACATATGAGAGTAGAAGAGAATCCGGAGCTAAGAAATCTGAGAGCTGAGCCAGTGGACATGGAGGTAGGAGATGAAAAAGAACAACCTCATCATGTGGAATTTGAAGAGCAAGCACCAGAGCCTCCAGTATTTGAGCAAGAAGAAGATGAAGTCCAAGAGGAGGAGTTTCAGCAACAACAACAGTTTATGGGACCCGGAGTGGGGAATGCAAGGTGGAACTTTTTAGAAGATGAAGTCAGGGAGATTAGGCAGCCTCAGCAGTCACAAAGAGATCATATGAGAGAGTTCCGAGAGGAATAGCGGAGACAGGGTGTGATGATGAGGGAGATCCATGACGGACAGCGTAGGAGGGAATATAATGATGAGCAAGCTCGTTCCCACTCAAACAACATGGAGGAGATGCTCACTATGATGTTTAACTTCCAGTTCCCAGGTTTACCTCGTGCCTACAACCCTTGGATAGCTTACCAAAGGACACCACCTCCTCCCCCGAAGAATTGAAGGGAGTACTTTTAGTGCTCAACACTTCTTTAGCTCATTTCTAGCTAATTTGGATTGTGATGTATTTGATACTTCATTTATTTTATTTTGGGATGTTTAATTTCGTAATTTAGGATTTTTTTCAATTAAGGATGAGATGAGATGTGACTTACTTTGATCATGGATGGGTGGATTTTGTGTTTCATTTCTTTGTGTGGTGATTTTTGAAATTGTATGTTATGTGTTTTTGTTTTGTTTCTTGCTTCTTTTATCTTTTAGTTTATGTTGTGAGTGTTTTCTTATTTTTGTTTAGGAGTTGTTTTGGTGGTTTATTTTTGGAAGGTTGTGAGTCATTTTGAATGTGAGTGATGACACGTTGTTGTGATAAGTGATGACAAGTTATGATTAAGAATCTCTACACTTTCGAATTGTGACATGTTTTATTTAACTTGTTCAATTTTGAGATGAATGTGGTGTAATAAGTTCTTTAAGATCCGATGCATAAGCTTGTGAGAATTTGAGTCTCAACCGTGCATACATGATATAACTTTTCGTGAGTGGATCGATTGTGTCTTGATAAATTAAATACTTGCTCAAGGACTATAGGAACGAATCCAATTAGTAGAGATTGATGATATGATTTAAGGCCATCCTTGTCATGATAAGTCATTCCAAAAATTTCCATACCATGAACATCATCCCTAGTCAACCACTTTGAGCTTATAAGCCTATTTCTTGTGAATTTAGCACATTACAAGCTTTGATTACCCACAGGAGCCTTATATACATACCCTTTTGTGTGAGTGATTGAGGAGATGGTAGCTAGGAAGGAAACATAAAAGAAGAAAAGAAGATGGTAACAAGTGAGTAAAAGGATGAAAAGAATATGAACAAAAGATGCATATGCAACCTTTAAAATAAGAAGATGAGCGAATCAACAAAGACGCTCAAGAAACTAAAAATTCAAAAGAAAGAAGCATACAATCAAAAATAGTTGAAAATGAAAAGTGAAGTGATGATTAGTGCCTGAATGTTGCAAAAGATAAGAAGGGAAGAAAGAAAGTGGAGGAATGGAAGAAGGTAGCTACCTCTTCGATTACTTACACGTGTTAGTCACTTTTATCTAAATATTTCCTACCCTACCAAAGAGCCTATCATTACATCTTTAGTGAAAGACCTTTTTGATCATTGATTGAAACTTTGATGGTTTGTGAATATAGTCTACGAGCAAGTCTATAGTGAGCCGAGCCAATCGATTGATGAGTGTTATTTACCTTACTTAACAGAATGGTGAGTGAAATTGATAATCTATGTGGGGCTTGGAACAAAAGGGACTATATTACACCTTATTCTTTTTAGATTGAACGTGTTAATTTCTCATGTCATGAATCTAATGTTGTAGGATGACTTAGCATAGTTTGTAGTTCTTATCACTATTGATGTGTTATGACTTATGTTCATTTAGTCTTTTCAAGGTGAAAATCTCTCTCCTCTTGTTTTATCATATTCATTGTTCGAGGACGCACAATATTTTAAGTTTGGGGGTGTGATGAGTGATATTTTTACCAAGATTTTAGTGTCTTTTTAGATCCATTTTCATGTTATTTTATCCATATTTATGTGTATTGTGGTGGTGTTATTTGTTTTCATAGAAATGTGTGTGAATGAACCTAATCATACGTAAAACAGGTGAAAATGGAGCAAAAACAGAGACGGGAGATGAAACATGGAAGAAGAAATAGGGCAGCATTAACACGGTCGGCCGTGTTGGGTACACGAGCAGTGTTGCAGCACACGGCCCGTGTACTGAACTCGGGCCTGTAAGAGGAAGTCGTGCGACGACATCACAACGTCCAACACGGCCACCCTTTGGCCGTGTTGCAGCACACGACTCGTGCGCCGTCTTGAGTAAAGTTTGGTCGAGAAACCCTGACACCACTCAACTCATGTTGCAGCACACGAGTCGCGTCGGCGCCAGAACAGAAAATTTTCCTACAACTTTTAGAAGATCTCCAAGGGGTATAAATACAAATTCATTCAACATTTTGATCATATTGGATCCGAAATTCCACACACCCCACACACTAATTCCTTCATTTTACACCACATCCTTCATCATTTTCATCCATCTATTCACTCCATCATCATCTCACCATAATCCTTCATCCAAGTGAAGAGAAGAAGCAAGGAAGAAAGGAAAATTGCAAGGAAAGGAAGGAGATAACCATTGGACCCAATCCAAGGAAGTTTTCATCCAATTTTTGTAGTAAACCTAATTTTTTATCATGACTTGTAAGGTTTTTAATGTCTGTGTTAATTATCTTAAAAATATGGTAGGCTAATCTCCCTTGTGAGATTAGCAACATGAGAGTTGTTGGTTAATTTTGGGGATCTATGTATTTTAATTTATGTGTTGATTAGATTTATAATTTTCTATCATTGATTGTTAATTGCTTGATTTGTATTGTTGAATTTTGTGATTTATTATCATAGGCATGTGGTTAGATTGAGAAATCAATTATATGTTTAGGATAGTTCATTGAATCAATTCATCATGCACCTCATGTGCATTATAAGTCTTAAAGAGATAGAGATATTCTTTAAGATTTAGAATCCTTTGATAGGACATCCGATTGGTTTGATCGAGAGGTTGATTGATTGTGTGAGGAGATTCTCATTTAAGCTTAGTACCTAGTTGGAATTGTTTGAGTGAGAACCAATCCATTGAGCTATTTTGGGATTCTTATTTGGATTCACATTCTATTCATTTCGAGAGAAAGTTCAGAAGAAGTTAGTGTTGGCCCTTAATTATTTATCCATGATGCACATGAATTTGATATATAATTTCTAGAGTTGCCACTTCTTAATTGTTGTTAATCTCACTTTTGTTTAACTTGGTAAACCAATTACATTCATCTTAATTTCGTTTACTTGATCATTGCTTGTTTACTTGCATTGATTGATTTTAATTACTTGTTTGACAAAAAAACTGTGATGATTCATCTCTATAAAATTACAAGAAATATGAGATCGCTTAAGTACTAGTGCCTACCTCCCTTTGGCTGATAAATTCTTGAATTGATCAACCCGAATACAAGTTATGGCTAATCAGCCAGCCCCGTCGAGACGTCGTCCATCGTTCCACCGTGCATCTACCATCCGCTAATCGCCGATCAACACATGCAGTCTGACAGCTTTCACCGTGCAGCTGCCGTACGTTGCTAGCCCTGTATACCACCACCGTGTATGTCATCTCTGCGACACGTCGGCCACCTTCGCCCAATGCCGTTAGTCGTGCAGTCGTCGTTCAAATGTATAGGGTTTTCGAATAGGCTATACAAGCATTACATGAATTATAATAAACCCTAATCACGTTCAGCACATAAACCCTAGCCTAATGTCACACGCAAAACCATGAAACCAAAGCTCTGATACCAATTATTGGTGTTCAGATCTTTTGGTTAACGTGACTCGTTAGGGTTCCATACAATTCTAGAGCAACGGAAGCAAGAATATGGAATTGTATTACCATTCACCAGGGTTTGGAGATGCAGAACTCGAACAAGTTTATGCAAACGACTTCTCCGATCTTCTATTGTATTCCTAAGCCTAGTCTTGACGTCGTGTGGGCGATGATCTTCAAGACACTCTCAATCTGCAATCCTCCCTACTGTCTCTATGGTATTAGGCGTAGGAATTAGGGTTTCAGGATTAATAAGGTGGCTTATATATGGGCTACAACAGGGACCAGGAGGAGAAATTAGAGTTGGGTCTCCCATTGGGCTTAAGAATCCAAGTTTAGCCCAAAATCTATACTTAAGGCCAATAATAATGATACAATCCACTAAAGCATTATTATTGCACTACCGCTCTAATCCCAAATTACGTTATGGGCTCCTTCTTATTATGAGTCCGTTAACCTCCCTATGTTTAAGATATACAATGCCCATTAATTAATTAACTTACTGACAACTCTATTAATTAATCTCTTATCCAAAAGTAGTACCATTCAACCTTGTTATCATGCCGGAATAAATTCACCTGCAGGGTTTACATGATAATCCTTATGAGCTCTTCAAGGGGGAGATCATCATCCTACTTAATAGAACACGGATTCCTTCTACAATCAACAACACACCATAGAGACATCACTATCTCCCAACTCACCGAGTATATTGATTTAATGAATAAATCTCACCCTTTAATGAATCAAAGAAATAAATATTGACTACGTGTCGAGGTTATTGTATAGAGATTAAGAGCATGAATATTCATAATAACTGAGATCTAGTTCTCCGATATGGTCAGTATAAATCGAACGATCTCACGCGGTCCTGCTCAATACACACAAAGTGCACTAATGTCATTTTAAAGTCAAGACAAACTAATACCAAATCACACTACAACCATCCCGATAGATTGTCTCCATCTATCTCATTTGTGAGCATCTGTTTATACTTTATAAGGAGCCGACAATATGATATTCTGTGCGACACCGCATGTTGAGAGTGAAAATAAGCGTGTTTGAGTGTCAATTTTAACACCTTTTTATATGTGAATTATTTATATATATTAGCACAAGTGTCTTATATTCAATATATGTGAGAAAAAGGTGTACTTGTGGTGTTTTATTGTGTTTTAGGTGGAAAAAGAATCAAAAGTACAAAGTTAGAGGAATGTTGAAAAATGCACATCCAAATTATGTAATCTTTCTGTATTCGTGTGGAGTTTAAAACTAAAAGTGTGATAAATGGTTGGAAAGCCACAGAAGAGAGGATTATTTTGGCACAAGAATCACTCAAATCGGAGTTCGGACGAGGAAGTTATGCTCAAAATCATGAGGTCGCGCAGCTGCCGACGAGAATTTTCGAAAATTTTCGAAAATTAGCCCATAATTCCTATTTCTTGGAGCACAATTAATCTCCTTATCACATAATATTTCATGATTCACCAATATCTTTACTTTCCTTATTTCATTCCCTTCTCACACCTATATATATTTTATATCATTATTCATGTGAGGCACCGCAACATAATCATCCTACACCCCCACAAGGGGGATCACCCCCCCAACCATTATCCACATCCTTTTCTCCATCCATCCATCACGTTGAAGATTCATCTGTGGAATCAAGAGGAGAACCAAGAGGAGGATTCAAGACGGAAAAGGACGCGACGACTCCCGCATCTAGGGTTTTTATCGTTTTCTAATTTATCTTGTATTTTACAGACATATTGGTAAGATCTATCTAACCCCCATGATTGTTCTTCGTAATATCATGGGCTAGAACCATTTTGGTAGTCTAGGGTTTTGAAGGTTTTATGAATTAATTGAACTTTTGTGTGTATACTCTGTACAACACTACTTGTGGTTTATTTTATATATGATTATGCATTTTTAATCCATATTCAGAGTCGTTTTGTGCATCATTAACTGTTGAATAAAGCCTGATGTTCATCTTGGTTATTGATTGAGCGCGTTCACTGCTGAACAGGATTCCATGTTATAATTCTAAGTGAGGGGACTCCGAAGCTTCATTAGAACTATCATATATAAATACTTATTAATTGAATTGGATTCAGGTTGACAAGTAGGATAAAGAAGGTAATTTTATAGTACCTATAAAGGGAGATCATATCGGGTTAGAGTAACAATTGGCCAGGGAAATAATTGATACTGATAGTACCTAGAAAGGGGGATGAATTATATCTCTTGCTCCAAGGTTATTCACACATGTTACACGCTTATTTACTTGTGTCTATAGAGTATATTTGCATAGTTTAGTGATGCATCCATATTCCACAAGGTAGAGTCGGACATTGATACACGAAAGGGAGATTAATGAGTGAAACTGGATTTTCCTTGAGCTGCCTATTATCCATTCTTGAGTCACTTTCGAATTCTTCAAAGTGCTTTTATTTTAATTGTTATTTTAAGTAATTTGTTAGTAGATTGATAATTAAATCCTCAAACTTAATTGCCACTTGCCTAAATTAATTTAGTAAATAATTAAATTGATAATACGCCATCCTTTGGGTTCGATATTTAACTTGGTCGCTTGCTTAAACTGCAATTGATATCCTTAATACTTGGGGATTAATTTTGCGAGCAACGAAAATGCGCATTAAGTTTTTGGCGCCATTGCTGAGGATGGTTGTTGTTAGTAATTTATTATTTCTAGTTGATTAAAACTTTAATTTGTGATTATTTAGTTCCATCTAACCTTGAATTTTTCTGAGGTACTTGTGCACTAAGAAAATGAGAGGAAGGAAATGAAGGAATAACACACTAAGCTTAACATGGCCGAAACAAGGCAGAATCTGGATAATATTGCAATCCGTGAGATTTTCTTGAACAATGGGATTGGTAACATGGGGTTGATAGGAGCAATGGGGGAAGATGATGATTTTGAGATACATCCCGCTCTTATTAACATGGTAGAGAAGAATCCCTTTTCTAAAGGTTCATTTGAAGATCCATATCAGCATCTCAGAAGATTTCTTAGTTATGCAAACACTCAGAAATACTACAAGAAACTGTCAGATTACCGCCAGAAATTTTCATCGGTAATGTATGAAAAATCCATCGCTAAACAGTTTATCAATGGATTACCGATGAAAATCAGACGGTCGCTATTTTGATGGTCAGTAATTATTTACCGACAAATTTTTAAATTTGTTAAAAATTTCCATCGATAAATAAAATTATCCATCGGTAATTATGCAAATAAAATTCGTCGGAAGCCAAAAAAATAGTGACGGAAATTCTGACAGAATTATTCCATCTCTAATTTCCAACTGAAAAATCCGTTTGTAAATACAAAATATGGGTCATATAATACTTATTTTAGTGACGGAATTACCGACGGAATAAATTACCGACGAAAAAATTCGTCAGTAAATTCCAAATATAGTGTCTTATAACACCATGTTAGCGACGGAATTGCCGATTGAATATATTACCGATGGATTTTTCCGTCGGTAAAATATTAAAAGTGAGATTTGGCGACGGAAAATTCGTCACTAAAGTATTTATAAATTTGTCATTTATATTTTAAATTAATATTAATACCTGAAATAAATAAAAATTATAATTAAATAAACCTTCAAAACACAATCTAATATAAAATCTACACAATTTCAAATAAAGATCCAAATTCGTCACAAAATATCAAATCCTATTAAATCCTTGTAACAAAATATCTGAATACATTAAACATGCTCACGAATCTCCTAAATCTGCATCAACATCATGCTCACGAATCTCCTGAATCTGCATCAATATCATGCTCACGAATTTCCCAAATCAGCATCATCATTTGCATCAACATCAGTGATATTATTCCCGACACCTGCCATCTACAACCCAAAAGGGTTTGTTTTTCTAATTTAAAAATTATAAAATAAGAAAAGAAAAGAAGACAACATAAGCACCCATTGTGGAAAAGAAATGGTGCATGCTTAAACCTGCTGCAGATTCACTTAAAACAACAAAAGAAGGGATATAAAATGATAGCTTTATGCAAATCAATTTATTCTACAGCATGCTTCTTTTTCTCCAAAAGATACAACATGTGTGACAGACTGAAAATGATGTACAATATAAAATTTGATATATTCAGATGAAAGGTGCCACACCTTCCACGAAAAACGAACCCACCCAAGACATAAAATAGAAAATTCACCAGGAAATTAATCAAGACAACAAAAATGGCATACAAAAATGGGTGTTAAAGAAAAACAAAAGTAGCAAACAAATATGTGAGAGCAAAAGCTTGTCTGCATCCGTAAAGATTTTCTGCAAATTTCTTAAATCATAGTAAAATGAATAATTGATCAAAAAATATATAGTACACACAGGTCATGCCCAAAAATATAAAGATCTTTAACTAGGTGAGAAAATGAAAGAAATCATACTTTTCAACTCAAGAGCATCAAAGCATTAAGAGCAAGCATGATACTTGGAAGCATAAAACTTAAATTCTCAACTAATGATATCCAACTACATCTCTAAGGACTAAACAATAAATCAGTCTAAACAATAAATCAGTCAAAGGTGGATGCCAATTTTTATCATATAGAATTAGCTAAACAAGTCTGTGTATTCATAATTATTGTGATTTTCATGCAGCGATAAAATATTTATTTTGTTATTTTTTCTAAGTTAAGGAACATACATAGAATACAAAACTATCACACAAGTATTATACTAAAAATAATACAAATCTAAGAAAATCCAAATATAGATTAGTGTAAATTCAAGTATTATCTATTTTAAAAAAAAAAACTTAATGATGAAAACCCAAATTCACATTAAAAAAAAGACATAATATGAAATTAATGACATTAATCATATATGATAAAACTAGTTTAGTAAGAAAATTTAAGCGTATCTCTTGTTATTTAATATATATTGGCTCTTCTAGCTTTGAAATTTGACATCTAAATAAATTTACAACATAAACAACATAAATATACAATTATAGAAAAATCAAGAACAACAAGTTTTACATAGCTATTCAATAACTTGTGGTTTTAACTAATTGCATGAAAGTCACTAAAAGTTAAAAAATAAATGACATCATGAATCACTAAAAATCTTGGCAGAGTATTTCATGAACTACACTTTGATGGTTCATGTTTATTCCCAAATTTTAAAAACCTTTATGGTATAATAATTATCTTTTATGGTTCATGTTTATTCTCAACTTTTAAAAACTTTTATGGTATAATTATCTTTTCAATTATAAATAAGGAAAAACCACAATAGGATTCACTATATCCATTTTTCACAGTAACTTACTCAAAAATCTTTTAAAAGCAACTGTCCAAAAACCAATATTAATTTTTATTGGGCCAAACTTTTTATCTTTTCCAAAACTAATAAAATCCAAAAAAATAAAAAAGTTAATTATGTATTCTAAAGCTCTCCAGAATTGGTCAAAGGAACCAAGTATTGACCCATTTCAGCCAAGCCATAACAGCTGAGACATGAGTTAACAGTAGTAATCATCATCAATGTTTGAAATTCAAACATATTAGTAATAGCTTTCTCAAGCAACCAAATATATAAAGATGGCACATGTTTATATATAAGATAAACAAGTTTGCATTTACAACTAAATAAAGCAGCACAAAATTTAAGTGCCATAGAACAGCTGAATTACTTAAAGCATCTTGTGACATATCATTATTAAATGAAACAACTTCACTCTCAGGTATTCCAATTCCGAAGCTTTATGATTGGATCTCTTACATTTCATTTCTCAGTCATTCAAGAGAACATTAACGTATAATGAACAAAAAAACTACAACATTCGCTGTGCATTCGAAAAATTAATTCTGCATAGGATGCAGTTTGGATTTCAGCTACACAACACAAGTTTGAGTCTTCATTTATAACCCACATAATGATTGTGATTAATGCAGACGTAATGAAATAAGATGAACAAATTTGGCGAAATGAGTGAGAAAGGGGAAATGACACCACTTGGCGATTCCAACCCCACTTTTTTCCAAATAAAATCCACTCACCCATGTATATAATTAAATTAAACAAACACATTCCTACAAATTAATCTCAAAAGGCATGGATATAACACCATACGTACGTAGCAGCAAATTAAAAGTGAACATAGTGTTGTAATAAAGCTACATTAGTAATCACAAGTATGGAGGGGTGGACATGATTTGATAGTATAGTTTGGAATAATATATGGAGTAATTAATTATCCACTAACTGCTAAAACTTAATGGCCCAACAACAATAAAATATTGTCCCTCTACTTTATGAATTTATGCATTTTGAATATTCTTATATGATCCCTAGCTAGCTTTAATAGAATATTTTAAGTGTTAAAATAAATAAATAGTATTGTAATAAGGAGTGCACTACTTGTATTGGTGGTTGCTTTTAAAGTGAGCTGCCAAAAAAATTAAGAAGCTCTCTTGAGAAAATAATCTTGTTGAAGAAGATGAAGAAGAACATCACCTTAATTCTCTATCTCCTCTTTTCTGCACTTCTTTTTTCAACTTCTTTTGCAGGTGTTTTAACTTTTTTTAAAACATACATGAAATGGGTTAACTCACACCTCTGTCTTAAATCTTTTTGTCCTTCTATCCTGCATTTTCATCCAATCACACCCCTGAACTGATCATCAAGATTCTACCCCTAAAAGAATTGACAGCACAAATACAAATTTGTTACCCACTGACAAAGGGCTCCATCAAAGTGTTAGTAGTTCTAGTCGAAGCACTGAGAAACAAAAAAAATTCATATTAAAGACTCAACCCCCCCCCCCTCCGTTTTCCATTTCTTACATATAAAGACTGGAACCCTAGAACAAGATACATCTTAACATGTAAATGGTAAAATACAAACAATTAATCGATGATATTTTAAATCACAAAACTAGTTAATAAAGAAAGAAGCTTCTCTGTAGAAATCAAAGAAAATGCATATACCTGGTGCTTGGTGAGACGGCATCAGTATTTTGATTATGGTCGATGGTGCTGCGGTCGCAATTTTTCGGTGGCAAAAAGTAACACGGTGATGGGTGATTCGGTCAGACGGCTGTTCGCAAACTGGACAAGAAGATCGATGGCTTGTGGCTGCAGTTCTGTAGCGGCGTTCTTTTCCGGCAATGGCCCAACGGCTCGACGGATTGGCAGAGTGGATTCATTTTAGGGCTGGTGCGTAATGGAGACAACCCTAATAAAATTTCAAAGGCATCCCTACTACTTTAAAAAAAAAGAGGTTTTTACATTACCAACGGAATAATCCGTCGATAAATTAAAGAATAAAGTTATTTAAAAAAATAAAATTTCATATTTACCGACGGATTTAATCAGTAAATAAAAAAAATTAGTATTCAATTTATAGACGGATAAAATCGGTCGGCAAAATAAAAACTATATTTTCTTTTAAAAAAATATTTACCGACAGATTAAATCCGTCGGTAAATTAAAGTTTTAAATTAATTTTTTTAAAATAAAATTTATTATAATTACCGACGAAAAATAGTCGTCGGTAATTTTTTGGCATTTAATACTTCCAAAATAATGACGGATTTACCGACAGAATAAAAACCATCGGTAATCCGTCACAAAAATCGTCAGAGATTTCTTACGATAATTTTTTAAAAATAAATCTATTATATAAAAAAACATCGGTAATTCATTGGCAATTACCGATGGAAAAAATCCATCGATAATTCTGTCTGTATTCCAGCAGTTTCTTGTAGTGCAGGGTGTTGGAGCTAAAGACAATGCTAGACGGATTGCCCCATTCAAGTTCTCTTTGATTGATAAGGCAGAAGCTTGGTATGAGACTCTTGATGCCACGGACTGCAATACATGCAACCAACTGCAGCAGAAGTTCTTGGAGAGATACATGCCACCCTCAAAGGTTTTCAGAATGAAGCAAGAGATCACCCAATTTGTTATGAATCAGGATGAGAAATTCCATGAGGCGTGAGACAGGTATAAACACATGCTCAGGCGGTGTCTACAGCATGGGATGTCTAAGGCTCAATACATAAGTATCTTCTACTATGGTTTGGTTTGTGAGTCGCGTATTCTTATTGATGCATCATCAGGTGGAGCGCTGTTATCTAAGATAGCACTTGAAGCAGAAAAGTTATTTGAAGACATTTTTATGAATTCACGTGACTGGCCTACGGAAAGAGTAAGAGGATCTTATGTGCTTGGTAAGGTGGCTCAGGTTGAACATCAAGTGGTGAAGCCGAATAGGGATGATGAAATTGTCTCTAGTCTAGCTAGCATTAACAAGCTACTAGAGTCCCAGCAGAAGTAGATTACAGAGTTGACACAAAGGGGACCTAGTATCCAGCAGCAAGAAGTGAAGAGTGTTGAAGATACCTTCAATCGATAAATGACTAAGAATTATGCAAGAGTTGATAGTCTTGAGGGTACTGTGAATGCTAATCATGCAAATTTATCTAAGCAGTTGAAGGACCTTACTTTGATTATGGGGCAGATGGTTGGGAACGTGAATCAATTGACATAAACTTTAGAAAAAATAATATTCTCGTCTCAAGGCATAATAAACACGAAAGAGTACAAAGCCATCATGTTAAGGTCAGAAATGTAGTATGAAGGTCCGATGATGCCGGAGGTCGAAAATGGAGAGAAAATAAGCCCGCTCGACCACAGCTCGACCAAACCATTTGGTCGAGCAACTGTCGAGCAACACATTCCAGAACAGAGAAACAATGCTTGGTTTTCAGATTCCCCGCTCGACCACCGCTCAATTAAACTCTTTGGTCGAGCAACACACTGTAGGGCTAAAAAATCACAATTAGTTTACAAGGACCTCGCTCGACCAAGAAGATCCCACTCGACCAGACCATTCTGGTCGAACTGAGGTCGAGCAGCCACCTATAGAGCTGAACAGCCATATTCCGATTACAGGGACCTTGGTCGACCAGTTTCACTATGCTCGACTAGACCATTCTGGTCGAGCAGTGGTAGAGCGATCCCATTTGGCTCCCGTTTCTACGCAGTCACCCCAGGAGGTCCATTCGATCAGTCGTTCGAGTCGAGCATTCAAGCAATGAAGATGCCCGTAGAGACTCAATCATGCAAGAGCATAGATGTGGTTCTAATAGGACAGAGCTCTGAATTTGAGTGGACGATTGACAAGGAGTCGTCTAGACAGCCATGGGAGGAAAAAAATTCTTAGGATCATAATTTGGTAACCAAGAAAGGTGAGGTGCTGAGTGTAGGCAAGAAGAGGGAAAGGTGTTAGATTGTATACTAAAAATCTAGCTTTTTGTATGAACAATGTTATAGCAATTTATTTAAAATGAGAATCATTGATCAAATGATTGCGTTTTATAATTTATATGTTCAATGCAATATTCCACTTACATTATACTGTAGATAATATGTTGTGCGACAACATGCGGAAGATCATATTATCGGTTTCCTTATAAAGTATAAACAGATGCTCACAACCGAGATAGACAGTGACTCTCTATCAGGATGGTTGTAGTGTGATTTAGTATTAGTTTGTCTTAACTATAAAATCACATTAATGCACTTTGTGTATTGAGTAGGACCGCTTGAGATCGTTCGACTTATACTGACTATATAGGAGAACTTGATCTCAATTATTAAGGATGTATGTGCTCTTAATCCCTATACAATAACCTCGACATGTAAGGCAGTATGTATTTCTTTGATTCATCAATGGGTAAGATTTACATATAATTAAATCAACAAGCTCGGTGAGTTGGGAAATAGTGTTGTTTCTATGGTGTGCTGCTGATTGTAAAAGGAATCCGTGTCCGATATAGGTTAATGATGTCCCTATTGGATTGTATACTAAAAGTCTAGCTTTATTATGAACAATATTATAATAATATTTGAAATGAGAATCACATGATCAAATGATTGCATCTTATTATATGCGTGATGCAATAGTCCATTTACTTTATACTGTAGATAATATGTTGTGCGACAACACGCGAAAGATCATATTATCGGTTTCCTTATAAAGTATAAACAGATGCTCACAACCGAGATAGACGGGGACTCTCTATTGGTATGGTTGTAGTGTGGTTCGGTATTAGCTTGTCTTGGCTATTGAATCACATTAGTGCAGTTGTGTGTATTGAGCAGGACCGCTTGAGATCGTTCGACTTATACTGACTTATAGAAGAACTTGATCTCTGTTATTATGGAAGTTCGTGCTCTTAATCCCTATAAAATAACCTCGACACGTAGGGTAGTATGTATTTTTTTGATTCATCAATGGGTGAGATTTACATTATTAAATCAACAAACTCGATGAGTTGGGAAGTAGTGCTGTATCTATGATGTGCTGTTGATTGTAGAAGGAATCCATGTCCGTCATAGGTTGATGATGTCCCCTTGAGGAGCTCATAAGGTTTATCATGTAAATCTTGCAAGTGGATTAATTTCTGGCAATATAAAAAGGTTGAGTGGTACTACTCTCGGATAAGCTATTAATTAATTTGAGTTGTCAGTAACTTAATTAATTAATGGACATTGTATATCTTAAACATGGGGAGACCATCGGGCTCATAATAAGAAGGAGCCCAGAACATAATTTGGGATTGGATGGGTAGTGCAATAATAATATTTTAGTGGACTATATTATTATTATTGGATTTAATTAAAAGCTTTGGGCTAAGCTTGGTTAATTAAATTCAATTGAGGCCCAGTCCAATTTCTCCTCCTGGTCCCTGCTGTAGCCCAACTATATAAGTCATCTCAGCTCCTGTTAACCCTAAGTGAGTGCTTCATTTGACAGAGAGAAAGAACAGGAGCAGATTGAGAGAATCATGCGGATTGTTGCCCACACAACAGCAGGATTCGACTTGGGACATACAACAGAAGATTGAGAGGTGGTTCACTGCTGTTCATCCTCTACATCGACCCAGAAGTATGGTAAACACATTTAATTGCTTCCACTGATTGTTTGCCTGAATTCCTAAATGGATCACGTTGAACCACACGATCCAATTGCCAACAATTGGTATCAGAGCATTGGTTTCGTGGTGAAAACGTGATTCATTAGTTTATGTGATTAAATGATTTTATCTGGTTTTAATCACATGTTCTTTTTGTGCTTCTTGTGATTTAATTATCGATGAAAGCATGATATTTGGGTTTGGTATGTCTATGATAATCCATGGAATCCTTTTGTACTATCTGCCTTTTATGTTCATCTAAATACTTCAGTAGATAGGAGTTGTATGTGTGTTTATTACTATTTGAGAAAGATAGATATAACACACACACCCCTTCACACTCGTCTATTTGACGGTGAGTACGACGTGAAAAGTAGTACGACTTTCGCATCTTTGTCGATGATTGTACACGATGGACTAGATTCCCAATCGACCCAGAAAAGAAAGAGGGAAAACGGTTGATGACGGCGAGCCTCGATGTAGAAGATCAGAGTTGGCGTGAACTGCTGAGAGCAGTTGTCAACGGCGAAGGCATCGTGCCTCAGCGACGAGAAGAAACGAGGGTAGGCGACGCTGTTCATCCGAGGGGAGTATTCCTATCAACGCACCTGGCCGATGCCACGAGTTTGACGATGACTGCTGGACTCAATCAGCGATGGCGGCAAGCATGGTCTGCTGGATCGAATCGTCAACGGCAGAAGGATGAAAATGCATCCTGGCGAATCGTGATGGAAGACAGGCAGCAGCGGAAGGGCCAGGCCATGTACGACACTCCTGTCGATCGTGTCTGACGAAGATGGAGCGCTGATGGGTTCCGGTGGTCATTGTTGTAGACTGATGGAAGGCCTGGGTGTTTCTTCCGAGCGTGACTGCTACGATCTTCAGGCGGGTCGATAAGCAGCGGCTGTTGGCGAGCGGCCGGCGGTGGGAGCAGCGGTTTCCAATCGGGTCTGCAATAGTTTTTGAAGGGGATTTATGGTCGCTGTCAGCTTGATGGCAGAATCGATCTCTTCCGAGATACCGATGGCTGCACGGTGGAATTTACTGGGTGTGATTGCCAGAAGAAGCGGCGCAAAGTGACTTCGGCGGGCTGACGGTGCTATCGCCGAGAGCAGCGACGCCGGTGTGTCCTTCCCATGTCTGCTGCCGTGTGCTCGATCGGGTTGCCAGTTGCGGCTGTTGATTTGCAGGGTTTGCTTGGTGGTGATAGGTTGAATGGGTTGTGATCCCTTATTGGGTAAATCATTTAGTTGGGCCCAATTTTAAAAGAATAGGATGTTAGGCTTTTGGGCTCTAATTCTATTTTTTTGGTTTGGGCTGCTCATGTTGGGCCTGATTTTGTGAGGATATGGGCTAGGGAGGGAATGGGGCAGAGGCTGTTTTTCTTTGGGCTTGTTGCCTTGATGGCCCATTTTCCTTGTTGGACTCATTTACAATGTTGGGCTCATTTTATATTAATTGCTGGATTTAATAAATTGTGGGATTTTTGTTGGGACAAGTTTATAGCAAAAATAAGCGGGATAAATGGGCTTAATTAATTTATTAATGGACTGCTCATATTATGTTGTTGTTGCTTGAGTAGACTGGGCCCATTTAATTGATCCATTTTTTATTATGCAATTAATTATTGTTATACAACTGATTAATTGATTTAATTGTCAATTATTGTTGTATATGTAAAAGGCATGTTCTATGTGATTTATTTATTTAAATTGTTGTTAATAGAAGCATGTCTAAGATGTATATTTTATTTTGGAATATTATATACATGTTAAAAACCCTCGGTAATTAAATAACTAAGTGGGAGAGAGGATTGGTAATTAATTCCCGCAGCCTCCATTATTGGTTTGTTAGCGATATGAATAGACTTGCGCGTCGGCATTAGAGCCTTCCTCCCCATCGGATGAGTTTATTCATGGATTGCTGGAACAGACTTCATTAAATAATTACGTTTGTAATGTGATGCATATGAACTTGCGCGTTGGCATAGACCTTCCTCCCTATCGGATGAGTTTATATGCGGTTCACTGGTACAAACTTGTAATTGATGACTGTAGGAAGTTATCCGAGCGCGTGTGTACTTCTCCATCTGTAAGGCACACAAGCTTGGGCCGCGGACTTGGGGTCAAATAATAGTGTACACTTAGATATAAATAATAAGTATCCTCCCCATCGGAGTCACTGCTTTTATTTGCATGGCTAAAGAGGAACCGACTATTAATTATTTTGTCATAAAGTGAGGTTGACAAATGAAATTAATGGGTAAAACCTTCTCTTGTAAATGTTCGGGTTTGTAAACGTCCATACTATCGTGACTCGCAGACTCACGGTGCTTGAGATATCGGTGAATTTTATTTTGTATTGTTTTGAGGGAATCAATATAAAAGAATAAAATTCGAAGATTTGATCGGAATATTTATTAGTGATTCTCTGAATTTCGAATAGTTTTATTTCACTAATTGTTAACTAAAAGACATTATATTTACTTGTCCAAATTAGATGATTAGAAAAGAATCTTGGTTTTGAAAATTACTGCTTAAGAAAATACATGAGTATTCTCACAAAGGACGTCTCATGATGCCTATTAAAGTCTCTAGTGAAGAGATGAGAGATTCATATAAATATGATGGTCTCATGTAACTCTTCGGATACTTGAGTAAATTAAAAGGCAGAAGATCATGGTTGAATTGATGAATGAATTGGAAAAGCTTGGAATAGAAATTGAAAGGGAAACCTAGATCAATTTATTTTTCACAATTTGTCTGGATATTTTGTGCAAGTTCTACCTGAAATACGAGAGGTTGTATTTGGTGGGAAAATTCTAACAAAACATGTGGCAAAAGAAAGCCATTTTTCATCATGATGTGAACAAGTTTAATATATTATTTACTAATAGTTTAAACATGATTAGTGATGGCATCTACTGACACAAAGTATGTAGATACTGGAATCACTAAATGTTTATCACTGAGTAATGATAAGATTGTTAATAACATGGGTAAAACTACAAAGGTAGTGGCTATTGCAGTGGAAGTTGTTTATTTATCTCATGATAAAGAATAAACGATTGATTGTGAGAAATTGTCTTTACGTACGTTTCATAGAAAGAATTTGATTTCAGTTTCTATGCATTAACGGATGGATACTTCATTTCATTTAAATGACATGGTCATAGTAATGAGGAATGAGGCTATAATCCGTTAAAGTACGTTGGTGGATAATATGTAAACTCTTGAATCATGCACATCCCACAGATGCAATAAATAGTAATTAATAATGCATCTTCTAATATTAGTAAGAGAAAGAACCTTTGGAGACGAACTAAAACATACATTTGGCATCTAAGATTAGTTCATTTTACTTAGGTAGGATTCAAAAGTTGATAGCCGATAGACCGTAAGGATTATCTGAAGTGGAAACTATCAAACTTGCGAGTCTTGCTTGAAAGTAAAAATGATTAACTGTCTTTTCAAGGCTGTGGGGTGTAGAGCCAAAGATATATATGTTGGAATTAGTTCATTCTAATTCAAGCGAACCTAATATTATCCAGGTGAGAGGTGGTTATGAATATTCGAAGATTATTCTAGATACCAATATATTTATTTAATGCACTGCATATCTAAGTTCTTTGATTAATTCAAGAATTGCAAGGCTGGTACAGTGGAACGTCATGGAAAATATATTAAGTCATTATAATTTTATCGTGATGGCGAATACCTCTTGGGATAGTTAGGAGCTATTAATCAGAAGTTGAGATTAAATCTCAAGTGGACTACACCGGGCATGCCCCAGCTGAATGGTGTGGTGGATAGAAGGAATAAGGCTCTGATGGTTATGATTAGATAGATGATGAATTATTTGGAATAATTAAATTCATTTTATGGATATGCCCTAGATACAGTAATTCGTGAAACATTTGTCTGTATATGGGATTTCCTAGAAAAATGGAGGGTGATTTATTTAGTCCAAAAGATCGAAGGGTAATTGTTAACACAAACACCAGATTTTTTGGAAAAGGACTATGTAATAAATCACAAACCCATGTATGAGTTGTTCTAAAGGAAGTGAGAGGAAAACACAAAGTTAAAGTACCAAGTGTACAAGAGGATATGCCACAAGGTAAACTGCAATGCATGTCACGTCTGATACACAATTACATGTAGTGCCTTGTCATAGTGGGAGGGTTGTATGACAACCCATAAATATATGTTTTGGGAGAGTCGTGAAACTTTATCCCTAGTGAACATGGTATTGTCCCACGGATACGACGTAGCACTACAAGATGAAAATGCGAAATCTTAGTAAGTTGCAATGAATGTTGAAATAGAATCTACGGATTCTATATTAAGTCTGGGAACTTGTATGACCACTAAATGGTGTAAAAGCCATTGCAAGTGGTCAAAGGAAATAAAAGAGGATCATATGGAAAGGTGAAAACCTTGGAAGTAAAGCTTGTTGCGAAAAAGTGTACTAAAAAAGAAATGGTTCGATTATGAGGAAACATGTTCGCTGGTAGCTATGCTTATGTTGATCCGGATTCTTTTATTTATTGCTGCTATGAGGAACAGCAAATAGATGTCAAAGACAGCTTTCCTGATTGGAAGTCTTGAGGAAAACATCTATGTGAAGCAACTTGAGTTATTCATTGCAAAGTACTAATAGCATTTTGATAGTAAGCTTAAAATTGTCCAGTGATGGACTAAAGCAAGCTTTAAGATCGTGAAGCATCTGTTTTGATTAGGTAATCCAGTGGCATGGATTTAAATCAATGAGCGGATGAGTCTTGTGTGTTGTAAAGAGTGACGGAAACGTGGTGGTGTTTCTTGTACTATACGTAGATAGTATCTTGCTCATTGGAGACAATGAAAGAGTATTATCGGGTGTATGGGTACGGTTAATAAAGCGGTAGAGATGAAGGACTTAAGAAAGACAAAATATATCCTTTTGATCACGGTAATACGGATCAAAGAAAGGATATTATGCTTATCTCAAGTTTCATAAAATGATACAGTCTATACTCGTTTAGCATGTGACTTTATCTAAGTGGATGTATCTTTGAGACACAAAAAGTAGATAAAGAAGATAAAAGCGATTCCTTATACTTCGGCGAATAAGGAAGCTTAATCTAAGGAATGCTATGAACGAAGTTGGATATCTGTTTTGCTGGATGCATGAACAGTGGGTATCAACGTAACCCGAAACAAGAATGATGAACTATGGTAAGACATATATGAAGTGCCTGAGAAGGACTGAAATCATATATAAACTCACTGAGCAGATTCACTGCTTCTTGTGGATTACGTAGATTCGGATTTTTTAGTCAGATTGGACGGCAGTAAATTCACCTCAAAGGTTATGTGTTTAATTTTAGGAAGTAGAGTCATAATGTGGAGGAGTGTTATATAGAAATATATTTCAGACTCCGGACTCCATCATGGAAAGATGATAAATTGGAGCCTATGAGGCAGCCAAAGTATCTATATGACTTTAGAGACTTCATGATGGACTTTAAAGTGTTTCTAAGTTTGCCCAAGGTAATCACAATTTACATTGACGATATTGGTGCAGTTGCAAACTTGAAGAAATCACAAGTCCATAAGGCAATTAAATACATGGAGCGCGAGTACCACCTGTTACGAGAAATCGTATGATGAGGGGAAGGTTGTTGTCGCCTAGATTGCATCGGATGATGACCTAGTAAACCATTTATAAGGACCTTAAGGCGAGAGCTTTTAATGATCGTGTAGTGGGAGTAGGAATCAGATGTATGGCAGAAGACATGACAGCATATTCTTTTAGTATAAGTGGGAGATTGTTGGATTGTATACTAAAAGTCTAGCTTTAGTATGAACAATATTATAATAATATTTGAAATGAGAATCACATGATCAAATGATTGCATCTTATTATATGCGTGATGCAATAGTCCATTTACTTTATACTGTAGATAATATGTTGTGCGACAATACGCGGAAGATCATATTATCGGTTTCCTTATAAAGTATAAACAGATGCTCACAACCGAGATAGACGGGGACTCTCTATTGGTATGGTTGTAGTGTGGTTTGGTATTAGCTTGTCTTGGCTATTGAATCACATTAGTGCACTTGTGTGTATTGAGCAGGACCGCTTGAGATCGTTCGACTTATACTGACTTATAGAATAACTTGATCTCTGTTATTATGGAAGTTCATGCTCTTAATCCCAATATAATAACCTCGACACGTAGGGCAGTATGTATTTCTTTGATTCATCAATGGGTGAGATTTACATTATTAAATCAACAAACTCGGTGAGTTGGAAAGTAGTGTTGTATCTATGGTGTGCTGTTGATTGTAGAAGGAATCCATGTCCGTCATAGGTTGATGATGTCCCCTTGAGGAGCTCATAAGGTTTATCATGTAAATCTTGCAAGTGGATTAATTTTCGGCATGATAAAAAGGTTGAGTGATACTACTCTCGGATAAGCTATTAATTAATTTGAGTTGTCAGTAACTTAATTAATTAATGGACATTGTATATCTTAAACATGGGGAGACCATCGGGCTCATAATAAGAAGGAGCCCAGAACATAATTTGGGATTGGATGGGTAGTGCAATAATAATATTTTAGTGGACTATATTATTATTATTGGATTTAGTTAAAAGATTTGGGCTAAGCTTGGTTAATTAAATTCAATTGAGGCCCAGTCCAATTTATTCTCCTGGTCCCTGCTGTAGCCCAACTATATAAGTCATCTCAGCTCCTGTTAACCCTAAGTGAGTGCCTCATTTGACAGAGAAAGAACAGGAGCAGATTGAGAGAATCCTGCGGATTGTTGCCCACACAACAGCAGGATTCGACTTGGGACATACAGCAGAAGATTGAGAGGTGGTTCACTACTATTCATCCTCTACATCAACCCAGAAGTATGGTAAACACATTTAATTGCTTCCGCTGATTGTTTGCCTGAATTTCTAAACGGATCACGTTGAACCACACGATCCAATTGCCAACAATTGGTATCAGAGCGTTGGTTTCATGGTGAAAACATGATTCATTAGTTTATGTGATTAAATGATTTTATCTGGTTTTAATCACATGTTCTTTTCGTGCTTCTTGTGATTTAATTATCGGTGAAAGCATGATATTTGGGTTTGGTATGTCTATGATAATCCATGGAATCCTTTTGTGCTATCTGCCTTTTATGTTCATCTAAATACGTCAGTAGATAGGAGTTGTATGTGTGTTTATTACTGTTTGAGAAAGATAGATATAACACACACACCCCTTCACACTTGTCTATTTGACGGTGAGTACGACGTGAAAAGTAGTACGACTTTCGCGTCTTTGTCGACGATTGTACATGATGGACCAGATTCCTAATCGACCTAGAAAAGAAAGAGGGAAGACGGTTGATGACGGCGAGCCTCGATGTAGAAGATCAGAGTTGGCGTGAACTGCTGAGAGCAGTTGTCAACGGCGAAGGCATCGTGCCTCAGCAACGAAAAGAAACGAGGGTAGGCGACGCTGTTCATCCGAGGGGAGTATTCCTGGCAACGCACCTGGCTGATGCCACGAGTTTGACGATGACTGCTGGACTCAATCAGTGATGGCGGCAAGCGTGGTCTGCTGGATCGAATCGTCAAAGGCGGAAGGATGAAAATGCATCCTGGCGAATCGCGATGGAAGACAGGCAGCAGCGGAAGGGCCAGGCCATGTACGACACTCCTGTCGATCGTGTCTGACGAAGATGGAGCACCGATGGGTTCCAGTGGTCCTTGCTGCAGACTGATGGAAGGCCTGGGTGTTTCTTCCGAGCGTGACTGCTGCGATCTTTAGGCAGGTCGATAAGCAGCGGCTGTTGGCGAGCAGCCGGCGGTGGGAGCAACGGTTTCCAATCGGGTCTGCAACAATTTTTGAAGGGGATTTATGATCGCTGTTGGCTTGATGGCAGAATCGATCTCTTCCGAGACATCGATGGCTGCACGATGGAATTTACTGGGCGTGACCGCCAGAAGCAGCGGCGCAAAGCGACTCCAGCGGGCTGACGGTGCTATCGCCAAGAGCAGCGATGCCGGTGTGTCCTTTCCATGTCTGCTGCCGTGTGCTCGATTGGGTTACCGATTGCGGCTGTTGATTTGCAGGGTTTGCTTGGTGGTGATAGGCTGAATGGGTTGTGATCCCTTATTGGGTCAATCCGTTTAGTTGGGCCCAATTTTAAAAGAATAGGATGTTGGGCTTTTGGCTCTAATTCTATTTTTTTTTGTTTGGGCTGCTCATGTTGGCCCTGATTTTGTGAGGATATGGGCTAGGGAGGGAATGGGGCAGAGGCTGTTTTTCTTTGGGCTTGTTGCCTTGATGGCCCATTTTCCTTGTTGGACTCATTTACAATGTTTGGCTCATTTTATATTAATTGCTGGATTTAATAAATTGTGGGATTTTTGTTGGGACAAGTTTATAGCAAAAATTAGCGGGATAAATGGGCTTAATTAATTTATTAATGGACTGCTCATATTATGTTGTTGTTGCTTGAGTAGACTGGGCCCATTTAATTGATCCACTTTTTATTATGCAATTAATTATTGTTATACAACTGATTAATTAATTTAATTGTCAATTATTGTTGTATATGTAAAAGGCATGTTCTATGTGATTTATTTATTTAAATTGTTATTAATAGAAGCATGTCTAAGATGTATATTTTATTTCTGAATATTATATACATATTAAAAACCCTCGGTAATTAAATAACTAAGTGGGAGAGGGAATTGGTAATTAATTCCCGCGGCCTCCATTATTGGTTTGTTAGCGATGTGAATAGACTTGCGCGTCGGCATTAGAGCCTTCCTCCCCATCGGATGAGTTTATTCATGGATTGCTGGAACAGACTTCATTAAATAATTACGTTTGTAATGTGATGCATATGAACTTGCGCGTTGGCATAGACCTTCCTCCCTATCGGATGAGTTTATATGCGGTTCACTGGTACAAACTTGTAATTGATGACTGTAGGAAGTTATCCGAGCGCGTGTGTACTTCTCCATCTGTAAGGCACACAAGCTTGGGCCGCGGACTTGGGGTCAAATAATAGTGTACACTTAGATGTAAATAATAAGTATCCTCCCCATCGGAGTCACTGCTTTTATTTGCATGTCTAAAGAAGAACCGACTATTAATTATTTTGTCATAAAGTGAGGTTGACAAAAGAAACTAATGGGTAAAACCTTCTCTTGTAAATGTTCGGGTTTGTAAACGTCCACACTATCGTGGCTTGCAGACTCACGGTGCTTGAGATGTCGGTGAATTTTATTTTATATTGTTTTGAGGGAATCAATATAAAAGAATAAAATTCGAAGATTTGATCGGAATATTTATTTGTAATTCTCTGAATTTCGAATGGTTTTATTTCACTAATTGTTAACTAAAAGACATTTTATTTACTTGTCCAAATTAGATGATTAGAAAAGAATCTTGGTTTTGAAAATTATTGCTTAAGAAAATACATGTGTATTCTCACAAAGGACGTCTCATGATGCCTATTAAAGTCTCTAGTGAAAAGATGAGAGGTTCATAGAAATATGATGGTCTCATGTAACTCTTCGGATACTTGAGTAAATTAAAAGGCAGAAGATCATGGTTGAATTGATGAATGAATTGGAAAAGCTTGGAATAGAAATTGAAAGGGAAACCTAGATCAATTTATTTTTCACAATTTGTCTGGATGTTTTGAGCAAGTTCTACCTGAAATACGAGAGGTTGTATATGGTGGGAAACTTCTAACAAAACATGTGGCAAAAGAAAGCCATTTTTCATCATGATGTGAACAAGTTTAATATCTTATTTATTAATAGTTTAAACATGATTAGTGATGGCATCTACTGACACGAAGTATGTAGATACTGGAATCACTAAATGTTTATCATTGAGTAAGGATAAGATTATTAATAACATGGGTAAAACTACAAAGGTAGTGGCTATTGCAGTGGGAGTTGTTAATTTATCTCATGATAAAGAATAAACGATTGATTATGAGAAATTGTCTTTACGTACGTTTCATAGAAAGAATTTGATTTCGGTTTCTATGCATTAACGGATGGATACTTCATTTCTTTTAAATGACATGGTCATAGTAATGAGGAATGAGGCTATAATCCGTTAAAGTACGTTGGTGGATAATATGTAAACTCTTGAATCATGCACATCCCACAGATGCAATAAATAGTAATTAATAATGCATCTTCTAATATTAGTAAGAGAAAAGAACCTTCGGAGATGAACTAAAACATACATTTGGCATCTAAGATTAGTTCATTTTACTTAGGTAGGATTCAAAAGTTGATAGCCGATAGACCGTAAGGATTATCTGAAGTGGAAACTATCAAACTTGCGAGTCTTGCTTGAAAGTAAAAATGATTAACTGTCTTTTCAAGGCTGTGGGGTGTAGAGCCAAAGATATATATTTTGGAATTAGTTCATTCTGATTCAAACGAACCTAATATTATCCAGGTGAGAGATTGGTTATGAATATTCGAAGATTATTCTAGATACCAATATATTTATTTGATGCACTGCATGTATAAGTTCTTTGATTAATTCAAGAATTGCAAGGCTGGTACAGTGGAGCGTCATGGAAAATATATTAAGTCATTATGATTTTATCGTGATGGCGAATACCTCTTGGGATAGTTAGGAACTATTAATCAGAAGTTGAGATTAAATCTCAAGTGGACTACACCGGGCATGCCCCAGCTGAATGGTGTGGTGGATAGAAGGAATAAGGCTCTTATGGTTATGATTAGATAGATGATGAATTATTTGGAATAATTAAATTCATTTTATGGATATGCCCTAGATACAGTAATTCGTGAAATATTTGTCTGTATATGGGATATCCTAGAAAAATGGAGGGTGATTTATTTAGTCCAAAAGATCAAAGGGTAATTGTTAACACAAACACCAGATTTTTTGAAAAATGACTATGTAATAAATCACAAACCCATGTATGAGTTGTTCTAAAGGAAGTGAGAGGAAAACACAAAGTTAAAATACCAAGTGTATAAGAGGATATGCCACAAGGTAAACTGCAACGCGTGTCACGTCTGATACACAATTACATGTAGTGCCTTGTCGTAGTGGGAGGGTTGTATGACAACCCATAAATATATGTTTTGGGAGAGTCGTGAGACTTGATCCCTAGTGAACATGGTATTGTCCCACGGATACGACGTAGCACTACAAGATGAAAATGCGAAATCTTAGTAAGTTGCAATGAATGTTGAAATAGAATCTACGGATTCTATATTAAGTCTGGGAATTTGTATGACCACTAAATGGTGTAAAAGCCATTGCAAGTGGTCAAAGGAAATAAAAGAGGATCATATGAAAAGGTGAAAACCTTGGAAGCAAAGCTTGTTGCGAAAAAGTGTACTCAGAAAGAAATGGTTCAATTATGAGGAAACATGTTCGCTGGTTGCTATGCTTATGTTGATCCGGATTCTTTTATTTATTGCTGCTATGAGGAACAGCAAATAGATGTCAAAGACAGCTTTCCTGATTGGAAGTCTTGAGGAAAACATCTATGTGAAGCAACCAGAGTGATTCATTGCAAAGTACTAATAGCATTTTGATAGTAAGCTTAAAATTATCCAGCGATGGACTAAAGCAAGCTTTAAGATCGTGAAGCATCTGTTTTGATTAGGTAATCCAGTGGCATGGATTTAAATCAATGAGCGGATGAGTCTTGTGTGTTGTAAAGAGTGACGGAAACGTGGTGGTGTTTCTTGTACTATACATAGATAGTATCTTGCTCATTGAAGATAATGAAAGAGTATTATCGGGTGTATGGGTACGATTAATAAAGCGGTAGAGATGAAGGACTTAAGAAAGGCAAAATATATCCTTTTGATCACGGTAATATGAATCACAAGAAAGGATATTATGCTTATCTAGAGTTTCATAAAATGATACAGTCCATACTCGTTTAGCATGTGAATTTATCTAAGTGGATGTGTCTTTGAGACACAAAAAGTAGATAAAGAAGATAAAAGCGATTCCTTATACTTCGGCGAATAAGGAAGCTTAATCTAAGGAATGCTATGAACGAAGTTGGATATCTGTTTTGCTGGATGCATGAACAGTGGGTATCAACGTAACCCAAAACAAGAATGATGAACTGTGGTAAGACATATATGAAGTGCCTGAGAAGGACTGAAATCATATATAAACTCACTGAGCAGATTCACTGCTTCTTGTGGATTATGTAGATTCGGATTTTTTAGTCAGATTGGACGGCAGTAAATTCACCTCAAAGGTTATGTGTTTAATTTTAGGAAGTAGAGTCATAATGTGGAAGAGTGTTATATAGAAATATATTTCAGACTCCGGACTCCATCATGGAAAGATGATAAATTGGAGCCTATGAGGCAGCCAAAGTATCTATATGACTTTAGAGACTTCATGATGGACTTTGAAGTGTTTCTAAGTTTGTCCAAGGTAATAACAATTTACATTGATGATATTGGTGCAGTTGCAAACTTGAAGAAATCACAAGTCCATAAGGCAATTAAACACATGGAGCGCGAGTACCACCTGTTACGAGAAATCGTATGATGAGGGGAAGGTTGTTGTCGCCTAGATTGCATCGGATGATGACCTAGTAAACCATTTACATGGACCTTAAGGCGAGAGCTTTTAATGGTCGTGTAGTGGGAGTAGGAATCAGATGTATGGCAGAAGACAGCATAGTCTTTTAGTATAAGTGGGAGATTGTTGGATTGTATACTAAAAGTCTAGCTTTAGTATGAATAATATTATAATAATATTTGAAATGAGAATCACATGATCAAATGATTTCATCTTATTATATGCGTGATGCAATAGTCCATTTACTTTATACTGTAGATAATATGTTGTGCGACAGCACGCGGAAGATCATATTATCGGTTTCCTTATAAAGTATAAACAGATTCTCACAACCGAGATAGACGGGGACTCTCTATTGGTATGGTTGTAGTGTGGTTCGGTATTAGCTTGTCTTGGCTATTGAATCACATTAGTGCACTTGTGTGTATTGAGCAGGACCGCTTGAGATCGTTCGACTTATACTGACTTATAGAAGAACTTGATCTCTGTTATTATGGAAGTTCGTGCTCTTAATCCCTATATAATAACCTCGACACGTAGGGCAGTATGTATTTCTTTGATTCATCAATGGGTGAGATTTACATTATTAAATCAACAAACTCGGTGAGTTGGAAAGTAGTGTTGTATCTATGGTGTGCTGTTGATTGTAGAAGGAATCCATGTCCGTCATAGGTTGATGATGTCCCCTTGAGGAGCTCATAAGGTTTATCATGTAAATCTTGCAAGTGGATTAATTTCCGGCATGATAAAAAGGTTGAGTGGTACTACTCTCGGATAAGCTATTAATTAATTTGAGTTGTCAGTAACTTAATTAATTAATGGACATTGTATATCTTAAACATGGGGAGACCATCGGGCTCATAATAAGAAGGAGCCCAGAACATAATTTGGGATTGGATGGGTAGTGCAATAATAATATTTTAGTGGACTATATTATTATTATTGGATTTAATTAAAAGCTTTGGGCTAAGCTTGGTTAATTAAATTCAATTGAGGCCCAGTCCAATTTCTCCTCCTGGTCCCTGCTGTAGCCCAACTATATAAGTCATCTCAGCTCCTGTTAACCCTAAGTGAGTGCCTCATTTGACAGAGAGAAAGAACATGAGCAGATTGAGAGAATCCTGCGGATTGTTGCCCACACAATAGCAGGATTCGACTTGGGACATACAGCAGAAGATTAAGAGGTGGTTCACTGTTGTTCATCATCTACATCGACCCAGAAGTACGGTAAACACATTTAATTGCTTCCGCTGATTGTTTGCCTGAATTCCTAAACGGATCACGTTGAACCACACGATCCAATTGCCAACAGTCCCCTCGAAGAGCTCATAAGGATTATCGTGTAAACCCTGCAGGTGGATTTATTCTGGCATGATAATGAGGTTGAGTGGTACTACTCTCGGATGAGATATTAATTAATGGGGTTGTCAGTAACTTAATTAATTAATGGACATTATATATCTTAAACATGGGGAGACTAATTGGCTCATAATAAGAAGGAGTCCATAACATAATTATGGGATTAGAATGATAGTACAGTAATAATATTTTAGTGGTATATATTATTATTATTGGACTTTAGTATAAGTTTTGGGCTAAGCTTAGATACTTAAGCCCAATTGGGCCCAACTCTAATTTATCCTCCTGGTCCCTGCTATAGCCCATATATAAGTCATCTCAGCCATCCGGAAACCCTAACTGAAAAGTAATTCATGCCTAACACTGTGAGGAGAGTGAGGAAAAAGAGATTGAGAAGATCTCGAGGTTCGTCGCCCACACGACGTCGAGATTGGACTTAGGAATACAGCAGAAGATTGGAAGGTTGTTTGCTGCTGTTGTTCGTCAACTTCCATAATTTTTCTAAATTGTGTTGAACTACAAACTAGAAGTGTGATAACTCCATTGGAAACCCACTGAAAAGAGGATCATTTTGGCGCGTAGATCACTCAAATCTGAGATCGAATGAGAGAGTTATGTCCAAAACGGTGAGGCTGCGTAGGCTGCCAGCGAGAATTCATCATCTTCTTCAACATACTCTGTGAAAGGTAATACGTTTCTATGTTTCTTGCTTCCGCTGATTTAGAAATGCATGGAACCATAACGGCTCACGTTAACCAAATGATCGAACTCCAATAATTGGTATCAGAGCATCAGTTTCGTGGTGAAGCGTGACACGTTAGGCTAGGGTTTATGTGGATTATGTGTTTTTATTCGGAATAGAATCACATGTGAGAATTAAGGTTTGGTTTTATTGTATAATCCATGAATATTCCTATGTGAAACCCTATATCTGTATCGTCGATCGTGTGCGTGTATCGTCAAATCCTATTCGGTGAGAATCACACCTGGAGAAAGAAGAAAGGAACACGCTGTCGGGCGTGTTGCGCATGGCCAGACACACGATGGCGTGTGATGGCCAAGCGAGCAGCGCTCGGTGTCAGGCTTGGGTTGCACGTTGAGCATGGAGAGGTGCCGTGTGAAGATCTTTGTGGATGAATATGCATTCTGGATGTCCAGTGTTACGCGTGGATGTACACACGGTTAAAGCCAAAATCAGGGTTGGTGCGCGGCAGATGCAGGCATGCATGACAGGCGTTGGCGCGCAGCACAAGTTGTGCAGGCGTGGTTTGCTGAGCAGACGCGCAGATTCTTGTGTAATGGGGGCACGACTCGTGCTGTTACCCTGCACGAGTCGTGCAGATGCTTTCTGCTTGGCAGTCAGGCTCATTTCGGTGATTTGACTTTTTTTGCGTTTAATTCGTATTATATAACTGCCATAATTGATTTAATTATCTATTATTATTATATATAATTGTTGTTCGATATCGATGATTTCGATAATCTGGACGATATCTTTGATTTTGATAATCTGGAAGTTTTTCGAAAATTTGATAATTTGGTCGATATCGGTGATTTTGATAATCTGGACGATATCGACGGTCGATATCAATGGTTTCGAAAATTTGATAATCTGAAATTTTTTGTCGATATTTGTGCTTGGTGGCGAACAATAGAATTTACTGATATATAACTGTTATAATCGATTTAATTATTGATTATTATTATATATGTATACATGATTCTCTGTGATTTATTACCTTTTGTGTCGTAATAGGAGCATGCTAGGTTGCATATTATATTCTGGATATTATATGCATGTAAAAACACTCGGTGTTAAATAACTAAGTGGGAGAGGGGATTGGTAAATAATTTTCGCGGCCTCCATTATTGGTTTGTTAGCAATGTGAATAAACTTGCGCGTCGGCATTAGGGCCTTCCTCCCCATCGAATGAGTTTATTCATGGATTGCTGGAACAGACTTCTTTAAATAATTATTGTTTGTAATGTGATGCACATGAACTTGTGCGTTGGCTATAGTGCCTTCCTCCCCATTGAATGAGTTTATTTGCGGATCACTGTACAAACTTATAATTGATGACTGTAGGAAGTTATCCAAGCGTGTGTGTACTTCTCCATCTGTAAGGCATATAAGCTTGCGCAATGGACTTGGGGTCAAATAATGGTGTACACTTAGGTGTGAATAATAAGTATCCTCCCCATCGGAGTCACTGCTATTATTTGCATAGCTAAAGAGAAACCGACTATTAATTATTTTATCATGAGGTTAGGTTGACAAATGAAATTAATGGGTAAAATCTTCTCTTGTAAATGTTAGAGTTTGTTTACGTCCACACTATCATGGCATGCAGACTCACGGTGCTTGAGATGTTGGTGAATTTTATTTTATATTATTTTGAGGGAATCAATATAAAAGGATAAATTTGAAGATTTGATCGGTGTATTTATTTATGATTCTCTGAATTTTTAAAATAGTTTTATCTCGCTTATTATTTACTAAAAGAAACATTTTTACTTGTTCAAAATTAGATGTTTAGAAAAGAATCTAGGTTTCGAATTTTACTGCTTAGGAAAATACATATGTGTTCTCACTAAGGATGTCCCATGATGCCTATTAATATCTCTAGTGGAGAGGTTCATAGAAATATGATGGTCTCATGCGACTCTTCAGATACTTGAGTAAGTTAGAAAGGTAAGAGGTCATGGATAAGTTGATGAATTAATTGGGAATGCTTAGAGTAGAAATTGAAGGGGAAACCTAGATCAATTTATTCTTCATAATTTGTCTGGATGTTTTGAGCAAGTTCTACCTGAAATATGAGAGGTTGTATATGGTGGGGAATTTCTGACAAAACATGTGGCGAAGAAAATTAATTTTTTATCGAGATGTGAACAAGGTTAGTATCTTATTCACTAGTTGTTAAAGCACGATTAGTGATGGTGTTTACTAACACGTTGTGTGTAGATACCAGAATCACTAAATGTCTACAGCTAAGTGATGATGAGATTACTATGGACATGGGTAATGCTACATGAGTAGTGGCTATTGCAGTGGGAGTTGTTTGTTTTTCTTTTGATAGGAATAAACATATGATTATGAGGAATTGTCTTTACGTACATTTTCATGGAAAGAATTTTATTTCGGTTTCTATGCATTTATGGATGGATACTCCATTTCATTTAAATGACATGGTCATAGTGATGAGGGATGGAGCTATAATCTGTTATGGTACATTGGTTACAATTTGTAAATTCTTAAATCATGGTTTTCTCATGATGCAACAAATAATAATTAATAACGCATCTTCTAATCTTAGTAAGAGAAAGGAACATTCGGAGATGAACTAAATATACTTTTGGCATCTAAGACTAGATCAATTTTACTTGAGTAGGATTCAAAGGTTGATAGCCAATGGACCGTTGGATTTATCTGAAGTGGAAACTTTCTGACTTGCTAGTCTTGCTTGGAAGTAAAATGATTAAAGGCCTTTCAAGGCAAAAGGGGTATAGAGTCATGCAAAGATATATTGAAAACAGTTAATACTGATTTAAGCGGTCCTAAGACTATCCCAACGAGAGGTGGTCATTACGATTTAATCGTGGTGGTGGGTACCTCTTAGGATAGTTTAGGAGCTATTTATCAGAGGATGAGATTAAATCCCAAGTTGTCAACACTGGGCTAACCCCAGCTAAATGGTGTGGTGGAAAGAATGAATAAGACTCTTATATTAATGGTTATATTGATAATGAGTTATTTGGAATTACTAAATTTATTTTATGGGTATGCCCTAGAAACAACATGTCATAAGGATGTTTGTCTGTTTGTGGGATATCGTAGAAAAATAAAGAGTGATTTATTTAATAGTCCGAAAGACTAAAAAGTGATTGTTAACACGAACACTAGATTTTTGGAAAAGGACTATGCAATAAATCACAAACTCATGTATAAGTTGTTCTAAAAGAAGTGACAGGGAAAACACAAAGTATAGTACCAATTGTACAAGAGGAGATACCACAAGGTAAACTTTAACGCGTGTCACATCTGATACATAATTGCATATAGTGCCTAGTCGTAGTGGGAGGGTTGTTTTACAACACGTAAGATATATGTTTTGGGAGAGTCGTGAGGCTTGGTCCCTAGTAAACATGAAATTGACCCACGGATACGACGAAACACTACAAGATAAAAATGCGATATCTTAGCAAGTTGTAATGAATTCTGAAATAGAATCTATGGATTCTAAATTAGATCTGGGAGCTTGTAGAACCATTATATAGTGTAAAAGCCGTTGGAAGTGTTCATGCAAAATAAAAGAGGATCAAATTGTAAGGTGAAAACCTTGGAAGCAAAGCTTGTTACGAAAAGGTACACTCAAAAAAAAAGATTCGATTATGAGGAATCTTGTTCACCGGTAGCTATGTTTAAGTCGATCCGGATTCTTTTGTTTGTTACTACTCATATGAAATATGAGGGATATCATATAGATGTCAAGACAGCTTTCCTGAATGGAAATCTTGAAGAAAACGTCTATATGAAGCAACTAGGGTGATTCATTGCGAAGGGCTAAGAGCATTTTGAGTGTAATCTTAAAGGTGTCAATCGATGGACTAAAGCAAGCTTTAAGGTCATGAAACATCTGTTTTGATGAGAAAATCCAGTCATACGGATTTAATCAATGCTCGGATGGGTCTTATGTATTGAAAAGAGTGACGGAAACTGGTGGTATGTCTTGTACTATACGTAGATGATATATTGCTCATTAGAGACAATGAAAGAGTATTGTCGGGCGTATAGGCATGGTTGATAAAGTAGTATGAAATGAAGGACTTAAGAGAAGCGAAGTATATCCTTGCGATCATGGTGATCACAAGATAGGATGTTGTGCTTATCTCAAGCTTCATGAAATGATACAATCCTTACTCGTTTTAGCATGTGACTTTATCTAAGGAAATATGTCTTAAGACATAAAAGAAGATAAAGGTGATGAAGGCGGTTCCTTATGCTTCGGCGAATAAGCCTAATCTATGGAATGTTATGCACGAGAACGGGTATCTATTTTGCTAAACGCATGGTCAGTGGGTATCAAGGTAACCAAAAAACAAGAATGTTGAAGTGGTAATACATATAATTATGTACTTGAAAAAGACCAGAAATTATATGTGGACTTACCGGACAAATTCACTGCTTCTTATGGGTTACGTAGATTCGGATTTTCAAATCTGATAGGGACGACAGTAAATCCACCTCAAGGTTATGTGTTTAATTTTGGAAGTTGAGTCATAATGTGGAGGAGTATTATATAGAAATATATTTTGGACTCCGAATTCCATCATGGAAAGATGATGAATTGGAGCCTCAGAGGCAACCAATGAATCTGTATGACTCTAGAAACTTCATGATGGACTGGAAGCATTTCTAAGTTTGCCCAAGATTATTACAATTTTTTGTGATAATAATGGTGCAGTTGTAAACTTGAAGAAATCACGAGCTATAAGGCAATTAAACATATGGAGCACGAGTACCACCTGTTACGAGAAATCGTATGATGAGGGGAAGGTTGTTGTCGCCTAGATTGCATCGGATGATAACCTAGTAAATCCATTTACAAGGACTTTAAGGCGAGAGCTTTTTGATGGTCGTGTAGTAGGAGTGGAAATCAGATGTATGGCAGAAGACATGACAACATAGTCTTTTAGTATAAGTGGAAGATTGTTGGATTGTATACTAAAAGTCTAGCATTTTGTATGAATAATGTTATAACAATTTATTTGAAATGAGAATCATTGATCAAATGATTGCGTCTTATAATTTATTTATATGTTTGATGCAATAGTCCACTTACTTTATACTATAGATAATATGTTGTGCGACAACACGCGGAAGATTATATTATCGATTTCTTTATAAAGTATAAACAGAAGCTCACAACCGAGATAGACAGAGTCTCTCTATCAGGGTGGTTGTAGTGTGATTTGGTATTAGTTTGTCTTGACTATAAAATCACATTAATGCACTTTGTGTATTGAGCAGAACCGTTTGAGATCGTTCAACTTATACTGACTATATAGGAGAACTTGATCTCAGTTATTATGGATGTCCGTGCTCTTAATCCCTATACAATAACTTCAACACGTAAGGCAGTACGTATTTCTTTAATTCATCAATGGGTGAGATTTACATGTAATTAAATCAACAAACTCGGTGAGTTGGAAAATAGTGCTGTCTCTATGGTGTACTGTTGATTGTAGAAGGAATCCGTGTTCGATATAGGTTGATGATGTCCCCTTGAGGAGCTCATAATGATTATCATGTAAATCCTGCAGGTTGATTTATTCCGGCATGATAATGAGGTTGAGTGGTACTATTCTCGGATGAGATATTAATTAATAGAGTTGTCAGTAACTTAATTAATTAATGGGCATTGTATATCTTAAACATGGGGAGACTAACATGCTCATAATAAGAAGGAGCCCATAACGTAATTATGGGATTAGAACGGTAGTGCAGTAATAATATTTTAGTAGTATATATTATTATTATTGGACTTAAATATAAGTTTTGGGCTAAGCTTGGATACTTAAGCCCAATGGATGCTCAACTCTAATTTATCCTCCTAGTTCCTGCTGTAGCCCATATATAAGTCATCTCAACTGTCTGGAAACCCTAACTGAAAAGTAAATCACACCTAACACTGTGAGAGAGTGAGGGAACAGCAGATTGAGAAGATCTCGAGGATCGTCGCCCATACGACGTCAAGATTGGACATGGGAATACAGCAGAAGATTGGAAGGTTGTTTGCTGCTGCTGTTCGTCAACTACCACGATTTTTCTAAAATTATGTGGAACTCCAAACTAGACATGTGATAATACCGTTGGAAAGCCACTGAAGAGAGGAACGTTTTGGCGTGTAGATCACTCAAATCCGAGATCGAATGAGAGAGTTATGCCCAAAACGATGAGGCTGCACTGGCTGCCAGCGAGAATTCATCATCTTCTTCAACATACCCTGGTGAAAGGTAATACGTTTCTATATTTCTTGCTTCTGCTGATTTAGAAATGTATTGAACCCTAATGGTTCACGTTAACCAAATGATCGAATGCTAACAAAAAGAAGTATTTGAAGGTGAGGATGCGAGAAGACCATCCTCCGATCAAGTAGTCTACAAAGCGGTATTCCATCGTGACTCTCCAATGTTAAACATGAGCTTCTGTTGGGGGCTTGTCCCTTCCGTTTTATTGCCTTATTATTTCTTTCGTGTTAGTGAGGAGTTATTATATTTGAAGTGCTCATGTTTCGGCAATTACATCTCTTTGCAAACTTAGTTTCGACTTATGTTTTTACTAAGTTTGGGGGGTGTGCTATACTTACCTCGTCTTATGAGCACTAAGGGTATGATTTTTCCTTTCGTTAGTTGTTTGTTTGTTAGGTGGTTGAATTTTTGCAGTATATTAATACTTTAACCGATGTTGGTATGTCGATTTTTTGCAACTTACCTAATATTTTGTGTGTTGTTTTTTTGTGTTTCCTATGTTAGTGGTCGAATTTTTAATTTTTCGTCTTTTTAATTTTCTTAGTATCTACTATTTTATTATTGATGAATTTGTGATGATGAGGTGTGCTTGAGCTTTCATGATAGAAAAGGTAAAAGAGGAGGAAAGACGAGTTCTACATTGAGGCTTTGACCAGATCGAGTTGAACAACTCGAGAAGCTCGTGAATGTTTTGAAGGATATATCAGGTGCCCTCATTTTCTTATTCTAATTTTTATGTGTGCTTTTAATTCATAGTGGAAGGATTGAGTTTTTGATTTTTGTGATCCATGTGAGCTTATATTTTTAAATTGTGCTTAAAATTCATATGCTTTTGAAATTGATGAAGGAAGTGTACTTGACTTATATTGTGATATAAAGTTCTATGTATACTTGTGGGATATTACTTACCATGAATGGTGCTCTGTTACTTGTTAAAAACTCATGTGAGATTTTGAGTCTCGTTGATCATGTACATAATCACATGAGATTTTTTTTCTGGTGAGTATCATTCTTGTATGTATTCTAGAACTTGCCTCTTGTCTTACTTGAGACTACATGTGTATTAGATGATGGAGATGATTTTAGGCCATCTTTGAATTTATAAGTCACTTAGCCGAATAATTTCCTATCGAATGATGTTTATCCGTAGTTAGCCCCGTTGAGCCTAAAAATCTCATTCTTTGGTAGCCTACGAGAAATAACCACTTTGAGCATCTGAATTTTTTAGCCTTAATTCTATCATGATGAGAATTAATCAAAGTGTGTTGATAGAGCTTGATAACAGCTTGGGAAGGAATTAAATTGGTGTTGAAGCAGTGATTGATCTTGAAATTGCATCTAAGGAAAAATCGTGGTATAGTTCTTAAATCTAGTACTCCATTGAATCAAACACCCTAGAGTAGTGCTTAAATCTGGTACTCTATGGAGGATGCGTGATGTAGTGCCCGAAACTGGTATCTCAAGAAGAAAAAAAATAGAGAAAAAGAAAAAGAAAAGAAGGAAAAATAAATTGTTGTGCTTAAAGAAAAAATCAAAGTGAAGGAGTTGAGGAGGATGTGTCCTTAATTGAAGTGAGTAAGAAGAAGATCATGATGGAGTGCATGCTTGATTGATCCAAGTTTTGAGTCACTTATCCATATATTTCCTACCTTAATGATCGGTGTGAAATTCACCTAGATTTTAAGTGGATTTTTGTGGCTTTAATTCAATAATTGAGCATGATTTTAATGAAAATACTATTAATTGCTTGAATATTTGGAGAAAGGTATTTTATTTATTTTTATAGAAAAATGGATGATTTTGATAAAAATGGATTCTACAAGTGAAGAGGAAGATGTGGGAGAAAAAGGAGCTCGATTTGAAGTTGAAACGAGCAACAACGGGCCAAAAAAAAAAATTTGTTATAAATCCCACTTTTGGTCCCATGAGCTAAATTATCCCACATTGATTACTTACCACATCACTCTACCACTACATGAACCCACTTGTCCCACATTGGAAACTCACTCAAATTTCTCTCATCCTTACTACTATAAACACCCTCTTCTATGAAAGCCACCATAGAACAATTCTCCACCCATCAAATTCCATTAAATTGAATCATTTCAAGATTCAATAGTTGAGAGGCCTTTTAAGTAAGACCTCCATAGTTGAGATCCCTCCCCCTTTCGGGGCGAGGGATCCATAGTTTTAAATATTTTTCTAGATTAGGATTTCATTTGTTTTCCAAGAAGGTGGTGACACAAAGGAAAGGATGAGCTTGGTGGATGTAAAAACTTCATTCGGTGAAACTTAATCCTAATATTATCTTTTTATTTTCTATGTTTTGGATGTTTAAGTGATGTTTAGATTACGGATTAATTTGTGATATTATTTAAATTATAATCCCGGCTTTGATTAGTTTTATTTATGGATGCTTAATTGTTTAATCTATATGTTTGATTTGTGTGGTTAATTATCTAGTGCATGTGGTTAGAACGAGAGTTCAATTATGTGTCTTAGGAATTAATTGAATCATTTCATCATGTGGGTTATGTGGATTAATGTGGAAAGAGTTGGAGACGACCTCTCATGTTTAGAACTACATAAGTGGACACTAGAGAGGTTAGATCGAGAGGTCAATTAATCTAGTGAGGGGAATCCAACTTTAGTGAATTTATAGTACCTAGAAAGGGAATATTACCTATGATTTAGTACCTTTAAGGGAACTCGTACGTGTAATTAGTACCTATTTGAAGGTGTTCGCTATGGTATCGATCTTGTGTGCTATTTTGGGGTCTTTGTAAGGACCTACATCCTCTTCATCTCGAGAGAGAGTTTAGGTGGAATTTGTGATTGATCTTATTATGATAGCTTAAATTGGGAGACAATTAGATGTGTTACATGATTGATTCATTTGAAGTGCATCATGAAAACTTCCTTTACATTGAAAATTTCAAAAATATTGTAATTAGTTTCTTTTCTTGTTTCTATTATCTCTCTTCTCGGTCGTCCCTAACTAATACGAGACTATAACTTGAAGGTCATAAATCCTAAATTCCCTTGGGTTCGATAAATTTTTTAATTGGTCATCCCGACTATTAACGACCAATCAAACAGCGTCGTTGTCGGGGAATTTAGTTGTATTTGTGACTTTGGGGTTTTGTTAAGTGTTAGGATAGGGACATTTTTTCTTTGATTTGTTTTTTGTTTTATAGTTGTGTTTGTAGGGACGAAAGCGTGGTGCCATGGTATTGGCCTTGAAGAGCAAAGGAGTAGTGCAAATTGAGGTAACGAATATTTTCTCAACTTAAATTTGACTTTGCTTAATTTAAGTTTGGGGGGTATGTTCTCTTTGTTACTTGACTTTTCTAAGGTTTGAATTATAAAAAATGCATCAATGAACTCCTACTTGAGCATATTGCACCGACGCACGTTTAAGTCCTTACTCTTTTCTTTGGCAGACTTTTTCTCCTTTCTTTGTTTTTGTTTTCAATAAGGAGAAAATCTTTCTTAGCTCTCTTGTGCTTCATTGTGAGAAATTTTGAGACTATGATATTTGGTTGAAACTTGTGACTTGATGAATTTTTGTTTGTGTACTTGTTGAGTTATAGTTTGTGCTTGCTTTGTGTTTCTTTCACTATCACAAGCCCGTGAGCTTTTTGAGCCTTTAAATCATGAAATCAAATGGTTTTTCCTTTCTCGTGTGTGCATCATTCTTTTGTGTGCATTCTAGAACTTGCCATTGTGTCTTCTTGAAGCTATATGTATGTGAAGATTATTGGAAATGACTTAAGGCCATCGTTGTTTTGACGAGTCACTTATCCAAATTTATCCTACTAAATGAAATCATTTCGTAGTTTGCCCCTTTGAGTTTATTATCTTTATTTCTTTAGCAACTTACAAATTTAGCCATTCTTATCCATATTTTATATCCTAATCACCTTTGTCGATTAGTAGAGGATTAATGGGGATGAAGTGGTTGAATTGAACTTACAAGAGAGTTTGGAAAGAGAGAAATGGTGAAAGTGCAAGAAAAGAGGGAGAAAAGATGAAAAAGAAAAAAAAATGGAGGTTGTGTGAAAAAAAAATTTGAGTGAAGCTTGTATAAAAGAAGCATAAACGAGCACTACTAGAAAAATGAAAAGAGATCCCTTGTGGAAAAGAGAGAGAAAAAAAACTCAATAGTGAAAGAAAAAAAAGAAAAAGGGTTCGTTGGTGTGTCGGATGGAAGATTACATTTTTCTTTAGGTGAAAGAGAAAAAGAGAGGATGAGAGTTGAAGTGATCAATCAACTTTAAATTCTCTAATAATCATGAGCTTACTTTTCCTAAATATTTTCCTATCCAAGACCAAAGAGCCTACATTACAACCCCATATAAAGACCTTTTTGATTCAATGATTAACACATACAAGTGGTAGAGAGTTTAAACCATTGGCAAGCATATGGTAATGGCATGCATTTGAATTTATTTTTGAGAGTATACACTTCTCCCATACACCCCTTGAGTATGAGAGTGAAAAATAAAATTTAGAGAAGAGTAGTGGAAGTTTCACTTGCTTGCGTATTTCTTAAGCTTAACTTGTATGCATTTAAATTGATGTCTTGTCGCTTGTTTTGATTGATTGAAATGGCATTGAAATGACTCAATCTCATTTATATCTTGATTCAATTCTAGGTGAATTTTCCTTCTCGTTCTTTCTTTTCTTTGTTGCTCGAGAACGAGCAACACTTTAAGTTTGAGGGTTTGATCGGTGTGAAATTCACCTAGATTTTAAGTGTATTTTTGTGGCTTTAATTCAATAATTGAGCATGATTTTATTGAAAATACTATTAATTGCTTGATTATTTGAAGAAATGTATTTTTATTTTTTTTTGCAGAAAAATGGGTGATTTTGATAAAAATGGATTCTACAAGTGAAGAGAAAGATGTGGGAGAAAATGGAGCTTGATTTAGAGTTGAAACGAGCAAAAACGGGCCAAAG
Organism: Pogostemon cablin; assembly: GCA_023678885.1. NCBI lineage: Eukaryota > Viridiplantae > Streptophyta > Magnoliopsida > Lamiales > Lamiaceae > Pogostemon > Pogostemon cablin. The sequence continues at coordinate 25,790,644 of CM042961.1, read as the reverse complement.
AAAAATTGGTTATAAATCCCATTTTTGGTCCCATGAGCAAAATTATCCCACATTGATTACTTACCACAAATTTCTCTCACTCTACCACTACATAAACCCACTTGTCCCAAATTGGAAACTCACTCAAATTTCTCTCATCCTTACTACTATAAACACCCTCTTCCATGAAAGCCACTATAGAACAATTCTCCACCCATCAAATTCCATTAAATTGAATCGTTTCAAGATTCAATAGTTGAGATGACTTTTAAGTAAGACCTCCATAGTTGAGATCCCTCCCCCTTTCAGGGCGAGGGATCCGTAGTTTTAAATATTTTTCTAGATTAGGATTTCATTTGCTTTCCAAGAATGTGGAGACTCCAAGGAAAGGATGAGCTGGGTGGATATAAAAATTTCATTCGGTGAAATCTAATCCTACTATTATCTTTTTATTTTTTATGTTTTGTATGTTTAAGTGATGTTTAGATTATGGATTAATTTGTGATATTATTTAAATTGTGATCCCGGCTTTGATTAATTTCATTTATGGATGCTTAATTGCTTAATCTATATATTTGATTTGTGTTGTTAATTATCTAGTGCATGTGGTTAGAACGAGAGTTTAATTATGTGTCTTAGGAATTAATTGAATCATTTCATCATGTGGGTTATGTGGATTAATGTGGGAAGAGTTGGAGATGACCTCTCATGTTTAGAACTACATAAGAGGACACTAGAGAAGTTAGATCGAGAGGTCAATTAATCTAGTGAGAGGAACCCAACCTTAGTGAATTCATAGTACCTAGAAAGGAAATATTACCTATGATTAAGTACCTTTAAGGGAACTCGTACGTGTAATTAGTACCTATTGGGAGGTGTTCACTATGGTATCGATCCTTTGTGCTATTTTGGGATCTTTGTAAGGGCCTACATCCTCTTCATCTCGAGAGAGAGTTTAAGTGGAATTTGTGATCGTTCTTACTATGATAGCTTAAATTGGGAGACAATTAGATGTGTTACATGATTGATTCATTTGAAGTGCATCATGAAAACTTCCTTTACATTGAAAATTCCAAAAATATTGTAATTAGTTTCTTTTCTTGTTTCTATTATCTCTCTTCTCGGTCGTCCCTAATTCATACGAGACTATAACTTGAAGGTCATAAATCCTAAATTCCCTTGGGTTCGATAAATTCTTTAATTGGTCATCCTGACTATTAACGACCAATCACTTAATCAAAGAGCCAACATTACATTCAAAAGAAAAGTCCTTTTTTTATCCCATTGTCGAATCATACTTTTAGTGGTGAAGAGTTTGAAACTTTTGGCAAGCTTAAGGTTACACATGCACTTGAATTGTTGTGCCTGTATAGAGTATTTTACTTTATCGGAATAGACTATTTTACGATAATCCGAATAGAGTGTTTGGATAAAATTATTTTTATAATGCGGTTATTCGAATAGAATTATAGTTGATTATCCGAATAGATACTGAACGTTGTTTATCCAAATAGTTCAGGTTGCTTGAGTATTGAAATATTCTGAACTTTATTCGAATAATTTTTTTTTACTTTATCTAGCACGATAATTAAAATAGGCCATGCATTAGTTACTTTCTGCTTTAACTTCTATTCGGGCTTTGTTAATATCGACAATTTTTTTTCTTTTATTCTATCTATGTTAATTTGAATATATAATTATTCTATTCAATTTCCTTTCTTTCTATTAATAAAATTTTACTTTCTTCAGTCAATTTTCAATTTCTATATATTTTTATTTTTATTTTTATGAAACTGAAATAGTAGGTATTTCATAATTTCTATCAAAGTTTATTATAATTTAATATTTAAATATTAATTTAAATATTAAATATGAGTTGATATCATGTGCATCCAATGCACACGTGTTTCCATATGTGCATAAATTTTTATTCAGTAGTGTATTTATATTTCCTAGTACTTGTATAATTTTTTTACATTCAGTTTTTTATTAAAAAAAACTAATAGAAAATTTGCTAATAAAGTGTTACATTTTTATTCATCAGTTCATATATTTTATTTATAAGTGCATAAATTTTTTAAAGTGTGTGCACGGTGCACCTGGGTGCATAGAATTATTTTCCATTAAATATTAATAAAATTTTGTTATATTAAATATTAATATTCATTTCATAATTTTATACATATAAATTCACATTAAATATTGTCAATCTTAAAATAAATCACATTTTAATTTTGTATTTTTTTTATTCTGTCAATTAAATAAAAAGTATTATATTTTAATTTGGTCCGACAAAATCCTTGTATCAATCAGTGTTTTTATAATTGGATCGGAAATCAAACCGGTGAGGACAATGATTCGAGATTCAATCGATCGGACCGGTTCAACCAGAAAATTTTATTTTATATTTTTAATTATATTTTAGAATAATCAAAAAAAATTATATAATTAATAAATTTATTAATAAAACATAAATTTTGAAAGCCTCCAAGCCCAAAGCCCACTTCATATTTGATTTAGCCTTTTATCCATAAAGTCCAATAAACCACTGATAAATTTTATATCAACACAATTTAAATCACATTTAGGCGAGGTTTAAAATATCGATATTGTTAAAAATATCGGTACCTCAAATTTACGGATATATCGAATATCGATTTTGATATCGGTAAAAATTAAAAAAATTACCGAAACTTGAAAAAAAAGAATTAATTATTTAACTTTGCAATATAATTTAACTAATTTTAATATATAAATAAAATTTAAAATTTCAATAAAACTCGTAATATATAATAAGCAAATCAATTACAACATATTTAAATAGTCTAAAATCTAAATCTCAATAAAACTCATAACATATGATAAGCAAATCAATTACAACATATTTAAATAGTCTAGAGTCATACAATACTTAATAACTAATGTCTAAATAGATAATTTATGATACTCAAATGTAAAACATGTGATGTCATCTTGATCTAAACAATATTGGTATCAGCTCATCGAATTAGAGAAATTTTGAAAGTTGTTCTGAATGTGCCAGTGGTATTGTTATGTACTGATGAGTGAAATTTTCACCTAAACTTTAGTGTCTTTTTGCGTTTATTTTCGTATTAGTTTATCTGTATTTATGTATATTTTGGTGGTGTTATGTGTTTCTATGGACATGTGTGAGAATGAGCTTAAATGTATAAAATGGAGCAAAAATAGAGAAGGGAGATAAAACGAAAGAAGAAAAATAGTGTACAGCTACACGAGCCGTGTCTAGTACACGGCCCTGTAAGAGTTGGCCGTGTACTGATGAGTGATATTTTTACCTAAATTTTAGTATCTTTTTATGTGTGTTTTCGTATTATTTTATCCGTATTTATGTAAATTTTGGTGGTGTTATGTGTTTTTATGGAATTGTGTGAGAATGAGCTTATATGTGTTAAATCAGGTGAAAAACGGAGCGAAAATAGAGTCGGGAGAAAAAAGAAGGCAAAGCAGCACAAACACAGCTAGCCGTGTTTGGCACACGAGGCGTGTTGCGTGCACGACCCGTGTGCCGCACACGGCCCTATAAGAATATACCGAGTGCGCGCATCAGAACACACAACACAGCCACCCCTGTGGCTGTGTACCCCACACGAGCCGTGTGCAGGAACATGGGTCGTGTACCAAACGCGGCCCTGAAAGCGAAAGTCGTGTACTAACACCTGAAACACCTATACGACCACCCCTGTGGCCATGTGCCGCACACGAGCTGTGTAGGTGCTGGACTCAGAAAAATTCCAGAAACTTCTAGAAGCTTCCCAAGGGGTATAAATACCCATTTATTCAACATTTGATAAAGGATCCGAAATTGAGAGCCTGTTCACACACATCACACACCATTTCCTCTATTTTACACCACCATCTTCATCCATTCACCATCCATTGGATCTACCTTCTTCCCACCATCAAAAACTTCATCCAATTGAGGAAAAGAAGCAAGGAAGAGAGGAAGATTCAAGGGGAAGAAGAAGATTACCATTGGAAGCATCCAAGGGAGTTTTCATCCAACTTTTGTATTGAATCCTATTGTTTATCATGTTTTGTAAGGATCTTAATGTCTATGTTAATGTTCTTATGAATATGGTAGACTAATCTCCCTTGTGAGATTAGCAACATTAGAGTTGTTGGATAATTTTGGGGATTTGTGTATTTTAATTCATATGTTGATTGGGTAAATGGATTTTCTATCATTGATGTTTGAGATCTTGAGGTTTGTGATGATTTGTGTGTTTAGTTGTTCTAAATATGTAATTAGATTGAGAAATCAATTATATGTTTAGGATAATTGAGTGAATCATTTCATCAAACACTTCATGTGCATTATAAATTGTAAAGAGATTGAAAAATCCTTTAAAATTTAGAACCCTTTGATAGAACATGTGATTGGTTTGATCGAGAGGTTGATTAATTGTGTGAAGGGACTCTCATTTCAAGCTTAGTACCTAGTTGGAATTGTTTGAGTGAGAACCAATCCATTGAGCTATTCGATATTCATATCATATCCATCTCGAGAGGGAGTTTAGGTGAACTTAGTGTTGGCCCTTGATCCTATATCCATGATACATATGAATTTGATACATGATTCTTAGAATTACCACTTCTTGATTGTTGTTAATCTCACTTTTACTTAACTTTGAAAAACACCCTTCATCCATCTATTTTTATTTAATTGATCATTGCATGCTTCGATTGATTTAATTTTCATGTTTGAACAACATATCCATTGTTGATTTGTCTCTATAAAATTGTAAGAAACGTGATATCGCTTAAGCTCTAGTACCTACCTCCCTGTGGTTTGATAAATTGTTGAATTGGTCATCCCAACTATAAAATGGCTAATCGTGTACTGACATCAGAAAATGCTACACGCCCAGGTCACGGGCGAGTTCCGTGCACGGGTCGTTCTATGCGCAGCTACACGTCCTGTGTACCGCGCACAGGCCTATAAGAATAGGCCGTGGGCAGACGTCAGAAATCAAAACATGGCCACCCCTGTGGCAGTGTACCGCGCACGAGCCGTGCGCTGTTCGAAGCTCGCCGTTGACCAGAAGCCCTAAACACGACTCGGGCCGTGTACTGAACTCAAGCCGTGTAGGTGCTAAAATTCAAAAAAAAATTCTAGATTCCTTCTAGAAGATCTACAAGGGTATAAATACCACTCCATTCAACATTTGTAGATATGAGATCCGAAATTCACAGCTGCACACACACATCACACATAATTCTCTACATTTCACACCATCATCTTCATCCATTCTCCATCCATATCATCTACCTTCATTCCACCATCAAAACCTTCATCCAATTGAGGAAAAGAAGCAAGGAAGAGAGGAGAATTGCAAGGGAAGGAAGAAGATCACCATTGGAGGCATCCAAGGGAGTTTTCATCCAACTTTTGTATTGAAACCTTATTGTTCATCATATTTTGTAAGGATCTTAATGTCTATGTTGATTTTCTTTTGAATATGGTAGGCTAATCTCCCTTGTGAGATTAGCAACATGAGAGTTGTTGGATAATTTTTGGATTTGTATATTTAAATTCATATGTTGATTCGGTAAATGGATCTTCTATCATTGATATTTGAGATCTTGAGGTTTATGATGATTTGTGTGTTTAGTTGTTCTAAATTTGTGATTAGATTGAGAAATCAATTATGTGCTTAAGATAATTGAGTGAATCATTTCATCAAACACTTTATGTGCATTATAAATTGTAAAGAGATTGAGAAATCATTAGAATTTAGAACCCTTTGATAGAAGATGTGATTGGTTTGATTGAGATGTTGATTAATTGTGTGAAGGGACTCTCATTTCAAGCTTAGTACCTAGTTGAAATTGTTTGAGTGAGAACCAATCCATTGAGCTAATTGAGATTCATATCTTATCCATCTCGAGAGGGAGTTTAGGTGAACTTAGTGTTGGCCCTTGATCCTATATCCATGATACATATGAATTTGATACATAATTCCTAGAATTACTACTTCTTGATTGTTGTTAATCTCACTTTTACTTAACTTGGAAAAACACCCTTCATCCATCTATTTTTATTTGATTGATCATTGCTTGCTTCGATTGATTTAATTTTCTTGTTTGAACAACCTATCCATTGTTGATTCGTCTCTATAAAATTGCAAGAAACGTGATATCGCTTAAGCTCTAGTACCTACCTCCCTGTGGTTCGATAAATTATTGAATTGGTCATCCCAACTATAAAATGACTAATCAGACATGGCTCAATTCGTTGGATGCGTTCGCTTCTCCACAAGAAGATCATCAATGGAAACTACAAGGGTAAGTCACACCACCTTTTGCAAACTTAACTCGAAACACTTGTTTCAATTTAAGTTTGGGGGGAGAGTGTGTGGTGTGACTCACCACTTGTGCGCGATTCTTGTAAAATTGAGTGTGTGGTGTGACTCACCACTTGTGTGATTCTAGTAAAATTGACCCAATTTTAAAAATTTTCTCATGAGTTTTGGTATATTTTGGTCCGATTGGTTGTGTTGAAGTGCATGATAATCCATATTTTTAATGAAATTGTTGAGTTAATGGTTTTGTCGAGCATATATGAAGGGAATTGGAAGCATGAATTGAGCTCGGAGCCAAAAACTTCTATTAACAAATGCCTATTGAGGGAGTTCACTCTATACTTTACCACTTCTATTAACTTGACATGTTTTGATGTTGATTTGGATTGATGTGATTAGCATGCTACTTCATGTGTTATGTTTGTGGGAGGTTTACTTTCGTAATTTAGGATTTCCTTTTCAATCAAAGATGGGAATGATTGTGAGCTTAATTGTTATGGATGATTTGAATGTGTGTTTCATTGTTTTATGATGGTGATTTTTATTCTTGCATGTTATGTGTTTTTAGTTGTTTCTTGTTTGTTGTGTCTTTATTTTATGTTTTGTGTGTATTTTCATTTCTTGTTTAAGGATTGTTTGGTGGTTTGTTTTGGGATATCATGAGTCATTTTTGAATGTGAGTGATGACATGTTGTGGTGATAAGTAATGACAAGATATGATTAAGAATCTCTACACTTTCAAATTGTGACATGTTTTGATTAACTTGTTCAATTTTGAGATGAATGTGGTGAAATAAGTTCCTTAAAGTCTAAGCATAACCTTGTGAATATTTGAGCCTTAACCATGCATACATGGTATTTTTCCTTCATGAGTAGATTGGTTGTGTTTGATAAGCTAGAACTTGCTCAAGGACTATAGGAATGAACCCAATTAGTAGAGGTTAATGACATGACCTAAGGCCATCTTTGTTATTAAAAGTCATTGCCATATATTTCCCTACCATGAACATCATCCCTAGTTAGCCACTTTGAGCCTTCAAGCCTTTTTCTTGTGAATTTAGCACATTACAAGCCTTAATTACTCACATGAGCCTTATATATTCACCTTTTGTGTGAGTGATTGAGGAGATGGTAACTAGAAAGGTTTGATAAGGAAGAAAGACAAGAAAGAAAATGGTAAACAAGTAAGAAAGGATGAAAAAGAGCACAAGAAATAATGGACATGCAACCTTAAAACAAGAAAATGAGCAAAGCAACAACATGCTCAAGAAATCAAAAAATTCAAAGAAAGGAAGCATGAATCAAAAGAAGCTCAATCCAAGGAAAGTTAATGAATAGTGCTTGAGATTTGCAAAGATAAGAAAGAAAGAAGGAAAAGTGAAGAAGTTGAGGAAGTTGTTCATCTCTTCGATTACTTACACTTGTTTAGTCACTATTACTTATATTCTTCCTACCCTACCAAAGAGCCTATCATTACATCCTAATAAAAGACCTTATTGATCATTAATTTAAACTTTGGTGTTTGTGAATGTAGTCCACGAGCAAGCTTATAGCGAGGCGAGCCAATCGATTGATGAGTGTTGTTTTACCACTTTAAAGAGTGTTGAGTGACATTTATAACCTATGTGAGGCTTGGACTAAAAGGGACTATATTACACTATTATTCTCTTTGAATTGAACTTGTTAATATTTTTTGCATGTCATGAGTTTAATGTTGTAAAATGACTTAGCATACTTTGTAGTTCTTTTTATTATTGATGTGTTATTACTTATGTTCTTTTAGTCTTTTCCTATGTGAAAATCTCACCCCTTGGTTTGTCATTTTCGTTGTTCGGGGACGCACAACACTTTAAGTTTGGGGGTGTTATTAGTGATATTTTCACCTAAATTTTAGTGTCTTTTTGCGTTTATTTTCGTATTAGTTTATCCGTATTTATATATATTTTGGTGGTGTTATATGTTTTTATAGAAATATGTGAGAATGAGCTTAAATGTATATAAAACAGGTAAAAATGGAGCAAAAACGGAGAAGGGAGATAAAACGGAAGAAGAAAAACAGGGAACAACTACATGAGCCGTGTCCAGTACACGACCCTGTAAGAGTTGGCCGTGTACTGATGAGTGATATTTTCACCTAGATTTTAGTGTCTTTTTATGTGTATTTTTATATTGTTTTATCCGTACTTATGTGTATTTTGATGGTGTTATGTGTTTTTATGGGATTGTGTGAGAATGAGCTTATATGTGTTAAATCAGGTGAAAAACGAAGCAAAAATAGAGTCGGGAGAAAGAAGTAGGCAAAACAGCACACAAACACGGCTGGTCGTGTTTGGCACACGAGGCGTGTTATGCGCACGACCCATGTGCTGCACACGGCCCTGTAAGAATATGCCGAGCGCACGCATCAGAACACACAACACGGCCACCCCTATGGCCGTGTACCGCACACGAGCCGTGTGCAGGAACAAGGGCCGTGTACCAAACACGACCCTATAAGCGAAAGTCGTGTACTGACACCTGAAACACCTACACGGCAATCCTTGTGGCCGTGTGCCGCACACAAGCCGTGTAGGTGCTAGACTCAGAAAAATTTCAGAAACTTCTAGAAGCTTCCCAAGGGGTATAAATACCCATTTATTCAACATTTGATAAAGGATCCAAAATTGAGAGCCTATTCACACACATCACACACCATTTTCTTCATTTTACACTACCATCTTCATCCATTCACCATCCATTGGATCTACCTTCATCCCACCATCAAAAACTTCATCCAATTGAGGAAAAGAAGCTAGGAAGAGAGGAAGATTGCAAGGGGAAGAAGAAGATTACCATTGAAAGCATCCAAGGGAGTTTTCATCCAACTTTTGTATTAAATCCTATTGTTTATCATGTTTTGTAAAGATCTTAATGTCTATGTTAATGTTCTTATGAATATGGTAGGCTAATCTCCCTTGTAACATAAGCAACATGAGAGTTGTTGGATAATTTTGGGGATTTGTGTATTTTAATTCATATGTTGATTGGGTAAATGGATTTTCTATCATTGATGTTTGAGATCTTGAGGTTTGTGATGGTTTGTGTGTTTAGTTGTTCTAAATATTTGATTAGATTGAGAAATCAATTATATGTTTAGGATAATTGAGTGAATCATTTCATCAAACACTTCATGTGCATTATAAATTGTAAAGAGATTGAGAAATCCTTTAGAATTTAGAACCCTTTGATAGAACATGTGATTGGTTTGATCGAGAGGTTGATTAATTGTGTGAAGGGACTCTCATTTCAAGCTTAGTACCTAGTTGGAATTGTTTGAGTGAGAACCAATCTGCTGAGCTAATTGAGATTCATATCCTAACCATCTTGAGATGGAGTTTAGGTGAACTTAGTGTTGGCTCTTAGTCTTATACCCATGATGCATAAGAATTTGATGCATGTATCCAAGAATTTCCACTTCTTAATTATTGTTAATCTCACTTTTACTTAATTGGAAAACCACCCTTCACTTATCTATCTTGTTTGCTAATCATTGCTTGCTTGCTTTGGTTATTGTTATTTACTTGTTTCACAATCAACCCTTTGATGATTCGTCTCTATAAAATTACAAGAAACGTGAGATCGCTTAAGCACTAGTACCTACCTCCCTGTGGGTCGATAAATTGTTGAATTGGTCATCCCAACTACAAATGGTTAATCATGTACCAATAAAATACTTACTCCGTCCCAAACCAATTGAATATACCAAAATAATTATATTTTTAATCGGTGTATACTATCACACTGTGTACATGAAAGGAAACTCCTCATTTACTTAGTAGTAATAATTTTAATGAAGAGTGATAATAAGTGATAATTAAGTAAATAAAATAAAATAGTCTTAATAAATTCATGCCAGTGTTGCTCTATTTTTTTTAAATTGATCAAATTAATGAAAATTTTTTATTTAGTTGGTAACAGTAAAATAAAAAATTATTAAATTTTTTTAAAAAATATGGATAATTTTTCGATATTTTCTATATATCGTCGATATTTTATCTATATTTTAGCGATATTTCCTCGATATATCTCGACATCTGAAAAAATTTGAACTGTGGTAAATCGATATCGATATTATTACCGATATTTTCCGATATATCCTCGACATCAGAAAAAATATATCTTTTTCCCCAATATCGATATCGGTACTCTCTAAATACGGATATATCGTGGAAATATCGTGGATATTTCCAAAAATTTTAAACCTTGCATTTAGGTTTAGCCAAGTGGTTTAACAGCAGCGTCGTGCCCCTTTTTCTCTGCAGTTTTCTTTCTAAGCTTCTGTCTTTAGTCTCTTTCTCTCTTTTCGCCCGATCAAGGATTGTGTTGGCCTCGGTGACTTGACGTATCCCTCTGCCTCCTACAAAGAGAGGGCTATTCATTTTTTTTCTTCTATTATTCATTAACGTTTATGAGAATTGGGGTATAATTATTTCTTGTGCATTTGTGATTGAGGAAAATTTCAATATTCTATGAAAATTTTTAAGTGAATAGATGATTTTCTCATTTCTGGAACACACGGTACAACAACTCAGTTTCGATATTTGAATGTTATATATATATATATATATATATATATATATATATATATATATATATATATATATATATATATATATATATATATATATATATATATAACTGGCGGTTTCAGATTCTATCCATTTTCTGGGTTCGGCTGGTTATTCCCGATTTAAAGACATGGCCGGCCCTGAGATTATGGGGGCCCTTGGCGAAATCATAAAATGGGCCCCCAAAATAGCATGTTTCAATCACTAAAATCTTAAAAAATTTTATTATCTGCCAAATTAAACAACTCACAACAAAAATAATACACCATCTTTGTACCAAAAATGTCTAGAAAGTCAATTTTTAGAAAATTTGCGATTATTTTATGTTATAGAACCTTTCTCCACCAATATGACTCTAGGTTTTATCAATATTATCCCAAACTCTTGGATCATATATATATCACGCACAATTTTATTTTCTAAAATATTTTCATGTTTCTCAATTTTATTATAAATTTCTTCATAATCTCTTTCGTTGTTTATAAATCACTCTCATTTAAGTTATTTTAATTCTCAACTAAATATATTTTATATATTTTTTCTCATTTAAATCATTATTATTCTCAACTCCCTAAGTAATTCATCCAATTCTCTCATTCTTCTTCCTCATTTTCATTTAATCCTACTTTTTTGTTTCGAAGAATCCATTTTTATAAATTTATTAAGAGCAAATGAGAATTAGTCTCTTTTTCAAGTTTTTTTCATTTCTTTATTTTTTTTACTCACTAATGCATAAGAAAACATGATTATAATACAAATTATAAAATTAAAAATACATTTGAGTAAGTAACACTAAAAAAACTATAAAATCTAATTGGTAGGCAATCAAATAAATTATGTACGAATTAGCATTTCCCCAAGTATACTTATAAAATAAAATAAAATAAATGGAAGAGAAAAAATTCCACAGCAACATCATCGAAAAGTCATTCTCCTCTCTAACCAATTCCTTTACTGTTTATTTTTATAGCTTCATATTTTTTTTTAAATTATAACCCATTCTATCTTGATTAAATATGAAAATTCTTAATTTGGAGATTCAAATTGATTATATACTATTCAATCTTCCAAAATACAATATATAAAATAATAAAAAGAAGGAAAAAATTCAAGAAAACATGGTAATATATTAAAAAAATTATAACTCATTCTATCTTGATTAAATATGAAAATTGTTAATTTGGAGATTCAAATAGATTATATACAATTCAAATCTTCTAAAAGACAACCTATAATAAAATAATAAAAGGAAGAAAAAAATCCAAGAAAACATGGTAATATATTAAAATTTTACCTATAAATCTTAGGTTGTTGTGTAGTGAGCTCCTTGAGAATTTTTTTTTTTTGAAAAGACTCAAAAAAATTGAAAAATGTACGTGATTATTGTGGATTGTAGAATATATAAATTTATTGAAAACTAAAAAAAATTGAAAAATGTACGTGATTATTGTGGATTGCAGAATATATAAATTTATTGATGCAGCTTTTTAACGTGATTTATAGGCCAATAATCTTAGATAAAGTTAAAGTCCAACCAATTTATTAAAGATGACTGGATTTACAAAAAAAAAGTAGTATATAAATATACAGAGGTAATTATAAAATTTTTGGGGTCCCCAAAATTTGGGGCCCATAAAGATGACAGGATTTACAAAAAAAAAAGTAGTATATAAATATACAGAGGTAATTATAAAATTTTTTGCCCTAAATTTGGGGGCCCATGACGAGAGCCCATCGAGACAATTCTCAGGGCCGGCCATGTTTAAAGAGAAAAGGTTTTTGAGTGTTTTTGATCTAACCGGTTGAACCGGCCGATCCGATCCGATTTTGATAACACTAGTATCAATTATCAAATTAGGGGTATTTAAGTTAATTTAATAGAAAGTTTTCATTTTGATTTTTTTTAGCCAGAGGGATTCTCGATTTTGTGAGATGTGAAATGGGCAATAGGCTATATTTCCTCAAAAAATATTATAAAATAGAAAAATTACTAAAAAAGACAAATCTTTGTTAATTAAATATCATACCATTTGATATAAAAATTTGATATTTTGAAGAAAAAAATTCTCATTTAAACATTAATTTCCTTAATATTTCAATAGACCATTTCAATTAAAAAAATAATACTCATATAAATTGTATAAATTTAATAATTTTATACGCATGCAAGGGCAGATTTATCAAAGGGCAGTCATGCGCTTTAGCCCATTATATTATACGTAAATAATTTATTTTTTAAAATTTAGTCCAATCCAAAAATATTTTAAATCTATCCAAAGAAAGCTCAAAAAATAAATATATTTTCTCATATTATATATTGAGCTCATTACAATAAATATTAAAATTTGATCGATTTTCAATTCACCTCTAATTGAGAAGTAATTTGCTGGTATATATATATATATATACTTTTAACTCATCCCATTGTGAATTTTTAAATCCATCATGCACACTGGATGCATAAATAGTGGTAGATCGAGTATAAGTGGATATAATTGTACCCCCAAAATCCCCCCACCCTCCCACCCAAAAAATAAAATAAAATTATATATGTATAAATATTTGTATATAAATAAATTTGTTCCCCCAAATTAATAACTTCAACCCAAATTTATATTCAATTCATTACTATTTTTAACACAAATTTATACTCAATTCATTACTATTTTCATAAATTTATACTATAAATTCATGATAATAATACTCCCTCCGTCCTGGTGTAAAAGGAGTTTTTTTTTTTGCATGTAGATTAAGAAGTATTATTTTTTAATATGTAGTGAGTTGTTGTAATAGTGGAAGTGTGGGTCCCATATTTTAATTATATTAGAGGGGTTGTGTGAGTCTCATGTGTGTAAAAAAGAAAAGGAATCCATTTGGGTGTGACAACCAAAATGAAAAATAGACTCTTTTTGAATATGAAGGAGAGAGTATCTTAAATTGTATTTTACAAATGAAAAATTGGACGGTGTCAATATTAATTATTATTTTGAAGGGTTCATTTATTTATTGTACTCCCTCCGTCCGGTACTAAGGTATCCATTTGCTTTTTGCACGTAGATTAAGGATATTATTATTATATGTAAAATGGGTAGTTGTATTAGAGGGAAGTGGTTGGCCATATTGTGTATTTTTTTACTAAATAGAGGAAATTGATACATTTGAAGCGAACGCCAAAAAAAGTAAAATGAATATCTTAGAAACGGACGGAGGGAGTATGATTTTGAATATCAAATACTCTCTTTGTTCCTCAAATTATTTCACTTTTTTTTTAATTAGTTTCAACACTTATGTACGTTTCAAAAAATTGTTAAAAAAACACATCTCAATAATGTTAATTTTTTACACACGTCTCAACAACTTTATACATATTTTTTTATTAAATACTCACTTTTTACAAGCATCCAACAACTTTATGAATTTTTAAATATTAAAAAAATAATAATAATTACTTCATACAAAAATACGTGTATTACTTATCGCAACGGATAGAGTAGAATTTTTATAATTACATATCATACCTTTATAAAAATTTATGGATCCACCACTTTGCCCGAAAGACCTACTCTACTAAAATTGCCTAAGAAAGTACCCTTTTTTTCATTCTTCCTCTGTGGAGAATCAAGATTGCAGCAAAAGACAACCAATAGCAATTATTCATTTATTTATTTCTTTTAGGGAGGGTGGTCTGTTTTATAAGGGAATATAGTTGTCATTTACGCAAATATAGGTATCCCAATATAAAAGCAAAATATATATATATAATATACTCATGAAGTTAAAAATAAAAACTAATTAAATAGAAAGAAAGAAAAATTAGAAGTCAATAATGGGTTCACCAATAGTCAAGTTTCTCTGGAGAGTCCAAGGCAAGTTAAAGAGCTTAGCCATAATAAACTTGAAGATCTTGTTTACATTGATGTTATGTGTTGCACTTGAGAAGAATAGTGTTGCTTTCATAGCCCTTGCATACGCTCGTGCCTGCAAAATTACACACGTGTGCCAAATTTATATTTCCAAACTTGGACTGCCTAGCTCTAATCACGATATAATTATATAATGATATGGAATCAAATTGTCCTAAACCCTACCTAACACATTATTACCAACAATACGTTTCAATCGGGAGCTTTAATTAAAATACCTCAACGAGATCTCTTTCATGCAAAATATAAAAAATCAAAAAAGTGAACAATTGAATGTTTAATCTATATATTCAGTATTAATTTCTATTTATTATATAAGAAAATAGGTAATATTCATATGAGATCGTTTTTTTAATTGATTATTATTTTTCATTGAAAATATTACTCTCTCCGTCCGCTTAAGTGAGAGTCATTTGCATTTTTGCACGTGGATTAATGAGTATTATTATTTAATGCGTAATTGGCAATTGTATACTAGTGGGAGTGTGGATCTCATTATTTAATTGTATAAATGAGTGTGTGTGGGTCCCATGTATGTAAAAAAGGAAATGAAACTCTTAGAGACGAACGATCAAAATGAAAAAAACCTTCATCCGAGCAGGCGGAGGGAGTATTAGTTTTATTAAATATGTTATCATCATATATATAAATATAAAATAGTTGCCTGCACCATTATCACTTTTCATTATCAGGACACGTTTTATTAAATGTTATCACTTCTTATCTGTAAATAATAATTTATTATTATTTTATTTTCCACATAAGAAGTGTGGATAAGAGAGAAAGAGAGGGAGTTAATAATACCGTTAATTAACTCCTGTCTCATTGGATATTTACTACTACGTGGAGGCAATTGCATGAATGCGTATGACAGAATACGTTTGCGGATTAAGAATTCAGAACAGAACGCAGAACGCATACTCAGAACGCTAAGCGTTTTCTCTCTCGGTTCTGCTCTCCCGAAATCACAACACGCAATTCCAGTTTATCATATTTCACAGATTAATAGTGTATCGTGGAAATATAATCTACAACCTCGTGTTGTGAGATTTGATCCAGAAGATCATAGTTTACCAAGCGTGAGTACCAATCGGTTCGTACAGACGATCATACGATTTCTTCCGCTGCAACGAAAACTCTTTGGTGAGAGGTATGGTTTCTCCCTATGCATGAACGTGAGTTTTCCAACATTATCTATCTATATAATTCATGGAAAATGGTAAATGATAAATTAAGTATTACTCCCTCTGTCTCATTTATGTTTGCGCCCTCTCTCGATACAGAGATTAAGAAAAATGATAAATTTTAGAGATATAAAAGTATTTTTTTATAATAAATAAATGATAAAATATATTAAATGTATTAGGTATGTGTGATTTTTTTATAAATAAAGTATATCATTTGAGATGAAACGGGGAGAGTTTTTTTTTTTTTTTTATTATTATTATTTTTTTTTTGCAAAGATATTATTTGGGCATGAAGAAGAAAAAACAAAGTTCATGGTGAAAGTCTAACAGAGTTACAGTTTAGCACGCAAAGTCTTTGGATTAATCCTCCGTTTTCCACACGTTTCTTCCCTTGTTCAACAATGGTTTATAATGGACTAGTCAAAAGAAAGACACCCAACAAAAAAAAAAATTATTCTTTTGAGATTCCAAACTGTGAAAGAATTTAGACGTTTGACTCCGTCCCATAAACAAATTCACATTTTCTATTTTTATCCGTCCCATAAACAAGTTCACATCCCAAATAAGAAAATACACACAAATCAATAACCTCATAACACACTTCAATTTCAAAATTGACACCCCTTTACAACTCACATAACTTATTTTATAATTTATTTATTATCTAAAAATACCAAACTACCTCTAAAAATAAACTTTTTCTTAAATTTCGTATCTACAGTAACTATGAACTTCTTTTTGAGACGGTGCAAATAATAACTTGTGGAAAACCAAAGACAATTTTGTGTGGATTCGTGACATTTCGTGGGGACTAAGGCTATCCCCATCGGTGACACCATGTGTGGGTTGCTCACTAGCTGACAAAAAAAAAAGAAAAAAAAAAGGAAAATTCTCAATTAATCAGCAACCGGTTGGGGAATCTTTCCTGCCACAACCAATTTGAGATGTGTGCCAACCCATATATATTTATCCACATGTTAACATTTGTCAATCAACAATTGGTGGATTTTTATTTTTAGGATAGAATTTAAATTTTCATTATCCAACATTTAAATTATGTAAAAAATAAAATAAAATAATCAAAATTCGTAAATTTTTTTCTCTATAAATAGACTACAATATTGATATGTTTTAGACACAAAACGAAAACACTATTTTTTCTCTTCATCTCCAATTATATCTTCTTCTTTTTTTGAGTTTTTTTTTATCATTTTTCATGGATACAAACAATCCAAATTCACAAAATTTTTCAAACTTTGATGATTTTATTAATTTTGGAAGTTACCAAAACTCACAATACCATCAAAGCTCCCAATTTTCGCCAAATCTCAATCAAACATCAATTTCCAAACAAGTTCAAGCATCACAAAATATTTCTCGAAATTTATTCAATAATGTTCAAAAAACAAACCCCCCACCAACAAATACCAAATGGTGTGTGAAGGAAGATGTTGCTCTTATATCATCTTGGTGTTTCATTAGTGAAGATAGACCGACAAGGAAGAAGAAGGGGAGTACATGAAGAAGATGATCACGATTTATCATACTCCACTAGACGCATTGCAAGCTTATCCACTTATATGACTAATAGGGCCCAACTTCGCAATAGAGAAACTCATAATGCTCTTAAAAATGACTTGATTGAGCATATATGGCAAAAATTCGGTCATGACAGTTGATTATATAATTTGTATCTTTTGTTTTTATGATTTATATTTAATGCATTTTTTTTTCCTTTTTGTACCTCAATTATGTAATTTTTATATAATTATTGTAATTTTAATTTTGTTATTGAGTTCTATGTTATTCTTTTATGTGTTTTCAAAAAAAAAAATTCCTATAATTACGGAATTAAATATTTCTAAAATATAAGATTATTTTAATTTTAAATATAATTATTCAAAAAAAATATAATAACAATAATATATAATTTAATTATAATTATGTATATATAGATGAGAGAGAAATGAATATTTTATTAAAAAGGTAGGTTGAGTTGGGTTGTTGATGAAGTATGAAAAAATTAAGATTAGATTGGGTTGTAGGTTATATATGTGGATGAGAGATAAATGAATATTATATTAATGGGTTTGGTTGTTGTTGGTTGTGGATGGGGGTAGTCTAAGAATGCCACCCTACCCTATGGATAATCCTGATGGGATCCCATTGTTATCATTATCGCCACGTCATTTAAATTTACATGTATCAAGAAAAATTACTTCTCATGCATTTTCATCCTATCTTCAAATTTTAATCCTAATTAACCGTGTCATGCTATTACATCCTTATAGAGATGGATGATTACATCTTGAGGTTTATTGGAGTTAATAAATTAAAAATATTAGTGCATGCCCGTTTATTCGGACACAGATATCAAGTAATACTCCCTCCTTTCGCTACGGGTCTTTTGCATTTTTACATGAATTAAAGAGTATTACTCTCTCCGTACGCTTCTAAGATATCCATTTTATTATTTTTTGCGTCCGCTTTAAAGGTTTCTATTTTTCCTATTTATTTAGTAAAAAAGTACACAATATGGCCCACCACTTCCCTCTAATACAACTACCCACTTTACATATAATAATAATACTCCTTAATCCACATGTAAAAAACAAATGGATACCTTAGAACCGGACGAAGGGAGTATTATTTAATATGTAGTGGTTAATTGTATTAGTGGGAGTATGAGCTTCATATTTTAATTGTTAGTCGTGTGTAAAAAAAATTAGATTTTTTGGATAGGACGCCCAAAATGAAAAAAATACCCTTTTTGAAGGGGACGGAGGGAGTATTGATTTTTTAAGATAAAACAATATATGGAAATAGAAGATGAAGTATGAGAGGGTGTTCAAAGCTGTGAATGGCTCTTATGATTAAGAGATAATTTTGTGTGAATTATTTGGTGCCTTTTAAAATCTTGTGTCTTTTTTAATTGGCTAGTTAATTCTGCATGTGATTAGAAAATTTGTTTTTCTATCTTGTTTCACTTTGAATCTATGTGCTTCTTTGTGAATTTGTGTTTTCTTTGTGTGGAAACTTGTTAGAAATGTGTTTTCTATGTTTTGTGCTTGTTTATGTGTTAAACTTGCTTTGTTTTAGGCTGCTCCTAGTGAGGTGGAGTATTTACATATGTGTTATCTTTATGCTTTTGTTTCTAATCTACATGCTTATTTATTTCTCTTAGTGAGGTGGAGCATGTTGTGTGCATTCGAATGTGGTGTAATATTTGATTGTTGAGTATTGTGTGTGCTTCTGTGTGAAGTTTCTATGTGACTTTTAAATGATATAGCTTGTGTGCCTATGTGACTTTTAAATGCTATAACTTGTGTGTCTATTTGACTAGACTATGTGTCTTTAGAATTGTGTATTCTATTCTGTGTGATAAATGTTATGAATTGTGTAATCATGTTAGCTTTGTGCTTGCTTTATTTGTTTCTGTGTGAACTGTTCATGTGTCATGAGAACTGTGAGTTCTAATCTATGTGATTACATGAACTTTGTGCTTTCTTGAGAGCTTTGTGCTTTGTTCTTTCATCTTTGTGATAATGTGTGAACTTTTGTGACTGTGTGTCGATGTTTCGTTTGACCAACTTTGTGTTTGTTAAATTTTCTGGATCTTGCATCTAACTTTGTGTTTTTCGTTTTGCAGATGTCCAGGAAAAAGGTGCGATGATGAATTCCTAGATGAACACGAAGGTGGATGATTTGGTACAAGGTGGAAATTTGTTGGGCCCGTTGGGCCTGTTGGCCCAAATTGTTGGTCTTTACTTCTCAAAGTTTTGGGCTTGGCCCATAGCTTACACTTTGGGCCCTTATCTTCCCCAATTCGTGAATCCTTACGGGTGTGGCTGCAGAATACTCTTCGTGAGCTTGAATAGGAATCTGAGCACCTCCGTTCAGCCACCACCTCTGGTGACGTGTTTCGACGTAGCTCCGACGACGAGGACGACCGTATATACCCAACACAGAACACCACCCGCCACCCATAACGCCCAATCCGACCAATTTTCTTTTGGCACCACCAAGCAGCTAGACTTCACCACCCACCATTCCATCGCCGACGACAGCGTTAACGCAGTCCCATGCTCCTTAGGTGATGTTAAAATTAATGGGTGGTGGTGTTTGTCAACCAAATTAAAGATGTCATCCCCAATCCCAAACTCTAGCATTCTAGCCACGTTTTAGCCTCCAATCTTGGCTGTGGAATCTGATACTCCTTCAACTACTAGTACAACCACAAATCTGATTCTACTATTCCCATTTTTAATCTCATCTGCACACCAATTTCGTTTACAATCCACCAATTTAATTTAATTTCGCACATTGGATTACTTGCAGCCATGGATACGCAGCATTCAACCTCACAAACCACAACCTTACATCTAGGTACTGCGATAATTATCGATCTTTCTCATCTTCCCGTTTGTAATTTATCGTAAATCCAACCGTTCGTTCCAGCAGCTCCTTCAGATCCACAGTCAAACCATTTTCTTGCGTTTCTCTATTTCACTCAAGGAAAAAAAGGAAAGAAACGAGATCCGAAGAGCATAAGCGGTGCGAGTAGCTCCACCAGCGACGGCCGCGATGTGAGGCGAGTGCGGGGAGGATGGAGATGGTGGGTAGTCCATGTACCTTCCGACAGAGACGACGATGATGCCGCTGTCAGATCTGGCGAATGTACTTGGATCAGATCTTCGCCCCTCCTCTCCAATTGACCCCTTTCACCCTTTAACGTCTATTGAAATTCCATAAATTCGATTGTATTCTTCAATCTATCACGTGATTCATTTGGGTGGAGTGTGATTGTGTGATTTTCGGAAGTGGATTTGATCGGGTGAAATGGTTTTTGCTGATTTAGGGATTTTGGGAGGAAAGTTCGAAGGAATGTGAATCTGTATGACTGTATCTCAAATCAGTTCATCCCTAGTTGAACGAACGGGCACGTGAGCGGCACATGATTGTTCCGTTAAAATATTTGACGGAAGTTCAAGAAATAAGTAACGAGACTAAAAATGTAGTGTAAAGGACCAAAATTGAAATCGCACTTCTTGTATGGGACCAAAAGTGCATTTTTCCCTTAAATTATTATATCACTCAACCCACTACACATTAAAATACTATATTTCTTAATTTCCGTGCAAACAATAAACGTAATTCTTTTCATGGGATGGAAGAAGTATTTTTATTGTAAAATATATTACTATGTGTTTGGATGGGAACAATTTTGAAATTAAAGCATAATACGTGGTTATTTGATTGAGTAGAATATTTCTTTTTCCAAAACTATAGTTTTGCACCAATAAATAAGAAATATGAATTTTTTTATATAACGGGAGAGTATTAAATAATAAAACAAAAACAATACAACAAACAAAATATTAGGAAGCAAAACACTTGTAAATTAATTGAGACTACAGGTGAGATTAGCATTGTTATGAAAATTTTAATCTTATGTTGTCGAGTATGTTATTATTTCAGGATGCATAATTGTAAAATTACTAGTCAGATAGATTGATTACCTGAGTGATGACAGCCCATTGAATATCTGGTGGAAGTTGAACAAAATCATCAAACTTCGTCCCTATTAATATTGGAATTGCACTCTATGCACAATAAAGTATGGAACTATGTCACCATCAATTATTAGTGGAGTAAAATATAAACAAACAATGCCATCCAACCACTATTATTCAATGGATAAATTCATCCCATTGAATAATGCTCCCTCTTTACACTTTTCCTTTAAATTCATCCAAATATTTGTGTATGTTTCTTATAATTTACACACTTAGTTAAATTATTTAAAATACTCATCTTTTACACATATTTCAATAACTTCATATATCTTTATATATATAAAATATTTTTTCTAAATTAAAAATATTTTTTCTTAATCTAAGTGTACAAAAATACGTGCAGTAATTACCCATAAAAGGATTTCAATGTTCTACAAATTACAGAGTCATTGGGTCATCAAAAAAAGTGTTCTAAGGGGACACTTTTGAATCAGTGAAATATTTGAAATTGCAACTTTAGAGTAGATCAGAGGAGGATGAAAGCAAAAGGGGTTGGTTCCATGAATTAACAAATGTTCATACTTTTTCAAAAGCAGCACACAGAATTTGTAAAAAAGTGATGGGTAAACAACTCAAGGTACCTGATTCCATTTTCTTGCTTCACTGTACCATCCAATGATACTGCAAATTTCAGAACAGGGTTCATCAGATTGGGAAGAAGATAGGGTGAAGGTGAGATGAAGATTTGAATATATAATAGTACCTATTTAGAGTACATCTACTGGTAAGATCAAACATGAACAAAATTGCAACAGCATCTTTGCAAGCAATTGGGACTTGGTCCATTGACCTGCTATCACCTGCAAATTTCCATAATTAGTGCCTTATTCAAGAATTGATTGCAACAGTTCACCTAAAATTGACTGAAAACACACACATACCTCCAACATCCCATATCCTAAAACCAATCCTTGCACCTTTGATACGCAGCGTTTTGTCCATTAGGTTTACCCCTTTCATCTGCAAGCTTCTCTTTTCTTCTTCATCTCCCACATACTTTATCTGCTTCCAAAAATGTAAAATTAATTATGAATGATTACAAATTAGAAGACGAGTAATTTAATGAGAGGAAGAATTAGATTAAGATTCATAATCATCACCACAAAAGTGGTTTTCCCAATCTCGCAATCGCCCAATATGCTGATCTTCAAGGAGACTAAATCTGAGTCGCTGTCATATCCGCTGCTAGACGACGCCGTTGCGCCGTTCTCACAGCCGGATTCCGTATCCTCCATCGGAGAAGAAGAAGAAGAAGAATTTCTTCGAGGGGAGAGTCTCCTGTAGCGAGTATTAGGCATCCTGACTGAGCAAACGAGAATCCTCTCCCAAATAAAACGGAAGAAACGGCGGAATACGGTGACTTTCTCTACGATGCTCCACCGGATGTTGACGTGGACGATTTTCCGGCAGACCTGAGAGAGTTTTCCGGTGGAGTCGTTGAACTTCTGAGTAGCCATGATGTGTGATGTGTGTGCGAACTTCTTATGAATTCATGGGTTGTAATTTGGTAGAGAGGCGAGGAGAGGGAGGAGGAAAAGGTGAGAGGGGAGAGAGTAAGGCGTGGTGGTTCCCTTCTCTTAATTAGTTAACGATTACACCACCTGTAATGATAGTTAATGGGTGGGTGTGGGAGTGGAGTTGGGGGTAGGGGGGTAGGGGTAGGGCTAGCCGGCTAGGGGTGGGCGGACGATGAGTTTGGGTAGGGAGGGGGTTGGGGGTAGGGGTGGCTGCTTTGCGGCTTTAGGGGATGGGGGGTATTAGGGGGGATTTGGGGAACGGTTTTTGACGGGCCGGACAACAAAAGGCAAAAACAACAGACTACAGTCCAATTTGCCGGCATCTATGTTTCTAACTAATTTGTGGGATATATGATCCATAATTTTTATAGAAACCATGGATCTTTTATTGGCAAAAACTGGTGTGGCCGAGAGGACACACCGTGTCCCTACGGGAACAAATTATCTCCCTACATATTTTATTTAATTCTCTCTATTATTAAAGGTTTAAATTGCAAAGGGATATGATGTCCCGGGCACAAAAGTCTCACTTTTTTTACTCCTTCCGTCCTAATTTAAGAGTCTCATTTGTTTTTGGGCACGTTTATTAAAGGTTTAAATTGCAAAGGGATATGATGTCCCGGGGCACAAAAGTCTCACTTTTTTTACTCCCTCCGTCCCAATTTAAGAGTCTCATTTGCTTTTGGGCACGTGTATTAAGGAGTATTATTATTTAATGAGTAGTGGGTAGTTGTATTAGTGGGTGTGGGGGCCCTATGTTTTAATTGTATTAGTGGGTGTGAGTGGGTCTCATGTGTCCAAAAAAGAAAATGGGACTCTTTGGGTGGGACGACTAAAATGGTAAAATGACCCTCTTAGCCTGAGACGGAGGGAGTATTTGAGAATTACTCCTATTTCTTCTGGATTGATTTTAGTGATAATCTCATTAACAAAAGTGATAATAATAATGGTGCAGTAAATTATTTTATGAATAATTTATAGTTCAGATAAGTAATAATATTTTATAGCGAAAGTGATAGTATTTTATAGGAAAAATGATAATAACTCATAAATTTATAGTTCAGATAAGTGATAATATTTTATAGGAAAGTGATAGTATTTTATAGGGAAAGTGATAATAATTTTACTACAAAGTCTGTCTTTCTTCCCCGCCTATTTTAATTTAAGAAAATGGAGTTGCTTATTTTTAAGGCCCCGGCTATTAACACCCCGATTTCACTATACACACCCCAATAATAATATGGACAAAGTTATCCCTAAACAAAAAGACAAGTTTAACCTTACATATATATTATATGTAATAATAAATTAAAGGGTTAACTTGTACTCTTTAATTAATCACATTTTTTATGAATAAAATATATAACTATTTTTATTAATAAAAATTAAGACTTATTACATAAAGAATATTTAAAATACTACAATATAAATATCAAAAATTTCATTAAAATTTTTTTAGCAAGGCGTTACGCAATTCAATTATATGAAATAAATTAAAGGTTAAACTTACCGTGTGTTCATTTTTTTCAGAATTTATTATTATTTTAATTATTATGAATTTATTTAAACTACATGATGTTGCAATGCAGAATTATTAATTTCAAAATTAAAACAATTATTATAATAGAGTTGCTTTAATTTTAAAGCACAATAAATTTTTATGAATTGTTGTATAATTTTTTAATATTTATATTATCTAGATTTATATATTATATTTTAAATATTTAATGTACCTTGATTTTTATTAAGTAAGATAGTTATACTTTTTTAATAAATAATTTGTGATTAAATTCTAAAATTTTTAAATTATATATTTTTTAAAAAAAATATTTATGATTTAATTGAGAAAATATAAAAAGAATATATTTTTAATTGATTAAAAAAATTCGTGATTAAATTAAGAAATGATAGAAAGATCATGTTTTTTTTTATAAAAAAATAAGTTCGTAATTAAATTGAAAATTGAGGAAAATGTCATGTATTTTAATACAATTAACCCTAAATTAAAATACATATATATAATTCTTCTCTTGAAATATTTGAGATGTGAGAAATGATATGTATTTATTTTATGAAGTGAAGATTGGAGATTAGGGCTCCAAAAGGGATATTTAGTAAGAAATATAAAATTGTATTTTATGGGGTGTATAAAGTGAAAAATTAGAATTAAATAAAAAAATTAATTTGGGTGTATTTAGCTATCAGGGTGTATATAGTGGAAGCGGGGGTATTAATAGTCGGGCCCTATTTTTAATTTATGTGAGTAATTAAGAACCACCTATTTTTCTTTTAACCCATTTGACAAAAAAAAATCATTGAGACCACTTAAAAATGATTTTTTTATGAGTAGTTTGGTTCAAATTTCAAAATAATTTTGATAACAAGAAAGGGTAATGATAATGAGAATAAAATGTTTAAAATAGTTAAAAATAATTTTTCTATAAGTGGTTTGGTTTCGAAATAATTATAATAATAAGAATCATTAACAAGGGTATTGGTGCTGAGAATTAAATTAAATGTTTAAAATAGTGAGAGAATACATGGAAATAGGAGCAAATTTCATGTCCTCCACCCTGCATCACCATTTTCGTTTTTTCTTTTTACAAAAATTTAAAAAATACTCACTCCGTCTCGTGTTAATATTGACGTTTGCTTTTTGCACAGAGATTAAGAGATATAATATTTTAATGTGTAGTGAGGTGAGAGAAATAATATTTAATGTAAAGTGAGTAGTTGTATTAGTGTTGCTACATGGAAAAATTAATTGTTTTGTGTGGGCCCTGATGAGCGTTTTCTTTGCACACAAAATTAATCCCCAAGTATTAAGGATATCAATTGCAGCTTAAGCAAGCGACCAAGTTAAATATCGAAACCAAAGGACAACATATTATCAATTTAATTATTAACATAAATTAATTAAGACAAGATGGCAATAAAATTTGAGAATTATTAACTAATTAACTAAATTACTAAAAATTAAATAACAATTAAAATAAAATAAACACTAGAAGAATACGAATGTGACTCAAGAATGGAGAATAGGTAGCCCTAAGGTAATCAGGTTTCACTCATTAGTTTCTCTTTCGTATATCAATGTCCGACTCTGGCTTGTGGAATATGGACGCATCACTAAGCCGCATCTGCTCTGTAGATACAAGTAAATATGAGTGTATTACGTGTGAATAACCTTGGAGCAAGAGATATAATTTCACCCCCCTTTCTAGGTACTATCAGTATCAATTATTTTCAACTAGGATATATTGGTACTCTAACTTGATATGACCTCCCTTTATAGGAACTATAAAATTAATCTTTTTATCATGCTTATTAATTCGAATTCAATTCAATTAATAAACATTCATATATGACAGTTCTAATGAAGTTTCGAAGTCCCCTCACTTAGAATCATAACATGGAATCTTGTTCAGCAGTGAACGCTCTCAATCAACAACCAATATATATATTCAGACTCTATATAACAATCGAAGATGCACAAAACGACCGTGAATATGAATTAAAAATGCATAATCATATATAAAATAATTTTACAAGTAGTGTTGTACGGAGTATACATACGAAAATTCAATTAATTCATAAAAACATTCAAAACCCTAGATCTACCAAAAAGGCTCTAGTCTATGGTGTTGTAGGAAACACACATGGGGATTGGATAAATCTTACCCATATATTAAAAAAATACAAGATAAATTAGGAAACGATAAAAACCCTTGATATGGGCATCGTCGCGTCCTTCTCCGTCTTGAATCCTCCTCTTGGTTCTTCTCATGATTCAACATACGAATCTTCACAGTGATGGATGGATGGAGAAAATGATGTGGATGATGATTGGGGGGTGATCCCCCCTTGTGGGGTGGTGTAGGATGGATGTGTTCTCTCTTTGATGTGATATGCATCCCCTTTTGTATTTGTAAGCTCTCCTTATGGACCTTTACTGGGCTTTTTCTTGAAAAATATGCACATACACGCACTGGAGTTGTAAAACCTGATAAATCTGACTTTCGTGTCCTTACTCGACCAAACAACTCTTGGTCGAGCAAGATTGGCCTTGGTCGAGTGGAGGTCGAGTGGCATATCTGTAAGCTGAAACTCCTTCCTGTGTCTTGCTCGACTTGCTCGACTATTGCTCGACCAAAATGGTCTTGGTCGAGCAACTCAATTTTGGTCGAGCAACATTGCGCAGTCTCACCGTTTCGTACATAACTTTCACATCTAAACTCTTATTTGAGTGATTATTTTGCTCAAGCGATCCTCTCTTCCTTAGATTTTTATCCATATAAAGAACTCACAAAAATTCCAACATTTGAAGGTGTAACAAGTCATGCAAAATGGCACAATCGTGCTAAGTAGGAACAACTTGCGTGACTTTACCATTTTGATTATAACTTTCTCGTTTGGACTCCGATTGAGGTGTTTCTTATGCCAAAACGATTCTCTCATCTGTGGCTTTCCAACGATATATCACACTTTTAGTTTTTAGCTCCACATAAATACAAAAAAATTACACAAGTTGGACATTTGTTTTTCAGCATTCCTCTAACTTTGTACTTTTGATCATTTTTTCATCTAAAACATAATAAAACACCTCAAACACACCTTTTTCTCACATATATCAAATATAAGATACTTTTTCTAATATATAATA
The DNA here is from genome assembly GCA_023678885.1 of Pogostemon cablin. Lineage (NCBI taxonomy): Eukaryota > Viridiplantae > Streptophyta > Magnoliopsida > Lamiales > Lamiaceae > Pogostemon > Pogostemon cablin. The sequence goes on along the minus strand of CM042961.1, from coordinate 25,762,848 downwards.
ATAATTTCCATCAAAAAAGTGTTAAATTGGACACTCAAATACGCTTACTTTCACTCTCATCAGGCCCAACTTGATAAAAAATTAAATGTAAACCTTGACTTGGGACAACCCAAAATGGAAAACGTAAACTTTAATGCGGGAAGAAGGGACTATATTATTTCCTTCCCAAATTTGTGTGAGTTATATGAGTTATAAAGGGGTGTGATGGATGTTTTCTCAACACACAATTAATCCCCAAGTATGAAGGATGAGATTGTAGCTTAAGCAAGCGACTAAGTTATATTATCGAACCCAAAGGACAGTTGGTTATCAATTTATTATTATCTAACTAAAACTATTATTTGGCAATTGGATTGGAGAATTATTATTAATCTAATAAACAAAGTAATGAAATAACAAATAAAATAGAACAATAGAGAAATAACGAGAGTTGCTTAAGTGAGAAGATAGGTAGCTCTTCGGGCCATCCAGTTTCACTAATTAATTTCCCTTCTGTATGTCAATATCTGACTCTGCCTTGTGGAATATGGATGCATCACTAAACCATGCAAATCTACTCTATAGACATAAGTAAATATGCGTGTAACATGTGTGAATCACCTTGGAGAAAGAACATAATTATACCCCCCTTTCTAGGTACTATCAGTATCAATTATTTTCCATGCACTAAGTACTCTAATCCGATATGATCTCCCTTTATAGGTACTATATAATTAACCTCTTTATCCTATATACTAACCCGAAGTCAATTCAATTAATAAGTATTTATATAAGATAGTTCTAATGAAGCTTCGGAGTCCCCTCACTTAGGATCATAACATAAAATCCTGCTCAGCAGTGAACACACTCAATCAATAACCAAAATATGTATTCAGACTCTACATAACAGTTAATGATGCACAAAACAACTCTGAGTATGAATTAATGAAGCATAATCTTATATAAAATAAATCTACAAGTAGTGTTGTACGGAGTATACACACGGAAGTTCAATTAACTAGAAAAAAATCTTCATAACCCTAGAACTACCAAAGCGGTTCTAGCCCATGATGCTTCGAAGAACGTTCATGGTATTTGGATAGATCTTGCCCATAGTCTTGAAATTACAAGAAAGGTTAAGTTGCGAAGTAAACCCTAGATGTGGGCGCCGTCGCTTCTCGCTCCGTCTTGAATCTTCACTTGGTTCTCACTTGATTCGCTGCATGAATCTCTCTCTATAGCTCCTACGGATAGAGTTAAGGTTTGGATGTGGAATCTAACTCTCTTTTTGATGTGATCAACATCCCTTTTTATACTTATAAACTCTCCTTACGGACCTTTGCTGGACTTTTTCTTGAAAAATACGTCAATTCACACACAGGAGGGTCGGAATTACCAAAAATAAACTCGCGTGTCTCCACTCGACCAAGATAACTCAAGTCGAGCGGGCTCGGCCAGGTCGAGCGGCGGTCGAGCGGCCTCCACTACAAAAAAATTATTTTTTAGCAACCGAATTTAGCAACAGAATTCAATCAGTTGGTAATTACCAATGGATTAGCAACAAAAATGACATTTTTGTTTTAGCAACGGAATGCCAACAGATTTATTCTCTATTTTAGCAACGAAATTCAACCTGTTGGTAATTACCAACGGATTAGCAAGGGAATCATTATATAAATTACCAACGAAATTATTAGTAAAGGATTACCAACGGAATTGATTTTTCATTGCTAAAAATTTACCAACCACCACTTTAGCAATGGAATTTTATCGACAGATTCTGTTGCTAATCCGTTAGTAAGCCAATTTAACAATGAAATTAATGCTTTTAGCAACGGAATATTTCGTTGTTAAAAAATAGTTTTTTTTTGTAGTGCTCCCTATTCACTGAAACTCTGTACAAACTCTCGCTTGATCAACTCCACCCTCGCTCGACCAAGAAGTGTTGGTCGAGCGGCTCCTCCATGTTGGATTGTATACTAAAAGTCTAGTTTTAGTATGAACAATGTTGTAACAATTTATTTGAAATAAAAATTATATGATTACGTCTTATAATTTATTAATATGTCGATGCAATAGTCCACTTTATATTGTAGATAATATGTTGTGCGACAACACGCGGAAGATCATATTATCAGTTTTCTTAAAAAGTATAAACAGATGCTCACAAACAAGATAGACGAGGACTCTCTATCGGGATGGTTGTAGTGTGGTTTGGTATTAGTTTGTCTTGGCTATAGAATCACATTAGGGCATTTGTGTGTATTAAGCAGGACCGTTTGAGGTTGTTCGACTTATACTGACTTATAGAAAAACTTGATCTCTGTTATTATGGATGTTCGTACTCTTAATCCCTATACAATAACATCGATACGTAAGGCAGTATGTATCTCTTTATTTATCAATGGATGAGATTTACATGTAATTAAATCAACAAACTCGGTGAGTTGGGAAATAGTGCTGTCTATATGGTGTGCTGTTGATTGTAGAAGGAATTCGTGTCCATTATAGGTTGATGATGTCCCCTTGAGAAGCTCATAAGGATTATCATGTAAACTCTGCAGGCGAATTTATTCCAGCATGATAATGAGGTTGAGTGGTACTACTCTCGGATGAGATATTAATTAATGGGGTTGTCAGTAACTTAATTAATTAATGGACATTGTATATCTTAAACATGGGGAGACTAACGGGCTCATAATAAGAAGGAGCCCATAACGTAATTATAAGATTAGAACGGTAGTGCAGTAATAATATTTTAATGGTATATATTATTATTATTGGACTTAAGTATAAGTATTGGGCTAAACTTGGATGCTTAAGCCCAATGGAGGCCCACCTCTAATTTCTCCTCCTGGTCCCTGCTGTAGCCCATATATAAGTCATCTCAACTGTTCTAACCCTAAGAAGACACGCCTAACACGTGAAGAGGGTAGACGGATCTGCAAATTGAGAAGATCTCGAAGATCGTCGCCCACACGACATCGAGATTGGACTTGGGAATACACCAGAAGATTAAGAGGTCGTTTGTTGTTGTTATCTATCAATTTCTATGATTTTTATAAAATTGTATAGACCTTCAAACTGGACATGTGATATACTGACGAAAAGCCATGAAAAAGAAAATCGTTTTGGCGTATAGATCACTCCAATCAGAGATCGGATGAGAAAGTTATGGTTAAAGCCGTGATGCTGCGCAGTCTGCCAGCGAGAATTCATCTTCTCCAACATACCCTGATGAAAGATAATACGTTTCTTGTTTTCTTGCTTTCGCTGACTGTTAGAAACGTATGGAATCCTAACGGGTCATGTTAACCAAACGATTGAACGCCAACACTCCAGAAGTCAAGCGGCATCTCGAAACTCGTGTTTTCTAATTCTTAGCACTTCTGACCTATTTTCTGTATAAATATGCTCAAATAGCCTCAATAGCATCTGATTCGTGGATTTCCCATAAACATCCCGATTTGCCTTGATAATAACCCAAATCGTACTCAATTTTCACACAAATCAGAGCTCAAAATATTATCACTCTTATCAGGGTGACAATTTTGAAAAGGGGTGGCAATTTTTGAAATTAAACTTTGAAAACACTTTTTTTTTAGGTAATAAATAAATTATAAGGTAAGTTATGTGGGTTATAAAGGGGTGTCAATTTTGAAATTAAAGTGTGTTGTGGAGTCTCAATGATTTGTGTGTATTTCTTTATTTGTAGTGTAAACTTGTTTATGGGACAGACAAAATAGAAAGTGTGAATTTGATTGTAGAACGGAGGGAGTAATATTTTAATATGTAATCGTAATGAATAGGTTGTGCATTTACCTTTTTTTCCTATAATTTAATTTGAAGTGTTGCCAAATTGCAATAATATTATAAAACTTTTTCGGTAATAGTTTACGATTTTGGCTCAGCACGCCTTCGTGTGTTCTTGGCCAGGGATCCACGTTGCCGTGAGTTTTATTCTTCATATGGGCCCTATTCGACAATTCAAACTCCGATTCAATTGCTTTTCATCTTATTGTGATCCTCTTCACTCTGTGCATCATAGCTTTTCACTGGACCATTATCTTTTGACATTTATAATTTTTAAGGGCGGTGCTATTGCCACCCGAAACTTTACTTAGAGCACCCAAAAAAATTTAAAATACTATATGAAAATACAATTTTAACCCTATACATTAAATATCTAAAATTCACACACCAATCCCTATATTACTTTTTACACCCAATTGACTCACAACTAATTTTAATTGACGTGTTAATTTGAAAACTCCATCCCTAAAATCATTCTAGAATTCAATGTAATGTTAATAAGATTTAACTCTCAAATTGTAAATTGTTTATTATATTATAAGTATCTTGTAGAAACCCTAATTTTTTATCCACAGATAGAACCAAGTGCTGTAAACAGGGCCAACCCTGAGGTTGTGTCGATGGGCTCTCGCCATGGGCCCCCAAATTTTGGAGGCCTCAAAATTTTTATTACCTCTGTATATTTATACTACTTTTTTTTTTGTAAATTCAGTCATCTTTAATCAATTGGTTGAACTTTAACTTTATCTAAGATTATTAGCCCATAAATCACGTCAAAAAACTGGATCAATAAATTTATACCTTCTACAATAATAACTTACATTTTTCAATTTTTTTGAGTCTTTTAAAAAAATTCTCAAGGAGCTTATTACACAACAACCTAAGATTTATAGGTAAATTTTTAATATATTACCATGTTTTCTTGGATTTTTTTCTTTCTTTTATTATTTTATTATAAGTTGTATTTTGGAATATTTGAATGGTATATAATCTATTTGAATCTCCAAATTAACAATTTAATCAAGATAGAATGGGTTATAATTTTTTTAAAAACAAACGGTAAAGGAACTGGTTAGAGAGGAGAATGACTTTTCGATGATGTGCTGTGGAATTTTTTCTCTTCCGTTTCTTTTATTTTATTTTATAAGTATACCTGGGGAAATACTAATTCGTACATAATTTATTTGATTGCCTACCAATTAGATTTTATAGGTTTTTTAGTGTTACTTACTCAAATGTGTTTTTAATTTTATAATTTGTATTATAATCATGTTTTCTTATGCATTAGTGAGTAAAAAAATAAAGAAATGAAAAAAACTTGAAAAAGAGACTAATTCTCATTTGCTCTTAATAAATTTATAAAAATGGATTTTTTGAAATAAAAAAGTAGGATTAAATGGAAATGAGTAAGAAGAATGAGGGAATGGGATGAATTACTCAGGGAGTTGAGGATAATAATGATTTAAATGAGAAAAAAGTATAAAATATATTTAGTTGAGAATTAAAATAACTTAAATGAGAGTGATTTATAAACAACGAAAGAGATTATGAAAAAATTTATAATAAAATTGAGAAACATGAAAATGTTTTAGAAAATAAAATTGTGTGTGATATATATATGATCCAAGAGTTTGAGATAATATTGATAAAACCTAGAGTCATATTGGTGGAGAAAGGTTCTATAACATAAAATAATCGCAAATTTCCAAAAAAATTGACTTTCTAGACATTTTTGGTATAAAGATGGTGTATTATTTTTGTTGTGAGTTGTTTAAGTTGGCAGATAATAAAAGTTTTTAAGATCTTAGTGATTGAAACATGCTGTTTTGGCCCATTTTATGATTTCGCCAAGGGCTCTCATAATCTCAGGGCCGGCCCTGGCTGCAAATGTAATGAACTCTATTTGTCAAAGAAAAGAACACAAGATTCAATATAAAATAGGCAATTTATTAAAGAATACCTTATAAATGAATGTAGTGCATCTTGTATTTATATATATGTATTATGTGAATAAATTCATTAATCTGTATTATACTGAAAAAGTTGAGAAGCAGTAGAAAGGCGGTGTAGATGGCGGTGCAAACAACGTAAAATTAATGGAAATAATTAATAAAAGTCGAGAATTAAATTCACCAACGTCGAGATGGGATCTAATCTAGATTTGAGATTTGACAAAAAAGAGATGACTCCATGAAAGGGTTCTAAGTTGATGAAGAACAACAATTGTTGCTCGAAAATTTTGGATGATGTGTGTTAAGGTGTGAGTTAGGTGGGTTGGATTGGGTGTATAGTTCAATTTAAGTGATGAGAATATGAATTTTAAATGTTTAATGTATAGGATTAAAATTGTATTTTCATATAGTATTTAAAAAATTATCGGGTGTCCTAAATAAAGTTTCGGGTAGCAATAGCGCCACTCCAAATGAATTTAAATTTTGCAATATTCCAACAATATCCATGAAGTTTTAATATAAAAACAGTTAAGTATAAAACTACACAGATAAGCACAAAACATATATAAATCAATAAACAAGTGATCTAAACAAAAGTGTAAAATGCCCATGTTAATCAAAGGCAAAGGATGACAAACGGGAGTAGACTCTTCTAGTAAAGTGAAGAACTACAATACAAAAATGGCTCTAAATATAAACATGAAAAGGGAAACTAGGAAAAGAATAGTACCTAGAAAATTCTAGTTTATTCTGGGAAGATAATCCACCCACTTATAACACCTATAAATAGGTCACGTTGGATTGGGATATGAATGACGAATGAATGGGTGAATATAAGTGTGAGGGAGTGAAAGAGAGTGTGAGTGATACATATTGAAGGGTGTGTGAGACAGTGAGAAATAGAATTCTAGTTTATTCTGGGAAGATAATCCACCCACTTATAACATCTATAAATAGGTCACGTTGGATTGGGATATGAATGATGAATGAATGGGTGAATATAAGTGTGAGGGAGTGAAAGAGAGTGAGTGATACATATTGAAGGGTGTGTGAGACAGTGAGAAATAGAAATTTGAGTGTATATGTTATCAATAAAAATATTTTCTTTCTCATTTTAGATTATTGCCATTATTGTTGGATGGTCAATCTTAGTACCGCTATAGCCTATAGATCTTACTATTTACTATTCTTTATGAAGGATGAATATGTTTTTTTTTTTTAATTTATTATCATTGGTAAATGTTAGTTGTTAGTCTAGTTAGTAGTCTCTTCTCTAAGCCTCCTTATAATATGTGAGTGTAACAATCAACCTTATCAATTAAATCTAAATTTTAATACTAAAATTTACCAACAGAATTTAATTTGTTAGTATATCAACATATTTACTAATAAAATAATATCCTTTGTTGTTTATTAACTGATTACCAATCAAATCATTATTATTGAAATTACCAACGTCGATTGCTGAGAAATAGGGAGCAGTTGCTCAATTTATAAATTTAAGTTGTAAATTATGATTTGATAAATTTTATTAGTATTATGGAATGATGGAAAACTTTAAAATATCTGCACAGTTAAATGATTTAAATTAGCTAATATATATGAACCTACCTATGTTATGACATGTTAATATTCAAGATTTTCCTTTTCTTTTTTCTATGAAAAATGGTGTTGTTGCAATCCGATTATTAATGTAATTTTTTTTAAGAGTGATCAATTGAAAGTTGATGATATGCTAGTAAATAATTATATTTCAAAAATTTTGTTCTATTTTCAGTTCTATGAAAAATTGGTGAGGATATATGGTTTTTTTTGTTTTTGATTTTTTTTAATTCAAAGGATAGTATTTTTTTTATAATTAATATTTTTTTCTGACATTTACGCCTAAAAATTAACAGTTTGAATTAAAAGTGAAACCTTAATGACCAACTTATAAATATCCGACTATTTCCGAAAATCAATAATAATTACTCTTCCGTCACATTTCAATTTTTACATTTTTTTTATTTTAGACGTTTCATTTCAATATTTACGTTTCCCTTTTTAGTATATGAGATACACTTAAAACAATTAATATATTACTATATGACTCACATCTAACATTAATACACCTACTCACCTTATATTAAATATTATATCATTCTACCCATTATATCCATTAAAATACTATATTTCTTAATCAACGTGCAAAAAGCAAATATAAGCGTTGAAACGGGACGGAAAGAGTATTAATTAAAAATGAATTTTTTTTTATAAATTAAAATATCACTGAAGTACACATAAAAGTTTACGAGGTGACACTATTAAATGACATTTTAATTTGGAGTGAGTATTGTAAAATCGAGTTTACATGTAAATTCTATTTTTTAAAATTATTTTTTAGTATTATTTCCGTCCCATTAAAACGTACGCGTTTTTCTATTTTGGTCCGTTCCAATATAAAATGTGCATTTTCTTTTTTGGTAAAGAGGACCCACACATATCAATTATTTATCTCTATGGGCCTACATGTCATATTAATACACCTAAACACTTTACATTAATATATTATTTCTCTCACCCCACTACACATTAAAATATTATACTTCTTAATCAACATGTAAAAAGCAAGCGCCCACGTTTCAACGGGACTGAAGGAGTATATAAAAAATTACTCTTTGAAAAGTAATAATTTTTATATAGAAGAATAATAATTTATATTTTAAAAGAGTAATTTTTCATGTACTAAAAAGTAATCTATAAATCAGAGTATACAATAATATGAAAAATAATTTTTTAATTTAGAAAAGTAATAATTTATGTAAAAGAGTAATTTTTTAAGTAAAGAGTACCAGGGTTTACACGTATTTTACATATATACGTATGTATATATATTTATGTTTAATTTGTGCATTTTGATCCTTATAAATTTTGATTGTATTATAAAATATTCATTCATCTAATTTAAACTGAAATGTTTAGTATTATTCAAAATTAAATTTGAATAAGATTGATTTAATAGTTAAAATAATAAATTTGTGCAACTAAAGAATATTAAGTTTTCCATGTGTAAACCGTATTTACATGTAAATTTATGTAAATTTTATTTTCACTTATTATTTTTTAATACATGAAAAATTACTCTTTACAGGCATAAATTATTACTCTTTTAAATGAAAAAATTACTCTTCAAAATCTTGTAAATCCTGATTTCTCGATTAATCTTTAGCACATAAAAAATTACTCTTTAGAAACATAAATTATTACTCTTATAAATAAAAAATGGGTCACTTACTAAGGGGTACACAAAAAAATACATAATTGCTTTAAACTACATGACTCAAAGTACTATTACTCCTAACTACAAAATTATGACTGTAATACCATAAATATCCCTATATGTTTGCACAATTTATTTGCACAAATTGATTTTGCACAATTTGGTTCTGTACAATTTCATTTTGCACAATTGTTCTGCACAATTTTATTTTTGCACATTTTGTTTGCATATTTTAAATTCCGGCAGCAGGCGGTGGCGATCAGCGGCTGTCAACGGCCGGCCAACGCCGGTGGTCAATGTCGGTCAACGATCGGTCAACGGCCGGTCAACGCCGATCCGGCCGCCGGTCAACTGCTGGTCAATGCCGGTGGGTGGGTTAGTGATAGGGTTGTTGGTTTAAAAGTGTATGGAGTATAAGGTTATATTTGATATTTTACTTTAATATTTTGTATGTGAGAGTAATTATTTAAATTCCATGTATCTAATAGTAATTTAGGTTAAAAGTGTGTTCTATTAGTAATAATTTCATAAAAAATTATTACTTTTTAAAGAATAATTTTTTATATAATTAAAAATTATTTTAAAAAATATGATTTATATGTAAACTTGATTTACCCAATACACACTCGCACCCGACACGACTTAAGTAAACTTCCATAACTTGTCTCCCACATTATTTGCGTATAATAATAATAATAATAGAGTTTAAAATTTATCCAATAAGTTTATTATTATTATTATTATTATTATTATTATTATTATTATTATTATTATTATTTTAAGAGAGCAACTACAGTAGGACCGACCAAAAGCTTCCCTTCACAAATCAATCCATTGCTCCTCTACTGCTCCGCCGATAGATCTCATTCCCGCGTTCTCTGTTTTTCTCCTTCTCTCTTCTAATCTCTTTCTTCTCTGTAAAGGCCACACGGAAGGGCTGCTGTACACCGGATCATGGGATCGGACGGTGAAGGTGTGGCAGATCTCCGATCTCTGCTTCGTCGCCTCATTCAAAGCCCATGAAGATCAGATCAACTCCATTCTTGTCAACCAGAAAGATGACCGCATCTTCACTTACTCCTCCGAAGGTGCCGTCAAGCTCTGGCAGCGGGTGTACGGGAGAGCTCACACATTCTCATGATGACACTGAAATTCCAGCCGTCTCCGGTGAACATGCTAGCCTTAAGTTCGTCTCCAAACTCATGCTTCCGACACCATTAGCTGGGTCACTTTCCACAACGCGTATAATTTCGGGTACCTTATTAGGATCTTCACTCCGTCGTGTGGATTACATTGAGATTTGAATTTTTTTTGGGGAAGAATGTGTTCTTTTATTTGGTAAAGAAGAGATTTGGGTTTACTGTAAACTGTGAAGCCAAACATGACACATATTGCTGATTAGTACGATGTTTTGGAAAGAAGAGCAATTTACAATATGTTATTTAGCATTGGGAAGAGCAATTGAACAGTGGGTACTGGGTATGGTTAAAAAAAATACTACTAATTAACATTGAAATGAGAATAGTTGATAGAGGTAAAAAACGAATTTATATTCAATTAATTGCAAAGAGTGATACTATAATTTTTTTCTACAGAGTAATCTAATTCATTATAAAGAGTAATCTAATTATTTTAAATAATTAACCTAATTATTTTTATAGAGTAATCTAATTTATTGTAAAGAGTAATCTAATTATTTTCAAAGAGTAACCTAATTATTTTTATAGAGTGATCTAACATCATATTGATTGTATTCGATTTAATTAATTTTTAAGGGTAATTCAATTCATTTCAAATAGTGATCTAATTGATTTTAAAGAGTAACCTAATTAATTTTATTAAATGATCTAACAATAGATTGTATTCAATTTAATTAATTTCAAAGAGTGATTTAATTAATTGTAAAAATTAATCTAATTAATTTTAAAAAGTAACCTAATTATTTTTATAGACTAATCTAACAATGTATAAATTGCATACAATTTAATTAATTTCAAAAAGTGATCCAATTAATTTCGAAAAATAATCTAACATTCAATATACTATAATTGACATTAAAGTATTTTTCTCGGATAAAATACTTTGACATTCTTTCAATAAATAATTGTAGTTGCCAAAATAGCAATTGAGTGGTAGGGATATAGAAATAAGAAAGAGTGGAAAGGTTTTGTCTTGTCACAGCATAAATGGAGTCAACATTCAACTAGTAAGAGAGAGAAGTAGCTCTCTACTCTACTCTCCTCCCTATTTAATAGAGAGAAAAGTTATTGCAGGGTGGGGGTTCAAATCCTGCCTTTGACATGAATTTGGGCTCTTGCTAGCACAAGTTAAACAGTGAGCCCTCTCTATAAGCCACTTGAGGCATATCCTGCGATTTACCTCCTCCACCAATCCCCAGGGCAGGGACGGTGGGGCCCCTAATGGTGGGGTACATCAAGAGAGAGAAAAAGAGAAATGGGACTCTTGTCTTTTTGTTGCAGCTGCAAACGACAATTATGATTAAGAGAGAGAGATTGGCACCTCCATTAATCCATCTCCTTCCCAATCTCTTTAGACCTATTCGTATTCGACAACTCTTTCTTCTTTGACCCTTCACCAATTCCGCCATTGAAATCTTCCAAGAAAACAACCACCCATTGCTCCTCGATCATCATGACCCCAATTCTCTGGCATCTTTTCTCCTGTCTTCTTCTCCACCAAGCGTCGAGCTGGAGGGCTTGTTATCGCACTCACAGATGGAGGTGAAAACAGAGGATTCCCACCTCACCACCTACGATCGCTATTTCTTCACACGTAGCTTTGATGAATCTGCAGTCATGAAGCTAATGCAGAGGAGTTTCAGCAGCAACTCGCATTGTATAATGAGTGTAAACATATCCTTTTACACATCAAGAAAACCTTACGTGCAGCTTTTGAAGGTTTATTTATTTGTACTGTATAATGAGTGCTCAATTAATCGAATTAGGGTTCATGAGGAAGGGAAAATTTGATTTCAATTAACCTGTAGGTTATTCGCAGCATCGAGGATCCATAATCCAATGACGAAGAGAAAAATAACTCTATATATGAAAGTCTCGGCAAGATTATCACCAGCATCATTGTATTTTCAGATCGGCGGCGAAATCGATGAGGAAGACGGTGAAGAAAACGAGAGCGGTGCTGAAGAAATCCAAGCAAATCTGATAAAAGAGGAGAGAGAAGACGATCGTAGTAGGAAATGTTGCTTATTACAAATGGGTTTGACCCAAGTTGACGTGGCAAATCCAATTCCACAAAAAAGCATTGACCACCCGGGACCACATTATATGAAGTGGAGAATCTGGTTCCACAGATTTAAAATTAAGAACGGTTTCAAGCTAGTTATTGTCAAATTTTAAACTCCATTATTATTATTATTAATTAATTAATAATAAAAATAAAAATACTAACTACTTATATATTGCAGTATTCAATTATCATCCATGTTAAATGGTTGTTCAAACATAGAAAATAAGGTTTTTTCTTTTTATAAAAATTATACTCAATTTACGTAGATATTTCTTAATTCTGGATCTTGGTTGTTATGATGTTTAACTTTAATTTCGTATATTTTTGTTTATGGTTTAATATATGTTACGAAGTGAAGATCTTAATGCGCGCGGAGTATTATATATTTCATAATTTGAGTCCAAAAAGTGAAATACATGTACAATGTATAACACGTGCAAAAATATGCAAGAATATGAGGCGTGTTAGAAATAATATACAAATATGTGCGAAAATAAAACATGTGTGCAAAAAACCATGTACTACTAGTTGACAACAAATGAGTTCGTAAATATGTTTATGTGCGGCTATTTGCAATCAAAATTATTGAACAAACCCTAAAAACCTTTTAATTAATTATTTTAAATTTAATAAAACTAAAATACCGTTTTTACTAAATAAACCCCAAAAATTAGTTTCACCGAGGGAAGAATCGCAGAGGGAACGGGAAGCACAGTGCGAGAATGAAGACGGAAATACTCCAATCAATTCCTACCGTAAACCTTCTGATGGTCTGTTAGTCTTACCGTTGAATTGTTCGGGTTTCTCTAACATTATTGTCAACGGTCTTGTAGTCGTACGTTTACGGATACAGGGGATAGGAGAGGAAGATTGTCTCAGATCTGGCCTTCTAGTGAGTTGGTACGCCCATTTTACGTGTATTTCTTCTGGGTTCTTCGTGTGTTGGGCTGCTGAACTTTTGCGATTACGTAAAAGTACTTTATTCATTTTGTTTTTCTGTGTTGATAATTTTTCAAAGCAAATTGTCGACTTAGTTGATAAGATTTAGTTTCTGGAAATCGGCGTGTTAAGAGTGTGGTTTTGATTAATTACGAACCACGATTCAGTTGAATATATGTTGCCTAACATTTAAAGATCAGTGCTCTTCGTTTCTTGGGAAATTAATTGGTTTTAGCCGTCTGCTACCGTTTGGTTGATATCAGTTTTTCGCTTTGAAGAAGTATATGAAATCTGTTCTTGTTTACCCCGAAGTATATGAAATTTGTTCTTGTTTACCCCCATCTGTTTTGGTTATAACCCGTTGAGTGACTGATTGTGTTTATCCGGGCGGCGTATTCTGAAGGGGGAGATTTGGATAATTTACTTAGCTGGATGAATAGTAATTTTGAAGTATATTTAATAATAAGGGTATTTTAGTCTTATTTATTTTTAAAAAAATTAATTAAAAAAATTTTGAGGTTTGTTTAGTAAGTTTGGTGTTGCTAATAGCCACTCCCTATGTTTATTCATGTGGAAATTACGATAAAAAGTGGTAAAGATTTTGTACGTTGATTTGCTGATGTTAAAATATACTCCCTCCGTCCCGGGAAGTATTTCGCGTATTGGAGTGCGCGGAGTTTAAGAAAATTTTGTATTTTTATGTATAAAGTAAGAAAGAGAATATATATTTTAGTTGATTTAATGAAAAAAGTGTGTAAAGTTATTGAGAGATGTGGAAAAAGTGTGTAAAGTTTTTGGGAGATGTGAAAAAGTAAGTATTATATTGGGATATGTGTAAAAAGTGAGTATTAGTATAATGTATTTTTTACCAAATTTAGTAAAAGTAAAGTGTGAAATACTTTGAGGGACGGATGAAAAAGGAAAGTGTGAAATACTTTGGGGGACGGAGGGAGTAGTGCACGATGAAACTGTACAATACAATAATACTACTCCCTCCGTCCCACGTATTTTTACCCACTTTCCATTTTGGGGTGTCCCACGTATTTTTACCCATTCCATTTTTGGCAAAAATACATAATATTTTATTACCTACTTTTTACAATCCCAATAACTTTAATTACTTTTTTACACTTTATTCATCATTCCCAATAACTTTATTCACCTTTTCTTTTTAAATTACTAATTTATCCCTACTTTCTCTTACATTATATATTAAAAAAATAAAACGTCTTAATCTCCGTGCCCGTACAAACGGGTAAAAATACCCGGGACGGAGGGAGTAGTAAAATTGTGTAATATTTTTATATTAAATTTGTATTTTTATTTTAATTTGTAAAAATTTATGTTTATAATTTTATATATTTATGTATTTTATACTTCCTCTCTCAAAGAAGTTCGCGCATGAAACTCAGGAATCCGTTTATTTACTAATATGATGGTCGGTCGTGTTGCTCACTTTCTCTGAGCCACTAGTGAATTATGTAGTGGTCTAAATTCCTACATGCCCCCTACTTAAGAATCCTAAGGTGGCCTTTGGATGTTGTCGTGACTGCTTAGGCTTGGTGGATTTTGTCAGAAAAGAAAGTCGGTTTCTGGGGTTCATTGATTAGTACACCTCCGCTGCTGGTAAAGTCGGGACCGTGATCGTCCGTCTCCGGTTTGCTGGCCGATAAGATCTCTGAGATTGACCAGCCAGCTGGGTTGGTTTGGCTATTAAGTTAAATTTCACACTTTCTATTTTTGTATGTTTTACATTAAATTTCACTATTTAAAAAAAAGCATCAATCATCATCTTAAAAGTAAATCTTGATTACAAATTTACCACTCTCACCTAACATACATAACATATTTTATTATTTATTTAATATATAAAAATACTACATTATTCTCCAAAAGTCAATAAAGTTGGTCAAAAACAACTTTTCTTAAACTCCATATCTTCAGTAATTGTGCAGTTAAGTTGGGACGAAGGGTAATAGTTGAATTTTTTATATATTACAATATTAATTTTCATTAGCTTTTTATTGTAAATTTATACATCATAAACTTACAATATACAATTCATTAAGTTAACTACAATCATTCTTCAATTCGTTACTAGAAAATCCCAATTTAAATCATGATAATTTTTTTAATAAAATATATATCTAAACAATAAAAATAATAAAAGAATATAAAGTTTTCAAGTAAAAATATATTCCCTCCGTCCCATGAAAATTGTGACATTTTCTTTTTTGGGTTGTCCCAAAAAGTTGTCACATTTCATTTTAAGCATATAGGACCCGCCTAAAACAATTAATATATTCATATGAGGCCCACACACACCACACACACACACTAATACACCTATCAACTACACATTAAAATATTATATTCTCAACCCACCGCCCAATAAATTATTATACTCCTTAATTTCAGTATAAAAAAATGTTAGTACATCTCTAGTGGGATGAAGGGAGTATTACTTTTTGGAATAAATCATATTTTGTTTTAAAAAAAATCGATATTGATTCGCACAATCATAAAGAAGAAGTTCACACCACAATATCAGTTATATCATTAGAAAAGTATACGTGACAACAATACCATAATTTTCACACTTAATAGTATATATATATATATATATATATATATATATATATATATATATATATATATATATATATATATATATATATATATATATATATATATATATATATATATATATATAACATAATATGAGCTAATGACGTACATTAATTAGTATGTTTTATTTGGAATCATAAATTATAAAAATGATTGGTAATTACGTATTTATTTTTTTTATAAATTTATTATTATTATTATTAACAAGTATTTTATTTAATTTTTAAATTATAAATTAATGTCATTTTTTAATAGAAGATTATAAATTAATGTCATTTTTTTTATCAATTTATGCCATATATATGGGTATATTTTTATCAATTTATTATTATTATTATTATTATTATTATTATTAACAAGTATTTTAATGTGCTAATTAGTATTGTGCATGGGCCACATGAAAATATATTGATTGTTTTGTGTGCGTCTCATTTATAAAAAAATAGAAGTGTAACAATATTTGTGGGACGCACTATTTGGTAAAATGTGACAACACTCGTGAGACAAAGGGAATATATATTTTTAATACAATTGAGTGTGATTAAGGGAATATATTTGTTTAATTTTTAAATTATAAATTAATGTCATTTATTAATACAAGATTATAAATTAATATTTTTATTATTATCAATTTGTATCATACATGTTACTATTATCAATAAGTGTTTTATTTAATTTTTAAATTATGAATCAATGCCATATTTTAATATAGGATTATAAATTAATGTCATATTTTTTATTTATCACTCTAGGTCATACATAATAAATATGGGGTATATGCATAATTTTAGTAAAATGTAACAATATTTGCGAGACGGAGGGGAGTATATATTTTTGGTGAACTTTATATACTATAGAAAAGGTATTTTGGGGTATATTTTATAGATATAGTGGGTTGAGAAATATAATATTTTAATGTATAGTAGGTAACTGTATTAGTGTGTGTGTGCCCATAGAGATATATTAATAGTTTGTTGTGGGTCTCATTTACCAAAAAGAGAAATGTAATAATATTTGTGGACTATTTAATAAAATGTGACAACACTGCATGGGACCACATTTTGGTAAATGAACCCACACAAAACAATCAATATATCTCCATGGGGCCACACACAACTAATACAGTTGTCTACTATATATAGATTAAAATATTGGGTTGGTCTTGTGTGAAACCGTATCAAGTGAGATCATTTTACACTTTTTAAAATATTTATCACTTTCGCTATAAAATGTTATCATTTTTCATTTACACTATAAATTATTCATGAAATTGCATTATCACTTTTCATTAATTCAGTATCACTTTTTGGTATGATAGTTATTATTTTTCAGCCGTGTCACGTAAGGGCTTACATGAGACGATCTAACACAAGTTTTTGCCTAAAATATTATATTTACAACCCACTACACATTAAATGCAATATTCTTTAATCTTTGTGTAAACAGTAAGTGTAACAACATTCGTAAGACGAATGAAGTACTCCATATCACCATATCACAACTTCTAAGTTTCAAATATTAAAAGTTTCAAATACTAATAATATAGAATTCAAATAATATTAAAAAAATATTAATTAATAGTTATATATACATGTGATACCCGAACTTCTCACTACTCATTTGCCAATATAATTTAATTTGTGCTATTTGCATTTTATAATTATGTGATAATTATGTGGCAATTATCTGATAATAATGTGACAATTATGTGACAATTATTACAATATTTTATTTATCTTTACATTTTATTTGAGACATCCGTGACAAAAATGGTGACAATATGTGAATATATGTGTGCATAAATTTTTACGTACATTAATTTGGATATATAATTAAATTGTTTTGTGTGTATAAATATATTATTTCTTAATTATTAAGTATCACACGTGTTCTCGTAATAATAGTGTTAAGAAATGTACACGTATATGTATTAATTTGTATATATATTATATCTTAATTATTAAGTATTGCACATATATTCATAATGGATAATAATAATAATAATAATAAGATTTACTATAAATAGTATATACTAAATATAGTAAGTATTAAATAGTAAGTTGAGACGGTGTGTCAAAACCCTCACCTTGCCTCTTGATATATATGCATACCAACCCCTCATTTGGGGATTGAAAAACAGAAGCCGCAGCGAGAATAAAAAAAATAAAAAAGAAAGAAAAAAAGAGTGCGAGAGAAAAGAGAAGGAGAGAAAGAGAGAGAAAGGGAGAGAAAAGGAGAGGAAGAGAGAGAGAGGGAAGAGAAAAGAGGAGCATGCTGGAACGGGAAGGAAGGGATTAGTTATAGTTCTTCACGAGGTTATATTACTATCGGAATTCAGGTAAGTAGAAGTCCAACTACAATGCATAAACATGTTGTGTGTGAATTATTTGTGATTAATATGCGATAATTATGTTGTGAATTAATTGTGATTAGTTTAATTATGTTATGAATTATTTGAGATTAATTTATGATACAAGTGGATTTACGTTATTTGAGGTAAATAGGTATTCATCTGTCACTAAATATTATTTTATAAATTATTTGTGATAAACTTGTGATACAAGTTGTAGATTTATGTTATTTGAAATAATATCATTGTCCTATATAGATCTGTGTGATTGGAAACTGTTGGAAAAAATAGAAGATATTGGTTATCAGGATCTGTGTGATCCGAGATGAAGTTGTTATTCCAAAAAGGGATCCGTGTGATCCAAGGTGAAGTGGTTATTCTATAAATGGATCTATATGATTGAGGTGAAGTTGTTATTCTAAAAGTGTATATGTGTGAATTGAAGTTAAATTGTTGCTTTATTGTGATTAAATGTTGATATTGATATTGTAAATGATTTATGATGCATATTTAATTGTCTTGGTTGCATACCATGCATAAACATGAAAAATATTTTCCTAAAAAATAAATAAGATACTAATGGTGTGTGTGACCACTATATATGCATCTTTGTCAGGGTTCGGAAAAATCGTTCCTGACACTTTATTGTGGGTTCGAAAAAATCGTTCACAGTACTTTATTTTGGGGTTTGGAAAAATCATCCTACCACTGTGCCAGGGCTCGAAAAAATTATTCTTGGCACTATATTCGGGGTTCGAAAAAATCATCCCCATTGAGCTCATTTGGAGTGTATATCATAAGTGTGTCGTGGAGATCCCACAACGTGAACAGTTTTCAAAATAAAAGACACCAACTAGAAAGACTAGGAAATAGGCGATAGAAAAATAAATGCATTTTCATGCACTGTCATGCATGATTTCTACTTACTGAAATTTTTGTCTCACTAGTTTATGCATTGTAGGTGAGCCTATTGATGACTGAGTTTTGTGATGTGATTGTGCAAGTTGTGGAACTCCTACAGGATTTTGAGCGGATGTACATAGATGACGACCTGTTGGGCTAGGCCGTGAGTTTATTTTGTTTCCGCTGATATTTTGTTATGTCATGTAATAAGTATTGTCATGAGTTTGCCTGGATTGATGTGGTGTCAGAAACTGATGACGTATGTTAGACTATGGTTTTAAATATATTATGTGGAAAAAAATATATGCAGTTTTATAATGATGATATTTATGTTAATTAGTATTTGAATTATAAGTTATGTAAGGTGGGTCGTGTCAGAGAGGTATCAGAGCACGGTTTGGGTCCTGCAGACTATCTATGTACATGAGCTCATTCCTTGGGAGCGCAGCCTTGCGTGTAAGTGTTATTTTCATTCTGTGTTGTTATGTGTTTTATAAATTATATTGGCTATGTGGTGTAGGACTCGTAGTTAGTAGATAAAATGGTAAGGGCTACAGGTGAGAGTTCTGAAGGGGATAGGACTGCTGAGCAAGCAGCACCTACTGAAGGTAATAATCGTGATGGGGTGATTAATCGGCTGATGGAACTGGTAGAGCGCCAGTCCCAACAGATACAACAATTGATACAGCAGAGAGATGTGGGTGGACAACCAGAGGGTAATGGTAATCAAGATAGACGTCAAGTAGAATGTGTGAAAATAATTTGTGAGAGGTTTCGAAAGCTGAGCCCTCCGATATTTGAGGATGCAACAGACCCCATAGATGCAAAGAATTGGTTACGCACGGTGGAAAATATGTTTCAATACAGTAGAATTCCAGATGGGGATAGAGTGTTGTGTGTTTCTTTCATGTTACGAGGAAGTGCAGGCCACTGATGGGATACAATTAAAAGTATCAAGAATGTCACGACTATGACATGGGAAAGATTTAAGGAACTTTTCAGAAACAAGTACTTTACGGCACCAGTGAGAGCATTGAAGATGAACGAGTTCATACAGCTGAAGCAGGGTGGCATGTCAGTTACAGATTACCTTCGAAAGTTTGAGCAGTTGTAGAGGTTTGCAGAACACATGGTGAGTACGGAGGCACTAAAAGTGGAGAGGTTCGTGGAAGGCTTAAAGGCCTGAACTTTGCAGAGATGTGAGTATGGCGGGACTGCATGGAGCAACATACTCATAAGTTACAGAAAGGGCCCAGATTGCTGAACAAGCGGAGATGAGGATTAGACAAACGCAGGCTGTCAGACGCCAATTTCAACAGAAACCAGTGCTGCAGTTTGGGAGAGATGATAGGAGGCCGATGCCATTTCAAAGGCCGAAATCAAATATTCAAGTGGAGCAAGGACAGAGATAAGGAGAACCAAACAAGCGTCCCAAATTCGATCAGGGTAAGGTGCCACCAGCGTCACTACTACCTATATGTCCAAATTGTCTTAGACCACACGGTGGGGAGTGTCGCATTCCTCTAAAAACTTGTTACACATGCGGAGAGAAGGGACATATGACTACTACTTGTCCTAAGAAAGGGAAGCAAGGATAGCAGGAAAGAGCTCCAGCTAGGGTGTACATATTGACACGGGAGGAGGCAGATGCGAATCCCTCAATTGTCACGGGTAAGTTTTCTATTCTTGGTACTTCTACATATGTGCTATTTGATTCTAGAGCACACATTCATTTGTATCCACTGAGTATGTGAGGAAGTTGGTTAGAACATCTAACTTGATAGAAGCTAATTATGAGGTGATGATACCTTCTAGTGAGTCAAAGCAAATCAATCAACTTCTTCGAGGTTGTGTTATTCCTATTGAAGGAAGACAACTCCTCGCTGATTTGATTTTGTTAAGTATGAATGATTATGATATCATATTGGGTATGAATTGGTTGTCAAAGTATGGTACTACAATAGATTGTCAGAAAAAGAGTATCACTTTTCAGCCATTGGGTGGAGAACCATTCACTTTTATTGGGATCAAGAAGAACTTTAGATTTCCTGTGATATCAGCAGCAAAAGCACAGCGATTGCTGAAAAGTGGTTGTGAGGGTTATTTGTGAGTGTGATGAATGTTGAAGGACATCAGTGTCCAATCCTCGGTGATGTACCAGTAGTTTGAGAATACCCGGAGGTATTTCCAGACGATCTTCTAGGTTTGCCACCAGACCGAGAAATAGAGTTTGTTATTGAGCTACAACCAGGAACTGCTCCTATATCTAAAGCGCTATACAGAATGGCACCAGCTGAACTGAAGGAATTGAAGATACAGTTGCAAGAGTTGCTAGACAAAGGATTTATCCAACCTAGTTTCTCACCTTGGGGAACACCAGTTTATTTCGTTCGTAAGAAGGATGGCACATGGAGGATGCGCATCGATTACCGAGAGCTCAACAAAGTTACAATCAAGAATAAGTATCCATTGTCCCGCATTGATGATTTGTTCGATCAACTACAGGGTGCAGCTATCTTTTCAAAGATTGATTTGCGATCAGGGTATCATC
This sequence comes from Pogostemon cablin, assembly GCA_023678885.1. Classification (NCBI taxonomy): domain Eukaryota; kingdom Viridiplantae; phylum Streptophyta; class Magnoliopsida; order Lamiales; family Lamiaceae; genus Pogostemon; species Pogostemon cablin. The sequence continues at coordinate 25,741,207 of CM042961.1, read as the reverse complement.
AGTTGAAAATAAAAGAGGAAGATATTCCAAAAACTGCATTCAGTACAAGTTATGGACATTATGAGTTTTGGTGATGCCATTCAGTTTGACGAATGCTCCGGCAGCACTTATGGATTTGATGAATAGAGTATTTCAAGAATTCCTCGATAAGTTTGTGATTGTGTTTATCGATGACATTCTGATTTACTCTAAGAATAAGGAGCATCATGCGCTGCACTTGAGAAAGGTGTTAGAGATTCTGAAGGAGAAGCAGTTGTATGCGAAGTTCAAAAAGTGGGAGTTCTGGTTAGACCAAGTTGTTTTCTTGGAACACGTAGTATCAGGAGAAGAAATTTCAGTGGATCCAAGCAAAGTTAACGTAATCCATGATTGGCCACAACCCTCAAATCCCACTGAGGTTCATAGCTTTCATGGATTGGCGGGATATTATCGAAGGTTTGTTGAAGGATTTTCCAAGATCGCTTCACCATTAACACAGTTGACCAGGAAAAATGTGAGGTTCACATGGACGGAGGCATGTGAACAAAATTTTCAGGAATTGAAGAGACGATTGACATCAGCACCTATCTTAACTATTCTTATGGACACAGGAAACTTCAAGGTTTATAGTGATGCTTCGAAGAATGGTCTTGGATGTGTACTGATGCAGAATGGGAAAGTGATAGCATATGCATCCAGACAATTAAGGGAATACGAGAAGAACTACCCCACCCATGATTTGGAGTCACTACAAGAAATTAGGTTTTTAGCCACACATATATGTGTAGTTAATAGTTACAAATGTGTGAAAAATATCTTTTACTCACACATATTGTAAATGTAGGTTTTTAGCCACACATAATATGTGTAGTTAATAGTTACAAATGTGTGAAAAATATCTTTTACTCACACATATTGTAAATGTTCACATGTGCCACTGTAATTATGTTGATAAATATTTTTACTTACACATTACCTATGAGTGGGCGAATATTAGACATTTACCTACACTTATATGTGTCAACAAATACCTATTTTATGTGAGACTGATTCCTTTGATCAAATCACATTTATGACGTGGCATTGATGTGAAGGGTGACATGCCCGATGATGTGGCATTATCGATAATTGACACGTGGCGATAATTATGTGTGGTAAAATTGATATTATGTGTAGGTAAAAATTAATATTATGTGATTAAAATTACGTATGCGTAGATAAAATTTAAAATTTATGTGTAGCTAATAATAAATCATATTTTTATAACATAAAGTTTAAATTATGATCAAATAATTTTATTATTCAACACATTTAAATGTAAAATTTAACTTCATCATGAATTTAAAATTATCATTCATGAAAAATTAAAATTCAAAATTAAGAAATATATACGTGAACAAAAAATTTAGATCCTGAAAGAAACTAAGAAAAATATGCTATTTTAAAAAAAATAAAATAATAATAATAACCTATCTAGCAGGTTACAAAAGTAATAAGAAAACAATAACATGCATCTTTAAAATTTGACTTGGACACCATTAAGCAGCAGCTAACGATCCACCAATCATAAGACTATTAGAGAAGCTTGTACAGTGCTCTTCAAAAGGCAAAAGGAAAAATCATCAGCAGGACCACATTAGCTTGCCAAAATACCAATTAGAATAAAAATGAGAAAATACCATCAGATTGGATCATTGTTTCATTCCAAATCAATCAACAACTTATATTCATTAATTAATTATACCATACCAGTTCAAAAATGAGAAAAATAACAAACATAAGCAATAAGCCGATTAAATCATCAATAGAATATTAAACTCAATGGAATCAAAGAATACAATAAACCCCATAATAATTAACATATTAATTTCAAAACATTATGATAATCATAAAAAAGTTAAAGAAAAAAGTGAATTCTCTACAGAGACTACATACCTTCTTAACAATAGAAATGCCACTTTAATTGAGTAGAAATACTTTGACAATTCTTCTTACTCCTCGGTGTTATCTTTCACGAGAGGAATCGAAAATCTAAAGAAGACGAAACCAAGAATTTTTTTTGTGATGGATTTAAATGCACAGTAGGAATGATGAAAAATATATGAATCCTAGAAATTTGGGATTTTCTTTTAAGGGGGAATGCATAGATATATATGTAAAAGATATATGGAAGATAAAATATATATAGAAGATGAAAGATTTGAAATAAATCTACCGATTTTTTCTCTCCCGGAAAAAAAAACGTGGATCATTCTTTCCTTCATTATACTCTTACAATAATTAAATAAAAATATATATTATTAACTAAAAAATTTATAAATTATATATATGTATTTTATAATAAGAAAAATAAATAGATAAAAACAAATATATTAAAGATATAACAATATTTTATTTGTGTATATTGAACATATAATTAGTTAAAATAATTAAATCAAATAAAAATTATAAAAAATAAAACAAAACTAATTAAATTATTTAAAATTTGGCATGTCAGTTTTTTAGGAGAATCTATGCTCAAATTCAAATAAATTATAAGTCACGTGAATTCTTTTAGCCACATTAATCACACCTATAAGATTTATGACTGTGATAATATTTATCGACCACGTCAGCACATCTGCAAAAGTCATGATAATTTTTAGTCACACATTATCACATATATAATTATGTGAAGTTAAATACTATATCATTAACCACACATGAATTACATTTAAATTTAAGTGTGGCAATATTAAAATATGTATAACCACGTCAGCAAAATATAAAAAAACATCAAAAATCACCGTGTCTAAATTTTCGGGATTAATTTAGAAAATTTTTAAGAAGTTGCTAGTTGTATTTAACCACATATATGAAATGTAAAAAACTAAGTTAATACACCTCAACTCATTACCCATACTTTTTAAAATTATGTGTCACAATTCAACTACACATAGAATGTGTGGGCATTTTATGTGTGGCCAAAAATCTAATTTCTTATAGTGAGTTAGCCGCAGTGGTGTTTGCACTCAAGATTTGGAGGCATTATCTGTACGGGGAGCGTTGTGAGATCTATACTGATCATAAGAGTTTGAAGTATTTTTTCACTCAAAAAGAATTGAACATGAGGCAGAGAAGATGGCTGGAACTAGTGAAGGACTACGACTGTGTTATCAATTATCATCCGAATAAAGCCAATGTCGTTGCTGATGCATTGAGCCGAAAGGCAATACAGAGTGTAGCTGCTATGATCCTAAATCAGAAACCAGAGTTGCTTGATTTGCAAAGGATGGGTGTGGAGATCATTCAAGAATGATCATTGGAAGCAAAGATGGCATCTCTGACACTTCGACCAACTTTGATGGATCAGATTCGACAGGAGCAAGAGGCGAATAAGTAGTTTGATAAGATAAATAATGATATCAGCTCTGGAAAGTCTTCTGACTATCAATTAACAGACAGTGGTGTAATTCGTTATAGAGGTCGATTATGTCTATCTGAAGTGGAAGACATTCGGAAAGAAGTGATGGCAGAAGCTCATTCAACACCGTACTCTATACATCTAGGAGCTACTAAGATGTATAGAGATTTGAAGCCACATTATTGGTAGCCAGGGATGAAAAGAGATGTCGCCCAATATGTGGAGTAATGTTTGACTTGTCAGCAAGTCAAAGTCGAGCATCATAGACTAGCAGGAACTTTACAGCCTTTATTTATTCCAGGGTGGAAGTGGGAGAATATCACTATAGATTTTGTTATCGGGCTACCACAAACAGTAAAAGGTCATGATGCCATTTGGGTTATTGTGGATCGATTGACTAAGTCTGCTCATTTTCTTCCTATTAGTTCTAAGTATTCCATGGATCGCTACGCACAGTTTTATATCCAAGAGATTGTCAGATTCCATGGAGTACCACTTACCATTGTATCAGATAGAGACACAAAACTTTTGTCTGCTTTCTGGAAAGTTTGCATAAGGCGTTGAGGACACAGTTATCTTTCAGCACATCATTCCATCCACAAACTGATGGTCAATCGGAGCGTACAATACAAATTTTGGAGGATATGCTCAGAGCATGTGTGTTAGATTTTCAAGGTCAGTGAAGTAAATTTTTACCTTTGATAGAGTTCTCGTACAATAACAGTTATCAGTCTACTATCAGGATGGCTCCATATGAAGCATTGTATGGGAGAAAGTGTAGATCTCCAGTACATTGGGATGAAATTGGAGAGAGAAAACTTTTGGGTCCGAACTAGATTCGTGAAATGTCAGAAGTTGTTACCCGTATTCGAGAGAATATGAAAATTGCTTAGGATCGACAGAAAAGTTATGCAGACAAATGAAAAAGGGAATTGAAATTTGAAGTGGGTGATCAGGTATTCTTGAAAGTATATCCAATGAAGGGGATAATGCGGTTTGGAAAGAAAGGGAAACTCAGTCCAAGATATGTTGGTCCATTCACTATCATTGAGAGAGTTGGAAGTGTTGCCTATAAGTTGGAGTTACCAGCATCGATGTCTAGAGTACATGACGTGTTTCATGTGTCTGTGTTGAGGAAGTATGTTCTAAATCTATCTCATATTCTCAGGCAGGAACCAGTTGGTTGAAAGAAGATTTGAGTTATGAAGAGATACCAGTTGAGATTTTACGGCGAGAAATGAAAAAGCTCAGAAATAAAGAGATACAATTAGTTAAGGTATTATGGAGAAACCAGTTAGTTGAAGAGGCTACTTGGGAAAGAGAGGACGAAATGATGGCTAAGTATCCAGAACTCTTCAAGTAAGTAAATTTCGAGGACGAAATTTTTATAAGATAGGGAGGATGTGATACCCGAGCTTCTCACTACTCATGTACCAATATAATTTAATTTGTGCTATTTGCATTTTATAATTATGTGATAATTATGTGGCAATTATGTGATAATAATGTGACAATTATGAGATAATTGTTACTATATTTGATTTATCTTTACATTTTATTTGAGACATCCGTGACAAAAATGATGACAATATGTGAATATATGTGTGCATAAATATTTATGTGGATTAATTTGGATATATAATTAAATTGTTTTGTGTGTATAAATATATTATTTCTTAATTATTAAGTATCACACGTGTTCTCGTAATAATAATAGTGTTAAAAAATATACACGTATGTGTATTAATTTGTATATGTATTATATCTTAGTTATTAAGTATTGCACGTATATTCGTAATGGATAATAATAATAATAATAATAATAATAATAATAAGATTTACTATAAATATTATATACTAAATATAGTAAGGATTAAATAGTAAGTTGAGGCGGTGGGTCAAAATCCTCACCTCGCCTCTTGATATATATGCATACCAACCCCTCATTTGGGGATTGAAAAACATTAGTCGCAGCGAGAATAAAAAAAAGAAAGAAAAAAGAGTGCGAGAGAAAAGAGAATGAGAGAAAGAGAGAGAAATTGATAGAAAATGAGAGGAAGAGAGAGAGGGAAGAGAAAAGAGGAGCATGCCGGAACGGGAAGGAAGGGATTAGTTATAGTTCTTCACGAGGTTATATTATTGTCGGAATCCATGTAAGTAGAAGTCCAACTACAATGCATAAACATATTGTGTGTGAATTATTTGTGATTAATATGTGATAATTATGTTGTGAATTAATTGTGATTAGTTTAATTACGTTATGAATTATTTAGGATTAATTTATGATACAAGTGGATTTATATTATTTGAGGTAAGTAGGTATTCATCTGTCACTAAATATTATTTTGTAAATTATATGTGATAAACTTGTGATACAAGTTGTGGATTTATATGATTTGAAATAATATCATTGTCCTATATAGATCTGTGTGATTGGAAACTGTTGAAAAAAAGAGAAGATTTTGGTTATAAGGATCTGTGTGATCCGAGATGAAGTTGTTATTCTAAAAAGGGATCTGTGTGATCCAAGGTGAAGTGGTTATTCTATAAATGGATCTATGTGATTGAGATGAAATTATTATTCTAGAAGTGGATCTGTGTGAATTGAAGTTAAATTGTTTCTTTATTGTGATTAAATGTTAATATTGATATCGTAAATGGTTTGTGATGCATATTTAATTGTCCTGGTTGCATACCATGCATAAACATGAAAAGTATTTTCCTCAAAATTAATAAGATACTAATGGTGTGTGCGGCCACTATATATGCATCTCTGTCAGGGTTCGGAAAAATCATTCCCGATACTTTATTTTGGGTTCGAAAAAATCGTTCCCAGTACTTTATTTTGGGATTCGGAAAAATCGTCCCTACCACTCTGCCAGGGTTCGGAAAAATCATTCTCGGCACTATATTCGGGATTCGAAAAAATCATCCCCATTGAGCTCATTTGGGGTGCATATCATAAGTGTGTCGTGGGGATCCCGCAACGTGAACAGTTTTCAAAATAAAAGAGACCAACTAGAAAGACTAGGAAATAGGTGATAGAAAAATAAATGCATTTTCATGCACTGTCATGCATGATTTTTATTTACTGAGATTTTTGCCTTACTAGTTTATGCATTGTAAGTGAGCCTATTGATGACTGAGTTTTGTGATGTGACTGCGCAAGCTGTGGAGCTCCTACAAGGTTTTGAGTGGATGTACATAGATGACGACATGTTGGGTTAGGCCGTGAGTTTATTTTATTTCCGCTGATGTTTTGTTATGTCATGTAATAAGCATTGTCATGAGTTTGCTTGGATTGATGTGGTGTCAGAAACTGATGAGTATGTTAGACTATGGTTTTAAATATATTATGTGAAAAAAAAATATATGCAGTTTTATAATGATGATATTTATGTTAATTAGTATTTGAATTATAATTTATATAAGGTGGGTCGTGTCAATCCACATAATATATTTCAATTCAAATAGAATTTTAATTATTAAATATAATTTAATAACATTGTGATAACCTATTTCCGTGCATCGCACAGATCAGGTGCTAGTATATGTTAAATCTCAATATTACATGTGCATTAGATTGCAATATTTAAATAACTAAATGAATTATATTATTTTTTTTTATTATGCCTATCACCTAATAATTTATATAGATAATTATCAGGAATATGTTTGTGTCTAAAAATAATTATACATATAAAAAAAACTATATATTATATACTTAATTCAAACAAATGCTTTTTTCACTAAGAATTCATATCGCATCATTATTGCCAAATCTAAACAATAAAATTTTAAGATTTTCAATGTATAATTATTGGGATGGTGTCAATAAATTTATCTTTATGTATTTGATTTTCCAACTTGCCCGTCTTCTTAAATTAGATAATATGATTCGTTTTTCTATAAAAAAATTGAATAAAATACATCTAATAACTTAAATTATTAGAATATAATAACAGTGTAATGCAAACCATTTTACATGCATTGATTTAAGGGATAATATGGGGTGCACCCATACTCCTTAAAAGTGTATAAGTTAAATTTAGGGTTGTAATTATTCATTTAATTTTTATTTACTTTTTAAATTTAAATCTCAGGTGATGTTCAATTGATTTAAGATCTAATGTTTAAATTTACAGGTGCACAACAGTTAAACTCTTTTACGGTAAATCTACACAAATTATCAAATTATTTATTTTAATATGTTAATAAATACTATCATTAAATCGACATTAAATTGAGGCAAAGACTTGTGTGAGACCGTCTCACATAAACTCTTACGTGAGACGGTAAGAAAGTGATAACTTTTATACTAAAAAGTGACACTAAATTAATAAAAAGTGATAATGTTATATCATGAACAATTTATAATATAAATGAAAAGTGATAACATTTTATATCGAAAGTGATAACATTTTATAGCGAAAGTGATAATTATTTTAAAAAGTATAAAATGGTCTCACGTGAGACGGTCTCACACAAAATCTACCCTTAAATTGATTGATTCAATTATAAAAATTAAGAGAATAAATCATAGGAATAATTATTGAAAAAATAAATCAAAATACACATTAAATTTTATGATAATTTTGATGTGCAACTGGTGCACCAATACACTTTAGGATTTATGGGCAAATTTAAAATATAATGATAATTAAAATTAAAAAAAAATAAATTTAACATTTAATCTAAATGTGTGTACTAATTAATTTAAGATCTAAATGTTACATGTGCACCATTAGGCCATATGCACATGTAACACTTTAAATTTTAATAGTCAATTAGAAAATAGAAAAATATATAATACTATAATTAATTTTTGAAAATCAATCTTATAATAAATTAATTTAAAAATAAAAATTAGTTATGTAAGGAAAATATTGAATAACATTTACAACAATTTAAAGTGTTATGTTAATAATAATTGTAAAAGTTAAATATGATTATTGATTGATTGACTGACATTTTAACTAAGAAAATTAAATATGGTGATTTATATTAACATTAATTAAATCATAGTAACTCATTCAATAAAAATGAAACAGAAAATCTTAAATAAAAAAGTTTATTAATAATGAATAAAAAATTAGCATATTCCCTTTTTAATACTCCATAAATTGAAATATTTAATTTGCATAGGTAGTGAAATACAATTAAATAAACAATTTAAACTAATACACTAAAATATTAAATAGAGAGTTATTCATGAGTTAAAATTAGATTCGTACCCTCTAAAAATCTAATATTACAATTTATTAATAAGATAAATAAATAAGAATACAATCTTAAACTAATTTAAATATAAAATTTATTTTTGTAGTAATTGCTTACTTGATAAATTATGAATTTTATAATAATGATAACATAATTAGTTAAAATATCATTTTACACATTCATTATTTATTTATTTATTTATTATTATTATTATTATTATTATTATTATTATTATTATTATTATTATTATTATTATTATTATCTTCGAAATAATTTAAAATAAAAATATTGTATAAAATTATTTTTCTAGTAATGATAGGAATCTATGAATTTCATTATTAAAGAATGAGAATTAATAATTAAGATTTAATATTGAATAATAAAATATAATGGCAAAAACTTGTGTGCACCCGGGCGCACGGGCACATTCCGTGTACTTTTAAAATTTTGTGTTAAATTGTATACCCTTTAGTATAAAGATATGTACCCTTTATTTTCTGAAGAAAATAAAAAATATTAATGAAAAGTATATACCCTTCAGAATAAAATGGTGTACCCTTATTAATTAAAGTGTATACCTTTTAGAACAAAATAATGTACCATTATCCATAATACTAAATTCTAAATGCACACAGTGTGCTCTCGAGCGCAAGCAATCCTCACTCAATTATAATTTAAATTAATAAAATAAACAAATAACATTAATAATTAAGTATAAATTGATTATCAATTTAAAATAGCCAAAGCCCTTTGTGGGACATAGTTTATATGATTAAATTTTAAAATTGAAAATATAGAAGAATAATAATAATGATCTAAAATCAACTAAAAAATAAGAATTAAAACATTAAATTTATACCATTATCTTAATTCATTATTTTCAAAATGAGAAAGTAAGTAATAATTACAACTTAATAATTTCTTTAGCACTTATTGTTGTCGTACATAGTATTGGAAGGCATTTACATGAGTCATTGGAAAAATAATAAACATATTTATATTACTTAGATGTAAAGTACATTGCTAACGAAGTAAAATCCACATATTGACGACAATCACAAAAATGTTTACCGGAATCATCCACTTTTTTCCCCTTTAATTGTTGCTTTTGGGAGTTTTGATTCACATTTCACCATTTAGTGCTTATGCACATCTTAAGTTTGATGATTTCCACTTCATTTTCTTCTTCCAACATGATAATCTTTCTTCTTTCTCTTCCAGTATTCCATATACTACCTAATACATAGACATTCTATCCATAATGATAAATCCAAAAAAAAACATCCAATTAAATATATTGATATGCATACGAGAAATGAAATGTGACGACTAAAAGTGAAATGAAATGTGACACAAATGTCTTAGAATGCATAGCTATTTATTTATATGTAAGTTTGAAAATAAAGACATAAGTAATACAGTAAATATTTCCTTTATTTTCTAAATAAACCAATGATTATCCATTAAGATATATACTATAATAATAATGAATTAATCATAATCCTTAAATTTAGCAAAAAAAAAAAAGTTTATTACATATTAATGAAAATCAAGATAGGTTCTATCAAGAAAAAAATAAAAGAAAAAAGATTTAGATAAAAAAAATTATGTATAGAAAAAACTTAAAATACTCTCAGCATGCCATGTTATCACGGAGAACGTAGAGACATGCCAACTCAGTAGAAAAAAACTGCTGTATAGATGTTTTTAGATTTGGCAAAGACTTGGGTAGACCGTCTCATGGATCCTCTCTTATGTGATACGGATCATCCATTAACCTAACAAAATAGTTTTTAAGGGCCCTATTTGATTGATATGAAATTAGATTATTAAAAAATTAACTATAGAGTAAAATTAATTGGGTCTAAACAAATTTAAAGGGTCTTGTTAGGTTGATATCAAATTAAAAAATTTTAAAATTAACTATGAAATGAAAATTAATTAGGCCTTACTTTTATACAATTTTTCTACGTTTTTTTAATTTATATTTTTATTATTTAAAAATGTAACAATTTAAATTTATTTTTAATTTAAATGTTATACATTTATAAAATGCGATAATATTTTTAAAAAATAGTAATATATTTTTTAATATAAAAAAATACTGATAAAATAAAAGTGATAATATCTTATTTGAATTATGTTATGAATAATAATTAAAATTTAGACTTATGTTATAAAATAAAAGTTATGAATAATAAGTAATGTTAAAGACTTATGTGAGTTCGTCTTACGAATGACTTCTGTGACAAGGATAAGAAGTGATAACCTTTATAAGGAAAAATGATACCCAATTGGTGAAAAGCGATAACGGTGATGTGAACATTTCATAACAATTTATATTATAAATAAAATGTGATTATATTTAAAAACAATGGTGATAATATCTTTAATAAAAAGTTATAAATAATTTAAAAAGTGAATTTCACAAACAATTTATAGAATTGATAAAAAGTGATAAATATTTTTAATAAATGTAATACCAAGAAAAAGTGATAACTGACCAATTGAATTATTTTATAAATAATTAGTAGGACAAATAAAAAGTGATAACATTTGTAATAAAAAGTAATATGCAATCAATGAAAAGTGATAATCGTCCATTCGTACAATTTTATAAACCATTCGTGAATAAATAAAAATTATAATAATTTTAATAAAAAAGTGAGACATAATCAATAAAAAGTGATAATCAATATTTACTTTATGATCAATTTGTAAAATGAATAAAAAGTGATAACATTTATTATTAAAAGTGATACCTGATTATGAATTTTCTAAAAATAAAAATAAATATATAGTATAATTTAATAATTAATAAAATAATTTATTTATTAAAGAAATACTAAAAATAATGTTCAATTATTTGATGATGCTAACAACGAATGCGCGCTTCCCCTAAACAGATTTAGGCTTAATCACAATTAATATATGCGTAACGTTAAATACACACCCTTTTTTATTGAATACATACCCCTTATTAATGTACACTCCCTTTTAATTTTTTAAATCCTAATTTTATTATATACACACCCCTAAAAACCCAAATTTATCTTTTTAGTTTTAAGTTTATACACACCCTCAAATTCCACATCCCACCTCGCCGCCCCTCTCCACGTCGGAGAATCTGCGCCCGTACGTCGCATGGAAGCATGGGTCCCCACTAACAGAATGAGTAGATCGACCCCGAACGCAATCTACATTATCCAGACCACAGCTTGGAGGTTTTCTTTGGCTACTAATAGGAGTAAATAAAGGGAATTTTATTTGATTGTATATTTGATTTATTTGATTGTATAGCTTTCCTTATTCGACTCCACAAATTGTGGATCGCTGTTTGTAATCTGTATATTTATACCTCAATATACATGATCACCACTCACGGTAAATATTATCCCAAACACTAATCCTCACATGGTATCAGCCAGGTTCATGCTCTGAACCTATCCCTTTCTGCCATCGATCTGTTCTTCTTCTTCTTCTTTGTCTCTTTTCTCTTCATCTGTTTCTCATGGCTGGCGTCGATACACTTCCTATCACCACCATGATTAACATGACTCCCATCAAGTTGGATCCAACCAATTATCTCTCATGGCGTAGACAAATCACCCACATGGTTTCTTGCTTCGATCTCACTTCGTTCCTTGATCCATCCGCCACGGTTCCCACCGCCACTATCACCGACGCGGCCGGCGTAGAATCTCCAAACCCCTCCTTCACTGTGTGGAAGATGAAGGATATGAAACTACTTATTGTGATCTATACATCCCTCTCATCTGATGCAGCGTCCGAATGTATTGACGCGACCACGTCGCTCGCCGCTTGGACCACCCTTGAATCGGTCTACTCCTCCTCATCCCGCCACCATCAACTGAGAGAGGAATTGCTCTCTCTTCGTCGTGGTGACTCCACCATTGATGATTACGGGCGGAAATTCAAAGCCCTCTGCGATCAGCTTCATGCGATCGCGAAGCCAATCGATGAGGCTGAAAAAAGCCACCTCTTCTTGCGTGGTTTAGGTCTCCAATTTGCTGGTTTTGCGGATACCAGGATGGCCTTAACCCCTGTTCCCTGCTTCCGTGACCTTCTAAGTCAAGCCAAACAATTTGACTTGATGTTGAAGTCGATAGAGGGGTCCCCGGCGTAGGTATCCTTCTTTGCAGATCGGCGAACCCCCCCTGTCGCGATCTGGTGCTCAAGGCCGAGGGCCTTCTGGCGACGGCTCGCAGCAACAAGGCCGCGGGTCTGGCAGAGGACGGGGTTTCAATGGCAGCCGCGGAAATAATGGTGGCCGCGGGTTCGGGCAGCGTGGTGGACGGCCGGACTCAGGAGGCAGATTTTCCAGAAATAACTATTCGGGTTTTAATGGCGAGCGACGTCAATTTGTACCTCGATGTCAAATTTGTCGGGGGGAGCACTACGCCGACAAGTGCCCCCGGTATCTTGCTCTTCGCGATGGTGTAGCCGCCGCGAACCTAGCTGAGGCCTTTGCCTCCTCTTGCTACATCTCTGACCCGTCCTCAGATTGGTACATCGATTCGGGTGCCTCCGCTCACATCACAAATCAGAACGCTGCCTTGTCCTCTTACGAGCCTTATTCGGGTAATAATAAAGTTATTGTTGGGAATGGTAATTGCTTGCCTATTACACACATTGGTTCTTATGATTTATCTGCCGATATCACACTGTTGGATGTTCTGGTAGTACCACATATCACAAAGAATCTTCTGTCTATCAGTAAACTGACTTCAGATTATCCTGTTAATGTCGTGTTCTTTGATAAATCCTTTATAATTCAGAATCGAGTGACAAGTCGAATGGTGGGCCGGGGAAGATGTGAAAATGACTTATACATCCTTGATAAAGGGATTCCAACCTTGATGACAGCTGTGAGAGAAAATAAATTGAAGGCCAGTTTTGAGTTATGGCATTTACGCTTGGGGCATGTCCCATTTTCTGTCATTTCAGTTTTGAACAAACTTGGACACTTATCCGTAACTTCTGTTTTACCTAGTCCTAAACTATGCTCCTCCTGCTAGTTGGCGAAGAGCAAGAAACTGTCTTTTCAATTGAATGATAAACGTGCTGAACATGTTTTGGATTTGATACATTGTGATTTATGGGGGCCAGCACCAGTTGTTACTTCTACTGGTTTTCGGTACTATGTGGTTTTTGTGGATGACATTTCCAGATTCTCTTGGATTTATCCGTTACGCAGGAAATCTGAATTCTTTGACACTTTGGTACAGTTTCATGCTTTTATTTGTACACAATTTTCAAGGCAAGTTAAAATTTTTCAAAGTGATGGTGGCACTGAGTTTATAAATTCAAAGGTGCGTGATTTCATGCATACCAATGGAATTCTACATCGAATTTCATGCCCTTACACTCCTCAACAGAATGGTAGGGCTGAAAGGAAGCATCGTCATATTACAGAAATTGGTTTGTCAATGCTCTTTCATGCTAATGCTACAGCTCACAAACTAGAACCGAGAAGTCGTCCTTTCATTTTTCTAGGGTACAACAGTGTTCAAAAGGGGTTTCGTTGTCTAGATCCTCTGACATCTAGAATCTACACAACTCGTCATGCTCAGTTTGATGAATTTTTATTTCCCTTTTCCACTGACTCTTCTTCTGTTCATACAACAGATTTGGATATATCATCCTTTACAGATGCACCTGATTCTTACTCGAGGTCTCCTTCTCCTCGTGGTTGTCCTGTGTCAGACACACAAGTGCGAGACATTATTACTTCAGAAGATCCCGGTGACCTCCCTGAGCAACCCGTTCCTGCTAACCTGCCGAATGGGGAGAATCTAGATGCTCCCGGCGACGGAGCTGCTGAGCAGCCCGATGATGGAGTTGCCGAGCCCACACCACAAGGTGCACCTCAACGTGCTCCTCGGCAACATGTTCCAAGACCGCCACCCCCTCCGCATCACATGATCACGAGGGCACGAGATGGAATTTTTAAACCAAAGTACCCGGTTAACATTGCCTCTACAGCATTACTTTCTTCACTTGCCACTGTACCTGAACCCCGGGGTTTTAAATCAGCTGCAAAACATCAGCATTGGATGGCTGCCATGCAGGAGAAAATTGATGCCCTACATTCTAACGATACTTGGGATCTTGTTCCTCGACCGCCTGATACTAATATTGTTGGTTCTAAATGGGTGTTTCGCACGAAATACCATTCTGATGGCAATATTGAGCGCCACAAGGCTCGCCTTGTTGTGCAAGGGTTCACCCAGATTCCGGGAACAGACTTCCATCACACATTCAGCCCGGTTGTCAAGGCTTCTACAGTTCGACTTATTCTGACCCTTGCAGTTCAGCATTCCTGGCCCCTACATCAGCTGGATGTCAAGAATGCATTTCTCAATGGCGTTCTTGATAAGCCTGTCTTTATGGCACAACCTCCGGGTTTCTTGGATCCTCGCTTTCCCACTCATGTTTGTCGTCTAAAGAAATCCTTATATGGTCTCCGTCAGGCTCCTCTGGCTTGGTTTCAGAGGTTCAGCACCTATCTCTACGGTCTGGGTTTTCTCCGTAGTCAATGTGATCCGTCCTTGTTTCATTTCCACAGAGGTTCTTTCGTCATTTATCTTCTGTTGTACGTAGATGACATTGTGGTTACGGGCAATGATCCACAGCTATTGGAGGACTTCATCTCCAGAACCCATGCTGAATTTGCTATAAAAGATCTTGGTCGTCTCAGCTACTTCCTCGGTCTTGAAGTGTCTTATACCGAGAACGGACTCTTCGTTGGCCAAGCAAAGTATGCGTATGATATTCTTGAGCGAGCGAAGTTATTAGATTCAAAACCTGTTTACACACCTCTTGTAACGGGTGAATCTCTTGTCAGTGATTGAGATCCTTATTCTGATCCGACATTCTACAGGTCCCTTGTTGGTGCTCTACAGTACTTAACCATTACAAGACCGGATCTTTCTTATGCAGTTAGTTCAGTAAGCCAATTTCTACAGAATCCTACTGTTGTGCATTTTCAGGCGGTCAAGCGCATTTTGCGGTATGTTAAAGGAACAATCAACCATGGGCTCGTCTTCACTCGATGGAAAGATTCTTCGATTGTCGGTTACTCTGACGCTGATTGGGCCCGTTGTCCTGAGACACGACGCTCGACTTATGGGTATTCAATATTTCTTGGTGGCAACCTTGTTTCTTGGAATGCTAAGAAACAACCAACTGTGGCTCGCTCTAGTTGTGAATCTGAATATCGAGCAATGGCAAATGCTTCAGCTGAACTCATATGGGTCACTAACCTTCTCCGTGACATACGCGCCCCCTCTGTTGCTCGACCTATACTGCTTTGCGACAACAGTAGTGCTGTGTTTTTGAGCCAGAATCCAGTAGCGCACAAGCGGGCTAAACATATTGATATTGACTATCACTTTGTCAGAGAACTAGTCTCTTCTGGAAAGCTAGAGACTAAATTTGTGCCTTCCAACCTGCAAATTGCTGACATCTTCACTAAGAGTCTTCCTCGTCCTGCATTCGAGTTACTGCGTACCAAGCTCTGCGTCTGTCTGCACCCCACGCATCGCTTGACGGGGGGTAATAGGAGTAAATAAAGGGAATTTTATTTGATTGTATATTTGATTTATTTGATTGTATAGCTTTCCTTATTCGACTCCACAAATTGTGGATCACTGTTTGTAATCTGTATATTTATACCTCAATATACATGATCACCACTCACGGTGAATATTATCCCAAACACTAATCCTCACAGCTACTACCCGCGGACCTGTACGGCTCATGCGACGGCAGTTCGGCGAAGGAAGACGGGTGGAGACTGGAAAAGACTAACCCAGAGGAAGGTACTGTTCCAGTGAACAGGTTGTTGGAGACATTGAAGTTCCTGAAAGTGGTGCAGTTGTTGAAATTCGATGGAGTGGCTCCTGTAAAAAAGTTATTGGATAAATCGATTTCTAAAATGCAAGGGAGAGTTGAAATCTCCCATGGGATGATCCCTATTAGAAAATTCTTGCTCAAATTCAGGAGAATCAGGTTCTCCCAATGCCCAATGTCCAACGGAATGCTGCCATTAAAATTATTTCCATCGAGCTCGATTCAATAAAAATACCCACATCCTATGAAATTTGGAATCTTGCCATGAAGGAATAGGTTCTTTTCATCATCGAGGCCATGAAGTTGAAATTGCTTCTCTCTTTATTGCAAATGTCTGTTTTAATTTGTGTTGATTCTTTTATAATCTAACAATTTTTTATTTTGATTCTTTTTGCTTTCTTTCGTCTTTTTTATTTCCAATTTTTCAATGAAAGATCCTGATGAATAATTTCAGATTGTGTATTTAATGGATGTGTATAATGTGTTAGTGGCTTATTAGATTAATATAAAATATATTAGAGGTGTGTATTTAATGAATTAAGGGTAATTTAGATATCTTAAAAGTATAAATTTAAATTTTATATTAATGGGGTGTGTATTTAATAGAGAGGGATGTGCATTTAAAGAGACCCTTATTATATATAACCAAACATGACACTTGTTTTTATTTAGCTATTTATTAATGGGGCGGCTATTTGTACCCCCAGAATTGCTAGACGAACCCCAATTATTAAACGTATCACATTAAAATTAAAACTTACATATTCAAATTACTATATACACCCCATACAAAGGCAAATTTACCCTTTTAATTAATTACAAAATAAAAAAAAGAAACGTGTAATGTGCTGCGACTGTTTAGAAGAGAAAGAGAAGGGAAGAACACCTTCTATCCACCGCAACTACCTGTAAGTCTCCGGCGGCGACGTACGTCAGTCTTCTCAACGATGATGACATTTGGGGATTTTTCTTTAAGAAACTGAATTTTAGGGCTTGAAATCAGAAATTTTAGAATTGAATGTTGAATTGAAAATAATTTGATCTCCTCCAACTTGTTGTTTCTGATTGATTCACAACAACTTCTCAGTAGCATAATTGCTGCAGATTAATTATCGGACCGATGCAATTGGTGTTGGATTGTATACTAAAAGTCTAGCTTTAGTATGAACAATGTTATAACAATTTATTTGAAATGAGAATCATATGATCAAATGATTGCGTCTTATAATTTATTTATATGTACGATGTAATAGTCCACTTATTTTATACTGTAGATAATATGTTGTGCGACAACATGTGGAAGATCATATTATCGATTTCCTTATAAAGTATAAACAGATGCTTACAACCGAGATAGACGGGGACTCTCTATCGTGATGGTTGTAATGTGGTTTGGTATTAGCTTATCTTGGCTGTAGAATCACATTAGTGCACTTTATATGTATTGAGCAGGATCGCTTGAGATCGTTCGACTTATACTGACTATATAGGAGAACTTGATCTCAGTTATTATGGATGTTCGTGCTCTTAATCCCTATACAATAATCTCGACACGTAGGGCAGTATGAATTTTTTTGATTCATCAATGGGTGAGATTTACATGTAATTAAATCAACAAACTCTGTGAGTTAGGAAATATTGCTGTCTCTATGGTGTGCTGTTGATTGTAGAAGGAATCCGTATCCATTATAGGTTGATGATGTCCCCTTGAGGAGCTCATAAGGATTATCATGTAAACCCTGCAGGTGGATTTATTCCGGCATAATAATGAGGTTGAGTGGTACTACTCTTGGATGAGATATTAATTAATGGAGTTGTCAGAAACTTAATTAATTAATGGACATTGCATATCTTAAACATGGGGAGACTGTCGGGCTCATAATAAGAAGGAGCCCATAACGTAATTATGGGATTAGAACGGTAGTGCAGTAATAATATTTTATTGGTATATATTATTATTATTGGACTTAAGTATAAGCTTTGGACTAAGCTTGGATACTTTAGCCCAATGGAGACCCAACTCTAATTTCTCTTCCTGGTCCCTGCTGTAGCCCATATATAAGTCATCTTAGCTATCCAGAAACCCTAATCTTAGAGATTAATCACTCCTAACATGTGAGAAGGGTGAGTGAACAACAGATTGAGAAGATTTCGAGGATCGTCGCCCACACGACGTCGAGATTGGACTTGGAAATACAGCAGAAGACCGGAAGGTTGTTTGCTGCTGCTATCTGTTAAATTGTATGATATTTATAAAATCATACAGACCTTTGAATTTAACGTGTGATATACTGACGGAAAGCCACGGAAGAGAGAATCGTTTTGGTGCATAGATCACTCAAATTCGATATCAGATGAGAGAGTTATGCCCAAAACAGTGAGGCTACGCCTTCTTCAACATACCCTAGGGAAAGGTAATACGTTTCTTTGGTTTCTTGCTTTCGCTGCATGTTAGAAATGTATGAAATCCTAACGGTTCATGTTAACCAAATGATCGAATGTCAAAAATTGGTATCAAAGCTTCGGTTTTATGGTGAAGAGTGAAACGTTAGGCTAGGGTTTATGTGCTTTATATGTGATTAGGGTTTTAGAACTTGGTTTCTTGGTGAACACCCTAACTATACATGAAAGCATATGTTGACTTCACGGAACTGTTGACACCGGTCGACCGTCGAAGAATGTCCTGAGAACATGGCGGATGGCAGCAAACTTCACGGTGGCGTGACGCCGCAAGGTGAATTGCGATCAGCGTGTTGGACGACTAGGCTGAAACGTGGGCATGGGGCTTAGCAACGGCGTGACGATGGAGTGCAGATTGATGGGCACATGGACATTTGTTGGTGTGTTTTTTGGGCACGATTGAAAGCAATCGTCGGGGCTTCCCCACAGATTATGCTTGCGGATGGCATTGCACAGCGGCAGGTCAGGCGTGCTGGGTACTGGGTCCTTCACACGATGGCATGAATGACAGTGTGACCTCGTTAGTGTGATGTGGGTGAACGAAAGTGTGCTGGATACACATGGTTGCTGACGAGTCTGATGTGGCGCGCGATGTCAGAAATAGAGAAGAGCGTACGGGGCTATGATTTGGCGCACGGAAGGCAGGCCGCAGGTACCCCTTGGCACACACGGGTCGTGCCTCGAGGCGTGCATCGGCAAGAAGGAGACAGTGTCGTGTGTGACAAGTCGCGGCGATTCCGGGCGAGTCACCAATATTTCCGATCGAGTCCTGCTAATTTCCTGAACGAGTGTGCTAACAGTTTGAGCAAGTCGGTGCTGAAGTTCCAAGTGGGTCTATAGGTGGCTGGCTCTAATCTGCTGTAGGCTGGCATCAGTGATTGGCGTGTGGTCTTGTAGGTTGGCGCGAGTGACTATGGCTTAGGGCACGAAGTGCGAGCAAAAATCGTTGCTGACGTGCACTTGCGTGAGTCAGTCTGCGGCGGCGATGGCGGAATGCAACAGCAAGGCTCGCTGGCTGTGATGGCGGGAAGATTGACTTACAGGCGGGTGTTGCTGCCTGAAGACATGCGTGATGGCGGGTAGACTCTCGAGTGCTTCACGCATGTTAGTGCACGATGCTGGACGTGTGGGCGCGAGATGCTTTGGCGCACGAGGTTGTGTGGAAGCGCGCATGATTCGTGCCTGGTGGCGCACGGAACTGGCCGTGCGTGGGCACTCGAAACATGCTGGCGGTGCCCGACTGCATGTGATGATGCTAAGAAGTGTGTAGGCTGTGCGCTAGTGGCGCTGGTTGCTAGGCGCTACGTGTTAATGACGGGCAGGATGATAGCTTTGCAGGCACGATGCAGGCTGTTGGATGTGTGCTAGTTAGGCGCATGGTCGGTGACGTGCGAGAACCTTCTGGCGCACATTTTCCTAATGCTGTGCACACGATGGATGGGCAGCTAGGTGTGAGGATGATGGTCAGGATACCGGAATGGTGGATTAGGCTGCGGTACAAGGAATCTGGAGAAAATCGGGGAGGTCGAACCCTGCATAGTCGCAGTTGCCCGTATTCGTGCTTGATGGCGAACAATCGAATTCGCTGTGATATATAACTGTTAATAATTAATTTAATTATTTGATTATTGTTATATATGCTGTGCACGTTCTCCGTGATTTACTGCCTTATTTGCCGTAATAGGAGCATGCTAGGTTGCGTATTTTATTATGAATATTATATGCATGTAAAATCCTCAGTGTTAAATAACTAAGTGGGAGAGGGATTGGTAAATAATTCCCGCGGCCTCCATTATTAGTTTGTAAGTAATGTGAGTAAACTTGCGTGTTGGCAATAGGTCTTCCTCCCTAACGGATGAGTTTATTCACGGATCACTGGTACAGACTTCATTAAATAATTATTGTTTGTAATGTGGCACATTAACTTGCGTGTTGGTATAGACCTTCCTCCCTAACGGATGAGTTTATGTGCGGTTCACTGGTACAAATATATAATTGATGATTGTAGAAAGTTATCCGAGCGCGTGTGTACTTCTCCAACTGTAAGGCACATAAGATCGCATAATGGACTTGGGATCAAATAATGGTGTACACTTAGGTGTAAATAATTAGTATCCTCCCCAACGGAGTCACTGCTATATTTGCATGGCTAAAGAGGAACCGACTATTAATTATTTTGTCATGAGGTTAGGTTGACGAATGAAATTAATGGGTAAAATCTTCTCTTGTAAATGTTCGAGTTTGTAAACGTCCACACTAACATGGCTTGCAGACTCACGGTGCTTGAGATGTCGGTGAATTTTAATTTTATATTATTTTGAGGGAATCAATATAAATGGATAAAATTCGAATATTTGATCGGTGTATTTATTTATGATTCTCTGAATTTTCAAATAGTTTTATTTCACTTATTGTTTACTAAAAGAAATTATATTTACTGGTCCAAAATTAGATGATTAGAAAAGAATCTTGGTTTGAATTTTACTGCTTAGAAAAATATAAGTATGTTCTCACTAAGGATGTCCCATGATGCCTTTTAAAGTCTATAGTAAAGAGGTGAGATGTTCATAGAAATATGATGGTCTCATGCGACTCTTCAGATACTTGAGTAAGTTATAAAGGCAAGAGGTCATAGATAAATTGATGAATGAATTGGGAATGCTTGGAGTAGAAATTGAAGGGGAAACCTAGATCAATTTATTCTCCATAATTTGCGTGGATATTTTGAGCAAGTTCTTCCTGAAATACGAGAGGTTGTATATGGTGGGGAACTTCTACCAAAACATGTGGCGAAGGAAAGTCATTTTTCATCATGATGTGAACAAGGTTAGTATCTAATTCACTAGTCGTTGAAGCATGATTAGTGATGCCATTTACTGACACGTTGTCTGTAGATACCGGAGTCACTAAAAGCCTGCAACTAAGTGATGATGAGATTGTAATATACATTGGTAATACAATGAGAGTAGTGGCTGTTGCAGTGGGAGTTCTTTATTTATCTTACGATATGAATAAACATTTGGTTTTGAGAAATTGTCTTTACGTATGTTTTTTATAGAATGAATTTGATTTCAGTTTCTATGCATTTACGGATGGATACTCTATTTTATTTAGATGACATGGTCATTATAATGAAGGATGGAGCTATAATCTATTGTTGTACATTGGTGGACAATTTGTACACTCTTAAATCATGTTTATCCCACGGATGCAACAAATAGTAATTAATAACGCGTCTTCTAATCCTAATAGGAGTGAGACTCTGTTGGAAATGATTAGATAGATGATGAATTATTTGGAATTACTAAATTTATTTTATGGGTATGCCCTAGAAACAACATTCGTATAATGTTTGTATGTTTGTGGGATATCCTAGAAAAATGAAGGGTGATTATTTATTTAGTCCAAAAGATCGAAGGGTGATTGTTAACACAAACACTATATTTTTGGAAAAAGACTATGTTTTAAATCATAAACCCATGTATAAATTGTTCTAAAGGAAGTGAGAGGGAAAACACAAAGTATTATTACCAAGTGTACAAGAGGATATACCATAAGGTAAACTGCAATGCGTGTCACGTCTGATACACAATTGCGTGTAGTGCCCTGCCGTAGTGAGAGGGTTGTTCGACAACCTGTAAGATATATATTTTGGGAGAGTCATGAGACTTGGTCCCTAAAACATGGAATGGACCTACGGATACGACGAAGCACTACAAGATAGAAATGCCGAATCTTAGCAAAGTGCAATGGTTTCTGAAATAGAATCGATGGATTCTAAATCAAGTCTGGGAGCTTATAGAACCACTAAATGGTGTAAAAGCCATTGGAAGTGGTCATACTAAATAAAAGAGGATCAAACAGTAAGGTGAAAACCTTGGAAGCAAAGCTTATTGCGAAAAGGTATAATAAGAAAGAAAAGGTTCGATTATGAGGAAACCTGTTCGTCGATAGCTATGCCTATGTTGATCCAGACTCTTTTATCTGTTGCTACTCATATGAAATATAAGGAATAGGAAATAGGTGTCAAGACAGCTTTCCTGATTGGAAGTCTTGAGAAAAACATCTATGTGAAGCAACCAGAGTGATTCATTGCAAAGGGCTAAGCGCATTTTGATTGTAAGCTTAAAGGTATCCATCGATGGAATAAAGCAAGCTTCAAGATCATGAAACATCCGTTTTGATGAGGAAATCCAAGCATATGGATTTATTCAATGCGCGGATGTGTTTTGTGTATTGAAAAGAGTGACGAAAATGTGGTGGTATTTTTTGTACTGTACGTAGATGATATATTGTTCATTGGAGACAATGAAAGAGTATTGTCGGGCGTATGTGTATGGTTAAGAAAGCGGTATGAGATGAAGGACTTAAGAGGAGCAAAAATATCCTTTTGATCACGGTAATACGGATCATAAGAAAGGATGTTATGCTTATCTCAAGCTTCATGAGATGATACGATCCTTACTCGTTTTAGCATGTGACTTTATCAAAGAAAATATGTCTTAAGACACAAAAAGAAGATAAAGGTGATGAAAGCGGTTCCTTATGCTTCGGCGAATAAGGAAGCTTAATCTAAGGAATGTTATGTACAAGAATGGATATCTGTTTTGCCGAAGGCTTGAACAGTGGGTATCAAGGTAACCCGAAATAAGAATGTTGAACTGTGGTAACACATAATTTTGAAGTACCTGAAAAGGACTAGAAACTATATGTGGGCTTATCGGACAGATTCACTATTTTTTAGGGATTACATAGATTAAAATTTTCAAATCAGATAGGGACGACAGTAAATCTACCTCGAAGGTTATGTGTTTAATTTTAGGAAGTAGAGCCATAATGTGGAGGAGTGTTATATAGAAATATATTTCAGACTCCGGACTCCATCATGGAAAGATGATAAATTGGAGCCTATGAGGCAGCCAAAGTATCTGTATGACTCTAGAAACTTCATGATGGACTTTGAAGTGTTTCTAAGTTTGCCCAAGGTTATCACAATTTATTTTGATGATAATGGTGCAGTTGCAAACTTGAAGGAATCACGAGCCCATAAGGCAATTAAACACATGGAGCGCAAATAACACCTGTTACGAGAAATCATATGATGAGGGGAAGGTTGTTGTTGCCTAGATTGCATCGGATGATAACCTAGTTTATCCATTTACAAGGACCTTAAGGTGAGAGCTTTTGATGGTCGTGTAGTGGAAGTGGGAATCAGATGTGTGGCGGAAGACATGACAGCATAGTCTTTTAGTATAAGTGAGAGATTGTTGGATTGTATACTAAAAGTCTAGCTTTAGTATGAACAATGTTATAACAATTTATTTGAAATGAGAATCATATGATCAAATGATTGCGTCTTATAATTTATTTATATGTACGATGCAATAGTCCACTTACTTTATACTGTAGATAATATATTATGCGACAACACGCGGAAGATCATATTATCGGTTTTTTTATAAAGTATAAACAGATGCTCACAACCGAGATAGATGAGAACTCTCTATCGGGATGGTTGTAGTGTGGTTTGATAGTGGCTTATCTTGGCTACAGAATCACATTAGTGCACTTTGTGTGTATTGAGCAGGACCGCTTGAGATCGTTCGACTTATACTGACTATATAGGAGAACTTGATCTCAGTTATTATGGATGTCCGTGCTAATAATCCCTATACAATAACCTCGACACGTAAGGCAGTATGTATTTCTTTGATTCATCAATGGGTGAGATTTACATGTAATTAAATCAACAAACTCGGTGAGTTGGAAAATAGTACTGTCTCTATGGTGTGATGTTGATTGTAGAAGGAATCCGTGTCCGTTATAGGTTGATGATGTCCCCTTGAGGAGCTCATAAGGATTATCATGTAAACCCTGCAGGTGGATTTATTCCGGCATGATAATGAGGTTGAGTGGTACTACTCTTGGATGAGATATTAATTAATGGAGTTATCAGTAACTTAATTAATTAATGGACATTGTATATCTTAAACATGTGGAGACTATCGGGCTCATAATAAGAAGAAGCCCATAACGTAATTATGGGATTAGAGCGGTAGTGCAGTAATAATATTTTAGTGGTATATATTATTATTATTGGACTTAAGTATAAGCTTTGGGCTAAGATACTTAAGCCCAATAGAGACCCAACTCCTCCTGGTCCCTGTTGTAGCCCATATATAAGTCATCTCAGCTGTCCGAAAACTCTAATCTTAGAGATTAATCACACCTAACATGTGAGGAGTAAACAGCAGATTGAGAAGATCTCGAGGATATTCGCCCACACGACGTCGAGATTGGACTTGGGAATACAGCAGAAGACCGGAAAGATTATTTGCTGCTGCTGTCTGTCAACTTTTATGATTTTTATAAAATCGTATTGACCTTACAATTCGACGTGTGATATACTGAAGGAAAGCCATTGAAGAGAGGATCGTTTTGGTGTATAGATTACTCAAATCTGATATCGGATGAGAGATTTAGGCCCAAAACGGTGAGACTGCGCAGGCTGTCGGCGAGAATCCATCTTCTTCAACATATCCTGGTGAAAGGTAATACGTTTCTTTGGTTTCTTGCTTCCGCTGCATGTTAGAAACGTATGGAACCCTAACGGTTCACGTTAATCAAATGATCAAACGCCAACAATTGGGTGTGCTGCTATGTGAATGCTGATCTGAATGTAAGGTTCAATCCATAGATTTATTATTACACCAATTCATCGAGAAGAAGTGTACTACACCGGGTGTACTTAGTAGAGCATTTGATTTTGGATATATATTCGACTGCCCCTTGATTGAGAAATTGCATCTGATAATTGAATTAGAAACTTCTCTTTTCTTTTTCTTTGGTAAAATTCCACTTCCTCGAAGAAAGGGTGGTTGATCATTACAACCGAACACACATATGTGTTAAGTTGTAGGAAGTGAACAGTGAGAAAAAAAAGAAAAAGAAGAAGAAAAGGTTGTTCGATCATTACAAACGAACACACGTATCTGTTCGGTTGTAGAAAACGAACAGTTAGAAAAAGTCACCCAACTGTTCAATCACAAACGTCGAACAAATTTTTCTTTTTTAGATTTAGTGATTATTTATAAAAGGGTATTTACGTCTTTTCACATAATCATATTTTAATTCTATAAATTATTGGGGTTTGTCTAGCAATTTTGGGATGCTAATAGCCGCCCCTTTATTAATTTAATTTAAGATATAACCCTTTTTATTCATGGATAGTCCGTTTCACATAAAGAATCCGTTGATCTCACCCAAGATCTACCCTTAATTTTTAATTTAATATTTACTATTAAATAAAATAAAATAATTAAATATTTAAAAAAAAAACTACCTACTACTATTTTAATCTATAAATTTGGAACCAAGTAAACTCTAAAATCACCCTGAACACCCATTAGATAATCCATTTTTCCATCCGATTGTGTAAGATTGATGTATTAAGAGTAAGTAATAGTCTCTTTTACCATTTTCAAAATATAGAATAAGTGTGCAAACACGTTAACATATACATGAATGAAAATAAATTATGATTTATTATGGCATATAAATAGAAATGAATAAATAAATAAATGATCGAAAATATATTTTATTTCCTATTTTAAAGAAAAGATACTAATTAGATAATTAAGCGCAACACTCACGTTTTTAAATTTTCTTAAATAATTATTACTTTTATTAAAAGTATTATTCATTTTTAATCGTTTTTATATTTTCTTAATTAATTATTACTTTTATTAAAATTATTATCCATTTTCATTAAAAATGATATAATATTTTATTTATAATATGAATTGTTGATGAAATAATTTAATGCACCATTATCACTTTTCACTAACAGTATAACTTTTTATTAAAATATTATTACTTCTAATAATCTATCTTACAAACGCGTTCTCATAAAATAGTTTCATATAAGTGTTTGTCATTAAATAATCACTCTGTCACATGATTATCTTCACTCTTTCATTTCCGATGGACTCACAATAACTTTCACCGCTATAATTTTGAAACATCATCTCAATCTTATAATCTTAAAAAACATTAAATTTTTAAAATTAACACTATACCTAACAAACATAATAAGTAGTATATTTTCTATTTATTATATAAAAAGACTTATTATCTTATAAAGTTAATAAAATTAGTAAATAATAAAAAATAAAATTTTAAAACAGATTACAATATATTAATGTATATGGACATTGATGAGAACGTAAGACAATTTTACGTTTTTTCTATTTAGTTATTACTTTTTATTAAATACTCCCTCCGTCCCATAAAGAAGTTCATAGTTACTGTAGATACGGAGTTTAAGAAAAAGTTACTTTTTGGGGGTAGTTTGGTATTTTTAGGTAATAAATAAATTATAAAGTAAGTTTTGTGAGTTGTAAAGGAGTTGCAATTTTGAAATTAAAATGTATTGTAGGGTTATTGATTTGTATGTATTTTCTTATTTGGGGGTGTGAACTTGTTTATGGGACGGACAATAATAGAAAGTGTGAATTTGTTTATGGGACGGAGGGAGTATTACTTTTCTTAAAAAAATTTATTATTTTTTATTTGTACTATAAATTATTCATTAAATAATTAACTTCAGAGCTATCACTTTTCATTAATTTCATATCACTTTTCATTAAAATGTTATTACTTCTTATACATTTCATGAAAGTCATTTTATACGACGGTTTCACACAAGTCTTTGCGTTATATGTAATATATATATATATATATATACATCTGTCTCATAAAACGCTTCATGTTTATTGTTTCACGTTTTTTAAAAGAAGTTATATTTTTTGACCAACTTCATTGACTTTAAAGGCTATTTTTATATTTTTAGGTAATAAAAAAATATAAAGTTATTATATGTATATGAAAAAACGAGTGACAAATTTGAAATTAAAATAATTTTGAGGTTATTGGATAAAATGGAGTGAGGCTTGTGTGCGCCCGGGTGCACACTGTGCACCTTTAGAATTTAGTATTAAGGATAAGGGTACATTATTTTGTTCTAAAGGGTATACACTTTAATTAATAATGATACACCATTTTGTTCTAAAGGGTATACACTTTTCATTAATATTTTTTATTTTTCTTCAGAAAATAAAAGGTACACATCTTTATACTAAAGTGTATACAATTTAACACAAAATTCTAAAGGCGCACGGATTGGGCCCCGTGTACCCGGGTGCACACAAGTTTTTGCCGATAAAATGATATTTCCTCTTTTGTGATGTGAAGAATTTTGTGGGATAAACAAATAAAGAAAGTACGAAGAGTTTTGTGGAATGAGGGAGTATTTTTGTTTTTTCAAAGTTTTGTGGGATAAGGGAATTTTTTTTTTCAATTGAATCTCACAATAATAAAACCCTAAAAGCTGTATAATACTCCACATAATAATTAAACAGCCAAACAGGGCGGGTGTGGAGAAGAGGGAGCTTACTCAAGCACATCAACTACTAATTCCCTTTCCAAACTGAAAATTTGGTGATAAGTAAACACATAGATAGCTTAACTTTCACTTTAACCGTTTTTTTTTCTTTTTTTTCTTAAATTTTATCTTGGGTGTCTACACGTACACGTGTAATAAGGTAGAATGCTAGTTAAGACAACCATTGACTACTCCACAGGAATAAGTTAATAACCTACCTAATCATACTCTGTTTTAGAGTTTAATAGATAAATTATTAAAAGATTATCTTGTATGATGATGACAACAATAGGAAATGGAAAACATGATTAAAAGAAAAAAATGATAATTTATATTTTACTAATAACGATTAATTTATTTGAGTTTGGTGGTGATTTTTAAATATCTCACCAAATTCCATTACCATAGATTGTGCCAAACTCTAACATCACATACCAAGACCAGCTACGTGGTCTATTCTATTATATTATATTATAATAAAGTTCATTTGATGGGGCCTCCGCTAATCATACATCTATTATTTAGTAATTTATTTATCATACATCTATTAAGTGTAAAGAAAGAATTCATTAAAGTGGGCAATCAATTTTTTTAATTTTCTTTCATGCCCAAAATATAGGGAAAAGTTTAAAAATAACCAAAATGACGAAAATGTCCTCGACTTGATTGTGACACGATATTAGTTTTTAAACAAAGTCATTATCGAATCAAGTTTTTATTTTTAAAATCTTGACTCGATAATGACTTTGTTTAAAACTAATATCGTGTCACAATCGAGTCAAGGGCATTTTGGTCATTTTAAACTTTTCCTTATATTTTGGCCATGAAAGAAAATTTAAAATTTCTGAAGTATGATTACTATATAGTAATACGGTTCATATATAAAATGGATAGTAATACGGATTGACCCATTATTAAAGTATGATTACTATATAGCTTGGTAGAGTATATTATAGAGTAGTTAAAATATGATTTATTAAAATATGATTAATAATTCATTAAAATATAATTTACGGATATTATATAATAATTCATTAAGGATGTTATATAGGGTAAAGTTTAAAAATGATCAAAATGACGAAAATGTCCTTGACTCGATTGCGACACGTTATTAGTTTTTAAACAAAGTCATTATTGTGTCTAAGTTTTTATTTCCTTATATTTTGGGCATGAAAGAAAATTTAAAATTTCTGAAGCGCACTGTTGCAACCAACCCTAAGTGTAAATTACTAAATAATATAATGGGACGAAAAGTGGCATATACATCTATTATGTAATCATACATTTGGTACATTCTTATCCAATTTTAGTAAATTTTTTTTTTTGGTCATTTTTTCAAAATTTGGTCCTCTCTTGTCCGATTTTAGTTCATTTTTAAACATAAAAGATTAAATTTTGACAAAAATAAAAGGGAAATAAATTTGAAAAAAGAACTAAATTTGGACAAAAAGGACTAAAATTTTTCAAAGAAGAACTGAAATTGAGAATTGCAAATAAAAGAGAACTAAAGTTGGAATCGAATATACTTACAGGACCAATTGTGATATTTTCTCTAAAGTATGTTATCGTATATGTTAGGTGATATTGGTAAATTTGAAATTACTATATGTACTTTTAGAAGTTGGTAACTGATGTGATGTTTCCTCTTTTTGGTAGTGAAGTTTAATATGGAATGGACAAAAACAAAAAGTGTGAAATTTAATGTGGGACAAAAGGAATAACATTTTTAATAAAAGTGATATTTTATAAGAAAAAATAAAGGTTGGGATTAATACTCTCTTAGTAAAAGGCCGCAGTTGCCCTTTTTGAACTATTTCATGAATAATTAATAAGACAAATAAAAAAAATGATGTCATTTTTAATAAAAATTAATACTCCATTCATCCCATCAAAATGTCCTTATTTTACTATATTGAGTGCCTCATTTAAAAGTCCCAATTTTCTCCTTTTAGTAAAAAGGCTCCGCATGTGGCCCACCTATCACTGTTATACAATTACTCACTACATATAAAATAATACTACCTCCGGTCACTTACAAGGTATTCATTTCACTATTCCTGGCGTCCGCTTCAAATGTATCAATTTCCTCTATTTAGTAAAGAAAATACACAATATGACCCACCACTTTTCTCTAATACAACTACCCACTTTACCTATAATAATAATACTCCTTAATCCACGTGCAAAATGCAAATAAAGACCTTAGAATTGTCCACGTGCAAACAAAAAACGGTTACCTTGTAAGCGGCCGGAGGGAGTAATACTCTTTAATTCATGTTCAACAATATTTAAAGGTGAAATTTTTTTTGGTAATTTCTCAAAGGTTGGGATTAATTTGTAATAGGAGTAAAGTTTGTGGTTTTTTTCGTGATTAACCCTTTATTAATTTTATTGATTTTTGAGGATTTTAGAAAATTTTAATTATAAATAAAATATAAAATAATGTTATGAATATTAAATAAGAGTAACAATTTTGAAAATAAAGTAACTTTTAAAATAAATAAATAAGAGGAATGTGAAATATTCTATGAGATTGTAACGACTAGTATATTGCATGCCACTTAGAAGTCCATTATAGCTTACAGGGATACTTGAGAAACAGTTGTGTGAGGTCATAGAATATATTTATGAGATAAATAAGAAATAATAATATTTTAATAAAAAATGATATTTGAATTAATGAAAAATGATAATGGTACAATGAATTATTTCATGAACAATCATAATATAAATAGAGAATGATAACATTTTTAATTAAAAATGATAATATCTTTTTATATAAAATAATAATTATTTTAGAAAATATAAAAATAGCATGTAAGATGATTTCACCCAATATTATCCGAAACACTTTATACATATATCTGAATATTCGATCTATTATGCTTTAGTTAGGTGCAAGGATGAAAATATCAATATCGATAAAAATATCGGTATCTCAAATTTACTGATATATCGATGTATATATCGAATATCGATATCGATATCGGTAAAAATTAAAGAAATCACGAAAACTTGAATAAAAAGAAGAAAATTAATTAATTTTTCAATATATTATAACTAATCTTAATGGTTAAAAATCGTATACAAATATAAAAAAACATATACAATTATGAACAAAAATTTATACAATTTAATTGTTAGTTTTTTTAATGAAAAATTGAGTGTAAAAAGATATACAATTATTAAAAAACATGTATATACTATTGAATAAAAATTTATACACATATGAATGCTAATTTTTTTAATGAAAAACTTAGGGTGAAAAAGTATACAATCATTAAAAAACACATATACAAAATAGAATAACATGCATACAAAATATAATAAAAAGTTATACACATATGGGTGCACCCTTGCACCCATATGCACCTAATATCAACTCAATTTTAATATATTAATACACTTTAAAATCTTAATAAAACTCATAACACATGATAAGCAAATAAATAACAACATATTTAAATAATCTGGAGTCATAAAATAATTGCTATTTATTGTTTAATACATAATAACTAATACCAAAATGATGATCTATGAAGCTTAAATGAAAAAATACCATGCAATTTATATCTAAACAATATTTGTACACCTCATCGAATTAGAGAGATTCTAAATATAATTCTGAATGTACCAGTAGTACGTCGTTCAATCGACTTAATCAAACATAAAATAATCTCACCATGAGATGGTTTCACCAAGTGTTGCTTTATTTTTTATTATATTTTTTTAAATTAAACATTTTAATAACAAAAAAAATATTTGTTAGTAAAAGTAAAACAAAAAATTATTTTATTTTTCTAAAATTATGGATAATTTTTCGATATATACTCAATATGTCTCGATATTTGAGAAAACTTGAACTGTGGCAAATTGATATCGATATTTTTACCGAAATTTCTCAATATTTTCTCGATATCAGAAAAGAAATATATTTTTCTCCAATATCGATTTCGAAACTTAAAAAAATGGATATATCGTGGATATATCATGGAAATTTAAGGATATTTTCATCCTTGGTTAGGTGTTGCCCGCAGGAACACTTTATACATACTCCTTCCGTCCGTCTTTAAGGGTGCCATTTACTTTTTGTACGTGAATTAAGGAGTATTATTATTTAATGTGTAGTAGGTAGTTGTATTAGTGGAGGTGTGAGTCTCATTTTTTAGTTGTATTAGTGGGTGAGTTTGGGTCCATATGTATAAAAAAGGAAATGAGACCCTTGGGGGCGGACGCCCAAAATGAAAAAATGATACCCTTGAAAGCGGAAGGAGGGAGTATATTGGAATGAAGTATTCTCTTGTAAGACGGGCATATGTGAATTGAGTTGTGAGACGGGTCGACCAATTATTAAAGTATATTTGTAATTTAAGCAAAATATATTTATTGGTAGTTAAAGTATTTTTGTAGTGAGTTATACAATAACACCCTAAATGTATACTTTAATTTATTATTCGCTATACTTTAAAAAGATATACTTTAACTAACAATAATTATATTTTACCTAAATAAACTTTAACAATAAGTCGACTCGTCCCACATAATTACCATCTCATAAGAGATTTTGTATATTGAGACACTCTCTTGTGAGACGGGTATGAGACAGGTCGACCCATCACTAAAGTATGCTTATTGTATAGATAAAATATTCTTATTTGTGGTTAAAGTATGTCAATAATAAATCATATTATAACACGTTAAAATCATACTCCCTTCGTCCAGTTCTAAGGTATTCATTTACTTTTTGCACGTGGATTAAAGACTATTATTATATGTAAAGTGGGTAGTTGTATTAGAGGGAAGTGGTGGACCATATTGTGTACTTTTTTACTAAATAGAGGAAATAGATACATTTGAAGCAGACGCTAAAAATAGTAAAATGGATACCTTAGAAGTGGACGGAGGGAGTACTTTAATGCATAATCAGTGTACTTTAGAAAATATACTTTAGCAACTATTAAACATACTTTATTTAAATAATAGACATACTTTAACATGTCTCACAAATCGTCTCATATAAATAACGTCTCACAACATATTTTATCTTGTCTATTTGAATATTTGATCTATCGCAGTCTTTTTTTTTTTTTCTACTTTCTTTATATATTAATTAGGTTTATGAATAATATGTTTCTAGATCCATAATATGATCTTACACCAGTATCTATAAAAAGAAAAAAAAATACTCCTATATGAAACAGTTGTATGTGAAACTTTTTGATCCTTATCTCTTTTTTAAGATTAATTACCAGACAAAAACTTGTGTATTCTAGGTGTATATCGTTCGCCAATACACTTTAATATTAAATTGTATATAATTTAATATTAAAGTATATGAGCGCACGGTGTACTATTCGGAACACAAGAAACCACTCTAATTATAGTTATACTCTAAAATTAATAATATACTCCAATATGTAGATATTAAATTTTAGTGATATCAACCACGTGAAAACACAAAATAAAAAAAATAAAAAGTAAAAAGAAAAAAGTAGTTGCATAGAATAATTTGTCCTCTAAAAATAAAGACTAAGTCACTTATGAGACGGTTCATATATAAAACGGATAGTAATACGAATTGACCCATTATTAAAGTATGATTACTATATAGCTTGATAGAGTATATTATAGGGTTAAAATATGATGAATAATTCATTAAAATATAATTTAAGGATATTATATAATATTTCACAAATAGTATATTACGGTAGTTAATAATTTATAACACCATAAAATTATACTTTAATATATTTCTCATCATACTTTAAAAAGTTGGTTTTTGGTGTCTCCAGACGCGCAAGGTGTGTAAGGGTACTGACATTTTGTTTTAAAGAATATATACTTTATAACATTTTTGTTCTAAAGATATATACTTTCTTTAATGGAGTATTTTTTTTTTCAGGAAATAAAAGATACACGTCTTTATATTAAAGATATGGAGTACCATTTAATACTAAATGGTATCTGTACACACGATATCCAGGACACACAAATTTTAGCCTACTTTAAATCATATTTTAACGACCTTGTAATATACTTTACGTAATAATAATCATATTTAAATAATTCACCAACTCATTTTATAATAGATATCATGTTTCATGTATAATCCTCTCTCTAAAAAAAATCTCTTCATTCCGAAACATTTTTCATCTTTCATAGGGTATACCATAAAAGACATGGTTGCGCCAGATGCTTGGTGATTAACAAATGGACTTTCTGGATCATATTATATTGGTGGATATATGCTTCAGCAACTTTTCTCTGTGTTTTCAGGGATAATTAAGGATATTAAATGAATTTGTTGGATCTAGATCCACCAATCATGTGCTCTTTCATTCTTATCTAATACCCAACTGTGCTGTACGTTTCAATAAGAAATTTGTATTTTACATTTTTTTAAAGCAAATATTTGTATGAGAATTTTTCATGAAATGATTTTTGTGAGAGTATCTCACGAAATTATTTGTGTAAGACATATAAAAAGTGATATTCTTTATAATAAAAAGTGATACTCAAATATTAAAAAGTGATAATAATGATATGAATTATTTTATGAACAATTTATAATATACCAAAAAGTAATTTTTTTTTAAAAAAAAATTAACAATATTTTTAATAAAAATTGTTAACTAATTATGAAAATGTAAAATAGTATCATTGTGAAACGGTCTCACACAAAGCTGTCCCTTTTGTAAAAACAAACATCTTCTCACTTATGACCGCTTTATATTTTTTTAAAATATTTATCATTTTTATATCAAAGATATTATCACTCTTCATTAATAATATTATCAATTTTTATTTATATAGATATTGTCAGTCTTCCTATAAATATTAATTTTACAAATCTCTACATCTATGTATTGAAATCTATCCACATATTTTTTAAGTGTATATATGAAGTTAATTTTAATATATTACAGTGCGTTGTAAGGATATTAGTTAAGAGTCATTTTCTTTTATAAAATTGTGAAGTTAATTCCGCATGAACCATAAATTGTTTACTTAAAATTGTAACTAAGGAAATATTAAAATTCATCAAAGTCAATTGTAATGGCACAAAAGGCAAGTCCATGGTGTATCTATGATTGTAGAACTTGGTAGAATTAGTGTGCATTTATAGCATATTTTTATAAATGGTAGAACTATTAACACTCGAAATTTTATTTTAAGCACCCAAATTTCCAAAAGAGAAAATCTCTTGTGAGACGGGTTATTTATAAGATGGGTGTGGTCTCATTACTAAAGTATGCTTATTATATAGATAAAGTATGCTTATATGTAGTTTAAATATGTTAATGATAAATCATATTATAACATGTTAAAATCATATTTTAATGGATAATCCAGCATACTTTAACCCATCTCACAAGAGACTTTGTCTTTCTGATAATATAATGAAAATACCTTTTCTATCCTTACACCCAAATTATATACTAAATCTATAAATTTTAGATTCTAAATTAAGTAAATCATTTTCCACTCAAAACACGATCAAACACACTAGGCTAATACTATTGTGCATTTGGATGCACCCTAAGATACGGTGCACCCACATTCAGAAATGTATACAATTATAAACAAAAATATATATAATTATAAACAAAAATGTATACACTTTGTTATTGAATTTTTTGTTGTTTTTTAATGAAAAATTGAGTGTAAAAAAATATACAATTATTAAAAAATATGTATATACTATTGAATAAAAGTTATACACATATGCATGCTAGTTTTTTAATAAAAAAAACTAAATATGAAAAAAATATACAATTATTAAGAAATATGTATACAATATAAGATAAAAAGTTATACATATATTTGGTGCACATATATCAAAACACACTATACTTGTTCTCATGTTAAACTGCCACAAATCTGTTTTTCCAACTATGACAGAACTATTTTGGTAAAAAACCCAAAAAATAATACTAATAATATTAACTGAAAAATAAATAAAAATAGAGCTTATAATTGATGAGATGTTGAGAAGATTCCGACGAAGAAGCACTAAAGCATTAAAGCTGCAGAAGTTTCTTGCTCAATGCATTCCCGTCAAGAATCATTTAGATATTTTTTGAGTGCCATAAAGATTAAATTTTAGAATTGGAAGGCGAAAAATAGAGCTTATCGTTCCGTAATTTGATTTAATTATCGAAAATCATTTGTGGCACCCCCATAATCTTCTCAGTCATATTTCTCAAAATTATCATCATAAAATATTTTCATTCTCCAAGAATTTTGTATCGTCATTTTTAAAGGTCTGAATCCACCATTGAAAGGTGGTACCTCCCGTGTATTTTGGGTGGCAAAAGCATTAACTAAAATTTGGGTGTAAATTTCAGGTTTGATATATGATTTGGACATAAGGTAAAATTGCATTTTTATTAAAAGAAATTTTTAATTTTGGATGCCCTAAGTAAAGCTTTGGGTGGCAATAGTGCCGCCCTATTATAAAATATGCTTTGTTTTTATTGTAAAATATCATATGTATTCGATTTTCGAAAATTTAGTTTCTTTTGAGTTGTGCTATAGAGTATTAGGTTGGAAATGGGGATGAACTTGACCTAAAATTAGCAAAGGAAGAAACAAGAATTGAATACGACTAAAATAAGGAGAGAAAGCTTAGTTAAAAAAATCACATAAAAGACAACGACTTTTAATAAAAATGTTAGGTTATGTCCTCGACCTAGTTATCTAAACGAGTCCTAGGGCTTTAGTTGAGTCCTTTCGAGCCGTCAAGGATTGTGCGAACCAGTTGTTGAGCGATCTTGTTCACTCATTGGCATTTCTTGTGAGCTAGCCGAGTGGGCGCGCATAGGGCTATTGCTAGTAAAAAATTTAACTAGTGGCACAGAGGTACGGGTTAAAACCTAGACCTTTGTTGTCAAAGCAAGCAGAAAGGTGCTTACCGCTTAGCCACACGCAAGTTGTCAAATAAGTTGGCATTGAATTGTATTTAAAGGCTCACTATGGAGTGATGAGCGTTTTCTCAACACACAATATTAATGCCCAAGTGTAAAAGGATGCTATTGTAGCTTTGATAAGCGACCAAATATTTATCGAACTCAAAGGATATATTATTATCAATTTAATAATAATCTAACTTATTAAGACTAGTATGACGATATAGTTTTGATGATTAAGTAACCAATAAACAAATAATTAAAATAACAATTAAAATAAACAAGCAGTAGAGATAAAACGAAAGTGAATAAGTGAGAAGATAGATAATTTGTCGGGCCATCCAGTTTTACTTATTAATTTTTCTTCCGTGTATCAATGTCCGACTCTGCCTTGTGGAGCATGAACGCATCACTAAACCATGCAAATATACTCTATAGATACAAGTAAATAAGCGTGTGATATGTGTGAATATCCTTGGAGCAAGAGATATAATTCACCCCCTTTCTAGGTACTATCAGTATCAATTATTTTCCGTGCACTTAGAACTCTAACCCGATATGATCTCCCTTTATAGGTACTATAAAGTTATTCTCTTTGTCCTACTTATTAACTCGAATCATATTCAATTAACAAGTATTTATCTAAGATAGTTCTAATGAGACTTTGGAGTCCCCTCACTTAGAATCATAACATATAATCCTGCTCAGCAGTGAACGCACTCAATCAATAATCAAGAGATGTATTCAGACTCTACATAACAATTAATGATGCACAAAACAACTCTGAGTATGAATTAAAAACACATAGTCTTATATAAAATAAACCATAAGTAGTGTTGTATGGAGTATATACACGGAAGTTCAATTAACTTATAAAATCTTCATAAACCCTTGAACTACCAAAGCGGTTCTAGCCATGATTGATCGAAGAACAATCATGGTGATTGGATAGATCTTACCCATAGTCTTAAAAATTACAAGATAAATTAAGATGCGAAGTAAACCCTAGATGCGGGCGCCGTCGCGTCTCTCTCCGTCTTGAATCCTCACTTGGTTCTCACTTAATTCGACAGACGAATCACTCTCCACAGCTCTGTGGATGATGGTAGGATTTCAGATGTTGTGTAGAATGAAAGTGGTGAATGGCTCTCTTCTCAGCTCCTTTTTTAACTTTAGCTCTCCTTATGGACCTAGGATGTGCTTTTTGAGCGAAAACGCGTACTGAAGGTGTAAAAATATGGGTTCGGAGATTTCTTGCATATCGGTTCGACCAAGGCCCCTGGTCGAATCACCCAAGGCCTGGTCGAATCGGCCTGTAACAAGTTGGCAGGTGCATGGTTCGACTCGAACCACTGGTCAAACCAGAAGCTTCGTGGTTGAACCATACCTGCGAATTCTTATGCTTTTGGTTCGACCAACACGCCTGGTCGAACAATACTATCGTGGTCGAACTGCCCTTCTGCTATCTTCCTGTGCTTGGATCGACCATGGGTGCTGGTCGAACCACCCCCCCATTTGGTCGAACCAGGTGCCTACAACATCCTTTCTCCAGTTTTGATCACTTCTATCCCATTTTTCTTTGAAAATCCGCTCAAACGGCCTTACACGCACCTGATTCGTGACTTTCCACTACATATCTCGATTTATCTTGACTTAAGACCAAATCATACATCATTATCACACAAATCAAAGCTCAAAATATGTGAATTTACATACTCATCAAACCCCCAAACTTGCATGTTGCTCGTCCCGAGGCAACGAAATCAAAACTATAAGAGTAAGTATAAATTTCACAAGTCCATCTAGTTAAGTACAATTCATTCCTACACATGCAATTTTATCAATTAAAAACAAGTATCACTTGCATCATATATTTCATTCATGTAAAACATCACTCAATTATAATACACTTCGGAGTACTAAGTCATTAAGCTCACAGGATAAGTGTTTACTCTCGCTCTCAAGTGTTAAAGAAGTACACTTTTGGGTTAATATATACGCTCATATTCAATTCATATTCCCGCGTAACCATAAGTTTGGCAAGGGTCTCAAAAATCAACTTATAATCACTTCGTTACTAGGATCACAAAGGGCTTGCTTTTAGATTGTAATGTTGGCTCTTTGGTAAAGGTAGGAAAATATAGATAAAGTGACTAATTCACTAGTACAGAATTACCTTGGATTTTTGCTTTTCATCAAAGAGCTTCCTCTTCTCCATCTTATTCTCATGATCTTTGCGA
The DNA here is from genome assembly GCA_023678885.1 of Pogostemon cablin. NCBI lineage: Eukaryota > Viridiplantae > Streptophyta > Magnoliopsida > Lamiales > Lamiaceae > Pogostemon > Pogostemon cablin. The sequence continues at coordinate 25,701,679 of CM042961.1, read as the reverse complement.
TTCATCTTTTTCCTTCTTCACGTTGGCATCAACATCATTATTTCTCCTTTCTTCAAGGTACAAGGGTACCAATTTTGGACACTACCCTTCTAAGTAGTTGGGGTACCGGTTTCAGGCACTACCCCTAAACAAGATTTAACCATATCTTTTTCTTTTCTTCATATCGCTCAACCAAAATCTTTCTTCCTTTACTTCAAATTCAAGCTAGTATTTATTCACCTCAACTCTCTACTAATGAATAGGGTATTCAACAAGGCTCAAGTAAAGGATGAATAAGGCTTTTTATCAAGGCTTGTCAAAGAAAAAACTTTTAAAGGCTCAACAGGGCTTCCAATGATTTATTCATTATATGGGAAGGTAAATTTTGGCTAAATAACTCAAATAAACAATAATGGCCTAAGATCATATCCTAATAACTAGTCAATTATAAGTCTCACACAAGACTCCAAGCCAAGTTCTAGAATACGGCCATATGAACGATTCTCACAAGAATAAACTATCATACATGGATGTAGCATGATTTCATAAGGCTCAAATTCTCACATGGGTAATAGATTCCTAAGCACTCCTCATAGCATATAATCAAGATCAATTCCACAATGAACTCCACATATTTATCAAGTTATACATGCTTCTCATCAACAAAATCAACACATGCAAAAAAAAAATAAAAAAATACAACATACTTAGCAAAGAACCCAACATATCAATCAAAACAAGTATCACCAACCAATCCAACCTCAAGTATCAAGTATCACACCTAAATCCAATCTCAAATCAATATACGTACATGCTACTCACACCACAAATACCCATCATGTAAAGAGAAAAAGAGAAGGGGGATGAGATGAAACAGATAAAATGAAAAACCTGGCGCCCTCTACTCCTCCGGAGCATCATCATCATCATCATCTTCGCCCCTGTGCCAATCATCGAAGTCTCTCTGTAGGGTATCCACCTTCCTATCCAAAGCTTCATAGTTATCATTCAAATCCCCTAATCTCTGATCCATCACCACATAATTAGCATGCAGCGCGTTATATCTCATATCGAGTGCGTCATAGCTAGTGGTAAGCAAGCCCAGCTAGCGGTTTGTCTCTTTCTGATTGTTGTTCAGGTTGGCGAGATGCTCATTCATCAACCTAAACTGCTCCCTATAATACTCATCAGGACCGCCCCAATGCTGTTGCGGCTGCTGTGGTAGTGACATCTCATGCTGCTGTGGCTGCTGCAGCATATCCATCTCAGGATGCTGGCCCGGATGCTCCTCATCATGCATCTCCTCTACGTGCTCTCCTTGCTGAGGAAGCTGCTGCTGTGGCTGCTGCGCTTGGTCAACTATTCTTCGCAAATCATCAAACATACCTACAACATACATCTGAGCCAGTCCTCCAATCACCTCTCCTCAAGAACGTAATGGAGATCGCCTCGTGCACTATAGTGCTCATCAACAAATTCTCATCATTCTGGATCACAGTCAATGCTCCCACATCATAAGGAAACATGAAAGAATAGGGATTTGAACCCCTAACAAACATCCAATCTCCAGTCCGATGCAAAGCAAACCCAGCTTTGACACATGCACTCATCGCAAGATCCGGATCCTCTAAAATAGGTGTAATGCCCGTGAAGTCCATGTGGTACAACTTAGCCATAGGAGTAAGCAATCCTCCAATGTTCACTCTCTGAAAAGTGGAACTCCTGAATCTGTAGAGTTGCTGAATCAAATACGACCCCACATTAAAATGAACTCCATTCAGCATGCATCAAAGAGCATACAACTTTTCCCTCGATACACAACTCCCCTCAGATCGGGCAAACAATGTGTTGCCTAGAACTCTATCCATGTATCGAATAACAGGATTTCGAATCAAAGCAGCACGAGCATCCTTTGTCTTGAAATCCATGTCTTCACCAGAAATAGCTCTCGTTAGGCTTTTTCTGCGCACTATAATTTAATCCTCAAGTATAAGGATATCAATTATTGCAGCAAGCACCCAAGTTAAATTATCGATCCCACTGAGACAGTTAATTATTTATTTTACTATGAATTACTAATTAATCAGAATTGAGTAACCGATTTCCAATGTTTTGTTGTGAATTAATTAACTAAAATACTGAAATATTAAATTGCTAAATTATTAAAAGCAATAAAAATAAACGCAAGTTTTAACCAAGAGATGACGAACATTTCTAAGGTATCAGGTATCGACCAATTAATTTGAGTTATTAAACTTACGATTGCTCATTCATGCAGTTTCACTGAAAATACACCACATATCCCTGTTATCCCACCGAATATGATTCTATTCAAAGCTAACAGTCTAATCTGGTTTAAATCCTAAGGTGCGCAAATATTACCAAGCCTTATTCCTAGATACTAATCAAAGCAAGCAACAATACCTCCGGATGGTAAGCCCGACTAACAAGATATTTTTGGAATTACTACAAGATTCTATTCGCTTCCTACTTGATTGTCTAATTGCATTATTCCACTAAACTAATCAAGTATTTGATTTACCAGTTCATGGAATTAACTTGTTTATAGCAGAACTACCATAATTCCTAACAGATAGACAATACCAATCATGAATGCACACAAGCTAACACAATAATTCAAGTATTATAGCGGATGTCATGAATATATTATGAAGACATTACGAAGCAGATAAGCAAGTCTAAATAAAATAAGTAAAATCAAAAGATCAACTGCATAAAATCCCAATATTTGATCTAAATTCCCAAATCAATCAAATCAATTCATCAAACCCTAGCTGTATATAAAATTAGCCCATGAGGTCACAATCAACATTCATGGTTAAGCAATTCATACCAAAAATAAAAGTGAAAGAAAGAGAAAGATAAGAATTATGAAACCCTAGCGTAGGCGTAGTCTCGCGTTCCTTCGCCGCCTCTCCAATTGCTCAATTCTCCCTTAATTAGCACTTGGAACCCTCTTTAAAGCGGATGGATGATGAAATCAGGTTGTTAATCTGATATGAAGGTGTTGGAGGTGTGAATTGATGATGAATTATGGATGAGTTCTCTCCAATTTGTGTCTTGATCTCCCTAATTATTTCTAGAACTGATGTAGTCGTGATTGAAAACTGCTCAAAAACACGATCTCGGCACCCAGCTCGGCCCGAGCTGGGTATGGTCCTAGCCGAACGGGGGTCGAGCTGATGCAGGGTGGTTTGCCATATTATTTGGGCCCCATTCGGACCCTGCTAGCCAGAAAATGGCTGCTGAGCCAGGCTGGCTCGCCCCAAGCTCCCAACCGAGCGGTAGAGACTGCACTGGGCGATCTCACCGTTTTGAGAATAACTTCCTCATACGGACTCCGATATGAGTGATTTTTATGCTCATGCGATTCTATCTTCCTTGGATTTCTATCCATATAAGAAAATCATAGAAACTCCAACATTTGAATGTGTAAAATTTCATGCAAAGTGGCTATTTGGCACAACATGCGCGATGTTATCACTTTGATCATAACTTTCTCGTTTGGAATCTGATTGGGGTGTTCTTTATGTCAAAATGACCCTCTCTTTTGTAGCTTTCCAATCATATATCACGTAATCAATTTGAACATCTACAAGAATACAGAAAAAGTATGTAATGTGGACGTGCATTTTTCAGCATTCCTTCACTCGTTAGACTCTTCATTCCAACTTTGAACTTTTGATCCTGTTTTACCCTTCAAAACTAAAAATAACACCTTAGTAGCTTCAAAATCATGTAAATACTTAAATGTACACAATTCCATGCAAAAATGATGACTTTCCTAAATAAAATGGTGTAATGTGCACACATAAAATGCGTGAAATTCCACTCTCAACAAACCCCCAAACTTACCTGTTGCTCGTCCAGAGGCAACAACATTAAAAACCAATAGAGTAATTGAGAGAAAATTTCACAGCAGAAAACATCCAAGACAATATAACAATTCAAAAATCATACTTTAGATATTAAGATAACCATCCATCTAAACACATACAACTCAAGTCAACTACTTCACCTTTCAGAATGCTCATCCACCCATTCTCACGGGTAGCGTTTTCGCTCAACGCTCAAGTGAAAGATATACACTTTTTAGGGTAAGATGTTTACACTCAAAATCAATTCAAACACATGCGTAACCATAAGATTGGAAATCATCTCAACTCTCGACTAAAGGAATAATTTCAACAATAGGATCACAAAGGTCTTGCGTTAGGGTATAACGTTGGCTCTTTGGTAAAGGTAGGAAGTATATGGGCAAAGTGACTAATTCACTAGTAGAGAATCAAAGAAGACTTACAGCTTTTCAATAAACAGCTTCACTTTCTTGTTTCTTCTTTCAATGCTCTTCAATGTTTCTTGCAATTCGTTTCCTCCTTCACTTTCAAGCACAACTTTTTTTTTTCAAATAAGGGTACCAGTTTTGGGCACTACCCTTTTCATGGGGTACCAGTTTCGGGCACTACATCTTCATGCAATAATTTAACTATTTTATTCCACAATTTTCATCACTTCCAACTTATTTTTCCTTTATTTTCTTCTTCACAAGACACCAAATTGACTCCTTCAACTCTCTACTAGGTAGGATTTTTTTTAAAAGGCTAACAAAGGAATCAATTGGCTAATCATGTAGGCTTCCAACAAATAAGGCTTTTAGGCTCAAAAGGGTTGACTACGGATAATTTCAATAGGTAGGATAATAATATGGCTAGTGACTAATAAATAACAAAGATGGCCTAAGATCATTTCCTAGTGTCTAGTCAAACACGTAGCTTCAAGCAAGATACAAAGCCAAGTTCTAGAATACGTGTGTATGAACGATACTCACAAGAATAAACTAAATCATGCAACTTGTCATGATTTCAAAAGGCTCAAAATCTCACATGGCTGTACGAATAAATGAGCAATCCTAATAAAGCTACATAGCTAATCTTTCCTTGCACATAATCAAATTTCAAGCATCTTAATATCAAAGCACAATCTCAAATTGTTTCTTAAGTACAATCATAAAGCATGAATCAATAACACATAACTCTATGAATAACACCATGAACTCCTAATCAACAATCCAATATCATCCATCCCAGAAACAGTAACAGAACACAATATAATACCCTCAAGTGCTAAGAAAAATCAAAAAATCATCACAGAGATCCATAAATCGACTATACTAACACTAGGACCAACAAACAATAAACACCACAAAACAAGACACGAAACCTGAAAAATTGCAAAAAAAATCGAACCCTCAACATTCTCAAATAAATCAAAAATATTAAGAATCCGCAAAAAATCGACCCTCCAAGCAACAACATCATGCAAAAATTCTATTTCGGCATTGCAAGACAAGGTATGTACGGTACCCCCCCAAACTTAGATCAAACGAAGTAAGAAGCTAAGTTTGCAACGAAGTATATACCGCAGTCGAGCAACACCTAATAAAATTCCGACACCAGCACAGATATATAAAAAATAATTAAAATAGAAGGGACGGCCCCCAACAGGCGCTCATGTTTAACATCAGAGAGTCATGACGGGATACCTCTTTTCGACTACTAGATCGGAGGACATTCTTCTCGCATTCTTACCTTCAAGTACTTCCTTCCTCTCTTTTTTTCTGCACCAACCATCTCACCCTTCTTTGTCACCGAAACAAGAACCTTTGACTTTCTTTCCTCCCATGACTGGCTTGATTCCTTCTTGTCAATCCTCCACTCAATTATAGACTCAACCTGCGTAGCAAAACAAGGATCAAACAAGTTAGAATTTTCAACACCAATATAAGAATAAAAATCCGAAGGTATGTTCGGAGACTTCAGAATGGATCATTCATATTTCCTGCAACCAAAAGATTATCAAATATCACATTAGAGTTAGTAGTAGGAAAAGTAAGAGATACACTTGGTGTTGCGATCTCCTCTACCACTTCAACTCTTTGGCTCTCATGCTTCTCGTCCTTAGCAGCAGGCTTCATCTCCTCTTTAACAGTGGACTTCTTATTTTGATTCATCATGTCAGCAGTGGTCTTCCTTATCTGTTCATCCCTGGCATCACCTAATGCAAGTAACTTCTCAAGATAGTCAATACATGCATCGTTAGATAAACTCTCAAACTCTGCATCAGACAGGGTGAAGTCCTCTACTACTTCCACAGACTTGCAGTGCTGTTGATCTGTAGGCCACTGCATCTCCTTATTTAAAGAAAAGATGATCTCCTTATCATTAGCCCTCAGCCTCAACTCTCCTTTGAACACATCTATGAGAGTCCTTCCAGTTGCAAGGAATGGACGCCCCAAGATCAGAGGCGCTCCATCCTTGTCATCCTCCATATCTAGAACAAGAAAGTCCACAGAAAAAGTCAAATTCGACACCTTCACTAGCACATCTTCAATAACTCCTTCAGGGTACGTCAACGACTGATCTGCTAACTGTAGAGCAACAGATGTAGGTTTCAACTCCCCCAAACCAAGCTTCTTGAATACTGAGAAGGACATCAAATTTATACTAGCTCCTAAATCACACATTGCTCTCCTAGATGGTCCTTTTCCAATTTCACAGGGAATGATGAAGCTCTCTGGATCCTTTAGTTTTTTTGGAAGCTTCTTCTGAATAATGGAGCTGCAGTTCAAATTCACTGTCTCCACACTGTTAAGCTTCCTCTTTCTGGAGATGAGTTCCTTGATGAACCTTGCGTAATGTGGCATCTCTTCCAATGCTTCCGAGAAAGGAATAATGACTTGGACATCCCTCATAACATCAACGAACTTCCGAAACTTCTCATTAAGGCTCATTGACAAGAATCTCTAAGGGAAAAGAATTGGTACCTTTGTTATCGGAAGTCCCAAACTGTCTCTCTCGAATACCACTTCCGCTTCTCTCAGTTTCTTAGCTCTCTGCCACCTTTTATCAGTAATTTCCTGATCAGATTGACTCTATACAGAAGTCGGACGTGCTAGAAAACCTGGAAGGTAGCTCGCCGGCTCACTCGACTCGAGCGGTGGACAAACCTTACCGAGCGGGGCATGGTTTGAACTGGAAGACATGTTTGGACTAGAGGGAACCCCACTCGGCAGCGATTCAGCAACGGCGGGAACTAGCTTGGCCCGAGCTGATGGCCAAGCGGCGGATGATCGGTCCTGCTCCGCACCTATTTCATCTTGCTTCTGTTCTGCTTCATTCTGTACAAGTTCTGTTATAAGTTCTGTACCTTTATAATTCTTTCCAGACCTCAAAGTGATCGCATTTGTGCTTTCTTTTGGGTTGATTTCTGTATTTGAAGGAAAATTCCCCTTCTGAATCTGCTGCTGCTGCTGATTTACCATAGTGGAGATCTGTCCCAAGTTATATGACAAATTCTGCAACTGCTTGTTCACTTCCTCATTCTGTTTGGTCATATTCGCGTCCATGAGAACAATGCAATTATTAATCTTGTCAATATCTCCAGCAGTCTTCTTCATATACCTGGCCAACACTTCATCAATACTAGTTCTTCATTCTTCAGTCTTTGTACCATGATCAAAATTAGGCGGGTATGGAACTGCATTATTCGGATTTGAATATGCTAAGTTCTCATGCCTCTGATTCTGCCAATTGCCTCCTTGATTACTAGGACCTCCCCCTTGGTTATTGCTTTGGTTAGAATTACCTTGAGGGTACCTATTTCCTTGCCAATTCTGAGGAGCTCTCCAACCTTGAAGACTCTGTCCCATAGCCCAATTAGCATCCTCGACCTCTTGAAGGTTCATCACCACATCATCATTTGCAGGCCCTCGGTTGCCTCCCCCATTATTACCTGATATCAGAGTAATTAGATTTTTGTTTATCTATTCCAATTGAGCGACAACCTTATCATTCTTATCAGCTTCAGAAAATTTTTCTTCAACCTTTACAACTTTACCAAGTATGTAAGTCCCTCGGATCCTCTCAGATGGCCAATCCCTTTAGTTCAAAGAGATATCATCAAACAATTTCTCTATGACATTGGATGTTTTGCCAAAAATTGTTCCTCCAGCAGAAGCATCAACCAACACTCTCGATTCGTTGTCGAGGCCATTATAGAAGACACTGATGAGTTGAGACTTTCTGAATCCATGCTGTGGGCATCTCCTCAACACATCAGTAAACCTTTCCCAAGCCTCTCCAAACGATTTATCTCTTCTCTGCTTGAATTGATTGATCTCCTGTTTCAGTAATAGAACCTTACACGGTGGCATAAATCGATCCACAAACAACTGCTGCAACTCAGTCCAGTTTGAACAGCTGTCTCCCTTCAGCTTATCATACCACTCCCTTGCCTTATCAACCAATGAAAACTGAAAAAGCCTCATCTTCCATCTATCATTAGTAGCATCAGCAGCTTTCACTGTATCCATGTAGCTATTGAAACGCTTAAGATGGCCGTATGGCTCATCAAAAATGCCTTCGGCGAAGGGGTTTTTCTCCACCATCTGAATCAGGGCTGGCCTTATGTCGTTCGTTTCATCAGCTTGAACGGCTCCAACTATGCCTGTTCCTCCTAGATTGGTGGACTTGAATGTCTCTCGGATGACAATATCATCCTCATCAGTTCTATCTCCCATGTCTGCTGTTTCTAATTCTGATTCGGATTCTGATTCTGATTCAGCCTTTTCTGGGATAACCTGATTTTCTATCTGCTCTTTTTCCTCCTCTATGACTGCTTTAGGATCCCATGTCTCTGTTTTCTTCTTCGGAAGTGGTACCTTAGCAGCTTTAGGAGGTGCTTTGAGATTCTTAACTGCTACTCTCCTTTTCCTTGCAGACGCTTCAACTTCCGAATCAAATTTGAGATATTGTGTTCCCTTCTTTGACCTAGTGTGCACTATAATTTAATCCTCAAGTATAAGGATATCAATTATAGCAGCAAGTACCCAAGTTAAATTATCGATCCCACTGAGACTGTTAATTATTTATTTTACTATGAATTACTAATTAATCAGAATTGAGTAACCAATTTCCAATATTTTGTTGTGAATTAATTAACTAAAATACTTAAATATTAAATAGCTAAATTATTAAAAGCAATAAAAATAAACGCAAGTTTTAACCAAGAGATGACGAACAGTTCTAAGGTATCAGGTATTGACCAATTAATTTGAGTTATTAAACTTACGATTGCTCGTTCATGCAGTTTCACTGAAAATACACCACATATCCCTGTTATCCCACCGAATATGATTCTATTCAAAGCTAACAGTCAAATCTGGTTTAAATCCTAAGGTGCGCAAATATTACCAAGCCTTATTCCTAGATACTAATCAAAGCAAGCAACAATACCTCCGGATGGTAAGCCCAACTAATAAGATATTTTCTGGAATTACTACAAGGTTCTATTCACTTCCTACTTGATTGTCTAATTGCATTGTTCCACTAAACTAATCAAGTATTTGATTTACCTGTTCATGGAATTAACGTGTTTATAGCGGAACTACCCTAATTCCTAACATATAGACAATACCAATCATGAATGCACACAAGCTAAAACAATAATTCAATCATTATAGCGGATGTCATGAATATATTATGAAGACGTTACGAAGCAAATAAGCAAGTCTGAATAAAATAAGTAAAATTAAAAGATCAACTGCATAAAATCCCAATCTTTGGTCTAAATCCCCAAATCAATCAAATCAATTTCTCAAACCCTAGAACTGTATATAAAATTAGCCCATGAGGTCACAAGCAATATTCATGGCTAAGAAATTCATACCAAAAATCAAAGTGAAAGAAAGAGAAAGATAAGAATTATGAAACCCTAGCATAGGCGTAGTCTCGCGTTCCTTTTCCATCTCTCCAATTGCTCGATTCTCCCTCAATTAGCACTTGGAACCCTATTGAAAGTGGATGGATGATGAAATCTGGTTGTTAATCTAATATGAAGGTGTTGGAGGTGTGAATTGATGATAAATTATGGATGGGTTCTCTCCAATTTGTGTCTTGATCTCCCTAATTGTTTCTAGAACTGATGCAGGACTTTTTTGCGATCGAAAACTGTTCAAAAACACGATCTGGAAGTATAAATATGCTGTAAAATCAAACAGGCCTCGTCTGGGCTCGATTTTGGGCCGCTCGGCACCCAGCTCGGCCCGAGCTGGGTATGGACCTAGCCGAGCGGGGGTCGAGCTGATGTAGGGTAGTTTGCCATGTCATTTGAGCCCCATTCGGACCCCGCTCACTGGAAAATGGCTGCCGAGCCAGGCTGGCTAGCCCCGAGCTACCAGCCGAGCGGTAGAGACTGCACTGCATGATCTCACCATTTTGAGCATAACTTCCTCATACGGACTCCGATATGAGTGATTTTTGCCCTCATACGATCCTATCTTCCTTGGCTGTTCGGCACAGTATGCGCGATATTTATCACTTTGATCATAATTTTTTCATTTGGAATCCGATTGGGGTATTCTTTATGTCAAAATGACCCTATTTTTTGTAGCTTTTCAACCATATATCACGTAATTAATTTGAACATCTACACGAATACAGAAAAAGTATGCAACATGGACGTGTATTTTTCAGTATTCCTTCACTCGTTACACTCTTTATTCCAACTCTAAACTTTTGATCCTGTTTTACCCTTCAAAACTAACAAAAACACCTTATAGCCTCAAAATCATGTAAATACTTAAACGTACACAATTCCATGCAAAAACGATGACTTTCCTAAGCAAAATGGTATAATGTGCACACATAAAATGCGTGAAATTCCACTCTCAACAACTCTCCAGAAATCATTCGGTCTAAAATGCCTATTCTCATGCCTCGAGATCCCTCTCGGAGTGCCTAACAGAATGTTGAAATCCTCCGCTGTCCAAGTTCTCTTCTCTCCTCCAAGCTGAAATGAACACTCGTAAGGAAGAGAACTTGAACCTTTCTTGACCGTAATTGAACACAAGACATCCGCAATAACATGAAAGTAAGTTGGCCTCTTCATCTCCATGAATTGTCGGATCCCTACTTGATCAAACATCCACATTATATCATCCCTGATATTCATTGCAATCACGCCCGCATTATCCTGGTACCTCATTCGAGCGATCTTATCAGATATAGCCCCCATCAATCCTTGATCTCCTCCCAATTTTTCATTCGGATGTGAAAATTCCTAGGCAGCCTCTCTTTAAGCCATATCTTCTTTGTAACCTCGTCTTTACGAGGCTGCCTATCCTGTCTCTTCTTAGAGCGGACTTCGATCTCCTTTCCTTTTCCTAAAAAAACAATATTTCAATACCAAAACATGTACAAGAAAAACAAACCAATCCTAGTTCAAAACCAACTATACATGCAACTTTACCCAAAACTTCAAGCTAAACATGTATAATCAATTCCAAATCATCATGCTCTCAATCTCCATTTGTTCATAAAGTTTAACAATGAATCCACACACATGTTTGATGAGTGTGTAAATTCACAAGTTTGGCATCATGTTTTGTGCTAGTTTTGGAGAGTTTTGAGGTGGAAATAGGTGGAAAACCTATATATATTGTGAATTAGCATGAATCAGGTGTTAGTGGAGCTATTTAAGTGATTTTCATAGCAAAATTAGAGTGGAAGTGCTAAGAATCGAAGAGATGAAGTCGAGACCACGCGAACCGCCAAGGAGAGAGGTGGGTTCGACCTGTTGGAGGAGGGTTCGACCTCTCCTACAGGTCGAACCAGCATTGCAAAGTGTGCAGAAGGAGGGTTCAACCACGACTCAAGGGGTTCGACCTGCTCATCAGGTCGAACCATGGTCGAACTAGTTCGCGAGAAGTGTGATTCGATCACGACATTGGGGTTCGACCTGACAGTAGGTCGAACTAGGAGCAGAAATTGTCCAGTGGTGCGGTTCGACCTGTGATTCGACCAAAGAGGGAGTGGTTCGACCTGTACAAGAAGTCGAACCAAGTGCAGAATACTTCCAGTAGGTGGGTTCGACCTGTGGTTTGACCTGCGGCCCGTGGTTCGACCTGTTTGCTGAGGTCGAACTGTCGTGCGGGAACTTACCTTATCTGGATTTTCGAGGCCAAAACGCGTGCGATCACTTGAAAAGCCCATTCCAAGCCCTAGAGACGTGATTACAAGTATAAAAGGAGGCTCATGCAGTCAAGGAAGACGTCCAATCATCACGATCACGATCATCATCATATATCGTCCAACCACCAACAACACAATACAAGAAAAGACTAGGAGGAGCTGTGACAGAGGTTCCGCTGGAGATTCAAGTAAGATTGGTCCATCTAACCATGATTGTTCCTAGATCAATAATGGGATAGAGCCACTTCGGTAGTTCTAGGGTTATGAAGGTTTCATGAGTTGATTTATATTTCGTGTGTATACTCCGTACAACACTACTTGTGGTTTATTTTATATAAGATTGTGCGTTTTTAATCCATACTCATAGTTGTTTTGTGCATCAATAATCGTTGTGTAGAGTCTGAATGCATAACATGGTTATTGATTGAGTGCGTTCACTAATGAGCAGGGTTTATTGTTATAATTCTAAGTGAAGGGATTCCGAGGTTTTATTAGAACCGTCTTATATGAATGTTTGTTAATTGAATTGAATTCGGGTTAACAAGTAGGATTAAGAGTATAACTTTATAGTACCTAAAAAGGGAGATCAAATCGGGTTAGAGTACTAAGTGCATGGGAAATAATTGATTATGATAGTACCTAGAAAGGGAGGTAAAGTATATGTCTTGCTCTGAGAATACTCACACGTGTCAAAAGCTTATCTATTTGTGTCTATAGAATAGATTTGCATGGTCTAGCGATGCGTCCATAAACCACGAGACAGAGTCGGACATCGACACACGAAAGTATGAATTAACGAATGAAACTGGATGGCCTGACGAACTACCTATCATCTTATTTGATCACAACTACTATTCTCTTATTTTTGTTATTTATTTGCTATTTTAATCGTTACTTAGTTTACAAACCAATAATTACAATTCTCAACATAGTCATAATTGCTAGAAAATAACTGAAGTAATATTTCTCCGTCCCGTGGATTCGATATTTAACTTGGTCACCTTCGAAACTACAATTGATATCCTTCATACTTGGGGATTAAAATTGTGTGTTGAGAAAACAACCATCACCAATCCATCTTCACTTCCCATTCAACTCTTGAACTACAATTTCCAACAATTTCAATAACCACATCACTTCCTTAAGCATGTCTTTATCAAATTAAACAATTCAATTCAAAATTCTACATGCTTCACTTCACAACTCAAATTACTCAATAATTTCACGTAAACATGAAGGTCTAACAATAAATTAACAATTAAAATCGGACCCATCACTTGTTCATATGATATTTCACTCAAATTCAAATTACACCATGAATCCATATAAAAACGAGTTCAATCAACTTACCCACATAAAATCAAGCAATAGAACTTCAGTCCTAGGATAATAGAGTCAAGAGAACGTACCTTTCGATCCAGCCATGGCTTAGTATGAACAAAGTATGAAAATCCCTAAATAGAAATGAAGAACCCTAGTTTTGCACAAAAACGCTCCAAATCCGTGAGAATTCTAGTATGGGAAGAATGGAAAGTGGTTTAATTGGAGTAGAATGAAGCAAAATCAAGATTTGGAAGAGAGGGTTTTTGGTTCAAAGAGGATTCGAGTGCGGGTGGTGTGAAGAATGTATGGAATGGGGGCAAAAATCCAATTAAAATGCCACTTACCTGTGTGGTACGACTCGAACCAAATGGTCGAACCACCTCGTCGTGGTTGAACCAGGCTTTTGGATAACTTCAGCACTATGATTTGACTTGAACCAATGGTCAAATCAGGACATCGTGGTCGAATTAGCCTGTAACAAACTTTCAGGTGGCTGGTTCGACTCGAACTCTTGGTCGAATCACACACCTCTTGGTCGAATCAACCTGTAAAAATTTCTCTAATCTTTGATTCGACTAGAATAGCTTGGTTCGACCAGTTTCCCTGGTCGAACTGAGATCCTGATCCTTCAATGTCCATTATTCTTCGTCCCCTGCAAACTTCAAGCTTGAAAACAATCATTAGGTACCAAAACAGAGCAAAACTTAGCTAGAGAACCACTTTTAAGACTCTATAATCAATGTATATACTCCGCATATGACTCAATAAATAAAACACTACTAAACATTAGGCAAATTGTAAACAAATTGACACATCAAAACCGGTTAAAGTTTTAATATGCCTCAAAAAATCAACTCCCCTAACAAACGTTACAAAGAAAAGATTATACTCTCGGAGCTACAATGAGGTATGTACATCACCCCCCAAACTTAGAAGAAACTATAGTCGAAACTAAGTTTGCAAAGAGATGTAATTTTTGATAAGTAAGCACGTCAAATATAAAAATTTCTTACTCACACTAATGAAATAAAATAATAAAAAAGAAGAGAAAGCCCCATCAGGTACTCTTGTTTAACATCGGAGAGTCACGACGATACCATATCAATGCAAGGTATCCTCAAAGATGATGGAAGCATCATCCGACGACCTATAGTGCTTCAATCGATATCCATTCGCCACTATAATGTCTCCGTTTTTGTCCATGATCTCAAAACTCCCCCATCCACAGGCTCTATGGATAATGAACGGTCCCATCCAATTCAATTTCAATTTTCCTGCAAAGAGTTTCAAACGAGAGTTAAAAAGTAACACCTCATCACCTTGCTTGAATTCCTTGTAAGTGATCTTCGAATCATGCCATTTCTTCATTCTTTCCTTGTAGATCACCAAATTCTTATAAGCTTGATTTCTGAACTCGTCTAGATGATTGATTTGAGTCAGCCTCAACTCTTTTTAATCCTTAAGACACAAGTTCAAACTTCTCAATGCCCAAAAAGCCTTATGCTGAATCTCTACGGGCAAGTGCCACTGCTTCCCATAGACAATTTGATAAGGGGACATGTCAAGCACAGTTTTGTACGCAGTTCAGAACCCCCACAAAACATCATCGAGCTTCATAGCCTAATCCTTCCTATTAGTTCCGACTACTTTCTCCAAAATTTATTTCACTTGACGATTAGAGACTTCAGCTTGCCCATTAGCTTGAGGATGATAGGGTGTAGTG
The DNA here is from genome assembly GCA_023678885.1 of Pogostemon cablin. Lineage (NCBI taxonomy): Eukaryota > Viridiplantae > Streptophyta > Magnoliopsida > Lamiales > Lamiaceae > Pogostemon > Pogostemon cablin. The sequence goes on along the minus strand of CM042961.1, from coordinate 25,686,604 downwards.
ACCCTATGCTTAACACCATAATCCTTGAGCACTCTTTCAAGAAGCTTGTTGACGAAGTGAGAACCTCCATCACTTACAAGTGCTCTAGGAACTCCATAGCGGGCAAAGATATGTTTCTTCAAGAAAGACAACAAGGTCTTTGAATCATTCATGCGAGTAGGAATGGCCTACACCCACTTAGAAACATAATCCACTGCTAGAAGGATGTAGAGAAATCCATTAGATGGGGGAAACGACCCCATAAAATCAATTCCCCATACATCGAAGATTTCAACAACAATGCTCGGCTGAAGTGGCATCTCATCTTTTCTATTTATGTTTTCCATCCTTTGACATCTATCGTATGTCCCACATAGGATTCACAGTCTTTAAACAACGTAGGATAATAAAGAGCAGATTGAAGTACCTTAACTGCAGTCTTTTGGGCTCCAAAGTGCCCCCCGTTAGGTTGTGCATGGCAAAAATCAAGAACACTCTCCATCTCCATCTCGGGCACACACCTACGGACAATAGAATCTATACAAATCTTGTAGACAAACAGATCATACCATATAAATGTTTCAACATCCCTCTTAAACTTTGCAACTTGATGCCAATTGAGATCTGTTGGAATTTCTCCTACGGCTATGTAATTGACATAATCCACGTACCATGGATCCATTCCTTGAGCAGCGACTACACAAGCTCTCTCCGCTCCTTCAGCAAGCACCGCCATAATCTTCTCATCAGGGAACATCTTCTCTATGTATTCGAAAGAATCATCACAATGCTCCCTTGTCTCCAACCTTGATAGGTGATCCGCCAACACGTTCTCCGTACCTTTCTTATCCTGGATCTCCATATCAAACTCCTGCAGAAGAAGGACCCATCTAATGATCCTTGGCTTTGCTTCCTTCTTCTCCATCAAGTACTAGATCGCATAATGATCCGTGTACACAATGGTCTTCATGTCAACCAAATACTGTCGAAACTTGTTGAATGCATACATAATAGCTATAAACTCCTTTTTAGTGATAGTGTAGTTCTTTTGTGCTGCATCAAAAGTCTTGCTCGAATTGTAGATGGCGCAGAACTTTTTCTCTCTCATCTGCCCAAGCACCACTCCAAGTGCTAGGTCACTTACATCACACATAAGTACAAATGGCTGAGTCCACTCCGGTGTGATCAAGATAGGTGCAGTATTAAGTGCCTCATTCAAAACCTGAAAAGCTGTTAGACATTCTTCATCAAACACAAAAGGAACATCCTTTTCAAGTAAGTGAGACAACGATTTGAAGTATTTTGAGAAGTCTTTGATAAATCTCCAATAAAATCCTGCATGTCCAAGGAAGGACCGCGCTCCCTTCTCATTAGTAGGTGGTGGAAGCTTCTCAATCGCCACCACCTTTGTTCTATCCACCTGCAATCCTTTGGCTGAAATATGATGTCCTAATACAATTCCATCTCTTACCATGAAGTGACACTTCTCCTAATTAAAAACTAGGTTAGTATCAATACATCTCTTCAAAATAGTAGATAGGTTAGTCAAACAGATATCAAAGGAGGAACCAAAAATAGAAAAATCATCCATAAATACCTCCATAATCTTTTTAATCAAGCCATCAAATATCGCCATCATGCAGCGCTGAAATGTTGCAGACGCATTACATAGTCCAAAAGAAATCTTCCTAAAGGCAAAGATTCCATAAGGGCAAGTAAAAGTGGTCTTTTCCTGGTCCTCGGGTGCAATCACGATTTGATTATACCATGAGTATCCATCCAAGAAATAATAAAAATCATACCAAGCAAGACGATCAAACATTTGATCCATGAAAGGAAGAGGGAAGTGGTCTTTGCATGTATTTTCATTCAGTTTCCTATAATCAATACACACACGCCATCCCGTAGGAATCCTAGTGACTAGAGTCTCGCTGTCATCGGCTTTCAAAATAGTCATGCCCCCCTTTTTAGCTACAACATGCAATGGGCTCAAATGGAGACTATCACTAATTGGATATATAATTCCTGCATCTAGCCATGTTAGAATTTACTTCCTAATCACTTCTTGTATAGCGAGATTCACCCTTCGCTGATTCTGAATGTTACTCTTAGCCTCATCTAACAATCTTATCTTATGCATGCAATATGATGGATTAATGCCTTTTAAATCATCAAGAGACCAACCAATCACAGACTTATACTTCCTAAGCATATCCAATAACTCTTCAAGTTGATCATCAGTTAGAGAAGAAGATACAATTACCGGATATTTTTCATTGTCACCTAGATAGACATACTTCAAGTGTTCCTGTAGCAGTTTCAACTCCTCTTTCTTCTCTTCTTTTGTTGTGCTCTCATGATCCAATGGCAAGTACTTTCTAGTCCACTTCACCTCTTCAAATGTGGTCCTTTTTGATTCATACCTGTCATCACCCAAAGCAAGTAGATTTTTAAGAAATTCAATACATACCGCATTAGAGAGCTCATCTAGCTCTATGGTGGGAAAAGTAAGATACTCCGCTAACCATGTCTCTAATGGATCATTCGAAAGGATTGATGAGAGTGAAAATAAACGTGTTTTAGTGTCCAATTTAACACCTTTTTGATAGGAATTATTGTCATATATTAGCACAAATGTCTTATATTCAATATATTTGAGAAAAAGGTGCATTTGATGTGTTTTATTGTGTTTTAGATAGAAAAAGGATCAAAAGTGCAAAGTTGGAGAAAAGGTGTAAATTGTGCAAGAATGCTGAAAAATACACGTCCAATTTATGTAATTTTTCTGTATTTGCGTGGAGATCAAAAGTAGAAGTGTTATATATGTTTGGAAATCCACAGAAGAGAGGGTCATTTTGGCGTAAAGAACACCTCAATCAGAATCCAAATGAGAAAGTTTTGACCAAATAAATGACGTCGCGCAAGTTGTTTCTACTCAGCACGATGGTGTAACTTTGCATGGCTTGTTACACCTTCAAATGTTGGATTTTCTTTGAGTTCTTTATATTTATAGAAAGCCAAGGAAGATAGGATTACATAAGCGTAAGAATCACTCAAATCGAAGCTCGAACGTGGAAGTTATACGTGAAATGGTCAGATTGCGCAACCCGCTCGACCTGAAGAAAGTCCGCTCGACCAAGACATTTTGGTCGAGCGACGGTTGAGCAGCGTGAAATTTTGGATCCGCGAACAGGTATGCCACTCGACCTCTGCTCGACCATAGCCAATCTTGCTCGACCTGGTGCAGTTTGGTCATGCGGGGATACAGAATCCTTTTATTGGTAATTCTGTACTTCCAGTAGCGTGTATTTTCGTGTTTTCCAAGAAAAATCCCATCTAAGGTCCATAACGAGAGCTTACAAGTATAAAAGGGGATGCAAATCACATCATTATTCATATTGGACAGCAGCACAATTATCCTACACCCCACAAGGGGGATCACCCCCAACCATTATCCACATCCTTTCCTCTATCCATCCATCACTGTGAAGATTCGTCTGTGGAATCAAGAAGGAGAAGCAAGAAGATTTGAAGAGACGGAAGAGAGAAGGAATGAGACTTCTACACCAAGGGTTTTACTAACTCTTTTCTTTTACTTTCTATTTTTCCTGACATATGGGTAAGATCTATCCAACTCCCATGATTGTTCTTCGTAACATCATGGGCTAGAACTGTTTTGGTAGATCTTGGGTTTTGAAGGTTCTTATGAATTAATTGAACTTTCGTGTGTATACTCCGTACAACACTACTTGTGGATTTATTTTATATAAGACTATGCATTTTTAATTCATACTCAGAGTTGTTTTGTGCATCATTAACTGTTATGTAGAGTCTGAATACATATCTTGTTATTAATTGAGCGCGTTCACTGTTGAACAGGATTCCATGTTATGATTCTAAGTGAGGAGACTCCAAAGCTTTATTAGAACTATCTTATATGAATACTTATTAATTGAATTGAATTTGGGTTAGTAAGTAGGATAAAGAGGATAATTTAATAGTACTTATAAAGGGAGATCATATCAGGTTAGAATACCAATTGGCTAGGTAAATAATTGATACTGATAGTACCTAGAAAGGGGAGGGGTGAAATTATATCTCTTGCTCCAAGGTTATTCACACGTGTTATACGCATATTTACTTGTGTCTATAGAGTAGATTTGCATGGCTTAGTGATGCGTCCATAATCCACAAGGCAGAGTTGGACATTGATACACGAAAAGGAAATTAATAAGTAAAACCGAATTACCCTAGAGCTATCTATTCTCCTACTTGATTCACTTTCGTATTCTTCTTGTGTTTAATTTATTTTAATTGTTATTTAATTTAATTGTTTATTAGTTAATACTTCAATCCTCAATATTATTGCCAACTTGTCTTAATTAATTAGCTTATAATTTAATTGATAATACGCCATCCTTTGGGTTTGATAATTTAACTTGTTGCTTGTTTAAGCTGCAACTGATATCCTTAATACTTGAGGATTAATTTTGCGTGCAAAAAAAATGCGCATTAAAGATCAAAGACATATCTTCCTTCACGATCTCCTCCACCACATCAATGCTGTGACACTACGTCTCCATCGGCATCTTCATTGCTTTATCTAGGTTGAATAGAACCCCTTATTTATCCATCCGCAGCCTTAGCTCACCCTTTTGAACATCAATCATAGCTCCAGCAGTGGCAAGGAATGGTCTCCATAAGATAAGGGTTACATTATCCTTGTCATCTTCCATCTCAAGTACAAGAAAGTCCACAGGAAAGACCAGTTTCTCTACTTTTACAAGCACATCTTCAATAACACCCTTTGAAAAAGTCATAGACCTATCCGCCAATTGAAGAGCAACTGTTGTGACAGTTAACTCCCCTAAACCAAGCCTTTGAAATATCGACAATGGCATCAAATTGATGCTTGCCCCAAGATCGCACAAAGCTCGTCGTGCTGGCCCCTTTGCAATCTCACATAGAATAGTGAAGCTTCCCGGATCCTTTAACTTAGCTGGCAGCTTCCTCTGAATGATCGAGCTGTAGTTCTCAGACAAATTAACTGTTTCAATTCCGTTCAAGCTACTCTTCTACAACAGTATATCTTTTAGAAAGTGGGCATAATATGGCATCTCTAAGAGTGCTTCAGAGAAAGGAATGCTCAAGCTTATCTTGTTTATGATATTTGAAAACTTCTTGAACTTTTCTTCCAATCCCTTCTTGACTAACTTGAAAGGAAACGAAGGAGGTATCTTAGTCTTGGGAATCCCCCATTCATTACGTTCAACCTTCTCCACTTTGTCCTTCTTGGCTCTCAATCTCTTTGTTCTTTCCCATTTCTTCTCGCTATAAGCTCAGTATTCTGCTCTTTTGATGGTACTAGAGTAGCATCAACATCAAGTAAAACATTCGGCGTGGAAATTGGTACCGAATGAGGCGGTTCGATCATGGTTCGACCATGGTACTGGTCGAACCAGGCGAGTAATGGTCGAACCTTGCTTCTGAAAGTGCGTTCTCCCCTGAACAGGTTGGTTCAACCACGATTCGACCAACTAGGTTGGTCGAACCATGATGGTCTTGGTCGAACCGCGCTTCAGACAAAACAAGGTGCTTTGGATAGGTGGTTCGACCATGGTTCGACAAATAGGGTTGGTCGAACCAAGCGGTCGTGGTTGAACCGCTCGGCTGGGATCTCCGGAGGTTGTCCAGGTGCCTTGTTCGACCTCCACATTACAGTTTGACCTAGTGGTTTGGTCGAATCAAGGTCGAATCGAGCTCCTGGAGCTTCAGAATTCATTTCCGGCATCATCGGTCCCTTATACTGAGTTCCAGACCTAACGTGATGGCATTGCACTGCTTCGAGTTTGTTATACTCTGAGATGGGAACTTTTCTTTCTCTACAGTTTGTGTCAATTGATTCACATTCCCGGCCATCTGCCCCATCAACAACGTCAAGTCCTTTATTTTTTTAGATATATCCTCATGATTTGCATTAATTTTCGCCTCTAGCTTAGCCTCTAGGCGATCCATTCTTGCATTATTCCTCGCCATGTACCTGTTCACCGTATCCTCAAAACTAGGTTTTCCTTCTTCGACCTTAGCACCCGGATCAACACTAACAAGAGGTTGTACTGCTGTATTAGGATTACTCCATGAAAACTTCGGCCTTCTTGGTTGTTGATAATTACCCGGGGGACCACGATTATTGTAGTTTCCTTGATAATTCCAGTTTCTTTGATTTTGGAACCTCGTTCTTTGAATACTTTGACCCATGGCATAATTCACCTCTTCCAATTCCTCTTGGTTTGCTCCTTCACAACCAATATCCTGCTGCATCATTGGTACTCGCTGAGCTATGTCAGTAATCTGCTTTTGCAGAAACTCAAGTAACTTTTGATACTAGCCAAACTAGAGATGATCTCATCTTCTCTACTTGACTTAACCATAGTATGCTCAACCTGTGCTATTTTTCCAAGAACATAAGTGCCTTTCATTCTATCAGTTGGCCAATCTCTTAAATTCATTGAAATATCCTCAAAGAGGTTTTTGGCTTCTATGGATGACTTTGTAAGCAGTGCTCCATTAGAAGAAGCATCTAGTAAAACTCTAGAGTCATAGTCCAATCCATTGTAGAAAATACTGATGTATTGAGCTTTAGATAGACCATGCTGTGGACACTTTCAAAGCATGTCTTTGAATTGGTCCCAAGCCTCATGAAACTTCTCATTACCATTGATAACAAATTTATTGATTTCTTATTTTATCTTAAACACCTTCGAAGGTGGCATGCATCGCTCTAAGAACTTCAATTTTAATTGCTCCCAGGTAGTACATTCAGCAGCATCAAGAGTATCATACCAATCTCTCGCCCTTTCAGTAAGCGAGAACTTAAACAAGATGATCCTCCTCGCATCTTCTTGAGTTCCTGCATCCTTTTGTGTACTTGCATAACCAAGGAACTTATTTAGATGTTGCTGAGGATCTTCAAAGGTTCCCCCAGAGAGGGGACTCCTTTCAATCATGCTGATCAGAGTAGGGTGGAGATCAAAATCAGCTCCATCCCCTCTTGCTCCTAACAGCCCCGCATTGCCTCCTCCGTTGTTCTTAAAGACTTTACGGATGGCAAGATTATCCAAATTTGCCGCCATGTTGACTACTTCTGCTTCCAAGTTGTCTCCGGTTGCAGCTGCAATGGTTTGCGAGTTCAGCTCGTCAACTTTAACTCCTAAATTAAGAGCTGCAGTTGGTTCTACGTTCTTATTCTTCTTCTTCTTTCCCTTCTTCTTCCTCGACGATGCTCCAATCTCCGGATTGTAAGGTTCTAACTCTCCTACCTTTGATCTAGTGAGCATACACCTAAGAAAAATAAGCGTTAGAAAATAAAGACAAGAATAATATAGTCTCAATTAAACCAGAAATAATAAACTAATAATTAATACCGTCCCCAACAACGGCACCAAGAATTTGATGAGCGTTTTCTCACCACACAATATTAATCCCCAAGTGTAAATGATGCTATTGTAGCTTTGATAAGCGACCAAGTGTTTATCGAACCCAAAAGAACATATTATTATCAATTTAATAATGATGATTAAGTAACCAATAAAAATGATTAAAATATCAATTAAAAAATAGACAAGCAGTAGAGATAAAATGAAAGTGAATAAGTGAGAAGATAGGTAGTTCTTTGGGCCATCCAGTTTTGCTTATTAATTTTCCTTCCGTGTATCAATGTCCGACTCTGCCTTGTGGATATGGACGCATCACTAAGCCATGCAAATCTACTCTATAGACACAAGTAAATAAGCGTGTGGCACGTGTGAATATTCACCCCCTTTCTAGGTACTATCAGTATCAATTATTTCCCGTGCATTTAGTACTCTAACCCGATATGATCTCCCTTTATAGGTACTATGAAGTTATTCTCTTTGTCCTACTTATTAACCCGAGTCATATTCAATTAACAAGTATTTATCTAAGATATTTTTAATTAGACTTCGGAATCCCCTCACTTAGAATCATAACATATAATCCTGCTCAGCAGTGAACGCAATCTATCAATAATCAAGATATGTATTCAGACTCTACATAACAATTAATAATGCACAAAACAATTCTGAGAATAAATTAAAAATGCAGTCTTATATAAAATAAACCACAAGTAGTGTTGTATGGAGTATACACACGGAAGTTCAATTAACTCATAAAACCTTCATAAACCCTAGAACTAACGAAGAGGTTCTAGCCCATGATTGATCGAAGAATATCATGGTGGTTGGATAGATTTTACCCATAGTCTTGAAAATTACAGGATAAGTTAAGATGCGAAGTAAACCCTATATTCGGGCACCGTCGCGTCTCTCTCCATCTTGAATCCTCACTTGGTTCTCACTTGATTCGACAGACGAATCGCTCTCCACAGCTCTGTGGATGATGGTAGGGTTTCGAATATCGTGTAGAATGAAGGTGGTGAATGGCTCTCTTCTCAGCTGCGTAGGGTCTTCCTTTTATAACTTTAGCTCTCCTTATGGACCTAGGATGGGCTTTTTGAGCGAAAACACGTACTGAAGGTGTAAAAATATGGATCCAAAGATTTTTCATGCATCGGTTCGACCAAGGCCCCTGGTCGAATCACCCAAGGCCTGGTTGAACCGGCCTGTAACAAGTTGGCATGTGCGTGGTTCGACTCGAACCACTGGTCGAACCAGAAGCTTCGTGGTTGAACCACACCTGCAAATTCTTATGCTTTTGATTCGACCACAGTTCAACCAACATGCCTGGTTAAACCATACAGTCGTGGTCGAACTGCCTTTTTGTTATCTTCCTGCGCTTGTTTCGAACCATTCCCTATTTGGTCGAACCGGGTGCCTACTATTGGCGTTTGATCATTTGGTCAACGTGAACCATTAGGGTTCCATATGAATCTATATTCAGCAGAAGCAAGAAAATATAGAAACGTACCTTTCACCAGGGTATGTTGAAAAAGAAAGATTCTCGTCGGCAGTCTGCGCAGCCTCACAATTTTGGGCATAACTCCCTCATCTTATCTCTGATTTGAGTGATCTACATGCCAAAACGATCATATCTTCAGTGGATTTCCAACGGTGTATCAAACATATAGTTTGGAGTTCAACATGATTTTAGAAAAATTGTGGAAGTTGACGAACAGCAGCAACAAATGACCTCCTGATCTTCTGCTGTATTCCCAAGTCCAATCTCGACGTGGTGTGGGCGACGATCTTCGAGATCCTCTCAATCCACTGTTCTTTCACCCTCCTCACAGTGTTAGGCGTTATTCAATTAGGGTTTCTGGACAGCTGAGATGACTTATATATGGGCTACAGGAGGGACCAGGAGGAGAAATTAGAGTTGGGCCTCCATTGGGCTTAAGTATCCAAGTTTAGCCCAAAACTTATACTTAAGTCCAATAATAATAATACATACCACTAAAATATTATCACTGCACTACCGTTCTAATCCCATAATTATGTTATGAGCTCCTTCTTATTATAAACCCGATAGTCTCCCCATGTTTAAAATATACAATGCCCATTAATTAATTAAGTTACTGACAACTCTATTAATTAATATCTAATCCGAGAGTAGTACCACTCAACCTCATTATCATGTTAGAATAATTCCACCTGCAGGGTTTACATGATAATCCTTATGAGCTACTCAAGGGGACATCATCAACCTATATCGAACACAAATTCCTTCTATAATCAACAGCACACCATAGAGACAACACTATTTCCCAACTCATAGAGTTTATTGATTTAATTACATGTAAATCTCACCCATTGAAGAATCAAAGAAATACATACTACCTTACGTGTCGAGGTTATTATATATGGATTAAGAGCATGAACATCCATAATAATTGAGATCAAGTTCTCCTATATAGTCAGTATAAATCGAACGATCTCAAGCGGTCCTGCTCAATACACAAAGTGCACTAATGTGATTTTATAGTCAAGACAAACTAATCCCAAACCACACTAAAACCATCTCAATAGAGAGTCCCCGTCTATCTCGGTTGTGAGCACCTGTTTATACTTTATAAGGAAACCGATAATATGATCTTCCGCGTGTTGTCGCACAATATATTATCTACAGTATAAATTAAGTGGACTATTGCATCGTACATATAAATAAATTATAAGTGCAATCATTTGATCATATGATTCTCATTTCAAATTCATTGTTTAAATATTGTTCATACAAAAAGCTAGACTTTTAGTATACAATCCAACAATCTCCCACTTATACTAAAAGACTATGCTGTCAACTCCACTGCCATACATCTGATTCCCGCTCCCACTACACGACCATCAAAAGCTTTCAACTTAAGGTCCTTGTAAAAGGATTTTACTAGGTTATCATCCGATGCAATCTAGGTGATAACAACCTTTCCCTTATTATATGATTTCTCGTAACAGATGGTACTCGCGCTCTATGTGTTTAATTGCCTTATGGGCTCGTGATTCCTTCAAGTTTGCAACTGCACCATTATTATCATAATAAATTGTAATAATCTTGGGCAAACTTAGAATCACATCTAAGTCCATTACGAAGTTTCTAGAGTCATGCAGATGGATTTGGCTGCCTCATGGGCTCCAAATCAACATCTTCCTATGGTGGAGTTCGAAATATATTTCTATATAACACTCCTCCATATTATGCCTCTACTTCCAAAATAAACATATAACCATGAGGTGGATTTACTGCCGTCCCTATCTGATTTGAAAAATCTGAATCTATGTAACCCATAAGAAATAGTGAATTAGTCCGGTATGGCCAAATATAATTTTTGGTCCTTTTCAGGTACATAAATATATGTCTTACCACAGTTCAACATTCTTGTTTTGGGTTACCTTAATACCCACCGTTCATGCCTTCAGCAAAACAGATATCCATTCTCGTGCATAGCATTCCTTAGATTAAACTTCCTTATTCGTCGAAGCATAAGGAACTGCCTTTATCACTGATGGGCGTTTTCTCAACACACAAAATTAATCCTCAAGTATAAGGATATCAATTGTAGTTTCGAAAGGTGACCAAGTATTTATTGTACCCAAGGAATGGATTATTATCAATTCAATTATATTCTAATTAACTAAGATTATGTTGGTAATTTGGATTTGGTTTAATTGTGAAACTAAATAACATATAATTGAAATAGAAGAATAAATAAGCAAGAAATAGAGAAATTTCGGTTGTGATCCAGTAGTAATAGAATAGTTCTTTAGGTAATCCAGTTTTATTTATTAATTTCCTTTCCATGTGTTAATGTCCGACTCTACCTTGTAGTTTATGGACGCATCACTGAACCATGCAAGCATGCTCTATAGACACAAGTAAGCAAGCGTATGACACGTGTGAATATCCTCGGAGCAAGACGTATACTTCACCCCCTTTCTAGGTACTATCATAATCAATTATTTCCCGTGCACTTAGTACTCTAACCCTATTTGATCTCCTTTTTTATGTACTATGAAGTTATACTCTTTATCCTACTTATTAACCCGAATATGATTCAATTAACAAGTATCTATATAAGATAGTTCTAATAAGACTTCGGAATCCCTTCACTTAGAATTATAACATGCAACCCTGCTCAGCGGTGAATGTACTCAATCAATAACTAAGAGATATATTCAGACTCTACATAACAGTTAAAGATGCACAAAATGACCGTGAGTATGAATTAAAGAGGCACAATCTTATATAGAATAAACCACAAGTAGTGTTGTACGGAGTTTACACATGGAAATTCAATTAACTCATAAAATTTTCATAACCCTAGAACTACCAGAGTGGTTCTAGCCCATGATTGATCTAGGAACAATCATGTCTAGTTTGTATGATCTTACTTGACTCGCCAGACGAACCTCTCCTCATGACTTCTTCGGATGCTGGTAGGGTTTGGTGAAGGATGAATGATAAATGCTCTCTCTTTCTCTGTAAACGCTATTCTTTTATACTTGTAAACTCTCCTTACGGGCCTTGGATGGGCTTTTTGAGCGAACAAAAGCACTGAAGGTGTAAAAATACGAATGTGGTAAGTTTCCGGACATCAATTCGACCAAATAGGTTGGTCGAACTCTCTCAGGCAGGTCGAATCCCAGGTCGAATCTATCTGTAACTTGCCTCTAATTCCGGATTCGACCAGAGTCCTGGTCGAACCAAATACTTTCTGGTCGAATCGATACTGCTTCTGTTTAGGCTTCGAGTTCGACCATAGTTTGACCAAGTGGTTTGGTCGAACTCGACTGTCGTGGTCGAACTGCACTTTTTCGAGCTTAGTTCGACCAGTGGTGCTGGTCGAACTCCCTTCTTCTTGGTCGAATCTGACCTCTGCGTGGTTGAATCACACCCCTGTTTCTTCCTCTTTCCGGATCCGATCACTTCCAACTCATTTTCCATCAAAAATTAACTCAAATAGCCTTATAAACTCCCGATTCGTGACTTTCCATCATGTATAGCAATTCACATCAAATTACAACCATTTATCATACCATAAGTACACGAATTCGGGCTCAAAACTAGTGAATTTACACACTCATCAAACCCCCAAACTTACATGTTGCTGGAATGGGTCGTGGTGGCCTCTCATGCGGCTGTGGATCTCCAATCTCCGGATCTACCTGATCCTCTCCAAGCTCCTGCTGCTCTGGATGTGGATGAAAATGCCCTTTGTCAATAATCCTTTGTAGCTCCTCCATCATCCCTCATTATACATCTGAGCTACAGTCTTCCAATCACCCTTTGTCAAGCAAGTGATGGAGAGAGCATTGTGCCCGAGTGTGTTCATCAGCATGTTCCCTTCATTCCTAATAGTCGTCAACAAACCCACATTAAAAGGAAACATGAAAGTTAAGGGCTTTGATCCCCTCGTGAAGAACCAATCTCCATCCCTCAGATGGGCAAATCCTCCCTTCACACATGTGCTCATCACCAAATCGGGATCCTCCAGGATAGGTGAAATGCCAGTGAAGTGTTGGATTGTGTACTAAAAGTCTAGCTTTAGCATGAACAATGTCATAACAATATTTGAAATGAGAATCATTGATCAAATGATTGCATCTTATAATTTATTTTATATGCATGATGCAATAGTCTATTTACTTTATACTGTAGATAATATGTTGTGCGACAACACGTAGAAGATCATATTATCGGTTTCCTTATAAAGTATAAACAGATGCTCACAACTGAGATAGACGGGGACTCTATATCGGTATGGTTGTAGTGTGGTTTGGTATTAGCTTGTCTTGGCTATAGAATCACATTAGTGCACTTGTGTGTATTGAGCAGGACCGCTTGAGATCGTTCGACTTATACTGATTTTGTTTGCCTGTTTTCCTAACAATCACGTTGATCCACAAGATCCAATTGCCAATAATTGGTATCAGAGCGTTGGTTTTGTGGTGATACGTGAATCGTTTGGTTGGGGATTATGTGATTACATGATTATTGGTTATGATCTAGTTGTAATTGTATAATGAAAGCATGTATTGAATTGATTATTTGATTATAAGGCTTAATCTGATAATAATCATATGGGTTTTGGTATTATTGTTTTATAATCCATGATATCCCATTACTATGCTGCCTGTACGCTTTCGGTTTTTAACATGTAATCACACAAAAATGAGTGCACGATGAACGGTGTGAGGCCGGCTGCCCGGCGACGTGTCGATGACCGTCGGACGAAAAGGGCAGAAGATCATTAGCGCCGCTGACTGGAGGCTAGGCGGTGCTGGAGGTTTGCGATGGTGAAGGCTCGAGAAGGTCGTCGATCTGCTGGGCAGACGGGGCAACTCCGGTGGTCTAGCGGTGCGATGCCAGCACGCTGACGGTACCACCGCCGAGATCAGAGGCGCCGTCTGTATGGTTGGTGTGTGGTTTTCGTCTGGAATCCATGGTGACTGGCGGATACAGGTCTGACGGCGCGACTCAGGTGGCTGGCGGCCGGAGGACCGACAGCGCTATTGGTCGACGGCTGGACGGCGCTGGAGATCGCGCGGAGTTTTAGGGCCTTAGCAGATCGGTTACGATCGATAGACCGGCGAGGGTCTGATCAAAGACAAACCCATTTCTGGGCGAGCCTCACGCGACGGCAATCGACAGCAGGTGGTGGCTGTGGCGGTGCCGAGTCGTGGGCAGTGGGTCACCTTGTTGACTCCGATCGATGAAGCGCCGAGCAGATCGGGCCACGGCAATCGGCAGCAGGTGGCGGATCCTGTCCGGAGGGCTATCTTGTCGTCAGGCGGCGGCAGGTGGCGGCTCTGGCGGAGCTGACGAAGCTGGTGCGGGCGGATCCCAATCGACGGCGAGCTTGGCGATAGCAGCCTCGAACGGATCACGACGACGCGTAGTGTCGGCGGCCTCAGTCCCGGTGGTTGGTTGAGGTGCGGCCACCGGCGGAAGCGACGCCTGGTTACGCCGGTGTGCGCTGGTCTGTGGTGGCTGCAGGCGGCTCCATTCCGACGGAGCTGTCGAGTCTTGATGGCACCTGCATAACTCCGGCCGCCGGGAGCAGAGGACTGGCGGCGCTGTTGGATCGTCGTGCGGCGGACGGCAGTGAGGGCTGACGCTTGCGGCTGAGTTAATTTCTAGGGCAGCACTATGGTTTTGGGTTGCCTTGATGTTGCCTTTGGGCCAGTTGGGCCCAATTTTATTGAGGTGGCAATGGGCTTGATGTTTGGGGTTCTCAGCTGGGCCTGTTTTATATTAATGGGCTTGTGCCAGTGGGCTTCGTAGGCTCATTTAATTTATTGTGGAATTGATGTTGGGCCAGGTTAAATATTGGGCTAGACCTTAATGCAAAAAAAAAAGTAGGCAGGGTAAATGAGCTTAATTAATTTATTAATGGGCTGCTCATTTTATGCTAATGATGCTTGGGTCAGCTGGGCCTATTTAATTGATCCAACATTTTATGCAATCAATTATGATATATAACTGATTAATTGATTTTATTGTCAATTATTGTTGTATATGTGAAAGGCATGTTTTATGTGATTTATTTATTTAAATTGCTGTTAATAGAAGCATGCTATTATGTATATTTTATTTTTAAATATTATATGCATGTTAAAAACCCTCGGTATTAAATAACTAAGTGGGAGAGGGGATTGGCAATTAATTCCCGCGGTCTCCATTATTGGTTTCTAAGTGATGTGAGTAAACTTGTGCATTGGCAATAGAGCCTTCCTCCCTAACGGATGAATTTATTCACGGATCACTGGTACAGACTTCTTTAAATAATTATTGTTTGTAATGTGTTTCATATGGACTTGCGCGTTGGCTATAGTGCCTTCCTCCTTAACGGATGAGCTTATATGCAGTTCACTGGTACAAACTTATATAATTGATGGTTGTAGAAAGTTATCTGAGCGCGTGTGTACTTCTTCAACAGTAAGGCACATAAGCTTGGGCAGCGGACTTGGGATCAAATAATGGTGTACACTTAAATGTAAATAATTAGTATCCTCCCCAATGGAGTCACTGCTATTATTTGCATGGCTAAAGAGGAACCGACTATTAATTATTTTGTCATAAAGTTAGGTTGACAAATGAAATTAATGGGTAAACCTTCTCTTGTAAATGTTCGGATTTGTAAACATCCGCACTAACGTGGCTTGCAGACTCACGGTGCTTGAGATGTCGGTGAATTTTATTTTATATTGTTTTGAGGGAATCAATATAAAAGGATAAAATTCGAAGATTTGATCGGAATATTTATTTGTGATTCTCTGAATTTCGAATGGTTTTATTTCACTAATTGTTAACTAAAAGACATTATATTTACTTGTCCAAAATTAGTTGATTAGAAAAGAATCTTGGTTTTGAAAATTACTACTTAAGAAAATAAAAATGTGTTCTCACATAGGACGTCTCATGGTGCCTGTTAATATCTCTAGTGAAGAGATGAGAGGTTCATAGAAATATGATGGTCTCATGTAACTCTTCGGATACTTGAGTAAATTAAAAGGCAGAAGATCATGGTTGAATTGATGAATGAATTGGAAAAGCTTGGAATAGAAATTGAAAGGGAAACCTAGATTAATTTATTCTTCACAATTTGCCTGGATGTTTTGAGCAAGTTCTACCTGAAATACGAGAGGTTGTATATGGTGGGAAACTTCTAACAAAACATGTGGAAAAAGAAAGCCATTTTTCATCATGATGTGAACAAGTTTAATATCTTATTTACTAATGGTTTAAACATGATTAGTGATGGCATCTACTGACACGAAGTATGTAGATACTGGAATCACTATATATTTATCACTGAGTAAGGATAAGATTGTTAATAACATGGGTAAAACTACAAAGGTAGTGGCTATTGCAGTGGAAGTTGTTTATTTATCTCATGATAAAGAATAAACGATTGATTATGAGAAATTATTTTTACGTACGTTTCATAGAAAGAATTTGATTTCGGTTTCTATGCATTAATGGATGGATACTTCATTTCATTTAAATGACATGGTCATAGTAATGAGGAATGAGGCTATAATCTGTTAAAGTACGTTGGTGGATAATATGTAAACTCTTGAATCATGTACATCCCACAGATGCAATAAATAGTAATTAAATAATGCATCTTCTAATATTAGTAAGAGAAAGGAACCTTCAGAGATGAACTAAAACATACATTTGGCATCTAAGATTAGTTCATTTTACTTAGGTAGGATTCAAAAGTTGATAGCCGATAGACCGTAAGGTTTATCTGAAGTGGAAACTATCGGACTTGCGAGTCTTGCATGGAAGTAAAAATGATTAACTGCCTTTTCAAGGCTGTGGGGTGTAGAGCAAAAGATATGTATGTTGGAATTAGTTCATTCTGATTCAAGCGAACCTAATATTATCCAAGCGAGAGGTGGTTATGAATATTCGAAGATTATTCTAGACACCAATATATTTATTTGATGCACTGCATGTCTAAGTTCTTTGATTGATTCAAGAATTGTAAGGCTGGTACAGTGAAGCGTCATGGAAAATATATTAAGTCATTACGATTTAATCATGATGGCGAATACCTCTTGGGATAGTTAGGAGATATTGATCAGAAGTTGAGATTAAATCTCAAGTTGATTACACCAGGCATGCCCCAACTGAATGGTGTGGTGGAAAGAAGGAATAAGTCTCTTATGGAAATGATTAGATAGATGATGAATTATTTGTAATAATTAAAATTCATTTTATGGATATGCCCTAGAAACAGTAATTCGTAAAACATTTGTCTGTTTGTGGGACATCCTAGAAAAATGAAGGTTGATTTATTTAGTCCAAAAGATCGAAGGGTGACTGTTAACACAAACACCAGATTTTTGGAAAAGGACTATGTAATAAATCACAAGACCATGTATAAGTTGTTCTAAAGGTAGTGAGAGGAAAACACAAAGTATAAGTACCAAGTGTACAAGAGGATATACCACAAGGTAAACTGCAACGCGTGTCACGTCTGATACACAATTACATGTAGTGCCTTGTCGTAGTGGGAGGGTTGTTTGACAACCCGTAAGATATATGTTTTGGGAGAGTCGTAAAACTTGGTCCCTAGTAAACATGGTATTGTCCCACGAATACGTCGTAGCACTACAAGATGAAAATGCGGAATCTTAGTAAGTTGCAATGGATGTTAAAATAGAATCTACGGATTCTAAATTATGTCTGGAGCTTAAAGAACCACTAAATGGTATAAAAATCATTGCAAGTGGTCATAGGAAATAAAAGAGGATCATATGGAAAGGTGAAAACCTTGAAAGCAAAGCTTGTTGCGAAAAAGTGTACTCAGAAAGAAATGGTTCGATTATGAGGAAACATATTCGCTGGAAGCTATGCTTAAGTTGATCCGGATTCTTTTATGTATTGCTGCTCATATTGAACTATGAGGAACAACAAATAGATGTCAAGACAGCTTTCCTGATTGGAAGTCTTGAGGAAAATATCTATGTGAAACGACCAGAGTTATTCATTGCAAAATACTAATAGCATTTTGATAGTAAGCTTAAAAGTGTACAGCAATGGACTAAAGCAAGCTTTGAGATCATGAAGCATCTGTTTTGATTAGGTAATCCAGTGGCATGGATTTAAATCAATGAGCGGATGAGTCTTGTGTGTTGTAAAGAGTGACGGAAACGTGGTGGTGTTTCTTATACTATACGTAGATAGTATCTTGCTCATTGGAGACAATGAAAGAGTATTATCGGGCATATGGGTACGGTTAATAAAGCGGTAGAGATGAAGGACTTAAGAAAGGCAAAATATATCCTTTTGATCATGGTAATATGGATCACAAGAAATGATGTTATGCTTATCTCAAGTTTCATAAAATGATACAGTCCATACTCGTTTAGCATGTGAATTTATCTAAGTGAATGTGTCTTTGAGACACAAGAAGAAGATAAAGAGGATGAAAGTGGTTCCTTATGCTTCGGTGAATAAGGAAGCTTAATCTAAGGAATGCTATGAACGATGTTGGATATCTGTTTTGCAGGATGCATGAACAGTGGGTATCAACGTAACCCAAAACAAGAATGATGAACTGTGGTAAGACATATATAAAGTGCCTTAGAAGGACTGGAAATCATATGTAGACTTACTGAGCAGATTCACTGCTTCTTGTGTATTACGAAGATTCGGATTTTTTAGTCAGATTGGACGGTAGTAAATTCTCCTCAAAGGATATATGTTTAATTTTAGGAAGTAGAGTCATAATGTGGAGGAGTGTTATATAGAAATATATTTCAGACTCCGGACTCCATCGTGGAAAGATGATAAATTGGAGCCTATGAGGCAGCCAAAGTATCAATATGACTCTAGAGACTTCATGATGGACTTTGAAGTGTTTCTAAGTTTGCCCAAGGTAATCACAATTTACATTGATGATATTGGTGCAGTTACAAACTTGAAGGAATCACGAGTCCATAAGGCAATTAAACACATGGAGCGCGAGTACCACCTGTTACGAGAAATCGTACGATGAGGGGAAGGTTATTGTCGCCTAGATTGCATCGGATGATGACCTAGTAAACCATTTACAATGACCTTAAGGCGAGAGCTTTTATTGGTCGTGTAGTGGGAGTAGGAATCAGATGTGTGGCAGAAGACATGACTGCATAGTCTTTTAGTATAAGTGGGAGATTGTTGGATTGTATACTAAAAGTCTAGCTTTAGTATGAACAATGTCATAACAATATTTGAAATGAGAATCATTGATCAAATGATTGCATCTTATAATTTATTTTATATGCATGATGCAATAGTCCATTTACTTTATACTGTAGATAATATGTTGTGCGACAACACGCAGAAGATCATATTATCGATTTCCTTATAAAGTATAAACAGATGCTCACAACTGAGATAGACGGGGACTCTCTATCAGTATGGTTGTAGTGTAGTTTGGTATTAGCTTGTCTTGGCTATAGAATCACATTAGTGCACTTGTGTGTATTGAGCAGGACCGCTTGAGATCGTTCGACTTATACTGATTTTGTTTGCCTATTTTCCTAACGATCACGTTGATCCACAAAATCCAATTGCCAACAGTGAAGTCCATATGATAGTACTCAGCTATCGAGGTAAGCAACCCTCCTATGTTCACTCTTTGAAATGGAGAACACCTGAACTTGTTTAGCTGATAAATGAGGTATAATCCCATATTGAACCTCACTCCATTGAGCATACACCAGATGACATACAACTCTTCCCTCGACACACAGCTTCCCTCAGACCGAGCAAATAGTGTGTTGCTCAACACTCGATCCATGTATCGGAGCACCGGATTCTGTAAAAAATCAACGAAGCATGAGCACTTCTAGTCTTGTAATCCACATCCTCACTAGAAATCTCTTTCCAGAATCTGTTAGCATTGAAATACCCATTCTCAGCCCTCGAAATCCCCCTAGGAGTCTGAAACAAGATATTCAAATCATCTGCTGACCATGTCCTCTGCTCACCTCCAAGCTAAAATGAACACTCATACGGAAAATGGGTCAAACCCTTCTTCACAGTAATCGAACAAATTACTTCCACAGTCACATGGAAATAAGTAGGCTTTTTCAGCTCCATGAAGTGATGAATACTAACTTGATCAAACATCCACATGATATCGTCTTGAATGCTCATGGTAACTATTGCTCCATCATCTTGATACTCGTTCGAACAATCTTATCCGACACGTCTCCCCATTTTTCTTTGATCTCATCCCATTCATTCATCCGAATCTTGAAATTCAAGGGCAACTGCTCCTTAAGCCTTAGCTTTTTTGTCACAGCATGTTCCCCAATGGTCTATCTGGCCTTTTCTTGGAACGAACCTCGGCTTCCTTTCCTTTCCTAAAAACAATACTTCAATACAAACAACCAAGGAAGGAAAACCAAACTAATGCATTTAACTCTACTCAAGACTTCAAGTTTTTCAATGCATAGTCGAACCAAACAAGCATGTTCCATCCTAATGATCTATCAATTCAATTCACATGCTTATTCACCCTCATTCCAATCATGAATATGATCAACAAACGATTTAACCAACCACAAGCATGCATTACTATTCAAATTCATATCTTATAGATAAACAGATCATACCGTATAAAAGTCTCAACATCCCTCTTGAATTTTACAAGTTGATATCAGTTGAGATCTCTCAAAATTTCACCTACGGCAATGTAATTCAAATAATTCGCATACCAGGGATCCATCCCTTGGGCAACCACTAGACATGCTCTTTCTGCTCCTTCAACAAGCACTGCCATTATCTTCTCATCAGGGAACATTTCTTCAATGTATTCAAAAGAATCATAACAATGCTCCCTTGTCTCCAACCTTGATAGGTGAACAGCCAAAACATTCTCAGTACCCTTCTTATCTCGGATCTCCATATCAAATTCCTGCAGAAGAAGAATCTATCTAATAATCCTTGGCTTTATTTCCTTCTTCTCCATTAAGTATCAGATTGCAGAGTGATCCGTATACACTACCGTCTTCATGCCAACCAAATACTGTCAAAACTTGTTGAACGCATACACCACAACAAGAAACTTCTTTTCAGTCACCGTGTAATTCTTTTGTGCAGCATCAAAAGTCTTACTCGCATAGTAAATGGCGCAAAACTTCTTATCCCTCAACTGCCCAAGCACCACTCCAAGTGCTAAATCACTCGCATCACACATAAGTACAAATGGCTGAGTCCAATCCGGTGTGATCAAGATAGGTGCAGTAATAAGTGCCTCTTTCAAAACTAGAAAAGCTATTAAACACTCTTCATAAAAAGCAAAAGGAACATCCTTTTCAAGTAAATAAGATAAGGGCTCGGAGTATTTCGAGAAGTCTTTTATGAATCTTCTATAAAAATCGGCATGTCCAAGGAAAGACCGAACTCCTTTCTCATTCGTAGGTGATGGAAGCTTCTCGATCGCCACCACCTTTGCTCTATCTACCTGCAATCCCTTGGCCGAGATATGAAGGCCAAGAACATGTTGGATTGTATACTAAAAGTCTAGCTTTTTGTATGAACAATGTTATAACAATTAATTTGAAATAAGAATCATATGATCAAATGATTGCATCTTATAATTTATTTATATGTTTGATGCAATAGTCCACTTACTTTATACTATAGATAATATGTTGTGCGACAACACGCGAAAGATCATACTATCGGTTTCCTTATAAAGTATAAACAGATGCTCACAACCGAGATAGACGGGGACTCTCTATCGGGATGGTTGTAGTGTGATTTGGTATTAGCTTGTCTTGGCTATAGAATCACATTAGTGCACTCTGCGTATATTGAGTAGGACCGCTTGAGATCGTTCGACTTGTACTGTCTATATAGGAGAACTTGATCTCAGTTATTATGGATGTTCGTGCTCTTAATCCCTATACAATAATCTCAACACGTAGGGTAGTATGTATTTATTTAATTCATCAATTGGTGAGATTTACATGTAATTAAATCAACAAACTTGGTGAGTTGGGAAATGGTGCTGTCTCTATGGTGTGCTGTTGATTGTAAAAGGAATCCGTGTCCGTTATAGGTTGATGATATCCCCGTGAGGAGCTCATAAGGATTATCATGTAAATCCTGCAGGTGGATTTATTCCGGCATGATATTGAGGTTGAGTGGTACTACTCTCGGATGAGATATTAATTAATGGAGTTAACAGTAACTTAATTAATTAATAGGCATTGTATATCTTAAACATGGGGAGACTGTCGGGCTCATAATAAGAAGGAGTCCATAACGTAATTATGGAATTAGAACGGTAGTACAGTAATAATATTTTAGTGGTATATATTATTATTATTGGACTTAAGTATAAACTTTGGGCTAAGATTGGATACTTAAGCCCAATGGAGGCCCAACTCTAATTTCTCCTCCTGGTCTCTGCTGTAGCCCATATATAAGTCATCTTAGCTGTCCGAAAACCCTAATCTATGAGATTAATCACGCCTAACACTATGAGGAGGGTGAGAGAACAGCAGATTGAGAAGATCTCGAGGATCGTCGCCCATACGATGCCGAGATTGGACTTGGTAATACAGCAGAAGACCGGAAGGTTGTTTGCTACTGCTTTCCGCCAATTTGTACGATTTTTATAAAATCGTACAGACTTCAAAATAGAACATGTGATATACTGACGAAAAACCATGGAAGAGAGGTCATTTTTGCATGTATATCACTCAAATCCGACATCGGATGAGAGAGTTATGTGCAAAACGGTGAGGCTGCGCAGGCTGGTGGCGAGAATTCATCGTCTTCAACATACCCTGGTGAAAGGTAATATGTTTCTTGTTTTCTTGCTTCCGCTGCATGTTAAAAATGTATGGAACCCTAACGGGTCACGTTAACCAAATGATCGAATGCCAACAATTGGTACCAGAGCTTCGGTTTCGTGGTGAAGTGTGAAACGTTAGGCTAGGGTTTATGTCAAAAGGTGAAAGAGTTTAAGTATTCATGTTATGCTAGTATACCCTATTCAGATACCATATACCTGTGTCAAATGTGGACTAGGGTTTAGAAATTATTGTTTCTTGTTGAATACTTTATACGTTTGATGGGAAAATTTGATAATCTGGAAATTTAGAAAATTTGACAATATGGATATTTTCGAAAATTTGATAATCTGTAAATTTTTGAAAATTTGATAATCTATATATTTTTGAAAATTTGATAATCTGGAAATTTTGAAAATTTGATAATCTGGATATTTTCAAAATTTTGATAATTTGGAAATTTTGAAAATTTGATAATCTGGATAATTTCAAAATTTTGTTAATCTGGAAAGTTTTGAAAATTTGATAATCTGGAAATTTTTGAAAATTTGATAATCTGAAAATTTTGAAAATTTGATAATCGGGATATTTTCAAAAAATTGATAATCTGAAAATTTTAAAAATTTGATAATCTGGATATTTTCAAAAATTTGATAATTTGAAAAATTTTGAAAATTTGATAATCTATAAATTTTTCAAAAATTTGATAATCTGAAAGTTTTCGAAAATTTGATAATCTGAAAATTTTTAAAAATTTGATAATCTGGTCGATATCGATGATTTTGATAATCCCAACGATATCGACGGTCGATATCGATGATTTCAATAATCTGGATGATATCGACGGTCGATATTGAGAGTTTTGAAAATTTAATAATTTGGTCGATATCGATGATTTCAAAAGTCTGGACGATATCGATGGTCAATATCGATAGTTTCAAAATTTAGTAATCTGAAGATTTTCGAAAGATTTATAATCTGTTATATAACTGCATTAATTGATTTAATAATCTAATTATTAGTATATATGTATGCATGATTCTCTGTGATTTACCGCCTTATGTGCCGTAATAGGAGCATGCTAGCTTGCGTATTTTATTATGAATATTATATGCATGTAAAAACCCTCGGTGTTAAATTACTAAGTGGGAGAGGGGATTGGTAATTAATTCCCGCGGCCTCCAATATTGGTTTGTAAGTGATGTGAGTAAACTTGCGTGTTGGCAATAGGCCATCCTCCCTAACGGATGATTTTATTCACGGATCACTGGTACAGACTTCATTAAATAATTATTATTTGTAATGTGGCACATAAACTTGCGTGTTGGCAATAGAGCTTTCTCCCTAATGGATGAGTTTATGTGCGGTTCACTGGTACAAACTTATAATTGATGATTGTAGGAAGTTATCCGAGCGCATGTGTATTTCTCCAACTGTAAGGCAAATAAGCTTGCGCAATGGACTTGAGATCAAATAATGGTACACACTTAGGTGTGAATAATTAGTATTCTCCCCAACGGAGTCACTGCTATTATTTGCATGGCTAAAGAGGAACCGACTATTAATTATTTTGTCATGAGGTTAGGTTGACGAATAAAATTAATGGGTAAAACCTTCTCTTGTAAATATTTGGATTTGTAAACGTCCACACTAACGTGGCTTGCAGACTCACAGTGCTTGAGATGTCGGTAAATTTTATTTTTATATTGTTTAGAAGGAATCAATATAAAAGGATAAATTCGAATATTTGATCGGTGTATTTATTTATGATTCTCTGAATTTTCAAAATGGTTTTATCTCACTTATTGTTAACTAAAAGAAATATATTTACCTGTCCAAAATTAGATGATTAGACAAGAATCTTGGTTTCGAATTTTACTGCTTAAGAAAATATAAATGTGTTCTCATTAAGGATGTCCCATGATGTCTATTAAAGTATATAGTGGAGAGGTGAGAAGTTCATAGAAATATGATGGTCTGATGCGACTCTTCAGATACTTGAGTAAGTAAGAAAGGTAAGAGGTCATGGATAAGTTGATAAATGAATTGGGAATGCTTGGAGTAGAAATTGAAGGGAAAACCTAGATCAATTTATTCTCCATAATTTGCCTAGGTGTTTTGAGCATGTTCTACCTGAAATATAAGAGGTTGTATATGGTGGGGAACTTCTGACAAAACATGTGGCAAAGAAAATCCAATTTCATCAATATGTGAACAAGGTTAGTATGTCATTCACTAGTTGTTAAAGCATCATTAGCGATGGCATCTACTGACACGTTGTGTGTAGATACCGGAATTACTAAAAGCCTGCAACTAAGTGATGATGAGATTAATGAGTACATGGGTAATGCTACGAAAGTAGTGGCTATTGCAGTGGGAGTTGTTTATTTATCTTATGATAGAAATAAACGTTTGATTATGAGAAATTGTCTTTGCGTACTTTTTCATAGAAAGAATTTCATTTCAGTTTCTATGCATTTACAGATAGATACTCCATTTCATTTAAATGACATGGTCATAGTGTTGAGGGATGGAGCTATAATCTGTTGTGGTACGTTGGCAGACAATTTGTACACTTTTAAATCATGTTTATACCACGGATGCAATAAATAGTAATTAATAATGCATCTTCTAATCTTAGTAAGAGAAAGGAACCTTCAGAGATGAACTAAACATACTTTTGGCATCTAAGACTAGATTGATTTTACTTGAGTAGGATTCAAAGGTTGATAGCCGATGGACCGTTGGATTTATCTGACGTGAAAACTATCTGACTTGCGAGTCTTGCTTGAAAGTAAAATGATTAAAGGCCTTTCAAGGCAAAGAGGTATAGAGCCATGCAAAGATATGTTGGAAATAGTTCATAATGATTTAAGCGGTCCAAAGACTATCCCGATGAGAGGTGGTCATTACGACTTAATCGTGGTGACAAGTACCTCTTAGGATAGTTTAGGAGCTATTTATTAGAGAATGAGATTAAAATCTCAAGTTGTCTACATCGGGCATACCCCAGCTGAATGGTGTAGCAGAAAGAAGGATTAAGACTCTTATGGAAATGTTAGAAAGATGATGAGTTATTTGGAATTATTAAATTTATTTTATGGGTATGCCCTAGAAACAGCATGTCGTATAACGTTTGTCTGTTTGTGGGATATCCTAAAAAAATGGAGGGTGATGATTTATTTAGTCCAAAAGATTGAAGGGTGACTCTTAATGCAAACGCTACATTTTTGGAAAAGGACTATGTAATAAATCACAAACCTATGTGTAAATTGTTCTAAAGGAAGTGAGAGGGAAAACACAAAGTATTAGTACCAATTGTACAAGAGGATATACCACAAGATAAACTGCAACGCGTGTCACGTCTGATACACAATTGCGTGTAGTACCTTGTTATAGTGGGAGGGTTGTTCAACAACCTGTAAGATATATATTTTAGGAGAGTCGTGAGACTTGGTCCCTAGTAAATATGGAATGAACCCACGGATACGACGAAGCACTGCAAGATAAAAATGCTGAATCTTAGCAAGGTGCAATAATTTCTGAAATAGAATCGATGGATTCTAAATTAGATCTTACTACTTGTAGAACTACGGATGGTGTGAAATCCATTGGAAGTGGCTCTGTAAAATAAAAGAGGATCATAGGATAAGGTGAAAACCTTTGAAGCAAAGCTTGTTGCGAAAAGGTATACTCAGAAAGAAAGAATTCGATTATGAGAAGACCTATTCGCTGATAGCTATGCCTATGTTGATCCGGACTCTTTTATCTGTTGCTACTCATATGAAATATGAGGGATAGCAAATAGATGTTAAGACAGCTTTCCTGATTGAAAGTCTTGAGGAAAACATCTATGTGAAGCAACAAGAGTGATTCATTATAAAGGGCTAAGAGCATTGTGATAGTAAGCTTAAAAGAGTCCATCGATGGACTAAAGCAAGCTTTAAGATCATGAAACATCCGTTTTGATGATTAGGAAATCCAGGCATATTGATTTATTCAATGCGCGGATGTGTCTTGTGTATTGTAAAGAGTGACAGAAACGTAGTGGTATTTTTTGTACAGTACGTAGATGATATATTGCTCATTGAAGATAATGAAAGAGTATTGTAAGGTATATGGGTATGGTTAATAAAGCAGCATGAAATGAAGGACTTGAGAAGAAGCAAAAGATATCATTTTGATCACGGTAATACGGTTCACAAGAAGGGATGTTATGCTTGTCTCAAGCTTAGCTTTATGAGATGATACGATCCTTACTTGTTTTAGCATGTGACTTTATCTAAGGAAATGTGTCTTGAGATACAAAAAAAAGATAAAAGTGATGAAAGCGGTTCCTTATGCTTTGGCGAATAAGGAAGCCTAATATATGGAATGCTATGTACGAGAATGGATATCTGTTTTGTCGAAGGCATGAACAGTGGGTATCAAGGTAACCCGAAACAAGAATGATGAACTGTGATAAGACATATACTTATGTACCTAAAAAGGACCAGAAATTACATGTGGGCTTACTGATAGGCTTTTTCTGCGCACTATAATTTAATCCTCAAGTGTAAGGATATCAATTGTAGCAGTAAGCACCCAAGTTAAATTATCGAACCCAAAAGGACAGCTAATTATTTATTTCCTAAAATTACTAAATTAATCAGAATCAAGTAACCAATATCCAGGAGTTGTTAATTTAATTATAATCTAAATAACAGAAAATTAAATAACTAATAAAATAAATCACAGAAGAAAGATTTAAGATTAATTCAAGAGAAAATCAACAGTTCTAAGGTATCAGGTATAGACCAATTAATTCGGGTTTCTAGACCTCTAATTGTTCATTCATGCAGTTTCAATGAAAATACACCGCATAACCCTGTTTTCCCATCGGATATGATCCGATTCAAAGCAAACAGTATAATCTAGTTTAAATCCTAAGGTGCGTGAATATTATCAAGCCTTATTCCTAGATACTAATCAAAGCAAGCAACAATACCTCCGGATGGTAAGCCCGACTAACAAGATATTTTCTGGAATTACTACAAGGTTCTATTCACTTCCTACTTGATTGTCTAATTGCATTGTTCCACTAAACTAATCAAGTATTTGATTAACCAGTTCATGAAATTAAAGTGCTTATAGCGGAGCTACTCTAATCCCTAACAGATAGACAATACCAATCATGAACGCACACAAGCTAACACAATAATCCAAGCATTATAGCGGATGTCATGAATATATTATGAAGACGTTACGAAGCAGATTAACATGTCTTAGTAAAATAAGTAAAATCAAAAGCTCAACTACATAAAATCCCAATCTTTGGTCTAAATCCCCAAATCAATCAAATCAATCCATCAAACCTTAAAACTGTATAAGAAATTAGCCTATGAGGTTACAAGCAACACTCATGGCTATGCAATTCATACCACAAATCAAGACAAAAGAAAATTAAAGAAAGGAATAGAAAAACCCTAGTGTTGGAGTTGTCTCAGATTCCTTCTCCGTCTCTCCGATTGACTGATCTTCCTCTTGAATAGCCCTTGAATCCCCCTTTGATGTGGATGGATGATGGGATGGATATGGATGATGGTAGATGATGGATGGTAGGGGGTAATCCCCTTGTGGAGGGTGGTGTCTCTTATGAATAATGATGTGAGATATATATAGGTGTGAGAAGGGAATGAGATAAGGAAAGAATTGTGCTCAAAGAAAGGGAATGAGATAAGGAAAGAATTGTGCTCTAAGAAATAGCTAAAATTGGCTAATTTTCGGAAATTTTCGGAAATTCCCGTTGGCAGCTGCGCAGTCTCACCGTTTTGAACATAACTTCCTCATACGGACTCCAATTTGAGTGATTTTTACGCCAAAACGATCCTCTCTTCCGTGGCTTTCCAAAAATATATCACATGATCAATTTGGACTTCTACACGAACACAGAAAAATTATTCAAGTGGACGTGTCTTTTTCACCATTCCTTCACACTTTTACTCTTCATTCCAACTTTTAACTTTTGATCTTGTTTTACCCTTCAAAACTCAACAAAACACCTTAGTAGCATCTTAATTATGCAAGATATGAAAATCACTCAATTCTACCCAAAATCATGGCCACATTCTATCAAAAACGGTGTAATGTGAGACCTAAAATACGTGAAATTCCACTCTCAACAAACCCCCAAACTTACCTGTTGCTCGTCCCGAGGCAACGACATATAAAACCAATAGAGTAATTGAGAGGAAATTTCACAACTTCACATCCAAGAAAATATAACAATTCAAAAATCATACTTCAAATACTAAGATAACCATCCATCTAAGAACATACAATTCAAATCAACTACTTCACTTTTTCGGAATGCTCATCCACAATTCTCTCAGGTAGTATTTTACGCTCATCGCTCAAGTGTGAGATATACACTTCAGGGTAAGGTGTTTACACTCAAAGTCAATTCAAACACACGCGTAACCATAAGCTTGACAATCATCTCAACTCTCGACTAAAGGGATAATTTCAACAATAGGATCACAAAGGTCTTGCATTAGGTTGTAATGTTGGCTCTTTGGTAAAGGTAGGGAGTATATGGATAAGGTGACTCAATCACTAGTAGAGAATTAAAGAAGACTTACAGCTTTTCAACAAACAGCTTTACTTTGTTCTTTCTTCTTCAATGCTCTTCAATGCTTCTTGAAATTTGATTCCTCCTTCACTTTTGAACACCACATCCTTACTTGAAAATTTCTATTCTTCTTCCCTCTTTTCTTTTCTCTTTTTTTTTTTTCAGATAAGGGTAACAGTTTCAGGCACTACCCTTTTCATGGGGTACCAGTTTCGGGCACTACCCCTTTATGCAACAATTTAACTACTCTTTTCAACAATTTTCATCACTTCCAACTTATTCTCCTTTTATGTTTCTTCTCAATATACCAAATTGACTCCTTCAACTCTCTACTAGGTAGGGATTTTTAAAGGCTAACAAAGGGATCAATTGGCTAATCACGTAGGCTTCCAACAAATAAGACTTTTAGGCTCAAAAGGGTTGACTACGGATATTTTCAATAGGTAGGATAATAATTTGGCTAGTGACTAATAAACAACAAAGATGGCCTAAGATCATTTCCTATTGTCTAGTCAAACACGTAGCTTCAAGCAAGATAAAAAGCCAAGTTCTAGAATACGTGTGTATGAACGACACTCACAAGAATAAACTGAATCATGAAATTTCTCATGATTTTAAAAGGCTCAAAATCTCACATGGCTATACGAATGAACGAGCAAACCTAATAAAGCTACATAGCTAATCTTCCTTGGACATAATCAAATTTCAAGCATCTCAATATCAAAGCACAATCTCAAATTGCTTCTCAACAATCACACATATAATCAAGTGCTAAGAAAAATCAGAAAATCATCATAGAGAACCAAAAATCAACTATACCAACACTAGGATTAACACAAAACAAAACACGAAACCTGAAAAATCGCAAAAAATCAAACCCTCAATATTCTCAAAGAAATCAAAAATATTAAGAATCCGCAAACAATCGACTCTCCAAGCAACAACACAATGTAAAAATTCTATTTCGACACTGCAAGACAAGGTAGGTACGTTACCCCCCCCCCCCCCCAAACTTAGATTAAACGAAGTGAGAAACTAAGTTTGCAAAGAAGTATATACCGCAGTCAAGCAACACCTAATAAAACTCCTACACCAACACAGACATATAAAAGCAATAAAACGGAAAGGACAGCCCCCAACAAGCGCTCATGTTTAACGTCAGAGAGTCACGACGGAATACCTCAAGCTCATCGGAATGGCCATGGATATCTTTCATCCTTGCCATCGTATTCTAATCGCTGTGCTTCTTCATCAATCCAATACTTATGGCGAGGGATGGCCTCATTGGCATTCTTAAAATTTATCTTGACCTTGCCAACCATGTTAAGATCAAATTTCATCAATCTCTTTATTCTATTCCACCACTTATTCCTTCTTCCGACGAAAATTTCCAACTTCTCTTCTAGTTCCTTTTTATCCCTAAAAATATGTGAGGAATCATTAGGTAAAACAAAGTCAATGGAAACAATATCATCAAATTCAATGCAACTTAAAGAGTTTAAAGGTTTAGAAATGCTCATTTCATTCTTCAAGTTCTTTTCGGTTGCTTCATGGCTTTGCGCTTCTTCATTCTTTTCTTCCTCAACAATTGACTCCAGTTGATAGCTCAATTCAAGTGGAACCACTTGACTTAATCGAGTGGACTCCTCTTCAAGTTCTATTTCCTCAAACGACAGCATAGGACCTTCAAATTGCATTCCAGGGCACAATGGAACAACAATATCTTCCTCAAACTCCTCTTCATCCATTCTTTCCTCTTGTTGACCTTGAGAATTTAAACTTGAAGTGATGTTCGTAAGAAGATTGTTTATGTCTCTCATTCTTTGATCAAACTCCTGCAATGCAACTTCCCTCTCCTGCGATTGAACTTTCATCTTTCTTTCTAGAGCTTCCAATATTCCCATGTTTTCTTCATGCTTCTTGATGGAAGTATCAAACGCGTCTTGTAATTCTTGAGAAACTCCGATCGATCCAGAATAAGTGTTCTCTTGATAAGGTTGATATAAATTTTTATTGTAAGCACAAGACCATTCATCTTCATATCTGACTTGACTGTAGTACTGAGAATGACTTTGATTCACTAAAGAAGCATAACCATAATTCCTCTCATCCATGTAATATGGAGAAGGAACCATAGCATTATGATTTTCATAGCGTTTCAATATTTTGTCTATGCATGGAGAAGGATCCATAACATTCTGATTTCCATATCTTTTCAATATTTCGTCCATCTCAGTACCTCAAAGATAATTTATAGTCAGAATATATCCAAATAAGAAAAATAAAAAAAAAGCAATAAAAGTCCTAATTAAACTAGCAATAAAAGAAAAATAAATAATTAAGCCGTCCCCGGCAACGGCGCCAAAAACTTGATAGGCTTTTTCTGCGCACTATAATTTAATCCTCAAGTGTAAGGATATCAATTGTAGCAGTAAGCACCCAAGTTAAATTATCGAACCCAAAAGGACAGCTAATTATTTATTTCCTAAAATTACTAAATTAATCAGAATCAAGTAACCGATATCCAGGAGTTGTTAATTTAATTATTATCTAAATAACAGAAAATTAAATAACTAATAAAATAAATCACAGAAGAAAGATTTAAGATTAATTCAAGAGAAAATCAACAGTTCTAAGGTATCAGGTATAGACCAATTAATTCGGGTTTCTAGACCTCTAATTGTTCATTCATGCAGTTTCAATGAAAATACACCGCATAACCCTGTTTTCCCATCGGATATGATCCGATTCAAAGCTAACAGTATAATCTAGTTTAAATCCTAAGGTGCGTGAATATTACCAAGCCTTATTCCTAGATACTAATCAAAGCAAGCAACAATACCTCCGGATGGTAAGCCCGACTAACAAGATATTTTCTGGAATTACTACAAGGTTCTATTCACTTCCTACTTGATTGTCTAATTGCATTGTTCCACTAAACTAATCAAGTATTTGATTAACCAGTTCATGAAATTAAAGTGCTTATAGCGGAGCTACTCTAATCCCTAACAGATAGACAATACCAATCATGAACGCACACAAGCTAACACAATAATCCAAGCATTATAGCGGATGTCATGAATATATTATGAAGACGTTACGAAGCAGATTAGTAAAATAAGTAAAATCAAAAGCTCAACTACATAAAATCCCAATCTTTGGTCTAAATCCCCAAATCAATCAAATCAATCCATCAAACCTTAAAACTGTATAAGAAATTAGCCTATGAGGTTACAAGCAACACTCATGGCTATGCAATTCATACCACAAATCAAGACAAAAGAAAATTAAAGAAAGGAATAGAAAAACCCTAGTGTTGGAGTTGTCTCAGATTCCTTCTCCGTCTCTCCGATTGACTGATCTTCCTCTTGAATAGCCCTTGAATCCCCCTTTGATGTGGATGGATGATGGGATGGATATGGATGATGGTAGATGATGGATGGTAGGGGGTAATCCCCTTGTGGAGGGTGGTGTCTCTTATGAATAATGATGTGAGATATATATAGGTGTGAGAAGGGAATGAGATAAGGAAAGAATTGTGCTCAAAGAAAGGGAATGAGATAAGGAAAGAATTGTGCTCTAAGAAATAGCTAAAATTGGCTAATTTTCGGAAATTTTCGGAAATTCCCGTTGGCAGCTGCGCAGTCTCACCGTTTCGAACATAACTTCCTCATACGGACTCCAATTTGAGTGATTTTTGCGCCAAAACGATCCTCTCTTCCGTGGCTTTCCAAAAATATATCACATGATCAATTTGGACTTCTACACAAACACAGAAAAATTATTCAAGTGGACGTATCCTTTTCACCATTCCTTCACACTTTCACTCTTCATTCCAACTTTTAACTTTTGATCTTGTTTTACCCTTCAAAACTCAACAAAACACCTTAGTAGCATCTTAATTATGCAAGATATGAAAATCACTCAATTCTACCCAAAATCATGGCCACATTCTATCAAAAACGGTGTAATGTGAGACCTAAAATACATGAAATTTCACTCTCAACACTTACCGAATAGATTCACTGCTTCTTATGGGTTACATAGATTCAGATTTTTCAAATCAGATAGGGACGACAGTAAATCCACCTCAAAGGTTATGTGTTTAATTTTAGTAAGTAGAGTCATAATGTGGAGGAGTGTTATATAGAAATATATTTCAGACTCCGAACTCCATCATAGAAAGATGATAAATTGGAGCCAATGAGGCAGCCAAAAGTATCTATAAAACTCTAGAAACTTCATGGTGGACTTCGAAGTGATTCTAAGTTTGCCCAAGGTTATCACAATTTATTTTGATGATAATGGTGCAGTTGCAAACTTGAAGGAATCACGAGCCCATAAGGCAATTATACACATAGAGCGCGAGTACCACCTGTTACGAGAAATCGTATGATAAGGGGAAGGTTGTTGTCGCCTAGATTGCATCGGTTGATAACCTAGTAAATCCATTAACAAGGACTTTAAAGCAAAAGCTTTTGATGGTCGTGTAGTGGAAGTGGGAATCAGATGTATGGCAGAAGACAGATAGTATGGTCTTTTATTATAATTGGGAGATTATTGGATTGTATACTAAAAGTCTAGCTTTTTGTATGAACAATGTTATAACAATTAATTTGAAATGAGAATCATATGATCAAATGATTGCATCTTATAATTTATTTATATGTTTGATGCAATAGTCCACTTACTTTATACTGTAGATAATATGTTGTGCGATAACACGCCGAAGATCATACTATCGGTTTCCTTATAAAGTATAAATAGATGCTTACAATCGAGATAGACGGGGACTCTCTATTGGGATGGTTGTAGTGTGGTTTAGTATTAGCTTGTCTTGGCTATAGAATCACATTAGTGCACTCTGCGTGTATTGAGCAGGACCGCTTGAGATCGTTCGACTTGTCCTGTCTATATAGAAGAACTTGATCTCAGTTACTATGGATGTTCGTGCTCTTAATCCCTATACAATAACCTCGACAAGTAGGGCAGCATGTATTTTTTTGATTCATCAATGGGTGAGATTTAAATGTAATTAAATCAACAAACTCGGTGAGTTGGGAAGTAGTGCTGTCTCTATGGTGATTGTTAAAGGAATCCGTGTCCGTTATAGGTTGATGATGTCCTCTTGAGGAGCTCATAAGGATTATCATGTAATCCCTGCAGGTGGATTTATTCCGGCATGATAATGAGGTTGAGTGGTACTACTCTCGGATGAGATATTAATTAATAGAGTTATCAGTAACTTAATTAATTAATGGGCATTGTATATCTTAAACATGGGGAGACTGTCAGGCTCATAATAAGAAGGAGCCCATAACATAATTATGGGATTAGAACGATAGTGCAGTAATAATATTTTAGTGGTATATATTATTGTTGGACTTAAGTATAAACTTTGGGCTAAGATTGGATACTTAAGCCCAATGGAGGCCCAACTCTAATTTCTCTTCCTGGTCTCTGCTGTAGCCCATATATAAGTCATCTTAACTGTCCAAAAACCCTAATCTATGAGATTAATCACGCCTAACACTATGAGAAGGGTGAGAGAACAGCAGATTGAGAAGATCTCGAGGATCGTCGCCCACACGATGCCGAGATTGGACTTGGTAATACAGCAGAAGACCGGAAGGTTGTTTGCTACTGCTGTCCGCCAATTTGTACGATTTTTATAAAATCTTACAGACTTCAAAACAGGACGTGTGATATACTGATGGAAAGCCATGGAAGAGAGGTCATTTTTGCATGTATATCACTCAAATCCAACATCGGATGAGAGAGTTATGCCCAAAACGGTGAGGCTGCACAGGCTGGTGGTGAGAATTCATCGTCTTCAACATACGCTGGTGAAAGGTAATTCGTTTCTTGTTTTCTTGCTTTCGCTGCATGTTAGAAACGTATGGAACCCTAACGGATCACATTAACTAAATGATCGAACGCCAACAGAATAATCCCATCTCTTACCATAAAGTGGCACTTCTCCCAATTCAAGACAAGATTAGTATCTTGGCATCTTTTCAAAATAGTAGCAAGGTTAGATTAACAAGTATCAAAAGAGGAACCAAATACAGAAAAATCATCCATAAACACCTCAATATCTTTTCTATCAACCCATCAAATATGACCATCATGCAACGCTGAAATGTAGCAGGCGCATTACATAATTCAAAAGGCATCTTTCTAAAAGCAAAAGTTCTATAAGGGCAAGTAAAAGTAGTCTTTTCTTGATCCTCGGGTATGATCATAATTTGATTATAACCCGAGTATCCATCCAAGAAATAATAAAACTCATACCCTGCAAGACGATCAAGCATTTGATCCATGAAAAGAAGGGGACAATGGTCTTTGCATGTATTTTCATTCAGTTTCCTGTAATCCGTATACACACGCCATCCTGTAGGAAACCTAGTGGCTAAAGTCTCACCATCTTCGGCTTTCACTATAGTCATGCCCCCCCTTTTTAGCAAAATCATGCAATGGACTCACGTCGGGACTATCACTAATAGGATAAATAATTCCTGCATCAAGCCACGTTAAGATTTGCTTCTTAATCACTTCTTGAATAGCGGGATTCACCCTCTGCTGATTCTGAATGCTACTCTTGGCCTCATCTAGCAATCTTATTCTATGCATGCAATAGGAAAGACTAATACCTTCTAAATCATCCAGAGACCAGCCAATTGCAGATTTATACTTTTAAAGCACATTCAATAATTCCTCAAGTTGATCATCATCAAGAGAAGAAGATACAATTACCGAATATTTTTCATTGTCACTTAGGTAGGAATACTTCAAGTGCTCCGGTAGCGGTTTCAACTCCTCATTCTTCTCTTCTTGAGGTGCATTCTCTCTATCCAATGACAAGTACTTTCTAGTCCACTTGACCTCTTCAACCTTTGTCCTTGTCGACTCATACCTGTCATCACCCAAAGCAAGTAAGTTTTCAAGGAATTCAATACATACCTCATTGGAGAGATCATCTAGCTCCGTAGTGGTAAAAGTAAGAGACTCCATCAAACATGTCTCAAGAGGATCCTTTTACATAATCAAAGACATATCTTCATTCACAATCTCCTCCACTACATCAATACTGTGACATTGCATCTCCATTGGCATCTTCATTGCTTTGTCAAGGTTAAATAGAACCTCTTCTTTATCTATTCTTAGCCTCAACTCACCCTTCTGCACATCTATCATGGCTCCCGCAGTAGCAAGGAAATGTCTCCCTAGAATAAGAGGGACATTTTCCTTGTCATCTTCCATCTCCAGCACTAGAAAATCCACAGGAAAGACAAGCTTCTCTACTCTGACAAGAACATCTTCAATAACACCCTTCGGAAAAGTTATAGACCTATCCGCTAGTTGTAGAGCAACTGTCGTGGGGGTTAATTCCCCCAAACCAAGCCTTTGAAAGGTGGACAATAGCATCAAGTTGATGATTGCCCCAAGATCATACAAGGCTCGACGTGCTGGCCCCTTTCCAATTTCACATAAGATTGTGAAGCTTCCCGGATCCTTTAACTTAGCTGGCAGCTTTCTCTGAATGATCGAGCTGCAGTTCTCAGACAAATTCACCATCTCAACTCCGTTCAAGCTTCTCTTCTTCAAAAGAATATCCTTCAGAAAGCGGGCATAATACGGCATCTCCAATATGGCTTCAGAAAAAGGAATGTTAAGCTTATTTTCTTTATGATTTCTGAAAACTTCTTGAACTTCTCTTCCAATCCCTTCTTAACTAGCTTGAAAGGAAAGGGCGGAGGTATTTTTATTTTGGGAACCCCCCATTCATCACGTTCAGCCTTCTCTACTTTATTCTTTTCGGCTCTCAATCTCTTAGCTTTTTTCTACTTCTTCTCTGCTATAATCTCTGTATTCTGTTCTTTGGAAAACACTGGAGTAGTTTCAACATCATGCGGAGCATTCAACGTGGAAAACGGTGCAGAATAAGAGAGTTTGACTTGAGTTCGACCTGGGTAGGTGGTCGAACTCAGTGAGTAATGGTCGAATTGAATATCTGAAAGTTCGTTCTTCTCCTTATAGGCAAGTTCGACCATGGTTCGATCAACTGGTTTGGTTGAATATAAACAATCGTGGTCAAAACGGGCATCAGACAAAACAGAGTGCTCTGGACAGTGGAGTTTGACCTCAATTCGACTAGAGGCTCTGGTTGAACTCAACTATTTTTGGTCGAACTGGTCTTCTGACTCCTCCGGACGTTGCCCAGGTGCCGAGTTTGACCTTTTCTGTGCAGTTTAACCTGTATGTCTGGTCGAATCGGGGTCAAATCGGGCACTTGATGCTTCAGACTTCAATTCCAGCTTCATCGGTCCCTCATACTGCGTTCCAGAGCTCAGTGTAATGGCGTGACAAGAGTTTGGATTCTCAATACTTTGAGACGGAAGCTTCCCTTTCTCGATAGTTTGAGTTAATTTGTTCACATTTCCATCCATCTCCCCCATTAGCAACATAAAATCCTTTACTTGTGTAAACAAACCCTTATGATGATCATCGATTTTCTTCTCTAATTTGGCCTCAAGATGGTCTACTCTTGCATCATTCCTCTCCATGAACCTGTTCACAGTATCCTCAAAGCCAGACTTCCCTTCTTCCACTTTAGCTACCGGATCAAAGTCAATAGGAGGCTGCAATGCATTATTCGGATTGCTCCAAGAAAACTCCGGCCTCCTTGGTTGTTGATAACCACCCGGGGGACCACGATTGTTGTATTTCCCTTGATAGTTCCGGTTTCCTTGATTTGGGTACCTAGTTCCTTGAATACTTTGACCCATGGCGTAATTTTCCTCCTCAATCTCCTCTTGGCAAGCTCCTTGTTGAGAGTGGATATTAGCGTGTTTTATTGTCCAATTTAACACCTTTTTTATAGAAATTCTTGTTATATATTAGAACAAATGTTTTATATTCATTATATGTGAGAAAAGGGTGCATTTGAGGTGTTTTATTATGTTTTAGGTGGAAAAAGGATCAAAAGTGCAAAGTTGGAGAAAAGGTGCAATTTGTGCAACCAATGCTGAAAAACTAACGTCCAACTTGTGCTATTTTTCTGTATTGTTGTGGAGATCAAAACTGTTGGTGTGATACATGGTTGGAAAACCACTGAAGAGAGGGTCGTTTTGGTATGAAGAACACCCCAATCGAATTCCAAACGAGAGAGTTATGATCAAAGTGGTGACGTCGCGCAAGCTGTTCCTGTTCAAAACGACTGTCCACTTTGTATGACTTGTTACATATTCAAATATTAGAGTTTTCTTGAGTTCATTATAAGGATAGAAATCCAAGGAAGAGAGGATCGCGTGAGAGCAAGAATAACTCAAATTGGAGTCCAGATATGGAAGTTATACACAAAACGGTGAGATTGTGCAAGTCAATTCGACCTGAGCATCAGGTCGAATCAAGGTCGAATCGGATGGCGAAAAACCGATTAGACCTCGTCACTTTGATTCGACCTGGGCAGCTGGTCGAATCAAGAACCTGGGACTTACAGAAGGCCGATTCGACCTGGAGGGGTAGATTCAACCTGTTGGTGAGGTCGAATCGAGCATTGGGAACTTACCTATCCGTATGTTTACGCCCTAAACGCGTGAGATCACTCGAAAAGCCCATCCAAGGTCTATAAGGAGAGCTTACAAGTATAAAAAGGGGTGTAGATCACATCATAAATCAAATAGACAACACAATACAAGAGAGGAGAAGAGAGGCCACAACCATACTACACCCCACAAGGGGGGATCACCTCCCAACCATCATCCACTTCCTTTCCTCCATCCATCTATCACTTTGAAGATTCGTTTGTGGAATCAAGAGGAGAACCAAGAGGAGAATTCAAGATGGAGAAGGATGCGATGACGCCCACATCTAGGGTTTTATTCGTTTTCTAATTTATCTTGTATTTTCTGGACATCCGGGTAAGATCTATCTAACCCCCATGATTATTCTTCTTAACATCATGGGCTAGAGCCTTTTTGGTAGAACTAGGGTTGTGAAGGTTTTATCTAGTTAATTGAACTTCCATGTGTACACTCCGTACAACACTACTTGTGGATTTATTTTATATATGATCGTGCTTTCTTAATTCATACTCATAGTCGTTTTGTGCATCATTAACTGTTATGTAGAGTCTGAATACATATCTTGGTTATTGATTGAGTGCGTTCACTGCTGAGCAGGATTCCATGTTATGATTCTAAGTGAGGGGACTCTGAAGCTTCATTAGAACTATCATATATGAATGTTTATTAATTGAATTGAATTCAAGTTAGTAAGCAGGATAAAGAGGGTAATTTTATAGTACCTATAAAGGGAGATCATATCGGGTTAGATTCTAGACGTGAAAAATAATTGATACTGATAGTACCTAGAAAGGGGGGTGAAATTACGTCTCTTGCTCCGAGATTATTCACACGTGTTATACGCATATTTACTTGTGTCTATAGAGTAGATTTGCATGGCTTAGTGATGCGTCCATATTCCACAAGGCAGAGTCGGACATCAACACATGGAAGGGAAATTAATTAGTGAAACTGGATTATCCTAGAGCTACATATTCTCTCTCTTGAATCACTTTGGTATTCTTCGAGTGATATTTTATTTTATTTATTATTTTAATTATTTGTTAATAGATTAATAATTCTACCCTTCAAATCTTATTGTCACTTGTCTCAATTAATTTAGTAAATAATTAAATTAATAATACGCCGTCCTTTGGGTACGATATTCACTTGGTCGCTTGCTTAGCTGCAACTAATATTCTTAATACTTGGGGATTAATTTTGCGTGCAAAGAAAATGCGCATCACTCCTTCATAGCCACCATCCTGCTGCATCATTGGTACTCTCTGCGATAAATCCGTGATCTGCTTTTGCTGAGACTCTAATAGCTTGCTAATGTTAGTCAAGCTAGAGACGATCTCATCATCTCTTCTCGACTTCACCATAGTATGCTCAACCTGTGCTACTTTACCAAGGACATAAGTGTCTCTCACTCTATCAGTCGGCCAATCTCTTGAATTCATCAAAATATCTTCAAATAGCTTCTCGGTCTCATTAGTTGACTTAGTAAGCAGTGCTCCATTAGAAGAAGCATCAAGTAAAACACGAGAATCGCAGTCCAACCCATTATAGAAAATACTGATATATTGAGCTTTAGAAAGCCCATGCTGAGGACACTTCCGAAGCATGTCCTTGAACCTGTCCCAAGCTTCATGAAACTTCTCATTGCTATGGATAGAAAATTGATTGATTTCTTGCTTTATCTCTCGCCTTTTCATTCAGCGAGAACTTAAACAGTATAATTTTCCTCGCATCCTCATGAGCTCCTGCATCTTTTTGTGTGCTTGCATACCCAAGGAACTTATTTAAATGTTGCTGAGGATCTTCGAATGTTCCCCCAGGGAAGGGACTCCTTTCAATCATGGTCATAAGAGCAGAGTGTAGATCACAATCAGCTCCAGTCCCTCTTGCTCCTAACAACCCAGCATTGCATGTTCCGTTGTTCTTAAAGACTTCTCGGATGGCAAGTGTGTTTGGATCCGCTGCCATGGTGATTGCTTCTACGTCCAAATTAACTTCGGCTGCAGCTTCAATCGTTTGCGGATTCAGCATGTCAACTTAAACTCCTAAATCAAGAGCTTTAGTTGGATCAATGTTCTTGTTCTTATTCTTCTTCTTCTTTTTCTTCCTCGATGATGCTCCGATCTCTGGATTATATGGCTCTAATTCACCTTTCTTTGATCTTGTGAGCATACACCTAAGAAAAATAAGTGTTAGAAATCAAAGACAAGAATAATAATCTCAATTAAATTAGAAATAATCAAAAGATATTTAATGCCATCCCCGGCAACGGCGCCAAGAACTTGATGGGTGTTTACACAAAATTAATCCTCAAGTATAAGGATATCAATTGTAGTTTCGAAAGGTGACCAAGTATTTATCGTACCCAAGGGATGGATTATTATCAATTCAATTATATTCTAATTAACTAAGATTATGTTGGTAATTTGTATTTGGTTTAATTGTGAAACTAAATAACATATAATTGAAATATCAGAATAAATAAGCAAGCAATGGAGAAATTTAGGTTGTGATCAAGTAGTAATAGAGTAGTTCTTCAGGTAATCCAGTTTTATTTATTAATTTCCTTTTCATGTGTTAATGTTCGACTCTGCCTTGTAGTTTATGGACGCATTACTGAACCATGTAAGCGTACTCTATAGACACAAGTAAGCAAGCGTATGACACGTGTGAATATCCTCGGAGCAAGACGTATACTTCACCCCCCTTTCTAGGTACTATCATAATCAATTATTTCCCGTGCACTTAGTAATCTAACCCGATTTGTTCTCCCTTTTTAGGTACTATGAAGTTATATTCTTTATCCTACTTATTAACCCGAATATGATTCAATTAACAAGTATCTATATAAGACAGTTCTAATAAAACTTCAGAATCCCTTCACTTAGAACTATAACATGCAATCCTGCTCAGCGGTGAACGCACTCAATCAATAACCAAGAGATGTATTCAGACTCTATATAACAGTTAAATATGCACAAAACGACCGTGAGTATTAATTAAAGAGGCACAATCTTATATAGAATAAACCACAAGTAGTATTGTATGGAGTTTACACATGGAAATTCAATTAACTCATAAAACTTTCATAACCCTAGAACTACCGGAGCGGTTTTAGCCCATGATTGATCTATGAACAATCATGGCTAGTTGGTATGATCTTACTTGACTCGCCAGATGAACCTCTCCTCACAACTTCTTTGGATGATGGTAGGGTTTGGTG
Organism: Pogostemon cablin; assembly: GCA_023678885.1. Taxonomy (NCBI): domain Eukaryota; kingdom Viridiplantae; phylum Streptophyta; class Magnoliopsida; order Lamiales; family Lamiaceae; genus Pogostemon; species Pogostemon cablin. The sequence goes on along the minus strand of CM042961.1, from coordinate 25,644,424 downwards.
AAGGATGGATGATGAATGCTCTTTCTTTCTCCTGCGAAAGCTCTTCTTTTATACTTGTAAACTCTTCTTACGGGCCTTGGATGGGCTTTATGAGCGAACACACATACTGAAGGTGTAAAAATATGAATTTGGTAAGTTTTCGGACATCAACTCGACCAAACAGGTTGGTCGAACTCTCTTAGGCAGGTCGAATCCCATGTCGAATTCGTCTGTATCTTGACCTCTGATTCTGGATTCGACCAGAGTCCTGGTCGAACCATATACTTTCTGGTCGAATCAGTACTGCTTCTGTTTAGGCTTCGAGTTCAACTACGGTTCGACCAAGTGGTTTGGTCGAACTCGGCTGTCGTGGTCGAACTGCACTTCTCCGAGCTCAGTTCGACTAGAGTTGCTGGTCAAACTCCCTTCTTCTTGGTCGAATCCAACCCCTGCGTGGTCGAATCACACCCCCTGTTTCTTCCTCTTTCTGGATCCAATCACTTCCAACTCGTTTTCCATCGAAAATCAACTCAAATAGCCTTATAAACTCTCGATTCGTGACTTTCTACCATGTATAGCAATTTACATCAAATTATAACCATTTATCATACTATAAGTACACGAATCTGGGCTTGAAACTAGTGAATTTACACATTCATCAATCACCTTTATCTTCTTTTGTGTCATAAGACACATTTCCTTAGATAAAGTCATATTCTAAAACGAGTAAGGATTGTATCATTATATGAAGCTTTGAGATAAGCACAACATCCTATCTTGTGATCACCATGATCGCAAGGATATATTTTGCTTCTCTTAAGTCCTTCATTTCATACTGCTTTATGAACCATACCCATACGCCCGACAATACTCTTTCATTGTCTCCAATGAGCAAGATACCATCTACGTACATACATGAAATACCATCACGTTTTCGTCAGTCTTTTCAATACACAAGATACATCTACCCATTGAATAAATCCATATGACTGGATTACCTCATCAAAACGGACGTTTCATGATCTTGAAGCTTGCTTTAGTCTATCGATGGATACCTTTAAGATTACACTCAAAATGCTCTTAGCCCTTTGCAATGAATCATTCTGGTTGCTTCACATAGATATTTTTCTCAAGACTTCCAATTAGGAAAGTTGTCTCGACATCTATTTGCTATTCCTCATATTTCATATGAGTAGCAATAGATAAAAGAGTCCGGATCGACATAGACATAGCTACCGGCGAACAAGTTTTCTCATAATTGAACATTTTCTTTCTGAGTATACCTTTTCGCAACAAGTTTTGCTTCCAAGGTTTTCGCCTTTACCGTGAGATCCTCTTTTTCTTTAAATGACCACTTCTAACGGCTTTTACACCATTTAGTGGTCCTACAAGCTCCCAAATTTAATTTAGAATACATTGATTCTATTTCAGAAATCATTGCAACTTTCTAAGATATGACATTTTTATCTTGTAGTGTTTCGTCATATCAGTGGGTCAATTCCATGTTTACTAGAGACTAAGTCTCACGACTTTCCAAAAACATAAATCTATCGGTTATAAAACACCCTCCTACTATGACAAGGTGCTACATGCAAGTGTGTATCAGATGTGATATGCGACATAGTTTACTTGTGGTATATCATCTTGTACAATTGGTACTATACTTTGTATTTTCCTCTCACATCCTTTAGAACAACTTATACATAAATTTGTGATTTATTTCATTGTCCTTTTCCAAAAATCTAGTGTTTGTGCTAACAATCACCCTTCGATCTTTTGGACTAATAAATAAACCACCCTTCATTTTTCTAGGATATTCCATAAACGGACAAACATCCTTACGACATGCTGTTTCTAGAGAATACACATAAAATGAATTTAGTAATTCCAAATTACTCATCATTTATCTAACCATTTCCATAAGAGTCTTTCTCTTATTAGGACTAGAAGACGCGTTATTAATTTCAATTTATTGCATCCGTGGGATAAACATATTTAAGAGTGTACAAATTGTCCACCAACGTACAACAACGGATTATAGCTCCATCCCTCATCACTATGACCATGTCATTTAAATGAATGGAGTATCCATCCGTAAATGCATAGAAGATGAAATTAAATTCTTTCTATGAAAATGTAAGTAAAGACAATTTCACAAAATCAAACTTTTATTCATATCGTAAGATAAATAAACAATTCCCACTGCAATAGCCACCACTTTCATAGCTTACCCATGTTTATAATGATCTCATCATCACTTAATTGCAGACATTTAGTGATTCCGGTGTCTACACACAACGTGTCAGTAGATGCCATCCCCAATCATGCTTCAACAACTAGTGAATGAGATACTAACCTTGTTCACATCTTGATGAAATTGGATTTCTTTCGCCACATGTTTTGTCAGAAATTCCCCACCATATACAACATCTTGTATTTCAGGTAGAACTTGCTCAAAACATCCAGGCAAATTATGAAGAATAAATTGATCTAGGTTTCCCCTTCAATTTCTACTCCAAGCATTCCAAATTCATTCATCAACTTATCCATGACCTCTTGCCTTTTTAACTTACTTATGTATCTGAAGAGTCGCATGAGACCATTATATCTCTATGAACCTCTCACCTCTCCATTAGAGACTTTAATAGTCATCATGAGACATCCTTAGTGAGAACACATATGTTTTCCTAAGCAGTAAAAATCGAAACCAAGATTCTTTTCTAATCATCTAATTTTGGACAAGTAAATATGTTTCTTTTAGTAAACAATAAGCGAGATAAAACCATTTTGAAAATTAAGAGAATCATAAATAAATACACTGATCAAATCTTCGAATTTATGCTTTTATATTGATTTCCTCAAAACAATATAAAATAAAATTTACCAACATCTCAAGCACCCTGAGTCTGCATTCCACGTTAGTGTGGACGTATACAAACCCGAACATTTACAAGAGAAGGTTTTAGCCATTAATTTCATTCATCAACCTAACCTCATGACAAAATAATTAATAGTCGGTTCCTCTTTAGCCATGCAAATAATAGCAGTGACTCCGTTGGGGAGGATACTTATTATTTACACCTAAGTGTACACCATTATTTGATCCCAAGTCCGCGGCTCAAGCTTGTGTGCCTTATAGTTGGAGAAGTACACACGCGCTCGGATAACTTCCTACAATCATCAATTATGAGTTTGTACCAATAAACCGTATATAAACTCATCCGTTAGAGAGGAAGGTCTATGCCAACACGCAAGTTCATGTATAATAATTATTTAATGAAGTCTGTACCAGTGATCCGTGAATAAACTCATCCGTTATGAAGGAAGTCCTATTGCCAACACGCAAGTTTACTCACATCACTTACAAACCAATAATGGAGGCCGCGAGAATTATTTACTAATCCCCTCTCCCACTTAGTAATTTAACACCGAGGGTTTTTACGTGCATATAATATTCAAAAATAAAATACGCATCCTACAATGCTCCTATTACAGCACATAAGGCAGTAAACCATAGAGAATCATGCATAACATATATAACAATAATCAAATAGTTAAATCAATTATAAATAGTTATATATCACTAAATTCGATTGTTCACCATAAAACACGAATATGGGCAACGCAGACGGGGATCGACCTGCCTGGTCAGGTCGTGGGGTTCGGGGCTGCACCCCAAAACCTAAATGAAATTCCAAAAGAATCTTATATCGAATATTCCACCAATTCCATGTCCACGAATTTGTCCTATAGTTGATCCGCACCTCTAAAACAGGGATCCGACACCACACGCCAGTATGAGCTCCCAACGTGCAACAACAGTTGTGCCTGCTTATGCCTGGCACTCCGCACGACTCGTGCAGCCTCGCTCAGCAGCACGCACGACCCCTGCAAGCGAAGGTCATCAACATGCATGACTCGTGCGCCCTAGGAAAACTTCTATGAGCGCCGTCAACATCACACGACAGTGACCATGTGGTAGATGCCTCGTACGCCCAGCACTGAGAGCGCTCGCCAGCATACTCGTCGACATGCTCGGTACCCTACCATCTTGCACATCTTGCACATTTGCACCATCATGTGAGAGATTCAGCGCCCAACACGCCCGACCTGTCGCTGTGCAACGTCATCCGCAGACTTGCAGACCATCCGGCTACCAGGAAAACTCGCCTGGAATGACATAGGCCCGACCTGATGATCAAGCAGGCTCGATTGGGAAATTGCAAGGCTCGTCGAAATCGGCGAGCCTGGGTCAAGACTTGTGCTGCAATTCACCAGCCATCATGCCTTACCACTACCACCAGCAAGCGTGGCCAATGACGAGCACCTGCTCATCGTCTTCATTACCAGCCATGTGTCTGTCAGCCATCGGAGCCACTACGTTCCGCCAACAGATTGACATTGCTGTTGTTCATCACGATGCCACCGGAAACAACACAGTATGCGAGAGGACTTGATCGAAACAACACGTCGAGCCCACCCCAACCACGTCTGACCTGATTGAAAATTGGTGTACACCTGCTCACCAGCGACCCACTCTGAAATAGTTTCAGACCAGATCGAAACCACGCAGGCTCGCTCAAAATTCTTGGTTGACTCGCTCGGAACCAGGGCTGATGCTTTTGGACACCTCTGAGCGTCAACTGTTTGCTTACATGTGCCGTAGTGTCTCATTGGGCCATTTCCATTAGCGAGCCATGCCTGCCGTCTTAAGCCCAGCATGACCATAGCCGCTCGCCTGTAGCCGCGCCACACAGCCATGCCTTCTGGTCATGTCACAAGCATCGCGCCACCCTCGTGCTGCAGGACATTCTTCGACAGTCGACGCCATACACCTTTCATCCCCGTGGCATTCATTGTGGATTGTGCATGTACCATACCATCGAGTTATGAAAAAACAGCCCCATGACGTCGCACGGTGTGAACAACACCGTGAAGTGAACATCTGCTTATGTGTACAGTTAGGGTGTTCGCCAAGAAACCAAGTTAAAAAACCCTAATCACATATAAAGCACATAAACTCTAGCCTAACATGTCACGCTTCACCACAAAATCGAAGCTCTGATACCAATTGTTGGCGTTCGATCGTTTGGTTAATGTGAACATTTAGGGTTCCATCCTATTCTATATTCAGCGGAAATAAGAAAACATAGAAACGTATTACATTTCATCAGGGTATGTTGAAGAAGAAAGATTCTCGCCAGTAGCCTGCGCAGCCTCACCATTTTGGGTGATCTATGCGCCAAAGCGATCCTCTCTTTAGTGGCTTTCTAACGGTATATCACACGTACAGTTTGGAGTTCCACAAGATTTTAAAAAAATCATGGAAGTTTACGAACAGCAGTAGCAAACGACCTCTTGATCTTCTGCTATATTCCCAAGTCCAATCTCGACGTCATATGGACGATGATCTTCGGGTTCCTCTCAATCTGCTGTTCTCTCACACTCCTCATAATGTTAGGCGTGATTCAGTTAGGGTTTCCGGACAGCTGAGATGACTTATATATGTGCTACAGTAGGGACCAGGAGAAGAAATTAGAGTTGGGCCTCCATTGGGCTTAAGTATCCAAGTTTAGTATAAAACTTATACTTAAGTCTAATAATAATAATATATACCACTAAAATATTATTACTGCACTACCGTTCTAATTCCATAATTACGTTATGGGCTCCTTCTTATTATGAGCCCATTAGTCTCCCATATTTAAAATATACAATGCTCATTAATTAATTAAGTTACTCACAACTCCATTAATTAATATCTCATCTGAGAGTAGTACCACTCAACCTCTTTATCATGCCTGAATAAATTCACCTGCAGGGTTTACATGATAATCCTTATGAGATCCTCAAGGGGAAATCATCAACCTATATCGGATACGGATTCCTTTTATAATCAACAGCACACCATAGAGACAACACTATTTCCCAACTCATCGAGTTTATTGATTTAATTAGATATAAATCTCACCCATTGATGAATCAAAGAAATACATACTGCCTTACGTGTCGAGGTTATTGTATAGGGATTAAGAGCACGAACATCCATAATAACTGAGATCAAGTTCTCCTATATAGTCAGTATAAATCGAACGATCTCAAGCGGTCCTGCTCAATACACAAAGTGCACTAATGTGATTTTATAGTCAAGACAAACTAATCCCAAACCACACTACAACCATCCCAATAGAGAGTCCCTGTCTATCTCGGTTGTGAGCATCTATTTATACTTTATAAGGAGACCGATAATATGATCTTCCGCATGTTGTCGCACACTATATTATCTACAGTATAAAGTAAGTGGACTATTGCATCTAACATATAAATAAATTATAAGACGCACTCATTTGATCATATGATTCTCATTTCAAATTCATTGTTTAAACATTGTTCATATAAAAGCTAGACTTTTAGTATACAATCCAACACCTACAACACTCCTTCTCCAGTTCCGATCACTTCTATCCCATTTTCCTTCGAAAATCTGCTCAAACGGCCTTACACGCACCTGATTCGTGACTTTTCACTACATATCTCGATTTATCTTGATTTAAGACCAAATCATATATTATTATCACACAAATCAGAGCTCAAAACACGTGAATTTGCACACTCATCATGGAGCACGCATAGAAAAAATTAGTAAAATTGCAGCCAAAACGACTTGAACTCAAGACCATAGCTTCGCTAGCATGTTTGTCTTCTTACCGAGATCACTGGGCCAACACCTGTTAGTTTATGAAATACTTTCGAATTGCATTAATATTTTGAGAAAATTCACTTCTATTTGAGTGAATTGTTTATTTTTTGCATGCTAATTACGCCTTATTTTATATCTTATGCACATATACTTTGATTGGCCAAATTCTTAGATGGAAGAATTTTCATAGTCAAGACACTGAAAGAGCCAGTGTCCAGTTAAGTATAATTTTTTGGGGCAGGATTTAAAATTATTTCCATCGGTTCACATTTTCTTTTGTCATTGTAACACTACTCTTAATACTGAAATAAAAAGGTTTGACTAAGCTATTATGAATAAGGAGTGATTTTAGGAGTAAAGAAAGAAACCTACGAAAATATAAGAAGGGGGAGAATTTAATGAATAATTGGAGGAAGTTCATCCCTTTATGTAATATGTAATAGTAAATCTTCTAACGTTTTTTTTTTGTATTTTTTCCCACCTATTTACAGGATAATACGAGTTCTTAAATGAATAAATTGTCAAATAAAAATTATTTATTATCATCCCATAAAAAAATTATACAATAATTGAAGTTAATCATGAATTGAACAATTAAAGATTAATATGCTATTAGAAAAATATTATGATGTATCATTTATATCTTCCCGTGCATAGCACAAGCGGGAAAAACTCTTGTAGAGAACAACATAAAAAGAAAAAGAAGGAGAGAAAGATTACATGTGGGTGAAAAAGGTGACAAGAATAACACTTAAAAATTCTAGAAAAATATAAAACAAAATTAGTTTTCTTATCTTATTTGATTTTTATTATGAATATCATTAGTTAATCCCATCTCTAATTAAAGAAATTTGTGAACATTCTGTGAATTTAGTATTTATTTTGTTTAGGAATTATTAATCAATACTTTGATGAAATTATGTTTTGAATGACTTTTTTGATAATGATATTTTTGTGATTACTAGGATAGACTGACCATCTAAACTTTTTATCATATTATCTACTACCATAACATTATCTACTGTCATATGTATTGTTTTTATTTTTGTAAAATAGTACACTTTAGCATCGGGAGGGGATCAATTCCTCGGATCAGGATCGTTTATTATTTGTACTTTTAATCTATCATTTTCATGATTAGTGATCTTCGTCATTTTCACTTAAATCTTCGTATTATTTTAGTTTTTATTTTTGTGTATTTTGTCCATCTTTCGTACATTTGGTGGTGTATTTATTATATTTGAGGATATGATGAGTTGTGAGAAAAATATCTTGAAGATGATTAAAATATGTTCAAAATAGGTGAAAAGGGGAGTATAACGGAGTTGGGGGTTGAATAGACATTGGATACTGAAACTGTGTCAGAACTCGATTCAAGTCCGGTTCTGAGCACGCGTCAGGTTGTGTAGGTCACAGCAGGAAGCTGAGTCTAGAGACCTAAAACACCAACTCGACCTCCCTGAAGTCGAGTTCTGCAACTCGACTCGAGTTCTGTCATGCCGAAGATCCCTTGTTGAGAGAATTCCTGACTCGACTCGAGTTCAACCAAATTTTGTCGTTGTTTAAGTGAATATTCTAGAAGATTCTAATGGAATAAAAACTGCATTTCGTGATTAAGTAGCCAGTTTACGATTTCTGGATTAAAAACACACAATTCTCATCTTTTTTCTCACACAAATTACCTCTCTTTATCTCCATCTTCAATCTATCTCATCTCTCCATCAATTCTCCATCCAAATCCATAATTTCTACCATAAACTTTTCACTCATCACCAATCTAAGGAGAATAAGAACTGAATAGGAATTGGCATGCCAGAGGAAGGATTTCTCACCTATTCAAGAAAAGAAGTTCATCTTTTAATTTGTTCTTTTTCTCTAATTTTAGCTCAAATGGAGCATTGTATAATAATTTGTATTGGATTCATCATGTCATTGTTGAGCTAGAATTGCAAGACTAGCTATCATGATTGGTTAGGAGATGTGAATTTGTTGTGATGAATTGAAAGGACTGATTGTATTTTCTATCATAAATGTCTATTCTTAATTCATATGTTGATTTGTGTGGTTGATTTTTCATTTCATATTGATTAGAGTGTGAACTCAATTGCGTGCAATGAATGTTAATTGAATCATGTCTTCTTATGGATTAACTCTATTATAAGTATGATTTGAGTTTGTGAAGACCAATGCATGCTTAGAATCTTATGATAAAACACTAGAAACAGTTATTTGTGAAGATGCTTGGACTAGTGAAAAAGGGCCTACCAATAGGAGCTTAGTTTCTTGAAAGGAATATTGATCATTGGAGATACTCTTAGGAGCCTTTTTGAGATTACCTAGGTAGTCTATATCTTGTATATCTTGTTAAGGAGTGTTAAGTGGAATATGTGAGTGCCTTTAGTACCCAATCCTTGACATTCATTATAACATATTCATAAGTCTAGATTCCCTCCTTTCCATAATGTAGCTAGCCTTACTATCTCCTTAGATTGATTACACCCTCATCCATTCCATCCATCCTATACTTGTCTACTTGTTCATTCTTTTGTAAATCCTTTATTTGTATTTGATAGATAATTGATAATTATCCTAGTTATAATCCAAATACTCATTAGATCATTCTTATAAAGCTAAACGAGATATAAAAGGCATGGATACATTAAACTATTTCTCTTGTGGATTCGATATATTATTTGGTCACTTGCACTGCGTGATAGAGTACACTTACCTTATCACATAGTGATTTTACCGATCAAGTTTTTGACGCTAATGCCGGGAGAGATAGTATTTAATAAGGATATTTTCTTTTATTTTTGGTTTGTTACTATTGATTGGTGAACTAATTGTGAATTTTTGTAGGTATATGCATACCCACTTAAAGGCACAATTTATTGAGCCAATTAATTTGGAGTTGTAAAGAACGTGATGACGAAGAAAGAGAGCTTTGCATAACCAAGGAGTTAAAAGGATGAATATCCTCAATGATGATGAGAATTATAGAGAAGATGAGTTAGGGGTGAGAAACAGACCACAAGGAAACGAGATTCTAATTGGTGTGAACTTGAATGTGGAAGTGATAGCCATGCGACATAGAATGCAAGAGTAACAAAATCAAAAGATGCAAGGGATTATCCAACAATTGAATCAAGCTCAACAACCAGTGCTTCCAGTGTACGTGAACAATCAACCTCAAGTGAATGGCTTTCATGGGAATAACATGAATATTAGGGACCATTTCTCACCAAGAGTTGGAAATTATATGATGGGGGCACATACAACTTTAAGATTAAGCCGAGGTTAATACAAATGGTTCAAGCCAACCAATTTGGAGGAGGTCCAATGGAGGATCCAAATGCTCACCTAACTCAATTCACGGAGATTGCCAACATGATTAAGAGGAATGGAGTAAGTGAGGATGTGATCAAGATGAAGCTCTTCTCTTTTTCCTTAAGAGATAGAGCATGGCTTGGTATGACACAATTCCTCTCGGAATGTGCAACACATGGAATGACTTGGCAAAAAGGTTTTCAAATAAATTCTTCCCTCCATAAAAAACTACATTTGAAGAGTCTTATTCTCTAATTCAAGAAAATACCACTTGAAACATTTAGTGAAACATGTGATAGATTCAAGGAGATTCTTAGAAAATTCCCTCAACATGGATTTCTCGTGGATCAACGAATTGGATTTTTCTATGCTGGGTTGAACGGAAGTGCAAGGATACTTTTTTATGCTTCCGCAGGAGGTTCTATGTTGGGGCAAACTTCGGATCGCGCCATGCATATATTTGTGAAGAGATAACACAGAATTTAAGGCAATGACGCTTGGATCGAGCTGTGGAATATTACGAGTTGGAGAGTATTGTTAAGATGGAGGATGTGTATATACAACAAGTCAAATCCATTGAAGCTCCAAAGGAAGATGTGATCGAAAAGATAATTTTTGAAATTCTTAAGCAGATGAGTTCTACATTGCAAGAATCTTCTAGTTCAGGGGTTAGTCAACCTCTGAAACAAGATTGGTGTGTTTGGAATAATTCTTCCTTGAGAGTTTTCATTATTAGGTCAGAATTATATACAATTATGTGAGCCAATCTCATGGCAATAATGAAGGAAAATTTGACAATTACCCCTAATATTACTCTTACATATTCTCCTAATTTAGATAATTCTAATATAATGTAATATAATCAAGAAATTAAGGAAAAAATGCGACGGAATACAGCTGGTTCTTTCCAAGACTCACCCTCAAGCTCAGAAAAAGATGTCTTGCATTCCGAGCTTGACAAGAAGTCTTTTATGATTCGGCCTTGGTAATCTTTTAGTTAAAACATCTGCCTCTTGTGCTTGAGTAGGGATGTAGCATAGGTCAATGCTTCCTTCATCTATTTCATTTTTAATAAAACTTTGATCAATTCTAACATATTTCATTCCATCATGGTGAACTGGATAGTTCACGATGCTGATGGCAGATTTTCTGTCACTATATAATTTAGTAGGAGAACAAACAATGATTCTCAAGTCTTGTAACAATCTATCCAACCAAATAACTTCACAAATTTTCTGTGTAATTGCACAGAATTCAGCTTCCGCACTACTTCTTGCCACTACTGTTTGTTTTTTACTTCTCCAAGTAATTAAGTTTTTAGCGTTTGATCATTCGGTGAACTTGAACCGTTAGAGTTTCATGCGATTCTATATCAGCAGAAGTAAGAATATAAAATCGTATTACCTTTCAACAGGGTATGTTGAAGAAGAATAGCTGCAGAAACAACCTCTTGATCTTCTGATGTATTCCCAAGTCCAGTCTTGAGTCGTGTGGGCGACGATTTTCAAGACCCTCTTAATCTGCTCTTATCCCTTATTTCTCACGTGTATTAGGCGCAGAATTAGGGTTTTCAAATAATTGAGATGACTTATATATGGGCTACAACAGGGACCAGGATGAGAAATTAGAGTTGGGCCTCCATTGGGCTTAAGTATCTAAGTTTAGCCCAAAACTTATACTTAAGTCCAATAATAATAATAATATATACCACTAAAATATTATTACTGCACTACCACTCTAATCCCATAATTACGTTATGGGCTCCTTCTTATGAGCTCGTTAGTCTCCCCGTATTTAAGATATACAATGTCCATTAATTAATTAAGTTACTGACAACTCCATTAATTAATATCTCATTCGAGAGTACTACCACTCAACCTTGTTATCATGCCGGAATAAATCCTTATGCAGGGTTTACAAGATAATCCTTATGAGCTTCTCAAGGGGACATTATCAGCCTATTTAATAGAACACAGATTCCTTCTACAATCAACGCATACCTTAGAGACAACACCATTTCCCAACTCACCGAGCTTATTGATTTAATAATTAAATCTCAAATATTGATGAATTAAAGACATAAATACTGGCTTACGTGTTGAGGTTATTGTATAAGGATTAAGAGCATGAACATCCATAATAACTGATATCAAGTTCTTCTCTATAGTCGTATAAGTCGAACAATCTCAAGCGATCCTTCTCAATACACACAAAGCTCACTAATGTGATTTTATAGTCAAGACAAACTAATACCAAATCACATTATAACCATCACAATAGATTGTCCCCGTCCATCTCGGTTGTGAGCATCAGTTTATACTTTATAAGGAGCTGACATTATGATATTCCGTGTGACGCTGCACACCATATTATCTATAGTATAAAGTAAATGGACTTTCGCAATAACATATAAATAAATTATACTTTGCAAAATGTTTGATCATTTGATTCTCATTTCAAATTAATTGTTAAAACATTGTTCATACAAAAAGCTAGACTTTTAGTATACAATCCACAAATCTCCCACTTATACTAAAAGACTATGCTGCCATATCTGCTGACACGCATCTGATCCTCATTCCTTCTACATGCCCGTCAAATGCTTTCGTTAGAAGTCTCTTAGTAAAAGGATCAGCTAGGTTATCCTTCGAGCGACAACAACCTCCTCCTTTTTAGCGATGTCTCGTGTCAAGTGGTACTTACGCTCAATGTGTTTACTCACTTTATGGGCTCGTGGTTCCTTCGAGTTTGCTACTGCACCACTGTTATCACAATAAATTGTGATCGCTTTGGGCAAACCAGGAATCACATCTAAGTTAATTAAGAAGTTCCTAAGCTATACTGCTTCTTTAGATGCCTCAGAGGCTGCTACATATTCAGCTTCCATGGTAGAGTCCGCAACACATTTCTGCTTTACACTCTATATTATGGCTCCTCCTCCAAGAGTAAACACATAACCCGAGGTGGATTTACTAGCATCCCAATCTGACTGAAAATCTGAATCAGTATAACCCACAGGTAACAAAGTAACTGCTCGATAAATCAACATATAATCCCTAGTCCTTCGCAGGTACTTCAAAATATATTTTACCGCAGTCCAATGTCTCTATCCTTGGTTACTTTGATACTTACTGACCATGCCCACGGCATAACAGATATCCGGCCTCGTACATAGCATTGCATACATGAGGCTTCCTACTGCCGAAGCATAAGGAACCGCCTTCATATCCTCTATTTCCTTTTGTATCTTTGGACACATTTTCCTAGATAGAGGTATACCATGTGTGAAAGGTAGAAAACCTTTCTTAGAATCTTTTATTCTAAAATGAGCCGGGATTGTATCAATGTATGAAGCTTGTGACATGCACTACATTCTTTTCTTGCGATCCCTTATCAATTTGATCCCTAGAATGTGTCCGTCTTCCCTTAAGTCCTTCATCGCAAACTACTTGGATAACCATACCCTTATGCCCGACAATACCTTTACATTGTTTCCCATGAGTAGGATATCATCCATGTAAAGTAGAAGAAATACCACTACGTTTCTGTCACACTTCTTGTACACACAAGATTCATCCAGACATTGAATAAATCCATATGACTAGATTACTTCATCAAAATGGATGTTCCATGATGTTGAAGCTTGTTTCAATCCATAAATGGACCTATTGAGCTTACACACAAGATGCTCTTCCCTTTTCACAATGAATCTCTCTGGTTGCTTTATATAGATATTTTCCTCAAGACTTCCATTTAGGAAAGCTGTTTTGACATCCATTTGTCATACCTCATAGTCCATATGAGCAGTAATAGATAAAAGAATCCGGATTGACTTAAGCATGACGACAGGCGAGAAGGTTTTCTCATAATCGATTCCCTCTTTCTGAATATATCCTTTCACAACGAGCCTTGCTTTAAAGGTTTCCACCTTACCGTCAGATCCTCTTTTTCTTTTGTAGACCTACTTGCATCCAATGGCTTTCACACCATTGGGTGATTCTACAAGCTCCCAGACTTGATTAGAATACATGGATTCTATTTCAGATTTCATTTCTTTTTGCCATGATTGAGCATCTTTATCATGTAGTGCTTCGTCATAATTCCATGAGTCAATTTCATGTTCACCAAGGACCAAGTCTGACGACTCTCCCAATCACATGAATCTATCCGGTTGTCTCACAACCCTCCCACTACGACGAGGCTCTGCAGGCAATTGTGTATCAAGTGTGACATGCGGTGCAGTGTCTTGTGGTATATCCTCATGTACAGTTGGTATTATATTTGGTGTTTCCCCTCTTACTTCCTCTAAAACATTATTACTCATGGGTATGTGATCAATTATATAATCCTCTTCTAAAAATCTAGCATTCGTGCTAACGATCACCTTTTGATCGTTGGACTATAAAACAAACCACCCTTCGTTCCTCTAGGATATTCTATAAATGGACAAACATCAGCACGTGATTATTATTTATCAGTATCTGTCTTTAACACATGTGCCGGAGCACCCCAAATCTGAATGTGTTTCAGACTAGGCTTGTGCTTGGTCCACAGTTTGGTGGTGTGGAGGCTACCGATTTAGAAGATACTAAATCAGAATGTAGGCTGCTATTTCTAAGGCATATCCCCAAAACGAATTTGGTAATTCCGAATAACTTATCATTGATCTTACCATTTCCATAAGAGTCCTATTCCTTCTTTCCGCTACACCACTTTGCTGGGGTGTGCCCGGTGGAGACAATTGGAATTTAATCCTTTCCTCTAATAAATAATTCCTAAACTCTCCCAAGAGGTATTCGCCACTACCATCAGATCGAAGTGTCTTGATACATTTTCCAAGTTGCTTCTCCACATCAGCCTTGTACTCTTTGAATTTATCAAAGCACTCAGACTTGCGGTGCATCAAATAAATGTATCCATATCTAGAATAATAGTCAGTGGAAGTGACTAAATAATCATTGCTACCTCTTGCCTGGAAAGACATAGGACCACATAAATCAGATGAACCAATTCCAACAGATCCTTGGCTCTATACCCCTTTAACTTAAAAGGCATTTTGATCATTTTTCCTTCCAAGCAGTATTCACAAATTGGATAATTTTCGACTACTAATGAACTCAGAGGTCCATCAGCTATAAACCTTTGAATCCTACTCAAGTTAATATGACCTACTCTTAGATGCCAAAGATATGTTTGGTTCATTTTCGAAGATTTTTTTCTCTTATTAGTAGATGTCTTATTCAATTCAATTTGTTGCACTGTGGGAGAAATTGGATTAAGATTATACAAATTATCTATCAACATAACATCATAGATAACAATTCCATTTTTTCTTAAAACAACCTTGTCATTAAAAGAAACAGAATATCCATCCATGAACAATTTAGAAATCAAAATTAAATTCTTTCTAAAATAAGGTACGTAAAGACAATTCCTCAAAACAAGAGTTTTATTCTTATTAAAAGATAAATAAATGTCTCCCAATATAACAGCCGCTACTCTCGTAGCATTTCCCATGAGTATGGAAAACTCCCCATCACTAAGCTGTCGGGTTTGGTAGAATCCCTTCAAAGAATTACAGACATGGTCAGTGGCTCCCGTATCTACACACCAAGTGTCAGCAGATACAGCCGCTAAACACGATTCAACAACTAGTAAATAAGACTTACCATTCCTATTCCCCTTCAGAAGAGGGCAGTCTGCCTTGTAGTGTCCTGGCTACTTGTATTTGAAGCATTTGCCTTTAGGCTTCTTGACCGTACCACCCTTTGCCTTCACTTGGTTCACCGGTGTTGAATTTCCTTGCTTCCTCTTATTCCTTCCGCCTCTCGGCCTAGGATAAGCAGCATTTTCAGCAACATGAACCTGAGGAGCTCGATAAAACAGTCCCTCTGTTGCCACAAGTTCTGTCAGAAGTTCCACCAACGTGTACAAATATTTGTTCATACCGTAGTTCAGGCAAAACTGTTCAAAACTCTTAGGCAAGCTTTGGAGTATGATATCGACTTGGGTTTCCCCATCGATTTTAGCTCCAAGGACCTCCAACTCATTGAGTTGGCCCATCATTTTAAGGACATGGTCCCTCACGGGAGTACCCTCAGTTATTTTTGTGTTCATCAGCACAGCCATGCCCTCCGACCTAGCAGGTTGACTCTGGTGTCCAAAGAGTTCCGTAAGATTCTTATCATATCATAGGCAGTGTTCATGGCTTGAAGCTGATGCTGAAGCACGTTTGATGTAGAAGCCAAAATGTAACACTTCGCCATCTTATCAGCCTTAATCCACCTATTATAAGTAGCTTTTTTCACTTCATTAGAGTCATCAGTAGGTGTCACAAGACATTCCTCAGTGAGTACAAAGATATAATCTTCAGCAGTTAAAACAATGTCCATGTTTCGTTTCCAGTCAACATAATTTGTGCCAATAAGTTTGTGTTCTTTAAGTATAACAGCAAGTGAATTAAAAGCTATTTGAAAATCATGAGAATCATAAATAAATAAACAGATCAAACACTTCGAATTTACCAATTTATATTGATTCCCTCAAAACAATATAAAATAAAACGCACCGACATCTCAAGCACTGTGAATTTGCATGCCATGATAGAGTGGACGTATCCCTTTAGATGGAGAAGATCACAAGTGCTCAGATAACTTTCTACAATCATCATAAAGAAGTTTGTACCAGTGATCCGTGAATAAACTCATCTGATGGAGAGGAAGGCACTATAACCAACGCGCAAGTTTATTCACATCACTTACAAACCAATAATGGAGGTCGTGGGAATTATTAACCAATCTCTCCTCCCACATAGTTATTTAACACCGAGGGTTTTTACGTGCGTATAATATTTAATAATAAAATATGCAACCTAGCATGCTCCTATTACAGCAATTTAAAGCAGTAAACGAGTTAAAACATGTATAGCATATATAACAATAATCAGATAATTAAATTAATTATGAAAGTTAGATATCACGATGAAAAATGCACTAAAACACACGTCGAACAAAAACTGGGACCAATCTGCCCCTCAATACACGTCGGCATGACTCGTTCCGTTCACCTACATGGGTCATGCCGCTGCAGTGCATCTACCACCTTGCTTGCGTGCCACGCTTCTGTCGGTCATGCTACCCATCGGAATAACTCATGCTGTCCATGCCGGCCGCTTGTGCAGCATACATCTGGCACGCTGGAAACCACTCGTAGTTGTGCCAGTTGTCAGCATGACTCGTGCGGCACCATAGTGCCGGTCGTGTTGTCAGCTCCACACGCCCATCACGCCTCACATTATTTGTCCGCAACCCTCGTTAGTTGTGCGACTCTCTGGCATGAATCGTGCGCAAGCCTCTGGTGGCCCTCGCGCTTATCGCTTGTGGTCGTGTCGCCTGCCTAGAAGAATCACCATGCCTCATCGCTGCGACACACCACCCGCTAGCAGTGCCACCAGCTGCCTTCGCTCTGATAATGCTATTTGCCACTACTCTAGTAGTGCCACCGTGTCGCTCCAATTGTCCGTGCTTCACACGCCGCTGCCGCCAGCGAGCCAAGGCTGGCCCTCCATGCAGTCCCTACTGGCCATCGAATGCCCAGTGAAACCATATTATGCCAACGTCTCCCACGTTGCCGCGTGCCCTATAGTCGTGCCGCCAGAGAGTTGTCATTGCTCAGCTGCGGTAGACTACCGCCTGCTCCTGCTGTTCACGTCACATGATTATCGAGCGTCGCCAACCACTAGCATCGCGGCTCCCTCCCAGCTGTGCAAGCTCATGCCTTTGTCCACTCACGCTGCCGTGCATCGCCATCCACTGTCGACAGCCGCAGTGCTCCATCGCTAGCCCAGCTTTCCCGTCGGTGAGTCAGACAAACGTTTAGGGTATCTAAGTATAGCACTAATATTCTAAACCCTAATCACGTTTAGCATATAAACCCTAGCCTAACGTGTCACATTTAGCCACAAAACTGAAGCTCTGATACCAATTGTTAGAGTTTGATCATTTGGTTAACGTGAAACATTAGGGTTCCATGCGATTCTATATCAGCGGAAGAAAGAATATAAAATCGTATTACCTTTCACCAGGGTATGTTGAAGAAGAATAGATGCAGAAACAATCTCTTGATCTTTTGCTGTATTCTCAAGTCCAGTCTTGACGTCGTGTGGACGATGATCTTCAAGACCCTCTCAATGTGCTCTCCCCCCTTATTTCTCACATGTATTAGGCTCAGAATTAGGGTTTCTGAATAGCTGAGATGACTTATATATGAGCTACAATAGGGACCATGAGGAGAAATTAGAGTTGGGCCTCCATTGGGCTTAAGTATCGAAGTTTAGCCCAAGTTTAGCCCAAAACTTATACTTAAGTCCAATAATAATAATATAGTCCACTAAAATATTATTATTGCACTTCCACTCTAATCCCATATTACGTTATGGGCTTCTTCTTATTATGAGCACACCATAGAGACAACACTATATCCCAACTCACCGAGCGTGTTGATTTAATATTAAATCTCACCCATTGATGAATCAAGGACATAAATATTGGCTTACGCATCGAGGTTATTGTATAGGAATTAAGAGCATGAACATCCATAATAACTGAGATCAAGTTCTTCTATGTAGTCAGTGTAAGTCAAACGATCTCAAGCGGTCTTGCTCAATACATGCAAAGTGCATTAATGTGATTTTATAGTCAAGACAAACTAATACCTAATCACACTACAACCATCCCGATAGATTGTCCGTGTCTATCTCGGTTGTGAGCATCTATTTATACTTTATAAAGAGCCGATAATATGATCTTCCGTGCGACGCTGCACACCGTATTATCTACAGTATAAAGTAAATGGACTTTTGCAATAACATATAAATAAATTATAATTTGCAAAACGTTTGATCATATGATTCTCATTTTAAATTAATTGTTAAAATATTGTTCATACAAAAGCTAGACTTTTAGTATACAATCCAACATAAGTTACCCACAACCTGGTACAATACCCTAAGGTGCACTTACAATACTCTCCAGCCCAATCAGTATCGATAAATCCTTCAATTTTTTTACTCTCATTCTTATAAAAAATCAATCCTTTTCCTACAGTATCTTTGAGATACCTCAAGATATGATTTACTGCCTCCATGTGTCTAGTAGTAGGTTAGTGCATGTACTGGCTTACTAAACTTACAACATACGAGTTGTCAGGTCGAGTTAGGGACATATATATCAATTTTCAAAAAAACCTCTGATATCTCCCTATTTCCTCAGAATGCTCTTCTTCTTTAATCTTGCTTTTCCAATTCTTTTTCAACGGTGTGCCCACAGGTCTGCACCCTAGTTTTCCAGTTTCCTTTAGCAAGTCCAGAGTATACTTCCTTTGAGAAATGAAGATACCCATTTACTCCTTGCAACCTCCATACCAAGAAAATACTTTAGGGGCCTTAAATCTTAACTTTGAATTCCCTTTTCAGTTGATCCTTAAGCGTACATATTTCAGCACTATCATCACCTGTCAATATGATGTCATCAACATATATGATGAGAATGACCTTCTTTCTAGTTTCTCTAATCTTCACAAATATTGTATGGTCAGTCTTTCCTTGGTTATACCCAAGTTGAGTGAGAGTTGAGCTGAATTTAGTGAACCACGCACATTGAGACTGCTTCAAACCATACAAAGATTTTTTCAATCTGCACACTTTAACTTGTTCTTCTTTAGACTCAAATCTAGGAGGAATCTTCATGTATACCTTTTCATCCAGATTTCCATTTAGGAAGGCATTCTTTATGTTAAGCTGATGTAATTCTCAATCTAGGACTTTTCACTTTTCCCTCTCCTTCTTTCTCTTTCTAAAATTTTTTCTCCACCTTCTCTCTAAACTCCCCTTAGTTTGCCTTCTCCGGCAAGGGGGCAGGTTGTCGGTGTCCCCGAACCTGCCTACTCGCTCCTCTGTTCACGCTGATCGTTCTTGTTCTTTTTTTATTTTTTATTTTCTTTCTTTCATTTTCTTTGTTCTTCTACAGAATTGGGTTGGGTTGTCTTGTTTTTTATTTTAAATTGCCCTTTCTTTGCATAAACAACTTGTTTGCTATTTACTGCTGCACATCCTTGTCCTCATGCCATCTGGTGCGGCCAATCTTCTCTGACGCTAACGCCACCGGATTTTCACAAGAAGCTCCGATTGCTGTTTACTGGAAGTTCTTCCTGCTTCAACAGTGGACTATTTGACAACAACCGCCTTTTCCCATTGTACTTGTTTGGAGACGTCGAGCCCAGCCGCGTTTCTTCTCTCTGGTGCGACCTTTCATGAAGGATCCATATGCTGGACTCTGTATTTTCCTCGCTAAAAACTTGCTCAGCATTTTTGGAGGAGTAAGGTGTCTTCGAGGCGATCAGTTACTGCTCCCCGATAGCATTCCTATTTTCCCATCTTGGTTTGTCTTCTCTCCACGACTTGCAGGGGATCTCGGTTTCAGCCCATCTCTCTCTCAAGGGATGGGGTTGCTCTATTTTTCTCCAGTGTATTCATTCTTGCAACCCTCGCTGGTTTTTTCCCCTCGACGGCAGCTGCACATCCGGCCGCTAACTTCCAGCGACTCATTATCGTGGTTCAGCCTCGTCTGCAAGTTTTGTAGTAGGTTTCTGCCATTTCTGTCCTCCTTGGACTCTTGCATTTAGTAATGGTGGGCCCCTTTGCTTTTGCTTTAGCCTCCCTACTATTCTTTCCAAGGGGGAGCATTTTGTTTAGCTTGTGTGTCTACTATTTGAAATGCTATTTACCCCACACTATGCCTATTTCCTTTCTCCCTGTTTACGGGAATTTTGCACTATTTTCTTTTGGTTTTTAGAGTATTTGGTATGTTCCTTCTTTCTGTTGGAGTATGTGGTGTGGGCCTCTCTCTTTGAGTTTTCCACCTGCTCCAATTTGAAATTTCATACAAGTCTGAACGTGAGAGAACGCTTTTGTTGCTAATGTAGTTATGTTCTTTTTTTCAGCTATCGGTCCAACAGCCTAGCCATCAAGCCACTCTTTGGTTATCTCCCTCAATGCATAAGTACTTTATTGACAAATCCTTCCTCCATGCATTATCAATAGAGATTAGACTCGCTTAGATTATTTTATTTTGACATTGCTAGTCTCCTTTACACATCTCGTTTCGAGCTCCCTAACAGCCCCTTGATTTTGTCTTCCCGTTTACTCCAGCGGGCTTTCCTTAGAGCTGTCGTCATGGGTCTATTTTGATATAGTAGTTTTGGACTTATCCATTGGGTCTACCTCTTACTCTATCATAGACTCGCAATGCCAGTAATCCTTCTGCCTCATCTCATGCCATGGCTAGTCTCTTTATGTAAACCTCGACTAGCTCGGTACTAGTGCAGACAGCTTACAAAGGAGAAGTAGGGCTACTCACTCCGGCGCGGCAACTCATATTCTATGGCTCGCTTGTCATCTTAAGCCCGCTGCTGATCACGAAACCTTTGCCCGATTATGGCTAGGACCTTCAGCCTGAGATCAGCCCTTCTGTTTGCTTCATGCTATAGTCCAGAGCATAGTTACGGTCCATCTTCGAGCATCTCATCGGCATCTCTTATGATTATAGTCGAGCTCTATTGCATAACCTATTTTGTACTTTTAATCATGCTTTACTCACTTTTGAGAAACTTGTTTAGGCTCTTTTTGGTAAGCCATTTGTTTGGCTTTTTTATTTTTTGTTTTCTCCCTTCCTCTTTCCTTGTCCCTACTCTTATTTTCATTTTCCTTATTTATAATATTGCCTAGTTTGATGTAGTTCTCAATCTAGATTCGCTGCAAGAGACAAAAGTACTCTAATAGACTTCAACTTTGCTACCGGAGAAAATTTTTCTTCATAATCAATCCCATTGGTTTGTGTAAAGCCTTGTGCCACCAATCGAGCTTTATACCTCTCTATTTCACCATCTGCTTTGTACTTTAACGTGAATACCCACTTGCTACCAATGACCTTCTTATCTCTAGCAAATCAACTATCTTACATGTGGTTTGCTTGCAAAGCTCTCATTTCTTCATGCACAACTTTCTCCCATTTTGGATTCTTTAGTGACTCGTGAATATTTTTTGGATATTTCATGCTGTATATTTTTGCTATAAAGGCTCTAAATCCAGGAGACAATTTTCTGTAGGTTAAGAAATTATATATGGGATGTTTGGTGCATGTCCTTACCTTCTTCTACGATGCAATTGGCATATCTAGATCACTTGCTTCAATCGGTTCCAATTCTTGAGTCAATGATTGTTCTTGCTGAGGTGCTTTTGGCCTGCTAGAGTAAGTTTGAAGTGGCTTTTCTAGAGGTAATTTTTTCTCATGACTTAGGACAGGATAGCTGAGACTAAGATTATGGGTAGTAACTAGAATCTCTTCGGTAGAAGAAAGAGGCACAATATTTCCAGATCATGCGTGGACGAAAATTTTAAAATTTGTGTGACTCAAGGGTAGGACTTCTTGAGATATTGAGAGAGATATTGTAGAATCCCAATGATCTTCTTCATTAGATCTCTCCCCTAGAGAAGGCTGTTGGGATAGAAGGATTTATCTTCAAAAAAGGTTACGTGACATGAAATAAGAAATTTCTTTAGAAACAGAGAATAACACTTGTAGCCCTTTTGTATTGGAGAATATCCTACAAACACACACTTATGAGCTCTAGGGTCAAGTTTGCTTCGGTTTGATTATTTGTTGTGGACAAAGACAACGCATCCAAATACTCTATGAGTGAGAGAATTGAATAGGTTGGCTTTTGTGAAGTGGTCGAGTAGAATGCTTAGAGGAGTCCTAAAACTCAATGTTTTTGATGGAAAACAATTTATTAAGTATGCAGATGTGAGAATGGCCTCCACCCAGTATGAGTTAGGAGCTGAGTTTGTGAACATAATTGAACGTGCAACTTCCAACAAATGACGGTTTTTCTCTCTGCAATCCCATTTTGTTTGGGTGTGTCAATATAGGAGCTTTGATTGTGTATCTCATTTTCTCCCAAATATTGGACAAACTCATTTGAGAAATATTCCCACCCATTGTCTATTCGAAAAACTTAGATATTGGATTGAAACACGTTCTGAATAAATTTATGAAATTATTTGAATAGGGTAAAGGGCTCATATTTCTTTTTCATTAGGTATACCCAACAGGCTCTAGTATGATCATCTATAAAATTGATGAACCAGTGTGTTTTGGTCAGGTTAATTGTCCTAGATGGACTCCAAATGTCACTATGAATAGTTTAAAAGGTTTGGAGGGTTTATATGTGTGTATTGGGTAACTGACTCGTGGTTGTTTTGCTAGGACACAATGCTCACACTGAAGCAAACTTTGTTCTTCTTTGAGAAAAAAATGAGGATACAAATATTTCATGTAAGGAAAGCTTGGGTGTCCCAACCTTTGATGCCATATCATAACATCAGAATTAGAAACCACTAACATAGAAATTTTATTCTGAGGCTTGTTTTTATTGAATGACTTTTCTCCTAGGAAAAAGTATAGGCCATCTTTATTCTCAGCGATTCCAATCATCTTCCCCGAAGAACGATCCTGAAATTCATAGTGAGTTTGATAAAAGGTTGCAACATAATCCATATCTCTAGTCAATTTACTAACTGATAAGAGATTATAAGTTAATTTTGGCACATATAAAACTGTTTTAATATGACATTTGGTAGGCAAACCGTGCCGCTTCCAACAGCAGGTGACTTTTTCCCATTAGCAACCAGAACACTAATTTCACCATTGCACTTGTCATAATACTTCCATTGTTCCTATCATGTGATATGATGCCCCTGTGTCCACAATCCAACAATCTATTTTTTGTGACATTGACATGAAAGTTTGACTTATATTACCTGCATGTGCCATGGCAGCAATGATATTCTTTGAATTTTGACTCTTGTCACCTTTGGAAATCTAAGTTTGATTGAGGATTTGCTGCAACCATTCGATTTGCTTTTGCTTTAGTAATTCCATCTGCTCTGTTGAAAAATTCAGATTAGCCTCCTTTCCAAGGTTTGCCTCAACCAAATTTGCAAACCATGCTGCTTCCTTGGTTTCCACCTATCTGGTTTTCTATACAGATCCTAATATGTCTCTCAGTATGATACGGTTTGTTACAATGATCACACCAAACCTTATTCTTGGTTTGAGGCTAATGAACAATGATGGGCGTTTTCTCAACACACAATTAATCCCCAAGTATGAGGATGCGATTGTAGCTTAGATAAGCGACCAAGTTAGATGACGAACCCAAAGGATGGATGATTACAAATCTATTATTAACTAAATTAATTAAAACTATAATTTGGCAATTTGATTTGAGAATTATAATTAAAATAATAACTAGAATAATTAAATAACAGATAAAATAACAGTAGAGAATTTATGAGAGTTGAGCAAGTGAGAAGATAGGTAGCTCTTCAGGCCATCCAGTTTTACAAGTTAATTTCCTTTCCGTATGTCAATGTCTGACTCTACCTTATAGAATATGGACACATCACTAAGCCATGCAAATCTACTCTATGGACATAAGTAGACAAGCGTGTAACACGTGTGAATTACCTTAGAGCAAGAACACAATTTCACCCCCTTTCTAGGTACTATCAGTATCAATTATTTCCCGTGCAATAAGTACTCTAACCCAATATGATCTCCCTTTATAGGTACTATGAAATTATCCTCTTTATCCTACTTATTAACCCAAATTTAATTCAATTAATAAGTATTCATGTAAGATAGTTCTAATGAAGCTTCGGAGTACCCTCACTTTGAATCATAACATGGAATCCTACTCAGCAGTGAACGCACGCAATCTATAATCAAGATATATATTCAGACTCTATATAACAGTTAATGATGCATAAAACAACTCTGAGTATGAATTAAAAATGCTTTGTCTTACATAAAATAAATTCACAAGTAGTATTATACGGAGTATACACACGAAAGTTCAATTAACTAGATAAAACCTTCATAAACCCTAGAACTACCAAAGCGGTTCTAGCCCATAACGTTTTGGAGAACGTTTATGGTATTTGGATAGGTCTTACCCATAGTCTTGAAAATTACATGAAAGATTAAGTTGCAAAGTAAACCCTAGATGTGGGCACCGTCGCTTCTCGCTCTGTCTTAAATCTTCACTTGGTTCTCACTTGATTCGTTGCACGAATCTCTCTCTATGGCTCCTGCAAATGGAATTAGAGTGTGGATGTGGTGTAGGATGGATGTGGAATCTAACTTCCCTCTTAATGTGATATGCTTCCTTTTTTATACTTGTTAAACCCTCCTTATGGACCTTTATTGGGCTTTTTCTTGGAAAATACACCAAAACACGCACTGGAGGGTCGGAATTACCAAAAATAGATCAGCGTGTCCCAGCTCGACCAGAACAGACTTGGTCAAGCAGCGGTCGAGCGGACTCTCTGTAAGCTGAAACTCTGTCTGGTGCCTTGCTCGACCAAATCCACTCTCGCTCGGCCAACATAGCTTGGTCGAGTGGCTCTGCTTCAGGTCGAGCGATGTCTCAAAACTCGTGTTTTCCAATTTTGAGCACTTTTGACCTGTTTTCCTATATAAATATACTCAAATAGCCTCAGTAGCATCTGATTCATGACTTTTCTGTAAACAAACCGGTTTGTCTCGATTATAGATGAAATCATACTCAATTTCCCAATTTCCACATAAATCAGAGCTTAAAACACGTAAATTATCACTCTAATCAAACTCCCAAACTTCCATGTTGCTCATCCTGAGGCAACAAAATCAAAACAACGCATGAGAGTGTAATTCTCCAGATCCTCACAACATGCACAACTTATAATAACACATTCAATTTCATCAAATCAAAACATGGATTCATCATACTCTTCATTTATGCAAAATCATCAATCAATCACAATACTTCTATGAGTGCAAAGTTGTCTAGCTCACTAGGTAAGTGTTTACTCTCGCTCTCAAGTGTAAAAGATGTACATTTAAATGGTTAGTATATACGCTCATAATCAATTCATATATCCGCGTAACCATAAGCTTGGCAAGGGTCTCAAAAATCAATTAATAATCATTTCAATACTAGGATCACAAAGGACTTATTTTTGGGTTGTAATGTTGGCTCTTTGGTAAAGGTAGGAGAATATAGATAGAGTGACTAATTCACTAGTAAAGAATTACCTTGGAATTTTGCTTTTCATCAAACAGCTTCATTCTTCTTCTCCATTCTTTTCTCATGATCTTTTCCATACTTCTTTTCTCCTTCTTAACTTGGAATAAACATCGTTCTTCTTCTTCAAAGTACAAGGGTACCAATTTCAGGCACTACCCTCCCAAGCAATTGGGGTACCGATTTCAGACACTACCCCTTATACAAGATTTAACCATAAAATTCTCCATCACTACTACCAATTTTTTCCTTCATTTTCTTCTTTGAATTCATCACTAGCATTTATTCATCTCAACTCTCTACTAGTAAATAGGCTATGAAAGGCTCACATAAAAGGTAATAAAGGCTTTGTATCAAAGGCTTGCCAAAGAAAAAGTTTTAAAGGCACAATGGGGCTTCCAATGATATACACATTATAAAGGTAAGGAAAATTTGGCTAAGTGGCTCAATTAAACAATAAAGGCCTAAGATCATGTCCTAGTATCTAACAATCATAAATCTCACACAAGACTCCAAGCCAAGTTCTAGAATAAGAAAATATGAATGATACTCTCAAGAATAAACTATCTGCATTCATGTAGCATGATTAAAAGGCTCAAAATCTCACATGGGTAATAGATTTCCTAAACACATCAATTCTTACATAAACTACAAGTAATCAAATGTACATGCCTTTCATCAATAAAATCAACATATATCATATACAAGTGCACAAGCATGTAAAAGAGTCAACAACTCTACTTAATCAATCAAAAACCACATCAAGTGTACAAATATCCATCAAACTCTATCAATCAAATCAATATGGTACATGCCACTCACGCACAAATCTCATACAACCCAACTCAACCACTCACTAAACTTGTTAAGTGAAAAATGGAAGGGAGACGAGAGAAAACAGATAAAGAAAAAACCTGGTGCACTTTACTCCAACGGAGCATCATTACGCCAAATCTCATTACGCCAATCGTCGAAATCCCTCTGTAAGGTATCGACCTTCTTGTCAAAAACTTTGTAGTTCTCATACAAATCTCTCAACCCTTTATCCATAGAATCATACCTGAGGTTGAGCGCAACATAGTTTGTGTTTGCCAAAGCAAGTTAGCGGTTCGTCTCCTACTGATTTGTATTCAGGGTGCATCATTCAGAATTGCTCTCTATAAAAGCGATCCTAAGTCTGCCAGAAATCATACTACTACTGCTGTGGTAGTGGTGGCTGCATCGGAGGAATTCTCATCTCTGGAAAATCATGAGGTATCTCAATATGTACCCCAGGAATTGGCTACTGTGGTGGCTGCTGGAACGACTGTTGTGGTGGCTCATCATCCTCACCCTCCTCTGGCTCTCTTACCAGAATCATATCAAGGTCTATAGACCCAGTCCAAGTGCATCTGAGCCAGTGTACGCCAATCTCTTTGCACAATAAGTAGTAGAGATAGCGATATGGGGAGGAGTGTTCATCAACAAATTTGCATTGATCTGAACGGAGGTGGGATCAAAGAGAGAAAAGGGAAGCTTAAATGTGATCGGGTTACTTCCTCGGATGAACATCCATACACCATCCTTTCTTCGAGCCAAGTTTATCCTCACACATGCTAACATGATCAAATCTGGGTCACCTAGGACCGGCCGATAACCTGTCAAATCCACATTATAATGCTCCGCTAGAGGAGTAATCAGCCCCCCTATGTTAACCTTCTGAAAAATGTGCGAAGTGAACCACTGAAATTGCTGAAAAACATAAGCACCAAGGTTGAAGTGAACTCGGTTTATCATATGATGCATGTTTTCTTTGAACGCAAAATTAATCCCCAAGTATTAAGAATATCAGTTGCAGCTTAAGCAAGCGACCAAGTGAATTATCAAACCCTAAGGACGGCATATTATTAATTTAATTATTTACTAAATTAATTAAGATGAAGGCAATAAAGTTTTAGGATTTAATTATTAAACTAATAAAAAATTAATTAAAATAACAAATAAAATAAAATATCACTCGAAGAATACAAAAGTGGATCAAGTAGGAGAATAGGTAGCTCTAGGATAATCCAGTTTCACTCATTAATCTCTCTTTCATGTGTTGATGTCCGACTCTGCCTTGTGAAATATGGATGCATCAATCAACCATGCATATCTACTCTATAGACACAAGTAAACATGCGTGTAACACGTGTGAATAACCTTAGAATAAGAGATATAATTCCACCCTCCGTTCTAGGTACTATCAGTATCAATTATTTCCCTGGTCAATTGGTACTCTAACCCGATATGATCTTCCTTTATAGGTACTATGAGAGGATGATCTGCATTAAAAAGAAAGAGAGGATGAAAGTTGAAGTGATCAATCATCTTTAGTTCTCCACAATTTGAGTCACATTATCCATATATTTCCTACCCTTACCAAAGAGCCAACGTTACATCCTAATGAAAGTCTTTTTTGATCCCATTGTCGAATCATACTTTTGATGGTAGAGAGTTTGAGATATTTGGTAAGCTTATGATTACGCATGCACTTAAATTGAATCTGAGCATAAACACATTATCCTATAAGTTTACATCTTTTGCACTTGAGTGCGAGTGATATTACTTCCCGTGAGAACATGTAAATAGAGCATTTGAATTGGTGGTGATTGTCTTAACTTGTATGCTATGAATTGATTATTGCATGTAATGAGAGTTTCATGACCTAAGTTGAGGACAATTGTATTTTGAATGGGGTATTGGTCATAGTCCTTGTTCAGAGCTCCACACGAACACAGAATAACTACACAAGTTGGACGTGCGTTTTTCAGCATCATTGCACAAATTGCACCCTTTTCTCCAACTTGGCACTTTTGATCATTTTTCCACCTAAAACACAATAAAACACCTCAAGTACACATTTTTCTCACATATATTGAATATAATACCCTTGTGCTAATATATAACAACAATTCTTATCAATAAAGTGTTAAGTTGGACAATAAAATACGTTTATTTTCACTCTCATCAATCCCCAAAACTTACCCGTTGCTCG
Organism: Pogostemon cablin; assembly: GCA_023678885.1. Classification (NCBI taxonomy): domain Eukaryota; kingdom Viridiplantae; phylum Streptophyta; class Magnoliopsida; order Lamiales; family Lamiaceae; genus Pogostemon; species Pogostemon cablin. Next base: position 25,615,220 of record CM042961.1, on the reverse strand, counting down.
TCCAGAGGCAACAAATAAAAATAAAGAGCAAGAGAGTAAGAAAATTAGCGGTAGAGGATCGTTTTGTAGTAAAGAATACCCCAATCGGAATCCAAACGATAGAGATATGATCAAAGTGGTAACGTCGCGCGAGCTGTGCCGAACAGAACAGCTATGTTACTTTGCATGGCTTGTTACACCTTCAAATCTTGGAGTTTCTATAAGTTCTTTATATGGATAGAAAGCCAAGGAAGAGAAGATCACGTGAGCATAATAATCACTCAAATTGGAGCTCGGATATGGAAGTTATACGCAAAATAGTGAGATGGCGCAAGGGGGATTTGACCACGACTGTCTAGTTTGACCAGACCCCTTGGTCAAACTAAAGGCATTTTGGTCAAATCAGAAGCCTGAAGTGCGAATTATCTCCAATCTCGATTCGATCAGGGTTTGATCAAGCCCCTAGGTCGAACCCTAGGTCAAACTCCATGCCTGGGACGCGTCTGGATCTGATTTTTACACCCCAAGTGCGTGTTTCTGTGTGTTTTCAATGAAAAAGCCCATCTTAGGTCCATAAGGAAAGCTTACAAGTATAAAAAGGGATGTAGATCTCACCAAGATAACACAATAGAGTCATATTGGATTGGAGAGAGGCCACAACAATACTACACCCCACGAGTGGGGATCACTCCCCAACCATCATCCACATCCTTTCCTCCATCCATCCATCAATTTGAAGATTCATTTGTGGAATCAAGAGGAGAACTAAGAGGAGGATTCAAAACGGAGAAGAACGCGACGACGCCCACATCTAGGGTTTATTCGTTTCCTAATTTATCTTATATTTTCCGAACATCCAGGTAAGATCTATCCAACACCCATGATTGTTCTTCGTAACATCATGGGCTAAAGCCTTTTTGGTAGAACTAGGATTGTGAAGGTTTTTACCAATTAATTGAACTTTCGTATGTAAACTCCGTACAACACTACTTGTGGATTTATTTTATATATGATTGTGCCTTTTTAATTCATACTCACGGTCATTTTGTGCATCATTAACTGTTATGTAGAGTCTGAATACATATTTTGGTTATTGATTGAGTGCGTTCACTACTGAGCAGGATTCCATGTTATGATTCTAAGTGAGGGGACTCCGAAGCTTCATTAGAACTATCATATTTGAATACTTATTAATTGAATTGAATTCGGGTTATTAAGTAGGATATACAGCTCTAAATATTTTATTCCTTCCAAACTCCATGAAAATCAATTCACACACTTTGACAGCATTTAATTCTCCACTAAATATAGAAATTTAAGGCTCAAATAGAATATCAAAGTGGCTATCTTCATAGGTTGCCAAAGAAATAAGGATTTAGGCTCAAAAGGGCTAACTACGGATATAAAATTATTTGGTAGGAAATTATTTGGTAAAGTGACTCATAAATTCAAGGATGACCTAAAATCATCTCCCATCATCTAACACACATGTAGTTTCAAGTAAGACAAGAAGCAAGTTTTGGAATACACACACAAGAACGATACTTACCAGAAAAGAAAAATCATGGGATTATGTAACATGAATAAGGCTCAAAATCTCACATGGGTTTTTAACAAGTAACAGAGCACTTTTCATGGTAAGCAATATCCCACGAGTGTACATAGAACTTCATATTGCAATATAACTCAAGTACACTTCCTTCATCAATTTCAAGAGCATATGAATATCATGCACAATTTAAAAATATAAGCTCATGTGTATCACAACCATAAACTCAATCCTTCCACTCCTTGAATTAAAAGCATACATAAAAATTAGAATAAGGAAACGAGGGCACATGATTTTTATCCTTTAATACATTCACGAGCTCCTCGAGTTGTTCAACTCAGTCAGGTCAAGCCTCAGCATAGAACTCGTCTTGCCACTCTAGTTACCTTTTTCTATCATAACAGCTCAACGCTCATCACCACAGGATTCATCAATAATAAAATAGGAGAACTAGAAGAAAGAATCAATTGACTATCTAATCGACTCCACACACTAGACACACAATTGAACACTTAGGCAAATTAGAAAAAATTGACACATCAAAACCGATTAAAGTTTCAACATACTGCAAAAAAATCATCTCCCCTAGCAAACATTACAAAGAAAAGATTATACTCTTTGTGCTTCAATGAGGTAATAACATCACACCCCCCCAAACTTAGTAAAAACGTAAGTTGAAACTAAGTTTGCAAAGAGATTTAATTGCCGATTAGTAAGCACCTTAAATATAAAAATTTCTTACTCACACGAAAGAAATAAAGCAATAAAACGGAAGGGCAAGCCCCCAACAGGTGCTCATATTTAACGTCGAAGAGTCACAACGGTTGTAACCTTTGTAGGCTACTGGATCAGAGGACGGTCTTCTCGCATCCTCACCTTCAAATACTTTATTTCTCTCTTCTTGTCTACACTCAGCACCTCACCTTTCTTGGTCACATAAATATGATCCTTGAAATTTTCTTCCTCCCATGGCTGTCTAGACACCTCCTTGTCAATCTTCCACTTAAATTCAGATTCATCTGTCCTATTAAAATAAAGATTAAACAAGTTAGAAACCACATCTATGCTCTTGCATGATTGAGTCTCTATTGACATCTTCATTGCATGATCATGAGAGAAAACCACATCTTCATTATCCATCTGCAGTCTAAGCTTCTCGTCTCTCAACCTCCCTGCTCTTTCCCACTTATTTTCCACTATAAGCTCAGTATTCTGTCCTTGGGATGGCATGAGAGTAGCATTAACATCATGTAAAGCATTCGGCATGGAAAATGGTACAACAGAATGATTCGACCTGAGTTCTACCAGGGTTGCTGGTCAAATTGGTTGAATAGTGGTCGAACTGCACACCAGAACGTGCATTCTCTCCCTTACAGGCTGGTTCGACCCCAGTTCGACCAATAGGTTTGGTCGAACGGTAGTGATCATGGTCGAATCGAGCATCAGACAAAACATAGTATGCGGGACGGTGCTATTCGACCTGAGTTCGACCAGTAGGGTTGGTCGAACTGGAGTTATTGTGGTCGAATTGAGCATCAAACAAAATAGAGCGTCCTGAATAGTGGCGTTCGACCTGAGTTCGACCAGAGCTTCTGGTCGAATCGACCTATTTTTGGTCGAACAGACCCTCTGCTTCTTCCGGATGTCGCCCAGGTGCCTAGTTCGACCTCCCCTGCCTAATTTGACCACACGTGCTATCGAATCGGGGTCAACTTGGCTTTTTTCGCTTCAAATATTGATTCTAGCTTTATCGGTCCCTCGTACTGCATTCCAGACCTCAATGTGATGGCTTTATTCTTCAATTTTTGTGTCAGTTGATTCACGTTCGCGGTCATCTGCCCCATAATCCAAGTTAGGTCCTTCAACTACTTTGATAAATCTGCATGATCAACATTCATGGTATCCTCAAGACAATCAATCCTTGCATCATTCTCAGCCATGAATCGATTGAAGGTATCTTCAACACTATTCACTTCTTGCTGCTTCATACTAGGCTCCCTTTGTGTCAACTCTGTAATCTGCTTCTGCTGGGACTCCAGTAGCTTGTTGATGTTAGCTAGACTAGAGATGATCTCATCATCCCTATTCGGCTTCACATGATGTTCAACCTGTGCTACCTTGGCAAGTACATATGATCCTCTATCTCTCTCTATAGTCCAGTCACGTGAATTCATAGAGATGTCTTCAAACAACTTTTCTACTTCAAGTGATGTCTTAGATAACTGTGCTCCTCCTGATGATGCATCAATAAAAATATGAGACTCACAATCCAATCCATGGTAGAAGATGCTTATGTATTCAGCCTTAGACATTCCATGCTGTAGGCACCTCCTGAGCATGTCTTTAAACCTATCCCACACCTCATGAAATTTCTTACCCCGATTCATAATAAATTGGGTGATTTCTTGCCTTATTCTTAAGATCCTTGAGGGTGACATGTATCTCTCCATGACCTTCTGCTGCAATTGATCCCATGTAGTGCAATCTGTGGCATCAAGAGTCTCATACCAAGCTTCCGTCCTATCAATCGATGAAAACTTGAATAGGGTGATCCGTCTAGCATTATCATTATCTCCAGCACCCTTTTGAGTGCTTGCATAACTAAGAAATCTTCGGAGATGCTGATATAGATCTTCAAAACAACCTCCAGAAAAGAGATCTTCTTGACTATGTTAATAAGATCTTCAAAATCATCATCTTTCCCCCTTGCTCCTATCAACCCCATGTTACCAATCCCATAGTTCGTGAAAATTTCACGTATGACAACATTATCCAGATTCTTGCTCCGGCCATGTTTAACTCAGTGTGTTATTCGTTCCTTTTCTTCCTCTCATTTTCTAGTGTACAAGTACCTCAGAAAAATTTATAATTAGATAGAAATAAATAATCACAATTAAAAGTCTTAATCAAAATAGAAATAATAAATTAAAAATAACAGACGTCCCCGGCAACGGCCCAAGAACTTGATGCGCGTTTTCTTTGCACGTAAAATTAATCTCCAAGTATTAAGGATATCAGTTGCAGCTTAAGCAAGCGACCAAGTGAATTATCGAACCCAAAGGACGGCGTATTATTAATTTAATTATTTACTAAATTAATTAAGACGAAGGCAATAAAGTTTTAGGATTTAATTATTAAACTAATAAACAATTAATTAAAATAACAAATAAAATAAAATTTCACTCGAAGAATACAAAAATGGATCAAGTAGGAGAATAGGTAGCTCTAGGATAATCCAGTTTCACTCATTAATCTCCTTTTCGTGCGTTGATATCCGACTCTGCCTTATGAAATATGGATGCATCACTAAGCCATGCATATCTACTCTATAGACACAAGTAAGCATGCGCGTAACACGTGTGAATAACCTTGGAGCAAGAGATATAATTCCACCCCCCTTTCTAGGTACTATCAGTATCAATTATTTCCCTGGCCAATTGGTACTCTAACCCGATATGATCTCCATTTATAGGTACTATGAAATTATCCTCTTTATCCTACTTAATAACCCGAATTCAATTCAATTAATATGTATTCATATATGATAATTCTAATGAAGCTTCAGAGTCTACTCACTTAGAATCATAACATAGAATCCTGCTCAGCATTGAAAGCACTCAATCAATAACCAAGATATGTATTCTGACTCTACATAACAGTTAATGATGCACAAAATGATCGTGAGTATGAACTAAAAAGGTACAATCATATATAAAATAAATCCACAAGTAGTGTTGTACGGAGTTTACACAAGAAAGTTTAATTAATTGGTAAAAACCTTCACAACCCTAGTTCTACCAAAAAGGCTCTAGCCCATGATGTTACGAAGAACATTCATGGGTGTTGGATAGATCTTACCCGGATGTCCAGAAAATACAAGATAAATTAGGAAAAGAATAAACCCTAGATGTGGGCGTAGTCGCGTCCTTCTCCGTCTCGAATCCTCCTCTTGGTTCTCTTCTTGATTCCACAAATGAATCTTCAAACTGATGGATGGATGGAGCAAAGGATGTGGATGATGGTTGGGGGGTGATCCCCCCTTGTGGAGTATTGTTGTGGCCTCTCTCCAATCCAATATGACTCTATTGTATTGTCTTGGTGTGATATACACCCCCTTTTATACTTGTAAGCTCTCCTTATAGACCTAAGATGGGCTTTTTCTTGGAAAACACACAGAAATATGCACTTGGGATGTAAGAATCGGATCCGGATGCGTTCCAGGCATGGAGTTCGACCTAGGGTTCAACCTAGGGGCTTGGTCGAACCCTGATCGAATCGAGATCGGCGATAATTCGCACTTCAGGCTTCTGATTCGACCAAAATGGCTTTAGTTCGACCAAGGGGTCTGGTCGAACTGGACAGTCGTGGTCGAATCCCACTTGCGCCGTCTCACTGTTTCGCGTATAACTTCCACATCCAAGCTCTAATTTGAGTTATTATTATTCTCACGCGATCCTCTCTTCCTTAGCTTTCTATCCATATAAAGAACTTATAGAAACTCTAAGATTTGAAGGTGTAACAAGCCATGCAAAATAACACAGTTGTTCTGTTCGAAACAGCTCGCGCGACGTTACCACTTTGATCATATCTCTCTAGTTTGGAATCCAATTGTGGTGTTCTTTACTCAAAAATATCCTCTTTTCAGTGGCTTTCCAACCATGTTTCACAATACCAGTTCAGAGCTCCACACTAACACAGAATAATTACACAATTTGGACAAGCATTTTTTAGCATCATTGTACAAATTGCACCCTTTTCTCCAACTTGGCACTTTTGATCCTTTTTTCCACCTAAAACACAATAAAACACCACAAGTGCACATTTTTCTCACATATATTGGATATAATACCCTTGTGCTAATATATAACAACAATTCTTATCAATAAGGTGTTAAATTGTACAATCAAACACGCTTATTTTCACTTTCATCATCATACACCAGAGAATCTACAACTCTTCTATCGGAATACACCCGCCATCAGCTTGGGCAAATATGGTATTTCCAAGGATCCGATCCATGTAAGCGATCACCGGGTTACGAATGAAGGCAACCCTTGATTGTTGAGGATTGTAAGCCCCTTGCAATCTCGTGATCGATCTCCATAAATTATCAGCATTGAGCCCTACATCCTCTTGAGTAGAAATCCCCGTAGGACATCCAAACAACCCATTAAACTCATCAGCATACATATACCTCAATTGTCCTCCAAGCTGAAACCAAGCGCTCTCCGGAAGAAAGTACTCTCCATTAACCACCTCTAAGGTGCACATCATCTCCGCCGTGATGTGAAAATAGGTTTTCCTCTTCAAATCCATAAAATCGTTGATTCCTACCTGATGTCATTGATTATGTTCATCTCCATCATAGCTTGATCGTCATGATAATGAGTTCGAGTAATCTTCTTCGAATTTACTCCCCATAGCTCCTCTTTTTCTTCCCACTCTGGTATTTGGATATCAAAATCAGATGGCATCATCTTATTTTTCTTAAATTTTTTAGCCATCTCTCCCTTTTTTGTTCCACTACCCTTCCTCTTGGAAGAAGTAGCCATTCCTTTACCTATAAAAATTGTACTTCAATACGTAACATATGCAAGAAACAAGTATTCCCAACCTAGGATAATTTATCACATAGATTCTACTCAAGACTTCAAATCATATGCTCAACCAATTCAAACTTAACTTCTCCACAACTTCATATGTATACTCAAATTTGAGCAACAAACTTCCACATGTACAATCATAGAGAAATTAACCTCATGTATATCCTAAGTTTAACAACAAATACCAACATACTTAATGTAAAACTTAAAACTGACTTTCTATGAACAAGTATGAAACTTTCATGTAATAGAACATCTTGAAGTAAAAACATGAGGACCACGTCTCTCCCTCAAAACCTTCCATTAGACTTCAACACGACTCTTGACAATAACTCGACCACCTTATCATAGCTACTTGTCTCGTTTGAATCTAACTCTAGTTTTGACCTATCCCTAGGACTTGTGATCAAGATCCCTCTTGATCTAAAAATACTCGACGTATATGACTAATGAAGAAATTTTGTTCCTAGAAGGAACAAATAAACAACACTTCAAAACAACACAAAGAACCTTTCTCTCTAACCAACTCTCTGTCAAAATAATATTTTTCTCGATGCCTTTGTATTCTACAATTTGCCATATAAATAGTCTTGATGATGCTTGAATCAAATCACCTATCAAGAAGAATAAGTCAATCTCCTTGATAATATTTCCTTAATAATCTCACTCACATCAATCCTCCGATCCTTGACTCACAAAAGATAGAGATTACTTGATTTATCTTCTTTCCATATAAGACTTCAATCAGAATCTTTAATTATGCAAACCTGCAATAACAACCTCACATTGCATCAATCCCACCATTCCCAATTACTCATAATCGTCACTTAAAATCCACGAGCCCATTCAAGAATTCACAAATTAAACTCAAGGCCATAAAATATGCATTATCAATTTCACAAAATTCCATCAATCCAACGTAAAATTGAACTCATGCAAATTATGTAAAATTTCAATAAAAAACCCAAAATTCAAGTTCAATCCAAATCAAAAGCGTGCTTGAATGCTTACCCAACTAAACTTAATATATAAAAATCTAATTCAAGGGTAATGAGTCAAGAAAACATACCTTTATTTTCAGCCATGAATGTGTATGTGACGAAGAACTAAAATCCCAAAATTTGAGTTGAAAAGCCCTAATTTGGACTTGAATCCTCCAAAATTGGTGTGGAATGTGTGTGTTTTGGGTAAAGAAGAGTACACGAAGTGTTTGGGGTGGAAATCTTACAGTTCAGGATGAGTGCTCGAGAAAAGGTGGCAAGAAAATGTCGAGCAACGCGCAGGAACTGACCTTATATTTGCGAAAATTCTGCCTCGCTCAGGTCGAGCGGCGCTTCGAATGGTCGAGCGCCAACTCTGTAAGCTAAACCGTTGCCCTCTTCTCACTCGATCTCCCGCTCGACCAACTCAACTTGGTCGAGCGGCTTCTCTGTAATCTGAAAACTCTGAACCAAATTCCTGGGGTGTCGCTCGTCCACCGCTCGACCTCCGCGCTTGGTCGAGCGGCTCAACTTTTGGTCGAGCGGACTTTCGACACTTTAAAACAACATTAAGCATCATATCAAGTCAAAACAATAACTAGAGAACCACTACTTAAGACTATAAAAAACATGCATATAACTCCGCTCACACTATAAAATAAAATAAAACATCACTGAACATTAGGCAAATTACAAAAAATCGACACATCAAAACTGGTTAAAGTTCTAATATATCGCAAAAAATCAATTCCTCTAACAAACGTTACAAAGAAAAGATTATACTCTTGGTGCTACGATGAGGTAAGAACATCACATCCCTCCAAACTTAGTGGAAACTATAGTCAAAACTAAGTTTACAAAGAAATGTAATTTCCGATTAGTAAGCACCTTAAATATAAAAATTTCTTACTCACACGAAATAAAAAAATAATAAAATAGGAGGGAAAGCCCCAAATATGCGCTCATGTTTAACGTTGGAGACTCATGACGGTACCACTTCAATGAAATGTATCCTCAAAGACGATGCAGGCATCATCTGGTGATTTAAAATTCTTCAATTGATGCCCATTCACAGCTATGATGTCTCCATCTTTGTCCATCAACTCGAAACTCCCCCCCTCCGCAGGCTCTATGGATAATGAACGGCCCCGTCCACTTCGATTTCAACTTTCCTGTGAAAAGCTTCAAACGAGAGTTAAAAAGTTATACCTCATCTCCTTGCTTGAACTCCTTGAAAGTGATCTTTGAATCATGCCACTTCTTCATCCTCTCCTTATAGATCACTGAGTTCTTAAAAGCTTAATTTCTGAACTCATCTAATTTATTAATGTGAGTCATCCTCAACTCCTTTTGCTCCTTAATGAATAAGTTCAAACTTCTCACAGCCCAAAAAGACTTATGATGAATCTCTACAGGTAGATGACACGGCTTCTCATAGATAATTTGATAAGGTGACATGTCAAGCAAAGTCTTGTATGTTGTCTGGAACCCCAATAAGACATCATCGAGCTTCATAGCCCAATCCTTCCTATTGGTTCCAACTACCTTCTCTAGGATTTGCTTCACTTGCCGGTTAGAGACTTCAACTTTCCCATTTGCTTAAGGATGATAGGGTGTAGTAACCCTACGCTTAACACCATACTCCTTGAGAACTCTTTCAATAAGCTTATTGACGAAGTGTGAACCTCCATCACTCACAAGTGCTCTAGGAACTCCATAGCTAGCAATGATATGTTTCTTCAAAAATGACAGAACCGTCTTTGCATCATTAATGCGAGTAGAAATTGCTTCCACCCACTTAGAAACATAGTCAACAAAAGAAGGAAGTAGAGAAATCCATTAGATGGGGGAAAGGCCCCATAAAATCGATCCCCATACATCGAAGATCTCTACTACAATTCTTGGCTGAAGTGGCATCTCATCCCTTTTGCTTATGTTTCCCATCCTTTGACATCTATCGCATGTTGCTACATAGGATTCACAATCTTTAAACAAGGTAGTCCAATATAAAGCAGGTTGAAGTACCTTCGCTGCAGTCTTTTGGGCTCCAAAGTGCCCCTCGTTAGGTTGTGCAAGGCAAAAATCAAGAACACTCTCCATCTCCATCTCAGGCACACACCTACGGACAATAGAATCCATACAAATCTTATACACAAATGGATCATACTATATGAAGGTCTCAACATCACTCTTAAACTTAGCAAGTTGATACCTATTGAGACCTTTAAGAATTTCACCGGATACAATGTAATTGACATAAATAACGTACCATGGATCCATCCCTTGAGCAGCGACTACACAAGCTTTCTCCGCTTCTTTAGCAAATACCGCCATAATCTTCTCATCAGGAAACATCTCTTCAATGTGCTCGAAAGAATCATCACAGTGTTCCCTTGTCTCCAACCTTTATAGGTGATCCGCCAAAATATTCTCCGTTCCTTTCTTATCCCGGGTATCAAACTCTTACAGAAAAAGGATTCATCTTATAATCCTGGGCTTTGCTTCCTTCTTCTCCATAAAGCACCGGATCCCAGAATGATCCGTATACACTATAGTCTTCATGCCAATCAAATACTGTCGAAACTTGTTGAATGCATACACAACAGCTAAAAACTCCTTTTCAGTGACAGTGTAGTTCTCTTGTACTGCATCATAACTCTTACTCGCATAGTAGATGACGCTGAACTTCTTCTCTCTCAACTGCCTAAGCACCACTCCAAGTGCTAGATCACTTACATCACACATAAGTACAAACGGCTGAGTCCAATCCGGTGTGATCAAGATAGGTGTAGTAGTAAGTGCCTCCTTCAAAACCTGAAAATTTGTTAGACATTCATCATCAAAATTAAAAGGAACATCATTTTCAAGTAAGTGAGACAACGGTTTGGAGTATTTTGAGAAATCTTTGATAAATCTCCTATAGAATCATGCGTGTCCAACGAAGGACCGCACTCCCTTCTCATTAGTGGGTGGTGGAAGCTTCTCAATTGCCACCACATTGGCTCTATCAACTTGTAATCCGTTGGCCGAAATAAGATGCCCAAGAACAATTCCATCTCTCACCATGAAGTGGCACTTTTCCCAATTCAATACAAGATTAGTTTATTGACATCTCTTCAAAAGAGTAGAGAGATTAGATAAATAAATATCAAAGGAGGAAACAAACATAGAAAAATCATCTATAAACACCTCCATGATCTTTTCTATCAACCCATCAAATATGGTCATCATGCACCTTTGGAAAGTAGCAGACGCATTACACAATCCAAAAGGCATCTTTCTAAAAGCAAAGGTTCCATAAGGGCAAGTGAAAGTAGTCTTTTCTTGATCCTTGGGTGCAGTCATAATTTGATTATAATTCGAATACCCATCCAAGAAGCAATAAATTCATACACTGCTAGACGATCCAACATTTGATCAATGAAAGAAAAAAGGAAATGGTCTTTGCATGTATTTTCTTTCAGTTTCCTGTAATCCGTACACACATGCCATCCCGTAGGAATCCTAGTGGCTAATGTTTTCCCATCATCTGCTTTCACAATAGTCATGTCCCCCTTCTTAGCTACAACATGCAATGGACTCATGTGGGGACTATCACTAATGGGATAAATAATTCTTGCATCTAACCATGTTAAGATTTGCTTTCTAATCACTTCTTGAATCACGGGGTTAACCCTTCGCTGATTCTGAATACAACCCTTAGCTTCATCTAGCAACCTTATCTTATGCATGCAATACGATGGTCTAATACCTTTCAAATCATCAAGAGACCATCCAATAGCACACTTATATTTTCTAAGCACATCTAACAAATCTTCAAGTTGATCATTAGTAAGGGAAGAAGATACCATTACCGGATATGTCTCATCATCACCTAGATAGGCATACTTCAAGGGTTACGGTAGTTACTTCAACTACTCCTTCTTTTCTTCCTTCAGTGTGCTCTCTCTATCCAAAGGTAGGTATTGCCTAGTCCACTTCACCTCTTCAAGCTTGGTTCTTTTTGGTTCATACCTATCATCACCCAAACCAAGTAAATTTTCAAGAAATTCAATACATACCTCATTGGAGAGCTCATCTAGCTCCGTAGTGGGAAAAGTAAGAGATTCCGCCAAGAATGTCTCCAAGGGATCCTTTGAAAGAATTAAGGACATATCTTCCTTCACGATCTTCTCCTCCACATCAATGTTGTAGCACTGTGTCTCCATAGGCATCTTTATTGCTTTATCGAGGTTGAAAAGAACCTCTTCATTATCCATATGCAGTCTAAGCTCCCCCTTTTGGACATCAATCATAACTCCAGTAGTTGCAAGGAATTGCCTCCCTAAGATAAGAGGGACATTATCCTTGTCATCTTCCATCTCTAGCACAAGAAAATCCACAGGAAAGACAAGATTATCTACTTTTACAAGAACATCTTCTATTACCCCCTTCGGAAAAGTCATAGACCTATCCGCCAATTGTAGAGTCACTGTCGTGGAAGCGAGCTCCCCCAGACTTAGCTTCTTGAATGTAGACAAGGGCATCAAGTTGATGATTGCACTAAGATCACACAAAGCTTTTCGTGCCGGCCCCTTTTAAATCTCACATAGAATAGTGAAGCTTCCCGAATCCTTCAACTTTGCTGGCAGCTTTGTCTGAATGATTGAGCTGCAGTTTTCAGATAAATTAATAGTTTCAAGTCCGTTCAAGCTCCTTTTCTTCAATATGATATCCTTTATGAATAGGGCATAGTAAGGCATCTCCATGATTGCTTCGGAGAATGGAATGTTCAAGCTAATTTTGTTCATGATATCTGGAAACCTCTTGAACTTTTCTTCCAATCCCTTCTTCGCAAACCTTAAAGGAAAATGAGGAGGTATCTTTATTTTTGAGATTCCTCACTCATCACGTTCAACCTCCTTCGCTTTGTCTTTCTCGTCTCTCAATCTCTTAGCTCTTTCTCACTTCTTCTCCACTATCAGCTCAGTATTCTGCTTTTGTGATGGTACTGATGTGTTCTGAATATTAGGTGTGACGTCCTGTACAAAAACTAATGTCGAATGAGCTTGCTCGACCTCCACTCTTGTAGAAAGGTGTGGTCGAGCGAGGTACCTGTAATAGGAATGTCACTATAGTTAGTCGCTCGACCTGAGTGATCTAGTCATGCAACAGGATTTTGGTCTAGCGGTGAAACTGTAAACTGATCAGGAATTTTCAGCTCCTCAGAGTGTCGCTCGACCGTATCTCGACTAATAGGTTTGGTCAAGTGGTGGTTGAGCGGGGACACTCCATCTCCATTTTTATTGACTGCTAGCATTGGACCTTCATACTGCGCTCCTGACCTCAAAGTAATGGCATTACAAGATTTCGGGTTCGTTATGCTTTGAGAAGGAAACTTACCTTTCTCAATTGTTTGCGTAACCTTATTCACATTCCCCACCATCTCTCCCATCAACAAAGTAAGGTCCTTAATCTGCTTGGATAACTTATCATGATTTTAATCTATCTTTACTTTCAAACGATCTACCCTTGAATCATTCCTAGCCACATATCGGTTCACAGTATCTTCTAAACTAGGTTTTTTGTTCTCGATCTTAGCACTAGGATCAACACCCATAGGAGGTTTGATTGCTGCATTCGGATTGCTCCACGAAAATTCCGATCTCCTTGGTTGTTGATAGTTACCCAGGAGACCACGATTGTTGTAGTTCCCTTGGTAATTCCTGTTTCCTTAATTTTGATACCTAGTTCCTTGAATACTTTGACCCATAGCATAGTTTGCCTTTTCTAATTCCTCTTGGATCGATCTCTCATCACCAACATCTTGTTGCTGCTATTGGCGTTCGATCATTTGGTTAACGTGAACTGTTAGGGTTCCATACGATTCTATATTCAGCCTTGACCAAAAAAATATAGAAACATATTACCTTTCACCAGGGTATGTTGAAGAAGAAAGATTCTCACCGGCAGCCTGCGCAGCCTCATCGTTTTGGACATAACTCCCTCATCTGTATAAAAGGCTCGCCAAAGAAAAAGATTTAAAGGCTCAACGATATTGGCATTTGGATCTTTTGGTTAACGTGAACCATTAGGATTCCATACAATTCTATAGCAGCGGAAGCGTAAGTGTAGAATCGTATTACCTTTCACCAGGGTTTAATGAAGAGGTTGAACAGCAAGAACAAATGACCTTCAGATCTTCTGTTGTATTCCTAAGCCACCTCTTGATGATGTGTGGGCAACGATCACCAAGACGAACTCAATTTGCAGTTCTCTCCTTTTTCACGATATTAGGCATGTAAAATATGATTACCGGACTGCTGAGATTGGCTATTTATAGGTTACAACAGGGACCAGGAGGAGAAATTAGGGTTGGGCCTCCCATTGGGCTTAAGCATCCAAGTTTAGCCCAAAACTTATACTTAAGTTCAATAATAATAAAACAGTCCACTAAAGAACTATTATTGCCTGCCACCCTAATCCCAAATTACGTTATCTAAACGTGACACGTCAGGCTAGGTTTTATGTGTCATACGTGATTAGGGTTTAGAATATGTTTCTTGTTGAACACTCTAATTGTACACAGCAGCACACGAGCTCCGCACGAACACATGACGTGGCTACCCGATGGCAGTGTGATGCGGCGACGACACGGTGGTGAGACGACAGGGCTGTATTTGCAATGCGAGGCTGCACGGATGCGTGGCGTTGTTAGCACGACTTGCGGACGACAAGGCAATGGCGTAACGACTGCTGAAATTCAGCATTGATGAACGGCGGACTATACGATTCTCAATGGAGGCATGACACTTATTGCAACGTAGGCATTGGATGGGAGAAGATGCAGCGACGCTGATGGCAAGAGCCCTCATAGCTGTCGGCACGACTTCCGATAAAAGAGGGCATGACTAGTGTCGCGAAGATGGCACTTCGGCTTGATGGACGTTGCTGGCTACACGTGCAGTGCAATCCTGATGAGCTACCAGCACGACTGCCGGTGGCGCACGGCACGGGTCGTGCGACAATAGGCAACAATCACGAACGGCGACAGTGATGTTTCCTGCGAGTTTCGGATCAAGGCAACCCGTGGTGATGGATGTCTTAGGGCACAAGCAATCCTACTTGTTCCATAAGGCATCAGTTTAATCGCTGGAGTATTGGATAAGACGTCCTATTTTTTGTGATTTAATTCAGAATATATATATAACTGTCGTAATTGATTATTGTTATATATGGATGCATGTTCTATTTGATTTATTGCCTTAAATAAAAGCATGCTAGTACCATTTTAATTCGTGATATATAACTACCATAATTGATTTAATTGTCAATTTTTATTATATATGGTTGCATGTCGATATCGATAATTTTAATGATCTGGACGATATCGACGATTTTGATAATCTGGTCGATATCGATAATTTCGATGATCTGGAAGATATCGACGATTTTGATAATCTGGTCGATATCGATGATTTTGATAATCTGGATGATATCGACGATTTCGATGATTTGGTCGATATCGATGATTTCAATAATCTAGACGATATCGACAGTCGATATCGATAGTTTCAAAATTTTGATAATCTGACCATAATAGTTGAAATTTTTAATTATTTTTCATGGTTGTTATTGTTATATATTTGGATGCATGTTCTATTTGATTTACTTCCATAAATAGAAGCATGCAAGGTTGCGTATATTTATTATTGAATATTATATGCATGTTAAAACCCTCTTGTTAAATAACTAAGTAGGAGAGGGATTGGTTAATAAATCCCGCGGCCTCCATTATTGGTTTGTTGTGTGATGCAAGTAAGCTTATGAGTTGGCTATAGTGTCTTCCTCCCCAACGGATAATTTTATTTGTGGATCACTGAAACAAATTTCTTTAAATAATTATTGTTTGTAATGTGATGCACATAAACTTATGAGTCGGCTATAGTGCATTCCTCCCCAATGGATAATTGATGATTATAGGAAGTTATCTGAGCACGTGTGGACTTCTCCAACTGTGAGGCACACAAGCTTGGGCAACGTACTTAGTATCAACTAATGGTATACACTTAGGTGCAATTAATATGTATCCTCCCCAACGGAGTGACTGCTAATATTTTGCATGGCTAAAGTACAACCGACTATTAATTATGGTGTCATAAGGTTAAATTAACTTTTGGAATTAATGGGTAAAATATTTTCTTGCGAATGTTTGGGTTTGTATACGTCCATACTAACATGGCATGCAAATTCACGGTGCTTGAGATGTCGGTGAATTTATTTTATATTATTGTGAGTGAATCAATATAAATTTTAAATTCGAAGTGTTTGATATTTGTATTTATTTTCTTGATTCTCAAGTTTTTCAAATGGTTTTATTTCACTTATTGTTAACTAAAAGAAATCATATTTACTTGTCCAAAATAGATGACTAGAAAAGAATCTTGGTTTTAATTACTATTGCTTAGGAAAATAAAATTATGTTCTCACTAAGGATGTCCTCTGATGCCTATTTAAATCTCTAATAAAGAAGCGAGAGGTTCATAGAAATATGATGGTTAATCTCATCCCCTCCAGATACTTAAGAAAGTTAGAAAGGCAAGAGGTCATGGTTGACTTGATGAATGACTCGGAAGTTCTTGGAGTAGAAATTGAAGGAGAAACCTAGCTAGGTCAATTTTATTCTCCGTAGTTTGCCTAGTTGTTTTGAGCAAGTTCCACCTGAATTACAAAAGGTTGTATACGGTAGGGAACTTCTGACAAAACGTTTGGCGAAGAAAAGTCATTTTCATCAAGAAGTGAACAAGGTTAGTATCTTATTCACTAGTTGTTGAAGCATGATTAGTGATGGCGTTTATTGACACATTGTGTGTAAATACCGGAATCACTAAGTGTATGCAACTAAGTGATGATGAGATTATTATATACGTGGGTAATGCTATGAAATTAGTGGCCGTTGCAGTAGGAGTTGTTTATTTATCTTATGATAGAAATAAACATTTTATTTCGAGAAATTGTCTTTACGTACGTTTTCAAAGAAAGAATTTTATTTTAGTTTATAATGTATTTACGGATGGATACTCTATTACATTTAAATGACATGGTCATTATAATGTAGGATAGAGCTATAATCTGTTTTGGTACGTTAGTGGACAATTTGTACACTCTTAAATCATGTTTATTCCACGGATGCAACGAATAGTAATTAATAATGCATCTTCTAATCTTAGTAAGAGAAAGGAACCTTTGGAGATGAACTAAACATACCTTTGGCATCTAAGACTAGATCATTTTACTTATGTACGATTCGAAAGTTGATAGCCAGTGGACCGTTAGGTTTATTGGAAGTGGAAACTATCAAACTAGTGAGTCTTACTTGGTAGTGAATATGATTAATTGCCTTTTCAAGGCAAATGGGTATAGAGCCTTGTAAAGATATGTTGGAAATAGTTCATTCTGATTTATGCGGTCCTAAGACTGTCCAGACGAGAGGTGGTTATGAATATTCGTCACTTTGTATGACGATTACTCTAGAAACAAGATATATTTATTTAATGCACTGCAAGTCTGGGTACTATGATTAAATCAAGATATGCATGGCTGATATGGTGAAGCATCATGAAAAATAAATCAAGTCACTACAATTTAATCGTGGTGGTGAGTACCTCTTAGGATAGTTTAGGAGCTATTAAACAGAGGATGGGATTGAATCCCAAGTTGTCTACACCGGGCAAACCCCAGCAGAATGGTGTGACGAAAAGAATGAATAGGACTCTTATGGAAATGATTAGATAGATAATGAATTATTTGGAATTACTAAATTCATATTATAGGTATGCCCTAGAAACAGCATGTCGTATGATGTTTATCTATTTGTGGGATATCTAGAAAAATGAAGGGTGGTTTATTTATTAGTCCAAAAGATCAAACGGTGATTGTTAACACAAACACTAAATTTTTGGAAAAGAACAATGAAATAAATCAAAAACCTATGTATAAGTTGTTCTAAATGAAGTGAGAGGGAAAACACAAATTTTTGTACTAAGACTACAAGAGGATATACCACAAGCAAACTGCATTGCGTGTCACATCTGTTACACAATTGCATGTAGTGCCTTGTCGTAGTGGGAGGGTTATTTTACAACACGATAGATTTATATTTGGGAAAGTCGAGAGACTTGGTCCCTAGTAAACATGAAATTGGCCCATGGACACGACGAAGCACTACAAGATCGAAATGCGGAATCTTAGTAAGTCGCAATGAATTTCGAAATAAAATCTATGGATTGTAAATCAAATCTGGGAGCTTGTAGGACCATTAAGTGGTGTAAAAGTCATTGCAAGTGGTCATACATGCACTGGGGGTGAAAAATTACCAAAAATAGGATCCCGCGTCCCCGCCTGACCAGAATAGTTTTGGTCGAGCGAGGTCGACCTTGGTCGAGCAGTATTGTGCAGTCTCACCGTTTCGCGCATAACTTCCATATCCGAACTCCGATTTAAATGATTCTTGTGCTCACGCGATCCTTTCTTCTTTGGCTTTTTATAAATATAAAGAACTCACTGAAATTCTAACATTTATTGGTGTAACTAGTCATGCAAAGTGGCACAGTCGTGCTAAGTACAGCTTGCACGACGTCACCATTTCGATCATAACTTTCTCGTTTGGACTCCGATTGAGGTGTTCCTTATGCCAAAACGACCCAATCTTCTGTGGCTTTCCAATCATATATTATACTTCCATTTTAGAGCTCCACACGAATACAGAAAAATTACACAAGTTGGACGTGTGTTTTTCAGTATTCTTGCACAAGTTACACCTTTTCTCCAACTTTGCACTTTTGATCATTTTTCCACCTAAAAGATAATAAAATACCTCAAATTAACCTTTTTCTCACATATATTAAATATAAGACACTTGTGCTAATATATAACAATAATTTCTGTAAAAAATGTGTTAAATTGGACACTAAAACACGCTTATTTTCACTCTCATCAGTGGTCTGGTAGTTGTATTAGTAGTGAGTGGTAGGCTATATGTGGGGGCCTTTTTACTAAAAGTGAAAAATGATGACCTTTGAATAGGACACCAAATATAATAAAATGAGGACCTTTCAATGGGACAGAATGAGTACTTTTTATTTAAAATATTATCACTTTTTATTTATTTCACATAAAATTTCCATCACACTCGATCATACACAAGTGTGTTTGCCTACATCTAATTGATAGTACAAATCTTTCTACAAACTTGACTGAACCTAATTTTCAGATTAAAAGAGCTCCTTTATTTAATTACTCAGTTAATTCAAGTGGGTGATCACAGTTAATTTTCTTTAGGAATGAATTAAGGGAGTTATAAGAGGCTTGGAAATAATCTTGAAGTATAGGTGTTTGGTGAATTAACAAACTAACATACTTCCTCCGTCCCATGGTAAGAGTCTCATTTGCTTTTGGGCACGTGAATTAAGGAGTATTATTATTTAATGTGTAGTGGGTAGTTGTATTAGTGGATGTGTAGGCCCCATGTTTTAATTGTATTAGTGGGTGTGGGTGGGTCTCATATATCCAAAAAAGAAAATGGGATCCTTTGGGTGGGACAACCAAAATGGTAAAATGGTCCTCTTAGCCTGGGACGGAGGGAGTACTAAAAACTACTTCCTTCGTCCCAACTTCACATTTTCCATTTTGATCCGTCTCAAATTCAACTTCACACTTTTATAGAAGGAAAAAACAACTATATAATATATCCATCTAATATTCTTGGGATAGTTACTACTAGATACATTGGAATCTCCATAATTACTATGAGATACAAACATATAAAAATATTACTACTAACTACATAAATATATAGTGATATTCCAATATTACTGTAAGCAATTAAAGTTTACGGTCCAATTAAATGGCGACATGTGGATTTTATTAATTAAATATTAATTTATTTTGGAATTTAAATAAATTAATTCCTAAAGTAAATTAATAAATAATTTGGGCCCAACAAATTAAATGGAGCTTAAATTAAATGAGGCCTGGCCCAAGTCAAATAAGCCCCAAATTAAAGGAGGTCTTACTGAAGTCAAACAAGCCCATACAAATTAAATCAGGCCCAAATAAAATAGGCCTGATTACAGCTTAAACAAGTGGAGGCCCAAGCCCACAGGGTATGGCCCAAATAACTCTGGACCAATCAGAATGCAGGACATTTATGAGGGGGTCTTCACCTCTCACCTATATAAAGGGGTCTCCTCCATTCATTCCAAACACACACTGAAGCATCTGAAGACACAGACACTCTGAAGAGATTGAAACACGAGCAACGCTCCTTAGGATCTTCGAGACAAGAATGGCAAACGACCCGGGATTAAAGTGCTAAGCCCCCAGATCGAGTGTTTTGCATACGTTAAGTTCTTCAGGAACTTCAAGACAAGAACAGCATACGATCCGGGATTAAGGTGCTGAGCCCCCCAGATCGAGTAATTTCACATCAAATACGTTTAATCCAAACAAAGGCTCGACGCCTCTGGATAAACGTTACAAAGCCCTAAATTCGAGCTCGGACAAGCTTCAATTGAAGATCCGACTCCACACACGCTGTCAACACAGTCAGCGTACACTTCAGTCAACAAAGTCAAAGTCAGCGCAGTCAACACAGTCAGCACCGTCAACACAACCAGTCAAAGTCAAAGTCCAAGTTGGTTCGAGAGAGAAGAATCAGAGGATCGATAGAGATTATTTCCTAAATTATTAAGTTTAATCCATCCGGATTATCATTGTAATTTTTTTGTATTTATTTTATTATAAATACAATATTTGTTGTTACAAATTTTGGCACGCCCAGTGGGACCATCTCTACCTCTCATCTCTTCTCTCCACAAGTACAAAGAATGACTCCTCTCAGGATTGCAATAAGAAGACCTTCTACCTTGAAGCATTCAGAGTTGTAAACTAAAAAAATTCAAAAGATAACTCCACTCAAGATTGCGATACGAAGGCCTGCTGCATCAAAGCCTCAAGAATTGCAAGCTAAAAAGGTTGGAGTCGTTACAAGAAGTATTCCCGAAGGCTCCGTAGAGGCAAATTATATGGTTGGGATTACTCTCAACAAGCCATTGCACAGAGATAAGAGTGGTGAAAATATTTCTGCTTGTTCAACTCCTCGTTCAACACCAAGCTCACCATCTGCCTTAGCTGTAGCTGCAGTAATGACAACAAATACTATGACCATTGAGGAACAACTCGCAAGTATAATGAGAGCCATTGATGGACTCAACAAGAATATGGAAGCTCAAGACGTAAAGATCTCCCTACTTATGAAGAAAATGGAGAATGTGGAGACAAGTCATACAAATGAGAAACAAGTTGAGGATGAGCGCGAGGAAGGAGACTCAGCGAAACACCATTCTTTTGAAAAGAAGCCAGTTGAAGAAAAAATACAAGTTTCAACTTACAAAATGCTTCATGTGAACCAACTGAAGAACATCATTTTAGAAACGATAAAAGACAAGTTTGAAGGGAGCTCAAAATACCTTGTTGCCTACAAGAAGCCATATACAAAGAGAATTGACAACTTGAGGATGCCAGCTGACTATCAACCTCCCAATTTTCAATAATTTGACGGCAAAGGCAATCCAAGACAACATGTGGCGCATTTCGTCGAGACATGCAATGATGCTGGGACCTACGAAGATCACATGGTGAAACAGTTTGTTCGCTCTCTTAAAGGAAATGCATTCGATTGGTATATCAACTTAGAAGCCAACTCCATCGACAGTTGGGGGTAAATGGAAGAAGTGTTCCTCAACCGCTTCTACAGCACACGAAGAACTGTTAGCATGATGGAGCTAACAAATACTCGTCAAAGTGATGAAGAATATGTCATCGACTACATCAACAGATGGAGGAGTCTCAGCCTCAATTGCAAAGAGAAGCTGTCAGTAACTTCAGCTATTGAAATGTGCATTCAAGGGATGCCATGGAATCTTCGCTACATACTTCAAGGAATTCAGCCAAAGACTTTTGAAGAGTTGGCTACAAGAGCTCACGACATGGAGTTGAGCTTGATATCAAATGATATTGAGTGGCCATCTATTCAAGACTCCTACGAGTTTGAGGACATGCCTTCTGATGAGCTCGTGGAAGATAAACCACAAACAAAGACTGCAGTTTCCATAAAGATTCATAGAAATGAAGTGGAAGCAAGAGAAAGCAATGCATCTCAGGATTGGGGGTAATGAACTGTTGATAAATCAAAGACAAAGCTCCTTGACACGAGCTAAAACTGTCCACATGACGCTCCTTGATATGAGCTAAAACTATCCACATGTTGCTCCTTGATACGAGCCTAAACTATCTAACACAAATCAAATGCCACGCTCCTTGATATGAGCTAAAATTGTCCACATGATACTCCTTGATATGAGTTTAAACTATCTGACACAAATAATGAAAGGCTCCTTGACACGAGTATAAACTGTCTATAAGTTCAAATTCAAGACTCATTGACACGAGTATAAACTGTCAACAAATTCAAGTTCTACGCTCCTTGACGCACGAGCCTAAACTGCATGTTACTCCTGGTCCGCACGAGTATAAATTGTGTATGACAAACTCCTGGTCCGCACGAGTATAAACTGTGTACGACAAACTCCTGGTCCGCACGAGTATAAACTGTGCACGGCACCCCCCTCAAATCAAATTGTGTCCCTCTGAACTATGTTATGACTTGATTCTCTTTGAAGAGATACGTAGGCAGCTTAGAATCCTACTAAGTTCAGTCATTACATAAGTTATCTTGTGTAAGTTTGTTTGGCAGTTGAAAAAGTTAATGAATTACAAGTATGATGTCAAGTATTCGTGATACAAATTCGTATGAAAGAAGTTCAACATTATCAATATGGTGAAGGAAATTCAAGTTCTTGAAACGCTGAAATAGTCCCAAGTCTTAGTGGTGAAGTAATGAAAGTTACCTTCCAACGATGAGCCACTGAAGTACACAAATGCTTCGCATTACTCCCCTTGTCGGAATCTTGTTAACTGATGCCATTCCTCGTCAAGCAGTCATAAAAAATGGAAAGAAGCAGAAGTGCAACCTTAAACAAGAGGAATGAGGCCGATGCTATGATGAGTGTGTAAATTCACAAGTTTGGCACTATGTTTTGTGCTAGTTTTGGAGAGTTTTGATGTGGAAATAGGTGGAAAACCTATATATATTGTGAATTAGCATGAATCAGGTGTTAGTGGAGCTATTTGAGTGGTTTCTGAGCAAAAACAGAGTGAAAGTGCTAAGAATCGAAGAGACGGAGTTGAAGCCATGCGAACCGCCCAAGAATGAGGAGGGTTCGACCTGGTTGGAGGAGGGTTCGACCTCTCCAGCAGGTCGAACCAACATTGATGAGCTGACAGAAGAGGATTCGACCACGACTCAAGTGGTTGGACCTGTCCATCAGGTCGAACCGTGGTCGAACCAGTTCGCGGAAAATAGGATTCGACCACGACGTTTGAGTTTGACTTGCCAGTTGGTCGAATCGGGAGCGGGAATTGTCCAGTGATGAGGTTCGACCTGGGGTTCGACCAAGGCCTAAGTTGTTCGACCTGTTCAAGAGGTCGAACCAGTGCAGAATTCTTCCAGTAGCGGGGTTCGACCTGTTGTTCGACCTGTGGCCAGTTTGTTCGACCTGTTTGACGAGGTCGAACCTGCGTGCGAGAACTTACCTTATCCGGATTTTCGAGGCCGAAACGCGTGAGATCACTTAGAAAGCCCATTCCAAGCCCTAGAGACGTGATTACAAGTATAAAAGGAGGCTCATACAGAGAATAAAGAGAGCTTTTGATCATCAATCATAAGAGAGACAAGAGTAGAGGTGGTGATCCATCCGGAGGGCTGTGACAGAAGTTCGCTGAAGGTTCAAGTAAGAATGATCAATCTAACCATGATTGTTCCTAGATCAATCATGGGCTAGAACCGCCTTGGTAGTTCTAGGGTTATGAAAGTTTCATGATGTAATTCGTATTTCGTGTGTAAAACTCCGTACAACACTACCTGTGGTTTGTTTTATATAAGATTGCATATTTAATCCATACTCATAGTCGTTTTGTGCATCAATGATCGTTGTGTAGAGTCTGAATACATAACATGGTTATTGATTGAGTGCGTTCACTACTGAGCAGGGTTTATTGTTATAATTCTAAGTGAAGGGATTCCGAAGTCTTATTAGAACCGTCTTATATGAATATTCATGAATTGAATTAAATTCGGGTTGATGAATAGGATGAAGAGTATAACTTTATAGTACCTAAAAAGGGAGATCAAATCGGGTTAGATTCTAGACGTAGAAGATAATTGATTATGATAGTACCTAGAAATGGGGGTGAAGTATATCTCTTGCTCCGAGGTTATTCACACGTGTCAAGCGCATATTTACTTGTGTTTATAGAGTAAACTTGCATGGTCTAGTGATGCGTCCACAAATCACAGGGCAGAGTCGGACACCATCACATGAAAATATGAATTGCTAGTGAAACTGGATGACCCGACGAACTACCTATTATTCTTATTGATCACAACTCACTTTTCTCTACTCTTACTATTTCTTTTTGCTATTTCGATTAGAAGTTATTATTCCTAAAACCTTTACAATTACAAAACATAGTCTAAAGTATACTTGAATATAACAAAATTGATATTTAACCGTCCCGTGGGTTCGATATTGTAACTTGGTCATCTTCGCGACTACAATTGATATCCTTATACTTGAGGATTAATTTGTGTGTTGAGAAAACCCCTATCATGCTACTCTGTCGATTCCATCTCAAAAGATGGAAGAGTGCTGATGTTGATGCTGCTCTGTCGATTCAATCTCAAAAGATGGAAGAGTGGCGATGTTGATACTGCTCTATCGATTCCATCTCAAAAGATGGAAAAATGATGATGTTGATACTTCTCTGGTCGATTCCATCTCAAAAGATGAAAGAGTGGCGAGGTTGATGTTGCTCTATCGATTCCATCTCAAGGAAGAGTGGCGATGTTAATATTGCTTTGTCAAATCTATCTAATGGAAGAGTGGTGATGTTGATGTTGTTCCATGGTGAGGACAATGTTGCACCGTTGATTCCATCTAAAAGTAAAAAAAAAGAAGAGTGGCAATGCTGGTATTGTTTCACGTTGATAGAAGTTCTGCAAAAAAAAATTAAAGGGGTTGAAATTAATTTTAATTTATGGATTTAATTAATTAAAAGACCCGAAATAAATTCATAGGGTCAATTAATTATTAAATTCAAGATTATAAATTAAACACACATGACGAAGGGGGTTAAGAGGATGACAATAAGGGTGATTAAATTAAATTCATGTGTAAGTTTAATTAATTTAAACTCAACATGCAACATGAATTAAATTTAATTTGGGCTCTAGAAATTGATAGTAGTGGTCCAAAGCTTAAGTTGGATTAAACCTAAAGTATATTCATGCCTAACATTTAAAATATGAACCCAAATTTATGGTTTAAAATTTGAAAACAATGGGCCCAAATTGAAATAAGCCTATTGAGTTGAGGGGATTCAAAATTGAGCCCATTTTGAAGGGTCAAAATTGAAAAAGACAAGTCAAAATTGGGACTTCTTTCTTTCAAAGCATAAAACTCTCTTCGACGGGAGTCATCTCCTCCACAAATCCTCGCCTTCTCTCTTCTCGATCACCACGCCTCGCCGCCAGTGGGAGATCCAGGATGCTGTCATGCTCTTCTCCCAGCCATCGCAGCCTCTTCTTTCCGCCACGCAAGGCCACCGACGCGCTGCCGCCTCTTCTTTCCGTCGAGGTCAGCCATCGACGCCGCCAGAAATGAGCAGCTGCTTGTCGCCTGGAGCTGTCCACCGTCCATCGTCCACTACACACCGCTGGAGTTTGCCGCTGCTGCTTTTCCATCGACCGCCGATCGTGGCCAGTTCAATCGCCGCCGCCATCATCCGCTGGAGTCCGCCGCTGCTGCTCCTCCGCTCGCCCAACCAGAAATGCGACCTTAGCTAGAAGTCGCCACCCTACAGGACCGGGCCGTGTCAATCGAAGCCCGCCGACCACCGCTGTGGATCGCCAGAAGCCGCCGCGCCTTCACTGCTGATCACCATCCGCAATCGGAAGCTCTCGCCATCTCCCATCCGCCGAACCACCATCAGCATGCTCTCTCCGGTTGCGTCTCCAACTGCTTGAAGCTTCGTTGGCTATTGCGAACTCCACTGTAACCGATTCTCGGGGATCGCCGTAAAAGGAAAGCCCATCAGCCGGTACTGATAGCCGCCACCACCATTGTTGTTGCTGCTCAGCCAATGATCGCCGCTCTCCATGGATCCCGTTGTACCCGTCCACCGCTGAGACCACCAGGTTTTGTCGCTGGAGCACCTCCACTGCCCGCACCATTCTTCATCCATTGCCCCCAACCGTGGATCACCCTTCCCACATGAATTCTCAGCATACAGTACCCAATTCTGCAGAAGTTAAAAATCGAGATCTGCTGCGCCATGCTCTCACAACACAAGATCAAAGCAGCCCCTTTCGCTGAAAATTCGTGGCCCGACCCGGCCGAGCACCACTCTCCGTCGATATTCGTCTACACACATGATTACCCGTGACCCGCAATGCCACTAGGTGGCGACACCAAATCTCGTCGCCAGAAACACTACATCAGCCGCCGGTCCCTTCGACCTCCGCAGCGTCGCGCTCGCTGCTGTCGCTGGAAATTGAGAAGCCACACAGACATCAATCGTTACCTCCACGAGCCACCCCTTCGCCCATTTACCGGCAGTTCACCGCTGCAAATTTGCCATTACCCGTCACGAGTGAGAAGCTGCCGCACGCTACCTTCGTTGACGCGTTCCACCTTCAGGCACATCACCACCTAATGCCGGGAACGCGAACGCATCACAAGCATCACAAGCAGCCGCTCGGCCGCTCCTGGAAATTCACACTATCGCCTCTTCACACAGCCGCCACCATCCGCCGGCAACCACGCCGTAAGCCATCCCCTTGGCTGCTCACCGCAGCTCACCGACAATCGACAGCCGCCGATCTTGGTCACCGCATCGCCAGATCCGCTCGCCATCAACCACTCTCCTTGCTGCTCCACGCGAACTGCTCCGGTTGCGTCGTTGCCGCTTCAAAGTCACCGCCACACGCTGCTGCCCGGATCTCATCGCGCTCACCAGAAGCCAAGACCGCCCTTCGCCGACTCATCATCGCGAAGCCATCTCCACCCGCCACTAGATTCGCCATCCCCAATTGCCATATGCACCAGAGCTCGTCGCCACCCTCTACCGGCAATCGCCCATCAGCTGCCGCAAGACTTGATCTCGGCGCGAGCCAGCCACTCCCTCACACGAGGTCACTATATGCCCGTTGATCCTCATGCCGGAGTTTACTCCCCGCGTTGATTCTATTAGCCCCATTGATCGCGAACCACGGCGCACTGCCAACACGAGCATCCGTCATTGGCTTTGTTCTAGCCGAACGCCGTCAAGTCACGCCGCTCACGTTCACACACAACTGGTAATCGAGGGACAATCTGAGGGGCAACTGGGCTCAGCCTCAATTTCATCATCAGATTACTACTGATTGCACTGATGCTCAGCCTCAGTTTCATCATCAGACTACTATTGATCATGCTCATTAGCAGTTACCAAGGGACAACCGTTAAGGGACAAATCGTTAAGGGATGACCGTAAAGGGACAATCGAGGGACAACCGAAAAGAGACAACCGTTAAGGGACGAGATTCGTTGGACATTCATTCGAAAAAGAAGAAGGACGAAGCTTGACAGGAAGAACACAAATATATAGCAAGCATACAGTATATGAAAAAAAAAGTGAAAAAGCAAAGCAAAAGCATACAGTAATATAAAGAGGCAAAAAAAAAAGTGAAGAAAAAAAAATCAGAACTATAAGTGTTTTACGTTCTGTGGATGAAGAAATCAAAGGCACTGGATCCTTCTTATATAGTGGAGAGGCTGCAGCAAATTATGGAAATTTTGCATGATTGAAATCTTGAGAGATTTCAAGAGATCTCTTTTATTTGGAATAAAGATTTGTAAATCATCAAATCTGCTATCACCCGTAATTTTGATATCAAGCAGTGAAGGAAGTTGATTTGGGCCTAAGAAGATAAATTGGGCTACTTGAAAAAAAAGTTGGGCCAAGAAGAAAAAAAGTTATTACTTGGATAAAGTAATTTTTCAAGCCCAAAATTACAAATGTAAGAAAAAAAACTTTTGCGATTCCTTCACATCAAGACATGGTTGTAAGCAATTAAAGTTTACGGTCCAATTAAATGGCGACATGTGGATTTTATTAATTAAATATTAATTTATTTTGGAATTTAAATAAATTAATTCCTAAAGTAAATTAATAAATAATTTGGGCACAACAAATTAAATGGAGCTTAAATTAAATGAGGCCTGGCCCAAGTCAAATAAGCCCCAAATTAAAGGAGGTCTGACTGAAGTCAAACAAGCCTATACAAATTAAATCAGGCCCAAATAAAATAGGCCTGATTACAGCCCAAACAAGTGGAGGCCCAAGCCCGCAGGATATGGCCCAAATAACTCTGGACCAATCAGAATGCAGGACATTTATGAGGGGGTCTTCACCTCTCACCTATATAAAGGGGTCTCCTCCATTCATTCCAAACACACACTGAAGCATCTGAAGACACAGACACTCTGAAGAGATTGAAACACGAGCAACGCTCCTTAGGATCTTCGAGACAAGAACGGCAAATGACCCGGGATTAAAGTGCTAAGCCCCCAGATCGAGTGTTTTGCATACGTTAAGTTCTTCAGGAACTTCAAGACAAGAACAGCATACGATCCGGGATTAAGGTGCTGAGCCCCCCAGATCGAGTGTTTTCACATCAAATACGTTTAATCCAAACAAAGGCTCGACGCCTCTGGATAAAAATTACAAAGCCCTAAATTCGAGCTCGGACAAGCTTCAATTGAAGATCCGACTCTACACACGCTGTCAACACAGTCAGCGTACACTCCAGTCAACAAAGTCAAAGTCAGCGCAGTCAACACAGTCAGCGCAGTCAACACAACCAGTCAAAGTCAAAGTCCAAGTTGGTTCGAGAGAGAAGAATCAGAGGATCGATAGAGATTATTTCCTAAATTATTAAGTTCAATCCATCCGAATTATCATTGTAATTCTTTTGTGTTTATTTTATTATAAATACAATATTTGTTGTTACAAATTTTGGCACTCCCAGTGGGACCATCTCTACCTCTTATCTCTTCTCTCCACAAGTACAAAGAATGACTCCTCTCAGGATTGCAATAAGAAGACCTTCTACCTTGAAGCATTCAGAGTTGCAAACTGAAAAAATTCAAAGATAACTCCACTCAAGATTGCGATACGAAGGCCTGCTGCATCAAAGCCTCAAGAATTGCAAGCTAAAAAGGTTGGAGTCGTTACAAGAAGTATTCCCGAAGGCTCCGTAGAGGCAAATTATATGGTTGGGATTACTATCAACAAGCCATTGCACGGAGATAAGAGTGGTGAAAATATTTTTGCTTGTTCAACTCCTCGTTCAACACCAAGCTCACCATCTGCCTTAGCTGTAGCTGCAGTAATGACAACAAATACTATGACCATTGAGGAACAACTCGCAAGTATGATGAGAGCCATTGATGGACTCAACAAGAATATGGAAGCTCAAGACGTAAAGATCTCCATACTTATGAAGAAAATGGAGAATGTGGAGACAAGTCATACAAATGAGAAACAAGTTGAGGATGAGCACGAGGAAGGAGACTCAGCGAAACACCATCCTTTTGAAAAGAAGCCAGTTGAAGAAAAAATACAAGTTTCAACTTGCAAAATGCTTCATGTGAACCAACTGAAGAACATCATTTTATAAACGATAAAAGACAAGTTTGAAGGGAGCTCAAAATCCCTTGTTGCCTACAAGAAGCCATATACAAAGAGAATTGACAACTTGAGGATGCCAACTGACTATCAACCTCCCAATTTTCAACAATTTGACGGCAAAGGCAATCCAAGACAACATGTGGCGCATTTCGTCGAGACATGCAATGATGCTGGGACCTACGAAGATCACATGGTGAAACAGTTTGTTCGCTCTCTTAAAGGAAATGCGTTCGATTGGTATATCAACTTAGAAGCCAACTCCATCGACAGTTGGGGGTAAATGGAAGAAGTGTTTCTCATTCGCTTCTACAGCACACGAAGAACTGTTAGCATAATGGAGCTAACAAATACTCGTCAAAGTGATGAAGAATATGTCATCGACTACATCAACAGATGGAGGAGCCTCAGCCTCAATTGCAAAGAGAAGCTGTCAGTAACTTCAGCTATTGAAATGTGCATTCAAGGGATGCCATGGAATCTTCGCTACATACTTCAAGGAATTCAGCCAAAGACTTTTGAAGAGTTGGCTACAAGAGCTCACGACATGGAGTTGAGCTTGATATCAAAAGATATTGAATGGCCATCTATTCAAGACTCCTACGAGTTTGAGGACATGCCTTCTGATGAGCTCGTGGAAGATAAACCACAAACAAAGACTGCAGTTTCCATAAAGATTCATAGAAATGAAGTGGAAGCAAGAGAAAACAATGCATCTCAGGATTGGGGGCAATGAACTGTTGATAAATCAAAGACAAAGCTCCTTGACACGAGCTAAAACTGTCCACATGACGCTCCTTGATATGAGCCAAAACTGTCCACATGTTGCTCCTTGATACGAGCCTAAACTATCTAACACAAATCAAATGCCACGCTCCTTGATATGAGCTAAAACTGTCCACATGATACTCCTTGATATGAGTTTAAACTATCTGACACAAATAATGCAAGGCTCCTTGACACGAGTATAAACTGTCTATAAGTTCAAATTCAAGACTCAATGACACGAGTATAAACTGTCAACAAATTCAAGTTCTACGCTCCTTGACACACGAGCCTAAACTGCATGTTACTCCTGGTCCGCACGAGTATAAACTGTGTATGACAAACTCCTGGTCCGCACGAATATAAACTGTGTACGACAAACTCCTGGTCCGCACGAGTATAAACTGTGCACGACACCCCCCTCAAATCAAATCGTGTCCCTCTGAACTACGTTATGACTTGATTCTCTTTGAAGAGATACGTAGGCAGCTTAGAATCCTACTAAGTTCAGTCATTACATAAGTTATCTTGTGTAAGTTTGTTTGGCAGTTGAAAAAGTTAATGAATTACAAGTATGATGTCAAGTATTCGTGATACAAATTCGTATGAAAGAAGTTCAACATTATCAATATGGTGAAGGAAATTCAAGTTCTTGAAACGCTGAAATAGTCCCAAGTCTTAGTGGTGAAGTAATGAAAGTTACCTTCCAACGATGAGCCACTGAAGTACACAAATGCTTCGCATTACTCCCCTTGTCGGAATCTTGTTAACTGATGCCATTCCTCGTCAAGCAGTCGTCAAAAATGGAAAGAAGCAGAAGTGCCACCTTAAACAAGAGGAATGAGGCCGATGCTACTCTGTCGATTCCATCTCAAAAGATGGAAGAGTGCTAATGTTGATGCTGCTCTGTCGATTCAATCTCAAAAGATGGAAGAGTGGCGATGTTGATACTGCTCTATCGATTCCATCTCAAAAGATGGAAAAATGATGATGTTGATACTTCTCTGGTCGATTCCATCTCAAAAGATGAAAGAGTGGCGAGGTTGATGTTGCTCTATCGATTCCATCTCAAAGAAGAGTGGCGATGTTAATATTGCTTTGTCAAATCTATCTAAAGGAAGAGTGGTGATGTTGATGTTGTTCCATGGTGAGGTCAATGTTGCACCGTCGATTCCATCTAAAAGTAAAAAAAAAAGAGTGGCAATGCTGGTATTGTTTCACGTTGATAGAAGTTCTGCAAAAAAAAATTAAAGGGGTTGAAATTAATTTTAATTTATGCATTTAATTAATTAAAAGACCCGAAATAAATTCATAGGGTCAATTAATTATTAAATTCAAGATTATAAAATAAACACACATGACGAAGGGGGTTAAGAGGATGACAATAAGGGTGATTAAATTAAATTCATGTGTAAGTTTAATTAATTTAAACTCAACATGCAACATGAATTAAATTTAATTTGGGCTCTAGAAATTGATAGTAGTGGTCCAAAGCTTAAGTTGGTATAAACCTAAAGTATATTCATGCCTAACATTTAAAATATGAACCCAAATTTATGGTTTAAAATTTGGAAACAATGGGCCCAAATTGAATTAAGCCTATTGAGTTGAGGGGATTCAAAATTGAGCCCATTTTGAAGGGTCAAAATTGAAAAAGACAAGTCAAAATTGGGACTTCTTTCTTCCAAAGCATAAAACTCTCTTCGACGGGAGTCATCTCCTCCACAAATCCTCGCCTTCTCTCTTCTCGATCACCACGCCTCGCCGCCGGTGGGAGATCCAGGATGCTGTCATGCTCTTCTCCCCGCCGCCGCCGCCTCTTCTTTCCGCCACGCAAGGCCACCGACGCGCTGCCGCCTCTTCTTTCCGTCGAGGTCAGCCACCGACGCCGCTAGAAATGACCAGCTGCTTGTCGCCTGGAGCTGTCCACCGTCCGTCGTCCGCTGCGCACCGCTGGAGTCTGCCGCTGCTGCTTTTCCATCGATCGCCGATCGTGGCCAGTTCAATCGCCGCCGCCGTCATCCGCTGGAGTCCGCCGCTGCTGCTCCTCCGCTCGCCCAACCAGAAACGCGACCCTAGCTAGAAGTCGCCGCCCTGCAGGATCGGTCCGTGTCAATCGAAGCCCGCCGACCACCGCTGTGGATCGCCAGAAGCCGCCGCGCCTTCACTGCTCATCACCATCCGCAATCGGAAGCTCTCGTCATCTCCCATCCGCCGAACCACCATCAGCATGCTCTCTCCGATTGCATCGCCAACTGCGTGAAGCTTCTTGGGCTATTGCGAACTCCACTGTAACCGATTGTCGGGGATCGCTGTAAAAGGGAAGCCCATCAGCCGGTACTGATAGCCGCCACCACCGTTGTTGTTGCTGCTCAGCCAATGATCGCCGCTCTCCATGGATCCTGTTGTACCCGTCCACCGCTGAGACCGCCAGGTTTTGTCGCTGGAGCACCTCCACTGCCCTCACCATTCTTCATCCATTGCCCCCAACCGTGGATCACCCTTCCCACATGAATTCTCAGCATACAGTACCCAATTCTGCAGAAGTTAAAAATCGAGATCTGCTGCGCCATGCTCTCACAACAAAAGATCAAAGCAGCCCCTTTCGCCGAAAATTCATGGCTGACGATTACCCGTGACCCGCAATGCCACTAGGCGACGATACCAAATCTCATCGCCAGAAACACGACATCAGCCGCCGGTCACTTCGACCTCCGCAGCGTCTTGTTTGCCTATTTTTGTAGCACTCACGAGCAAGAATACTCGATCGTTGTAGTAGTATATCCCAAGAAAAATTATCAATCCACAAAGGAGTTATGTTCGGACTAGCAAAATACGTGAGCTCATGTTCATGTCATTTTTGCAAAGATGATAGGGGGTTTTGAGATTGATTAACAACTAAAATAAAGAGCAAGTAAATAAGAATAGCAAATAAGAGAAATGACAAGTAAAGAAAATGGGTACTAAAGTTCAAGTATGGAAAAACATGGGATTAGAAACATCCAAGCACACTCGATTCATATTATCATGCAAAATGAATTCAACTCAATTGATGTAGACTAAGGGTGATCACGATAGTATCCTAAGCTCCCTTTCGGGTTACAAAGGTTGTTGATCCATTTTAGACTCCTAAAAGCACTTAAGATCAAAGCCCAACATTAACCCCTTCCATCTAGGTACTAGTTAGATTAAACTCTCCCTTTTTGTGTACTAAGGCCAACGAATGGATTGGTTCCCCTCATTGAATTCAAATATCCTTCGGTCAAACCTAAACTCAATGTTTATTCATGCCTTCCTAATACTATAGAGGGTCGTTTCCGTCTCACTCCAAGCAATACATACATGAACATCATGATAGCATTTAATTACCACAAATAATCCATTGATCAACAATCCATTAAACCAATAAACATTCATGAATAACAAACCATGTCATCACAACATCAAGACAATTAATCTCCATAAATAGAAATCAACATCAATTAAACCAAAAACCAATTTAATCCACATGACAATATAAATCTAATATGCTCTTCATGCTCCTAATCCCACTAGAGGGATTAGCCTATCATGATAAAAGTAACAAAACAAATAAATGATTCATTACAAATATCCATAGTCTAAATCCAAAAGAAAATCAAGAGAGATGTAAATCTTCCCCAATAATTTCTTGTAGGAAATCTTCAATACTCATGGATCTCCAACTCTAGCTCTTGATTTCTTGAGATCTCTCACACCCAATGGAAGGGATAAAGTTTTGATGGAGAATTAATGGAGATGATGAAGATGGATCAAGATGGATGAAGGTGGATGAAGATGATGGTGGAAAATGGAAGAAATGGTGTGTGATGTGTGTGTAGAGGATGAGAATTTCGGATCTGATGTTCAAAGTGTTGAAATGGGGTCTATTTATACCCCATGTGGGCCTTCTAGAAGATTCCAGCAATTTTCTGCGTTTTTGCACCAACACGGCTCGAGCTCCGCCACATGCCCCGTGTTCTAACACAGCGCACGACTCGTGCGCAGCACACAGCCACAGGGGGGGCCGTGTTATGTTTTCTGACGTTGTCGCACGGCTTTCTGGATAGGCACATGCGCGGTGCACGGGCCGTGTGTTTGTACTGGACACGGGTCATGTTCTGCACTCGGCCACAGGCGTGGCGGAGTTGGTGTTTCGAGTGTCAGCGCACGGCCACTTCTTACAGGGCCGTGCGCTATACACGGCCCGTGTTCTTGCTGCCCTGCTTCCTCTTTCACTATTTTGGCTCGTTCTCCCTCGTTTCAACTTCGAATTGAGATCCGTTTTTTCCTACATCTTCCTTATCATGTTTAGCATCAAATTAAAAGTGAAAAAATACTAAAACACATATAAAAAGACACTAAAATGTAGGTGAAAATAGCTCTAATCAATCCCCCAAACTTAAGGTGTTGCTCGTCCCCGAGCAACGAAAATGACAAATCAAAAGGAGAAATTTTCACCTAGAAAAAGACTAAATGAACATAAGCAATAACACATCATTACCAATAATAACTACAAACTATGCTAAGTCATCCTACAACATTAAAATCATGACATGAGAAATTAACAAGTTCAATCAAAAGAGAATAAAGTGTAATATAGTTCCTTTTAAGTCAAAGCCTCACAATGGATATTAATGTCTCTCAACACTCTTTTGAAATAGGGTAAATCACACTCATTAATCGATTGGCTCGACTCGCTATAAGCTTGCTCGCGGACTATATTCACAAACCACCAAAGTTTTAATTAATGATCAAAAAGGTCTTTAATTAGGATGTAATGATAGGCTCTTTGGTATGGTAGGAAGTATATGGATAAGAGTGACTAATCATGTGTAAGTAATCAAAGAGATGGCCAATTTCCTCAACTTCTTCACTTTCTTTTCTTCCTTGCTTATCTTTACAAATCTCAAGCACTATTCATTAACTTCCCTAGGATTGAGTTTCTTTTGTTGCATGCTTCCTTTCTTTGAATTTTGTTTACTTGAGCATTTTGATGTTGATTTGCTCCTTTCTTACTTTGAGGTTGCATGTGCATTCTTGTTTTGCTCTTTTCATCCTTTTTCTTGCTTGTTTACCATGTCCTTTTTCTTCTTTTACTAATCAATCAATCCTTTCTAGCTACCATCTCCTCAATCACCCACACAAAGGTATATATAAGCTTGAATGGGTAATTAAGGCTTGTAATGTGCTAAATTCACAAGAAATAGGCTTATAGGCTCAAAGTGGTTGACTAAGGATGATGTTCAAGGTAGGAACATATATGGCAATGACTATAATAACAAGGATGACCCTAGATCATTTCACTAATCTCCACTAATTGGGCTCGTTCCTATAGTCCTTGAGCAAGTTCTAACTTATCAAACACAACCGATCCACTCATGAAGAAATACCATGTATGCATGGTTGAGGCTCAAATGCTCACAAGCTTGTGCTCGGACCTTAAGGAACTTATTACACCACATTCATCTCAAGATTGAACAAGTTAAGTAAAACATGTCACAATTTGAAAGTGTAGAGATTCTTAATCATAATTTGTCATCACTTATCACCACAACCTATCATCACTCACATTCAAAAATGACTCACGACATCCCTAAACAAACCACCAAACATCCCAAGACAAGAATGAAAATACACACCAAATATAAAAATAAGGACTCAACAAACAAGACACAACAAAAACACAAAACATGCAAAAACACAAAATATCATCATCCATAAGAAAATTAAGCACACATTCATCCCAACCTTTATTGAAAAAGAAATCCTAATATACGAAAGTAAACCTCCCACAAACATAACACATGAAGTAGCATGCTAGTCACAACAATCCAAATCAAAATCAAATCATTTCAAGTAATAAAAATGATAAGGTGTAGAGTACTCCCTCGATAGGCATTTGGTAAGGAAAGCGTTAGCTCCAAGCTCCATCATGCTTCCAATACCTCTCATTCATGCTCAAACACTCAACCAACACCATTATTTCAACAATTTCATTATAAATATGGACTATCATGCACTTCAACACCACCAATCATGCCAAAATCAAACCAATACTCATGAGAAAAATTTTAAAATTTTGCCCAATTTTACAAGAATCATACTCAAGTGGTGAGTCACACCACACACTCTCCCCCCAAACTTAAATCGAAACAAGAGTTGAGACTTAAGTTTGCAAAAAGTGGTGAGACTTACCCTTGTAGTTTCCATTGATTATCTTCTTGTAGAGAAGTAACCGCATCCACACGACTCAAGCTATGCCCACCACGCACTATCACCCCCCAAACTTAACTCGAGACAAGAGTCACGAATTAAGTTTACAACAAATGGTGGAACATGTCAACTTGAATCCATGAAGCATTTCTCTTTTCTTCAATGTGCATTTTTCTCCATGAGCACAATAACCTACAAGTCCAAAATACAAAACAACAAAACCACAACATTTATTGAAAGCACTAAAATAAAGCAATAAAGATAGTGATGGGGTGCCTCCCATCGAGCGCTAAGTTTAACGTCTTCAAGCTAGACGAATTTTGAGCTCATCTTTCAAATAGAGTATCCACAAAGAGGGTCTCCCTTTGTGATGGATCCACATAGTGCTTCACACGATGACCATTAACCAAGAACTCTCCCCCGTTCTCATCCATAACCTTTAGAGCTCCCCCATCAAGTACTTCATTTACCACATAAGGTCCTCTCCATTTGGACTTCAACTTGCCCGGGAAAAGTCTTAGTCGAGAATTGAATACCAACACCTTTTCACCCTTTTCAAAGCTCTTTTTCCTCAAACGAGCATCATGCCACCTCTTGGTTTTCTCCTTAAAAATCCTTGAGTTTTCATAAGCATTTTCTCTAAATTCATCAAGCTCATTCAATTGTAAGAATCTTACCTTCTTCGAAGCTTTCATGTCAAAATTCAACTTCTTAATGGCCCAATAAGCTTTATGCTCTAACTCCACGGGAAGATGACAAGACTTGCCATAGACAATTTGAAAAGGAGACATACCAAGAGTGGTCTTGAATGCGGTTCGAAAGGCCCACAATGCATCATCAAGTTTATTTGACCAATCCTTTCTACTCACACTCACTGTTTTCTCCAAGACTTGTTTGATTTGTCGATTAGAAATTTCAGCTTGACCATTCGTTTGAGGGTGATACGGAGTAGACACTCGATGCTTCACTCCATAAGTCTTGAGAATGTTCTCCATTAGCTTATTTATGAAGTGACTACCCCCATCACTTACCAACACTCTAGGTACTCCAAATCTTGTGAAGATATGCTTCTTTAGAAACCCCATGACCACTCTAGCATCACTTGTTCTTGAAGGTATGGCCTCAACCCATTTTGAGACATAGTCGACCGCCAATAGGATGTATAGGAATCCATTAGATTGAGGAAATGGTCCCATGAAATCGATGCCCCACACATCAAATATCTCCACTTCTTGAAAGCTCTTAAGGGGCATCTCATCCCACTTGGAGATTCCTCCCATCCTTTGACATCGATCGCAACCCTCTACAAATTTCTTACAACTCTTGAACAAAAATGGCCAATACAACCCCGATTGTAAGGCTTTTGCAGCGGTCTTTTGAGCTCCAAAATGGCCTCCACTAGGTGAAGAGTGGCAAAACTCCAACACACTATTCCATTCTTCCTCGGGCACACATCTTTGCACAAGAGAATCATTACACATCTTGTACAAGAATGGATCATCCCACAAGTAACTTTTAACATCATGAAAGAACATCTTGGATTGATACTTATTAAGCTCATAAGGCCTCCTTCCACTAGCCAAGTAATTCACATAGTCCGCATACCACGGGCTTCCTTCTTGCTCTACTAAAGCCTCAATTTGATAGCAATCACACCTCAAGATCTCTTCATCGGGAAAAACCTCCTTGATTAACTCATAAGTACTTTCACAATGCTCCCTCGACTCTAACCTTGAAAGATGGTCGGCTACCACATTCTCCGTGCCCTTCTTATCTCTCACTTCAATATCAAATTCTTGAAGAAGTAGTACCCATCTTATCACCCTTGGCTTTGCATCCTTCTTTGCCATGAGATACTTGATAGCGGCATGGTCGGTGTATACAATAGTTTTCGTTCCTACCAAATAAGGACGAAACTTATCAAATGCGTATACTACCGCCAAGAACTCTTTTTCGGTAGTAGTGTAGTTCCTTTGAGCCGCATCAAATGTCTTGCTTGCATAGTAAATGGCTCGGAATTTTTTCTCTCTTAGTTGCCCCAAAACCACTCCAAGAGCTACATCACTTGCATCACACATCAATATAAATGGCTCCTTCCAATCGGGGGTGATCAAGATGGGTGATGAAATCAAAGCTTCCTTTAGCACCTGAAAAGCATTTAAACAATTATCATCAAACTTAAATGGCACATCTTTTTCAAGGAGATGAGATAGAGGTTTAGAAAATGAAGAAAAATCCTTGATGAATCTACGATAGAACCCGGCATGACCAAGGAACGATCGTACTCCCTTCTCATTTGTTGGCGGTGGAAGCTTCTCTATAGCAACAACTTTGGCTCGGTCAACTTGCTATCCCTTTGAAGAGATGTGATGTCCAAGTACAATGCCATCATTTACCATGAAGTGGCACTTCTCCCAATTCAACACTAAATTAGTGTCTTGACATCGCTTTAAAACAATAGCAAGGTTAGACAAACAAATATCAAAAGAAGAACCAAATACAGAAAAGTCATCCATGAACACTTCCATTATATTCTCAATTAATCCTTCAAAGATTGCCATCATACACCTTTGAAAGGTGGCCGGTGCATTGCAAAGTCCAAATGGCAATTTTTGAAAAGCAAATATTCCATAAGGACAAGTGAAAGCGGTCTTTTCTTGGTCTTCGAGTGCTATGAGAATTTGGTTATACCCGAAATACCCATCAAGAAAGCAATAAAACTCATACCCGGCCAACCTATCCAACATTTGATCCAAGAAAGGTAAGGGGAAGTGATCTTTACGTGTGTTTTCATTAAGCTTCCTATAATCAACACACACACGCCACCCCGTCACCGTCCTAGTGGCTATGGTCTCATCTTTCTCGGTCTTCACTATAGTCATACCCCCTTTTTTAGATACTACATGCAACGGGGCTCACATAAGGGCTATCACTAATAGGAAAAATCATATCAGAGTCTAACCACTTAAGAACCTCTTTTTTTACCACTTCTTGCATGATAGGATTAAGTCTTCTTTGGTTTTGAACACAAGCTTTCCCTTCATCCTCAAGCCTTATCTTATGCATGCAAATTGTTGGACCAATTCCCTTCAAATCATCAATACACCAACCAATAGCCGACTTATGCTCTTTAAGGACCTTAAGCAATTTATCAAGTTGACTAGAGGTTAGAGATGATGATACAATTACCGGATATGTCTCATTTTCACCAAGGTAAGCATAAGTAAGATGATCGGGTAGAGGCTTCAACTCCACCTTCTTTTTCTTTTTCTCTTCTTGCTCGAGTGGATCTCTAAGTGGTAAGAACTTTTCATTTCCCCTTGAGATGGCGGCTGCAACCTCTTGAGCTTCATTACAATCACCTAGATCAAGCAAACAATTAATCAATTCTTCATTTAAATCAAGAGAAGTAGTAGAAATATTAGAAAGAGATAGAGAATTGTTCAAGCAAAGTTCAAGTGGATCCTTGGTTACAATGGAAGGCCAACTCTCCTCGACACTTCCCTTTACAACATCCACACTTTTACATTCTTC
This sequence comes from Pogostemon cablin, assembly GCA_023678885.1. NCBI lineage: Eukaryota > Viridiplantae > Streptophyta > Magnoliopsida > Lamiales > Lamiaceae > Pogostemon > Pogostemon cablin. The sequence continues at coordinate 25,574,688 of CM042961.1, read as the reverse complement.
ATCATTCATTGGATATTGCATGGCCTTGTGTAGAGAGAATACCACTTCCTCATCATTAACTCTCAACTTCAATTCTCCTTTTTAAACATCAATAAGAGCTCTCCCGGTAGCAAGAAACGGTCTCCCAAAAATCAATGGCACATTTTCATCCTCCGCCATGTCTAGAACAACAAAATCCACCAGAAAGATGAACTTATCAACTTTTACCAACACATCTTCAACTACTCCTTTTGGATGTGTCATAGATCGATCCGCCAATTGAAGTGTGATGGAAGTTGGCTTTACTTCACCTAACCCAAGCTTCTTGAATATGGAGAGAGGCATTAGATTAATGCTTGCACCGAGGTCACAAAGAGCCTTGTTCTTCTTGTTCTTTCCAATTTCACATGGTATAATGAAACTACCTGGATCCTTCAATTTTTGAGGAAGTTTCCGTTGTAGAATGGCACTACACTCTTCGGTTATATTAACCGTTTCATTGTCCACAAGACTTCTTTTCTTTCCCATGATGTCCTTCAAGAAACGAGCATAATGAGGCATTTGATCCAAAGCATCGGCGAAAGGGATATTGATTTGAATCTTCTTGAAGATTTCAAGAAACTTTTTGAACCTCTCATCCAAACCCTTCTTCAAGAACCTTTGAGGAAAAGGAACCGGTACTTGAGTCTTGGGTATTCCCCAACTATCTCTTTCAACTTCAACTTCCTTTTCCCTTAACTCCTTTGCCTTCTTCCACTTTGGAATTCTCTCTATCTTCTCTTCATCTTTCTTTTGCTCAACAATTTCTTTTTTCTTGCTTACTTCCTCCATTTCAATCTCTTCTTGCACCAACCCTTCTTCAACCTTGCTTTCCACTTCCCTTTCAATGACAATACTATCTTCTTTAGGCATAGGAGGTTCCTCATACTCTTTTCCACTTCTAAGAGTGATAGCTTTGCAATCTTCTTTAGGATTAGTTACCGTGGTAGATGGAAACTTTCCTTGTTGGTGTTGAGATCCCACGGAAGAAGCAATTTGACCCATTTGATACTCAAAAGCTCTCATCCTATTGTCGGATTTCTTCTCATTTTCCTCCATTCTAGCCTCCATCTTTGCATCTCTTTTTTCCATGTAAGCCCTTGTGTCTTTCATGAATGCCATCAATGTCTCTTCCAATGATGATTTCCCCTCTCCATTTGGCGGCTTAGCACTCGGATCGAATCCCGGAGGATATGACACGGCGGCTTGAGGATTAGAGTAAGAAAGATTCTCATGCTTCCTCGGAGCTTGATAATTTCCACTTGATTGATTGAAATTGCTTCCCCGAGCTTGTCCTTGATATCCTCTTTGAAAATTACCTTGATTAGAAGGATAATTACCTTGGAAATTCCCTTGGTAATTTCTCCTATCTAAGTAGGCAACATCCTCTATACTTTGCATAACATGGCTCTCATCATTCACAATAGCACTTGTGCTTCCCCCTTGACTTACTCCTTGAGTGATCAAATTCAATTGCTTTGTTAAAGCTTGAATGCTCTCATTGAATTCTTTCATGCCTTCACTTTGGAACACATCACTCTTCACTTTGTTCACACTTTCCACTTGAGCTACCTTTCCAAATGCATAACCTCCCATTACTCGCTCGGAAGGCCATTGATAAGCATTCATCGCAATGTCTTCAAAAATATCCATGGCTTTCATAGCATCCACTCCAAATATAGACCCTCCGGATGAGGCATCTACATGCATCCGATGTTGTCCACTCAACCCTTGATAAAAGAAAGCCACTTGTTGATTCTCTTGAAAATCATGTTGAGGACACTTTCGGAGCATCTCTTTGTAGCGTTCCCATGCTTCATAAAAATTTTCATCCGGAAGTTGCCTAAATTGAGTGATAAGGCTTTTCAATTGGAGAGTCTTTGAAGGAGGAAAGTACTTGTTTAGGAACCTTTGCTCAAGATCTTCCCATGTATTACAACTTCCCAAAGGAATTGTATTGTACCATGCTTTAGCCTTGTCTCTTAAAGAAAAAGAGAACAACCTCATTCGAATAGCATCCTCCGACACTCCCTTCATCTTGACGGTATTTGCAACCTCCAAGAAAGTAGATAGATGAGTGTTCGGGTCTTCAAGAGGACCTCCCCCAAACTGATTTGCTTTGACCATGTTGATCAATCTGGTCTTGATTTCATAATCATTGGCTTGAACCGGAGGAACCATATTGTGCACGGCTCTCGGTTGGAAGTAATCCCGAATTGCTCTAGGCCTTGGCAACTCTTGTTGTTGAAATATCCTTTGAGCTTCTTGATTGGCAAGCAATTGCATATACTCTTGATTTTGAGCAAAGAAATTCCTCATTATCTCCGCTTGATTCTCTTGCACTCCTTCTTGTACCCCCCTTTGATCTTGTAAAGGATCTTGGGGTGGGTCATAATTAACATTGTCTCCCCGTTGATTCTCCATTTTTGTTCCTTTTCTAGCTTTACGCCTCTCTCGCTTCCTTTGTCGTGCGGTCCTTTCAATCTCCAAATTCAAAGGAATGATCGATTGATTTCCCTTTGATCTTGTGATCATAAAACACCTACGAAAAGTCAAAGAGTGAGACCACAAACACAAATAGTAAATAAAATAAAATAAAATAAATCCTTATCAAGAACAACTAAAACAATAACACAGTACTCGACTAGTCCGTCAAACTCCCCTTTGGCAACGGCGCCATTTTCTTGTTTGCCTATTTTTGTAGCACTCACGAGCAAGAATACTTGATCGTTGTAGTAGTATATCCCAAGAAAAATTATCAATCCACAAATGAGTTATGTTCGGACTAGCAAAATACGTGAGCTCATGTTCATGTCGTTTTTGTAAAGATGATAGGGGGTTTTGAGATTGATTAACAACTAAAATAAAGAGCAAGTAAATAAGAATAGTAAATAAGAGAAATGACAAGTAAAGAAAATGGGTGCTAAAGTTCAAGTATGGAAAAACATGGGATTAGAAACATCCAAGCACACTCGATTCATATTATCATGCAAAAGGAATTCAACTCAATTGATGTAGACTAAGGGTGATCACGATAGTATCCTAAGCTCTCTTTCGGGTTACAAAGGTTGTTGATCCATTTTAGACTCCTAAAAGCACTTAAGATCAAAGCCCAACATTAACCCCTTCCATCTAGGTACTAGTTAGATTAAACTCTCCCTTTTTGTGTACTAAGGCCAACGAATGGATTGGTTCCCCTCATTGAATTCAAATATCCTTTCGGTCAAACCTAAACTCAATGTCTATTCATGCCTTCCTAATACTATAGAGGGTCGTTTCCGTCTCACTCCAAGCAATACATACATGAACACCATGATAGCATTTAATTACCACAAATAATCCATTGATCAACAATCCATTAAACCAATAAACATTCATGAATAACAAACCAAGCCATCACAACATCAAGACAATTAAACTCCATAAATAGAAATCAACATCAATTAAACCAAAAACCAATTTAATCCACATGACAATATAAATCTAATATGCTCTTCATGCTCCTAATCCCACTAGAGGGATTAGCCTATCATGATAAAAGTAACAAAACAAATAAATGATTCATTACAAATATCCATAGTCTAAATCCAAAAGAAAATCAAGAGAGATGTAAATCTTCCCCAACAATTTCTTGTAGGAAATCTTCAATACTCATGGATCTCCAACTCTAGCTCTTGATTTCTTGAGATCTCTCACACCCAATGGAAGGGATGGAGTTTTGATGGAGAATTAATGGAGATGATGAAGATGGATCAAGATGGATGAAGGTGGATGAAGATGATGGTGGAAAATGGAAGAAATGGTGTGTGATGTGTGTGTAGAGGATGGGAATTTCGGATCTGATGTTCAAAGTGTTGAAATGGGGTCTATTTATACCCCATGTAGGCCTTCTAGAAGATTCCAGCAATTTTCTGTGTTTTTGCACCAACACGGCTCGAGCTCCGCCGCATGCCCCGTGTTCTAACACAGCGCACGACTCGTGCGCAGCACACGGCCACAGAGGTGGCCGTGTTGTGTTTTCTGACGTTGTTGCACGGCTTTCTGGACAGGCCCGTGCGCGGTGCACGGGCCGTGTGTTTGTACTGGACACGGGTCGTGTTCTGCACTCGGCCACAGGCGTGGCGGAGTTGGTGTTTCGAGTGTCAGTGCACGGCCACTTCTTACAGGGCCGTGCGCTGTACACGGCCCGTGTTCTTGCTGCCCTGCTTCCTCTTTCACTGTTTTGGCTCGTTCTCCCTCGTTTCAACTCCGAATTGAGATCCGCTTTTTCCTACATCTTCCTTATCATGTTTAGCATCAAATAAAAAGTGAAAATCTTAAGTTTAAGCTCATTCACACAAATTTCAATAAAAACACAAAACACAACCAAATAACATATAAAATACGGATAAAATAATACGAAAACACATATAAAAAGACACTAAAATGTAGGTAAAAATAGCTCTAATCATCGCGCTCGCTGCTGTCGCTGGAAATTGAGAAGCCACACAGACGTCAATCGTCACCTCCACGAGCCACCCCTTCGCCCATTCACCGGCAGTTCACCGCTGCAAATTTGCCATTACCCGTCACGAGTGAGAAGCTGCCGCACGCTACCTTTGTTGACGCGTTCCACCTTCAGCCACATCACCACCTAATGCTGGGAACGCGAACGCATCACAAGCAGCCGCTCGGCCGCTCCTGGAAATTCACACTATCGCCTCTTCACACAGCCGCCACCATCCATCGGCAACCACGCCGAAAGCCATCCCCTCGGCTGCTCACCGCAGCTCACCGACGATCGCCAGCCGCCGATCTCGGTCACCGCATCGCCAGATCCGCTCGCCATCAACCACTCTCCTTGCTGCTCCACGCGAACTGCTCCGGTTGCCTCGTTACCGCTTCAAAGTCACCGCCACACGCTGCTGCCCAGATCTCATCGCGCTCACCAGAAGCCAAGACCGCCCTTCGCCGACTCATCATCGCGAAGCCATCTCCACCCGCCACTAGATTCGCCGTCCCCAATTGCCATATGCACCGGAGCCCGTCGCCACCCTCTACGGGCAATCGCCCATCAGCTGCCGCAAGACTTGATCTCGGCGCGAGCCAGCCACTCCCTCACACGAGGTCACTATCTGCTCGTTGATCCTCATGCCGGAGTTTACTCCCCGCGTTGATTCCATTAGCCCCATTGATCGCGAACCACGGCGACTGCCAACACGAGCATCCGTCATTGGCTTTGTTCTAGCCGAACGCCGTCAAGTCACGCCGCTCACGTTCACACACAACTGGTAACCGAGGGACAATCTGAGGGGCAACTGGGCTCAGTCTCAATTTCATCATCAGATTACTACTGATTGCACTGATGCTCAGCCTCAGTTTCATCATCAGACTACTATTGATCATGCTCATTAGCAGTTACCAAGGGACAATCGTTAAGGGACAAATCGTTAAGGGACGACCGTAAAGGGACAATCGAGGGACAACCGAAAAGGGACAATCGTTAAGGGACGAGATTCGTTGGACATTCATTCGAAAAAGAAGAAGGACGAAGCTTGACAGGAAGAACACAAATATATAGCAAGCATACAGTATATGAAAAAAAAAATAGAAAAAGCAAAGCAAAAGCATACAGTAATATAAAGAGGCAAAAAAAAAGTGAAGAAAAAAAAATCAGAACTGTAAGTGTTTTACGTTCTGTGGATGAATAAATCAAAGGCACTGGATCCTTCTTATATAGTGGAGAGGTTGCAGCAAATTATGAAAATTTTGCATGATTGAAATATTGAGAGATTTCAAGAGATCTCTTTTATTTGGAATAAAGATTTGTAAATCATCAAATCTGCTATCTCCCATAATTTTGATATCAAGCAGTGAAGGAAGTTGATTTGGACCTAAGAAGATAAATTGGGCTACTTGAAAAAAAAGTTGGGCCAAGAAGAAAAAAAGTTATTACTTGGATAAAGTAATTTCTCAAGCCCAAAATTACAAATGTAAGAAAAAAACTTTTGCGATTCCTTCACATTAAGACGTGGCATCCGTGAAACAAATTGCAAGGGAGCATTTGTAAGCAATTAAAGTTTACGGTCCAATTAAATGGCGACATGTGGATTTTATTAATTAAATATTAATTTATTTTGGAATTTAAATAAATTAATTCCTAAAGTAAATTAATAAATAATTTGGGCCCAACAAATTAAATGGAGCTTAAATTAAATGAGGTCTGGCCCAAGTCAAATAAGCCCCAAATTAAAGGAGGTCTGACTGAAGTCAAACAAGCCCATACAAATTAAATCAGGCCCAAATAAAATAGGCCTGATTACAGCCCAAACAAGTGGAGGCCCAAGCCCGCAGGATATGGCCCAAATAACTCTGGACCAATCAGAATGCAGGACATTTATGAGGGGGTCTTCACCTCTCACCTATATAAAGGGGTCTCCTCCATTCATTCCATACACACACTGAAGCATCTGAAGACACAGACACTCTGAAGAGATTGAAACACGAGCAACGCTCCTCAGGATCTTCGAGACAAGAACGGCAAACGACCCGGGATTAAAGTGCTAAGCCCCCAGATCGAGTGTTTTGCATACGTTAAGTTTTTCAGGATCTTCAAGACAAAAACAGCTACGACTCGGGATTAAGGTGCTGAGCCCCCCAGATAGAGTATTTTCACATCAAATACGTTTAATCCAAACAAAGGCTCGACGCCTCTGGATAAACGTTACAAAGTCCTAAATTCGAGCTCGGACAAGCTTCAATTGAAGATCCGACTCCACACACGCTGTCAACACAGTCAGCGTACACTCCAGTCAACAAAGTCAAAGTCAGCGCAGTCAACACAGTCAGCGCCGTCAACCCAACCAGTCAAAGTCCAAGTTGGTTCGAGAGAGAAGAATCAGAGGATCGATAGAGATTATTTCCTAAATTATTAAGTTCAATCCATCCGGATTATCATTGTAATTCTTTTGTGTTTATTTTATTATAAATACAATATTTGTTGTTACAATTACCCTTACAATGTGCTGCACATAATTGTTTGTGTGCAGCATAAAAATTCATGTGCAATAAAAAAAGTGTGCAGCAAATGTTATGTGCAATAAAAAAAGTGTATGCAGCAAAAAAAATGGGTTTTGTGGCGGCGGTCCCGCAGTGGGTGGGAGAGGGGTTTAAGATTTATGATTTAAAAGTGTATGCGATTATAATGAATTAAGGTTATATTTGGTATTTTACTTTAATATTTTGTATGTGAGAGTAATTTTTTTAAATCAATGTCTCTCACAGTAATTATGGGTACAAAGTGTGTACATATGAGTAATTTTTCTAATTATCCCAAAAATAAGTCAAAAATTTATTTTTCTTAAACTCCATAATTAGAGTAACGTAAAGATGAATTTGGGATATAGGGAGTAACATTAAAAATAATAATAATAATAATATAAATAGAAAGAAAGAAAGAAAGAAAAGGTTAATTCGAGATTCAAGCAAGTACAAAGCAGCATATAGTTAGAGATGTTAAACGGGCCAGCCCTAACCCATTAGGGCTGGCCCTAACGGGTTTCGGGTTAATCGGGCTTCGGGCTAAATCGGGTCTGTTTAAACGGGCTATGAAAAGATGAACCTAACCCTAACCCTAACAGGCTACGGGTTAAACGGGCCGGGCTCGCGGGTTGTACGATAAAAAATATTTAAAAAATTATAAATTATAATTTATTATAAATAATATAAAAATTTCAAAATTAACTAATCATTATTTAAAATTTGAGAGAATTAAGATTAATACATGCAAAATATTGTTAAAAGATATAAATTAAAAGAATTTGTGATAATTAAATTAATCTTAATATATTTATTCAAGTATTATTTTATTTATTAGAGAAAATTTTGGGTTAGAGTAAGAAAAAAGATGAGAAAGAGATGAAAATTAAAAGATGGTGAGAGTTTGTCCAACGATGGGTTGGGAGTAGGGTGGGATTGGGTGGTCGATGTATAGATATGGGTGTTAAAATTAATTAAACATAATAATAATTTCCAACCCTACGGGCCGGCCCGGTTAGCCCACGGGCCAACCCTATTAGCCCACGGGTTAATCGGTTCGGGCCAAAAAGCCCAGATGTTAAACGGGCTCAAAATTCTTGGCTCTAACCCTAATTTTTTTTGGGTTAATCGATTTGGACCCACGGTTTACGGGCTTATTAACAACTCTACATATAGTGGGCCATCATGACGTCCGTACTGAATTCTGTGATTCGAACGCACCGCATATTCCTGTGAGAAACATCTCACCGGGCCCAACCTCCAACACAGGATAATTAGAAGAGAGATGGAGATCAGAGATGCCATCATGCCAACACCATAAGGTGTGTGTCGTGTGTGTGTATGAGAGAGAGAGAGAGAGAGAGAGCTGAGTCAGGCGTGAACTGTTATCGTCACTTTCAGCACAACCAGAAGTTGGAAAAGTCAAGTTCGAAATCCGCTCAAATCACTCAGAAAGAGGTAAGTTGGAAAAGTTTAAGTTGGAAAAGTTTAAATCTCTGCAACCTAGAAAAGTGAATATAGGGAAACCCAGCCAATCTTAAAGAACAAGAGTATCTACCAACGATTTCTCGAGAAATGGTGTATCAATGTATTAATCTTGTGGCGGCACAATCACCACCACCAATGCTACTTCATCCGCCCACACCCAGGTCTCCTCCCCATCTTACATCTTCTCTGTGTTTCATATCTTTTCCTCAAAATTGGTTTACCCCTTCTCCATTTGATGATTCTTTGCCGTTATCTCGTTGATATTGTACTATTTAATTGCCAATGTGCTATCAGTTTCCCTTTTCTTAAATTAGATAATTGGGATTGGGAGTTTTGCGGTTGGGATTGTGAGTAATGCCCTTGAAAGATTTTCAATTCCAGTTTCGAGCTTCATACAGCAATCTCCATTATTTCCTGAATCGATTTAAGTTGCTCTTGAAATTTCTGAAGCTAATTTTGTCAAATTGCTGGCTTTAGTTTGCTGCTTAGAAGTACCTGTTTCAGTGAATCTTTCCCCACCAGACATAATGCTGATATTTTTATTTAAAAATTTAAGGCAAACAACTGTTTGAACTGGGTTCACATAGTTAGTTGTGTAAAGCTTAGTAGTTTATGTCATATATATACTAGGGGTTTAATGTTTATTCTTAGGGTTCAGAATATTTAAGGGTATAATTTTCTTTATAATTTTTAAATAGCTCTTTATTTAAATGTAGAAATGCAACTTTACAAGCTTGTAATTGAATTTACAGTTTCTGGAGATTTTGTTTTCCTTGGCTTCATAGACTTCATTTCATATAAAATAAAAGAAGCTATGAGCAAATATCAAATTCCTCTAGATCCTAAATTACAAATGACAATGTTAATATGCATTCGCTATCTTTTAGCATATGTTATGAGCACATGTTGGTCTCCCTGTGCAAATTATCTGGCTCGTCTCGCTCATCATGTGTTGTGAAATGCTAAGTTCTCACTGTTGTAACGCTCACTGTTGTAAACTAGGAGAATGCCAAGAAAAGGCATGTCAAACTGCTGTATTGAGCAACCAATATCTATAAATTTTGGAGTTAAGCAAGCAATATCAAGTCTTGCAGCGTCAGTAATAATATTATCTCAGACAAACCTGGTTAGTGCCTATTTGCTATATTGATTCGTCATTGTTGCATCACTCCGTTATTTCCCCAAGAGAAAAAAACTTGTGTTCTTTGTATATGGTTAAAAAGTGTTTCAGCAGCATTGTCTTTACATTGTGTAAGCACCGTGATTGTGTAGGAAATAGCCTAACTTTTTCCCTCAAATGTAAGCATCAAACCTTAAGCATACCTTTCATAATTTTCTGAAATCTTTTAGTTTAGTTAGAGAGAAATGCAATAATATTTTCTTTAGTTATAGTGGATTATATAACTCACTTCGCATCATAGGTTTCTAGTCTACGAATGCTTTCCTAGATTTTCATTGGACTACTATATTAAAGTAGATATTTAATTCGAATCTATTATAAGAGTAGTTCTGTGTTAATATGTTTGTACTGCTGCTGAAAGAAGTTGATCAACAATATCAAATTAATGTTTTAAGGGGAAAAATCACAAAAGGTCTTGTAACATGGAGTGAATCTGCAATCAGTACTTTAATTATCTAAATTATAAATTTTGGCCATTTTAAATCCAATTTTTGTCCTTTTTTATTCGGAAATTCTAAGAAGTCACCAGAAAATTGTACATGCTAAGCACGTTACGCCGAAATTTTGGTATATTATGCTTTGAATTCAATTTTAATCATTTATCTATCTAATTTAACAATTTTCACATTTCATCAGTCAATTTTATCAATTTAAGTTCTTTTTCAATTAATTTTGTTTTGAAAATTACTAAAATAATATGTAACTTTTTTTAATATTTAATATTCTTAAAAATATACAAAATGAAAATTATGAATTTAATTTTTCATAAAATGTCTTGGAAATCTTAAAAATTCTAAAAAAAATATTAATTTTTTTTTCTAAAAATTAAGAATATTTTTCTAAATTTTCATAAATATTAAAAAATCAGAAAATTTTGTATATGATATTTAAATTTTATGAAAGATGTTTAAGAATTTTGAAAAGTTATTTAGAATTCCAAAAAAATTAAATTTTTAATATTCAAAAATCAATGGAAACATCACTTTGATGGTATGTAAAATGGTTAGATATATATATGTGGATCAATGTAATTTTTTCCTCCCAATTTTTATAATTTTGAAGTATCTTTTTTTCAGAATTTTGAGTAGTTTTTTTTTTATTAAATATATTTCTGGAATTTATTATTTTAATATATTTTGAAGATATAAATAATATTTGAGAATTCTTGCACATTTTTCAGAATTTCAAAGCATATTTAGATTTCTTAAATAATTTTTTAAAATTGTAAAGATTAAAAAAAAATTCAAAACTTTTAATCAACTTTTTATATTTTTTTCTTAATTATAAAATGTCTTTTTAGAAATTTTAAATATTTTTCAGTGCGTAAAATATATATTTTTAGAATTTTTATAATTTTGAATAGTTATATTTAGAAATTTTCAAATATATATTATATAGAAATGGATTAAATTGATACAGTGCGTAGAGAAAAGAATAAAATTTATTAAGTAGATAGGTTAATGACTAAATTGAATTCATGTTGGGCATTCAAAATTTCCGGCATCTCATGCGTAGCACGTGCAATTTTTATTAACTTCTTTTAATTTCCGTACATTACAAAAATAGAAAAAGTGGATAATGAAATGACTGAAAGTGGAATCACCGTAAGTTACAGGACTTTTTGTAAATTTTCCAATGTTTTCATATGTCAATATTATATTCCAAAATACAGAAGAAAGAAAAAGGTTATCCATTTGAAGCTAGTAAGCTACAAGGTTTCCGAGCTTAATTTTTTATGTTGAATGGGCTGTTGCAACATCTCTCTCTTATGGAAATATTTCCCATGCCCAGCTAGCAAGTGCTGCTGATAATAAGTTGATCCTTCCCTCGGAGAGTGATGAGGGAAATGGGATGCTTATGATGATGAGAGGAATGACAGTGAAGAACTTTGATCCAGCCAGATATGCTGGACGATGGTTTGAAGTGGCTTCTCTTAAGCGTGGGTTTGCTGGTCAGGGTCAAGAAGATTGCCACTGTACTCAGGTAGTTGAGACGTTTAGATACCCTACATGGTTAGCAAGTTCTTTACATGTGCATCTATATGCTGCTCATTATTGTAAGTGTAGAAAAGACGTAACAATGAATGTTGGCTGTCTAAAAGTTTTGGTCCCTACTGCCTGCTTATTAGGGGCTGGGATGATTATTGAGATGGATAAGTATTGTATTAAGGGTGTGTTTGCAAACCTAACTTAACTATGAGAATCACTTTTATTTTTGAAAAGCTTTGATTATTAAGCATTTGCAATAACACCCTAATTTTCCTTTAAAGTTTGAAATAGATGGAATCCTTGCATTTCTACAGGTGTAGTATTTGAGTGGCAATGACATCCTGATTTCAACTTATTCATAATTGCAGGGCATTTATACGTATGACATGGATACACCTGCAATCCAGGTGGATACCTTCTGTGTTCATGGAGGACCTGATGGCTATATTACAGGTATAAGGGGAAAAGTCCAATGCCTTTCTGAGGAGGAAAAGGATAAGAATGAAACTGACCTAGAAAGGCAGGAGATGATCAAGGAGAAGTGTTACCTTCGTTTTCCTACTTTGCCATTCATCCCCAAGGAACCATATGACGTGATAGCAACTGACTATGACAATTATGCCCTTGTCTCTGGAGCAAAGGACAAAAGTTTTATACAGGTATATGTAGCGCTAATTGCTATTACTTGACATATTTTTCTGTGTTCAGAGAGCATCCGGTGTAGTTGTTAGAGGCGAACCTCCAAGGAGGCTCGAGCCTTGTACCTATTTTTTTCTGATTTTTTGGTGATTTTAGGCCATGTTCAAGAGCCACACGCTTCTACGCACCACACTGCACCTTTCTTCATCTAAAGTGGCACGCTGCCTCCTATACAAGTGTTCCAATAATCCTTGTTTCATTAGGCATAAAACGTTTTTGTCTCCTATTCAGCCTTTGGGGGGCAAATTGATTTTTATGTCTAGTTCTACTTGATTTAAGATTAGGATTTTCATAAACAAAAATCAAGCCAAAGAGAAACTTATCACCATCCCACTCTAGTGCTAGACCACCAACTAAAGTGAAAAATCAAGTGGGCAAAGGAAAGAGTGTTCAAGTGTTTATATTTAAGACTTAGAGATGATGATTAATATGAAGATATAAAAATTGATTTTTGAGTGTGAAGAGGATGAAGTGGAAGAATTTAATAATAACGATGCTCAATTTGAGGAGGTGAGGACGAGGAGGAGGATGATGGGATGATAATTGATTAGTTTGCTAAACATTCGAAACTTGCTAACGCTTTTAAAGTTTAAGACTTCATTTTATTAGCTTATTATTTATTTGTGTTGAAGATTTGAACTTTGAAGTTGATTATATATGGATGTTCTATGTTTTATCATGTTATTTATTAGTTATTATGTATCATTTTGTGATATAATGTTATTTTTACCTTTATTTAGTTTGGTAATTATTTTGTAAGTAGGATAAACTTATGTATATATTGTAGAAAAATATTAGTCCAGGTTGTATAAAAGGCATGCGCCTCAGGGCCCTTGCGCTGTTCTAGCCTCTCGCTTCTATCAACTATCGCATCCTGTACTTGACATTCTATTTTAAAGTTTAATTTGTTGTGGATCTTAAATGGAGTCATTCTTGTCAGTTTAAGAATTGAGATATTCCAGCAACCTTATATTTGCAATTACTATAAGCATAAGACATTGAACTGTAACTCCATGTTTCTAATTTTTTCATGTTAATCTTGGATGTATTTCTGGACTTTATCCGTTGCTTTAACAGAGCGAAGAGAGATATTTTCACATTTGTGATTTCTGGAAAAAACAATTTAAATGAACTTCCATTTTCACTTTAGCAAAATTATGTCATCTATAAACCAATTGTTAGCCTTGTGATAACTTAACAGTAAATTGGCTTACAATCTTTGGTAGTGTGCATTGACAAGTCACATTAACTGATGCATGAATGCCTGTTTTTTTGCATATGATGGAATATGATGTCCCACCCCACTTTCTGGTTTTCACTTGGCTGAGATATTGCCCAATGTTCAACTACCTTGCCCGAAATAGTTAAACCGAAGCTAGATAAGGATATGGAAGCACTGAAACATCATCTCTGACCTTGAATGTCCAAAATGTTCATCTTACCAAATTATTTTAGAAACCAATTGTCTTCTGGATTCACTATTTAACTTTCTTTAGAAATCATTGCTTTTTGATACCTTCCATCAGTTTCTGTTGATTGCAAACAATATTTTAATTCCATCCTCACTGATCCCATCACATTTAATACTCCATATATTACTTCCCAATAACTTATTACTACAAGTGTTTCAGGTATACTCGAGAACACCCAACCCCGGACCAGAATTCATTGATAAGTACAAATCTTATTTAGCAGATTTCGGGTATGATCCTGACAAAATCAAAGATACCCCTCAAGATTGTGAAGCGAAGTCGAATAGTGAGCTTGCAGCGATGATGTCTGTTCGTGGGATGCAACAAGCTCTGACCAATGAGTTCCCTGATCTTGAACTCAAAGCTCCGGTTGCTTTTAATCCATTTACCAGTGTATTCGATACTCTGAAGAAGCTTATCGAGCTGTACTTCAAGTAGCAATGAAGCATTACTGCCATCTTCTGAAGTTTTGTTTCTTCTCACCATCATCGTATGTATAGTTGTATATGAATACAGAATATATTAGCAATGAGAGAATCTCCCTCATTTTCTGTTCATCATTTCAACTCTGTATATAGTAAGCAAGATATGTTATTTCTTGCTAATTTAATTAATTATTTTTATTTTTATTTTTGTTTATCTTGATAAGGCAATTTCTTGGGATGCAATAAAATTAGTGAAGTTGCCTTTTTCACTGGGGACTTTGACCGAGTCGTAACATCCATAAAATAATTGCGCTTCCAACAGGTGACTTGGTACAAATTACAATTGACTATTTTATGCTCAAAGACTGAACCACCAATGGAAGAAATGTTGTTTCAACTTAGCATCATCATTTGCTATCAAAGATTGTTGTTATTCATTACTTGAAGAAGCAATTGTTGACTGTTGATACTGCCATATTAAGGCTTAATACACATCATCACTAGAATAGTTTGATGATGAGGATGATATGTGTGAAGGACAAGCTGAATTTTGTGAGTTCACATTGGAGAGCTTTTTGTGACAAAGAAAATGAGAAAATTGTAATTGATGAGAATATGAGATGTGTATAGGATTAATGAATATAATAAAAATTTTGGTGGTAGGCTTTGATCTCAATCACTAATTTTGGTTGCTGGCTTTCGATCTTAACTATCCAATTTTGATTTGTGGCTTTTAATCCTGACCATTAAGAATGATTGATGGCTTTCAATCTTGACCATCAAGAATGATTAGTGGCTTTCGATCTCCACCATCTAATTAGTTAGTGGGTTGTGATCTCACTAAATTCATTATAAATAGAGTTTATCATTACTTCATAATTTACATTATCCCAACATATCCTTTTGTCATATATCTAACTTATATATATATAAAAAATGACATCCAAAACTCGCGGCACGAGTTTTACTCAAATCGAAAATATTCATCTTTATGAGTGTTTTCTTGAAATCTCCCAAGATCCTATTATTGATATAAATCAATCCGCAGAAACATTTTGGAATCGAGTTAATCAAGAGTATGAGAAATTGTTACGGAAAATGAGGTCGAAGAACACTTACAAATCATATGTCCTTGATCAAAGCACATGTCTCAAAATTGGTTGGTAGTGTAAAACAAATAGAAATATTGAATCTGAATGATGCATCTGAAAAGAATATTGTAAGTTACATACATGATATTTATTAGTATCATACTATATAATGCCATTGTTTTAACCATTGTATAAACTTAAACTTTGTAGATGATGCGGGCAAAATAATTATTCAAAGAAGACGTTAAGTACAAAAATGTGTTTAAATTTGATCATATTTAGGAGAAGATGAAAGATTATGCAAAGATAGAAACTTCCTTTTAGAATGATGCATCCATTAGTCTCTCATCTCCAGAAATCCAGTTGACCTGTTATTTCTTCATTCAATCTTAACTTGTGTCTAATGATAGAAATGATCAAGATGACGATTCATCCTTGAACCGACCATATAAGGGAATCTGTGTAACAATCTCACACAAGACCTTTCCTAATTTTTATTATATGAGCGAAATTTATTACTTATAACTTTCGATTATAAATATTTTTTAATTTATAAAATGTTGAAAAAAATTAAATGAAAAACAATTAATTTTATTCACATAATAAATTTAATGACAGATTTTTTTTTTGAATATATGAAATTGTAGTAATAATTTTATAAAAATAAAATTTAATTATAAAATTTTAAATTTTATTAGATGAGTGTAGTTTGCCAAAATATAATTTGTTGTTCTTTTTTAAATTCTAAAGATTGGGACTAAATCCCAAATTAAGTAAAGGTCGTGGTTCTTCATGCAAGAAATTCAAAGATGGCATGGAAACTGACGTGGCAAAGATCAACGTCACATCAGCTATTGAGCAACGTTGATTGCCCGATGGTGCAATCAAAGATCAACGTCACATCAGCTATCGAGCAACGTTGACTGCCCGATGGTGCAATTTGCAACATATTCCCTCCGTCCTGCGGTAACGTTTACATTTGCTTTTTGCTCGTAGATTAAGAGATATAATATTTTAATGTGTAGTGAGCTGAGAGAAATAATATTTAATGTGAAGTTGGTAGTTGTATTACTGTAATGTGTGGGCCCTGTATGGAATAATAAATTATTTTGTATGGGTCCAACTTAGATAAAAAGGGAAATGTAAACCTTAACTTGGGACAACCCAAAATGAAAAACGCAAACCTCAATGTGGGACGGATGGAGTACTTCAAAATATATTTTTTCTCTAAATGTCATAAGTTTAGACTAAATTACCACTAAAGTAATGGTTGAGACATTTTCAACAATTAACCCTTTATATTACCATATTTTATTGTTAGTTATTTTTTCTTTTTCTTTTTAAATATGGAAGAAGTGAGAAACATAGCGTTGAAAATCATATGAATTTATTAGTCATATTTTTACTCATATATACATACATATATTAATAAGATCACAACAATTTGAGTTTAACTGAAGCACAATTGCTAGGTTACGTTAACAAAATATTGGTCTGGGAAACCCCATTACAAAGAACAAGAAATGCAGTGCAAAAATCATGCTTTCTGTACAGAGAAACCTAGTATAAAGTCCCTGATTTCTTCGGTGGCAGCTCGATCCAAGGCAGTCCTTCCATCTGCATCCTTGACTTTGTAATTGGCGCCGGCTCTAAGAAGCTCTTCGATCTTGGGTTTATCACCTCAGATGAAGCCAACAAGAGCAAGATGTCAACCGGGTGGATATTCTGGTTCAGAAGAGCCTCCATCTTATCATAGGTACCCTCCACTGCTAGCATCCCCATGTAATTGAAGTACTGTTGAGGAAAAAGGCATTAACATCACCACTTTCTTAGCAAATTAATGCACACAACACAGCGCAGCTAGGATGGTGTATAAACAACTTATCATGGAGTTGAAAGGTTGGTTATAAGCTGTTTACTTTGGATTCAAACAAATTATTAAACCTGGACAGAAGGTTTACTAATTTCTTCGTGTATGAGAATGAATTATTAAGGATATTTGGAATCGGAATGGTAAAAAGCATCGTTAAGGAATTCAATCACAGTGGTTATTGAAATAATGAGAATCATTAAGGAATTTTGATTCACATTAAGCTACACCAAGCATAGAATTGAGAATCAATATGACTGCATTGCCATTGCCATGGAAGAATACCCGAACGAACCACCCCGAAACTACTGTTAATACACTACACGGCATTAAAGTAGAAAGCAGAACCTGTGGTAAAGCTCGTGAATTAGAAATTTAGGGGACGGTTGTTTAGGGGTATTGGGAGAGAATAATGGGAATGAAAGGGTATTGATTCTCATTCCTCCATATTGGCAGAATGCAATGGAAATTCAAAATCTTCAATCATCCCTATTGATTCAATGACTAACCCCACCATGTCAATCAATTTCATTCCCATTACGATTACTTTAGTTAATGACTCCCATTACCATTCCAAAATTTTGAACCAAGACTAATTAGTGTTCATCCTCTTCAATGCAAGGTTTCTACAAGCAGTAGTGTGTGAATTTTGGGGACTACACATAGAAGGGAGGTGTTAAGATGATGACACTTGCTTCCAAAAACTCAGCAACAAGTAAATTAAACTTGGATCATCACATCACATCACATCACATAATCAAATGAGTTGCTATTAAATGCAGAGAGTGTACAATAACAAAACCTAGCAGTGATTAAGGAATGGAGTGATAGACCTGTTCGACATCGTCGCGATCGAAATCATCGCGGCGCTGGCTTCCATAGATTCCGGCTCCTTCAGCATCGACGCCATTCTTGCCGAACCTAAACCAGCAAGTGCTTCTCCACCCAGCTTCCTCCCCTCCTCCTGCACCATCCAACGCTCCTTCCACAACCCACAAATCTCGATTTCAGAACTGAAACAGCAGGAATTACAGGTCTCGGGGAGAATTGGAGATACAGTGTAGAGGGAAGTATTGATGCACCCATTGCTCTAAACGGGGACGGATCCAAGAATTCCGTAGGGCCCAATTTATTAGTAACGTTATAGTACTCCCTCAATTTCGGTAAATTTTTCACTTTAACTCTAAATATAGAGTTTAAGAAATGTTGTTTTTTAATCAATTTTATTGATTTTTACGATATTTTGTGGTATTTTTAAGCGACAAATTGAAAATAAAATTATGTAAATTAATTGAGAGTGACATTTTTTAAATATGATGTATTAAGAAAATATTTATTTGAAGAGTATAATATAATAAATAAATGAGAGAAAAGTATATAAAATAAAAATAAATAAAATTACAGGAATTGAATAATTTATAGGATGAATGGATTAAAATACTTGTAAAATTTGGAATATTTGATAACAAAAGGAGAATCAGATGATTTAAATTTATTTATAAATAAATTAAATACTTTAAATAGGAGAAATAAGAAAAGAGGGTGTAAATTAGTTTAAAATATTAATCAATAGGGAAAATAAATATTATGAAAGTAACATACAAAATATATTAAATAATAATAAAAGAAATAGGAAAAGTGATAAAATAGGCAAAAAAAATCGAATTAAAAAAAGAAAAAAAGGAAAAATTAAATATTATGAAAGTAACATACAAAATATATTAAATAATAATAAAAGAAATAAAAGTGATAAAATAGGCAAAAAAAAATCGAATTAAAAAAAAGAAAAAAAAAAGGAAAAATTAGAATAGATGAGCGCATGCCGTGGGATTTGATTCCGAAACCTAAGCATTGATAACAGAATCCGTAACCACTGAGACAAGCACTAGGAATATAAAATTTTTTAACCATATTTATATATCAAGGTAAATTTATTTCAGGGGGGACCAATAACCCCCGTGCCCCAGTGTAGCTCCGTCCTTGGCTCTAAACCACCGACTCTTATCCTCTCTCTCACCTTTTATCCAATCCTCTTTTTGTCGTATTATACATTTTCAAAGTGGGCCGGTACGTTGCCGGTATCCGGTTAAATTTCCCCGCCCTGCTCCACATTTTCTAGCCTAGCCATGTTTCCGTTGAACACTTCCAGGTAGGTCTCACCAATTCCTCCAGGTATCTCGTCGGCAAAATGACCGGAATTTCCCTCGGAATATACCCGCTTTCGCCGGATCTTCACCGATTCTTTACCCTCCGGCGACCCCTGACCCCAAACCCTCAATATCGAGATAATTAGTTACCATTCAAGAAGAGCGACATGAGATTAGATTCTAAGAAATTCGAGTTAGGAGTTTTGTCATGGTTTAGCCAACTGTGGGAGATGCAATACTGGGGATATGTTACCAGCGGAGGCACGAGGGAAACCAACAAGGCTTGCTGCTCGGGTGGGCTTGCTATAAAATACTCGCTCCGTCCCAGGCTAAGAGGGCATAAGGTCTCTGGCCCTCATTACACGGAGTATCTTTTACCTTCATAATTCTGTTTCAAGGAATTTCTTTAATGCTAATTTTGTCTCAGGAGCCAGATGGGATATTGTACACATCAAGAGAGTCGCACTACTCTATTTTCAAAGCACCAACAATGTTTAGAATGAAATGCATTGTGAAAATCACTGGAGAAATTGACTGCAATCACCTCAAGCAAAAGATTTTTCTCAACAAGATAAACCTGCCATCATCAATCTTAATATTGGTACTTTATTCATATTTATCTCTACCTTCTGATCTTATGAATATAATTGAGTTTGTGTGTAATTTAATTTAATTTAATTAAATAGGGACAACTTTTAAAGGAGGTATTGATAATGTTAATGATGTGATAAGGAGCTTGGACCTGAGTTCTGCTTATTTCTTGAATTTTCTCACGATATTATCTTTGTTCACTTATTTTACTTAGGATTACTATATGCTATGTATTTTCTGTTACTCAGTGGTTGAGCTGCATTTTCTCTCGCTGAGATTATAACTGAGAAGGTGAGTTACAACTTACGCTCTACGATATCACTAAACAAAGTATGCATGTAAATAAAATCTATTTATGTAATATTCTTCTTGCATTTTGTGTTTAAGTTACATGGTAAGCTCTCTTTGCTGCTTCTGAAACTGATGGCTTTACCTTCTTCGTGTTTCGCTGTATACCATAGATGTTCAAATGAAGATGTCTGTACTAATATAGTAAACAGGGAAATTAAAATTTTAAATCTTAAATTGATACTTGGAAGTAATCAACAGTTGAACCCATTACAAGAATTAATTGCTAATCTTATTATCAGTGTGTTAGTGTATGTTTTCATTTGTAGTAAGTTGTTCTATTTCAATCGAAGGGAATAAGCTCTTACCATCTTTCTACATGGATACTGAAGAAGACCGGACCCTTTCTTTTATTGCTTTCTTTCCATCTTCACGTTTCATTGAAGAAGACTTGTTTTGAGTACCTATTTATTTTCTATTGGTATGTATGGTATTTATTTTTATTTTCTATTTATTTTCTACTGGTTGACAAAACCTGGTGTAGGATGAAGGCATTCAGTGTTTTCAGTATAGTCATACCAGCACTTATTTTGGTTTAAGCTTTTGCATTCTTCGTTCCATCTAGCTCCATTTCTTTTACATAGAAAATTTTAACTTCCACGCTCCTTTTCTTTGAAGGTTTTTGTTCGGTGAGTTCTTCCCCTCATTTGATGGCATAGTTGATAGTGTTATATTGCAATTCTCATTAAAGAAAGGTGCACCCCATATAATCCACTGAAATCAGAAAACTGTAGTGTCAGAAATGGTCTTTTTCAAGATCTGAAATGGAGTAATTATTTTCGTTATTTAATCCTTTGATATCACTCTTGAGTTGAATGCTGGCTAAAAATCATTTATCTGATGTGATGCACAGTAAGGCCATTGATTTGAGGGCTACCCGGCTTCATGTTTGGTCTGTGAACAAGGGAGCTACAACTCTTAGAGCACTTCTGAAGGGACTAAATGAATGCAATGGCATTGTGCTTGTTGTTTTCAATATGTAAAGTCACTCTGCTTCCATCAAACTTTCCAAGCTTGATATAAATATGTATTAATTCATCAGGATGTCTCATTCTAAGAGCAACTTCAATGACATAGATTAATCCTGTGTGTTAGATTGCTTCCACATTCTGCTTTGAGAAAAACATATCTGGGAAGCTTCAAAACTTGGTTGATCATACAAAGCATACTATTGTTTGTCATTGGAAGCTTCAGATTTTAGGTTTCTGATGTAATTGATACTTGATCCTACTGTTGAAACTGGAAGTGACTGAACCATGTGCCCATTTTCAGTAGTTTTTTGCGTGAGATACAAATGAACCATTTATTTTCTACTGAAGAAGGGAGTAGTAAATTGAAAATGCTTGAACTCAAACTAAGTCCTGTTTTCGGAGATATATATTCGGCTTGCTCTGCTTCACAAATGAGGCCTCCTGCTGAAGGGTGGGGCTGCAATCGGTTACTTCCTTGTTACTAGCCTAGGATCATAAACCAGGAATTGTAGCCTAGGATCATAAACCAGGAATTGCAGTTATTATCTGCGGAGTATTCCTGATAGCTAAATAATTTGTTAGGCATACTTCTCTACTATCATCAATATGAAGGTATCACAAAAATACACTCAATTTGTGCTTTAGAGGGTGTAATCCCTTCCGCTTTGGGCCGCCCACTGGCCCGCACGGTTTGCTCTTTGGGCTCGCACCCAAAAGGCCTCATGCTAGGGAGAGTTCATCCCTCATTTATAAACTCATTGCCATCCCAACTTCTAACTGATATGGGACTTTGGTTGACACCCAACCAACACTCAAGTGCTACCAAACTGAACGATACAGAAATAGGATCATGGTTGGTCGGATTCATAGCTACTTGATTGAAAGAACATTGTGAAGGCATTTGGATTTGTCCAGGAGGAGTAGGGACGCCGCCCGTCGTGTTCTGACAGAAAAGGGTAAATGATGAACATTTCATCTTGCTGAGGTATGGTTTATAATTATCTGGTAATTAATGATCATTAGGTAGATTCCATCATGTGTAGAAGGTGATATCGGATGAGACTCTAAATGAAGTGAGATGAGATTTAGGAAGATAGACATAGCGAAAGTATAACAGTTTCTGCCATTCAAGAGCCTTTGAGTTTCAGGATCTCGAATGAAGAAACTATTCTGCGATTCTTTTCGCATAATATCATACCAATGCCCTTCAGTTACGAGCTGGATTTTTTTATCAACAAAATCACAATCGTCGATAACCAACACCCTTCATCAAGGATCCTTTGCATCTGACAGCTGAAATTCCAGGGAATCAAGTTGGCCACAGTTGAATGTGTTCGAACATCTGGAAGCTGCTAGATCGAGTAAAAGAACAAGGTAGAGAAACAAGTAACATATGTTCTTTGAAAGAGCAGATGTCGGACCACATCAATCTGGATATCTCGGGCACTATTATTTGCATTTCGCTTGGCTACGAAAATGTCCCGGATTTTTGTAATTTATGTCACTCTTTGGGTCACTTGCCTATGGATTGTAGAAAGGCACAGAGTGGTTACTTGGATAGACAGCATGTTAAGGATGGTTTTGTGCCACAAAAGAAGAAGCAATGGAGAGTTAAAACCAACTGAACCATGGAGGAACAGCTCGCAACTAATGCTACAGCAAATGCTACTGTTGTTGATCAGCCTCTCCCGACAGCACGGACTTCTGCATCTCCACTACAATTTGAGCGAAGGGACAGGTTTGATAGCACCTAGTTGGATTCAGGAAAGTCGCAGACCATCTCTATTTCTAATAGGTTTGATGCACTAGAGGAGCAAGCTGTGGCTTCTAACCCCACGAGAGTGGAACCAAATCAGAGACATGAACAGAATCGTTCTCCATTGGCAGACTTGACAGCGTCTCTGGATGTTATTAGGGCGGCCATGAATATTATTTCAAGGGCTTCACAAGAGCGTGATGTGGACACTATTCATGACATTGCGAACAAGGACACACGATCGAACATTCTGGGTACTTCTCCATCCTTTGAGATTTCCAACAGATTCGAGGCCGTTTTTAATGATGAAGACTAGATTTCTGGTTATCAGTCGCTCCCATGCTCTTCTACTCAAATTCCCGCTTCGACACCAGCATCTCCAAAGTCAGCCCCACCGTCTTTTGTAGACTCAACTCCTTTGAGGAAAAGCAGTATTGAGAATGTTGATAATTCCCCTATTGACATGCTCATGTGACCGGCTTTGTGGCCTCTCCAAAATTTGTAAACTCGGTTATGAGCATATTAACAACACCGGTGCCGCGATCGTTAAATTATGAGTTGAAATCATCAACGCCACCGGTGAATGAGGGCACGCTAAGTGCTTCATCAAATCTGAGACCCCCGGGTATAGTACATGTGGATACGCTGATTAGATATTCAGATTACTTTGATCTTTATTCCAAAGAGAATATGGAGGAGTTTCCAACTCTTGAGAGAAGTGTTGTGAAAAAGAAATGAGGAAGGCCCAAGAAAGATTTTTATCAACCAACAACTAGGCCCAAAACTCGTCTGTAGGCCAAGCTCAACGCTCCACAAATAAATAAGCATGAGCTTCTGAACATCCCAGGGCTTAAATTTATGCGAAAAGAATTAGATGATATTGATTAGCTTTCTATATGGATTGCTTGTGATCCTTTTCAAGCCGCATGTTTAGGCTTTTTCACTGACTCTGTCAGTATATAAACATCTTTTCTTTTTTTTTTTTTAAAAAAAAAAGAGCCTTAAGTGTGGATATGAGGTTTTGAATCTTTTCTCCATAAAAATTACATATTTTAAATCTTTGACAATTTTATGTTCTTATTTGCGTTTATGTAAAATATGTGATTGTGGTTACTTGATTGCCAAATCAAACGACCACAGGTTTTTTTTTGTCGCGATGAGTCAGTTATATAATTTCACCATTTTTCTTGATGTATAATAATTTGTTAAATTCTTCAGTTGTCTGCTTCAATTCTCACTTACCAATCACTTTTACTTCTTAATAATTAACATGAGTTGATTTCACTTTATTTTTCTTAACTCTAACAATTCTTACACGTCGTCGTATGATTCTAATGACAATCCTTACGATTTGGAGTTGGAATTTTCTTCAGAGGAGGTGGACAAAAGGCATCGGAAGAAAGAGAGGATGTGGAAATATGAGAAGAAGGAAAATAGGGGATGATAGAGAAAGTAAAGGTCAAGAAGAGAAATAGGAGAGAAGAGAAGAAACAGATAAAGAAGAAAAAAAAGGATAACGAGAAAGAGAGAAAATGGGAGGAGAAGTGTTGTGACTAATTCCTGGCGAAAGTATGGAATAATTAGAGAGACTGATATGTGGTATGTTTCTTTGCTGATACTATCAACTTTTGGCTACATTCTTGAATCAATGGTTGTCGAATGCCTTTTCTCAATGCTAAAAGTTTTGCTTCTGTTTTCTGCAATTGATTATATATGTTAATTAAAGGCTATTGATCCTTAATGTTCATGTAGTTTTACGTATGAGCAGCTAAGTTCGAATTGACTTTTTATGCATTGAAACTGGTTCCCGTTTGTTTAGGTGTACTGGACATCTATGTGAAATGAGTTTGTACAGCCACAGCAAGGGTGTGTGATTTAAAGGTGTAAGTCAATCTTTAATTATTGATTTTAGCATCCATTACTTTTTATTAGATTTCTAAAATAAACTCTTGAGTGCAGATAGAAAACCTGCTCCTTAATCGAAAGGGAATTCGAAGGTGTCTGATTTTGGACTGAGTGCAATGCCTCAGCAATTAAGCAAAATAACTATTTTAAATAGAGATGATTATGGATATTGTTTATTCAAGTTATGTTGCATATGTTATTTTCTTTGTGGTCGTTTTTCTCTGATTTATTGAAATTGAATGTAGGGGTGGAACTCCAAATTATGTTGCACTTGATCGAGGTATTATTTTTTTTCTTTTTTCCTTTTTAATGCTATAGTTGGATCACCTTAGAGCTCATAATGCAATTCAAAAAGTTATTATTTATGTTTTTAAGCTGACCTTTTTTTTGTATGATTATTATTTAATTTAATCATTGCAAATGTGAATACAGAACTTTTGGAATAAAAATAATGCTAATTTTATGCTTTTTTTTTTTGTCTTTCTTTAGTTTTCTATTGATTCCATTTTTTGTGGCATTCAACATTGCTTGAAGTAATCTGTCTTTTGGTGTGACATGCATTTGTATCCTTGAGTCCTTATATCCTTTAATATTTTACCTTCATAACATACGCGGAAACTAAACTTCTGAAGAAAGCCTATTTGAAGTCTTATTCAACTTTAAGTAAAATCCCAGATTCTTTGCCTCATGAGAAAGATAAAGTTTCACTAGATTAGCTACAAGGCTAGCAAATAAGTGGAATGTACGTGGGTAGTGTTGTTTCAGTGTTATTTAGGACTATTATACCATGTGGCCTAATTAATTTTCTTTGATATGTCTAATTATAATGCAACGGCTTCTGATTTTGTCTAGCAAAAAATGATATAGATACGTATAATATTGTCGAAAGATTGAAAATTACTTGATAGATAAATCTTCCCCATTGTAAATTTATGTGCTGCTATGGATGTAAAATGATGTCATTTTCACTGTTCAAGCATCTGAGCGCAGCTTAATTCTTCACCAGGATGATATGTATGTCTTTGTTGGTAGTTAGACTTCATGCAATTTTGTTCTATCTCTGTAGAATAGTTAAAGTAGAATAGGAAACAATTGTGTTATGGAACTATCTTTAATTATTTTTTCATCAGAAGTTAGCATGGATGTTAACTTTCTAAGCAATATTGTTCTATACTACTCCACTAAATTTAGTTCTTTTCAATGTAATTTTTCTATTTGTGATTGTCAACAAACCTGGAATTGCAGAGTGTAAAGTAAATACTACTATTAAGGATAAGATCAAAATAAGTAACAAAGCTCATACTCCGGTGAGCTTCAAGAGTTGTGTAAGCAAACATGCTTTGCAGCTGCCATCATGGGAAGAATAACATGAGTAGATTCAAGAGTTATGTTTGGAAATTGCATTTTATGGTCATAATATGGTCATAATGGTTTGGCCTTAGGTACTTGCAAAATTTGTGTTGCCAATCAAATTGGCAAAGTTCAGAATTCTATGAAGCACCAATGTGAAGAAAAATGTGAAAGATAACATCCGGAAGACCAAACTAAAGAGATGCAGAACCAGAAGATAGGAAGCTGAGTATTGATTCACATAAATGTAGCACAATACTACAATACCTTTGATTGATGAGAGTTATCAATCTAGATGACTTCAATTGACATTTTTAGTTCTATCAATATTATGGCATTAATGTTATAGAATTAATGTGTTTACTTAATTTTTTGGATTACATCACTCTTTATCATACCATACTCTAATTTCATAGTATATAATTTAAAATTATAATTCATTTTAAGACATTACAAAGTACAAAGTGAATTTTACTAAAGACAAAAGAAGTATTCCCCCCGTCGGTCGAAAATATGGACATTTGCTTTTTGCATGTAGATTAGGGAATATTATTATTTAATGTGTAGTTGTTAGTTGTATTAGTCGGGTGTGGATCCTATATATTTATTGTTTTAGTAATGTGTGTGGGTTTTATGTGTTTAAAAAAAGGGAAATGTCCACCTTTAGTGCGAACATTCAAAATGACAAAATGTTCATCTATCCGGCAGGAGGAGGGAGTATATATCATACTTTAAATTCATATAAAATTTAAAATTACAATTATTTTAAGATAATCATAGAGTATAACGTGTCAGCAACGTGCGAATCACATTTTGAAAATCTAATCTAGTCTAATATTAAAAGTGTCTTGCACTTGTAAAATATTTTTGGACACTTTTGTTCTTATTTTATTTCTTTAATACATTTTCACCCTTAATTAGTTAATATATTTTATATAATTAATCTTAAACTTAATGCACCTCTTGAGTTTATAACTTAATACAATTAATCTTAAATTTAATGCAACTTTTGAAACCTCATGCACTTCTTGAGTTTATAATTTAATATAATTAATCTTAAACTTAATGCAACTTTTGAATTATTAACTTCATACAACTCTTGAATTTATACATTATATATTTATCACCTATATATATTAGGTAAAAGCTTGCAATAAGCAAGAAAGTCAAATTCACAATTTCATGCATATCAAATGCTTCACTTCTTCAAGGATTGAGATACGTGTGAACATCATCAAAGCTCTTTGTTGGAGGTGATGACTTACTTCAGGGACGGAGCCTTGTGTAGGCATGAGAGGGCTCTAGCCCCCAAAATTTTCAAGAACCCCTATTATATACATAGTTAGTATTTTTATTTATTTAATATTATTTTAAAACATCATACTATATATATAATACTCATTTCGTTTTTCTTTATAATTTTCATAATTATTGTAGATACGAACTTTAAGAAATGTTACTTTTGATAAACTCTATTGATTTTTGATAGTAATATAGTCTTTTTTTTATAATAAATAAATGATAATAAGTTATAAGTACTATGTGTTAGGTTGAGAGTCTCATTTTTTTAAGTAAAGTGTATTGAAATATATATATTTTTTAAGTGTAATGAGGTCAACAAATAAGAAAGTTTGAAATATATAATGGGATGAAGGGAGTATTCAATTATATTTTTAATATAGTAATATTCAATATCAACATTTACCACAAAGAGAGCGTTCACAGCCATAAAAAAAAAAAATTCAACCGACAATTCAGAATAAAATGGATGATGAGTTTCTTATGAATAATTTGATCGTTTACATCGAGAAATAGATAGCTTCAATCCTTATCAAAGACTATAATTTTTTGTTTTGAATCAATGAAAAACATGTCGGCTAGACTTTTCATACTTTTAAATATAGAGAATTGTATGAAATTATCTCAAAATCCTTTTTTATTATCAAGTTATGCTTTTATATTTCACTAATTACAAGTATTATTCAATGTTAGAATATAAATTATGATCAACATGTTTTTATTTCTAGCCCCCGCTAGAAAAATCCTCTAGCTCCGCCCCTGAATTACTTCTTTCTATGTCCTAATTTACAAAATGTCATTATTATTGCAGGTCTCTCAAGTAACTTCTTAGATTGTTCCCATTAGAATTAGACGTATAACCATCAAGAAAAATTGGACGACTTGCTGCATAAGCGATGCGACAATCTAGATTCTCCATAATTGATTAATTTTTCAATCTTTCATTTTATGTGTTATTACTTTATTTATTTATATTGTAAAAGTCATTATAGACCACGAGAATGGTCATCCTTAATAACACATGTATAACCTTTTGAACTTGAAGATATTACGTACTCTGCGAAACCTAATTAATTTATTACTATCATACTCCTTCCGTCTCGTCCAAAGAGATGCATTTGCTTTTTACACGTGGATTAAGTAGTATTATTATTTTATACAAAGTGGGTAAGTGTATTAGAGAGATGTGATGGGTAGTGGTGGGCCATTGGTGAACTATTTTTACTAAAAGAGGAAAATATTGTAATTTGGATGAGACGCCCAATATAGTAAAATTATGCTATTTGGGTGGGACGGAGGGAGTATATTGCAACTGGTTTGTGAGAATTATGGTATTTAACGATGATGGAGAGTATCAAACTCTTCAGCCTCAAAGTGTAGACACTAGGATGTATGCACTGGTTCGTTAACTTCTTCTTACATTATAGATATCATTAGTGGCAATTTCTTAAGTATTCTTATGGATGGCAATTTTTGTTCCGAACGACGAGACAGAGTTATGTTAGATTCTATTAAAACACATTTGACAACGTATGTATATTGTATTTCTTTTCTTTTGACTTGCTTTATACACCTGTTCTCCAAATATGGTTTTAATTTGATTGCCCAAACTAGCTACGAGCTTATGAGATAGCATTTTTAGACATTTATTTTCCTTTATCAATCATGAGAACTCAGTTAATTTCAATGAATACCTTCCATTTTGTGAAAATAAATAGTTGAATGAAGTGTTTTATTTTCTTTTGTTTTGCTATTTCTTTTTCTTCAACTAGCTAGAACAGTTATTCTTTTGTAACCATCATAACCCCTTCTCAATTTGAATTTCAACATCATATTATATCAAATGGAAAGGAGAAGAATGATCCACATAAACAGAAAAAAAAAAGAAAGAAAGAAAGAAAGAAAATGCTTAGAGGAACTTGGGAGGGAATGTGGAAGTGCCTACTGATGAGTGTGTAAATTCACAAGTTTGACACTATGTTTTGTGCTAGTTTTGGATAGTTTTGATGTGGAAATAGGTGGAAAACCTATATATATTGTGAATTAGTATGAATCAGGTGTTAGTGGAGCTATTTGAGTGGTTTCTGAGCAAAAACGGAGTGAAAGTGCCAAGAATCGAAGAGACGGAGTCGAAGCCATGCGAACCGCCCAAGAATGAGGAGGGTTCGACCTGGTTGGAGGAGGGTTCGACCTCTCCAACAGGTCGAACCAACATTGATGAGCTGACAGAAGAGGATTCGACCACGACTCAAGTGGTTCGACCTGTCCATCAGGTCGAACCGTGGTCGAACCAGTTCGCGGAAAAGAGGATTCGACCACGACGTTTGAGTTCGACTTGCCAGTTGGTCGAATCGGGAGCGGGAATTGTCCAGTGATGAGGTTCGACCTGGGGTTCGACCAAGGCCTAAGTTGTTCGACCTGTTCAAGAGGTCGAACCAGTGCAGAATTCTTCCAGTAGCGGGTTCGACCTATTGTTCGACTTGTGGCCAATTTGTTCGACCTGTTTGACGAGGTCGAACCTGCGTGCGAGAACTTACCTTATCTGGATTTTCGAGGCCGAAACGCGTGAGATCACTTAGAAAGCCCATTCCAAGCCCTAGAGACGTGATTACAAGTATAAAAGGAGGCTCATACAGAGAATAAAGAGAGCTTTTGATCATCAATCATAAGAGAGACAAGAGTAGAGGTGGTGATCCATCCGGAGGGCTGTGACAGAAGTTCGCTGAAGGTTCAAGTAAGAATGATCAATCTAACCATGATTGTTCCTAGATCAATCATGGGCTAGAACCGCCTTGGTAGTTCTAAGGTTATGAAAGTTTCATGATGTAATTCGTATTTCGTGTGTAAAACTCCGTACAACACTACCTGTGGTTTGTTTTATATAAGATTGCATATTTAATCCATACTCATAGTCGTTTTGTGCATCAATGGTCGTTGTGTAGAGTCTGAATACATAACATGGTTATTGATTGAGTGCGTTCACTACTGAGCAGGGTTTATTGTTATAATTCTAAGTGAAGGGATTCCGAAGTCTTATTAGAACCGTCTTATATGAATATTCATGAATTGAATTAAATTCGGGTTGATGAATAGGATGAAGAGTATAACTTTATAGTACCTAAAAAGGGAGATCAAATCGGGTTAGATTCTAGACGTAGAAGATAAGGTGAAGTATATCTCTTGCTCCGAGGTTATTCACACGTGTCAAGCGCATATTTACTTGTGTCTATAGAGTAAACTTGCATGGTCTAGTGATGCGTCCACAAACCACAGGGCAGAGTCGGACACCATCACATGAAAGTATGAATTACTAGTGAAACTGGATGACCCGACGAACTACCTATTATTCTTATTGATCACAACTCACTTTTCTCTACTCTTACTATTTCTTTTTGTTATTTCGATTAGAAGTTATTATTCCTAAAACCTTTACAATTACAAAACATAGTCTAAAGTATACTAGAATATAACGAAATTGATATTTAACCGTCCCGTGGGTTCGATATTGTAACTTGGTCATCTTCGCGACTACAATTGATATCCTTATACTTGAGGATTAATTTGTGTGTTGAGAAAACCCCTATCAAGTTCTTGGCGTCGTTGCCGGGGACGGCATAAAATATCTTTTTTGTATTATTTCTAGTTTATTAGGACTATTTACCTTGTTTTGTTGTTTTCTTTCTTATTCGTTTTAGGTGTATGCTCACAAGATCAAAGAAAGGTAATCTTGAACCATATAATCCTGAGATTGGAGCATCATCAAGAAAGAAGAAGAAGAATAAGAGCAAGGCAAAGACAATTGACCCAACTGAAGCTCTGAATTTTGGAGCCAAGGTTGACGAGCAGATTTCGCAGACGATTGAGGCTACAACTGAAGTTAATTTGGAAGTAGAAACAGTCAACATGGCAGCGAATCCGGAATTACCAAGGGAACTATCGAGGAAACTATAACAATCGTGGTTCCTCTGGTAGTTATCAGCAGCAACCAAGGAGGCCCGAATTTTCATGGAGCAATACGAACAATGCAGTGCAACTTCCGATGGGTGTTGATCCGAGAGAAAAGGTGGAAGAAGGGAAGCCTGGTTTTGAGGATACTGTGGACAGGTACATGGTAAAGAATGATGAAAGAGTGAACCGCCTTGAGGCTAAACTTGAGAAAAAGATTGATGATCACCACAGAGATTTGTCCACTCAAGTGAAAGATCTCACGTTGTTGATGGGTACAATTGCAGAGAATGTGAACACATTGACTCAATCTGTAGGCAAAGGGAAGTTTCCGTCTCAGAGTATAGAGAATCCGAAGTCGTGTAATGCCATCACACTGAGGTCGGGAACGCAGTACGAGGGACCAATGAGGCCGGAATCAAAGTTGGAATTTTCTAAGCCTTGGTTCGACCAACACTCAGAGGGTTCGACCTGGCATACAGGTCGAACCATGGTCGAACCTCATCAGCAAGAGCACTCTGTTTTGACACAGGAAAGGTTCGACCACGATCGTAATTGTTCGACCAACCCATCAGGTCGAACCCAGGTCGAACTGGAGGATAGATACTATGCAGTAGAACGGTTCGACCACGATCGTAATTGTTCGACCAACCCATCAGGTCGAACCATGGTCGAACCTCATCAGCAAGAGCACTCTGTTTTGACGCAGGAACGGTTCGACCACGATCGTAATTGTTCGACCAACCCATCAGGTCGAACCGGAGGATAGGAATTATACAGTGAAGCGGTTCGACCTCAGGGGCAATTGTTCGACCTCCAATGTTGGTCGAACCCAGGTCGAACCTCAAGAGCAGAATGAGATCAGTCTTCCAGGAGAGAGGTTCGACCAATACAAACCTGGTTTGACCTCTAAAACTGGTCGACCCCTAGTCGAACCTCGCCAAGATGTTTTTATTGATGCACCTGATGTTCCTTTTGATGTCGATGCAACTCCAGTGGTGCGGAATGAGCAAAGTACAGATATAATAGCTGAGAAAAAATGGGAAAGAGCTAAGCGATTAAGAGCCGAAAAGGAGAAAGCGAAAAAGGTTGATCGTGATGAATGGGGGATTCCCAAAACAAAGATACCTCCACCGTTTCCCTACAAGCTAGTGAAGAAGGGATTGGAAGAGAAGTTCAAGAAGTTTTCAGAGATAATGAATAAGATAAGCTTGAACATCCCTTTTTCAGAGGCAATCATGGAGATGCCATATTATTCTCGATTCCTTAAAGACATATTGATGAAGAAGCAAAGCTTAACCGGAGTTGAAACGGTAAACTTATCTGAGAATTGTAGCTCAATTATTCAAAAGAAATTGCCACCAAAGATGAAAGATCCGGGGAGCTTTACTATTCTATGTGAGATCGGGAAAGGGCCAGCACGGCGAGCTTTGTGCGATCTAGGGGCAAGCATCAATTTGATGCCGTTGTCCATCTTTCAGAGGCTTGGTTTGGGGGAGTTGACCCCGACGACTGTGGCTCTCCAATTGGCGGATAGATCAATGACGTTTCCGAAAGGTATTATTGAAGATGTTCTTGTAAAGGTGGAGAAGCTAGTCTTTCCTGTGGATTTCCTTGTACTAGAAATGGATGATGACAAGGATAATGTTCCTTTAATCTTGGGGAGGCCATTCCTTGCTACAGCTGGAGCGATGATAGATGTTCGGAAGGGAGAACTTAAGCTACGAATGGACAAAGAAGAAGTACTTTTCAACTTGGACAAAGCATTGAAGATGCCAATGGAGTCCCAGTGTTATAGTATTGACGTGGTGGAGGAGATTGTGAAGGAGGATATGTCTCTGATTTTGTCAAAGGACCCTCTTGAGACATGTTTGATGGAGTCTCTTACTTATCCCACTACGGAGCTTGATGGACTTTCTAACGAGGTATGTATTGAATTTCTTGAAAACTTACTTGCTTTGGGTGATGACAGGTTTGAATTGGAAAGAACTAAGGTGGAAGAAATCAAATGGACCAGGAGGTACTTGCCTTTGGATAACGAAAGCGCTCCAATGGAAGAAAGGAAAGAGGAGTTGAAACCATTGCCAGAACACTTGAAGTATGCTTTTCTTGGTGATAATGAAAAATATCCGGTAATTGTATCTTCTTCCCTTAATGATGATCAACTTGAGGAGTTATTAGATGTCTTAAGGAAGCACAAGTCTGCAATAGGGTGGTCACTTGATGATTTGAAAGGTATTAGTCCTTCGTATTGTATGCATCGGATTAGGTTGTTGGATGAAGCCAAGGCGAGTGTTCAAAATCAGCGTAGGGTGAATCCCGCAATTCAAGAGGTGATAAGAAAGCAAATTCTTACGTGGTTGGATGCTGGAATTATATATCCTATTAGTGATAGTCCCCATGTGAGTCCATTGCATGTAGTTGCTAAAAAGGGGGGCATGACTGTAGTGAAAGCTGAGGATGGAGAAGCTATAGCCATGAGGATTCCTACGGGATGGCGTACATGTGTGTATTACAGGAAATTAAATGAGAACACGTGTAAGGACCATTTTCCTCTTCCTTTTATGGATCAAATGTTAGATCGTCTTGCAGGGTATGAGTTTTATTGTTTCTTAGATGGATACTCGGGGTACAACCAAATCATGATTGCTCCCGAGGATCAAGAAAAGACCACTTTTACTTGCCCCTACGGGACCTTTGCTTTTAGGAAGATGCCGTTTGGATTGTGTAATGCGCCTGCTACTTTTCAGAGATGCATGATGACGATTTTTGATGGTTTGATAGAAAAGATCATGGAAGTATTCATGGACGATTTTTCAGTTTTTGGTTCTTCTTTTGATATTTGTTTGTCTAATCTTGCTATTGTTTTGAAGAGGTGTCAAGAAACTAATCTTGTCTTGAATTGGGAGAAGTGTCATTTCATGGTGAAGGATGGGATTGTTCTTGGGCATCATGTTTCCGCCAAGGGATTGCAAGTAGATCGTGCTAAAGTGGTGGCAATTGAGAAGCTTCCACCACCGACCAATGAAAGAGGAGTGCGGTCCTTCCTTGGACACGCCGGTTTTTACAGGAGATTCATAAAAGACTTCTCAAAATACTCTAAGCCCTTATCTCATTTACTTGAAAAGGATATTCCTTTTGTGTTTAATGATGAGTGTCTAACAGCTTTTCAAGTTTTGAAGGAGGCGCTAATTACTGCCCCCATCTTGATCACACCGGATTGGACTCAACCGTTTGTACTTATGTGTGATGCAAGTGATGTAGCACTGGGTGTAGTGCTCGGGCAGCTAAGGGAGAAGAAGTTCGGCGCCATTTACTATGCGAGTAAGACTTTCGATGCGGCACAAAAGAATTACACGGTGACTGAAAAGGAGTTTTTGGCTGTTGTGTATGCATTCGATAAGTTTCGTCAGTATTTGGTTGGCATGAAGACGATTGTGTATACGGATCATTCAGCGATTCGGTATTTGATAGAAAAAAGGAGACGAAGCCTAGAATTATAAGGTGGATTCTACTACTTCAGGAATTTGACATGGAGATTCGGGATAAGAAAGGAACAGAAAATGTGTTGGCAGATCACTTGTCAAGGTTGGAGACTAGGGAGTATTGTGATAATTCTTTTGAGTATATTGAAGAGATGTTCCCTGATGAGAAGCTGTTGAAGGGACTGAGCGAGCATGTGTTGTCGCAGCGCAAGGTATGGATCCATGGTACGCGGATTATGTTAATTACATTGTCATTGGAGAAATTCCAAGGGATCTCAACCGATATCAACTTGCGAAATTTAGGAGGAAAGTTGTGACATTTATATGGTATGATCCGTTTGTTTACAAGATATGTACAGATTCTATTGTCCGAAGATGTGTACCCGAGATGGAAATGGAGAGTGTGCTTGAGTTTTGCCATGCACAACCAAATGGGGGGCATTTCGGAGCGCAAAAGACGCAGCTAAGGTACTTCAATCCACTCTTTATTGGCCTACATTGTTTAGAGATAGTGAGAGCTATGTGGCGTCTTGCGATAGATGTCAGCGCATGGGAAATATAGGTAGGAGAGATGAGATTCCACTGCAGCCTAGCATAGTTGTGGAGATATTTGATGTATGGGGGATCGATTTTATGGGGCCTTTTTCCCCGTCGAATGGGTTTCTCTACATTCTTCTTGCTGTGAATTATGTTTCAAAGTGGGTGGAAGCAATTCCTACTCGTGTAAATGACTAAAAAATTGTTCTATCTTTCTTGAAGAAGCATATTTTTGCCCGTTATGGAGTTCCTAGAGCACTAGTTAGTGATGGAGGTTCTCACTTCGTCAATAAATTTCTTGAGAAGGTGCTTAAGGATTATGGTGTAAAGCATAGGGTTACTACACCCTATCATCCGCAAGCGAATGGGCAAGCAGAGGTCTCCAACCGTCAAGTCAAACAGATTCTGGAGAAAGTGGTAGGAACTAATAGAAAGGATTGGGCTATGAAGCTCGATGATGTGTTATGGGGGTTCCGAACCGCTTACAAGATGGTGTTAGATATGTCACCGTATCAAATTGTCTATGGGAAGCCGTGCCACTTACCCGTAGAGATTCAACACAAAGCGTTTTGGGCTTTGCGACGCTTGAACTTGACACTCAAGGATGTGAAGGAGTTGAGGATAACTCACATGAATCAATTGGATGAATTTAGGAGTCATGCTTACAAGAATTCAGAGATTTATAAGGAAAGAATGAAGAGGTGGCATGATTCTAAGATCTCATACAAGGAGTTCAAGCAAGGAGATGAAGTACTACTATTTAACTCTCGATTGAAGCTTTTTGCAGGCAAGTTGAAGTCTAAGTGGATGGGACCGTTCATGATTCATCGAGCCTTAGGAGGGGGGAGTTTTGAGCTTATTGACAAAGATGGAGACGTTATCGCGACGAATGGGCATCGGTTGAAGCATTATAAGTCGCCGGATGATGCGTGCGTCATTTTTGATGATACCTTGATCTGATTTGGTACCGTCGTGACTCTCCAACGTTAAATATGAGCGCTTGTTGAGAGCTTACTCTTCCGTTTTATTGTTTTATTTCTTTTGTGTGCGTAAGAAATTTTTATATTTAAAGTGCTTGCTAATCGGCAATTACATCTCTTTTCAAACTTAGTTTCGACTTATGTTTTTACTAAGTTTGGGGGGGTGTGATGTTATTACCTCATCGAAGCACTAAGAGTATAATCTTTTCTTTGTATTGTTTGTTAGGGGAGTTGGTTTTTGCGGCCATATTGAAATTTTAATCGATTTTGATGTGACGATTTTTTACAACTTGCCTAATGTTCAGTGTTTTTTTGGTTGTGTTTTCTTTTACGGAGTTACTCATGAATGATGTTTTGTGGATTAATTTCTGAAGTTATGCTCTAGATTGTACCTAATGAGTTGTGTTGAAGCTTGAAGTGTGTAGTGAATGAAGAACACTCAGTTTTGAAGGTCAGAAGGATGGTTCGACCAACACCAGGAGTGGTTCGACCAGTGCCGGAGGTCGAACAAAAGCAGAGGAAGTCGAACCAGAGTCGAAAGTTGTCCAGAGAGGTGGTTCGACCTAAGCCATATTTGTTCGACCTGTTCAGGAGGTCGAACCTGAGGTCGAACCAGTCAGTTCAAAGCACTATGTTTTCCAGAAAATGGGTTCGACCAATTCAAGGATTGTTCGACCTGATCAGCAAGTCGAACCCCAGGTCGAACCGAGAAGAGCATTTGTCCAGAAGGTAGGTTCGACCTCGTCAGTCATTGTTCGACCTGTTCAGGAGGTCGAACCTGAGGTCGAACCAAGCCAGGTACGCAGTTTAAGTTCGATTTTTCAGAGGGTTCGATCACTTTTTCAAAACACCAAACCTCGAACCCTCTTCGAACCTCAAACACCATTACACAAATTCTTCGATTACACTTGATTGCACATCGATTACACAACATTACACCTTGAATTTACGAGTTAGTCGTGGATTTGGGCGTGTTTCGTCGCAAATTAGGGCTGAAATCGCGATTTTTGGTTGTTGTGTGTTGTTGATCGATTATTCACCATGGGCAAGTCAAAAGGTATGTTGTTCCAACTCAATTACTCTAGGATTGAAGTTAATTCCATGCAATTCATTGTGAATAAGAGGATTGATGTTGAGTATGGTTGAATTTCATGGTGAATGTTGATATTGTGACTTGTTTCATATGAATTCTTGTTTCTTGGTTTTAGGTTGTTTGATTATTGATAGAACTTGAATTTTTATGAGGATTGATCAAGGGTATAGAACATCTAATAGAATGAGCATGTTGATTTGGTTTGAAATTGATGAAATTGAAGTAGTTCATTAAGGGAAACATGTTGAATTTTTGATTGAATTGCTTGAATTGTTGATGCATGCTTGTTGGTTATTTAAATAAGTGTGATTGAAAATGTTTTGAGCATGTTGAATAAGCAAGTGGTGTTGAGACGATAGTTGGAGTGATTATGCATTGATGCTTGAAGTCTTGAGTAGAGTATGTGATGTGCTAGTCAAATACTTGCTTTCTTGTCTTGTTGGTTGGATTGAAGTATTTATTTTCAGGAAAGGGACAAGGATCAAGTAAAGGTAAGGGAAAGGCAGAGGAGGAAAGATCGAAGAAGAGGCATGACAGACCCTCGAATTTGGACAAAGTTATAAGGAAACTGAGGCTGCAAGATCGTTTACCCGAAAATTTCAAGATTCATATGCAAGATTGGGATGAGATAAAAGAGAAGTGGGAAGAAGTTTTAGACAAGATAGCTCGCACTCGATACCAAGATGATGAAGCGATGAGGATAATGATAATAGGGGATGACATATTTTGGATGTTCGATCAAGTAGGGATCCGAAGATTCATAGAGCTGAAGAGGCCGACGTACTTCCATGTTACAGCGGAAGTAGTTTGCTCGTTTGAGATGGAGAAGGACCCGCTTGGGTACCCATATCAGTGTACGTTTCAGCTTGGCAGAGTGAGTAGGAGATGGACGTCTGAGGATTTCAATGAGTTGTTTGAGACGCCTTTGGAGATCCCTCGATTAGAAAATGCTGCATTTGGTGCAAATCGGTTTTGGAGGGAGATCACCGGGGAGATTCGAGATTATAAAATCAGACAGGCTCGTGCTTCCGCAATAAAGAATCCAGTCTTGAGGTACATGGACCGCGTCCTGAGCAACACGTTATTCGCCCGCTCGGAGGGGAGTGTTGTACCTAGAGGAGAGCTTTACGCCCTTTGGTGTATGCTGAATGGGGTGAAGTTCAATGTTGGAGCTTATTTCATTGCGCAGCTGCATCGATTTAAGACCATTGGATTTTAAAAGGTGAATATTGGAGGGTTACTGACGATCGTGGCTGAGCATTACAACTTAGATCTCACCGGCTTTACACCAGTAGAAGGAGAACCCGATTTGATGATGAGCACGTGCATGAAGGGAGGATTTGCCTATTTTAGAGATGGAGATTGGTTTTTTACGAGGGGTCTCAAGCCTTTCGAATTTATGTTCCCCTTCGACGTGAGCAACTTGATAACTATTCGGGAAGCAAGGAATAAGTTGATGAATTCTCTCGGACATACCGCCTTATTCGTGGCCGTGAAGTCGAGTGGTGATTGGAGAGCAGTAGCGCAGATGTGTGCTGAGGGGAGGATGGCTGAGTTACAGCAGATCATTGATCAAGGAAAGTTCTGTCCACCTCAGCCACAGCAGCCTGAAGAGGAGGATCAGGTAGATGAGCAGCCGGAGATTGAGATTCCGGAAGAAGAGCAGCATGATGCGCCTCAGCATGCTCTGGTACCGCAGCAGCGGCGAGCAGTTCCAGGTACCCGGGAGCAGCTTCGCTTAATTCATGAGCAGCTGGTCGCAGTAGTAGCTGCACAGCAGGAGACGAACAAGCAGCTCGCGCTCGCTAATGCCAACTACGCCACGCTGAACGAGAGGTACTCTACCTTGGATGAGCGTGTTGGTAGAGTGAGTAGTCGAGTGGATATGATGGATAGGCACATTACCAGTCTGTGCCGAGCTGTGGAGAATATGATGGATGAGGATGACAAAGATGATGATGAGGATGATGATGCTCATAGGGAGTAGTTTCATGTTTTCTTTTGGCTTCTCCGATTCATCTTATCTCCCATGCTTCTTTTTATTCTTACAGATTGGGGTGTGATTCATGTGTGAGTGGCATGTACTTGATATAGTTGATCTTGTATCATTGATTTGTATATGGGTTGTTGATTTTGTGCATTCATGTGTTTACGTGTTTATTTTCATTGGAAAGAGCATGAATAATTTGTTAAGTATATGGAATTCATGAGAAATTGATCTTGATTATGTGCTATGAGGAGTATTAGGAATTGATTACCTATGTGAGGATTTGAGCCTCTATCATGATTGATCATGATAGTTTATTTTTGAGAGAATCATTCGTATGAACGTATTCTAGAACTTGGCTTGGAGTCTTGTGTGAAACTTACAATTGATGAAATATTAGGACATGATCTTAGGCCATTTTTGATTAATTAAGTCACTTAGCCAAATTTTACCTTTCCTAATGATTTTATTAACCTTTGGTAGCCGTGTTTGAGCCTTTTAAAAGCTTTTTCTTTGGCAAGCCAAATAAAAGAGCCTTAATTACCTTATTTCAGCTTTGAAACTACCTTATTCATTGGTAGAGAGAGTAAGGTGAATAAGTGTGCGAGAAGAAAAGGAAGATGGAATGAGGTTTAGTAAGAAAAGTACATGGTTAAATCTTGTTAAGGGTAGTGCCTGAAACTGGTACCCCGAATTGCTTATACATGGGGCTTGAAGTTTTAAGAAGCAGCCGAACAATGTTCGAGAAGGGTAGTGCCTACAACTGGTACCCGAGCGATCAAAAGAAGAATGATGTTGATGCAAGGAAGAGAAGGAAAATCGAAAATTGCAAGTGCAAGAGAAGAATTGGAGGAGAATATGAAGCCGAATGAGAAATCAAGAACCTCCAAGGTAACTCTCTACTAGTGTCTTAAGTCACTATGTCCAAATTTTCCTACCCTTTCCAAAGAGCTAACATTACAACCTAGAAACAAGTCCTTTGTGATCCTAGTATTAATTTGATGTGAGTTGCTTTTTGAGACCTTTGCCAAGCTTATGGTTACGCGTGAATATGAATTGATATGAGTGTTTATACTAGCCTATAGTGCCTCACGCACGTGAGCGAAAGAGAGTAAAGACTTATCTTGTCAGCGAGATTACTTAGTACTCCGAATGGTATGTGGTTGGATTGATTTTACATGAGTGAAATATATGATGCAAGTAATTCTTGTTTGATTCAATGAAGTGGCATGTGTAATATGTGTTGTACTTGATCTTGTTGAATTATACACGACTCCTGTGGTTTGAATTGGTTGCCTCGGGACGAGCAACATGCAAGTTTGGGGGTTTGATGAGTGTGTAAATTCACAAGTTTGGCACTATGTTTTGTGCTAGTTTTGGAGAGTTTTGATGTGGAAATAGGTGGAAAACCTATATATATTGTGAATTAGCATGAATCAGGTGTTAGTGGAGCTATTTGAGTGGTTTCTGAGCAAAAACGGAGTGAAAGTGCCAAGAATCGAAGAGACGGAGTCGAAGCCATGCGAATCGCCCAAGAATGAGGAGGGTTCGACCTGGTTGGAGGAGGGTTCGACCTCTCCAGCAGGTCGAACCAACATTGATGAGCTGACAGAAGAGGATTCGACCACGACTCAAGTGGTTCGACCTGTCCATCAGGTCGAACCGTGGTCGAACCAGTTCGCGGAAAAGAGGATTCGACCACGACGTTTGAGTTCGACTTGCCAGTTGGTCGAATCGGGAGCGGGAATTGTCCAGTGATGAGGTTCGACCTGGGGTTCGACCAAGGCCTAAGTTGTTCGACCTGTTTAAGAGGTCGAACCAGTGCAGAATTCTTCCAGTAGCGGGGTTCGACCTGTTGTTCGACCTGTGGCCAGTTTGTTCGACCTGTTTGACGAGGTCGAACCTATGCGCGAGAACTTACCTTATTCGGATTTTCGAGGCCGAAACGCGTGAAATCACTTAGAAAGCCAATTCCAAGCCCTAGAGACGTGATTACAAGTATAAAAGGAGGCTCATACAGAGAATGAAGAGAGTTTTTATCGTCAATCATAAGAGAGATAAGAGTAGAGGTGGTGATCCATCCGGAGGGCTGCGACAGAGGTTCGCTGAAGGTTCAAGTAAGAAT
The DNA here is from genome assembly GCA_023678885.1 of Pogostemon cablin. NCBI lineage: Eukaryota > Viridiplantae > Streptophyta > Magnoliopsida > Lamiales > Lamiaceae > Pogostemon > Pogostemon cablin. The sequence continues at coordinate 25,532,921 of CM042961.1, read as the reverse complement.
GATCAATCTAACCATGATTGTTCCTAGATCAATCATGGGCTAGAACCACCTTGGTAGTTCTAGGGTTATGAAAGTTTCATGATGTAATTCGTATTTCGTGTGTAAAACTCCGTACAACACTACCTGTGGTTTGTGTTATACAAGATTGCATATTTAATCCATACTCATAGTTGTTTTGTGCATCAATGATCGTTGTGTAGAGTCTGAATACATAACATGGTTATTGATTGAGTGCGTTCACTACTGAGCAAGGTTTATTGTTATAATTCTAAGTGAAGGGATTCCGAAGTATTATTAGAACTGTCTTATATGAATATTCATGAATTGAATTAAATTCGGGTTGATGAATAGGATGAAGAGTATAACTTTATAGTACCTAAAAAGGGAGATCAAATCGGGTTAGATTCTAGACGTAGAAGATAATTGATTATGATAGTACCTAGAAAGGGGGGTGAAGCATATCACTTGCTCCGATGTTATTCACACGTGTCAAGCGCATATTTACTTGTGTCTATAGAGTAAACTTGCATGGTCTAGTGATGCGTCCACAAACCACAGGGCAGAGTCGGACACCATCACATGAAAATACGAATTGCTAGTGAAACTGGATGACCCGACGAACTACCTATTATTCTTATTGATCACAACTCACTTTTCTCTACTCTTGCTATTTCTTTTTGCTATTTTGATTAGAAGTTATTATCCAACAAACCTTTACAATTACCAAACATAGTCTAAAATATACTAGAAGATAACAAAATTGATATTTAACCGTCCCTTGGGTTCGATATTGTAACTTGGTCATCTTCGCGACTACAATTGATATCCTTATACTTGAGGATTAATTTGTGTGTTGAGAAAACCCCTATCAAGTTCTTGGCGCCGTTGCCGGGGACGACGTAAAATATCTTTTTTTTATTATTTCTAGTTTATTAGGACTATTTACCTTGTTTTGTTGTTTTCTTTCTTATTCGTTTTAGGTGTATGCTCACAAGATCAAAGAAAGGTAATCTTGAACCGTATAATCCTGAGATTGGAGCATCATCAAGAAAGAAGAAGAAGAAAAAGAGCAAGGCAAAGACAATAGACCCAACTGAAGCTCTGAATTTTGGAGTCGAGGTTGATGAGCAGATTTCGCAAACGATTGAGGCTACAACTGAAGTTAATTTAGAAGTAGAAACAGTCAACATGGCAGCGAATCCGGATAATCTAGCCATCCGAGAGGTTTTCAGAAATAATGGGGCTAGAAATTATGAGCTTTTAGGAGCAAGGGGAACTAACGCAGCGTTCGATCTTCATCCCGCTCTTATTAGCATGATAGAAAGAAACTCCTTTTCAGGAGGATCTTTCGAGGATCCGCAGCAGCATCTGAACAAGTTCTTGGGCTATGCAAGTACTCAAAAAGAAGTAGGAGAACATGAAGATGCTAGGAAGATCCTTTTGTTCAAATTCTCGCTTACTGAAAAGACGAGGGATTGGTACGATACTATTAACGCAGCTGAGTGCACCACGTGGGAGCAATTGAAGTTAAGGTTCTTGGAAAGGTATATGCCACCTTCGAAGGTGTTTAAGATGAAGCAAGATATTAACCAATTTGCTATCAGTGGAGGTGAGAAATTTCATGAAGCGTAGGATAGATTCAAGGACATGCTCAGGAAGTGTCCTCAACATGGGTTATCTAAAGCCCAATATATTAGTATATTCTATAATGGATTGGACTGTGAATCAAGAGTGCTACTTGATGCTTCTTCTAATGGAGCATTGCTTACAAAGTCATCCGTTGAGGCCGAGAGATTGTTTGAAGACATATCGATGAATTCGAGGGATTGGCCTACTGATAGAGTTAGAGGTACGTATGTTCTTGGAAAGGTAGCTCTGGTTGAACAAGCAATGGTGAAAACAAAGAGAGAGGATGAGAGCGTTTCGAGCTTGTCCAATATCAACAAGCTACTTGAGTCTCAACAGAAGCAGATCAGCGAGATATCTCAACGAGTGCCAATCATGCAGCAAGAGATGATGAATAATGGAACCATCCAAGAAGAATTGGAGGAAGCAAATTATGCCATGGGTCAAAGTATTCAAGGAACGAGGTACCCAAATCAAGGAAACCGGAATTACCAAGGGAACTATCGAGGGAACTTTAATAATCGTGGTCCCTCTGGTAGTTATCAACAGCAACCAAGGAGGCCTGAATTTTCATGGAGCAATACGAACAATGCAGTGCAACTTCCGATGGGTGTTGATCCGGGAGAAAAGGTGGAAGAAGGAAAGCATGGTTTTGAGGATACTGTGAACCGGTACATGGTAAAGAATGATGAAAGAGTGAACCGCCTTGAGGCAAAACTTGAGAAAAAGATTGATGATCACCACAGAGATTTGTCCACTCAAGTGAAAGATCTCACGTTGTTGATGGGTACAATTGCAGAGAATGTGAACACATCGACTCAAACTGTAGGAAAAGGGAAGTTTCCGTCTCAGAGTATAGAGAATCCGAAGTCGTGTAATGCCATCACACTGAGGTCGGGAACGCAGTACGAGGGACCGATGAGGTCGGAATCAATGTTGGAATTTTCTAAGCCTCGGTTCGACCAGAATTCAGAGGGTTCGACCTGGCATACAGGTCGAACCATGGTCGAACCTCATCGGCCAGAGTACTCTGTTTTGTCACAGGAATGGTTCGACCAACACTCAGAGGGTTCGACCTGGCATACAGGTCGAACCATGGTCAAACCTCATCGGCCAGAACACTCTATTTTGACGCAGGAACAGTTCGACCACGATCAAAATGGTTCGACCAACTCTTCAGGTCGAACCCAGGTCGAACTAGAGGATAGAGATTATACAGTGAAGCAGTTCGACCACGATCGAAATGGTTTGACCAACTCTTCAGGTCGAACCCAGGTCGAACCAGAGGGTAGAAATTATACAGTGAAGCGGTTCGACCTCGGGGGCAATTGTTCGACATCCAATGATGGTCGAACCCAAGTCGAACCTCTGGAGCAGAATGAGATCAGTCTTCCAGGAGAGAGGTTCGACCAATACAATCCTGGTTCGACCTCTCAAACTGGTCGAACCCTAGTCGAACCTCGCCAAGATGTTTTGATTGATGCACCTGATGTTCCTTTTGATGTTGATACAACTCCAGTGGTACGAAATGAGCAAAGTACAGACATAATAGCTGAGAAAAAATGGGAAAGAGCTAAGCGATTAAAAGCCGAAAAGGAGAAAGCAGAGAAGGTTGATCGTGATGAATGGGGGATTCCCAAAACAAAGATACCTCCACCGTTTCCCTACAAGCTAGTGAAGAAGGGGTTGGAAGAGAAGTTCAAAAAGTTTTCAGAGATAATGAACAAGATAAGCTTGAACATCCATTTTTTAGAGGCAATCATGGAGATGCCATATTATTCTCGATTCCTTAAAGACATATTGATGAAGAAGCGAAGCTTAACCGGAGTTGAAACGGTAAACTTATCTGAGAATTGTAGCTCAATTATTCAAAAAAAGTTGCCACCAAAGATGAAAGATCCGGGGAGCTTTACTATTCTATGTGAGATCGGGAAGGGGCCAGCACGGCGAGCTTTGTGCGATCTAGGGGCAAGCATCAATTTGATGCCGTTGTCCATCTTTCAGAAGCTTGGTTTGGGGGAGCTGACCCCGACAACTGTTGCTCTCCAATTGGCAGATAGATCAATGACGTTTCCGAAAGATGTTGTTGAAGATGTTCTTGTAAAGGTGGAGAAGCTAGTCTTTCCTGTGGATTTCCTTGTACTAGAAATGGATGATGACAAGGATAATGTTCCTTTAATCTTGGGGAGGCCATTCCTTGCTACGGCTAGAGCTATGATAGATGTTCGGAAGGGAGAACTGAAGTTGCGAATGGACAAAGAAGAAGTACTTTTCAACTTGGACAAAGCAATGAAGATGCCAATGGAGTCCCGGTGTTATAGTATTGACGTGGTGGAGGAGATTGTGAAGGAGGATATGTCTCTGATCTTGTCAAAGGATCCTCTTGAGACATGTTTGATGGAGTCTCTTACTTATCCTACTACGGAGCTTGACGAACTTTCTAATGAGGTATGTATTGAATTTCTTGAAAACTTATGACAGGTTTGCATTGGAAAGAAATAAAGTGGAAGAAGTCAAATGGACCAGGAAGTACTTGCCTTTGGATAACGAAAACACTCCAGTGGAAGAAAGAAAAGAGGAGTTGAAACCATTGCCGGAACACTTGAAGTACGCTTTTCTTGGTGATAATGAAAAATTCCCGGTAATTGTATCTTCTTCCCTTAATGATGATCAACTTGAGGAGTTATTAGATGTCTTAAGGAAGTACAAGTCTGCAATAGGGTGGTCACTTGATGATTTGAAAGGTATTAGTCCTTCGTATTGTATGCATCGGATTAGGTTGTTGGATGAAGCCAAGGCTAGTGTTCAAAATCAGCGCAGGGTGAATCCCGCAATTCAAGAGGTGATAAGGAAGCAAATCCTTACGTGGTTGGATGCTAGAATTATATATCCTATTAGTGATAGTCCCCATGTGAGTCCATTGTATGTAGTTGCTAAAAAGGGGGGTATGACTGTAGTGAAAGCTGAAGATGGAGAAGCTATAGCCACTAGGATTCCTACGGGATGGCGTACATATGTGGATTACAGGAAATTAAATGAGAAAACGTGTAAGGACCATTTTTCTCTTCCGTTTATGGATCAAATGTTGGATCGTCTTGCAGGGTATGAGTTTTATTGTTTCTTGGATGGATACTCGGGGTATAATCAAATCATGATTGCTCCCGAGGATCAAGAAAATACCACTTTTACTTGCCCCTATGGGACCTTTGCTTTTAGGAAGATGCCGTTTGGATTGTGTAATGCGCCTGCTACTTTTCAGAGATGCATGATGGCGAATTTTGATGGTTTGATAGAGAAGATCATGGAAGTATTCATGGACGATTTTTCAGTCTTTGGTTCTTCTTTTGATATTTGTTTGTCTAACCTTGCTGTTGTTTTGAAGCGGTGTCAAGAAACTAATCTTGTCTTGAATTGGGGTGAAAGATGGGATTGTTCTTGGGCATCATGTTTCCGCCAAGGGATTACAAGTAGATCGTGTTAAAGTGGAGGCAATTGAGAAGCTTCCACCACCGACCAATGAAAGAGGAGTGCGGTCCTTCCTTGGACATGCCGGTTTTTACAGGAGATTCATAAAAGACTTCTCAAAATACTCTAAGCCCTTATCTCATTTACTTGAAAAGGATATTCCTTTTGTGTTTAATGATGAGTGTCTAACAGCTTTTCAAGTTTTGAAGGAGGCGCTTATTACTGCCCCTATCTTGATCACACCGGACTGGACTCAACCGTTTGTACTTATGTGTGATGCAAGTGATGTAGCACTGGGTGTGGTGCTCGGGCAGCTAAGGGAGAAGAAGTTCTGCGCCATGTACTACGCGAGTAAGACTTTCTATGCGGCACAGAAGAATTACACGGTGACTGAAAAGGAGTTTTTGGCTGTCGTGTATGCATTCGATAAGTTTCGTCAGTACTTGGTTGGCATGAAGACGATTGTGTATACGGATCATTCAGCGATTCGGTATTTGATGGAGAAGAAGGAGACGAAGCCTAGGATTATAAGGTGGATTCTACTACTTCAGGAGTTTGACATGGAGATTCGGGATAAGAAAGGAACAGAAAATGTGTTGGCAGATCACTTGTCAAGGTTGGAGACTAGGGAGCATTGTGATAATTCTTTTGAGTATATTGAAGAGATGTTCCCTGATGAGAAGATCATGGCTGTAGCTGTTGAAGGAACTGAGCGAGCGTGTGTTGTCGCAGCGCAAGGTATGGATCCATGGTACGCGGATTATGTTAATTACATTGTCATTGGAGAAATTCCAAGGGATCTCAACCGATATCAACTTGCGAAATTTCATAGGGAAGTTGAGTCATTTATATGGTATGATCCGTTTGTTTACAAGATTTGTACAGATTCTATTGTCCGAAGATGTGTACCCGAGATGGAAATGGAGAGTGTGCTTGAGTTCTGCCATGCACAACCGAATGGGGGGCATTTCGGTGCGCAAAAGACTGCAGCTAAGGTACTTCAATCCGCTCTTTATTGGCCTACATTGTTTAGAGATAGTGAGAGCTATGTGGCGTCTTGTGATAGATGTCAGCGCATGGGAAATATAGGTAGGAGAGATGAGATGCCAATGCAGCCTAGCATAGTAGTGGAGATATTTGATGTATGGGGGATCAATTTTATGGGACCTTTTTCCCCGTCGAATGGGTTTCTCTACATTCTTCTTGCGGTGGATTATGTTTCAAAGTGGGTGGAAGTGATTCCTACTCGTGTGAATGACTCGAAAATTGTTTTATCTTTCTTGAAGAAGCATATTTTTGCCCGTTATGGAGTTCCTAGAGCACTAGTTAGTGATGGAGGTTCCCACTTCGTCAATAAATTTCTTGAGAAGGTGCTTAAGGATTATGGTGTTAAGCATAGGGTTACTACAATCTATCATCCGCAAGCGAATGGGCAAGCAGAGGTCTCCAACCGTCAAGTAAAACAGATTCTGGAGAAAGTGGTAGGAACTAATAGAAAGAATTGGGCTATGAAGCTTGATGATGTGTTATGGGGGTTCCGGACCGCTTACAAGACGGTGTTAGATATGTCACCGTATCAAATTGTCTATGGGAAGCCGTGCCACTTACCTGTAGAGATTCAACACAAAGTGTTTTGGGCTTTGCGACGCTTGAACTTGACCCTTAAGGATGTGAAGGAGTTGAGGATAACTTACATGAATCAATTGGATGAGTTTAGGAGTCGTGCTTACAAGAATTCAGAGATTTATAAGGAAAGAATGAAAAGGTGGCATGATTCTAAGATCTCATACAAGGAGTTCAAGCAAGGAGATGAGGTACTACTTTTTAACTCTCGTTTGAAGCTTTTTGCAGGCAAGTTGAAGTCTAAGTGGACGGGACCGTTCATGATTCATCGAGCCTTAGGAGGGGGGAGTTTTGAGCTTATTGACAAAGATGGAGACGTTATCGCGGTGAATGGGCATCGGTTGAAGCATTATAGGTCGCCGGATGATGCGTGTGTCATTTTTGATGATACCTTGATCTGATTTGGTACCGTCGTGACTCTACGACGTTAAACATGAGAGCTTGTTGAGAGCTTACTCTTCCGTTTTATTGCTTTATTTCTTTTGTGTGAGTAAGAAATTTTTATATTTAAGATGCTTACTAATCGGCAATTACATCTCTTTTCAAACTTAGTTTCGACTTACGTTTTTACTAAGTTTGGGGGGGTGTGATGTTATTACCTCATTGAAGCATTAAGAGTATAATATTTTCTTTGTATTGTTTGTTAGGGGAGTTGGTTTTTGCGGCCATATTGAAATTTTAATCGATTTTGATGTGACGATTTTTTACAACTTGCCTAATGTTCAGTGGGTTTTGGTTGTGTTTTCTTTTACGGAGTTACTCATGAATGATGTTTTGTGGAATAATTTTTGAAGTTGTGCTCTAGATTGTACCTAATGAAGTTGTGTTGAAGCTTGAAGTGTGTAGTGAATGAAGAACACTTAGTTTTGAAAATCAGGAGGAAGGTTCAACCAACACTAGGAGTGGTTCGACCAGTGCCAGAGGTCGAACAGAAGCAGAGGAAGTCGAACCGGCGTCGAAAGTTGTCCAGAGAGGAGGTTCGACCTAAGCCATAGTTGTTCGACCTGATCAGAAGGTCGAACCTAAGGTCGAACCAGTCAGTTCGAAGCACTCTATTTTCCAGAAGAGGGGTTCGACCAATTCAAGGATGGTTCGACCTGATCAGCAAGTCGAACCCAAGGTCGAACCAAGAAGATCATTTGTCCAGAAGAGAGGTTCGACCTCGTCATCCATGGTTCGACCTGTTCAGGTGGTCGAACCTGAGGTCGAACCAAGCCAGGTACGCGATTTAAGTTCGATTTTTCAGAGGGGTTCGAACACTTTTTCGAAACACCAAACCTCGAACCCTTTTCGAACATCTACACCCTTGCACAAATTCTTCAATTACACTTGATTTCACACCGATTACACAACACTACACCTTGAATTTTCGATTCGGTCGCGGATTTGGGCGAATTTCGTCGCGAGTTAGGGCTGAAATCGCGATTTTTGGTTGTTGTGTGTTCTCGATCGGTTGTTCACCATGGGCAAGTCAAAAGGTATGTTTTTCCAACTCAATTACTCTAGGATTGAAGGTTTAGGTAAGAAATTCAATGTGAATAAGAGGATTGATGTTGAGTATGGTTGAATTTCATGGTGAATGTTGATATTATGATTTGTTTCATATGAATTCTTGTTTCTTGGTTTTTGGTTGTTTGATTATTGATAGAACTTGAATTTTTATGTGGATTGATCAAGGATAGAACATATCATAGAATGAGCATGTTGATTTGGTTTGAAATTGATGAAATTGAAGTAGTTCATTGAGGGAAACATGTTGAATTTTTGATTGAATTGCTTGAATTGCTTAATGCATGCTTGTTGGTTATGTTTTGATAATTAAAGAAGGTGTGATTGAAGATGTTTTGAGAATGTTGAATAAGCAAGTGGTGTTGAGATGATAGTTTGTGTGAATATGCATTGATGCTTGAAGTCTTGAGTAGAGTATGTGATGTGCTAGTAAAATACTTGCTTTCTTGTCTTGTTGGTTGGATTGAAGTATTTGTTTTCAGGAAAGGGACAAGGATCAAGTAAAGGAAAAGGAAAGGCAGAGGAGGAAAGATCGAAGAAGAGGCATGACAGGCCTTCAAATTTGGACAAAGTGACAAGGAAACTGAGGCTACAAGATTGTTTACCTGACAACTTCAAGATTCAAATGCAAGATTGGGATGAGATCAAAGAGAAGTGGGAAGAAGTTTCAGACAAGATAGCGCGCACTCGATACCAAGATGATGAAGCGATGAGGATAATGAGAATAGGGGATGATATATTTTGGATGTTTGATCAAGTAGGGATCCAAAGATTCATGGAGTTGAAGAGGCCGACGTACTTCCATGTTACAGCGGAAGTAGTTTGCTCATTTGAGATGGAGAAGGACCCGCTTGGGTACCCATATCGGTATATGTTTCAGCTTGGTGGAGTGAGTAGGAGATGGACGTCTGAGGATTTCAATGAGCTGTTTGAGACGCCTTTAGAGATCCCTCGTTTAGAAAATGCAGCATTCAGTGTAAAGCAGTTTTGGAGGGAGATCACCGGGGAGATTCGTGATTATAAGACCAGACAGGCTCGTGCTTCCACAATAAAGAACCCAGTCTTGAGGTACATGGACCGCGTCCTGAGCAACACGTTATTCGCCCGCTCGGAGGGGAGTGTTGTGTCTAGAGGAGAGCTTTACGCCCTGTGGTGTATGCTAAACGGGTGATGTTCAATGTTGGAGCTTATTTTATTGCGCAGCTGAATCGATTCAAGACCATTGGTTTTCAAAAGGTGAATATTGGAGGGTTATTGACGGTCGTGGCTGAGCATTACAACTTGGATCTCACCGGCATTACACCAGTAGAAGGAGAACCCGATTTGATGATGAGCACGTGCGCGAAAGGAGGATTTGCCCATTTTAGAAATGGAGATTGGTTTTTCACGAGGGGTCTCAAGCCTTTCGAATTTATATTCCCCTTCGACGTGAGCAACTTAACAACTATTCGGGAAGCAAGGAATAAGTTAATGAATTCTCTTGGACACACTGCCTTATCCGTGACAGTGAAGTCGGGTGGTGATTGGAGAGTGGTAGCACAGATGTGTGCTGAGGGGAGGATGGCTGAGTTACAGCAGATCGTTGATCAAGGAGAGTTCCGTCCACCTCAGACACAGCAGCCTGAAGAGGAGGATCAGGTAGTTGAGTAGCCAGAGATGGAGATTCCGGGAGAAGAGCAGCATGATGCGCCTCAGCATGCTCCAGTACCGCAGCAGCGGCGAGCAGTTCCAGGTACCCGGGAGCAGCTTCGCTTGATTCATGAGCAGCTGATCGCGGTGGTAGCTGCACAGCAGGAGACGAATAGGCAGCTCGCGCTCGCTAACGCCAACTACGCCATGCTGAACGAAAGGTACTCTGCCTTGGATGAGCATGTTGGTAGAGTGAGTAGTCGAGTTAATATGATGGATAAGCACATTACCAGTCTGTGCCGAGCTGTGGAAAATAGGATGGATGAGGATGACGATGATGACGAGGATGATGATGCTCCTAGGGAGTAGTTTCAGGTTTTCTTTTGGCTTCTCCGATTCATCTTATCTCCTACTCTTCTATTTATTTTTACAGATTGGGGTGTGATTCATGTGTGAGTGGCATGTACTTGATATAGTTGATCTTGTATCATTGTTTTGTATATGGGTTATTGATTCTGTGCAGTCATGTGTTTACGTGTTTATTTTCATTGGAAAGAGCATGTATAATTTGTTAAGTATATGGAATTCATGAGGAATTGATTTTGATTATGTGCTATGAGGAGTATTAGGAATTGATTACCTATGTGAGGATTTGAGCCTTTATCATGATTAATCATGATAGTTTATTTTTGAGAGAATCATTCGTATGAACGTATTCTAGAACTTGGCTTGGAGTCTTGTGTGAAACTTACAATTGATGAAATATTAGGATATGATCTTAGGCCATTTTTGATTAATTGAGTCACTTAGCCAAATTTTACCTTTCCTAATGATTTTATAAATCTTTGGTAGCCCTGTTTGAGCCTTGATGAGAGTGAAAATAAGCGTGTTTTAATATCCAATTTAACACCTTTTTGATTGATATTGTAGTCTTATATGAGCACAAATGTCTTATATTCGATATATGTGAGAATTATGTGCACTTGAGGTGTTTTATTGTGTTTTAGGTGGAAAAAGGATCAAAAGAGCCAAGTTTGAGAAAAGGTGCAATTTGTGCAAGAATGCTGATAAACGCACATCGAACTTGTGTAATTATTCTGTATTGATGTGGAGCTCTGAATTGAATTTTTGATATATGGTTGGAAAGCCACTGAAGAGAGGGTCGTTTTGGCGTAAAGAACACCATCATTGAAGTCCGAACGAGGAAGTTATGAGCAAAGTGATGACGCCGCGCGAGCTGTGCCGAACAGAACTGATGTGCTACTTTCCATGGCTTGTTACAGATTCAATTCTTAGAGTTTTGGTAACATCTTTATATTCAGAGAAATCCAAGGAAAAGAGAATCATGTGAGCGCAAAAATCACTCAAATTGGAGGTCGGACGAGGAAGTTATGCTCAGAATCGTGAAGTCGCGCAGCTATTGGCGAGAATTTCCGAGAATTTCCGAAAACTACCTTATTTATCCGGATCTCTTTTACCAAATTTAACGCATGTCTCTTACCAAATTTGACATATGCCTAAATTTGGGTCCTTTCCAAGACCTACAAGGAGAGCTCATAAGTATAAAAAGGGGTGTAGATCACACCATTATTCAAAGAGAGAACACAATACAAGAGAGGAGAAGAAAGGCCACAACCATACAACACCCCACAAGGGGGGATCACCCCCCATCCATCATCCACTTCCTTTTCTCCATCCATCCATCACTTTGAAGATTCGTTTGTGGAATCAAGAGGAGAACCAAGAGGAGGATTCAAGATGGAGAAGGGCATGAAGACGCCATATCAAGGGTTTATTCGTTTCCTAATTTATCTTGTATTTTCCGGACATCCGGGTAAGATCTATCCAACACCCATGATTGTTCTTCGAAACATCATGGGCTAGAGCCTTTTTGGTAGATTTAGGAGTTTGAAGGTTTTATCTAGTTAATTGAACTTCCATGTATACACTCCGTACAACACTACTTGCGGTTTATTTTATATATGATTGTGCTTTCTTAATCCATATTCACGGTCGTTTGTGCATCTTCAATTGGTATATAGAGTCTGAATATATATCTTGGTTGTAGATTGAGTGCGTTCACCGCTGAACAGGATTCCATGTTATGATTCTAAGTGAGGGGACTCCGAAGCTTCATTAGAACTATCATATATGAATACTTATTAATTGAATTGAATTCGGGTTAATAAGTAGGATAAAGAGGATAATTTCATAGTACCTATAAAGGGAGATCATATCGGGTTAGAGTACCAATCCTAGGGGGAAATAATTGATACTGATAGTACCTAGAAAGGGGGGTGAAATTATATCTCTTGCTCCGAGGTTATTCACACGTGTTACACGCATATTTACTTGTGTCTATAGAGTAGATATGCATGGTTTAGTGATGCGTCCATATTCCACAAGGCAGAGTCGGACATTGACACATGGAAGGGAAGTTAATGAGTAAAACTGGATTATCCTAGAGCTACATATTCTCCTACTTGATCCACCTACGTATTCTTCAAGTGATATTTATTTTATTTGTTATTTTAATTACTTGTTTATTAGTTTAATCATCCTAAACCTCAAACTTAATTGCCAACTTTTCTTAATTAATTTAGATAATAATTAAATTGATAATACGCCGTCCTTTGGGTTCGATATTCACTTGGTCGCTTGCTTAAGCTGCAATTGATATCCTTAATACTTGGGGATTAATTTTGCGTGCAAAGAAAACGCGCATCAAGTTCTTGGCGCCGTTGCCGGGGACGGCTGTTATTATTAATTTTATTATTTTTAGTTTGATTAAGATTTTTTTTTCTTTTATTTGTGATGATTTACTTTCTATCTAACCTTGAATTTTTCTGAGTTACTTGTGCACTTAAAAAAGGAGAGGAAAGAAAGGAAGAAATAACACACTGAGCTAAACATGGCCGGAACAAGGCAGAATCCGGATAATGTTGTCATACGTGAAATTTTCACAAACTATGGAACTGGTAACATGGGGTTGATAGGAGCAAGGGGGGAAGATGATGATTTTGAGATACATCCCGCTCTTATTAACATGGTAGAGAAGAATCCCTTTTCTGGAGGTTGTTTTGAAGATCCATATCAACATCTCCGAAGATTTCTTGGTTATGCAAACACTCAAAAAGGAGCTGGAGCTAATGATAATGCTAGGCGGATCGCCTTATTCAAGTTCTCTTTAATTAATAAGGCGGAAGCTTGGTATGAGACCCTTGATCCAGACGATTGCAATACATGGGACCAACTGCAGCAGAAGTTCTTGGAGAGATATATGCCACCCTCAAGGATCTTAAGAATGAGGCAAGAGATCACCCAATTTGTTATGAATCAGGGTGAGAAATTTTATGAGGCGTGGGATAGGTTTAAAGATATGCTCAGGAGGTGTCCATAGCATGGAATGTCTAAGGCTGAGTACATAAGTATCTTTTACTATGGATTGGATTGTGAGTCGCGTGTTTTTATTGATGCATCATCAGGAGGAGTGCTGTTATCTAAGACAGCACTTGAAGCAGAAAAGTTGTTTGAAGACATCTCTATGAATACACGTGACTGGCCAGTAGAGAGAGATAGAGGATCATATGTACTTGGTAAGGTGGCGCAAGTTGAACATCAAGTGGAGAAGCCGAATAGGGATGATGAGATCATCTCTAGTCTAGCTAACATCAACAAGCTACTAGAGTCCCAGCAGAAGCAGATTACAGAGTTGACACTAAGGGGGCCTAGTATGAAGCAGCAAGAAGTGAAAAGTGTTGAAGATACCTTCCATCGATACATGGCTGAGAATGATGCAAGGATTGATCGTCTTGAGGATACCATGAATGTTGATCATGCAAATTTATCTAAGCAGTTGAAGGAGCTTACCTTGATTATGGGGCAGATGACCGTAAATGTGAATCAATTGACACAAACATTGGAGAATAATGCCATCACATTGAGGTATGAAACACAGTACGAAGGATCGATGGAGCCAGAATCGAAATCTGAAGCAAAAGGAGCCCGATTCGACCAGGATCAAGAGGGTTCGACCAAATCTGTTGGTCGAACCAAGGTCGAACTAACCTGTTCACGACCCTCTGTTTTGATGGAAGTGAGGTTCGACCACGACTCCCCTGGTTTGACCAAATCACCAGGTCGAACTCAGGTCGAACCACACATCCTGGAGCACCCTGTTTTGTCGCAGCAACGGTTCGACCACGACAGACATGGTTCGACCAGTCCATCTGGTCAAACCCTGGTAAAACCGAAGGGCAGAAATAGTACAGTAGGCCAGTTCGACCAAGGGAGAAGCGGTTCGACCTGTCCTGATGGTCGAATCCATGTCGAACCCCAAGTTCAAAGTGAGAGCAGCATGCCAGACGACTGGTTCGACCAAAGCATTGATGGTTCGACCAATCACCCAGGTCGAACCCACGTCGAACCCCAATTATAGAAAGAGAGCAGCCTTCCAGACGATTGGTTCGACCATTACACACCTAGTTCGACCAGCACCAGTGGTCGAACTGAGGTCGAACCTATTCGTTCTGCACCGTTTTCCACGCCGAATGTTCCCTATGATGTTGATGCTACTCCCATACCATCCCAAGGACAGAATACTGAGCTTACAATGGAAAAGAAGTGGGAAAGAGCAAAGAGGTTGAGATCCGAGAAGTTTAGACTGCAGAAGGTTAATGAAGATGTGGTTTTCTCTCTTGATCATGCAATGAAGATGCCCGTGGAGACTCAATCGTGCAAGAGCATTGATATGGTTTCTAACTTGTTTAATCTTGATTTTTCTAAGATAGGTGATTCTGAATTTAAGTGGAAGATTGACAAGGGGGTGTCTAGACAGCTATGAGAGGAAGGAAATTTCAATGATCATATTTTTGTGACAAAGAAAGGTGAGGTGCTGAGTGTAGACAAGAAGAGGGAAAGAAAGTATTTGAAGGTGAGGATGCGAGAAGACCGTCCTCTACCGTCGTGACTCTACGACGTTAAACATGAGCGCCTGTTGGGGGCGTGCCCTTCCGTTTTATTGCTTTATTTCTTTCGTGTGAGTAAGAAATTTTTATATTTAAGGTGCTTACTAATCGGCAATTACATCTCTTTTCAAACTTAGTTTTGACTTACGTTTTTACTAAGTTTGGGGGGGTGTGATGTACTTACCTCATTGAAGCACCGGGAGTATAATCATTTCTTTGTAATGTTTGCTAGGGGAGTTGATTTTTTGCGGTATATTGAAACTTTAATCGGTTTTGATGTGTCGATTTTTTGCAATTTGCCTAGTGTTCAGTGGTGTTTCTAGTGTGTGTGGAGTCGATTAGATAGTCAATTAATTCTTTCGTATAGTTCTCCTATTTTATTATTGATGAATCCTGTGATGATGAGTTTGTTTGAGCTTTGATGATAGAAAAGGGTAACTAGGTGGCAAGACGAGTTCTACATTTAGGCTTTGACTCGCGGAGCTCGTGCGTACGTTGAAGAAAAATCAGGTGCCCTCGTTTCCTTTTTCTAATTTTTATGTGTGCTTATAATTCATGGAGTGAAGGATTGAGTTTTTGGTGGTGATCGATATGAGCTTATCTTTGAAATTCATATGCTCTTGAAATTGATGAAGGAAGTGTACTTGAGTTATATTGTGGTATGAAGTTCTATGTGTACTTGTGGGATATTACTTACCATGAAATGTGCTCTGTTACTTGTTAAAAATCCATGTGAGATTTTGAGCCTCGTTGATCATGATACATAATCACATGATATTTCTTTTCTGGTGAGTATCGTTCTTGTGTATGTATTCTAGAACTTGCCTCTTGTCTTACTTGAAACTACATGTGTGTTAGATGATGGGAGATGATCTAAGGCCATCCTTGAATTTATAAGTCACTTAGCCAAATAATTCCCTACCGAATAATTATATATCCGTAGTTAGCCCTTTTGAGCCTGAAAGTCTTATTTCTTTGGCAACCTACGAAGATAGCCACTTTGATATCCTATTTGAGCCTTAAAATCCTATATTTAGTGGAGAATTAAATGCTGTCAAAGTGTGTTAATGGTGTTTGATAACAATTTGGGAAGGAATGAAATTGGTGTTGAAATTAATAGTGATGGATTATGATAATGCATCTAAGGAGAAGCATGGAGTAGTGCTTAAATCTAGTACTCCATGGAATAAAAAAAAAACCCTAGGGTAGTGCTTAAATCTAGTACCCTATGGAGAATGCGTAAGGTAGTGCCCGAAACTGGTACCTCGAGAGAAAAAAGGATGTGCTTGAAGAAAAGAAAAAGTGTGTTGAGCTTGAAGGAAAGGAGAGAAAAGAAAATTAGAAGAGCATGAAGTTGGATAGCCTTGAAGTGTAAAAATCTGCAGTACATAAGATCTCCGGTTTTAATTCTCTACTAATTGAGTTACTTTATTCATATATTTCCTACCCTTACCAAAGAGCCAACATTACATCCAAAAGAAAAGTCCTTTTTGATCCCATTGTCGAATCATACTTTTAAGTGGTGGAGAGTTTGAGACGTTTGGCAAGCTTATGGTTACGCATGCACTTGAATTGAATCTGAGCGTAAACACCTTATCCCATAAGTGTACATCTTTTACACTTGAGTGCGAGTGATATATACTTCCCGTGAGAACATGTTGATGGAGCATTTGAATTGGTGGTGATTGTCTTAACTTGTATGCTATGAATTGATTATTACATATAATAAGAGTTGCATGACCTAAGTTGATGACAATTGTATTTTGAATGGGGTATTGGTCATAGTCCTTGTTTCCCCGCTAATTTTCTTACTCTCTCTCACACTTTATTTTTATTTTGTTGCCTCGGGACGAGCAACGGGTAAGTTTGGGGGTTTGATGAGAGTGAAAATAAGCGTGTTTTAATATCCAATTTAACACATTTTTGATTGATATTGTAGTCTTATATGAGCACAAATGTCTTGTATTCGATATATGTGAGAATTATGTGCACTTGAGGTGTTTTATTGTATTTTAGGTGGAAAAATGATCAAAAGAGCCAAGTTTGAGAAAAGGTGCAATTTGTGCAAGAATGCTGATAAACGCACATCGAAATTGTGTAATTATTCTGTATTGATGTAGAGCTCTGAATTGGATTTTTGATATATGGTTAGAAAGCCACTGAAGAGAGGGTAGTTTTGGCGTAAAGAACACCATCATTGAAGTCCGAACGAGGAAGTTATGAGCAAAGTGGTGACGCCGCGCGAGCTGTGCCGAACAGAACTGATGTGCTACTTTCCATGGCTTGTTACAGATTCAATTCTTGGAGTTTTGGTAACATCTTTATATTCAGAGAAAGCCAAGGAAAAGAGGATCATGTGAGCACAAAAATCACTCAAATTGGAGGTCGGACGAGGAAGTTATGCTCAGAATCGTGAAGTCGCGCAGCTATTGGCGAGAATTTTCGAGAATTTCCGAAAACTACCTTATTTATCCGGATCTCTTTTACCAAATTTAACGCATGTCTCTTACCAAATTTGACATATGCCTAAATTTGGGTCCTTTCCAAGACCTACAAGGAGAGCTCATAAGTATAAAAAGGGGTGTAGATCACATCATTATTCAAAGAGAGAACACAATACAAGAGAGGAGAAGAAAGGCCACAACCATACAACACCCCACAAGGGGGGATCACCCCCCATCCATCATCCACTTCTTTTTCTCCATCCATCCATCACTTTGAAGATTCGTTTGTGGAATCAAGAGGAGAACCAAGAGGAGGATTCAAGATGGAGAAGGGCATGAAGACGCCATATCAAGGGTTTATTCGTTTCCTAATTTATCTTGTATTTTCCGGACATCCGGGTAAGATCTATCCAACACCCATGATTGTTCTTCGAAACATCATGGGCTAGAGCCATTTTGGTAGATTTAGGAGTTTGAAGGTTTTATCTAGTTAATTGAACTTCCATGTATACACTCCGTACAACACTACTTGCGGTTTATTTTATATATGATTGTGCTTTCTTAATCCATATTCACGGTCGTTTTATGCATCTTCAATTGGTATATAGAGTCTGAATATATATCTTGGTTGTAGATTGAGTGCGTTCACCGCTGAACAGGATTCCATGTTATGATTCTAAGTGAGGGGACTCCGAAGCTTCATTAGAACTATCATATATGAATACTTATTAATTGAATTGAATTCGGGTTAATAAGTAGGATAAAGAGGATAATTTCATAGTACCTATAAAGGGATATCATATCGGGTTAGAGTACCAATCCTAGGGGGAAATAATTGATACTGATAGTACCTAGAAAGGGGGGTGAAATTATATCTCTTGCTCCGAGGTTATTCACACGTGTTACACGCATATTTACTTGTGTCTATAGAGTAGATATGCAAGGTTTAGTGATGCGTCCATATTCCACAAGGCAGAGTCGGACATTGACACATGGAAGGGAAGTTAATGAGTAAAACTGGATTATCCTAGAGCTACCTATTCTCCTACTTGATCCACCTACGTATTCTTCAAGTGATATTTATTTTATTTGTTATTTTAATTACTTGTTTATTAGTTTAATCATCCTAAACCTCAAACTTAATTGCCAACTTGTCTTAATTAATTTAGATAATAATTAAATTGATAATACGCCGTCCTTTGGGTTCGATATTCACTTGGTCGCTTGCTTAAGTTGCAATTGATATCCTTAATACTTGGGGATTAATTTTGCGTGCAAAGAAAACGCGCATCAAGCCTTTTAAAAGCTTTTTCTTTGGCAAGCCAAATATAAGAGCCTTAATTACCTTATTTGAGCTTTGAAAATACCCTATTCATTGGTAGAGAGAGTAAGGTGAATAAGTGTGGAAGAAGAAAAGGAAGATGGAATGAGGTTTAGTAAGAAAAGTGCATGGTTAAATCTTGTTAGGGGTAGTGCCTGAAATTGGTACCCCGAATTGCTTATACATGGGGCTTGAAGTTTTTAAGAAGCAGCCGAACGATGTTCGAGAAGGGTAGTGCCTACAACTGGTACCCAAGCGATCAAAAGAAGAATGATGTTGATGCAAGGAAGTGCAGGAAAATTGAAAATTGCAAGTGCAAGAGAAGAATTGGAGGAGAATATGAAGCCGAATGAGAAATCAAAAACCTCCAAGGTAACTCTCTACTAGTGTATTAAGTCACTATGACCAAATTTTCCTACCCTTTCCAAAGAGCCAACATTACAACCTAGAAACAAGTCCTTTGTGATACTAGTATTAATCTAACGTAAGTTGATTTTTGAGACCTTTGTCAAGCTTATGGTTACGCGTGAATATGAATTGATATGAGTGATTATACTAGCCTATAGTGCCTCACGCACGAGCGGAAGAGAGTAAAGACTTATCTTGTCAGCGAGATTACTTAGTACTCCGAATGGTGTGTGATTGGATTGATTTTACATGAGTGAAATATATGATGCAAGTAATTCTTGTTTGATTCAATGATCTTGTTGAATTATACACGACTCCTGTGGTTTAAATTGGTTGCCTTGGGACGAGCAACATGTAAGTTTGGGGGTTTGATGAGTGTGTAAATTCACAAGTTTGGCGCTATGTTTAGTGCTAGTTTTGGAGAGTTTTGGTGTGGAAATAGGTGGAAAACCTATATATATTGTGAATTAGCATGAATCAGGTGTTAGTGGAGCTATTTGAGTATTTTCTTAGCAAAAACGGAGTGAAAGAGCCAAGAATCGAAGAGACGGAGTCGAAGCCACGCGAACCGCCCAAGAATTAGGTGGGTTCGACCTGGTTGGAGGAGGGTTCGACCTCTCCAGCAGGTCGAACCAACGTTGCTGAGCTTGCAGAGATGGATTCGACCACGACTCGAGTGGTTCGACCTGGCCATCAAGTCGAACCATGGTCGAACCAGTTCGCAGGAAAGAGGATTCGACCACGACGTTGGAGTTCGACTTGCCAGTTGGTCGAATCGGGAGCGGGAGTTGTCCAGTGATGAGGTTCGACCTGGGGTTCTACCAAGGCCTAAGTGGTTCGACCTGTCCAGAAGGTCGAACCTGTGCAGAATTCTTCCAGTAGCGGGGTTCGACCTGGGGTTCGACCTGTGGCCAGTTGTTCGACCTGTTTGACGTGGTCGAACCTATGCGCGAGAACTTACCTTATCTGGATTTTCGAGGCCGAAACGCGTGAAATCACTTAGAAAGCCCATTCCAAGCCCTAGAGACATGATTACAAGTATAAAAGGAGGCTCATACAGAGAATGAAGAGAGTTTTTATCGTCAATCATAAGAGAGATAAGAGTAGAGGTGGTGATCCATCCGGAGGGCTGCGACAGAGGTTCGCTGAAGGTTCAAGTAAGAATGATCAATCTAACCATGATTGTTCCTAGATCAATCATGGGCTAGAACCACCTTGGTAGTTCTAGGGTTATGAAAGTTTCATGATGTAATTCGTATTTCGTGTGTAAAACTCCGTACAACACTACCTGTGGTTTGTGTTATATAAGATTGCATATTTAATCCATACTCATAGTTGTTTTGTGCATCAATGATCGTTGTGTAGAGTCTGAATACATAACATGGTTATTGATTGAGTACGTTCACTACTGAGCAGGGTTTATTGTTATAATTCTAAGTGAAGGGATTCCGAAGTATTATTAGAACTGTCCTATATGAATATTCATGAATTGAATTAAATTCGGGTTGATGAATAGGATGAAGAGTATAACTTTATAGTACCTAAAAAGGGAGATCAAATCGGGTTAGATTCTAGACGTAGAAGATAATTGATTATGATAGTACCTAGAAAGGGGGGTGAAGCATATCTCTTGCTCCGATGTTATTCACACGTGTCAAGCGCATATTTACTTGTGTCTATAGAGTAAACTTGCATGGTCTAGTGATGCATCCACAAACCACAGGGCAGAGTCGGACACCATCATATGAAATTACGAATTGCTAGTGAAACTGGATGACCCGACAAACTACCTATTATTCTTATTGATCACAACTCACTTTTCTCTACTCTTGCTATTTTTTTTTGCTATTTCGATTAGAAGTTATTATCCATTAAACCTTTACAATTACCAAACATAGTCTAAAATATACTAGAAGATAACAAAATTGATATTTAACCGTCCCTTGGGTTCGATATTGTAACTTGGTCATCTTCGCGACTACAATTGATATCCTTATACTTGAGGATTAATTTGTGTGTTGAGAAAACCCCTATCATTGCTACTCATATGGAATATGAGGAATGTCAAATAGATGTCAAGACAGCTTTCCTAATTTAAAGTCTTGAGGAAAACATCTATGTGAAGCAACCAGAGTGATTCATTGCAAAAGGCTAAGAGCATTTTGATAGAAAGCTTAAAAGTGTCCATCAATGGACTAAAGCAAGCTTCAAGATCATGAAACATCCATTTTGATGAGGAAATCCAAAGATATGGATTCATTCAATGCACGGATGTGTCTTGTGTATTGTAAAGAGTGACGGAAACATGGTGGTATTTCTTGTACTATACGTAGATAGTATCTTGCTCATTGGAGACAATGAAAGAGTATTGTCGGGCATATGGGTATGGTTAATAAAACGGTATGTAATGAAGGACTTAAGAAAAGCATAATATATCCTTTTGATCACGGTAATATGGATCACAAGAAAAGATGTTGTGCTTGTCTCAAGCTTCATGAAATGATACTATCCTTACTTGTTTTTGCATGTGGCTTTATCTAAGGAAATGTGTCTTGAGACACAAAAGAAGATAAAGGTGATGAAAGCAGTTCCTTATGCTTCGGCCAATAAGGAAGCTTATCTAAGAAATGCAATGCACGAGTATCGATAACTATTTTGCTGAAGGCATGAATAGTGGGTATCAAAGGTAACCCGAAATAAGAATGTTGAACTGTGGTAACACATAATTTTAAAGTACCTGAAAAGGACTATAAATTATATGTGGGCTTACGTGATAGATTCACTATTTCTTATGACTTACGTAGATTTGGATTTTTCAAATCAGATAGGGACGGCAGTAAATCCACCTCAAAGGTTATGTGTTTAATTTTATAAAGTAGAGTCATAATGTGGAGGAGTGTTATATAGAAATATATTTCAAACTCCGGATTCCATCATGAAAAGATGATAAATTGGAGCCTATGAGATAGCCAAAGTATCTGTATGACTCTAGAAACTTCATGATGGACTTCGAAGTGATTCTAAGTTTGCCCAAGGTTATCACAATTTATTTTGATGATAATGGTGCAGTTGCAAACTTGAAGGAATCACGAGTCTATAAGGCAATTAAACACATGGAGCGCGAGTACCACCTATTACGAAAAATCGTATGATGAGGGGAAGGATGTTATCGCCGAGATTGCATTAGATGATAACCTAGTAAATTCTTTTACAAGGGCATTAAGGCGAAAGCTTTTGATGGTCGTGTAGTGGGAGTGAGAATCAGATGTATGGCAGAAGACATGACAGCATAGTCTTTTAGTATAAGTGGGAGATTATTGGATTGTATACTAAAAGTCTAGCTTTAATATGAACAATGTCACAAAAATTTATTTGAAATGAAAATCACATGATAAAATTATTGCGTCTTATAATTTATTTATATGTTCGATGCAATAGTCCACTAACTTTATACTGTAGATAATATGTTGTGCGACAACACGCGGAAGATCATATATCGGTTTCCTTATAAACTATAAACAGATGCTCACAACCAAGATAGACGAGGACTTTCTATTGGGATAGTTGTAGTGTGGTTTGGTATTAGCTTGTCTTGGCTATAGAATCACATTAGTGCACTTTGTGTATTGAGCAGGACCGCTTGAGATCGTTCGACTTATACTGACTTATAGGAGAACTTGATCTCAGTTATTATAGATGTTCGTGCTCTTAATCCCTATACAATAACCTCGACATATAGGGCAGTATGTATTTCTTTTATTCATCAATGGGTGAGATTTACATGTAATCAAATCAACAAACTCAGTGAGTTGGGAAGTAGTGCTGTTTCTATGGTGTGCTGTTGATTATAGAAGGAATCCGTGTCTGTCATAGGTTGATGTTGTCCCCTTGAGAGCTCATAAGGATTATCATATAAACCCTGCAGGTGGATTTATTCCGGCATGATAATGAGGTTGAGTGGTACTACTCTTGGATGAGATATTAATTAATGAAGTTGTTAGTAACTTAATTAATTAATGGACATTGAATCTTAAACATGGGGAGACTAACCGGCTCATAATAAGAAAGAGCCCAAAATGTCATTTTGAGATTAGAGCGGCAGTGCAATAATAATATTTTAGTGAAATATATTATTATTATTGGACTTAAGTATAAGCTTTGGGCTAAGCTTGGATACTTAAGCCCAATGGAGACCCAACTATAATTTCTCCTCCTGGTCCCTGCTATAGCCCACATATATAAGTCACCTCAACTTATCTGAAACCCTAATCTAATTCATGATTCATGAGTGATGAGGGTTGAGAGCAGATTGAGGAGATCTCGTAGATCGTCGCCCATACGACGTCGAGATCGGACTTGGGAATACAGCAGAAGATCAATAGGTCATTTGCTGTTTCTGTCCGTCACTTTGTATGAATTTTATAAAATCGTACAGACCTTCTATCTGAACGTGTGATATACTGGCTGAAAGCCATCGAAGAGAGGATCGATTTACCACATAGATCACTCAAATCCGAGATCAGACGAGGAAGTTATGGCTATTTTCGTAACGCTGTGCAGGCTGGTGGCGAGATTGCATCTTCTCCAACATACTCTGGTGAAAGGTAATACGTTTCTTGGTTTTTCTTGCTTTCGTGAATTAGAAACGTATGGAACCCTAACGGATCACGTTAAACAAATGATCGAATGCCAACAACGAGCACGCATTAATTCTTTAGCCAAGTGAGAATTTCCCTATCTGAAACTAATTAAGCCAGCTGTAAGCACACCGGCCGTCATTAAAGCACCTGAAACACAAAACCACCCGTCGATGCAATGAAATAACAATGTAATTTAGTTCAATAGTTTTGAGTGGTAAAATTCCACACCAAAAAATGTGTTGGTATCTACCATATACTTGAGGCACATTAATCATCATCATACATAGTTAACAAAATTTCTATCATTATATAATAACAGGAAAAAAATTATCAATCAAATACAATTGTTCAACACAACTTATAAAAACATAACCTATAAAAAACACTTTAAAATGATGATAATAGTTATAGCTAACAAACCAACAGATATAAGCAATCATAAAGGCATGTCAAATTTATTCCAAAGCACAAGACATACCTAAACACCACCCTCCCCCCACCTTGCACCCAAAAATACATATACTTCCTCTGAAAATACACATGAACTTTCTTTTTTGTTTGTCCCAAAAGTACTTGCACACCACCAAATTGAAACAATCCACATCATTAACACCCTAACATTATCACAGTGCTACAATCACCTACTTTCTCCGCTTTAATTGTATAAAATCAACAGTTATACACTTTATTTTATAAAAATACCCAAATTATCCCATTTTTTTCTTACACCATTGCACAAAAAAATAAATTATTCTTAATTTATGTGTCCAAAAATGCATGCATATATTCCCGAGATAGAGGGAGTACAAGATAAGATGAGATAAGACAAGATAGATTTCTGGGCACAGTAACACTAAAAGAAATTTACCAATAGGTTTAGGTGCGAGCGAGTTCCTAACACGCTTTTTCTCCTGAAATATGTCTTAATTCTGAATTAACAGCCCTCATCTGATCCATTTTAACTAAAGTTAATAAAGTTTTATTATTATTATTTTTTAAAAGGAACAAAAAAAAAGAAGTTCAAATAAATGTTGTGAATACTAAGATAATCTTACATATCTTAAAATGCTCTTTTATTTCAATTAATCAAGGTATGCACATCGCTGCTACATTTAGAACTAATATACTCCCTCCGTCCCGCTCAAATGGTGCATTTTGCTTTTTGCACGTGGATTAAGAAGTATTATTATTTAATGTGCAGTAGGTAGTTGTATTAGTGGGAGTGTGGGCCTCATATTTTAATTGTATTAGAGGGTGTGTATGAGACCCAAATGTATTAAAAAGGAAAGGGAATCCTTTGGGTGGGACGCCCAAAATGGAAAAAAGAGATCCTTTGAGTGGGACGGAACGAGTATGTAAAATGCAACCACAGCCAGTCCCAAACAAAAATTCTGCGCTGCCTCTTTAATAAAAATTAAAAGAAAATGTTTAAATTCAAAGGGCTTTTGCATATGACTAGAGTGAAATCAATAGAATCATAGATGTAATATGAAGATCATTAAGAAGGTAATGAATGCTAAATTTACTTAAAATTATCACGAATCTCAAATATAAAAAAATTCAAAGGGTAATTGTTAAAAATATACAAAATGAAGTTGTCAAAATCAATTCTGCCTATCTTTGAAAAAAGTTATTAATTCTACCAATTTGCTAATTTTTGGACGATTTTGCCCTCCAAATATTTTTTTGAAAAGTCAGACTGGTCAGCCGGTCAAATGGGTCAACTGGTCAAAACTTATCCATGTCGATATCCATGTAGGTGGATATGCAGGTAACCATGTAGGTTATCATATTTGTATACAACTTTATTTCAATTTAATTTCTCTCATATTCCTCACGCTTCAAAATAGTATCAGAGCCTTAAGTTTATATATTTATGAATGGAAAATTTATTATAAACTTATTTATCACTTAACAAGGGGAGAGTTTCAAAGAAATATGGATCCGAATAAAAGTTCGACATCCGAGAGTAATAGGTTTATCAGCCCTGTTCAAAGCTGGAGCAACAGGGAATTCTGGCCTGTTAATTATGACGAGACAAGTAGCTCTATACAACAATATTATTGTGTGTTGTATAGACAATATATAGAAAAAGAATACGAGGACGCCGATCGATATTGGAAAGGTGTAAACCTAAGGAGGGAGTTTGCAAATACTCGTACCAACCACACCAAGGAAGAGCATCTGGAGGAACTACACCAGATGGAGATAAGATACTCCAATAAGTATCAAGAAATATAGTGGAACTCTGAAGTTTCACCGAGATCCATGTACGTGTCCCCAGACATGAGCAATAGAGAAGACGCTGAACCAGGGTCCAAGAGAGATCTGCAAGCTGTATCACTTTTCACATTTGATAGAATGATGGAGTGGAAGGAGATCGAGGCAGATAACTCTAAGATGAACCAAGATCTTAGAGAATTACATAATACGGTGAGATTCTTTGGAGAATATTGCTAGAGCATGTCCAAAACAATGTTTGAGATCAGCCTTAAGATGGATAAGGTGGAGAAGCTGCAGAACAAGCAACTCGACCTCATCATGAAGTTGATAGACAAAGTAAAGTCCTTGGAAACCAAGGGAACAGGAAGAAGGACAGGAGGAAGGTTGTCAGCAACCTTCGGAATAGAACTCCTTTTACATCAAAAGGGGAAGATGACAGAGGTCACAAGACCAAAGTCCAAAAGCGAAAAGATGATTGCTATCCTTCGAGGAGAATCCACATCCCCGAATGGAAAGAGCAAATCTTGAAGATCTATAAGATCTATATGAGTCCTTCCAAGGACTATCAATTGTAGATCTAAAGATAAATATTTGGAGAAACATCAAGTTCTCAACAACAGTCACAAGTCTTCAGACACAACATAATCGAGGCCAAAATGAAGGAACTTCTAGATCACATGGAATCCATGAGTCAAGACAAGAAGAAACATTCCAACAACCAGGAAACTTCAAGATGAAGGTAATTAGAATGTCAACAGGAGCAAGCCGAGTTCGAGGATCTAATCTACACAACACCCCATATGGTCGGTCTCACTTGGAACCAATAAATCCATACGGTTTAATCTTAAACCTCAACACTCTCGACTTCAAGAACAGAGAGACTCTGATTGGTGAGTGGACAAATGCAATGAAAATTACAGGAGGTGCACTAGAGCTGGATAAAGAAGGGTTCATAAGATTCCTAACTATGCGCCTAGAAGGATCAGTAAAGTGCACTTGGGAGGTACTCTCAGACAAAGTCAAGAAGGAGGCCATGGAAGGCGAAGACCTATGTAATATTTTTGATCGCATGGCCAAAATTTTTAAGATCCACTTCATCGGAGTAGGTTACTTCGAAGGAATGGAAGAAGAAAAGAAAAAGAAGTATAGGAATGCCCTATACAATCTAGAACTACTTGACATCTGTCATGTAGATGAGTACATCAAGCTCTTCACAGAGTATAGATGGAAATCAAAGATCAAGGAGGAGGAGGCATTCCACCTATTCTTTGCAAAGATTCCAAGCCCATGGAGAGAAATGCTGATCAAAGAGTATGAACCATGCAAGCTGGATTCAATAGCAAGGAGGATGTCTTTCCTCAAAGCTAAGATTGCAGAGTGGTGCCATCAAGCATCACTACACAAAAACTATAAGAGACTAAGGGGAATCAACAAGGCAGTACCCTTATATTGCGAAAACAATGATCTTCCAATTATCATTGGAAGAAGTCCAAGGAAGCAGAAAAGGATGAAGAAAAATCATCCTTACACACAGAAAAGCAAAGGATGGAGGTCCAGAATACCAAGATCCTTTTGGTCCAAGCAAAAGGCCCAAAGCTATAAATCAGGGCAAATGTCTAGACTATCCAGATGGAGTTCAAGAAGCCAAGCCTCATCCTTATGATCAAACCAGAGGAGTACAGGGAGAACTCCCACGAGAAAGACGTTCCAAAGAGCAGCTACACGAGTCAATGAAAGATTCAAGGATTATAACTGCTACACGTGTAGAGCCGGGGGGCATATCTCACCAGATTACCCAGAGAACCAGAAGCGGTGTGTGCGATAGTTCGAAACCACTCCAGAAATAGAGAAAGCTATTTACTTCCAAGATCTAGTTCAGGTATATCAATTTGAAGATATACTCTCAGACGAGAGTATCTACGAAGAAGAATTCTTCAGCCAAGATGAATCTTCTGAGAAGAAAACTTCAGATAGGAGATGCAAGAAGATATGTCTAGATTCTTTTCCCAGACATCCATTTATCATAAGACCTTTATGAGAATTATGAAGGAGGATCCAAGGCTCAACCTATACGATGGATTCACTGTAGGAAAGCTGGAGAAATTTCTTCCATGCTTCAAGAAGAGAAAGCATAACATCATATATAAAGTGACCGAAGGGGAAATTGCCATCCCAATAGAGCTCACGAGAAATGTGATGGAAATGCAACTAGTTCCTGTTGACGAAATTAAAAGAAAACTCAGTAAACTCAAGGAAGGAATGGCTAAGACCATGTCTTGGATCCATATCGGAGCAATTCGGATCCTCATCAAAGCAACTTTCAAAGAAGGTATCGATACACCAATCGATATTGCAATCTTTGATAAAAGGATCAAAAATACAATAGAGGCATTCCTGGGAGGAATCTCAGGAAACATGTATGCAGGCAAAGTGGGATCTCACATCTACCCAAGGATTGCCTATAATCTGGCAGACAAAGATTTCAGTAGGGCACTCACCCTTCATCAAGATTTCAAAAATAAAGATTTGATAAAAGAAGAGAACCGACCGTACTCGATCACCTACAGTATCTTATATGCTTTATCCAACACTCATCATTTGAATTTATTCCAAATGAAGGAGTATATTGAGATACCAGAAGTGTTCGGAAGGGTGGCATGCATAACTAGGCCAGAAATAATGGAGTTACCGCCAATCCACGACATGGATTTGTGAATCAAGGATAAGCCGGTTTGGAGCAGACAAGATATCCTCAGATTCAAATAGAGAAGGATTTCTTTCCAAGAAGACAGAATGATTAGCAAAAAATGAGGAAAGAAGCCGATCGTGGAGGTAATCCTGGAACCGGAGAAGTTCACAACTAAAGGTGAACTTAAATGCCTAGAGGGATAGAGAGGAGTCGAAGTAATATTCGACATTACTAAAAAGGAAAACTCTATTCCTTGTGATGTCTAATATTATCTTCAACAGCCAACAACTGAAAGATATCAAGGACAGCTCAAACTTGTAGAACTTGAGTTGGTGATTGAAGGAGTAGCAGGAAGATTCCCAGAACAACTAGTGCTGGGACTAGAATTTCTCAAGGATTACAAACCTTGGGAAAGATTACAAGATGGAATGGAGTTCACGGTCAAAGGGAAGAGATACAAAGTTTACTAGCAGAGGCTTGAGCTTGAAGGCTCTCTGATCTACCCATGACCACAAGTCCATTCTCGATATATATCACCGTTGGGATGATATTTAAGGAGCATCGTGCAGAGTATTTTACGGCATATATTGATTCAGGAGCCAGCATCTGCACAGTAAAAGAAGGAGTCTTTCCTAAAGACTCAGGTAAAGAATTGCCAACGGTACTAGGAAAAGATTTCTCACAAAGGGTGTTAATCCTTAACAGATGAATCAAGCAAGCAGAGATCATGATTGGATGAGCGGATCGTAACCCCATGGTACAAGGTAAAGACTCCACCAATATATTTTCATGATACCGGAGCAGATACTCTGTTAGGAAATAATTTTCTATGACATTCAAGCATTTTACCTAAGAGAACGCAATAAGAAAGCTTATTTTCACAACCCTTTGTGAACATAAGATCATAGAACCAAGACTGCGTAATGCGTTTCAGAGAAAAATGCCCATCAAATTTTACAGCAAGCGTGGTGATGAAGGAAAACTTAGCCATCCAAAGATGAATGATCGAAGGAAATATGGCGAAGCAGCCCTTCAAATGAGAACTGAGACCAGAGGAGGATGGAAGATGGAGAAACTAAAAGAAAACACAATCCACCTTCTCAAGGCAAGCTTGGGAGAAAGCTTAGAGAAAGACGCCACAATCAAAGAGAAAACATCTTTGGAGGACATCAAAAGGAAGATACATAGGAACTTCAATGAGGATCCTCTAGCCTGGTGGGGTAAAAAGGAGCTCAAAGCCTCTCTCAAAGTGAAAGAAGGAAAGGAGCATGAGTTCGTGAGATACAAGCATATCCTGATGAACCAAGAGGATCGAAAGGAACACCTGGACCTTAAGCTGATATCACCAGGAGTATCTCCATATAGCAGTCTAGGATTTCTGGTTCGAAATCATGGAGAAGTCAAGCGAGAAATGCCAATACTTGTGATCAACTACAAAGGGATCAACAACATCTTGGAGTTCGACAGATACTATATACCAAGTAGGGAATACTTGGTTAACTGTATCAAGAATGCCAAGGTATTCTCCAAGTTTGATTACAAATCTGGATTCTACTAGATTATGATGGAAGAAGTAAGCAAGAAGTCACAGTCTTCTCCACACCACAAGGCCATTATATCTGAAATGTCATGCCTATGGGCTTGGCAAATGCACCCCAGATATATCAAAGAAAGATGGATAATCTTTTCAAAGATTATTTTTCATTCATGTTCGTTTATGTGGATGATATCCTCATAGCCTCAAAGAATATGAAGGAGCATTTGGCGCATCTGGAAGTATTTTCGGAGGTATGCCACAAGAAAGGATTGGTACTTTCTAAAAAGAAGGCAGTAATAGCAATAAGGCAGATCGAGTTCCTTGGAGTCGAGATTGATGAGTCCGGAATTATTCTACAGCCTCATATTGTAGAAAAGGTTCAAGGATTTCCTGAAGATTTCAAGGATAAGAAACAACTCCAGAGCTTCTTAGGAGTTGTCACTTTGCTGGAATGTTCATCAACAATCTAGCGCAATACAGGAAGATGTTCAGTCCTCTGTTGAAAAGGGATGTTAAGTTCAAATGGAAGGAATCACACCGAGCAATGGTTAAACAACTAAAAGAGGTTTGCAAAAAGCTCCCCAAGTTAGTCATACCAAATAATAAGGATGAACTAGTACTCTACACAGATGCCAGTGACCATTGGTGGGCAGCGGTTCTAACTAAGTCCACAACTGAAGGAGAAGTGTCATGCAGATACTGTAGCGGACTCTTTGCGGAGAATGAAACAAAAAGTTGGCACATCAATGAAAAGGAGTTCTTTACGGTTCGAAAGGCGTTCAAAAAATGGCCGCTATTTCTTCTCATGAAGAAATTCATCCTTAAAATTGATAACACAAGCGTCAAATCCTTTTTGAAAAATAAAATTGAATCTAAACCAGAAAAGGCTAGACTTTTAAGATGGCAAGCAGAATGCCAATATTATGATTTTAATATTGTCATTATTAAATCTGTTGATAATATTTTGTCAGATTTCCTGACGAGAGATGGAAGGAGCTGAAATAGACTCCATAATTACTGTATCAAGGCACCTGATGGACAACCTTGAGTTGCTCCAAAGGAAATTCGAGAATCTAGTACTCAATGCAAAGCGTGCTGGAAGAATACAAGAAAGCAATCAGACCAAAGTGTCCAATCGCATATGAGATTGTATTCGCAACAATGCAAGTCTTTTCGAGTCATTACGAGAGCCACTCCTCCAGGCTGTTAATAGCAATAGCAATCGACAAAAGAAGAGTAGTCGAGAATGGGGCTCTAAACCTGGAGCAAGGGATTCAAGTACCCTTAGCACAAGTCCTAGATTGGAACCTCCAAAAGAGGAACCGATCCAAGAAAAAATCAAAGACCTGGAGTCACATCTAGAGTCGATGAGTCAACTCAGTACCTCTGGGGTCAAAGAGGGAGAGATCAACCTTAGGCCTATGATGGGCACTGCTAAGGTTGGTATTAACCTAGCTAATTTCTCTTATTAGCTGGAATACCAGGCCAGCTAGGAGAAATTGAACACCAGACAAGAAATCCGACCAGAGAAATACCGGGTGGATATATCTGGGGAATATCCCATAGTTTAGATGCGAGAAGGCTCGAATCCAAATGATATGAAGAATGGTATGACTTTGGGGCGCTAGCTTCAATATATACTGTTACACCAGGCTTCCCAGAGCTTTCAAAATTGCCAGAATGGCTGAGAAAAATAGTTTTCAAGGCATGGAAAAACAAAGCAACTCTATCCAGAGGCGATGTATTGGAGCTTTACTTCACCAGTGCGGCTCCAGAACCAGTCGGGAAAGGCAATCACGAGGCCTTCCACCTCATCAAGCTAAGAAGACACGATGTCTCATCATCAAATGGGATCAAGCAGTCTTCGGGGAAGGAACCAGTCTTGGTTTCTACTTTTTCTGAAGAACATATCTCTGCGCAAAGAGCGAGGGGTTTGTACGTCTGCATTAAAGCAATGGTGGAGATGAAGTTCCCATTCAAGTTCAAGCACAAGTCTTTGAATGGGTTTTTTCTGTTGAATACTTTAATAGGGAAGAAGACAATGTTTGCTGAGAGAGCCTTCCAGAAAAAACAAGAACTTCTTTGGAGAAACAAGATTCCGATGAGTAAACAAACCTATCGGAGATATTGTAACATGGCCCATTTTGGGCAATGGACGAACAAAGTATGCACGAGCTGTTCCACCCAAATAGAACCAGAGTTTGGGAAAGGAATAAGATTGAGCATATGGATGATCAGCGCTGCTAAACCACCCCCAGCAAAAGAGACACGTGGAAAGAAGAGGGTAAAATCTCTTAAGATTACCCAAGAGCCAGAAGAATCATCAGCACCAAAGAAGACAAATGACTCTTCAAAAAAGCAAGAGCCAGATGACTTTTCTGAAATGGTAAGAGGACATGTGACCGACAAGAAGGATGGCTCACAAGAGGACATCCAATAAAGAAGAGGGACCAGCCAGCTGCAAAAGTTGGAATCCAATGGGAATGACGTAAGCAGTGACGTCAGTCAAAGTAAAGAGGCTTTGAAATCCAGATTTCACATCCCAAAGCCTCTATAAATAGCAGAGTTAAGGAAGCAGAAGGCATCGACCATTCCCCTCTGTTTTCTCTTTCTAAAATAAATATTGTATCTTTCTTTCATTGTATGAGTGTTCTGAGTGCAGTTACAATAGGTAGCTAAAGGATTTATCTCCTCTTATTCCGTGAGGATGAGTGTGTAATAAATTTTTCCATTCAATAAATAAATAATTCTGGGCTACTGCCCGAATTATGTAACCTTCCATTATATTATACAACTTTAATCTCCATATTTTCTGACGAGAGATAGTAGCAACATCCTGTACACTCGGTGTAAGAAATGAATCAGGGTTGTGCTGAAGCCCGCTGAAGGAACGGGATTGAACTATCCCACTGCGGGGTGCGTGGTTGGTTGAGAGGAGCAGCTGTAAAACTTTCCGGATACCCGGTGGATTGATGGTCAAAAAAGATACTGTTTCTATTTCAAGTTGGTTAATTAAGAGATTAATGTTGTTTAATTAATGTACGGAAGCATGATGGGTCTGATATGATCGTAATGGACTATATCTATTTTGAGAAAAAGAAAAATATTAAAATTGAGTTAGAATGAACTTAAACCGACATGGTTTCCATGCTGGCAGCCATGTAGAGCACCATTATGGTAGCCGACAAGGTTACTGACACAGGGGTATTAAAGTCCAGAAAAGTTAATATTCATAGGAGAGAGAAAAATTGGTGGTATTAATCTAAAACTTTGGATTTTGGGTATTTTTAAAAAGTCTCCCAAATTTAAATTTTACATACCAATGAACCAAAATATCAAGAAATGTCGAATTCATACCTCGAAAATGATGCTGGAAGTTCCGAAATAAAAATATTTTGTTTCTACTACGATAATCACGAATAAAATAAGAATAAATTTCAAGTTCGATTTGATGAAGCTTGATAGAAACCAAAGAGCGTTGTTTTATTTGTAACCATGTATTTGAAGAAAATTCAATAATTGGGCTAGAAGTCTAATTACTAATTGGGCTTTTGGATCACAACTAAGAATTCTTACACATATTTTTCTCTTTGTAATATATATACAGTTGATTTTTATTAAATTAAAAGGTATAAGGTAAATTTGTATCCTTTTGTCAGATGAAGAATCTCTTCCATTAGGAGCAAGGGCAGCTTGAGGAAACAACGGGAAGGTTCGAAGGATGCATTCAACCAAGGGCAAGGAGGATCTCGAGAAAACTCGTTCAATCCCAGAAGTTCAGCGAAACATAAGACTGTGATTATGAAGACCTAGGGGTGTCAACGGGCCGGGTCTGGGCCGAGTAATTAACTACCCAGACCCAGCCCATTTTTGGAGGACATGCCCCAGACCCGCCCCGCCCCATTTTTTGTAATAATTAATCCTAAAAAAATTTAAATCATACAAAAATTATTCATATATTTAAATAAATAATCATAAGAATATTAAATATAATTATAATTTAAAAATTATATATATCATATAGTTATAAATAATTTTTATGTATAAAATATAAAATAATTATATAATATATATATATATATTAACATAAATATAATTATATATATAAAATATAAATTAATTTTAATATATTATATACGGGGCGGGTCGGGGCGGGTCGGGTCGGGTCTAAGTTAATACTCGGACCCGCCCCGTATATGTACGGGTCCGGGCGGAGCCGCCCTTTTCTCCTACAGGCCGGGGGCCCGTTGACACCCCTATGAAGACCAGACATATCTTTGAAAGAGGAGGGGTGTAGAGTCATTACTGCTACCTGCCTTAAGAGGTCGTGGAAGGGCAGCTCACGTGGGAGGGTTGGCTCTTGAGGGAGGGGCAGGGAAAGAGGGCGTGGACTAAACTAGGCATGAAGAAAATCTATTGTTTAGTACAAGATTAATTGAGAAGGCATCCATTATTTCTCCGACAACAGTGGAATATTCTCTGTTTTTTAATATTGATTGCTAAGAATTAGCAAAATCATTCAATTTTGTTCAAATTTAAGTTACAACGGTAGAGTACTGAATAACTTTAGTTTGATGCCCAACCTTGTTTATTTACACAATATATTTTACAGTTACTGGAAATTTTTTTATTGCAAAGCTCTCATTGCAGTGACGCAAAGGCTAGTGATTTAGACAGTCTGAAGCCTGTATATATATAGGATGAAAGAAAACCAGTAAAGTTATGGTATGCGAGCCAATAGTAAGTTACATGATATGAAGTAATCAATACTCAGTTGCTCGAATTGAGAGGATTGAAACTAAATTGATGAAAGAGGCATTTTACACCCACTTCTAAGTTAATTCTATTAAGAAATGACACAATTCTTTAATACAAATTAAAGTAAAAATAGTGAGGCAAAAAGGGCATGAAAAAGAAATCCATCAACATTTAAGATTTCCAAAACTTTTCCCCTAGTAATAGGTTGTCCCAACCATAAGGGCAACTGTAGCACCTTGCACTACCACACGAGTACGCATTAATTTCTAACCTAAGTGAGAATTTCCCTGTCTGAAACTAATTAAGTCAGCTGTGAGCGCTCCAGCCGTCCTTAAAGCACCTGAAACACAAAACCACACGTCGATTCAAATGAACAAACAATATAATTTGATTCAATTGTTTTGAGTGGTAAAATTCCACATGAAGAAATGTGTTGGTATCTACCATGTACATTGAGGCACATTAATCATCATCATACATAGTTAGCAAAATTTCAATCATCATATAATAACAGAAAAAAATTATCAAACAAATACAATTGTTCAACACAACTTATAAAAACACAATGTATAAAAAACACTTGAAAATGTTGATCGTAGTTATAACTAACAAACCAACAGATATAAGCAATCATAAAGGCATGTTAAATCTATTCCTAAAGCACAAGACAAACATAGACACCACCCTTCCCCCACCCTGCACCTAAAAATACATATACTCCCTCCGACAATACATACGAGCTTTCTTTTTTGTTCGTCCCAAAACTACTTGCACACCACCAAATTGAAAACAATCCACAATATTAACAATGCTGTAAGTTTCGAAATATAATTTTTTCTGCTATGGTCATCGCAAAGGAAATAAGAATAAATTTCGAGTTTGATTCGATGAAGCTTGATAGAAATTAAAGATCGTTGTTTAATTTGCAACCACGTATTTGAAGAAAATTCAATAATTGGGCTGGAAGACTAATTACTAATTGGGCTTTTGGATCACAACTAAGAATTCTTACACACATTTTTCTTTTTATAATATATAAAGTTAGTTTTTATTATTTTAAAATGAATAAGGTATATTTGTATCCTTTTGTCTAATGAGGAATCTCTTCCATTAGGAGCAGGGGCAGCTCAGAGGAAACAACAGAAAGGTTCAAAGTATGCATTCAAATATGGGCAAGGAGAATCTCGAGAAAACTCGTTCAATCCCTGAAGTTTAGTGAAACACGAGTATGCTGATGAAGACCAGACACGTCTTGAAAAAAGGAGGGGTGTACAATCATTATGGCTACCTGCCATCAGAGGTCGTGGGAGGGGCGACTCACGTGGGAGAAGTGGCTCTCGAGGGAGGGGCAGGGAAAGAGGGAATGAATGAAACTAAGCATGAAGAAAGTCTATAGTTTAGTGCGAGATTAATTAAGAAGGCATGCAACATCAGGGGAATATTCTCTGTTTTAATATTACTTGTTTGAGAAGCTCTCATTTCAATGATGCAAAGGTTAGTGATTTAAACAGTCTAAAGCCTGCATATCTATAGGATGAAAGAAAGCCAATAAAGTTATAGTACGCGAGCAAATAGTAAGTTACATGATATGAAGTAATCAATACTCAGTTGCTCAAATTGAAAGGATTGAAACTAAATTGATGGAAGAGGCTCATGCGTTTTGCACCCACTTCCAAGTAAATTCTCATCAAGAAATAACACGGCCTTTTTATACAAATTAAAGTAAAAATAGTGAGGCAAAAAGGGCACGAAAAAGAAATTCATCATCATTTAAGATTTCCAAACCTTTTCCCCCGAGTAATAGGTTGTCCCGACCATAAGGGCAATTGTAGCACCTTGCACTACCACACGAGCACGCATTAGTTTTTGACCCAAGTGAGAATTTCCATGTCTGAAACTAATTAAGCCAACAGTGAGAACACCCGCCGTCATTAAAGCACCTGAAACACAAAACCCCTCGTCGATTCAAATGAACAAACAATATAATTTAGTTCAATTGTTTTGAGTGGTAAAATTACACACCAAAAAATGTGCTGGTATCTACCATATACTTCAGACACATTAATCATCATCATATATAGTTAACAAAATTTCAATCATCATATAATAACAGGAAAAAAATTATCAAACAAATACAATTGTTCAACACAACTTATAAAAACACAACGTTTAAAAAAATACTTGAAAATGCTGATCATAGTTACAGCTAGGGCTGGGAAAAAATACCAAAATTTTGGTATACCCTTATCATATCGAAAAATACCGATTTTATCAAAATTTTAGGTATGCCGAAGTTTTTGGTAAGGTATGATACCGTATTGAAAATTTTGGTACGATAAAGGTATATAAATAATCAATACCGCAGTATTTCAGTATATACCAAAATACCGAAAAATATTCAATTTTTGGGTAATATGATATGGTATACCATACTACATGATATATGCAATTATAATAATTATTTATATATTATAATTTTTAATTAAATTATATATATACACACTATTTAATTAAAAAAATTAAATCTAAAATCCAACTGTATATTTCATAATTAAAAATGGGTGATAAAGTTGATTGGCTTTCATGATATCTTGTAATACTTCTTTTTTAATTACGTAGTTCTATCATGTATGAAAATTTAAAAGTGTTGATTTTAATATAAATTCCATATGATTATTGTGTAGATCTTTTGGGTACTATTTATTTAATGACAAACACTTAGGTTGTGTTTGGATGGAAGGATTTGAGGAGGGATTTATAAATCGGGTAATTTAATGACAAAATATTAAACAATTTATGTACTATTTATTAATTAATTATGTAAACTCGATTACTTTTTAGTACATAAAAAATTACTCTTTAGCACATAAATTGTTACTCTTATAAATTAAAAAAATTACTCTTCAAATTCTGATAAATCCTGATTTATCGATTACTTTTTAGTA
Source organism: Pogostemon cablin (assembly GCA_023678885.1). Classification (NCBI taxonomy): domain Eukaryota; kingdom Viridiplantae; phylum Streptophyta; class Magnoliopsida; order Lamiales; family Lamiaceae; genus Pogostemon; species Pogostemon cablin. The sequence goes on along the minus strand of CM042961.1, from coordinate 25,495,137 downwards.
CATGAAAAAATTACTCTTTAAAGATATAAATTATTACTCTTCTGTATAAAAATTATTACTCTTCAAAGAGTAATTTTTTATATACTAAAGAGTAATTTTAAAAAAAATAGGGTTTACTTGTAAACCCGGTTTACATGAGATTCACTCTTATTTAATTTGTTCGTTTGTGGATTGTCGTATATTTTTTTTATTATGAATTTGTTATCTATTAGAATTTGTTTTATAGCTATGTCTCACTTTTCTAGTACATTTTTAATTAGATTTATCGAATTTTAGGTGCATAATAGCATAGCAAACTATCTAATAGGACGGTATATACCGATATTTTAGGTATAATACGGTATACCGAAATATCGGTAAGCAGAAGGTATACTAGTTTTCTATACTGAAATATCGGTATACCGAACTATGGTATACCAAAAGTTTAGGTAAGGTAACGGTATGAATTTTTATATACCGAAAATTTTGGTACGGTATATGGTATGACCAAAAATCTTCGATATGTCATACCGCCCACCCCTAGTTATAGCTAACAAACCAACAGATATAAGCAATCATAAAGGCATGTCAAATCTATTCCTATAGCACAAGACAAACATAGACACAACCCTTCCCCCACCCTGCACCCAAAAATACATATACTCCCTTCGACAATACATACGAACTTTCTTTTTTGTTCGTCCCAAAACTACTTGCACACCACCAAATTGAAAACAATCTACAATATTAACACCCTCACATTATCACAATGCTACAATCACCTACTTTCTCCGCTTTAATTGGAAAAAATCAACAATTATACACTTTATTCCATAAAAATACCCAAATTATCCCATTCTTTTTCTTACACCGTTGCACAAAAAATAACTTATTCTTAATTTACATGTCCAAGAATGCGTGCATGTATTCCTGAGATAGAGGGAGTACAAGATAAGATGAGATAAGACAATACATATTTCTAGGCACAGTAACTCTTAAAAAAATTTACCAATAGGAACGAGCGGGTTCCTAACACGCCTTTTCTCCTGAAATAGGCCTTCTAGTTCCGAATTGACAGCCCCCATCTGATCAATTTTAACTAAAGTCAATAAGGTTTTGTTTAATTTTTTTTAAAGTAAAAAAAAACAGTTCAAACATGTGTTGAGAATACCGAGATAATCCTACATATCTTAAAATGCTCTTTTATTTCAAGTAATCAAGTGTATGCACATCGCTCCAACATTTAGAACTAATAACCTATATAAAATGCAACCACGTCTAGTCCCAAATCAAAATTCTGTGCTGCCTCTTAAATAAAAATTAAAAGAAACGTTTAAGTTCAAAGGGCTTTTGTATATGACCAGAGTGAAATCAATGGAATCATAGATTTAATATAAAGATCATTAAGAAGGTAATGAATGCTAAGTTTACTTCAAATTATCACGAATCTCAATTATCTAAAAATTCAAATTTTACTTACCCATGAACCAAAATATCAAGAAATATCGAATTCATACCTCGAAAACGATACTGGAAGTTCCGAAATATAAATATTTTGTTTATGCTACGGTCATCGCAAAGAAAATAAGAATAAATTTCGAGTTCGATTCGATGAAGCTTGATAGAAATTAAAGAGCGTTGTTTTATTTGTAACCACGTATTTGAAGAAAATTTAATAATTGGGCTGGAAGCCTAATTACTAATTGGGCTTTTGGATCACAACTAAGAATTCTTACATACATTTTTCTTTTTGTAATACATACTGTTATTTTTTATTAATTTATTAAAAGGAATAAGGTATATTTTACTTATACAACCATTTGAAACCGTAGCTAAGTAAGTCCCTGTGAATACCAAATATCACTAAGCCTACATGCAAGATGAGGCAAAATAATCAAAACAAATATCCAATCAAACACATATCAAAAGAGTTAATTCTTGATAATAACGATGCCATTTATTATTGCCAAACCCCAATTGCTAGGCTAATTTTTAGAACCGTTCAGAATATACTTACAGCTGTTGCTTTCCAAATTTCAGCTTGATCAAACGTTATTTCTTCTGAAATGTCCCAATGACCCAATCCGCTCAGAGGCTGGGCTCGAATCGAAGAACCCTAGAAATAGGAATTCAAATCTTTTCAAGGAAGAGGAAATGAAATGATAAAGTGGTGTAGGAGAGGATGGACGTGGTGAGGTGTGCTTTGCAGATGGGCGTATGTTTCAGTAGTTAGGGAGGAAAATTTAAATTGGAATTGAAATTATTGAATCGACTAAGTTAGGGTTTAAGTTTTAAGCCTTAACTATAAGTCAGAGAGGGACTCTAGGGTTATGGTCCCGATAGTTCCTTGTTTGATTTTTTTTCTTGGATCAAATAAAATTGGGCCGATTTATTTTTCTTTGGGCTTTCAAAGCCCAATTATCTTTCACCCACTCAAATGTCCATCTCTTTTGTAACATTAATGTATGGCTTTATACCAAAATATGAGTGGAGAAAGTGTGGATATTTTGTAATTATATTAGAGTTTTGTTTCTTGTGTAACATACGCATATTTAAAGATATAACATTTTGTTTTAATTGACATACAATTTAAATAATAAATGTATTATTTTTTTAATTGAAAATGTCGATCGAAATGGGTATATAGTATTAACTAGGTTGCTCCCCCTCTGCCTCAGGCTCTACCATGAGTTTCAATTAAGAGATTTTGAGTTTGAACTTGTATTTTCATCTCATCTGTAATATGATACAAACAGACTACACATATAGCCACAAAATCATTTTGCAGGTCATCATAGTTGAAGTTTTAAACATGGTTTTCATGCTTAAAAAAGTAATAATAATAATCTATTACTATATGCAAACTGTGCATTCATACAATAGGAGAAAATGAAATCTGTTGTGGCAATGAAACATTAACTCATACTCATGACAATGATATGCAAATTGAGGCAATCATCTGAAGAACGAATAACCTTTTTCGTGAATAGGGAAGCCCAAAACGAATCAAGCAATCCATTCTCTCAATTCTTGAAGCTCAAACATCAATCTAAAGGTTTATTTCGCACACTAATCTACTACCTCAATTTAACTACATAATGAATCTGGACTTGAATCAACAACACCAACACACCAAAAATCGCAAAAATCTACACCGTAAAAATCAATCATAACACTGGTTTCACACTCCACTACAGCTAATCACCCCGATATAAATTATATATGCAAGTATGAATGTCTGAATTCCCACACCATTCCTTTTATCTTTCTCCACAATCTTCACCAAGATTTTTCATTTTCCAATTCTAACACCACTAAAATAGATCCCCTCCTGGCTCTATATTCAAATTTTCATCAAATCAAACATTAAATCTTTGAAATACTAAGATTTTGTCATCCAAACATAATATTTCAGATACATATTAGGAGTCACACATTAGAAACATAATATTTCAGATACATATTAGGAGTCACACATTAGATTTCATATTCATTAGCATCAAAACAGAAACACGCAAAAAGACCCAGACAGACAGAGAGAGGCCGTCTACCTTCTTCTGCTTGCCACCACCGGATTTCGCCAGCTTAGATGAAGGTGGAAGAGAGGGCAGATTGGGATTATTCCGTTCGCTGATGACGTTCGCCGGAAGGCTTGACGATGGTGGAGGAGCCCAACCCTTTGTTAGCGTCGGCAATATAGAGAGTAGGGGGAGAGAAGTACAGGCAGGAGAGTAGGGGCAGAGAGAAGATTGGAATGAATTTTGCTTTGTCTTACATTTTTATCCTTAGTTTACAAAAGATTTGCAAATAAGTCCCTATAATACATTAAAATAACAACATGGGCACCAAATATTTAAAATTAAGTGAAAAAACAACTCATTGCCAAATTAGTGATTACTTCCACATCTCACCAATTCCTCCAGTATCTCATCTGCAAAATGACCGGAGCTGTGTCAGCCTCCGGCCATAATCTCCCCCGGAATATACCTACTTTCGCCTAATCTTTACCGGTTCTTTACCCTCCGGTGACTGATTCTTTGTTTATTTTTGTTCACTTATTTTACTTATGATTACTATATCTATACTATATGTTATGTATTTTCTGTTACTCAGTGGTTGAGCTCCATTTTCTCTCACTGAGATTATAACAGAGAAGGTGAATTACAATTGATTCTGCATGTAAATAAACTCTATTTATATATTATTCTTCTTGCATTTCGTGTTTAAATTACATGGTATGCTCTCTTTGTTGCTTCTGAAACTGATTCTGCACTTTACCTTCTTCGTGTTTCACTGTATACTAGATGTTCAAATGAAGATGTCTGTACTGATATAATAAACAGGGAAATTAAACTTTAGATGTTAAATTGATACTTGGAAATTATCAACAGTTGAACCCATTACAGAATTAATTGCTAATCTCTGTGCAAAATCTTATTACCATCATTTCACCTTTAGTCTTTATTATTTATTTTTAATTAATGGGCTCCTTGTGTGGTGGGTTAAAAGGTCTAACCCTTGTTGGTCGGTTGAGTTATCATGATTTACCTTCCTCACAAGCTGTCAAGTCGGAGTGCGGGGACGCCTGGGGTGGGCGAAACCACCTTTTTGCGCAATTAATTGCTAATCTTATTATCAGTATGTTAGTGTATGTTTTCATTTGCAGTAAGTTTTTCTATTTCAATCGACGGGAATACGCTCTTACCATCTTTCTACATGGATACTGAGGAAGAAGATCGGACCCTTTCTTTTATTGCTTTCTTTCCATCATCACTTTTCATTGAAGAAGGCTTGTTTTGAGTACCTATTTATTTTCCATTGGTACGTTTTGAGTACCTATTTATTTTCCATTAGTATATAAGGATTATTCACTAGTCGAAAGCTAGTTGACAAAACCTGGTATAGGATGAAGGCATTCAGTATTTTCGGTATAGTCATACCAGCACTTTTTTTGGTTTAAGCTTTTACATTCTTCGTTCCATCTAGCTACCTTTTCTTTGAAGGTTTTAGTTCGTTGAGTTTATCCCCTCATTTGATGGCATAGTTGATAGTGTTATATTGCAATTCTCATTAATAAAAGGTGCATTACATATGATCCTCTGCAATCAGAAAACTGTAGTGTAAGAAATTGTCTTTTTTAAGATATGAAATGGAGTAATTATTTTCATCATTTAATCCTTTTTTATCACACTTGAGTTGAATTCTGGCTAAAAATTATTTTTCTGACGTGATGCACAGGAAGGCCATCGATATGAGTGCTTCACGGCTTCATATTTGGTCAGCCAACAAGGGAGCAATAGCTCTTATAGCACTTCTGAATGGATTAAATGAATGCGATTGCATTGTGCTTATTGTTTCCAATATGTAAAGTCACTCTGCTTCTATCATTCTTTGGAGCTTGATATAAAAATATGTATTAATTCATCAGGAGGTCTCATTTTAAGAGCAACTTCAATGACACAGATTAATCCTATGTGTAGATTAATCCATGTGGTCACTTCCACATTCTGCATTGAGAAAACATATATGGGAAACTTCAAAACTTTGTTGATCATATAAAGCATACCATTGTTTGTCATTGGAAACTTCAAATTTTAGGTTTCTGATATAATTGATACTTGATCCTACTGTTGAAACTGGAAGTGACTGAACCATGTTCCCATTTTCAGTAGTTTTTGCACGAGATATAAATGAACCACCTATTTTCTACTGAAGAATGGAGTAGTAAAGTGAAAATGCTTGAACTCAAATCCAGTCCTGTTTTCATATATATATATATATATATATATATATATATATATATATATATTCGGCTTGCTCTGCTTCATAAATGAGACCTCCTGCTGAAGGGTGGGGCTGCAATTTGTTACTTCCTTGTTACTAGCCTAGGATCATAAACCAAGAATTGTAGTTATTATCTGCGGAGTATTCCTGATAGCTAAATTATGGACTCTGTGAAGCATTTAGAAACTAGGATTTCTACCTTTCTTTCATGTATATATTAATATGTTACACAGGCATACTTCTCTACTATCATCAATCTGAACGTATCAAAATAAGAATCCAGGACATACAGGGAAAAGAGAAGAGCGGGCATTCCAATGTTAGTAGTATTTGAGAATGGTATACTGCTTACAATGTACTTTCTCCGTCCCATACTTATCTGCACCGATACTATAGAGACGGAGTTTAAGAAAAGTTACTTTTTGACCAATTTTATTGACTTTTTAGGGTATTGTGGTATTTTTAGGTAATAAATAAATTATAAAGTATGTTATGTGTGTTAGGTGGGAGTGGTATTTTTGAAATTAGGATAACTTTTGAGGTTGTTGGTTAATGTGAAATTTTTTTTTGGTGGTGTAGATAAGTATGGGACGGACGAAAATGAAAAGTGTGGAGATAAGTGTGGGACGGAGGGAGTATTTTTATTGGAAGTCAAGTGACCTTTGGCACCTACGGTTGAGGTGTCCATGAAAAAATGGATAGGGAATTTTACAAAAATGTCACTTTCAATACATTTTTTTTAAAAACGCAACCTACCATAATTTTTTTTCAAATTTGGCACTTTTTATATTTTTTGACCCAAATACCCTTTTAACTCATTAAACTCCATTTTTCTTCTCTTTCAACATTTTTCCTTATTCTCTCTTCTCACTCATCGTTCTTCTTCAAAATTTTTAAAGATTTGAGAAGGCCACAACACAACGCATCGGCACACATGAGAAAAGAGACAACGGCACAACGCAACCCAATATGAATATAGGTTAGTAAAGCTTATAATTTGTTTTTTCATAAACTAAATTTAGAGTTTTTGTGAAAATTAACATGTGGGTACTTATGTTGGGATATTGTTATTTTGGTGTTTGATTAGATGAATAAGAATTTTTATATCACCTGACATGTTTAGAATATTGATTAACACATAATATTGTGAGTATTTTGGTAAAAATCTAAACTTTGAGGTATAGAAATCACAATTTGCAAAGAGTCGCTTGACAGGTTGCGTGACAGATTGCGCGTAAGGTCGCACACACCTTCAGTAAGTAGTCACTTGTAAGTCGCACGAATGGTCGCGTAAACAGTCACTAGTGGGTCGCGTAGTTATTTGGGTTCATGGTTGCATGAATGGTCGCGTGAATGGTTGCTTGATTAGTCGCATGAGTAGTCGCGTGTATGGTCGCTTGAGTAGTTACGTGTATGGTTGCTTAAGTAATCACGTGCATAGTCACTTGATTAGTCGCATGAATAGTCGCACGCATGCATGGTCACTTGGTTAGTCGCATTTATGGTGGCATGTGTAGCAGCGTGCATATTTACTTGAGTAGTCGTGCATGGCGTGAATAGTCATGTGCACGGTCGCTTGGTTAATCGCGTGCATAGTTGCATATGTAGTCGCATGAATAGTCGCTTGATTAGTGGCGTGAGTAGTTATTCACTTGCACAAGATTTGTCAAGCATATAAATAAATGAGGCTGCACGTAAATAATGTATACATAATTTTTAACATTATTTTAATATTAAATATATATTTCAAATTTCATATAAGATTCCTATTCTATGTCTTTGGGATGGAAAATGGCTACGTGATTCTGGTCAATGGAAATATGATGGAGAAGAAACCAAGTCAAAAATTGTGTGGGCAGATATAGACACAAATTATGAACAATTATTAGACAAAATATTTGATGTGATCAAAGTTAATAAAGAAAATTATGACATTAAGATGTCATATTGGTTTGGCTATAAATCAAATGGAATCGTGTCTCCTTGTCTGGTAAATGAGTTATATGGCGTGCAATTATTGCTAATGATGAATAAGAAAGATCAATTGTTATTGCCCTTGTGTTTGGAAATTATTATGGCAAGTATAACTTCAGTTTGTTCACATGCATTAGCTATTGGTTTGAATCGCAATTTTCCTCCATCTGAGTCGTCATCAAAATTTTATAGCACAAATGCACTTATATTGTCATATGTTGAACCTGTGTTTCCCGTTGGGAATGAAGAAGAATGGGATATCTAGGACCATATTAAGGACATTATTGTCCTTCCACTGAGAATGCGTGTCTCAGCAGGTCGACCGAGAAAACAACGAATATTGTCTCAAGGAGAAGAGGTGGTGAAAAGATCTTGCTCGCGTTTACATCGGACTGTGCATAATCGAAAAACATGCAAAAATCCCATACCTTTACATCCACCATCATAAACTTTGTATGGACTTAGTATGTTTACATCGTTTTTGTAATTTATATGTTCAGTTTGTATTGACAATTTAATTTGAGACTTTAAAGTTTATTATGTTTGTTTACTTCACAATATTACTTATGTTTTACTAGGTGGTTAGGTTAGCGGCACAACCATTCGCATATCGAGTCATGTATGTGCTTGAAATACACTTTAGTTTTAAGATAGATAACACAATTTGTCACACAAAGATCGCATACAGAGTCGCGCACAGGGTCGCATAAAGATCATGTACATGGTCGCAAAAAAGATCACACAAATGGTCGCGTACAGGGTCGCATAGTTGGTTGCATAAAGGGTCGCGTACAGGGTCTCACAAAAGTCAAGTATAGTGTCACACAAATAGTCGCATTCATAGTCGCACAATTGGTCGCGTACAGGGTCGCACAAAGGGTCACGTACAGGGTTGCACGGACGCGTACAGGGTTGCACAAAAGGTCACACAAATGGTCGTGTAAAGGGTCGTATAAATGGTCGCGTAAAGGGTCGCACAAAAATTGCATATAGTGTCGCACAAATAGTCACATTCATAGTCGCACAGTTAGTCACGTACAGGATTGCACAAAGGGTCGTGTACAGGGTTGCACAAAAGGTCATACAAACGGTCACGTAAAGGTCGAGTACAGGGTCACACACAAAGTCATGTATAGGGTCGCGCAGTTAGTCGCGTGGTACTATGTGACCTTTTTTGTAACTATTTGTGTGATTGTTCATGCTTCATGTATAATAAAACAATGCAACTAAATTACTTATAATAAAAAAGTCAATGATCCAAACAAAATATTACAAGATTAAAAGAACTTCGAATACATAAGGGTTAATGGTCCAAACAAAAATATCTACTTACAATGATTTGAGTATACAACTCAACAGAAATATTAAGCTAGTATATTTTGCAAACTGTATTGTTATAAGTTCATCTAATAACTAAATAATTGAAAACTACCAATTACAGTCCAACGAGTTCATTTGAGAATAGCTCCGCACAAAATTGTTTCTTCCACTCCACATATTTTGAAGGATCGATCTTATCAACCAAGTGGTCAGTGGCAAGACACTCAATGAACTTGATAGCTAAAAGACTGCAATCATCTCCTCCACATTGGTTAGGTGTTTGGTCATAGAGTACCAAAGTCCATTCACTCTTGGTGTCTTTAATACCCTTTTTCCCCAAACTTTCGCCGTTGAACAAATAGACGAAAGTATCACCGTCATATGTTTAAATTCCTTTTTCAGTATCATTCATGAAACATACATATATATTTCCTTTTTTGTTTTTTCTGAGCTCCAAAAGGAAAACACTTTCACAGCCTTCAATAATTCAATCTACAATCAAACAAATATACAAAGTTTTAAGCTCACATAATCAAGTCTACTAGCTGATAATCTGTATCCAAAATACCAGAGAACTATCTAATCAACAAAAGGAAAGTTAAACAAGTGAGCAAAAGGGTAAACGAGTAATGGAAGTAGGTAAAAACATAAAGAACAGCAGATGTAAATTCATTGAAGCAAATAGAATGGGGGAAAACCAAACCCGAATAAGATTACGATACCACCAATTGGAAATGGAGGAGAAGAGAAGGCATAATGTTATAACAAGCGAAAGAAGACGAAACCCTAATCCAATTGCAGGCGAAAGGGGAATTCTATATTACAAAATTGAAGAATAGAAAAGAGGTGGAGGGTGGATTTGGAAGGATGATATTATTACAAAAATGCTAACATAAAGTCCCAAATCTAATCTCAATTCTGGAAACTCAATTTCAATTTGGACAGAGATTAAATCGACGGAAACCCAATTTCAATTTGGACAGAGATTTAATCGACGGAAACCCTAGGGGGAGAGAGAGAGGGGTTCAACCGAGAACTTACTGGGATTATCACCGCCTAGCAGAGTTCTTCACACAGTTGAGAGAGAGAGATGATTCCACCGGTGGATTGCTTGCAGTTTCACTCAATGCGATTCTCTAAAATTTAGATTGCAGGAAGAACGATGAAGAGAGAATAGGGCATTCTTAATTGCAGGAAGTAATGATAGTCTGACTTTTTAATTTCATATATTATTAAAATCCATATTTAGTGGGGGGTATTTCTGTTCAAAAATATTTGAAAGTGGCATTCTTCAAAAAATATTAACGTGAATGGCATTTTTCAAAATAGATTATTAAATAGGGCATTTTTAGAAATTTCCCGAATGGATACCCACCTGCAACTAGAAGGGTTGTGATGTCTGATGCTGCATGGTGATTGTCACTTTGTAATTTTCTGGAGCTAAGCTTTTCAAAACATGGAACTGCTTTCAGAGTCAAGCTGTGGCTGTTCTTTACAAAGATATTGTCTTCAGTTTTATAGGTATGATCAATTTCTTATATCTTTCATATAATTGTACGAACTGACGCTTCTTGCATTACTATTACAATCAAGTCTCTTTTTTCTTTCATTTTCCCTTTCAAATCTTCATATGGTGATGATTGTGAATGTTGTGCTCACTTTACTGCTTCCCCCACCATTTTTATTTATTTTTCTCTGTATTATGTTTTCCCACACTACCATATGTATATTAGTGGTAGCCCATTCTACAGTATGAAATTCAACTAATTTCTATATCCCATGTGAAAAAAAAGATGCTCACCTTCTCCAGTGGCTGCTTATTGGCAGCATATTCAACTTCTAATGTTGGAAATGCCAGCACTCATTTAAAGTAACTTGAGATTCAAATTCTCTGGTCCGATTACTAGAGTCTGATTGCTCGAATGGGTCGGCCCTAAATTCCTGGAAAATTGATGTGTATAGTTTGCTAATATTGCCACTTGTTGTTTTTTAATGGTTGTTGTTTTGATTGTGGATCCTGACAAATTTTAGGTCTTATACTGAGTTATTAAACTAATAATTTTGCAATTTTCTTGCTGTTGGTCAATTTAAAACATCATGTGGAAATAATTAATGTTAAGTATCATAGGTTATAACTCCTATATTTGCTCAAAGTTATTGTAATTTAGGATGAGCTTTTGCCTCTGGCTACAGGTGAGTGAAAAACATTTGAAATCATCATTGAATTTGTGTATGTCGCTGCAGTACAGGAGATTCTCCAAGATTATCTCGGAATAACCGACTTGGAAGCCAAGAGGCATGTATTAGGTAATAGATGTGAACCGTGAATATGAGAGGATCTTGGGTTTCTGCAAGAAATGTGTAAACCAAGAAAAGGCTCCAAATTTGTATGTGTGTGGTTGTCCATGAGCTGGAATGGGTGCTGGTTGACTGGACAAAAGAGGTACTCATCCTTGTTGCTTCTCAAGTTTATTGTGGCAGCAAGTGAAGGTACAATAACGAACGATACTAGACGAACTAAAGAGCTCTCGAGTCCTACTATTTCCACATCGGAAATAGAATATGGACTCTCCTTGCTTGAGCTCCCGGCCCACAATTCCTGACCAGAAATTGAAGTCCCATGCCTTGCTATAATGAGGCCATGTATGTTATTTTTCCTAGCAGTTATCCATGCTACTTCTACCTTGTTGTTCATGGTTAATTGAACTTTTATTTTTCACTTACAATCTCGATATTATCTGCCAAGCATAGTTTTGAATAAGTATGCCAATTTTCTGGTATTGAAGAAAATCTAGATACATGTGAAAACATTATATCCAAGAAAAAAAAAAAAGAGAAAGTTGAGTGAGAGACTAAGAAAATGGGAGAAATGGAGTACTAGTATTTGTGGTGCCTGCATGAAATTAAAAGTGGGATATCTGCTCTCCAATTTCATATGTCGGAGTTTGTTATTCATATAAAAAAATGTATTATGGATTCATGTGGAATTGTTTGTAACCTATTTATCCATTTACCTTGAAAATTAGATTTCTCAATCCCAAAATTGAAAACTGGATTAGATATACAATGATTTCAAACCATTACACAATACCCTGCTTTTATTGCTGCAGAACAGAAACAATTTTTCAGAACTTTACACTTGGTAAATTCTAGCATATTTCACAAGTATTTTAAAATTGAGATACATTTTCAAAAATAGAGTGGCGCAGCGGAAGCGTGGTGGGCCCATAATAGTATTTTTGAAAAATAAGTATTTTAGTTAGCTAACTTACTATACTTAAAGTAGTCTTCTCTTTTTTTCAATTATTAAATTTGTTAATTAAATTGACTAATCCGCCAGAGCAGGTCACCCAAATAAATCTTTTTTTAATACCACAACTAAATCCTTTTACCAAATAAATCTTGTAAAATACACATAAATTAGACACTGCAATTTCAATATACACAAATTATAACTATAATATTTACCCAAAATGCCCTTCGTTAACCGTGACAAGTCTATATAGATTGTCACATGATGAAGCAAGCAACATTGATGAACATTAACAGAACATATTCAGGGCCAACAACCTTGAAAGCAACCCTACAGCCCTCAACAAACATTATTTACACCTACTTATTCAAGAAATCTGCACATGACTAATTAATATATCCTCTAATAATCTCCAAACAGTTTTCACCCCTTTCTTTCAAACCTACTTCCTTCAAATTTGTTAGTTGTGAGGACCATCAATGGCACCGTATCATCGAGTTTATGCAACTAATCGTAACGAACGTTTAAAAAACATTCAAGAATGGTTAAGGGATGATGCATAAAAGCTACATTAATTGATTCAACTGAATGCACATGAATCCAGTGACCACATCTCAAAATCCCACTTCAAATAGTCAATATAAGGTAAAAGGATTTATAACAACCCACCAAGTAAACACTACCTAGCCATGATGTCTAAAACTCTGAGCAAATCTCCCATCAAAACAAAACCCAAAACTATTATTCAGTCTCAAGCTTCGACTTTTTCTCCTAAAATAAAAGAGATATTGCATGTGCTTCCTGAAAAAATGAACTCACGATCTAATCCAATAGCCGTAGGGACCAAAGGTACCGTGGGTTCCCTCGTGATGCAAGAAATAGAATACTTTAGTCGGCTCGACTTGGGAGGTCGCAACTTTGCTTTAACTGGTGAGCTCTCAAGATCCAAGATTGAATCGGTGATCAAAATTCCTGGAAAAAAGAAGAGAGGAACCAAAAAGCTAATACCAAGTATGTGTTCTATGGTAGAAGTAGCAGAAAGCAATCAACCAAAGACTTCTAGATTGGCTTACATGAATTTGAAAGCTGATGTTAAGCGGTTGCAACCTTAGCCGATGCTGTCAGAGAGTTTTGAAAATCCAAGCTTCTTTAGACGATTTGTAATCGGGTTTGTCCACGTCTTGTCTGGATTTCCACATTTTATATCAACAATTTCAACTACACCCGATCCCTTTCTAACGGTTTTTGGTCTTATAGGAGTTCCTTGTAGTGAGATATTATCAGCTGCGAGCATTGGGATTTGATGAGTACGTCCACCTTGATGCTTTACCTTCTTTATAGTTTCAGGGCCTTTATCACTTTTAACATCAACTGTGCCACTGCTACTTGCTTCATCAACTGATGTTCTAGATTTTAGTTTTCGAGGAATAATGTCAGCAGCTGATACAGAGACGGAAGGAACCTTAGATGCAGTTTTAATCGAGTCTATTTCTCTAGACATGAGGGCACTGATTTTCCCAGTTGTGCCTACTTTGACAGATCCTCCTCCACCCCGTATAGCTTCTAATGTCTGAACCATTTTTTTTCAACTAGTGTAAAAATTCACTAAAAACCTATCTCTACGAGAAGTTCGTTACACTTTAATGCTGGCTTGTTCAAACAGATGCTAAATCTGCCTGTTCAATATCCTGAAAAAGAGAATAACGAAGCACATTAGTCTAGAAACAAGAATAGGAGATAGTAACTTTCTAAAGCCATTCAAATGAAGATTGATGAGTTTTTACATTTGTTTCATGATGATCAGAATATACAATCCATGACTAACCCCATTGAACAATGAATTTCGTCCGTTATATTTTTTGTGGGATGTATGAATGAGAATAAACTTGTTCCTACACTGTCGTCTATTAATATCAAGACTTTCGATGTGAACCTACAGATAGAAGAGGGAACTACATATGATAAAACAAAGCATCTTCAGCAGACAGTGCAAGTTGAAAGATTATGCATTCCATTAGACAATCTTCCCAGACCATTTGAATAGCAACATTTTAAGTTAGTTTGAATTTCAAAATTTTATTAAACGACTTGAGACGTCACTAACCTCCACACATCTATGTGGAGGAATACCCACAACAATATGCAAGAATGAATGAAATAACAATGCAGCCAGAATATAAGAAACCTGATATCTAGTACAATGGTGGGATTGTGAATGACTGAATGGGGATGCAAAGAAACGGGGTGAAGCGTCATAGTACAATTGGTTAGGCACTAAAGCTACCCCATTAAACAAAATGCACTGTCCCAATTTATTTTTACTGCTATTTTATTTAAACACTTTGTATCCCAAATGCAACAATTAGTCCTTTGAAAGCAGGGAGGAATACCGTGAGAAATCTCCTAGCACAACAACTAGGAGGTTCATAATGTTTGCCTAATCTACTCCCTTGAAGACCTAATTCAAATAATCCATGATTTGAATTAATTTTTCTGGTTGTAATAGTTCCACTTGAACACAAGGACCTAATAAATATTGCTGCATTGTTATCATTGAACTGTGACCAAATTAATTTGAAAATTATATCCACCATTAATGATTTTCCTTGACCAGTAAAATATACAGGCAAAAAGGTAACCACGACTCGAGAACAGATGTACGGATTTTATATTCATCAAAACCGGTTAAGAGCAGAGATTCAGAGAAAAGATGATGAAAGCAACAAATTTATACACCAGACTCATCAATCAGCAAAGAACACAGAAATTGGATTTGAACAGTTGACAAAAAGAAATAGATACATTGGTAGTTTATCAATTTACCAGAAAACCTGTGGAAGGGCCAACCACAGCGATGAGAGAGAAAGTGAATCTTAGAGAGGGTAAATACGGACCTATAATCTACTTTCACCGGATAAATTGAATTTTAAAATCAAAAAATTCAAGAAATAAAACTATAATGCGGCGGAGAGGAGACAAGACCCGACATGCTTGTGTGGGTTTGGTTGGGCTCCCGGCTCCTCTTCACCTTTTGTCACGCTGCTCATGCCCCCACATTTTCTTTCAAATTATTGTTGTTAGAATTGGACCAAATCAAATCGGCTATGATGATTGTTTTCGGTTTTAAAAACTTGAAATGGGAAACTTAAATCCACATAAAAGTTAAGACCATCCTGATATAAACTACCTTACAATCCTCCATACTCCATCCCACCACCACCCAAATGATAGATTTTGCTTATTGCATTTGCATTGGATTAATAAGTATTACTATCTCATTTACATAATACTTTTCATATTTATTGTTCCATGTTATTTAAAAAAGTTGTACTTTTTGAATAATTTTATTGATTTTTGAGGGTATTGTAGTATTTTTATATAATAAAAAAATAAAGTAATCATATGTGTGTTAAAAAAGAGTGGCAATTTTGAAATTAAAGTAAGAGTGAGGCCCTTGTGCCCCCGGGAACACCGTGCCCCTTTGCAATTTAAACCCCTAGCAATACATAGGTTTAAATAGAATATGGAGGGGGTTGTGTTCCCATAGGGGCGCGGTGTGCCCCCGGGTGCACACAAGTTTTTGTCTTAAAGTAACTTTTGAGTTTGTTGAATAAAATGGTGTTTCCTTTTTTGGGGTGTGAAAGATTTTGTCGGATAAACAAATGAGGAAAGTGTGAAAATATTATGGGACGAGGGAGTATTATTCAATGTATAATGTGTAGTTGTATTAGTGGGGTGTGAGCTTCATATTTTAATTGTATTAATGGGTGTTGTAAGTAATGAATTTTATTGCCTAATATATTAAATATTGCTTAAATATTTTTTCATTATTAAGGAATTTAAATAAATTAATTCTTAAAATAAATGAATAAATAATTAATAATTAATATAATTATTTGAACTCAAATTCAAGTTAAATTGGCTCAATTCAAGCCAAAATGGTCTGACCCAAGTTAAACAAGCCCAAAACATATAGTATGGGCTCAATCCAAGTCAACTAAGCCCATATCCAGTCCAGTAGGCTTAATTAAAGGAGAAAAGACATATCTTTTTAAGGAGAAAATATCTCAAAAGTGGTTATTTTCTCCACCTATAAATAAGGGTCTTCAGTCCTCATTCCATACACTCTGAAAATCCTGAAGACCTGAAGAATTCTGAAGATCAAGTGAAGAAGATCAAGTGAAGATCAAGCTCAAGTCATCTTCAAGTCAAGAACAGCCTCCGATCAAGGACCAATGTATTAATCCTCTCCGATCCGGCGTTCTTCATATCAAATTCATCCATCTGTCTCAGTGAAGTCAACATTCTACCAAATTGAGTGTCGTACTTCACAACAAATCTTCAAGTCAATGTTCGATCCGAACAAAGGCTCGACGCCTCCGGATAAATGTTATAAAGCCCCAAATCAGAGCTCGGACAAGTCTCATTCTAAGATCCGGCTCCAAAAGTTGAAAAGTCAAGAAGTTAACTCAAGAGAGGAATTAGCTATAAATAGAAGTTGTTTACTCAAATTCTCAAGTTCAATCCATATTGGATTATCATTGTAATTTCTTTAATGTTTATTATTCAATAAATACAAATTTTATTGTTACATGTGTGTATAAAAAAGGAAAGAGAACTTTTGGGTAGTTGTATTAGTTGGTAGAACACCCAAAATGAAAAAAAAAATGGACTTGGGTAGTTGTATTAGTGGGGTGTGAGCTCCATATTTTAATTGTATTAATGAGTATGTATAGGTCTCATGTGTATAAAAAAGGAAAGAGAACCTTTAGATAGAACACCCAAAATGAAAAAAAAAATGGACTCTTTTTGTGGGACGGAGGGAGTATATATTATCTCTCCTCATTTAATATTTATTCTTTCTTTATTTCTTCTCACTTTTTTTTATATAAATTAATAATTTCTTATACATTCAGTTGATTTGATAAAATGTTAAAAACAATCCTATCAAAAAAACTCATAACATGAAACATATATCACTATTCATTAAATTTTCAAACCCCAAAATATCAATTTCATACCAAAACCAAACATTCAGATTTGAAAATGAACTCACATAAAAACATCCTTATATATACGTATAAATTTTACAAACATCAATGTAACACATTTTATATATTCTCGTTAATCATTTAATATTTTTTCTTTCTTTATCTCTCTTCTCTTCTTTTCTCTTCTCTCTTTTTTTTTTATATAAATTAATATCTTTTTATATATTAATTTGACATAAAATGTACCAAAAATTCAGAGCAAAAACTTGTGTGAGATCGTCTAACGTAAGGGCTTACATGAAACGATCAGAAAGTGATAACTTTTACTCCCTCCGTCCCAGGCTAAGAGGGCCAAAGACCTTATATTAAACATAAGATCTCTGGCCCTCATTACCTGGGATGGAGGGAGTATAAAATAAAGTGATAGTAAATTAATGAAAAGTGATAATGCTATTTCATGAATAATTTTCAGTATAAATAAAAAGTTATAACATTTTATAGCGAAAGTGATAACGTTTTATAGCGAAAGTGATAACTATTTTTTAAAGTGAAAAAAATGGTTTCATGTGAGACGGTCTCACGCAAGACCTACCCAAAATTCAGAACTAATATCATTATTTATTAAATTTTTTAATTCAAAAATCTCAATTTTATTCCTCAACCGAACATCACTAATAATATACTCTCCCCATCCCACTGAAAGGTTCCTATATTACTACTCCCTCCGTTCTAAATATATTGACACACTTTTCTTTTTGGGGTGTCCCACAGAAATTGACATATTCCTTTTTAAAAATATGGGACCCACACAAAAATAATTTATTTATTTACATGGGCCCACACACACATCACACTCACTACTAATACAACTATCCACTACACATTAAATATTATTTTTTTCAGTTCACTTTACATTAAATTTTTATATTCCTTAATCTTCGTGCCCAAAAAAAATGTGTCAATATCTCCGGGACGGAATGAGTGGGTGTCTCATTCAAATGTTCTCATTTTCCCCATTTAATAAAAATGTACCACATATACAAC
Source organism: Pogostemon cablin (assembly GCA_023678885.1). Lineage (NCBI taxonomy): Eukaryota > Viridiplantae > Streptophyta > Magnoliopsida > Lamiales > Lamiaceae > Pogostemon > Pogostemon cablin. The sequence continues at coordinate 25,476,792 of CM042961.1, read as the reverse complement.
TACCCACTACATATAAAATATTAATAATACTCATTAATCTACGTGTAAAAAATAAATTAGGACCTTTACCCGAGACGGAGAGAGTATATCATTATTCATTTAATGGTTAAAATTTTAATTGGTCTAACCGGTTCAATTAAAAAAAAATTACATTTCACACATATATTTTATAACAGCATCATTTATTAATAATCCTCTCACTTTATAATTTATTTATTACCTAAAAACACTATAATACTCCTAAACAATCAATAAAGCTGATCAATAAATAATTTTTCTTAAATTCTACATCTACCGTGTCGGCGAACATAAATTCGGGCTAGAAGGAGTATATTTTGTAACATCATCATTTATTAATAATCTTCTCTGTGTTTGCTATTAATGTACACATTGGTTTTTTCCACGTAAATCAAGGTATACCTTATCTTTTGTTTTTTGCATGTGGATTAAGGTGAATTATTATTTAGTAATATGTAGGACTAGAAGATTGTATTAGTGGGTATGTGTGGGTCTCATGTTTGTAAAAAAAAAAATAGATCCTTTGAGAGGACGACAAAAATAGAAAAAATTGAACATTTAAAGGGGACGGAAGAAGTATTAAATTTTATATTTTCCATTATCATCTATCACGTGATAAACTTCACCACCTAAAATAGAAAATATTATATTAATCCTCAATATTAAAAGTATTATATCTTAATTATAAATTTATTATTCCCACCTAACATATACACACACAAAGTGCTTTATAATTTAGAGTTTGTTTCTTATGTCCCGAGTGCACAAAAATACACAAAGTACTTTACTCCATAATTTAGAGTTGGTCTCTTGTGTCCCGAATGCATAAAGTGTATAGGGTATAACATCTAATACACACAAAGTACTTTATAATTAAAAGTTGATTTCTTATTTCCCGGGTGCACAAAGACACACAAAGTACTTTATAATTTAGAGTTGATTTCTTGTGTCCCGAGTGCATACAATCGTTGTACATAAGCTTAACTTTATTAACTAAAAAACTCTCTACAAGATTAATTAACCATTTATACACCAATAAAAAGGAAGCAATAGAATTATAGATGATGGGTCTTCTATTTCTCATTTTCGTCAGACAACAGCCAAAGATTATATTCATTTCAATCTCCTAATTAATCAGTCAACTTTTCCTAAAAAACAAATTTTGAGAAGAATCATTAGTTATTTTCCACCACCACCTCGTCAGTCTTGGCCTTGCATTCGGTCTGCAGACAAGAACTCCAGCGCAGTAACGACATCTGTAATTAATGGCCGAGACGACGACTCCTCTTGCAGACACATTGCTGCGATTGCAAGAGCTTGGTACAGAGACTTTTCTGGGTACTTCCCTTCAAGCAATGGATCTGCCATCAGATGGAACTTCTTCTTGTCCTTGAATAAAGGTTGTGCCTGCAACATAAGGATTGTTTATTGGTCAGCTGATCGAGGGGTGTCGATTCTAGACACAACAATGTTCATGACATGGTATATATGTTCACATACCCATTCAATCAAGTTATGCTCTTCACTTGGTCTTGCATTGTCAATGGCCCTCCTACCAGATATTATCTCCAGAAACACAACACCGAAGCTGTACACATCGGATTTGGTAGTCAACTGCCCAGTAGAGGCGTACTCAGGCGCACAATAGCCGTAGGTTCCCATAACTCTGGTGGAAACGTGTGGTCGTCCACCAACAGGACCAATCTTGGCAAGCCCAAAATCAGAGAGTTTTGGGTTGAATTCCTCATCTAAAAGGATGTTGGATGCCTTGAAGTCTCGATATATTACTGGAGGGTTAGCTGTTTCATGCAAGTATTCTAGTCCTCGGGCTGCGCCTTGAGCAATTTTCATCCTCGTATCCCAATCGAGAGGTTTTCTGCCTGGGCTTAAATCTTTACACAAAAATAAGTCACAATATTTAATGATATAAGATTCAAGCTTAGGAAGAGCCCATGTTTCAGTAAGAAAATGAGGGGCATACTTAGAAGGTGGTCCTCCAGGGAACCATGAAACATGTACTCGTAGACTAAAATTCTCTGCTCTCCCTCGGCGCAGTATCCTACAAGATTAACAAGATTCGGATGGTGAAGGAGACTCAACATCAACACTTCCACTAGAAATTCTCTATTTCCTTGGAAACCATTTCTGTCAAGTTGCTTCACGGCAACATCCTTAGCAGAAACAGAAGAAAAACAAGTTAGCTGACACCAATCTTTTCGATAAAAATTTAAGAAATGAGACAATGACAATAGCAAATGGAGGAGATTACCATATCTTTCCTTATAAGGTGTCCCTTGTACACCCTTCCAAAACCGCCTTCACCAATTAAAGTTTCAGGGCTGAAGTCTTGAGTAGCACTTGACAGCTCGTGGAAAGTGAAAATATCAGCCGAGATATTGTTCTTACCAAGTTTATCGATTTCTTCAGCTACATACCTTCTTTTGCTGCTATCTGCAAATCTAGCAATTCATCAATATTATTTGTCTTAAAGCTTTGAAGAAATACTAATTAATGCTAGCGACTATATATGGTCTAAAAGAAGCTCTTATTTTTAAACAGCAATACCGAACAGTTAATTCTAGACAGCAAAAACATGGTTCATTCAATCATTCACAAATGAACAAACAAAGGAAATCAAAAGTTAATGGATACATTCAGAGCCTATGTTTCAGTAAGAAAATATTTCCCCAGTAGAATAATGAGACCACATTGCATACATGGTTCACAAATTCATTCTACGGGATGAACCCATCATAAAGGTAAACAAGATTGCCTGCAGGAAGTGCACTAATCTCAAAATAAATGGAATGTTGGTTCCTATAATCTCTCTTTAATAAGAGCCAAACTACTATAATTGAATGTCAAAAACTCCTTGAGAATGAGATATTTAAACAGAAAAACATTGGGACCAGTCAGAAAGATGCACTATATGACATTACAATATAACATTTATATATTTATATATATATATATATATATATATATATATATATATATATATATATATATATATGATCGTTTCCAAATCTAGATGATAAGAACATACATCATTATCCTTTTTGTAAAAATCTATGGATAATCATGTCTTCAGACTTGTGTCCTTGTTGAAAGGCAAGATCATTTTCATAAGGCTTCTCCCAATGATTGTTTAATTGAAGCATTCTCTATATTAGGTGCATTAATGCCTCAACTGGCCAAATCGAAAGCAGACATTCCAAGAAAATAAAACATAAAATTTAAGAGAATCAGGGTAGGTATATACATGGTGTTTACCAGTTTTCATTGATATATTTGCTATGGAGGCCAAGGCCTTTGTATCCTGGTATGCATGAGTGCTCTTATCCAAAGAATCTTGGTCAAGTTTCTCTTGTGACATACAACAAGAAAAACAGCTCAACATCCTTTCTTTTTCCTTGTTATGTCAAGTCCACCATTTCAGATGCTTGTGCATCATCAAGCACCCGAATATAACTTTCCGATCCAACTGCTGATAAAAAATCCAATTCTAGACAGCATTAAAATCCTGAATTTCTCAGCACAGTTCAAGAAAAACCAGTGTTTTCCGGTCTCTCAAGAACTGAGAAGGATTCGATGGGGTAGTTTCAATTTTTTCCTGCCCTCAAAACTAATTTTTTCCTGCCCTCAAAACTAATTGTTATGAAATATAATTGACTCAGTCAATTTTCTAAATATAGCCTTTGGTTTTGCTAACACCTTCCTTTAACATGAATAATCTACGGAAAAATAGATACATTACCTATTGTGTAGTGCTGGTGAAATCCATATCTGCTCATCTTAAATTATTAGCTGCCCATCAATTGTCAATCCATTCATTTCATTATATCAATGGTCAATCCATTAATTTCGTTATCAAAGATAAAAAGGGCAGCTTCCCCTAATCCCTCTATGCTCAAGATTATTAGCACTTTTACCTACTCTCTCTACCACCTATCAAACAAACCTCATTCACCCAATAACAGAGCAATCAAGAATTCAAGATGCATAAGATCCTTCATTCCATTTATTAATTTCCTTTTCCTTAAAAATAAAAAACAAAATTTTCCCCGTGTTAGTTTTGGTTTGGCAAACGAGCAAATGGAAAATTAATATCATGTCAATGTCCGAAAGAAGTAGTAATGCACAAAAGAAATTTAAAATATAACAAAATTTGCCCTTTCAGAAATGCAGCAAATCCCTCAGAACCAATTTCTCTTCAATGAGATTCAGTCTACTTTTAACGTTAAGACTGTGGAAAACATCATCAAAGGGATTCAATGCGCAGCAAATCTAGAAAACAAAAAATTAAACTGTCTGGAAACATAATATCACATAGCTGGATGAAGTCGACATCAATGGACATAATTTTCAATCCCTCAGAACAGAAGCGTCATCAACGGACTATCAGCCAATACTCAACGTCCTTCGCAGGGATTGATTTGATAATACGAAAACGTTATAATGATGAAATCAGGAAAGGAAGAGAAGAAGCTTCGGAGAAGTGCCACCAATGGCGAGAGCCTTAATTGTTCACTCTCCGTGTTCACAGACGAAGATCCCTAATTCCATATAGCCAGCAGTGTAGCGGCGCTTAAAAAGTGTATGGTAGGGTTTTACACAAATGAAAAGTACCAACAAAGCGCTTGTTCGGGGCCATTATAAGAAGTTTGGGGCCATTATTAGAAAACTTAGCTAGCCGTTAGATATTTGTTTTATCATTTTTTGAGTCTTACTTTCAAGTTTTTTAGTTGATATTCGGTTCACCGCGTGTGTATAACTTTTTATACAATATTGTATACTCAATCGTTCCGACCAAATAACACAAGTTTACTATATTAGGCATCCCGTTCAAATTGCATAATTTTTCTCTTTTAATAAAAAGGGATTACCAATGGCCCACCACTACCATCATATCTCTCTAATATACCTACCCACTTTACAAAAAATATTAATACTCCTTAATCTACGTGCAAAAAGCAAATGATGTTGTTTGCCCGGGACAGAGGGAGTACATGTTTCTTAATAATTGTATTCTTTATTTACACTCAATTTTTCATTAAAAAAAAACTAGCACCCATATGTGTATAACTTTTTATTCAATAGTATATACTTGTTTCTTAATAATAGAGTATATTTTTTTACACTCAATTTTTCATTAAAAAAACTAACAAAACTTTCAGAAAATTCGTTATCAAAATGTATACATTTTTGTTCATAATTATATATGTTTTTGTTAATAATTGTATACGTTTCAAAAGTAGTGTACCGCATACTGGAGTGCACGGAGGTGCACAATAGAATTAGCCTTTTTTTTAATAAAAGGACTAGAGATGGCACACCACATCTGTCTTGAGACTCACTACACATAAAATAATAATAATCCTTAATTCACCTGCAAAAAATAAATGGATACATTTCACTATACATAAAATAATAATAATCCTTAATTCACCTAAAAAATAAATTGATACATTTCAAGTGGCTGGGAAAGTATTACATTAAGCTTTTTAGGCTAAACAAGTAATACCGTGCAACATAAAAAAATATTAATAATTATATTATTATAAATAAAAAAATTTACTCTACATTTTAATAAAAAATTTCTAATCCCCTATTACATTAAGCTTTTTAGGCTAAACAAGTAATACCGTGCAATAGACATGCACCCCGGTTCGGAACCGCCGGTTTCGGTTCCGAACCGGCGATTCCGGTTCCAAGATAGGGGGAACCGGAACCGAACCGGGGTACGAAGGGTTCGGTTTCGGAATCGACGGTTCCGGTTCCGGTTTGGAATCGCCGGTTCTGGTTTTATTTTTTTTATTTTTTATTTTTTATTTTAAGCGTAAAAAATTAAAAAAAAAATAAAAAACCGGCGGTTCGAACCGGAACCGCCGGTTCGGAACTGGAACCGCCGGTTTTTTTCCCAAATATGAGAAACCGGAACCGAACCTTCCTTAGCCGGTTCCGTTTTTTTTTTGCCGATCCCAGAACCTGCGGTTCCGGTTCCGGTTAAAACTGGCGGTTCCCCGGTTCGAACCGCCGGTTCCGATTTTTTTGTACATGTCTACCGTGCAACATAAAAAAAATATTAATAATTATATTATTACAAATAAAAAAATTTACTCTCTACATTTTAATAAAAAATTTCTAATCCCCTAATGACCGTCTCTTGTAAGATCCGTTTTGACTATTAATCATTGAATGAATTTGCTATTTATTCCAGATAAAATCTCTTAACAAATATAGAGACTTATTTAACTGATCAAAGTCACATATAACCCAAGAAAATCTCATTCTTATATTAATCTTGATTAATTTCAATCCTTGGATTATTTAAATATATATTAAAACCTGTACAACTAGTTTCATTTTTGAGATAGGGTTCACGCAACCCAATAAAATAATAAACATGTTGCTTTCTCTCCTCCCCTTATTATGACTATCTTTTAAATTTTATCAAAAAAATTCAAACATAAATAATTCTCTTATTACAAATATATTTTTAATAAATTAAATACCAAATTATTCGTTTTTTCAATATCTTTAATTTGACATCCATATTAACTACTCCCTCCGTCCCACCACAAGGGTGACAAAACTTTTTTGCACATAGATTAAGGGATATAATATTTAATGTGTGTTGTGCACTTTTTACATGCTATTTGACTCATTTACCCCTCATGCTTAATCCCACCTAATCTGGATTGTTCCCAACAAGAGAAAAAATAAAAAGAAAAAGAAAAAAAAAGCAATCTTCCAATCGGGTTTCACTCCTTGAAATTATCTCAAAAAACTCCTCTGATCAAGAATTAACAAAGATTTCCAAATTGGATTTATTTTCCTAATCAATAACATCCAGAAACACAGGATCCACTATCACTTCACTATCCAGGTGCACCTCGAACTTATGGTTTCACCACAGCACCTTCGTCGCTCTTTCGATGTCCACCGTTGACTCCAGCACCATCTCTCGCCGCCCCACGTCAGTGACTCCAGCACCATTTCCCGCCGTCCCACATCAGTCAGGAACTTCTTTGTGTGGTGGGCCAGCTCTAGCCCGCTTAGCCGCACCGGAAGCCGAAGCAGCCGACAGGACCGCGGTGGCTGCAACCCGGCATAGTGGATGCACATCTTGGTGTTGAAGTAGCGGATGGGAGCGATGTTGGGGTTGGTGACGAGTGTTGGATTGTATACTAAAAGTCTAGCTTTTTGTATGAACAATGTTATATAATTTTATTTGAAATGAGAATCATATGATTGCGTCTTATAATTTATTTATATGCATGATGCAATAGTCCACTTAATTTATACTGTAGATAATATGTTGTGCGACAACACGCGGAAGATCATATTATCGGTTTCCTTATAAAGTATAAACAGATGCTCACAAACGAGATAGACGGGGACTCTCTATTGGGATGGTTGTAGTATCATTTGGTATTAGTTTGTCTTGACTATAGAATCACATTAGTGCACTTGTGTGTATTGAACAGGACCACTTGAGATCGTTCGACTTATACTGACTTATAGAAGAACTTGATCTCTGTTATTATGGATGTTCGTGCTCTTAATCCCTATACAATAACCTCGACACGTAGGGCAGTATGTATTTCTTTGATTCATCAATGGGTGAGATTTACATGTAATTAAATCAACAAACTCGGTGAGTTGGGAAATAATGTTGTCTCTATGGTGTGCTGTTGATTGTAGAAGGAATATGTGTCCGTTATAGGTTGATGATCTCCCTTTGAGGAGCTCATAAGGATTATCATGTAAACCCCGCAGGTGGATTTATTCCGACATGATAATGAGGTTGAGTGGTACTACTCTCGGATGAGATATTAATTAATGGAGTTGTCAGTAACTTAATTAATTAATGGGCATTGCATATCTTAAACATGGGGAGACTAACAGGCTCATAATAAGAAGGAGCCCATAACGTAATTATGGGATTAGAACGGTAGTGCAGTAATAATATTTTAGTGGTATATATTATTATTATTGGACTTAAGTATAAGCTTTGGGCTAAGCTTGGATACTTAAGCCCAATGGAGGTCCAACTCTAATTTCTCCTCCTGGTCCCTGCTGTAGCCCATATATAAGTCATCTCAGCTGTCTAGAAACTCTAATCTATGAGATTAATCACGCCTAATATATGGGGAGGGTGAGGGAACAACAGATTGAGAAGATCTCGAGGATCGTCGCCCACACGACATCGAGATTGGACTTGGGAATACAGCAGAAGACCGGAAGATTATTTGCTGCTGCTGTCTGCCAACTTGCACGATTTTTATAAAATCGTACATACCTCATAATTCAACGTGTGATATACTGACGGAAAGCCACGAAAGAGAGGATCGTTTTAGCATATAGATCACTTAAATCCAATATCCGATGAGAGAGTTATGCCCAAAACGGTGAGACTGCACAGGCTGCCAGCTAGAATCCATCTTCTCCAACATACCCTGGTGAAAGGTAATCATTTCTATGAATTATTGCTTCCGCTGATTTAGAAACGCATGGAACCCTAATGGTTCACGTTAACCAAAAGATTCAAACGCCAACATTTGGTATCAGAGCGTAGGTTCTATGGCTAAACGTGACACGTTGGGCTAGGGTATGTGAATTATGTGCTTTTATTTGGAATAGAATCACATGAAATATTAGGGAGTTGATTTATTGAGTAATCGATAGTTGTCCCTATGAAATCCCCACTTGTTATTATCGGATGTGTATGTGGATCATTGTCAATACCTTCCCTGTTCTTCACGCGTGCCTTGTGAGAGAAATCCCTAAGTTTGATTCACGACGGGGCTCGCGGGCTTTGATCGTTGAAGAGGCGCTGATGAACGATGGCCACAATCCCGCTGGCTGTCCAATTACCATCGATAGCAGAAGTTGTGAACGGTGAGTGCGGATGTACGTGAGGCATGTGATGTGCGAAGACGTGTTAAACGTTGATGGTCATTGGTGGAAGAACAAGGTGAGTCTGCTGGCGATGCATGGTTGAAGCGGTCGACGCCCGGCGGGTGTTTCGCCATGATGAGCGGTGTGGCTCTGCAGTAAGGAAACCCAGATCGTGACGGTTTCACTAAGCGACGATTGCTGGTCGGTTTAAAGTCGACAGAACAGCAACGGTGGTCCTCTGGCATTGCGACGACAGGCGGCAAACATCATGATCTTTGCAGGACGACGGATTGTCGTCCATCGATCAAGCTGTTTGTGGAACCTGGTTGCGACAGCGGTGTTTTTCGATTGGGTCTGGGGTTCTCTGAGCGAGTCACAAGCTTGACTGGGCGATTCCTGCAACTTTTCCCAGCGGGATTCAGATCGAGTCTCTCGGTGTTGGTTTTTCATAGTTGAAAAGTGATAGTAGATAGGTGGTGTGGTATGAGACGATTGAAGGAGTAAGTTAGTTTTGGAGAGTAATGGGATAGTGGGTTGCAGGAATGGTTTTTCTACCACCCATCATTCATTACACTTGATCACATATTTATAGTTACATGATGATGATTCTAGATCCTTAAATGGATCACTCTTCACTAATCTAGATTGCTTATGTTCTAGATTCTTCTATATTATTCCACAATGTTTTGGAGATTTGATCTTCTCTAGATAATTCTACTTTATGCTAATTTTCTATCATCTACCAATGCTAGAGTTTTCTAGAATATTTATTTTACTAGACTAAGCATCATTAATTTTATCACTCCCCCTTGATGCTTATTCAGATGATCTCGAGCTTTTCATGTAGTATCTCGAATCTTGATTTTGATAGCGTCATTGCTATTGCCGACTTGTTGTCGTAGTAGATCTCTGTAGGATCTCTTGTTGTTCTCCCATCATGTAGTTGTTGCATCCACTTGTCCCTCTCTCGATACTCCTCCTTTAGTATATTCAAGCTTCTTTGGATGTCTTAGCTCCAGACTTTAGAAATAGTGACTCCGCCACAGCCACCTGTAGTATGTAGATCACCAAGTTATCCTTCTTCTATCTAGTTTTCTTTGTCTGTATTAGACAAAGATGTTGTGTCTATTTGGACATGCTTTTGTCCAGTTTTTTTTATCTGTATTAGACAAAGATGTTGTGTGTCCGTTGGGATATGCTTTTGTCTAATTTTCTTTGTCTGTATTACATAAAGATGATATATCTGCGGGGATGGTATACCCCTTGTCAACGATCTCCCATAGGCCTTGAGACATAAAATATCTCTTCATTTTGATGGCACAGTAGTTGTAGCCTTTGCCTGTGAGGGTTGGAATTAGGATTTGGTGGGTATTGGATAGAGAGGACATTTTAGGGTTTGAAAATGATTTGGGTTGTATAGTAATGGTTTGGGTAGTAGGTTGCGGAAGCTTATTTTAACGCCCAGTTATTGATCTAACCGGGCTCTGATACCATGTTGGTTTTTCATAGTTGAAAAGTGATGTAGATAGGTGGTGTGGTATGAGATGATTGAAGGAGTAAGTTAGTTTTGGAGAGTAATGGGATAATGGGTTGCAGGAATGGTTTTTCTACCACCCATCATTCATTACACTTGATCACATATTTATAGTTATATGATGATGATTCTAGATCCTTAAATGGATCACTCTTCACTAATCTAGATTGCTTATGTTCTAGATTCTTCTATATTATTCCACAATGTTTTGGAGATTTGATCTTCTCTAGATAATTCTACTTTATGCTAATTTTCTATCATCTACCAATACTAGAGTTTTCTAGAATATTTATTTTACTAGACTAAGCATCATTAATTTTATCACTCGGAATTCCGATCGAGTCTGCTATTTTTTCCAATTCCTAGCGGGTCTGATGCAGTTTTGGGTGAGACGGACAGCTCTTCTGGCGGGTCTGACGAAGTTCCGGGCGTGGTTGCTGGCCGGTGAGGGTGCACGATGGCATTTTCGATGGGCCTGGGGAGTTTTCCGAATGGCTTTTCAAAGCATGTGGTGGCTTGCGGTGTTGATCAGTGTGAGAGGCACGAACAGCTAGAGAGGGCAGCACGCCCTGGTACTCGTGGCATGCACGATCAGCAGCAAGGATGATAAGGCTGGAAAGGAGGCCGACATGACCGGAGGCGAAACCGGCACGTGTCGTGTCGGCATGGACCTGTCAAAAGCAGTAGCTAATCAGTGGAGGCATCGACATGTCTGGAAGGAGTTGGCAGCTGCGTGTTTTGGAGTGATGGCCAGTAGCTGCGGTTGACATTCATGTCAGCAGCAGACGGCGTCCATGCTTCCGACAAGTTGATAATGGCAGCATGCATTGCGGGATAAGACTTTCTTACGGTGGATTATCCGCTGGCTGGAGCAGCTTCGATACAAGTGGCGTGTCTTCTACGGTGTGCGGAGGTCGCCTGTATGCTGCCTGATAGATGACAGGAATCATGTTCTGGTGCTGTACCACACGGTCGACGGTGGTTTTATTTTCCGGCGGCTGAAAGCAAATCTGCACGATGGGAGGCCGTGTTTTCCAGCATGTTTCCAGCGGGCTTTTGAATGGGCAGAAGAGGCGCTGATACTTGCTGTGGAAACGTGTGATGGTGATGACTTGGAGCACAAGTTCATTCAACTTGTTTAGCAAGTCACATGCTTCATGCTTGTTGACCAAGTCTTTCCATATTTGGCCATTTTTTTATCCTTATATATAATTACTAATAATTGTTTTTATTTGTCAATTATTATTATATATTTGGATTGTATGTTCTATTTGATTTACTGCCTTATTTGTCGTAATAATAGCATGTTTAGTTGCGTATTTTATTGTCGAATATTATATGCATGTAAAAACCCTCGGTGTTAAATAACTAAGTGGGAGAGGGGATTGGTTAAAAATCCCCGCGGCTTTCATTATTGGTTTGTAATGTGATGCAAGTATACTTGCGTGTTGGCTATAGTGCCTTTCTCCCCATTGGATGAGTATGTTTGCGGATCACTGGTACAGACTTCGTTAAATAATTATTATTTGTAATGTGATGTATATGAATTTGCGTGTTAGCTATAATGTCTTCCTCCCCATCGGATGAGTTTATATGCGGTTCACTGGTACAAACTCATAATTGATGACTGTAGGAAGTTATCCGAGCGTGTGTGTACTTCTCCATCTGTAAGGCACATAAGCTTGCACAATGGACTTGGGGTCAGATAATGATGTACACTTAGGTGCAAATAATAAGTATTCTCCCCATCGGAGTTACTGCTTTTATTTGCATGGCTAAAGAGGAACCGGCTATTAATTATTTTCTCATGAGGTTAGGTTGACAAATGAAATTAATAGGTAAAATCTTCTCTTGTAAATGTTCGGGTTTATAAATGCCCACACTATCGTGGCTTGCAGACTACGGTGCTTGAGATATCGATGAATTTTAATTTTATATTGTTTTGAGGGAACCTATATAAATGGATAAATTCGAAGATTTGATCGGTGTATTAATTGTGATTCTCTGTAATTTCAAATGGTTTATCTCGCTTATTATTTACTAAAAGAAATATATTTACTTGTCCTAAATTAGATGATTAGAAAAGAATCTTGGTTTTAATTTTTACTGCTTAGAAAATTAAATATGTGTTCTCACTAAGGATGTTCCATGATGCCTATTAAAGTCTCTAGTGGAGAGGTGAGAGGTTCATAGAAATATGATGGTCTCATGCAATTCTTCAGATACTTGAGTAAGTAAGAAAGGCAAGAGGTCATGGATAAGTTGATGAATGAATTGAGAATGCTTGGAGTAGAAATTGAAGGGAAACCTAGGTCGATTTAATTCTCCGTAATTTGTCTAGATGTTTTGAGCAAGTTCTACCTGAAATACGAGAGGTTGCATATGGTGGGGACCTTTTGACAAAACATGTGGCGAAGGAAAGTCATTTTCATTAAGGTATAAACAAGAGTAGTATCTCATTCACTAGTCGTTAAAGCATGATTAGTGGTGACATCTACTGACACATTCTGTGTGTAGATACAGAAATTATTAAAAGCCTACAACTAAGTGATGATGAGATTAATGAGTACATGGGTAATGCTACAAGAGTAGTGACTGTTGCAGTGGGAGTTGTTTATTTATCTTTTAATAGGAATAAACGTTTGATCATGAGAAATTGTCTTTACATATATTTTCATAAAAAGAATTTCATTTCAGTATCTATGCATTTTCGGGTGGATACTCTATTTCATTCAAATGACATGGTCATAGTGATGAAGGATGGAGCTATAATCTGTTGTGGTATGTTAGTGATAATTTGTAAACTTTTAAATCATGTTTATTCCATGGATGTAACAAATAGTAATTAATAACACGTTTTCTAATCCTAATAAGATAAAGACTCTTATGGAAATGATTAGATAGATTATGAGTTATTTGAAATTACTAAATTTATTTTATGGGTATGCCCTAAAAACAGCATGCCGTATAACGTTTGTCTGTTTATGGGATATTCTAGAAAAATGGAGGGTGTTGATTTTTTTAGTCCAAAATATCGAAGGGTGATTGTTAACACAAACACTAGATTTTGGAAAATGACTATGTAATAAATCACAAACCTATATGTAAGTTGTTCTAAAGGAAGTGAGAGGGAAAACACAAAGTATTAGTACCAATTGTACAAGAGGATATACCACAAGGTAAACTGCAACGCGTGTCACATCTGATACACAATTACATATAGTGCCTTGTCGTAGTGGGAGGGTTGTTCGACAACTGGTAAGATAAATATTTTGAGAGAGTCGCGAGACTTGGTCCCTAGTAAACATGGAATGGGCCCACGGATACGACAAAGCACTACAAGATAGAAATGCAAAATCTTAGCAAAGTGCATTGAATGTTGAAATAGAATCGATGAATTCTAAATTAGATCTGGCTGCTTGTAGGACCACTAAATAGTGTAAAAACCACTGGAAGTAGTCATACAAAATAACAGAGGATCAAATGGTAAGGTGAAAACCTTGGAAGCAAAGCTTATTGCGAAAAGGTATAATCAGAAAGAAAAGGTTCGATTATGAGGAAACCTGTTCGCCGATAGATATGCCTATGTTGATCCGGACTTTTTTTATCTATTGCTACTCATATGAAATATTAGGGATAGAAAATAGATGTCAAGACAGCTTTTTTGATTGGAAATCTTGAGGAAAACATCTATGTGAAGCAACCAGAGTGATTCATTGCAAAAGATTAAGAGCATTTTGTTTGTAAGCTTAAAAGTGTTCCTCGATGGACTAAAGCAAGCTTCAAGAACATGAAACATCCATTTTGATGAGAAAATCCAGGTATATGGATTCATTCAATGCTCGGATGTGTTTTGTGTATTGAAAAAAGTGATGAAAAAGTGATGGTATTTCTTGTACTATACATAGATAGTATCTTGCTCATTGGAGATAATGAAAGAGTATTTTCGGGCGTATGGGGTATGGTTAATAAAGCAGCATAAAATGAAGGACTTGAAGAGAAGCAAAAATATCCTTTTGATCACGGTAATACGGATCATAATAAAGGATGTTATGCTTGTCTCAAGCTTCATGAGATGATACGATCCTTATTTGTTTTAGCATGTGATTTTATCTAAGAAAATGTGTCTTGAGACACAAAAAGAAGATAAAGGTGATGAAAGCGGTTCCTTATATTCGACGAATAAGAAAACTTAATCTAAGGAATACTATGCATAAGTATATATATCTGTTTTGCTGAACACATAGACAGTGGGTATCAAAGGAAACCCAAAATAAGAATGTTGAATTATGGTAACACATAATTTTGAAGTACCTGGAAAGGACTAGAAATTATATGTGGATTTACCGAACAGATTCATTGCTTCTTATGGGTTACATAGATTCAGATTTTTCAAATCAGATAGGGACGACAGTAAATCCACCTCAAAGGTTATGTGTTTAATTTTAGGAAGTTGAGTCATAATATGGATGAGTAATATAGAAATATATTTCAGACTCCGGACTACATCATGGAAAGATGATAAATTGGAGTCTATGAGGCAGTCAAAATATCTGTATGACTCTAGAAACTTCATGATGGACTTTGAAGTGTTACTAAGTTTGCCCAAGGTTATCACAATTTATTTTGATGATAATGGTGTAGTTGCAAACTTGAAGAAATCACGAGCCCATAAGGCAATTAAACACATGGAGCACGAGTACCACCTATTACGAGAAATCATACGATGAGGAAAAGGTTGTTGTCGCCTAGATTGCATCGGATGATAATCCAGTAAATCCATCTACAAGGACCTCAAAGCGAGAGCTATTGATGATCGTGTAGTGGGAGTGAGAATCAGATGTATGGCAGAAGACATGACAGCATAGTCTTTTAGTATAAGTATGAGATTGTTGAATTGTATACTAAAAGTCTAGCTTTTTGTATGAACAATGTTATAATAATTTTATTTGAAACGAGAATCATATGATCAAATGATTGCATATTATAATTTATTTATATGCACGATGCAATAGTCCACTTACTTTATACTGTAGATAATATGTTATGCGACAACACGCGGAAGATCATATTATCAGTTTCCTTATAAAGTATAAACAGATGCTCACAACCGAGATGGACGGGGACTCTCTATCGGGATGGTTGTAGTGTGATTTGGTATTAGTTTGTCTTGACTATAGAATCACATTAGTGCACTTGTGCGTATTGAGCAGGACCACTTGAGATCGTTCGACTTATACTGACTTATAGAAGAATTTGATCTCTGTTATTATGGATGTTCATGCTCTTAATCCTTTTACAATAACCTCAACACGTAGGGCAATATTTATTTCTTTGATTCATCAATGGGTGAGATTTACATGTAATTAAATCAACAAACTCGATGAGTTGGGAAATAGTGTTGTCTCTATGGTGTATTGTTGATTGTAGAAGGAATCCCTGTCCGTTATAGGTTGATGATGTCCCCTTGAGGAGCTCATAAGGATTATCATGTAAACCCTGCAGGTGGATTTATTCCGGCATGATGAGATTGATGCTACTACTCTCGGATGAGATATTAATTAATGGAGTTGTCAATAACTTAATTAATTAATGGGTATTGTATATCTTAAACATGGGGAGACTAACGGGCTCATAATAAGAAGAAGCCTATAACGTAATTATGGGATTAGAACGGTAGTGCAGTAATAATATTTTAGTGGTATATATTATTATTATTGGACTTAAGTATAAGCTTTGGGCTAAGCTTGGATACTTAATCCCAATGGAGGCCCAACTCTAATTTCTCCTCCTGGTCCCTGCTGTAGCCCATATATAAGTCATCTCAGCTATCCAGAAACCCTAATCTATGAGAATAATCACGCCTAACATGTGAGGAGGGTGAGAGAATAACAGATTGAGAAGATCTCGAGGATCGTCGCCCACACGACGTCGAGATTGGACTTGGGAATACAACAGAAGACCGGAAGGTTATTTGCTGCTGCTATCTGCCAACTTGCACGATTTTTATAAAATCGTACAGACCTTAGAATTCGACGTGTGATATACTGACGGAAAGCCACGGAAGAGAGGATCATTTTGGCGTATAGATCACTCAAATTCAATGTCGGATGAGAGAGTTATGTCCAAAATAGAGAGAATCCATCTTCTCCAACATACCCTGGTGAAAGGTAATAATTTTTATGATTTATTGCTTCCGCTGATTTAGAAACGTATGGAACCCTAACGGTTCATGTTAACCAAAAGATCCAAACTCCAACAACGAGGACGGTCAAGATCATCTCAACGTCGAGGGATGGAAAGTTCTAGCACAGATCCATCAAGATCTAGCATAGATCCGTCAAGATTTAGCATTGATTTTATGGATTTCACCGGAGGGTGGAAGGAAGAAAGAATGGTGAAGGTCCAGAGAGAGAAGAAGTAGAAGGGTGCAGATCTAGGGTTTGAGAGAGAAGAAGTACAAGAGTTCAGAAATCTGATTGAAATGTGGAATGGGTGCGTGTGTGTTATTGTTAATAGATTTAAGATTAATGTCATTAATTAAAATGTTAATTGTTTAATTATATAAATAATTTAGAATATAATGTATATTTAATGTAATAATATAACAGTGGCACAATTGGTAAATTGTTAAAATTTTAAGGGTAAAACTTGTGTGGTGTGGGGTCCTCGTATGCCAAAAAAGAAACGCACCTCTTGTGGTGGGACGGACGAAAATGGTAAAACGCACTTCTTGTTGTGGGACGGAGGGAGTATATAATAAATTTTTAATTAAAAAATATATAATTTTGAAAGAATATGATTGTTGAGATTGAGAAAATACTTCATGCACTGTATTTATGGTTAGCATTACGTGTCACATTCTTTTGCTACCTATATTTATTACTAGTAGTGCCAGGGTCTTTTATACTTGTAATAACAAATTTTGTATTTATAATGAAATAAATACAAGTGAATTACAATAATAATCCAGACGAATTAAACTTGAGAATTTAGAAAACAATCTCAATCATTCATCTGATTCTTCTCTCGAACCAATTTGGCCTTGACTTTGACTTGTTGACTTGACTTTAATTGGAGTGTGTGTTGACTGTGTTGACAGCTTGTGTGTTGACTGTATTGACAGCATGTGTCTTGAGCCGGATCTTCGGTTGAAGCTTGTCCGAGCTCAGATGCATAGTCTTGTGACGTTGATTTGGAGGCGTTGAGCCTTTCTATGGAGAAAGTCTTGACTGGAAGAACGCCGGATCGGAGGGGCTTGGCACCTTTATCTCTGATTGGAGGTGGTTGGAAGAACGCCTGATCGGAAGGGCCCATTATCTCTGACAAAGGCGATTGGCTGGAAAAACGCCAGATCAGAGGGGCTTGACACCTTTATCTCTGATCGGAAGCGGTTAGCTGGAAGAACGCCAGATCAGAGGGGCTTGACACCTTAATCTCTGATCGGAGGCGGATGGCTAGAAGAATGCCGGATCGGAGGGGCTTTGCACCTTGATCTCTAATCGGAGGCTGTTTTTGACTAGGGGTGGCATACCGTACCGTACCAAAATACCGACTCATACCGTATACCGTACCAAAATTATCGGTATTAAAAAAATCATACCGATATCATACCGAATGTTTTGATATACCGAAATTTTGGTATACTATAGATCAATACCATTTATACCGAAATACCGAAACATCAAATTTTATCAAAAATTACCGATTCATACTGTTAAAATATCGATTCATACCGAAATTATTATATAATATTTGAAAATAATTTAATCAAATAATTTATATTAAAATAAAAATAATTATTATTTTGATATTTGAGTACGGTATATACCGAAATACCAAAAAAATACCGATATATTTTTGGTATTTCAGTATATACCGAAATACTAATTTTTAAAATTTATATATCAATACCCTACCGAAAATTTTGGTACGGCACATACCGTACCGAAATTTTCGGTATACCTATTTTTTTGATATTTTTCGATACGATAACTACAGTATACTAAAATTTCGATAATTTTATCCACCACTATTCTTGACTTGAAGATGCTTGAAGATCTTAAGGGAGTGTATTCTTGATATCTTCAGAAGCATCTGCTTCTTCAGATGTTTTAGTGTGTTTGGAATGAATGAAGGAGGGCTCCTTATATAGGTAGAGAGTGAGGATGCCCCATAAATAACTCACAGTCTGATTGGTCCATGACTGATTTGACCTAATTATGCGGGCTTGTGCATTTCTATCATTGCAATTTGATTGGTCAATATTGATTTGACCTGATTCTACAGGCTTGAGCCTCATTTGACTTTGGCTTATTTGACTGGATTTGGCTCAATTATCAATTATTTACTCATTTATTTTAGGAATTAATTTATTTAAATTTCTTGATAAATAAATAATTAATTGATAATTATTGCATTAATTTGTCACATATCTTTATCTTTATATATAATAAAACACACTTTAAAAGTTAAAATTAGACCAAAATTTTTTCTACCATTTTAATCTACCTAATTTAGCTTGGTAATATTAAATCTTGGCCCTTCATTAGTTATTATAACATCTCATCCCTTGATTATAATTACCAATCTTTAATAACATATCATCCATTTATTTTGTTTTTATTTTATCTCATCAACTCATTTTCTTGACCTCCCATAATATATGAGTATATGTTCAAGTAATTTCTTTTTAAGTGAATTCATAATATTATTTGGACAATCTTTGTCTTCATTGTTGTAATATTTTATTTATTTTATATATTTTTATTTTATATTTTTATTTTATCTCATCCATTCAATTTTTTTGTCTCCCATAATATATATATGTCAATTGATTATTTATAGATCTAAGTAATTTTATTTTATTTACATGGATTCATAATATCATTTGTACAATTTTTATCTTTTATTTATATTTTTTATTTTATTGTCTTTATATATCTAAATTATATTTTAAATTTCTTTTTAAAGATAAATTATTTTTTATTATATGAACTCATATATTTAAATTATTAACTGAAATTTATTGTCAAAAGTAATATTTTTTGTTTGTTTTTAACATGAATACATAACATCATATATACAATCTTTATCTTTATTGTTGTAATATTTTATTTAATTTTTATATTATTAATTTCATTGTCCAAAATATTTTCTAATGTTAAAAACTTATTTTAATTTTAAACTTTGTCTAAAATATAATTAATGGGAGGATTACTACTTGGTACACAAAAAAACCCTTAATTACTATGAGATACAAACATACAAAACTATTACTACTAACTACAAAAATATATAGTAATATTCCAATATTACCCCTATAATGTGCTGCACATAAATATTGTGTGCAGCAAGAGTTCGTGTGCTGCAAAGTGTGTGCAGTAACAAAAGTATGTGCAGTAAAAAAAAAGTATGTGCAGCAAAAAAGTGTGGTGATCTGGTGAAGCTCCGGCGGTGGCGGCCCGGTGATGGTACGGAATTTTTCGGCGATCGGTCGCCGGCGGTACAAAATTTTTTGGCGGCGGCAGTTTCCGGCGACCATCGGTAATTTTTCGGCGATCGGCCACCGACGGTCCGGCGGCGGTGGTTCGGCGGTGGTCCGGCGATGGGTGGGGGCTTTGTGTTTTAAAAATGTATGGGTTTAGTGTTATAATTGGTATTTTACTTTAATATTTTGTATTAAATAATAATTATTTTAAATCAGTGTATTAGGGGTACAAAGTGTGTACCTATTAGTAATTAATCCATAATTAATTCAATATGAAAAGAGAATTTATATATATATTTAATTAATAATAAAATATTTTTAATAAAATATTAATTTAAACAATTATTTTGTTTTTTATTAATAAAATATTTAATTATATATATATATATATGAACTATCTAAGTAATTTAATTTATTTTTACATCAATACATAATATCATCTGGACAATCTTTATCTTTATTGTTGTAATATTTTATTTATTTTGTATATTTTTATTTTATTATCTTTTTATATATCCAAAATATTTTTTTATGTTAAGAAATTATTTTAATTTTAAACTTTGTCTAAAATATAATTAATTCAATATTAAAAGAGAATTTATATAATATTTGATTAATAATAAAATATTTTTAATAAAATATTAATTTAAATAATAAATAAATGTAAATATGGATAAAATAAATAAATATTAAATAAGTACAGGTAACCCGCGAATTTTGATAAATGGGTATGAGACGAGTACGGGTATGATAATAATTTTTTTTAATGGGGCGGGTACATATACGGGTATTTAAAAATGGATACGAGTATAAGTACCCCAAAAAATGCGGGTACCCTGCCGGTTGCTATCTTTATTCCTACATGCTATAACTTTACACTTTTTATTTTTTTTTATTTCAAAATTTATGCACATAATAATATATAGTACAATATTAACACTCTGAAGGTACCACAAAATTAAATAATAGATTTTATGTTATATTTTAATTAATAATAGTTACTAATTTTTAATAATATATTAATTTAAAATGAGACGTGTACGAATACGGATAATTAATATTTAAACGGATATTAGTATCCTAAAATAAGCGGATACCTTACCCGTTGTCATCTCTATTCCTACATGCTATAACTTCACACTTTTTTTTATCTCAAAATTTATTTATGCACATAATAATATAATGGATTAATTACTAATAGGTACACACTTTGTACCCCTAATTACTATAAGATACATTGATATAAAATAATTACTCTCACATATAAAATATTAAAGTAAAATACCAAATATAACCCTAAACCAATACAATTTTAAACCACAAACCCTAATCCTCCACCCACCACCGGCCGATCGCCGGAGACCGCTGGATCGTTGGCCGACCGTCGGAAAACTGGCGTCGCCGCTGCCGGAGCACTGCCGGACCACCACATTTTTTTGCTGTACACACTTTTTTTACTGCACATACTTTTTTTACTACACACACTTTTGTTGTACAAGAACTTTTGCTGCACACAACATTTATGTGCAGCACATTGTAGGGGTAATATTGGAATATCACTATATATTTATGTAGTTAGTAGTAATATTTTTGTATGTTTGTATCTCATAGTAATTAAGGGTTTTTTTGTGTACCTAGTAGTAATCCTCTTACGGTACCATAAATTACTGCTTACTTTTTCTATAAAATTTATGCAATGTGTTATAAATAATTACTTCTTTTTAGGAATGTAAAAATTATTATCTGACCAAAGGTAGTATATATATATATATATATATATATATATATATATATATATATATATATATATATATATATATATATATATATATATATATATATATTTATTTAAAATAATATTTTAATCAATTTTTTTTAAATTATTTAAATAATTTAAATAAATTACAAACCCTTTAAATAATTTAATCAATTTTCAAACCTTTGATCTCAAAGAATTACAATGTGATAATACTTTCGCCTATTTTAAAGGTGGTCATTATGTGAATTAATGAGGTTTTTTTTTTGTGTAGTGGGTATTTGTTTATGCAGTGAGTAGTGAGTTATATGTGGGATCATTTTACTAAAACAAGAAATTGATACATTTGGAGTGAACATCCAAAATAGTAAAATAAGGACCTTTAGGATGGACTGAGGGGTTATATGCAAAAGTAAAATAAAATAAAAATAAATAAATAAATAAATTAAATATCAACCATGTCCGTGCAACTTACGGGTTATGTTTGCTAGTTTTCCTTTAATAGGCAATAAAATTCAAGTGCCTACAATACTGTATGCACCCTTCTATTCTCCATCATGGTATGCATCATTCTAGTCTCCACCATAGTACGTACTCTTCTATTCTTCATCATGGTGCCATGGTATGCACTCTTCATATTCTCCCCCATGATATGAACTCTTTATTCTCCACTATAGTGTTTAGTGTATTTTATGCGGTGTTCAGTATCCTCATATACATCATCCGTCTCCACCTCTTTTTTTCAATGCATCATCCGTCTCCACCTCTAATGTAATCACTTTTGTTTTTTTTTAAGAAATAATTTAATCCTCTAAGTATTCTTTTATAAATAATATAGATGTTTAATTAAAAATTTTGAAAAAACAATTTATTTGATATAACGTATTTATCAATATCATTTGAATTATTATCTTGAACATTCAGGTACACTTGCATTCATTGTTGCATTGTATATTAAAAGCCTAGTTTTAGTATGAACTGTAAGCATAAATTCATGAATAATTAATTTATTAATTGACATGGATCTTAGATCTTCATGATTTTCACACCCCATAAATATGATTAGAAGACTTACCTTGTGACCTCATTTGACACGTTCTTACGAATTACGCCGGGATCTGATTTCTCTCTCCTCATCCTTTTTCTTTAGGGCACAGTACGGTAAATTTAAGTGATAGAGAATTCATAAAAACTTTGCCTCTTTTATAGGTGGAGAGAGGACCAGATTGGATAATAAATCTTTAACAAATCACATTCTATCAATGTGATTGTTATCCATAAATATATATGACCTTATTTATCTCACATATATATTATTAATTTAAATCATATCTTTATTTAAGATATTTAATCATAATAAATATCTTATATATTGTATTTAATTATTAATGACACTAGGCCATAATAATCTTACATTCTCCCACTTGGCCGAGTGACAGAATCAAATATCAAACATGAGTGTTTAAATAATTTACATAATGTGCGCGATATAAGATAAAGTGATTAGTCAAATCATAATGTCAATATTAAGTATAGACTAACATAAGTCATGTCGATTCTATATCATTTACTCGACGTAGTTCATTCCATGTACTATGATATTAGTTTTCAACTCAACGTGACTCATAAACGTAAAGATCAATAATGGTCCACATAAGTATCTCAATTTGAGATAAAATCTTGTTTAACTAATGCAAACATTCATGTATACTAAAATGACAAAACAAGATATACCAATTAGAAACAAATCATAATGAGCTCTTAATGTTAATTGTTCATTATAAGTTTGTTACAATCTTTCAATGATCTCATATTCATGTAACGTTCAATGAATGTCTTTTTAAAAGATCATTCAAAATCATAAGATTGGTGCCATTATGTTCAATTGACGTCTTTGTTTCTAAAGTTCTTCTTAACGATAAAATATTGTCATTCCATACGTTTCAGCACCTTTGGAATATTTATCATTTTAAAGAAGAACAATGCAGCGGAATAATCATAATAAGTTTTCATCGACTTGACATTAATGTCAACTTATTTCAAGTCCTGAAATTAAGTTCCACATTCAATTTTCTTAAATTGTAGCGTCAAATCATGCCACAAGTTAACTTTAATAGTGAATGTAGTTTTCAAAAACTTCTTCACACTTTTGCATGACACAATATCTCCGACTAAGAAACATAAAAGTCGAAGTAAACTTTCTTACATCATATAATCATCTTAATCTGAATCTATACTTAATTACATCTAAGTAATTAAAATTTTGATAAGTAAGCACGGGTATTTCATTTCATACAAAAATACCATAATATTACCTTATACAATATTCTGGTCATCTATTTATGAATCACTTCAATAATGACCAAGCATTCTAACAGCAAGGCTGATATTTGGTCTTTATATAATTTTGTATACCTTAAGCTACCAATAATATATGCATAAGGAATATTATGGAGTAGTACGTTCCAATTCATTTTTGGACATTACATAAGGTTGAACTTATAATCTCCCTTCCGGTTTGGAACGTGCTTTACAAACACCTTTCCATCCATAATCTCTATTGAACTTTAATAACATATACTTATGAAGACATCTTTAACGTTATTGTAATATGTATAGAAATAATTCTATCTTAATCACATAAGTTGTCTCATCATATGTTTAATTCCAAAAGTTCTTTGAGAGAAATTTATTGGTTTCACATAATAAACCAAGATCATCAATTGCAAGCAAGTTTATCATCGCATATAGAATTAGTGTGCTCCCACTAACTTTCAGATATGTACACCGATTTACGATGTTTTCTTTAAATCCAAAAGATATCATGAAAGGAAAGCATGCTTAAGTTTGTATGTTAATTCTTTAAGTTTACACGTCATGTGATATTTTTCCTTCAATGAAAAAACTCTTGAGTTGATCCATTTAACTTGATCATCTACCAAATCACCTTTTAGAAAAGCAGGCATAACATTCATTTGGTGCAACTCTAAGTCTTAATGAGTTACAAAGCCGTGATAATTCTAATAAAGTCCTGTCGAGAAATAACTTGTTATATCTCTTTACAATTATGCCATCTTTTTGAGTAAAATCTTGAGCAATTTTAGTTTTATTCTTTCGATATTGCCATCATAAAGATACATCCGTATCAAATTCTTTTATAACTTTCTGGCATTCTTACAAGATATAAACTTCATTATGAGCCATTGATTTCAACTCGTCTTTCATAGCATTTACTCATTTAATAGAATTAATATTTTTCATGACTTGTTCCAAAATTGGAATTTTATCATTTATTATAATGTCAAATTTTAGCTTATTTTATTATACCACATATGAAATCATTAGAAATAGCGGATATATTGTCCTTAAGACATTCTTAATGCTATTTAATGTGATATATCTAATGAAAGCTCATTGATAATTGATTTAGTAAAATCAAATCCATTAAGAGAGTAGAATAACTTATATGTTGTCTTTGAAAGTTGTTTGGTTATTCAACAACTATATAACAACTTTAGAAGAAGTTTTAGATAAATGTATTTTCAAATTCACCACCCAACTTCTTCAATAATCACATTTCATGGTTTCATACTCCCACTGATTTTACAATTCTTAATAAATTTGACATTCCAGTTTTAAAATTTTCGTACTATGGTTAAGACCATAAAATTCATACCCTTTAGACTTTAAGGATAATTTATGAAGAAATCACTTAAATTTATAATGGTGAGTTCGTATAACACATAGTAAAGTCATCAATTGTAATGGTAACATAGTAAAGTCATCAATTGTAATGGTGACTTCACTCTAGGAACCGTTCTTTTATTAATTTAATTAGTTTTTTTGATTTTGATATTTAAAATTTTTTATCTTTTAAATTTTATTAATTTTTATAATAAAAATCAGAATGTTATAATTTTTTTAAAATAATTTTTCTTAATTTTTTAGACTTAACAAATCTTTTTATGTCATTGAAAAGTGTGGAGAATAGAAATGACTGATGAAATGAGAGAAAAAAAGACTATACAACTCTTGAATACATAATACATTTTAATTTCAGATACAATTTTAAAGTGTACATTAGAAAGTAGTAACGTGCAACACACATTTTAAATCTAGTTTGATTAAAAATGATAAAAAGTTATTGCTTTGTTGGTATTGATATTTCATCAATGAATATTATTATTTTTGTCCTTTGGCACTTAATATTTTCTATTTCTATATTTTTCCCTCTTACATAATAAAGTTAAGCAAATATAGAGAAAATTAATTGTAAAAAAATTATGGTAAGAGAAGTGTATTCAGAAAAGAAATGTAAGGTTAGGAAAAATCTAAAATAGAGAAAACGAAAGATAAAAGAAAGGCGACTGTTAGGCGGATGCGGTCGTCATCGTCGTCCGTATTCATCGTCTACGCCGGAGAAGGTGGTCGAGTGATGAACTCCACAGTGCTCAGATTCCCGTTGAACTCACACAAGAATTCAAATCCACGTTCTACACGTTAGGGACAAATAGGTGATTAAATGGGATAAAAAATATAAGGCTATGGGCCCTCTTCCAATTAATTGGAATGGGCCCAATACTTAGGAAAGAAGACCATCATTTGGGTCATAACCCAAAAGGGCCCAACAATCTCCACCTTGGCCCAAATCATCCACCCTTGTGTATAACTAAATGGGAATTCATCATCGCACTTTTCCCCGAACACCTGCAAAACGAAAGACAAAAAGTCAAATGCAAGATCCAGAAATTTGACACAAAGCCAAAGTATCACAAAAGATACACAAATCTAAGCCGGAATAAAGATCACGGACATACAGTCACAAAATATTTAAAATATCCCAAGGACAAAATAAACAGAGCACACAAGCTCAAGAGTGGACACAACATCCACGAAAAGAACTGCATACAACATGCTTCAATCAAGAGAGTCGAAATTTAAAGTCCTCATGCAAGACCTAAATTTTTCAACAGATAAGCATTTAGTACCCATATCAGCAGGATTAAACTCAGATGCAATATTTTCCAGGTTAACAATACCTTTTTCCACAATATCACGAATGAAATGATACCTAACATCTATATGCTTGGTTCTATCATGGAAACCAGGATTTTTACACAACTGAATTGCAGACATACTATCAGAAAATACAGTGGCACATTTGTCAAGAAACCCTATTTCATTCAAAAGGCCTTGCAGCCAAATAACTTCCTTTAAAGCATCAGTAATAGCCACGTATTCAGATTCAGTTGTAGATAAAGAAACCACATGCTGTAACTGAGACTTCCAACTTATGCAAGAGCCACACAAAGTAAACACATAAGAAGTTGTAGACTTCTTATTATCCTTATCATTTGCATAATTAGAATCAACATAGCCAACAAGGCTCACACCATTTGCAGATTTGGAAAAGCGCAAACTTACCTCCATGGAGCCCTTGAGGTATCTCAAGAGCCATTTCAAAGCCTCCCAATGAGGTGCACCTGGATTAGCCATATACCTACTCAAGCAACTAACAGAATATGCAATATCTGGTCTAGTGCTAACCATAAGATACATAACAGACCCAATGGCATTGGAATAAGGAACCTTTTCCATTTCAGCAATTTCAGAATCAGTCTTTGGAGACTGATCCTTACTTAACACAAAGTGAGCAGCAAGAGGCACATTTACAGTTTTAGCAGACATCATAGAGAATTTTCTTAAAATCTTTTCAACATATGAAATCTGATTAAGCAAGAGAACATGGTTCTTCCTATCTCTATCAATGTTCATACCAAGAATCCTTTTAGCATCTCCAATATCTTTCATATCAAAATTATCACATAGACTCTTTTGAACAAGCTCAACATATTCAAGATCAGGGCTAACAATTAGCATATCATCCACATATATGAGCAGAAAAATAGGAACAGAAGTATCAATCTTGAAGTAAAGACAATTATCATGCAAGCTTCTCTTAAACTTCAACGATGTCATGCATTGATCAAACTTCTTATTCCACTGTCTAGGAGATTGTTTCAAGCCATACAAGGATTTCTTCAAAAAACACACATGATCAGGATTTTTGGGGTCCACAAAACCCTCAGGTTGTTTCATGAAAATCTTTTTGTCCAAATCACCATTAAGAAAAGCCGTTTTGACATCCATTTGCTTTAATTCCCAATCAAAATGAGCAACTAATGCAAGCAATATACGAACAGTGGTGAATTTAACAACAGGAGCAAATATTTTATTATAATCAACCCCTTCCTTTTGAGTAAAACCTTTTGCTACCAATCTATCTTTAAATCTAAATTTTCAGGCTCATGTTTCACTTTGAAAAGCCACTTGCAATCAACAACAGAGCAATGAGCAGGTTTTGGAACCAGAGTCCAAGTATGATTAACATGCAACGATTTCATTTCATCTTTCATAGTATTTAACCATTTCACAGAGTTGTCAGATTTTAAAGCCTCTTGATAGGTCTTAGGTTCATTATCAACATTTTCAAATGCATTACAAGCATGAGTATCAATATGAAAATCATCATACCTAGCAGGTGGCCAAATATTCCTTCTAGGTCTATCCCTAGGCAACACATAGTCATCATCTTCTGGAATATCATGCACATTTTCATCATTGATAGTAGGTTCATTGGCAACAAGTTCTTGATCAACAACAGTGTCAGGCAAGTTTTCAACATCAGATAACAAAGAAGACAACTCCACCTCACTCGAAGAAGTGGTAGGATCATGTAAAGACACAACATCAGGCAAATGAGCAGATAAGCAAGGAAATTCAGATTCATTGAAGATCACATCCCTACTAATCATAATTTTGAAACCCGATTTAGAGAAATCCCACAGCCTATAACCTTTAACACTCTCAGGATAACCAAGAAAAACACATTTCTACTCCTAGGATCCAATTTGTCATGTTTCTGACGCACAAACGCAGCACAGCCAAATACACGTAGCGCAGAATAATCAATACTTTTACCAAAAAATACATAGTCAGGGCACTTACCCTTTAAAGGCACAGAGGGGGATTTGTTTATTAAAAATACTGCGGTAATAAGCGCCTCACCCCAAAACTTTTTAGAAAGTCCAGAAGACACCAACATGCTCCTCACCCTTTCTAACAAAGTCCTATTCATCCTCTCAGCAACCCCATTCTGTTGGGGAGTGTAAGGAGCAGACTTATGTCTCACAATTCCAGATTTGACACATAAATCATCCATGACATTATTGCAAAATTACAATCCATTATCAGTTCTAAGATGCTTAATCTTTTTACCCATTTGATTTTCAATCAAAGTTTTCCAATTTTTGAACTTTTCAAAAACATCAGATTTGTTTTTAAGCAAAATCACCCACACTTTTCTTGAAAAATCATCAATAATGGATAGAAAATACACATTGCCACCTTGAGTTGGCTCACTAGAAGGCCCCCACACATCAGCATGCAGGTACTCAAGTATATCACTACACGAAAAAGTCTTAGGGTACGGAGAAACAGGGAATTTCACCTTCGCATGTTTGCCTTCCACACAAGAATCACAGAAAGGAATGCATGTAAGCTTATCATTACTAAAAGAACCAGCTTTATGCAATATTTCAAGACCTTTTCCACTCATGTGACCTAACCTACCATGCCAAATATTTGTTTTATCTTCTTTAACAGCGTTAGCAGACATAACAACAGATTTAGCCCAACAAACATACAGGTTATTCCTTTTTTCAGCATTAAAGATGGGCATAGAACCCTTTACAATAGACATGCAACCCTTTCCCCACCTACCCTCAAGCCCCTCATCTTCAAGTGCAGCACAAGAAATCAAGTTGTTACACAAATCAGGCACATGTCGCACGTTTTTCAAAGTGAACACAAAATCATCTTCAAAACGCAAGCAAATGTCACCAACACCAAGCACATCACATCTTTTTTCATTAGCCATAGACACAGATCCATGAGAAATATTTTTATAAGAAGAGAAAAGATGTTTAAAAGGTGTTATATGAAATGTGCAACCGGAATCCACAAGCCATTCATTATCACATAGAGATGAATGCACAGAATTCACAAAACTATTAGAAATAGCAAATACATCACCATAATTCACAGATTCAGAGGCAACATTAGCATGATCATTAGAATTATTCCTCTTAGGATGAGGACACTTGTTCGCAAATTGTCCCCTTTCATGACAATTAAAGCATTTCTTCTTTTTCTTGTCACCATTCTGATTATTCTGGGGTTTCACATCAGAATTTTTGTCCTTGTTCTTATTCTTGTTCTTGTTCTTATTACGATTGTTAGGTTTTCCCTTAACATGCATAACCTCCCCAGAATTCTTAACACCCCCATTTTGTTTTAAATCATGCTCCTTGCTTTTTAAGGCATTCACCACAATATCAAGAGTAACGTTGATGAGCGTTTTCTCAACACACAATTAATCCCCAAGTATGAAGGATATCAATTGTAGTTTCGAAGGTGACCAAGTTAAATATCGAATCCACGGGACGGATAAATATCAATTTAATTACGTTCTAGTAGATTATGACTATTTTGGAAATAAAATAGTTGGTTTATAAACTAAGTAACAATTAAAATAGCTAATAAATAACAAGAACAAGAAAATAATAGTTGTGATCAAATAAGATAATAGGTAGTTCGTCAGGCCATCCAGTTTCCTTCGTTAATTCGTACTTTCGTGTGTCGATTTCTGACTCTGCCTTGTGGTTTATGGACGCATCGCTAGACCACGCGAATCTATTCTATAGACACAAATAGATAAGCTTTTGACATGTGTGAGTATCCTCAGAGCAAGACGTATACTTTACCCCCCTTTCTAGGTACTATCATAATCAATTATTTCCCGTGCACTTAGTATTCTAACCCGATTTGATCTCCCTTTTTAGGTACTATAAAGTTATACTCTTTATCCTACTTGTTAACCCGAATTCAATTCAATTAACAAATATTCATATAAGACAGTTCTAATAAGACTTCGGAATCCCTTCACTTAGAATTATAACAATAAACCCTGCTCATTAGTGAACGCACTCAACCAATAACCATGTTATGCATTCAGAATCTACACAACGATTATTGATGCACAAAACAACTATGAGTATGGATTAAAAATGTGCAATCTTATATAAACTAAACCACAAGTAGTGTTGTACGGAGTATACACACGAAATACAAATTTAACTCATGAAATCTTTATAACCCTAGAACTACCGAAGTGGCTCTAGCCCATGATTGATCTAAGAACAATCATGGTTAGTTGGACCAATCTTACTTGAATCTCCAGCTGAACCTCTATCACCACCCTCCGGATGGATCACCAATCTCTTCTCTTGTCTCCTCTTATGATTCTCGCGTCGTCGTTATCTTCTTGACTGCATGAGCCTCCTTTTATACTTGTAATCACGTCTCTAGGGCTTGGAATGGGCTTTTCAAGTGATCCCACGCGTTTTGACCTCGAAAATCCGGATAAGGTAAGTTTCCGCATTTTGGTTCGACCTCGTCAAACAGGTCGAACCATCGGCCATAAGTCGAACCCTGGTCGAACCCTGCTACTGGACACATTCTGCACTTGGTTCGACCTCTTGTACAGGTCGAACCACTCCCTCACAGGTCGAACCTCAGGTCGAACTACGCTACTGGACAATTTTCGCTCCTGGTTCAACCAACTGTCAGGTCGAACCCCAATGTCGTGGTCGAACCCATCATCTCGCGAACTGGTTCGACCATGGTTCGACCTGATCAAACAGGTCGAACCCCTTGAGTCGTGGTCGAACCCTCCTTCTGCT
This sequence comes from Pogostemon cablin, assembly GCA_023678885.1. Taxonomy (NCBI): domain Eukaryota; kingdom Viridiplantae; phylum Streptophyta; class Magnoliopsida; order Lamiales; family Lamiaceae; genus Pogostemon; species Pogostemon cablin. The sequence goes on along the minus strand of CM042961.1, from coordinate 25,445,287 downwards.
GTTTCGCAATGCTGGTTCGACCTGTAGGAGAGGTCGAACCATCCTCCAACCAAGTCGAACCCTACTCTTCCCTTGGCGGTTCGCGTGGTCTCGACTTCGTCTCTTCGATTCTTGGCACTTCCACTCTGTTTTTGCTATGAAAACTACTTAAATAGCTCCACTAAATCTGATTCATGCTAATTCACAATATATATAGGTTTTCCACCTATTTTCACCTCAAAACTCTCCAAAACTAGCACAAAACATGATGCCAAACTTGTGAATTTACACACTCATCAAACGTCATCACGACCATACTTTATAGCAGACTTGACATCACTGTAAGAATCAGGTATATCATTTAAAAGCACAATAGGAGTGTATTCATCAATATGCTTGTCACCAGTTAGCTTAATATCTTGAATCAACTTCGTGAACACATCCAAATTTTCTTCAACATCTTTGTTTACATCAAGTTTAAAACGAAAGAATTTTTCAAGAAGAAACATTTTACTAGGCAAAAATGTTTCAGTATACAGCTTATCCAGCGTTTCTCACAGAACTTTTGCGGACTCATGCACACCAACTTTTCTAAGCACAGGATCAGAAAGATTCAAGATAATCGCAGACAAAGCAAGCTCATTCATCTCAGCCTTTTTAGCAGGTGTATCATCCTTATCATATGAGTGATCTACAGCTTTGAATACCCTTTGTTGAATGAGTATGCACTTCATTTTCTATTTCCAGATACTGAAGTCTCGCTTACCATCAAACGGTGCTTGTCTAAACGAAGACGAAGCCATGGGTATTTAAAGTTGAGTAGAACACACTTTGAATGGAAAAAATACAGAATTACAGAGTAACAATCTGTCACACACCAGGTTGGCACTACTCTAATCACACACAAAGCGAGAAACAGATCAGTATAACACACAAGGATGGATTTTCAGCAGTGGAAATTGAAAGACTAAGATGACAGTTTCACAAAAAAACAAACAAGAACAGTAATAAGAGGGCCAGCCGCCTCAGGGCATCACACAAGAGCAAATAAGAGGGCCAACCGCCTCAGGGCATCAGACAAGAAAAATAAATAAGAAAGGCTCAAGCTATTTCACCAGAGCGGTGTCTCCGACGAGAACACCGTACTACCTCTACGAGCCACCAGCCCGTTACTTAACGGGGGCAGATCCCTCGTAGTCTTGTTCACGTAGCAAACTCGAACGGGGCAGCCTTCACACCAAGTTTCAACCTACACACAAAGTGAGAAACATTGGGGGGTTAGTGAAGGAACAATCTGAAAAATTTTCAGAAAAAGAACGGTCCAAAAAATAACAAAATAAATCTGAAATTTTTCGAAAACAATTTAAAAGAAGAGGAAAGACATTTCCCTTCCCCTTTTTGGACAAGCCAATCTGATCGGAACCCTAGCTCTGGTGGTCAGCTCCGGCGGTCAGCGTGGTCAGTAGCTCTGGCGATTTTCGACGGTTAGCTTTGGACGGCGGTGGTCAGCAGCTGGAGGACGAAGCAGCATCGGTGGATAGCTTCAGGCGGAACCCTAGCAGCTGGCGTCGCATTCCGAGTGGTGGCGGCGTGGTCAGATCCTAGCGAGCAACTCCCGGTGGCGGCGTGAGCTCCTTCCTGTCGCGTTCCCAGCGAGCAGCTCTGGCGAGCAGTTGCTGAGCGCGGACAGCGGGCAGCGGTTGAGCGCGGACGGCTGGCAGCATTGTCAGATCACGACGGCGGAAGTAGCTGCGATCATGAATGGAGGCAGACGGGCTGAGCAGATCCAGCGACCTTCGAGCGACGGCTTCGATCGGTGAGCAAGCGAGCAGATCCAGCAGCGGCGATCGAGAACTGGAACAATGGCGGTATGGTGGCGCGATCTGGAATGGGCTGAGCAGATCCGCGACGATCGCGTTCAGATCGTGGCTCAGTGGCGGTGCTCCGATCACCAGGTGAGGAGGCGGCGTATAGTAGTTCTGATCTGATCAGGTCGCGACTCAGATCGCGATTCCGGCAAGGAAATCCAGCGGTGGGCAGGAGCGGCGGCGCCTGGATGAAACCTTAGCGACCGGTGCTCATCGGTCGCAATTCCGATGGAGCGATGGTGGCTGAGCAGTGGCTGGAAACGGCGGCGCTGGTCGATTCCAGCGATGGACAGCAGCGGTCGTGATTCCCACGACGGCAGGTCCGGCGGCGGCCGGACAGCGGCGATCTCCCACCGGCGGCTGACGGTCAGCAGCTTCGGGAGATGGACGGACGACAAAACCCGCTCTGATACCACTGTTAGGTGGATGTGATCGTCATCGTCGTCCGTGTTCATCATCTACGACGGAGAAGGTGGTCGAGGGATGAACTTTACAGTGCTCAGATTCCCGTTGAACTCACATAAGAATTCAAATCCACGTTCTACCTGTTAGGGTCACAAATGAGTGATTAAATGGGATCAAAAGTGTAAGGCTATGGGCCCTCTTCCAATTAATTGGAATGGACCCAATACTTAGGAAAAAAACCATCATTTGGGCCATAACCCAAAAGGGCCCAACAGCGGCGTTGGTTGTTTGTTTTGATTTGGCTAATTATTAATTAGTTTAATTTATTTTTTAATTTATTTTAATAATAATAATAATTTGCTCGCTGTTCAGGTGTGTTTTGCCCTGAATCCTAACCCTCGACGCTCTTTCTCCTCTATATCAACATCCCTCTCCGCTTTATCTCAACCAGTCGCTCCATATGCAATCTCTATACCCAATCTATATCCTTTTCTGTTCATCTTTCTCTCTTTCAGTTTACTTTGTTGCGGATTCATGCGTGCACATGGTACTAATGTCGAGTTCTTTTTTTTTTAATTTTCTGATGCAGGATAAAATTAAAAGAGTCTCAGTTTGACAAGCTGAGTCACGATCAAGAAGAGAAATTCTTGAACTTTATGACTGGTATTCATTAATATGCCCATTTTCCTTGTTAAAGAGCATGGGCATCTTTTTTGTTTCCATTCTGTAAAGTAAACAAGTGAAATTCATAGATCTTATAATCTGGAATTAAGTAGTTGATTCATTAATTTGGATATCTTACCTATTCATTTTGATGTTGTACTCTGTGATCCGAGCGCTCAGTTTAATGTTCTTTGAACTTTCTCATCATATTCTTCCCCTATTATGTACTTTTGTTTTTGCCAACACCTTAGACTTCTTCACGTGTTCTGATAATGAAGTGCCATCATGAAGTGAAATAGCCATTATTTAGTAATAAATAAATAATTTAAAGGTTAATTGCAAGAAAAATTATGAACTTTACTACTATTGTAAATTAGTCCACACCTTTGAGAAATTGCAAAAAAGAGTAACAACAAAATTTGTATTTATTAAACATAAACACAAAAGAAATTACAAAGATAATCCAAGATGTATTGAACTTGAGAATTAAGTAAATAGTCTCTAACTATCCTTTGATTTCTCTCTTGAATTGACTTATTTGACTTTATCAACTTTTGAATCCGGATCTTCGGATGAAGCTTGTTCGTGCTCGGGCTTGACTTGTAGCTTTAAAATATTTATCCGGAGGCGTCGAGCCTTTGTTCAGATCGAACGTTGCCTTGAAAATTTATTTTGAAGTACGACGCTCAATTTGGTAGAACGTTGATTTCACGGAGACAGATGGATGAATTTGATATGAAGAACGCAGGATCGGAGAGGCTTGACACATTGGTCTTTGATCGGATGCTGTTCTTGACTTGAAGATGACTTGAACTCGACTTGAAGATCTTGAGTGTTATTGACTTGAAGATCTTGATCTTGACTTAATTTTGAACTTGATCTTCACTTGATATTGAACTTGATCTTCAGAATTAGTCAGGTCTTCAGGATTTTCAGAGTGAATGGAATGAGGACTGAAGACCCTTATTTATAGGTAAAAGAAATAACAACTTATGAGATATTTTCTTCTTGAAAAGATATGTTGTGCTTTTATCCTTTAATAAAGCCTACTGGACTGGATACGAGCCTATTTAATTTAATTAAGCCTGTAGGATTTGACTTGGGCTAATTTGACTTGTGTCAGGCCCACTTAACTTGGATTGAGCCCATTTAACTTGAATTGAGCTCATTTGCCTTGGATTATGGCTCAAATAATTATATTAATTATTAATTATTTATTCATTTATTTTAGGAATTAATTTATTTAAATTCCTTAATAAATAAATATTTAATTAATACTTAATATATTTTCCTTTGCATTTTTATTTATTAGGCAATAAAATTTAATTGTCTACAAATGCTCCCTTGCATTTTGTTCACTGAAATTTGTTCTTGAAGTGGACAAATTGCAATATTTTCATACTTCTTGAATCCTTTCTTTTCGTTCGGCCTCAATTGCCATCTACTTGTCCCATTAACGTTGGAATCTTGATAAAAACAAAAGTCATGATTGGGCTGCTTGCCCAACACTTGCCCACATCTTTGAATTTTTTTTAAAATTTACAGAACATAAGCCCATTAACTGAAATTAATTACTTATGATTTGCAAATATCCCATGCGATTATAATACCAACTATGGAATATCTCTATTAGACACGGAGACATCTTTACTATATATTATGTTGGCGTTCGATCGTTTGGTTAACGTGAATCGTTAGGGTTCCATACGTTTCTAATCCAGCGGAAGCAAGAAAACAAAAAAATGTATTACCTTTCACTAGGGTATGTTGAAGAAGATGAATTCTCGCCGACAGGCAGCCTCACCGTTTTGGGCATAACTCTCTCGTCTGATCTCGAATTTGAGTGATCTATGCACCAACACGATCCTCTCTTCAGTGGCTTTCCAAAGGGGTATCACACGTTCAGTTCTGAGTTCTGTAAGATTTTAGAAAAATCATGTAAGTTGACGGGCATCAGCAGCAAACAACCTTCCGGTCTTCTGCTGTATTCTCAAGTCCAATCTCGATGTCGTGTGGGCGACGATCTTCGAGATCTTCTCAATCTGCTGTTCCCTCACCCTCCTCACAGTGTTAGGCGTGAATAATCAATTGATTAGGGTTTTCAGATAGTTGAGATGACTTATATATGGGCTACAGCAGGGACCAGGAGGAGAAATTAGAGTTGGGCCTCCATTGGGCTTAAGTATCCAAGCTTAGCCCAAAGCTTATACTTAAATACAATAATAATAATATATACCACTAAAATAATATTACTGCACTACCGTTCTAATCCCATAATTACGTTATGAGCTCCTTCTTATTATGAGCCCTTTAGTCTCCCCATGTTTAAGATATACAATATCCATTAATTAATTAAGTTACTGATAACTCCATTAATTAATATCTCATCCGAGAGTAGTACCACTCAACCTCATTATCATGCCGGAATAAATCCACCTGATGATAATAGCTCTTCAAGGAGACATCATCAACCTATATCGGACACGGATTCCTTCTACAATCAACAGCACACCATAGAGACAACACTATTTCCCAACTCACAGAGTTTATTAATTTAATTACATGTAAATCTCACCCATTGATGAATTAAAGAAATACATACTGCCTCATGTGTCGAGTTATTGTATAGGGATTAAGAGCACGAACATCCATAATAACTGAGATCAAGTTCTTCTATATAGTCAGTATAAGTAGAACGATCTCAAGCGGTCCTGCTCAATACACACAACGTGCACTAATGTGATTCTATAGTTAAGACAAACTAATACCAAATCACACTACAACCATCCCGATAGAGAGTCTCTGTCTATCTCGGTTGTGAGCATCTGTTTATACTTTATAAGAAAACCGATAATATGATCTTTCGCATGTTGTCGCACAACATATTATCTACAGTATAAAGTAAGTGGACTATTGCATCATACATATAAATAAATTATAAGACACAATCATTTGATCATATGATTCTCATTTCAAATAAATTGTTATAACATTGTTCATACTAAAGCTAGACTTTTAGTATACAATCCAACAATTACTTCATATTTCAATACTTGAGCTCCAAGAAATAAATCCAAATATTCTGGAGATAAACTCAAATATTTATCCACCTTTCATGGGAGTTATCCATTAGACATTCTTCCCACTATATAACAAAGGTTCACGCCTTCAATTCTTCTCATCACAACACCGCACCATACTGCAGTCTCTGATTTACAATTTACTTTCTTTCTGCAGATTTTCCTTCAAGGGATTACCACAATTGCAACATCAACACTTCACGCCATAACTACAACAATTAACAGTGTAATCATTCTTCTTTTCAACTTTTTCTTTTACTGCACATAGCTTTTTACTTGCCTGCTTTTCTTTTCTTGTTCCTTCTCTTCTGCATATATTTCTTTGCTTTCAACCAAGAATCTAGTAACCTGGATGACATTTATCGACCTCGCCGTTCTTCCTTCCTTAAGACGTTAAGGAATTGACGGTGAGCCATGTCCTCGCCCCTCTTTCTCTTCCGAGGAGTCTACTGTGAGCCTCGTCCTTTTTAAGGACTGTCCCTCGATTGTCCCTTTTAACGATTGTCCCTCGGTTGTCCCTTTTAATGGAATTGACGGTGATCAGTACTAGTCAGATGATGAAACTGAGGCTGAGCATCAGCGTGATCAGTAGTAGTCTGATGACGAAACTGAGGCTGAAACCTACTTGCGTGTGGCAGTTGTCGGTTGCTATGACAACAAATAGTGGCGCAATGTGGTGCGCGGATACGAGTGGCACTTTTGGCGACATCCGGCAATGACAACGTTGGGGCTCGAGATTGCAATCAGATTGGCAGATCGGGCAGTGGTCATCAGGTTGTGGCGATGGCAGCTCCGGCAACGGGCGGGTTGCAAACAGTGGTGTGGTGCGAAGCAGCGGCGATGTTCACACCTTTCAGCCGCTACTGGTGGCTGTCCGTATTTCCGAGGGTGCGGTTTGACTGCGCGCGACGCTGGTGATGGTGTGTGTTTCGGTATTGAGAATCGGCGAGGGGCGGCAGCTGATGTCTCGCTAGAGTCGCTGACGATTGGCTGCCGGCCGTGAGCAGCAAATCCAGGCTAGGCGCTGGTGACGGATCCGTGACCGGTGGCCTGATGCGTGTACACGGCGGCGATTTTCGGTGGCTGAGCGGGACGCGGCATATTCAAGCGGCGTTCGCTGATGGTGGTTCTCGGCCGCTGCCGTTTGCGATTTGGATGAGAAGACCGACGGCTGAAGCAATTTCCGGCGACGAGGCTTTAGAAGATCTGGATACCTTGTGTTTGAGTTTTCATCGACAGAGTGGAGAAAATTAATTCCGACAAAAAATTACAGCAAACATCAACAATCGACGACGAGTATGGCGGTGGAGGACACTGAATTTTTTCTGGGACACCTTGGCGGCAATACGGTTGGAGCTGACCTTGGCAAGGAGAGAGAAGATAAAAGAAGCAATCACTCACGACACTCACGACCCTTCCCTTGATTGCTCAATTTTGACTTTCATGACTTAATTAATTGCAGCCTTAACTGTTGGGCCTCAATTAAATCAGTGAGACTTTTTTTTTTTTTTTGGCCAAATGATTTAGCATCTATGAACCAATATATGTGGATCTCCAAGATCAGGGGTTTATATTTTCTTTATGTTAAAAACATAAATTAATATTGGCCCCATAAATCTCAATAGTTATCTTACAGATAATTTATGGTTTCTTTTTCAGCATTTTTACAGTCTAGTTCAACCTCATGAAGAATTCCAATTCGGTACTCTCTCTTCAATCCATAAGCTCTTTTCTAACTTGTCCTTCTTCTTTATTTGCTCTATTCATGCTTCAATCTCTTACTCGCAAACCTGATAAAAGTAACTTGAATTGTGACTGAACTTAGCAAAAAAAATTAAGTTGCCTACGTATCTTTTTAAAGAGTATCAAGTCATAACGTAGTTCAAGAAATTTTATTTGAATTGAAAGGGGGTATGCCGTACACATTTTATACTCATGCGCACCAGAATTAACTCGTAATTTAGGCTCGTGAGTTAAAGAGCTTTGAATTTGAATTATCTGATAATTTATACTCGTATCAAGGAGTCTTGAATTTGACTTGTAGATAGTTTATACTCTTCTCGAGGAGTCTTGAACTTGACTTGTAGAGAGTTTCGTCTCTTCTCAAGGAGATTTGATTTGAGTGAGATAGTTTAAGCTTGTATCAAGGAGCATAACATATGGAGAGTTTCGTCTCTTCTCAAGGAGATTTTATTTGAGAGAGATAGTTTAAACTTGTATCAAGAAGTATAACATATGGAGAGTTTTAGCTCGTGTCGAAGAGCGTAACATGTGGAGAGTTTCGTCTTTTCTCAAGGAGATTTGATTTGAGAGAGATAATTTAAGCTCGTATCAAGGAGCAAACATGTAGAGAGTTTCATCTCCTCTCAAGGAGATTTGATTTGATTGAGACAGTTTAAGTTCATATCAAAGGAGCATAATGTGGATAGTTTTAGCTCATATCAAGGAGCGTAATATGAGATGTTTTAGATAGTTTTAGCTCATATCAAGGAGCGTCATGCAGACAGTTTTTGCTCTTGTCAAGGAGCTTTGAATTTGTTAATAGTTTACCCCCAATCATGGGATGCACTATTTTCTCTTGGTTTAACTTCATTTCTTTGAATCTTTATAGACACCGACGCCTTTGGTTGTGGTTCCTCCTCGAGAGGCTCATCAAAGGACATATCCTCAAACTTATAGGAGTCGTTGCTTGGGGATTCGAAGTCACTTGATGCCATACTTAACTCCATATCATGAGCTCTTGAAGCTAGTTCTTCAAAATTTTTTGGTTGAATTCCTTGGAAAATATATCGCATGCTCCATTGCATCCCTTGAATGCACATATTGATGGCAGAGACTTCAGATAATTGATCTTTGCAATATAATCGATTGCTGGCTCTTCTTTCCACTGACAAGTGTTAGTCAATTTGATCATACTAACATTCCTTCGAGTACTGTAGAAGCGATTGAGAAACTCTTTTTCTATTTGCCCTCAACTGTCGATGGAGTTAGCTTCCAAGTCGATATACCAATCAAAGGCATTTCCTTTCAGTGAGCGGACAAATTGTTTGAGCATGTGATCATCAAAGGTTCCAGCATCATTGCATGTCTCAACAAAGTGCACTATGTGTTGTCTTGGATTTCCTCTGCCGTCAAATAGTTGAAATTTAGGAGGCTGGTAGTCAGTTGGCATATTCAAGTTATTGATTCTCTTTGTATATGGCTTTTTGTAGGCAACATAAGATTTGAAGCTCCCTTTATACTTGTCTTTTATCGTCTCTAGTACGATGCTCTTTAGTAGATTCATAGGAAGCATTCCGTTAGCTGAAATTTGTATCTCTTCCTCAACTGGATTTATTTAAGAAGGATGGTTCTTCGCGGAGTTCTCCTCCTCGTCTTCATCCTCAACTCGTTTATCATTTGCATGACTTGTCTGTGCTATCTCCATCTTTTCCCTCAGTTTGGATATCAACAGACCTTGTTCTTGGCTTTGTTTGGTGAGTGCAGCAATGGACTGAGTCAAGCTTGCCAGTTTTTCTTCGACAGACGAAGCATTTTTTGCCATGGCAGAGGCTATGAATGAGTCATACGCTGAACTTTCCGTGGATCGAGGAGTTGGGCAGATAGATTCATCTTCACCATCTTTGTTGTTGTGCAATGGCTTATTGAGAGCAATTCCCACCACGTGGTTTGTCTCTGAGGAGGCTTTAGACATACTCCTTTTAACAACTTCAATATTTTCAGTCTGCAACTCTGAAAGCTTTGACGTAGAAGACCTTCTTATCGCAATCCTGAATGGAGTTATTTTTTGAATCTCTTCAATGCAACTTTGAAGGCTTTAAGGCAGGAGACCTTCTTATTGCAATCCTGAGAGGAGCCATACTTTGTATCTTAGAACTTTTGAAGAGAGGAGATGAGAGGTAGAAACTGTCCCACTGGCATGCTAAAATTTGTAACAACAAAATTTGTATTTATTAAATAATAAATACAAAAGAAATTACAAAGATAATCCAAGATGGATTGAACTTGAGAATTAAGTAAACAGTCTCTAGCTATCCTCTGATTCCTCTCTTGAGTTGACTTCTTTGACTTTATCAACTTTTGGAGCCGGATCTTCGGATGAAGCTTATCCATGCTCGGACTTGACTTGTAGCTTTAAAACGTTTATCCAGAGGCGTCGAGCCTTTGTTCGGATCGAACGTTGACTTGAAGATTTGTTTTGAAGTACGGCGCTCAATTTGGTAGAACGTTGACTTCACGGAGACAGATGGATAAATTTGATATGAAGAACGCCGGATCGAAGAGGCTTGACACGTTGGTCTTTGATCGGATGCTGTTCTCGACTTGAAGATGACTTGAACTTGACTTGAAGATCTTGAGTGTTATTGACTTGAAGATCTTGATCTTGACTTAATTTTGAACTTGATCTTCACTTGACCGTCACTTGATCTTGAACTTGATCTTCTGAATTCCTCAGGTCTTCAGGATTTTTAGAGTGAATGGAATGAGGGCTGAAGGCCCTTATTTATAGGTGGAAGAAATAACCACTTATGAGATATTTTCTCCTTGAAAAGATATGTTGGGTTTTTCTCCTTTAATCAAGCCTGCTGGACTGGATATAGGCCTATTTAATTTAATTAAGCTTTTAGGATTTGACGGGCTTATTTGACTTGTGTCAGACCCACTTGATTTGGATTGAGCCAATTTAACTTGAATTGAGCTCATTTGCCTTGGATTATGGCTCAAATAATTATATTAATTATTTATCTATTTATTTTAGGAATTAATTTATTTAAATTCCTTAATAAATAAATATTTAATTAATACTTAATATATTTTCCTTTGCATTTTTATTTATTTGGCAATAAAATTTAATTGTCTACAATTACATTATAGAGTTTTGTAGTTTCCTATCAACGTAATTACTGATACAACTACTTTTAAGAGCCAAATAACAAGAAAATCAATTAATACATTGTATACCTCATTGTTTAATCTTTAAGTAGTTTAGACATGCTATTTCCAGCTTTATCAATCGAAGATCAGAGAACCTAAATGAATGTACAAATAACGTGTAGATATTCTTTTTTGGGATTCAATCTGAAAGGGTATCAGATGAATTAAATTCACTGAGTGGTATTTGGATTATTATATATGCTAATATGTCTAGATGGTATCCTAACTATGCATGTGACATTTCTTTTGGCAACCATTAATTGGTGTTGTATTTGCGTCAAACTAGAATTATGTATTTTAAAAAGTGATCATCTGATTGTTGTTCTCAAAATTGATACTTGACTGCTGTTAATGATGTAGTACTATCATGTTTTATGGACTGCCTTGGTGGGCACACGATGACTTTGGACTTTTCTTATTTATGTTATCTTAATGTCATATAATTGCACTACAATATAAGTGTCATTATATTACACCAAAAATATATTACTTAACAATGAAAAAATGTTATTATAGATCATAAGTAATATTTTTTCAGTATCGTTGTTGCCCCTATTATCTAAAGTCTAACGTTACACTTTTTTATCTTATTATAACACCTCATATTAATTTTAACACTTTATTGTAACACTTTAAAAAATTTTACAAATACGCTTATGTAACATTTAATTTTCCTAATATAACATTATTTTGTTAACACTTTTAAATTAAAGTAACATTATTTACATTATTTTGGTAACACTTTTAAATATAACATAACATTAATTTTATTATTTTGATAACACTTTTAATTATAAAGTAACATTGATTACATATTTTTATAACACTTTTGAATATAAAGTAACACTAATTACATATTAATTGTATCACTTTAAAGACAACATATAACACTTTCATAAAATTATTATGTAACACTTGTGTAACATTTTAGATTTGTATACAATATTTATTATCAATTATTATTATTATTATTATTATTATTATTATTATTGCTATGTTTAATTAATATATTTATATTTATTATTTAATAATAAATAATAATATTTTAATATTTAATATTATTTTTATTATTATTATCCTAAAAATGATAAAATATATTCAGAACTTACTTTACAATGTGAAATACATCAAGGACACAACAGTGTTTTTATCAAAAACTAGCTCAATAATATAACTAAGACTAACTTTTGTCTAACCAATTAATATGATTAGATCATCTATATAGCAAGTTGCATAATTACAATCAGAAAGAAACATAAAACTAGCTAACTGTAGCTTCAAATCTTGCTTGAGAAAACGAGCCACCAACAAACTGCATCCATTGATTCAGCAGCAGAAACCATCAAGCATATCGAACCCTACAAAAATACAGCAGCATGATACACATTAGCAAAGCAAACCTACAACTAGTTTGCAACACATTCATTCAACCATTCATCAAATTATACCATGAAAATGACACAAATAGCTCCACATGTAACTAAATTACATCGTAGCTTTGAGAGTTAATGCTTCAAGCTAAACCAATATCTTGAGCACACCATTTAGTATAAATTCAACACCCCATAACCAATATATACATATACTTTTTGTCATAAAAAAAATACTTAAAATAAAACCATGTTCTATTCAAATAAAGCATTCATTACAAGTTTCTTAGATAAAGCATATATAAGGAACAACTGTGGGATAAATTTCCCATCTATTATTTTGTTCATTTTACCAACTTCTAGAACTTTAGAAATAAGGCAACCATTGAATTGGTTCAAGTAAAAAAAAGTGAAACCAAACACATACTTCATCATGACTTAAATATTTCTCTTTGACATTCCACAAGCATATGTTTAAAGTAGGGAGTAGGGACATCAGTTAACCTATAACCACCACCAATTGGTACCTATGCCCAATACAAGTATCAAACCTTTAGAAAAAGTAGGGAAACTAGGAGTGTTTAATTTTAACTACATCACCATTCTGAATTAAAATCAATAAACATCAAGTTGAATCAAAACAAGACATAATTTTTCAATCACATAGTTATAAAGGTGACAATTAAGAGTAAACTTGAACCTATTGTTGTACCACACATGAAAAAATGAACATCATACTAAAGTGGGAAAATACAAATACACAGATATAGTGAAAATGAAAAACTACTAGAGCTATTTTCTTACAGCTAGTTTGACTCTTCTGCTTGTAAGAGGAACAATGCGAGTACCATCCCCTCCATCCAATATTATTGAAGCAACTGTTGCTGGATCTGCTTTTGGATGTTCTTTGTAAAACAATGAAAATTCAAGTGCCTTGCATATTATTATTTCAATCAATGTTTATTTGAGGGAAAAAAAAGAAAAGAAAAGTACTTATGCCCAAGATCATCAAACTTACCGCCATTTATTTGTTCATATCAAGTGTAAGAACAAAGAATGCAACTCTAGCTGCTCAGAAAGAAGGTACCAAATTGCAATCACAAGCTTAAATCAAAATACAAGTTTGAACAATTATCTATTTCTGAAACATGCAATAGTTTAAAGGTTAGTTCATAATACACTGGTCCAACTAATTTTGAGAAGCAACATGCCAAGATCATAGATGCAAAAAAGAACAAAAAATAAGCTTTAACTTTAGCCCGAAATCCATGCAGTAAAAGAAACTAATATGAGTGACGTGGCATTAAGCCAAGCATTGACAACTTCCTCAGAGAAATTAATATTGCTGGCTAGAATCCCCTACAGGTTAGAAAATACATACAAAATTACAAGTTAAAGCATGCTAATAATAGGTCATCCTATGATTACAAAGTTGAAACCAACTGCGAGAAAAAGAGTGCCCTGTCCAGCTGTTTAAGCTATTAAGAATAATTGGACTGAGTGAAATTAATGCATTAGGAAAGATGCTTTATAATACCTTATAATTCTATGGCCTCAAGAAGAGAATAATAGTGTAGAGTTAGGTCAAACAGTTAACAACACTCCTAAGGGAAGAAGGATCAAGAAATTAGAAGGAATACAGAAAAAAAGGGAATAATTTAGTGAAGTAGTCATGTAAAAAGAGAGCAATAAGGCATTGAAGATTGAGCATGCTTATTTCAATGGTTAGAAAGTTTTTTATCAAAGAAAAGAATTATGCCAACCATTGCGAATAATACCAAATCTAGTCAATCCTTTTTCAATCTCTGTTAACAAGTATATAAGTAATATTAAAGTCCACCTAAACAGTTAAAGGCAATCAAATACTATGCAACAAGACAGCAAAAGGATGAATACAACATTTATAAAATACGCATCATAACTAATTGAAAAGCTTAAAATAGGCATTTACAGCATATAATCTAGATTAAGGGTCGATAGAGTCAACATCATATCACGCCAATTGAAACAAAGAATTTAGATTTACGTAACAAACAGTCACATCAGCACTAAAGCTGAAACCAAAAGATGATCAAACGTAAGAGGCCTATATCCCTTTTACAACAATGGATTAATTATAAGACAATTTTGGCAAGTTAATATAGAGAATTTGATAAAGTAGATGCACTAGCATGTAAAAAGGAGATGCACAAGCATATAAGATTACAGATGCACGAGCATGCAAGAGAAGCAATGGCGGCACTAATTCAGCCAAATGTTGCTAGGAGCTACAATATTGGTCTTCATACCATCATAATAACTGAGATAGAACTCTTGATGATGAAGTTTAACCATTAATAGTCCTCCATTGAACAGGTAATCTCGAGGAAACCGTTGTATATCAATGAAATATTATTCTAAACCAGATCATGCGTTCAAACTATAATATAGTGAATGGAAGTCTATTCTTACCAAGAAAAACATCATACCTTATCTAATTCAGTCAGAAACTGGATACTTTCAATAATCAAATCAATTGAATCTTCATCCTTCAAGATATGAAAAATAGCCCCAAATATTTTCTATCAATCAAATTGCAGATAAGAGTCTCAGAGGACAAGTTAAAAACTAAATGAATTATTAGAACTAAAAAAAGAATTGAGCCACACAACATCATAATAACCAATGATGTTAGCAACTCGACATAAGATGAAAAATTATAATATACTAATGGAAAACTCATTACATATAACAACTAGCCATTTTCCACCCACTCTTTTATTGTGCGGTCTGACTAGAGAAAATTTTCTAACTGAATTCACAACGTATGCAATACTTCCATTTGTAAATTTAAAAAAATAATAATAGCTGCTTCTGAAATATTTAACAATTTTTTCCACCTGCCTTGTCCATGAATTCGCCCTGTTCGATTCATTAGCGGGATACAAGATAATATATCGAAACAAACTTGGCTATGAAACTCATCAAAAATGAAATATTTGGTCGTATGTGAAAATAGTAACACAATAGAAAGCCACTAATTGCATACTATGTTGTACTTGAGTCGTTAAGAAATAATTTGCATATCCAATAGTCATCAACCTACATATAACCTGAGTACGTGACTTTATTAAAAAATACCTGACACATGCACAAAAATATTTTCACACTGCAAAGGTATTTATATGAGATCCATCTTTTATATTGTAAGCAGTATACCAATAATTAAAATAAAAATTAAGACAGAAGAAGAGGCTTGCTTTTCTAGATTAAATAATATCACTCGACTAAAGCTCATCAGATGAAATGAATACATGCCTCTTCTAGCCTTATTACAAGAAACTAACTCATTATAAAATGGAAAGCAAATCATTTCATACCTAACCAAGACAAATTAATTGCAAGATCACAGATGAAGACAGAAGAGTGGTAACTATATGTAACAAGAACAAAGGGGACACACACCAACTTCATGCTATATTTTCAGGATATATAAGACAACAATAGGTCAAATAAGCTCAAAACCATAATCTAAAAACAAAGAGATAAAGATATTTTGTGTATAATTATCTCATACCTTCATTTGTGGAGACATCCCAAATGATGAATCTGAATAAAATAGTCAACCCTGGGAACACAACATATCTAGCAGGTACATATATAACACAGATTGTTGAATACATATCACCGAACTCGCTTTCAATTGCCACCAGCTTTGAATTGCCACCAGAATATCCGGTTACCTTTATGAGAACTGCGTGCACAAGAGAAAAAAAGACTCGTATGTTGGAAATAAATCCATGAAACCTTAACCCTATTATGATTAACGAGATTTAAACCGTAAAGCGGAAGCGTACCTGATCCAATAAGTCCTTGAGGCTGAACACGAACTCGGAATCCGTGGTTTTATGACCTTCCTCAACTAAGCCTCCTTATTCCTTATGGGGACCGTAGTAATCCCTCCCGATGGGGAGAAGGGAAGACCATGTGCTGCTTAGTATATTGGGGACCATAACCGGGTAACCTTTATATACTACTTGACTAGACCACCCATAATCACCTAATCACGTAGTATTGGGTATCTACTCATTTGGCCCATATTAATTATTATTATAGCCCATGGACTTTTAATCTTAATTGGATCACTTTAATTAAGTCCATAAAATAATTGAATAGATAATATAATTGTATAATAATATATTGCCCACAATTAGATTATAATGGAAATTAATAATTTCCAACAATCTCCCACTTGGGCTATATATTTTCCGTTAGCAATTATATCAAGAGTCCTTAGTTGCGCAACTTTATGCTATTCCTCTTCAGGCTATACTTAACAATCTGGTCCATCTCATATACTAATATGGAACTACCGCGGCATTCACCACATTATAAATCGTGATTAAACCCCGACAATCACCAATATCAATATACTCAATGACATAGATCAAATATGGTGAGTAGCATGGAAATTACATGTCAAATGTGATCAACATCATGTCTATTTTCAACTGGTCCAACTTTAATCCTTAGTGAGATCAATCCATAATGTAAAATATTACAAAATGAAATTACTTAAGTGAATTCACAATGAATTCAAAGCCATGAACTTTATTCTGCAGAAAACTGAATTATCCAAATCAAAGTGTCTTGAAACTTTAAAGAGCAATAAATATAGACTCCCACTAAACCAATGTATTCTAAAACCATATAACACCCATATGAGTAGCTAGCTCATAAAAATTACAGGGCGTTGAATACATAAATAGCGGATCCGAATTTAGGGTCTATCATAATATGCTTTACTAAAATTTTATCCACACAAAACACTTTATTTAACCAACCAAGAATTCTATGTCAATATGCTTGACTTATAAGAACTCTTATTGCTAATACTTTACTGTGAACTAACTGTCACAATCAACTTTATGTGACTAAACTTCGCAACCTTTATTTCATGTTTGAATGCCCCTTAGTGTGCTACTGATTCTGTTGTCATGGTTAATGAGCTAAAGTGTTTGCTTAATACTTTTACTTGTATAGCTCTCCAGACCAACAGAAGATGTAGCCTGAAGTGGATCTTATATCGTATTGGCATCCAACAAACTCATAATCAGACTACTTTATGATCTCCTACTAATCTGATTATCTCTAATGTTAAAGCATGTTATCCTTAGTTCTCTGTAAAGATCCATACTAGAGTTACTTAAATGTCTACTTAATACACCAACAACAGAAGCCAAATTAGGTCTTGTAGAGACCTCATCATACAACAACTTCCAATAACCAATGAATATGGAATGTTTCTATATTTCTTAAATCTTTAGTTTAACTTTAGGGCACCTGATTGAGACTGCACTTGTCTTCTTTAGTGTAACTTAAACATTCTCCCACTGAATCACATAATCATCTACATTTGTATCAAAACCAAATGAGATAAAAACTGCATGATGATGATTGTGATTCCTTTACGGGAAAGTTTTCTTGAATGCATAGATGGATTTCATTTTGGTTCTTAAACTTATAATATCGTATCATGTTGCCATCAAGGAACTTTATCTTTACATCCATCTAAATTATTCAAGATTAAAATGTACTAATAATATCATGATTATCTCAAAACAATGCCTTCCTTTCCTTTAGAGTATAATCCTTTATCAAGATGCAAACCTAATAATCTTGTATTGATTTATACTCATAACTTATGGCATTAACCCACTTTCGAGTATTTGGACCTTGCATGGTTTGATGAACATTGTTTGAATGTTCTACCATTAATTCCATAGCGTCCTCTTTATTTAGGAGAAAACTACATAATTATCCGAATTGATTTTCTCCCAACTCTAGTGGTTTTCTTAGTGACATTAATTCTTGAGGTTGTTGATTTTATTATACCTTAAATATTATTGACACTGTCCCATTGATATTCTGAATTTACATAATTTCTAAAAGTTTAAGTAGGGACCGTATTGACTCCCCCTCAAAGACAATGTCTCTAATATTATTCTTCCCCCAAATCAACATCCTCACAGAATACCGTATTACCCGTCTCAAATATGATCTGATTAATTGGATCATAAACTTTTATTTTTATTCATAACCAATAAAGTAGCTTACATTTATTTGAGTCCAATTTTCTTTAGTAGATCCCAATGATCTAGCTTTAGTTGGACATCACCATATGTGAAACTCAAAGAGTTCTCACAACTACTTTGGTTAAAAATTTATTGAGACCATAAGTTGCAATCTTAAGTATTTCTCACATTAGTGACCATATGTTGTGGAGTTCAATTATGTCTTTTAACTGCACCATGCATACTGAATAATTTAATGCAGTGTATTATAAGACAATTCCACAGGCCTTTAGGAGAAAACAAAAGGTTATACTTTAGTTGTCTTTAGCAGCTTTCTTAATGGAATTTCTTGTATTGCCTTATACTTTATTGAGATTAAGTTTGACTTATTAGTCTCATCCTTATTGTGGAAGTTCACTCATCAAGTATGATTTTGTTGTTGATATAGGTTAAACTTAATTAGCAGACTTCTTGATTATACAGAGAATTAATCCAAAATGATTTTTCATGCTCGCACTAAACTTTATAATCTTTCAAAATTTAAATAAATTAGAATCATCTTAAAGATTCGAGCATAACATTAGTATCAAGTCTTTGGACAAAAAAATACTAATTTAAATGATGCTCTCATGCAGTAGTCAAATACTGACAATAAAACTGTCAAGCAATAGCCTTCCTGTGGGCCGACTTATTACTCACATGTCAAACCAAATAATTATCACGTATTTACCACCACATGTACTTGTGTATTTCTGCCAAATATTAATCTACCTGTGGGCCGATCAATACCCGCATGAAGATAAACTCATACAACATTATTAATTGGGGACCCATCACAAGACACCTTGTGCAACATTAACCTCGTCTGTGGACAAAAATTAACTGCAGGGGTAATCTTGGTGTAACAATCAAGTATTGACAATAAATTCTGTCAAACAAGAGTCTATCTGTGGACCAACTCATGTTCACATGAATAATCCAAATAATTATCACATACTTATTATCACATGTGTGTTATTATTCTGTCAAATTGTGCCTACCTGTGGGCCGAACACAGAACACATAAATAATACCACACCCATCTATGTAATTTCAATAAAGCTTTTCTCCACACACGATATTGCTGTGGCAACATGGTGCTTCGATTGACTAGATTGAAGGTTTACTAGACTAATTAAATAAATATTAAAATATTTAATTTAATTAAACGACATTTAACTGTCTCCCCAATTTAATTTAATTTTATTCCTCTAACCAAATAGGAATATTAGATGATTCACTACCTTATAATGATGAAAGATCTCCTAATTTAAATAAGAATTTTCATACCCTAATTTAGAATAATCTAAATTAAGCTAATATTCTTAATAAAATTGTCGTAAAAACCACACGTATCAAATGATAAGAAAGTTTATTGACAACCAATTAATTGCTCCAAAATTATCAACTTAAATGACATTAATTAATCAAATAACTAAATTATGGAAATCCATAAATAATGGAAGGAGCACACTGTCATTATGGTATATCACAAAATAAATTAATCCGTCAAATTCAACATAATTCCAAATTCAAGAAAATCCCACTACAAGTGATGGCAAATTACTAAAGTAATTAATTCCACCCAATTTCATTCATGAAGCCACGGATATGAAGATGAATTTACATGTGTCAATATTAATGACATTCACAGAATTAATAATAATTCTACTTTATCAAGTCCAAACACACTTTATTCTGTACAATTTTGAATTATGCTATTAAAAAATTCAAAATTAATAATAGCACCAGATAATTAAACAATCATGAGAAATTCAACTTCTCAAAAATTGTCCACGGACAACAATTAAATCACAAGTTCTCAATCATAAGATTAGAAGCAACAATTCGTAATTCCTCACGAACACTACATATATTTGTATTAAAACTTAAATCTCAAGAATTGCAGTGTAATTATATTGTTGAATACGTGCTATGTGTAAATGAACAGTGACAATTATTAGATCTTATAAAACGTAAATGATCTAATCCTCAAAATTAAAATATTATTTCACGTAACGATTCAAACACAAATATTTGAATCAAAACATAGTTCTTTCAGATCTCAGAGAATCATACATAGGGTGGCTCTGATACCACTTGTTGGAAATAAATCCATGAAACCTTAACCCTATTATGATTAACTAGATTTAAACCGTAAAGCGGAAGCGTACCTGATCCAATAAGTCCTTGAGGCTGAACACGAACTCGGAATCCGTGGTTTTATGACCTTCCTCAACTAAGCCTCCTTATTCCTTATGGGGACCGTAGTAATCCCTCCCGATGGGGAGAAGGGAAGACCATGTGCGGCTTAGTATATTGGGGACCATAACCGGGTAACCTTTATATACTACTTGACTAGACCACCCATAATCACCTAATCACGTAGTATTGGGTATCTACTCATTTGGCCCATATTAATTATTATTATAGCCCATGGACTTTTAATCTTAATTGGATCACTTTAATTAAGTCCATAAAATAATTGAATAGATAATATAATTGTATAATAATATATTGCCCACAATTAGATTATAATGGAAATTAATAATTTCCAACAATCTCCCACTTGGGCTATATATTTTCCGTTAGCAATTATATCAAGAGTCCTTAGTTGCGCAACTTTATGCTATTCCTCTTCAGGCTATACTTAACAATCTGGTCCATCTCATATACTTAACAAGCTCAAAACCATAATCTAAAAACAAAGAGATAAAGATATTTTGTGTATAATTATCTCATACCTTCATTTGTGGAGGCATCCCAAATGATGAATCTGAATAAAATAGTCAACCCTGGGAACACAACATATCTAGCAGGTACATATATAACACAGATTGTTGAATACATATCACCGAATTCGCTTTCAATTGCCACCAGCTTTGAATTGCCACCAGAATATCCGGTTACCTTTATGAGAACTGCGTGCACAAGAGAAAAAAAGACTCTTAACCCTTCGCTTGCACCAGATTCGCTTTCAATTCTTGCCTAGCCAAATACCATCTCCTGCCTAAATTGAACCGATTAAATTGATGAAGAAACATTCAATGAACAAATTCAGAGGATTATAATCAACCAAAACACTAAGTGTACCGATAAAATTGATGAAGAAATATTCAATTAACAAATTTTTTCTCTGCTTGGCCCTAATTCTTGGACAGAAATTCAAATAAAACGGAGAAGAGAAGAATTTCTATCCAATTTTTAAGTTCTTTGAAAACCTAATTACCCGGGTTGAAGCGTGAGATTTCAGTTGATGAAATGAGGAAATGTGTTCGCCTTTCTCACTTTTCCTTTCTATCATTTGTTTACTTAAATTTCTTTTAAATGAAAGAGGAAAAAAGTGGAGCCAAAAGTTCACTCTCATTATTGCCTTTATTATTTTTTGAATTTGAATTTTAATAATAGGATCTTATGTGATTAGTGGGACTATGGGAGTTAATTATTTCGTCTCTAACATTTATATTTTTACTTTTATTATAACAAAATATGATTTTTAATGACAAGTTTTTCATCCTTCATCTTTTCTTTTCTCATAACTAACGAAATTTTTTGGAGTGAAAGAAAATATCTACTCATTTCTTAGGAAAAGAAAAAAATCATATTTAAATTTATGAATTTACTCAAATTGATTTTAAAATTTCTTAAATTATAATATAATAAAAGTTAAAAAATTCAAAATTTTACAATGCAATACTATTATTTCATAATTAACAATTCAATTGGATTTACAAAATGGAGTATTCAAGAATTATTTCAACTAGAGGCATAACATTTTTTCCTCATTAAATATAACTTTTGATTTTCTAAGTATTGGTTTTATATACTCCTCCTCATATTAAGTTATACGTTTACTCCGTCCCGAAAAAAGAGGTGCATTTGCATTTTACACGAAAATTAAGGAGTATTATTATTTTATGTAAAGTGAGTAAGTGTATTAGAGAGATGTGATGGGTAGTGGTGGACCCTTTTTACTAAAAGAAGAAAATTGTGCAATTTAAATGAGACGTTCAATATAGTAAAATGGTGCTATTTGGCGGGATGGAGGGAGTATTTTGGCATATAGATTAAATGATATAATATTTTAATAAGTAATTAGTATATATTTTTTGTATTTTACATTTTGTCTCTAATTTTAATTTAAATTGATGATAATTTGTGTAATATTGTAAAACTTTTTAGGTGTATTGATTTTAGCGACTATGTACATACTCTCTCCGTCCCACCACAAGTGTGGCATTTTTTTGCATGTAAATTAAGAGATAAGGAGAATTAAATAATATTTTAATGTATAGTGGTAGGTGTATTAGTGTGAAGTGTGGGTCCCATGGAGATATATTAATAGTCTTGTGGAAATACACCTCTTGCGTTGAGACGAATGAAAATAGCAAAATGGTGGGGTAGATGGAGTATTTAATAAAAAAGAAAATGTATACTTTAAAGTAGAACAAAAAAAAACAATAAAATTTTTACCTTAGGATTTAATAAAAAAGAAAATGTATAATTTAAAAAGATCAAACAAAAACAATAGTCCAAAATGTTTACTTTTGTGCGGAATTGGGATGAGTGGAGTATTAATTATATTTTCTACATTTAAAATATCAAAATTTTTTTCTCAATTAGTATCACTCTTAATTTTAAGAGTTGGCCATTTGTGCATATGGTGCACAAAATGTTAAAGACATAACATTTTGTAAAATGTTAAAGACATAACATTTTATTTTGAGGGAATACACTTTAATAAATTAGGATTCTATTTTTTTTATTAAAAGATCAATCGAAATATGAAGAGTTTAAATGTTTAATTTAAAAAAAAAATCTTTTTTTTTCAGAAAATGAAATATATGAATTTTATACTAAAAGTATAATATTCAATATTAAAATATATACTATAAAATTGAATTTTGGGGCACATACGTAAGTTCGTGCATCCGATTGGATGTAAGATTTTACCAAATTTTAAATACTCTCTCCATCCAATATCAATGTATCTATATATTTTTTGCATGTGAATTAATGAGTATTATTATTTTATGTGTAATGGATAGTTGTATTAATGGAGGATGTGAATTCCATATTTTATTTGTATTAGTTGAGGTATATGCCTCATATATGTCTAAAAGAAAATGGATAGATTAAGAATGACAGTTCAAAATAGTAAAATGGATAATTAGGGATGGACGGATGGAGTAGTATTTTTAACTTTGTAAACAATAGAGATTAAAATAATTTTAATTGACAATTAAAAATGAAAAAATGAATAAATAATATTTTTATTAAAAAAGTTTTTGAATAAAAGACTACAATTAATTTTTAATAATTACAAAATAAGCAAAAATAAAAATAGTAGGAAAAAAAAAACTACAAGCTTGCAGCCATCCCAATTGATTAGACAAGTTTAAGTTAATTGAATATATATATCAATTTAGTTATTAGAGGATTTATCTCAAATAATAAATTAATAAGACTATCTCAATATATATATTATTCTTTAAGAAAATAAAAATAAATAATTGTATAATAATCTATATAATTAATGAAGAATGCATGAAAATTAATTAAGATTATTAAACTATAATTAGAATTTAATTACTAGTATATTATTAAAATAAATTAATTATTAAAATTTAAATAAATAATTTAAAATAATAAATCGTGACTACATAAATTTATTTAAAATATATTTTATTCATTAATAAAAAATTAGTGATTATTGTGACTAAAAGAAAACGTCAATTAAAAATTTACATACGTTTATATATAGTTAAAAATTTACATACATTTATATATAATTAAAAAATAAAATTAATAACAATCACCCCTAAAAAACATAATAATAAAAAAATAACCCCATAATTAGGCAAAAAAAAAAGCAGCGCCAATTTTACCTAAAAGAGAGGGTAAGGGCGCCAACCCAATCTTCTTTCTGCCTCTAATCCTCTGAAAATGTGGGTTGGAAATCTCCTTTTAGTTTTCCTTGTACCTCTCTCTTAGCACTCAGCAGTTCAAAGGGGGTCGGAGAAATTTAGTGTCGGAGGTCTGATTTCTTTGCAAGTACGTGACTACGAAGATGGTAGCTGCTTGGAAGATCGAAGATATTGATGCCCAAGCGTACTCCATCATGGCCTATCTATCTTTCGCCTGTTGGCATCGACTCCAAAATTCTCTTCCCTTTCCTCCAATCCATCGACGCTTCAATTATAGATCTCCTGCCATTATCTTTTCTTTCGGTACTATTTCCATTTCTGTTGCTGATTTTAATTGCATATCCTGCAGATTCTCACTTCGCCATTCTTCACTTGGAGGTTGTTCTAATTTTTCCAAAGCTGATTGCTTTGGCGACAAATTAAGTGGTGCATTTGTTTTATTTCTATATTTTTAGGTTTATAATGAATTAATCATTCAACTTTGAAATTTCTTAACCAACGAAAATACATCGGCGAATTTCCATTGCTATATGAATGGGCTAAAGCCTCGAGTCTCACAGTTCATTTCTCTTAAAGATTCTTTTGACGTTGATATAATCTATTTCAGATTTCTTCCCACCCGTACACTTAAGTATTCAGTCGAATATATTACTCTAAACTAGTTCATTGAATGTTTCTTTATCAATTTCATTGGTTAAATTACTGAATAGTGGATGCTCATATTCAATCGGATTGAGATCATCCACAGGATCTGTGGATAAAGATGCAAAAAATTAGATAAGCTACTCCGAAACAGTTGTATTTTTTCTATTCGATTTTGTTCAATTGATCATTAGTATGAGGGAGCAGTAGTCAGTTTGCATTTTGACATAGCTATTGGTCATAGACTAATTATAGTTTGATTGCAGTTAGACAACAAAATCACGGAGTATGTTAAACGTGGAGTTTTTGCAGATAAAACAATCCTTGGTCTGCAGATTAAGAATTGTGAGGTTGATGGGTCGAAGATGTAAGTGTTGACAGATTTTCTGGACTGAATGAAAGTAAAGGTATATGGACTTCTTTAGATTAACTTATGTCTGTTGGGCAATATTGTTTTCTTAATTTTTATGTACTTTTTCCACTAGCTAACATCTCCACTAGTTGTAATGCAAAAGCAACATTGTTGGGCATTCATTATGTACACGGGCTACTTAGTACTTGTCTTGTGATTTGGTTTGAAAATTTATTCTATTGTAAAGTAGAAGTCTCAGTTTAGTGTTTTCTGTCATAGTTAACTGAAACATAAATATATCACTATATCTATACATTATATATAAAGAGATTTCACCTGAAAAACAGCCAGTTCTGAACTTTTTCAATTTATTTTACACCCAGAAAACTCTGGTTTTCCTTGTCTTGTACGTGGCTAACATTGAGGCTTCGCTAAGTTCGCTTACTCTACCTCTATTCCTCTCCACCATTGTTTGTTTTCTCCGTCTTTCTTTGTTCATATTTACTATTCCTTTGTTTTCATTTAACATGTTTCTATTTCCTTGGTTGCTTCAATTACTGCCCGTTGGACATACTGGTAACTATGCTCATTCTTATTTTCATATGTCAGTTACTGAGAATTAATAGTCTCATTGATTTACTTGGGTGACTGAGCAATACAATGTTGTTTGATTTATTATTTAGTGTGAGTTAGAATAGTATAAACAAGGCTATTATGTATGTTAGTGACAAATATTATTTAAGATGCTAAATTTACTGCGGCCTAACATGTTTACAACATAAAATAATTAAATTTATAATTTGCATTTTTTAAATAATTAATTGTGGGAAACTAATGGTTGTGCAAAGTGGAAGCATAATAAATTCAGAAGATACAAATATAGAAGAATTGAAAAAATACAGAAAAGGTGAAAGCAGATGCCTTTGTGATTGATTGCATAATCAAGTTAGCAGGAATTACTTGTCAGAAACACAGTGGTTTTGGGAGAGGCGGCAAGCATAGAATGCGGCGGTGTTCGGAAGGTATATGCACTGCTCTTATTGACTATTATTATTGATAAAATAAAAATATTATGTGCTCTCTTGAGAGTGAACACAAACTTGGTGGAGTAATGTACGTATTGCTAGGTTTACTACAACTTTGGGAATTGGTGATTGATATTTATTCTTTGCTACATGTGTATTTGGACCATCTGGTTCCCATGTAATATGGAGCTCACCTCAGCTTTATCACTTCCATTAACAATGTGTATATGAGGAAAAAAGACAGTTATATTGATACTTCAATTTTACATGCCATTTTTCAATGACAAGATCTTTTCTTTATTTTATCATCCATAACTTGTTTTTAACTGCAAAATTAGAAAATAGTTGGTTGACATAGGTGATTTAGATTTGCAAAATTAGAAAATAGTTGGTTGACATAGGTGATTCAGATAATAGAAATCCTTAAGCGTAAATTTAAACAGTTTTATGTAAGAAACTTGGTCTAATTTGCAGACTACCAGAGGCATCTGTGTGATTATTAGATTACAAAGAGAACGTTTGCTCGTTGAACTTCTTATTTTACACGTGTTTTGTAAAGTGAAATCACCAATTCCTTATATATATATATATATATATATATATATATCAGAAAATACGGGCTACCACCTTACAGAGTGAAGTGTAGTTACCTGGTATATATATATGATTTGCTATATACTAGATTTTTAGTTACTATTTTGGTAGCTGTAATACACTTCATCTAGAACTAGAAGGCAAGGCCACCCTAGTTGTTTTGTAGTCGTGGGTGCCTTTCACTGTACAAATGCAG
This sequence comes from Pogostemon cablin, assembly GCA_023678885.1. NCBI lineage: Eukaryota > Viridiplantae > Streptophyta > Magnoliopsida > Lamiales > Lamiaceae > Pogostemon > Pogostemon cablin. Next base: position 25,418,159 of record CM042961.1, on the reverse strand, counting down.
GTTATATTGTTCCTGGCTATATCATGGGTGGAGAAAACAGGTCAAATGAGAAAGCTAGGTTGAGGAAAGGTGGGAACTTTGGATAATATTTTATTCTATTGAGTTTAGACTTTGTTTTCTTTAATCTCCATAATGCTTCGTGCTTGCGATTTCAAATGTTCAATATGATAGTATATAAGTTTGATTTTTACCTGTCAAGATACACATGAATCTAACTCTATAGAATGAAGCTAGTTCAAGTGTGGGGTGTTTTAGTTCATCTTATATCTTCTGGAGCTCAAATCTGTTTACTTTATGTTGGCCTCAACATCCTCATAATGGAACAAGCAACACTTTTGATAAATTCTCATTTCTTTAAAATTTACATGCTATTCCCACTCGCAATATTATCCTAAAAAGTAAATAGCTAAACACAAATAATTTTATTTATTTCTCACTGTTAAAAGTTTATACCTCTACACATTCAAAAGATTAGTAGCATCTTTTTTTTTACCTCACACGAAAATACCACCATAACCATTGATAACCGATAAAAGCTTTACAAAAATCATGATGTAAATCAAAACATCAAATGTAGAGTGCTTAAATGGCAGAAAAAGAGAAAAATGGCTAACACAACCATGAGAATTCTCACTATAAACTTATCTAACTATAGGAATCTTGCTAACTTATCCCTGAATGCGACCACACATGCAGTGCAAGACTTTTGATAAAAAAATTTCCTTGCAGTTTAAGTTCTATGAACATTGAAATATAAAAGAAGCACGACTTAAGAAAGCCAAACAAATAAACATCTCGAGTGAATGAAAGACTAAATGTAACATTATTGTTGAGACCAAAGCACAGTTCTTGCGATGAAAACTAGTTGGTCACTACTCTCAAAACCAACTTCACAGTAGGGGGACGACAACATTGCAACACTTCTGATAGAATCTTCCCTTGTAGAACAAATTTTATGAACACGATAATAATATAAAAGAAGCAGAAAGTAACAACTTAAGAAGGCCATGTAAGTAATTAACTAAAATACACATTTTTAAGATCAAATCACATTCTTCAATCCATGAATACCTTGAGCACCTCTCTCAAAGATTAAGGGGATAACACAGGTTCACCTTCTAAGAAAGGGTCACACTATTTTTTCAAAAAAATATTGGTACTATTCAAGTATGTTAGAACCAACAAGAAAGTGTTTCAAGCTTTATGTTTTTAATTATTATTTAATTTTTTAATTAAAATTATATATTTAATAAATATTATTATTTTTAAATATTTGACTCACTTATTAATAGTACACTTATGAGTCATTTCAAGGCATTTTACTTTTTAATTTTTAATTAAAACATTATAATATGACTTTTGAGTATCCTATTTACATTATGTGTCCTATTATACATATATTGACTAAAGTAAAAAGGACACTCAATAAATTTTTTTATTAAACACATTAAAAATAAAAATATAAACTGTAAAAATTAGTTGTATTTCTTTTCTTAAAAAAAAGATATATGCAATATATTATATACTTTATACCCATATTCTTTATTTATATATTTTTTAATAAAATATAATAAATAAATTTAATTTAAATAGTATTTATATACATGCAAAATAGTTAAAATTTATATAATTAATATTTAAACTATAAATATACACTTAATAAATTAAAACTACATTAAAGTTTTACTTATATATAAATATTTTACATGTGTTTAAAAGTGTTATTTAAAAATGTTACTAATATTAAAGTCTTATATAATGATGTTACTTATAAAAAAGTGTTACATGTGAAGTGTAATTTATGTAAAAGTGTTATATGCATGTGTTACATATTCGAAAAGTGTTACTCAAGTATGTTACTTATATAAAAGGTGTTAAAAATGTGTTAAATATTATAATAATTTAGAAAGTGTTACCAATTTGTATTAAATAAATTAAAGTGTTACTAAGATGGTGTTATGTAATGTCACTTATGTTGTAGTGTTGATAATGTAAACTAATTACTTAGTTAAGTTTGTGGAAAGTTACTAATGTCATCTCACTTTCATCAAAGGCTGTTTCCAACCTAAGTGGATGAGGGAAAATAAAATAAAATCATATTCCATTTTCAAGTAGAAGTGTATTTTCTGTTAATTTTTTTTTTTATTTTTCTTCATCAAAAAATCACTTTGATTTTGAAAACATTGACTAGGAGACTTAGCACCGTCTTTGATTATAAATAGCGATAGTTTACAAAATTTAGTTGATTTCAATACAATTAATTTATAAATGGGGCTGGCTATTCATACCCGAAATGACTAAAAGTATCCTAAAAAACTTTAAATTATATCATTTTTAACTAATAAGACATAATTACCCTTATGAACTTATATCTGTTCGGTTGTTGCAATCAAACATAATTAGAATTAATCTTATCTTAAATGCTCAGTTTCAACAACCGAACATAACCAGAATTCATCCATTTGCATTTTGTATGACGCAATTGCCCAGAATTCATTAATCTATCCAACTGATTCTAATCCAACAAAATTACTCCAATTCATTAGTGTATAAATTTACTTCAATGCAGATCCAACATCATCAGCTTTCAAATTTATACTTTGTGTTTTAATGAATCTTTGCATATGGTGATAAGTAACAATTTCTTTTACTTATAATCTGCAGTTGTTGGGTTCTTCTTATATTAACGTGTCGACATTTCATTGAAGCATGTACGTTCCGGTGCATTGAACACTTCAAAACTGAAGAAGAAATTCTTGTGGGCAGAGGAGAAGGATTTGCTTATTCTGTTGTTATGTGCAAGCAGGCTTCTATGCTTAAGTTTGATGAGGGATGTTCGAGTGAAGCATTTATCATCAACAATAATATCTTAGTGATTCAAAGTTATCAACTTGTTAGATGTTTTATGATTCTAATCTTTGTACGCTTATTATACAAATTTACAGAACATTAACTCTACTTCTCTGGAGAGAGCATGAATATATGATGAGGATTTCAGTACATTTAATTATACTAATCATAAGAAATAATCTACTAATCACCTTTAACATATATAGTTATGCCTTGTTCATTCTCAGATGCTGCCATAGAAAATGCAAATTGGGATGTTCCGTGCTAGACTTTGCCGTGTTATTGAAGATCATGCATGATACGAAAGGTAGATGGATGAATTTTGGTTCTGTTCGGTTGTTGCAACCGAACATATAAGATAAGATGAATTTTGTTCTGTTCGGTTGTTGCAACAACCGAACAGAAATAGATTTCATAAGGATAATTATGTCTTATTAATTAAGGATGATTTAATTAAAATTTATTTTGGAACGTATAGTAATTTTGGGGTGCGAATAGTCGGCCCCTATATAAATAGCAATATTTTGATATTATGCTCGAGCATAAAATTTAGCACCATCTTTTAATACAATCAGTGGCAATTTGCAGACACAAAAATTGTCTAATTTTGCAAAAAAAATCAGAGATTATTCTATAGCGAGTATACCTAAGTTAGGGTTAATAGGTTAGTTTTTTAGGGTATAATTGTCTTTATTTTTTAAAATTTGAATTATTTACTTTAATTTAAGAGTGGTCGTTGGTCAACGGTTCTTAGTAATTAGGCACAAGTTTGACTCAAAATTTAGCATTAAGATTTTAAAAAACGGGCCTTTAAATAAATAAGTTTGGGCCTTACCACAGTTCTTCTTTTAATGCCCATGATCATACGAGAAGCCCATCTGGCTATCCAATTAGTGCACAGAAATTAGGGCAAAATTGCCCCAATTAGGGCAAGAATCGACAACGACAACGTGTTCCCAAAGTTAAGTCTTATTTTCTTTTGTGCTTGAGTTATCTTGTTTCTTTTTCTTCAATTCCAGGCTTCAGAATTTAGATTGATAAAGGAATTCTCGTAAGGGTTACATTATGTTTTTGTAACAAGCAGCAGATGTATTGCAGAAAATTGAGAAGAAATATAGAAATGGGAAAAGATGAAGAGGTTCTCGTCTGAGAATTCTATTATAAGCCTGCCCAAAAATGTTGCCCACTAAGCCATAAATAGGGCTTCCAAAATAAAAGCGTGAAATAAATAAACAAAAGCGTGAACTAAAAAATAAGGTTACTGCCCATCCCCTCAAGTCATAACATCTCCCCCTCCTTACATCTTGCTTGTCCTCAAGCAAGAAGGTGTGGAAATTTACTGTGAATTTCATCATAATCTTCCCACGTAGCTTCTGCATCTGGAAGGTGAAACCAACGAACAAGGACTTGAGTTGCTGCTGCATTATCTCTCATCACCATTCTTCTAGCAAGAATTTTCAACGGTTGGAACATTATGTTCCCCTCTTTGATGCTGATTTTGTGATCTATTACTCTTTCAGGTGGCAATGCCACCGGCCTCTCAAAGACTGAACGATACTCTTGCAATAAACCTTTCAATTGGGGTGGCGCAATGCATTTCTTGACTTCTTCACCCTGATTAGTGTCTCCTTTTATGTAGCATAAGAATCCCATATCTTCAATCTGCCCCTTCTTTATAATCTTATCTAATTTCTTAGCTGACATCATGTTGATTTTCATCTCTGTATTCTGACCATGTAACTCCACCATTTTCCCTTCTTATTGAAACTTCACTGTGTGAGAATTGAAGTCGAAGGTTATCGTTCCTAGCTGACTTAGAAGATCCACTCCAATCACCATGTCGCATCCTCCAAGAGTAAGTATTCTCATTGGAGCAATGAACCTACAGCTTCCCATTTCCCATTCGACCCTTGAAACTCTTGAGTTACACTCTACCTTGGAACCATCAGCTACTGTTACAGACATTGGAGTGGCACGCTCAATAGTGGCTCCTATCCGATTCGTAGTGTTTGGGTCAAGGAAACTATGTGTACTCCCCGAGTCAATAAGTACAGATATGAATTGTTTGCCCACTGATCCAGTGATTTTTATAGTATCTAGATGTTGATGCCCTACCAAGGCATTCAATGACACTATATGCTCTCGTCTTGTATCTTCCACCTCCTTGAAAATCATCTGACTATCCTCTTCTTTATCTCCTTCACCAATTATAACGAACATCTTCTTGCACTTATGTCCAATATGATAAACTTCATCACAATTGAAACACATATTTTTCTTTCTTCTTTCACTCATTTCTGCCGGAGTTAATCTTTTTGGAGGGGGTAATTTATCCGTTCCTATTGATGTGGTCTTCTCTTTTGCTTCATTCCCAGTTTTCCAAGGGATTCTCTGTTTAAATGCCGTTTTCTGGGACTTAAACAATATTGAAATCATTCTTTCTTGGTTTTTAGCAAGTTGCATTGCTTCTAAAAGAGATGTAGGTTTCATGATCTCCAACATCTGACCAATCTCCTCTTTTAATCCGCTCACAAAGCTTTTGATATAGTAATCCTCTATTGACGTACTGTTAACTAATATCATAAAAGCCTTAAGCTCTTCGAACTCATGAATATAATTTTCTACTGAATCCTTCTACTGCAGTTTATTAAACTTCCCCACCAGGTTCTCCCCATCTATATTAGAAAACCTTTCTAATACCAAACCAGAAAAATACTCCCAAATCATATTTTCTTTCCCCTCCACATGATCTATATACCAATGATCAGCTAAACCCTCCATATTCATAGCAGTCACTAATATTTTCTCATAATCAGACATCTTGTATAACGAAAAATATTTATGGCACTTGTGCAACCAGAGTCTAGGATTTTCCCCTGAGAATTTTGAGAACTCCATTCGTGTATCTTAGCAGCAAAAACTTGAGGTTCTTTAGATTTTGGAGGGTGATTTACCTCAGGTCGCTTTCCTCCTGATGGTGTAGGCAATAATCCACCATTTTCAGAGTTGATGGTTGAACTTCCATCCGGTTCTTGCTCCTGTTCCTTTTCCTTATTTGTTGTTAGCTCCTTTATAGCATCGATCATCTGTTGTTTAAATGTGCCCGAAATCTTTTCCAAGCGCTGGACGATCGCGTCCTGACCAGCTTTCAGATTATCTATTTGCTTCTCCATGGTCGAAATTCTTTCTGTATTAGTAGGGTTCACCATCTCTTGTGTGATTTTCAGAGATTTTGGAGTATTGATAGGTGAGTTACGCAGGCAGAATGACCAAGCTCTGAGGCCAAATGCAACAAGCAGCAGATGTATTGCAGAAAATTGAGAAGAAATATAGAAATGGGAGAAGATGAAGAGGTTCTCGTCTGAGAATTCTATTACAAGCCTGCCCAAAAGTGTTGCCCACTAAGCCATAAATAGGGCTTCCAAAACAAAAGCGTGAACTAAAAAATAAGGTTACTTCCCATCCCCTCAAGTCATAACAGTTTTAAAGACTGCTTCATTCTATACAGACAAATTTACGTGAGGCTGTACAATATGCATTAGGCAGGTGGCTGCCAAGATAGTAATCTGTCCCGAAGTTGTGAAATCAGAGGAGAATTGAACCCTATCGTGTTCAAATGATCATGTTTTTCAGTTGGTAGTGATCTTTAGCCTTGAGTGCCCATGATGCCTTCGACAACCTTGGTCTTTGTTTTTGCCCTTTGAACTAAACTAAATTGAGGCACTCTATTGTGAGACAAGTTTTTGTGAGGCGGGTCGACCATTATTAAAGTATGCTTATTATAGTAGGTAAAATATGTTTATTTGTAATTAAAGTCTGTCAATAATAAATTATATTATAAAACATACTTAAAATCATATTATAAAACACACCTAGAAAAACATACTCCCTCCATCCCACCATTTAGTTACATATTTTCTTACAGTTCTCTTTTGGGCGTCCCATCCTAATGATTAACATTTCCCTTTTTAGCATATGGGACCCACACAAAATAATTATTTCTCTCTCCATGGGCCACACATCACACTAATACACTTACCCACGTTTCAAAAAACAAAGTTTACAAAAAAAATAAAAAATAAAATCTAAATTTTGATATTTTCTCAATACCATATACAAATAGAGTACTCCCTCCGTCCCATCCAAAGATCCCCATTTTATTTTACTACTAATACAACTACCCAAAACACATAAAATATACAATTACCCAAATACATAAAATAATAATACTACTTTATTTTACTACTAACGTTTGGGCGGGACAGAGGGAGTATTTAATTATAAAAGGAAGCCCAACATATAGGAAAACAAACAAGAAATTAAGAATCAATAAGTAAACTAATTATAATCATCCAAGTTAAAGCTTTAAACAGCAATGAGAAATTAAGAATCAATCAATAACAACTAGTTTGTTGTACTCCTCCCCAGAAATTGCAGCAATCATCACAGACTCAGGATCCATGGTAGTTACACCCTCCTCCAAGAACAGAGTTAACGGATTCTTGGAAAAGCCGCTGACCAGTGCAACCCCAGGCTGGTTCGCCGGCACCGGCATCGCCTGCGAAAAACGATTCATTCTTCGCTCAACTCCGACACCAAAACTCCCAGCGCTGCCGCCGCCTCCATTGCAACCCCCTTCATGCTCTTGGAAACATCGCACACCGCAAGGCAATTATTCAGTTTCCCCTTCTTGGCCATGTCGGCCACCATGCTCTTCCACTGAAGCTCTGAAATTGGATCCTTGAGACCACGGATTATGGTGTGGGGGAGCAATGCAGACGAAGCTATTTTCGCTTCGCCTGACTTCACTCTGGACAGGTACTCCTCAAATCTCTTCCTGTCGTGCTTCAAGAATTTGTCCTTGTAAAGTTTAATGGCATCAGACGGCAGCGTTTCGTAAGGAATGGAGCCCCATTCGTTGGATGTGATGCAAACCTCGGGTAGGTTTAGGGCCTTGCGCACGGGCACGAGCACTTCCTTCCTCAAACGATCCCTCACGCGATAGGCGTAATGTGCTTCAGGAGCGTTAATATGTCGAAAGAGGAGTCGAGAGATGGGCACCACTCTGCAGCAAGGCTGATTTTGGAGGAATCCCCGGAATTTAACAACTCCATGTCTGATCTTAACAGGTGGGCGAACAGATCGGACACACACTGGTGCAGAAGCTTGAAATTGCGATCGTAGTTGAACTTCTCCACAACCCTTTTGGCCTTTCGAATCCTCTCTTCTTCTGCAGACTCCTTTTTGCTAACTTTCTTCTTCCAAACTCTCTTCTTCTTCCGTGATCTACCGTAGTCACTGCTATAGTCACTATATCTACCGTCCTCCAAACTAGCACTACTATAATCACTACTATCACTATCACTATAACGAGAATGCCTCTTTGCCCCAGTTTTCACTCCATTCTTGCGAGTCGCATCGGGCCTTTCCAAAACCCGAGATAGAATCTCCAGCAAATCCTTCAAGTAACCAAACTCGCAAAGGCAGCGACATTGGATGCAATGGTTTTAGGGTGGTTTGTGTGCAGCGGCGGCATAGAACCCTTCCATGTCCGATTTGCCAGTGCCTCCAACTCCTCTGAGATTGCAAACGAGCTTCAGGGCCTTACTTGGGTCCTGATCCCACGCCTTCTGTAGAAAGAAATTCAAGGTTTCCGCCTGCGTTTCGGGAACGATGTGGAAGAGGAAATCCAAACAAGGATTGCCCGAAGACATAAGTGGGGGAATTGTTCACCGTCGTGAACATCGGCGGTTTTTTCTGGTTGGCTTTATTATTGTAATTCGCCACCATGCGGTCCACCATTGGATCACCTGAAGGGGTGATAGGGCTGGAGGAGGCGGCGATGGGTTCGGTGGTTTGGTAGATTTCAGGGGGTCCCAGTAGGGTTGCGGTAGATGCTGCCATGGCCGCTGATCTGAATTAGGGATGCTTGAAAGTTGATATGGAGAGGAAGATATAGGAATTGAGTAGAACGAGTAATTTGGATGCTGGAATTATATTGCCATCCAAATTACCCAATGCCTTGGAGCCCACACATGGTATTGATTCCTACCTTAAATACTTTTAGGTCACTTTTCTTATCATATATCGTTTGGCGGCGTAAAATAAAAAATAAATAAATAAATTGAAATCTTATTAATTTTAATTATTAAAATTTTCTTTTTATAAACTTAAAAGAAATATTTGTAAATCTTTAATATATATATACTGCCATACTGGTCACTTGTGCCACCTCAATTCTTGAGGGAATTGAGGTGGATACTCGGATGCAAATATGATATATATGAATATTTAGTGCCACTAAATTACAATTCACATATATATTTTTTAGAACATGAAGTAAATTACAACCAACATAAAAGTGTACCAAAGTTAAGAAATAAACATCAATTTAGTAGGGATTTGTTTACTCATTTAAATTGATTCAGGTCAAGCAACATGAACCGATCAATCATAAGTGGTGTCAACCTCCTTGAAGTAAATTCAAGAGCCAAAATAAGAAGGTAATGAAAAAAAAAAAAAAAACCAACGACGACTAAAAAATGCAAAAATTGAGAGGAAAACCTTCTATTTTTTATAGGAAGTGGAGAGCAAGAATTTGGTAGAAAATGATTGAATATCTAAAGTATAGAGCTGTCAATTTGGGTTGAACCCAATGGGTCAACCCGCCCCAATCCATAAAAATCCGCCAGTATCCTGCCTCAAAAATGACCCAACCCAAAATGACCCGTCCAAAAAGCAACCCATCCCATTTAAGCTCACTACACAGTGGATCACAGTGGGTCGTGGGTTAACCTGTCCAACCCAATAATCTACCACTCATTCCTATCCCCCACCCCACCCCCTTGCCCACACCAAAAAAAAAAATTTAATAAAAAAAATTATATTTTAATATTAAAATAATAAAAATATTATCACCCATCCTACTCTTACCCCCTAAATTTTTTTTTATTAAAATTAAAATTTTAATATTAAAATAATAAAAATATTATCACCCATCCTAATTTTTTTTATAAAAATTTGGATTTTAATATTAAAATAATAAAAATATTATCACCCACCCCCGCCCACCACACCCCCGCCCACCACACCCCACCCCACCCCCAAATTTTTTTTTTAATAAAAATTTAGATTTTAATTAATATTAAAATAATAAAAATATTATCATACAACCTACTCCACCCACCCACCCTCGCCCACCCCAAAAAATTTTTTAATATTAATTTAAATCTAAATTTTTATAAAAATTTTTTTTTGGAAGGGGGTAGGTGGGTGTGGAGTAAGGTGGTAATATTTTTATTATTAAAATCTAAAATTGTAATTAAAAATTTTTTTTGGGAAGGGGTGGGGTGGGGATGGGTAGGTGGGTGGGGGTAAGCTGTTGTGGTAATAATTTTTATTATTTAAATATTAATATTTAATTAAAATAATAAAAACTTTATTTTTGGGAAGGGGGGGTGGGGGTTAGGGGGGGAGGTGGGGTGGGATTAGGGTGGGTGGTAAGTGAAACATCTTTAAAAAAAATACTAATAAAAAAAATAAAATAATTGGACCAACCTATGGGTCGACTCACCAGTGACTCACCCCAACCCGCAAGTAACCTGACCTGCGAGTGATCCGACCCGCAAGTGACCCGACCCGTGTGTGACCCAACCCATTTGAGCACGCATAAGAGCGGGTTATGATGGATTTAGGCTAAACTGACCCATCAACCCATTCTGACCGCTCTACCCAAGTAATTGGAACCATATTGCATCTCATGTCTTACAGAAAAATATTTCTCTATATACACTCTGAAGAAGTTGAGTCGAAGAGAGTTGAAAAAGTAGCCTATTTACCATGACCTATGAGAAGTGGCTTTAATTTATGACTTTATCAATAATCAATCATAACCATTTTCACAATATAATTTGAGTTTTTTTTTTTTTTTAGAACTAACTTTTTTACCATTATTTTCAGTAGCTACAACTGCTCTCATCTAATATAAATAGATCAGTTACAGTAAAATATTCACAAAGATATTTACAAACATATATGATAAATAGATGACATGACCACATGTTTATTCCCGCACATGAGAAAGCATTCCATGCAACCAAGATACCAATTTTTAAAACTATTTACTACATTTGACGAAGTTTATAAAAGGACAAATATAATTGTTGCAAAAGTGACAATATGTAGAAAATAGAGCATCATAAAGAAAACAAATGAATGAAATCATTTTAGTGAATGCAAAAATATGTTAGGAATGTCTAGTAATAGTGAGTCATCTAATGGTCCATGCTTCTTCTGTTCCTCTTCTCCAAACGACTTCAGCCACAAAATTGTGTGCACCCATACACCTCTGGATTCTCCTTGTGTTTCGTGTACTTCTCTGCTTTTTCTAAATCCTTCCAGGAGTTTAGAAGGCCAATTGATGTTGAAACTCCATCCAGAGATATAATGTGAGCTAGCAATGTCTGTAGAAGCAGAGAATCCCACATACATATAATCCAAGAAATTAAGGGAAAGATCCACAGGAAATGAAAGGATTGCATCATTTGGTTTGATGGATAGAGTGAAAGTGTTACCTCCAATCTCCCCTTAATTGAAAAATACTGACTCGGAAAAGCACCACTCAGCTATTCAGATTTAGCTACAATGAAAGCAAATCCATGGCTACCCAAATTTTCATACTCAAGAACAATCCCAAAAGTGAAATATATTGTAGAGAAGGAAAAAGCGCGATTACCATTTGTGGAGCTCTTGAACTGAATTGGGGATTCGTAAAAAGCGTGCCCAATGGTTCTGATGGTTTCGTCAATGAGCCTGAGTATGCCATTCGTCTGGATCTCTGTCTGCTGCTCTGAAGCCATTGAGGATGAACTCACCACCATGAGAGGAAGCTCTGATGGAATGGAGAAGAATAAGAAGTGAAGGCATCCAGAAGAGTAAGAATCTTGTTCGTCGACATTGGATAATTGAGAATTGGAATCAGAGTTGGTGATCCTAAAGGGTGGTAACGTAGGAAAAGGAATGGTTGGTGATACAAAAAGTATGTCGTTCATAGGAATTTAATGTTAATATTATATTGAGGTATGGTAATTTTTAAAATACGTGAGGGACAATAATGTCCAAAAATATTTCCCAACTCCTTTTTGCTTTTAATATATTATGATATGATATGATTATGATATGTATGCATTTGATTTTTTGAGGAAATAAAATTCTCATTTATTTGAAGTAAGATACATAAGTGCATCACAATTTAAAGTAAAACTTCTTATTTTAGTGTGAAACTTTACACGTTGTTGGTAGGTGGATTCTACTCTAATTCTATTTTGACTGCAAATTCTATTAGAAGGAGGAGCTTCCAATCTATACGAAGAACATCTTGTAAAATAGTTGTCCATGTTGGGTTAGATCGAAACCTGTTAGCTCTTCAATTTCCTGCTCAAGTGTGTCATTGTATTAGCATTGACCATAATTAAGGCAGCTGCAAGAACAACTACAATCTTTCATTGGTTTTGATGATTGAATTCTTCCACATGTCTTGTAATTTGGTATGATGATGAGAAAAGTGTGCATGGTTGAAACGACCCAATTTATCATAAAAATAAAAATAATCTTTTAAGAGAAATTTTTAGATCCAATTAGATTTAATCAAAAGAGACTGACAAATTTTATTAAAATATAATAACATTGTTTGCAGCGGAATTAAATTAAAATAACAACAATTAAAAATGAATCATATTTCTTAGTGTAGTTAAAATGAGGACTTTATTTGAGAAATAAAATAATCATGCAATAGAATATAGAACACTTTATTTCAAGTAAAAATAAACAATGAAAAGATTTTCATTAAATTAAATTACTTCCCTTGAAATATAAATAAATATAAAGTTATGACAATTGAATAATCATAGAACAGTTCATCACAATAAACATGTTAATGAATGTAAATAATGAGATGATAAACCCAAATAAATACCAATTAATTACTTTATCACCCATCACCTCTCTCCGTACTCCATCTCCTTTAATCTGTGAAAAAATTTAAATGATGGGATGAGCAAACCACAGTTCAGTGGGAAAATATTTGTCTACAATATATAACTTACATATAAACATCAATAAATCACAAACAACATGTAAATCTTATTTGTGAACATGTCTGTGAATGATCAATCATGAAGTACGGCGGGCGTTACCTTAGGATTACTTTAAAATCCCGACACCTGAAAGTGCCTTGACTTAAATGAACGTACTAGCACGGTGATGCACATTTTCTTTACACGCAAAATTAATCCCCAAAGTATTAAGGATATCAGTTACAGCTTATGCAAGCGACCAAGTTAAATATAGAACCCAAAGGATGACGTATTATCAATTTAATTATTTACTAAATTAATTAAGACGAAAAGCAATAAAGATTGATGAATTTAATAAACAACTATTAAATAATTAATTAAAATAACAAATAAATAAAATATCACTCGAAGAATACGAATGTGGCTCAAGAATGGAGAATAGGTAGCTCTAGCATAATCCAATTTTACTACTTAACTTCCCTCTCAAGTGCAGGTAGACTCTGCCTTGTGGACTATGGACGCATCACTAAACCAGACACAAGTAAATATGCGTGTAACACGTGTGAATAACCTTGGAGCAAGAGATATAATTTCCCCCCTTTCTAGGTATTATCAGTATCAATTATTTCCCATGTCTGGAATCTAACCCGATATGATCTCCCTTTATATGTACTATAAAATATCCTCTTTATCCTGCTTACTAACTCGAATTCAATTCAATTAATAAACATTCATATATGATAGTTATAATGAAGCTTCGGAGTTCTCTCACTTAGAATCATAACATGGAATCCTGTTCAGCGGTGAACGCACTCAATCTACAACCAAGATACATATTCAGACTCTATATACCAATTGAAGATGCACAAAACGATCGTGAATATAGATTAAGAAAGTACAATCATATATAAAATCAATCCACAAATAGTGTTGTACGTAGGACACACAAGAAAGTTTAATTAATTCATAAAACCTTCAAAACCCTAGATCTACCAAAACGGTTCTAGCCCATGATATTACGAAGAACAATCATGGGGGTTGGATAGATCTTACCCATATGTCTGGAAAATACAAGATAAATTAGGAAACGAATAAAACCCTAGATGCGGGAGTCATCACGTCCTTTTTCATCTTGAATCCTCCTCTTGGTTCTCCTCTTGATTCAGCAGACGAATATTCAAAATGATGGATGGATGGAGAAAAGGATGTGGATGATGGTTGGGGGTGATCCCCCTTATGGGGTGTAGGATGATTGTGTTGTGGTCCAATCTTCTTGGTGTGATCTACATCATCTTTTATACTTGTAAGCTCTCCTTATGGACCTTGGATGGGCATTTTCTTGGAAAACACGAAAATACATGCACTGGGGTGTAAAAATACGGATCTGGAGCTATTCAGGCTTTTGGTTCGACCTTTGGACTTGGTCGAACTAGATCAGGGAGGTCGAACCAGCTTGCGCAGTCTCACCATTTCACGTATAACTTTCGCCTACGAGCTCCGATTTGAGTGATTCTTGCGCTCACACGATCCTAAAGAAATCATAAAAACTCTAATATTTGAATGTATAACAAGTCATGCAAAGTGGCACAGTCGTTCTATTTGGCATAACTTGCACGACGTCACCATTTTGATCATAACTTTCTCATTTAGAATCCAATTTGGATGTTCTTTACGCCAAAATGGTCCTTCTTTTGTGGCTTTCCAACTATATATCACAATTCTAGTTTTGAACTCTAAAAGAACACAGAAAAATTACACAAGTTGGACATGTGATTGGCGCTATTTTCACCTAGATTTTAGTGTATTTTTATATGTGTTTTCGTTTTATTTTATCCGTATTTGTATGTTATTTGGTTGTGTTTTGTGTTTTTATGGAAATGTGTGTGAATGAGCTTAAACTTATGATTTTCACTTTTTATTGGATGCTAGATATGATAAGGAAGGCATAGGAAAAAGCAGATCTAAATTCAGAGTTGAAACGAGGGAAAACGGGCAAAAACGGAAGCTGCACAACACGGGCCGTGTGCAGCGCATGACCCTGTCAGAATGGCCGTGCGCTGACACTCGAAACACCAACTCGGCCACGCCTGTGGCCGAGTGCAGAACACGGCCCATGCCCAGTACAAACACACGGCCCGTGCACCGCGCACGGGCCTGTCCAGAAAGCCGTGCGACAATGTCAGAAAATACAACACGGCACCCCTGTGGTCGTGTGCTGCGCACGAGTCGTGCGCCGTGTTAGAACACGGGGCGTGCGGTGGAGCTCGAGCCGTGTTGGTGCAAAAACGCAGGAAATTACTGGAATATTATAGAAGGCCCACATGGGGTATAAATAGACCCCATTTCAATACTTTGAAGAGAAGATCCGAAATTCCCATCCTCTACACACACATCACACACCATTTCTTCCATTTTCCACCATCATCTTCATCCACCTTCATCTATCTTGATCCATCTTCATCATCTCCATTAATTCTCCATCAAAATTTCATCTCTTCCATTGGGTGTGAGAGATCTCAAGAAATCAAGAGCTAGAGAAGAAGATCCATGAGTATTGAAGATCTCCTACAAGAAATTATTGGGGAAGATTTACATCTCTCTTGATTTTCTTTTGGATTTAGACTATGGATATTTGTAATGAATCATTTATTTATTTTGTTACTTTTATCATGATAGGCTAATCCCTCTAGTGGGATTAGGAACATGAAGAACATATTAGATTTATATTATCATGTGGATTAAATTGGTTTTTGGTTTAATTGATGTTGATTTCTATTCATGGAGTTTAATTGTCTTGATGTTGTGATGGCATGGTTTGTTATTCATGAATGTTTATTGGTTTAATGGATTGTTGATCAATGGATTATTTGTGGTAATTAAATGCTATCATGATGTTCATGTATGTATTGCTTGGAGTGAGATGGAAACGACCCTCTATAGTATTAGGAAGGCATGAATATACATTGAGTTTGGGTTTGACCGAAAGGATATTTGAATTCAATGAGGGGAACCGATCCATTCGTTGGCCTTAGTACACAAAAAGGGAGAGTTTAATCTAACTAGTACCTAGATGGAAGGGGTTAATGTTGGGCTTTGATCTTAAGTGCTTTTGGGAGTCTAAAATGGATCAACAACCTTTGTAACCCGAAAGGGAGCTTAGGATACTATCGTGATCACCCTTAGTCTACATCAATTGAGTTAAATTCCTTTTGCATGATAATATGAATCGAGTGTGCTTGGATGTTTCTAATCCCATGTTTTTCCATACTTGAACTTTAGCACCCATTTTCTTTACTTGTCATTTCTCTTATTTGCTATTCTTATTTACTTGTTACTTGCTTTAGTTGTTAATCATCTCAAAATCCCGATCATCTTTACAAAAACAACATGAACATGAGCTCACGTATTTTGCTAGTCCGAACATAACTCCTTTATGGATTGATAATTTTTCTTGGGATATACTACTACAACGATCGAGTATTCTTGCTCGTGAGTGCTACAAATTAGGCAAACAAGAAAATGGCGCTGTTGCCAAATGGGAGTTTGACGGACTAGTCGAGTACTGTGTTATTGTTTTAGTTGTTCTTGATAAGGATTTTTTTATTTTCTTTTATTTACTATCCGTGTTTGTGGTCTCACTCTTTGAATTTTTGTAGGTGTTTTATGATCACAAGATCAAAGGGAAATCAATCGATCATTCCTTTGAACTTGGAGATAGAAAAGACCGCGCGACAAAAGAAGCGAGAGAGACGAAAAGCGAGAAAAGAAAAGATGGAAAATCAACATGGAGATGATGTCAATCATAATTTACCCCATGATCCATTACAAGATCAAAGGGGGGTACAAGAAGGAGTGCAAGAGAATCAAGCGGAGATAATGAGGAATTTCTTTGCTCAAAATCAAGAGTATATGCAATTGCTTGCCAATCAAGAAGCTCAAAGGATATTTCAACAACAAGAGTTGCCAAGGCCTAGAGCAATTCGGGATTACTTCCAACCGAGAGCCGTGCACAATATGATTCCTCCGGTTCAAGCCAATGATTATGAAATCAAGACCGGATTGATCAACATGGTCAAAGCAAATCAGTTTGGGGGAGGTCCTCTTGAAGACCCGAACACTCATCTATCTACTTTCTTGGAGGTTGCAAATACCGTCAAGATGAAGGGAGTGTCGGAGGATGCTATTCGAATGAGGTTGTTTTCTTTTTCTTTAAGAGACAAGGCTAAAGCATGATACAATACAATTCCTTTGGGAAGTTGTAATACATGGGAAGATCTTGAGCAAAGGTTCCTAAACAAGTACTTTCCTCCTTCAAAGACTCTCCAATTGAAAAGCCTTATCACTCAATTTAGACAACTTCCGGATGAAAATTTTTATGAAGCATGGGAACGCTACAAAGAGATGCTCCGAAAGTATCCTCAACATGATTTTCATGAGAATCAACAAGTGGCTTTCTTTTATCAAGGGTTGAGTGGACAACATCGGATGCATGTAGATGCCTCATCCGGAGGGTCTATATTTGGAGTGGATGCTATGAAAGCCATGGATATTTTTGAAGACATTGCGATGAATGCTTATCAATGGCCTTCCGAGCGAGTAATGGGAGGTTATGCATTTGGAAAGGTAGCTCAAGTGGAGAGTGTGAACAAAGTGAAGAGTGATGTGTTTAAGAATGAAAGAATGAAAGAATTCAATGAGAGCATTCAAGCTTTAACAAAGCAATTGAATTTGATCACTCAAGGAGTAAGTCAAGGGGGAAGCACAAGTGCTATTGTGAATAATGAGAGCCATGTTATGCAAAGTATAGAGGATGTTGCCTACTTAGATAGGAGAAATTACCAAGGGAATTTCCAAGATAATTATCCTTCTAACCAAGGTAACTTTCAAGGAGGATATCAAGGACAAGCTCGGGGAAGCAATTTCAATCAATCTAGTGGAAATTATCAAGCTCCAAGGAAGCATGAAAATCTTTCTTACTCTAATCCTCAAGCCGCCGTGTCATTTCCTCCGGGATTCGATCCAAGTGCCAAACCATCGAATGGAGAGGGTAAAGCATCGGTGGAAGAGACATTGCTAGCATTCATGAAAAAGATGGAGGCGAGAATGAAGGAAAATAAGAAGAAGTCCGACAATAGGATGAGAGCTTTTGAACATCAAATGGGACAAATTGCTTCCTCCGTTGGATCTCAACACCAACAAGGAAAGTTCCCCTCTACCACGGTAACTAATCCTAAGGAGCAATGTTTGTATGTTACTGTGTGCAACATGGAAAGTAAGGTGGAGAAAGGGTTGGTGGAAACAACAAACATTGGTTCCAAGGTTGAAGAAGTAGTTTGTGATGAAATTGTGTCAAACATGGAGGAGGACATTGGCATTGATGAAGATTGGTCTTTGGATGATGAGATGATAATTGGTGAATTTTTGTCTTTGTTGGATGAGGAAAGTAAGTGTGATGGAGAGGTGATGTTGAAACAAGATCATGACATTGTTGAAGTTGATGCTTCATTAAAGGTGGAAGACCCCGGTAAATTTATTCTTACTTGTAAAATTGGAAATGGGGAACACTTTAATGCTATATGTGATCTTGGTTCAAGCATTAATGTAATGCCTTTGGAGATTTTTGAAAAACTTGGCATTGGGAGGTTAAAGGAAACGGATGTGGAAATCGAAATAATGGATGGTTCAATGATAAAGCCTCATGGAGTTGTGGAGGATATGCTTGTGCAAATAGAGGATTTTGTATTTCCGGTGGATTTTATGATAGTTGAGAAGCGAGCGGATCCTTTAATCCCATTAATTTTTGGAAGGTCGCTTTTGGCAATCGCAAAAGCAAAATTTGACATGGATAAGAAGGAACTCACACTCCGATCACATGAAAGAAAATTGGTGTTATCAAGCAAGAATTTAATAGGGCGAAATCTTCATTTGAAGTCACCCATTAAGCCTCCGGATATTCGAGATGAAGTGGTAAGTGCGATTTTAAAAGATGAAGAATTAACTAACTTTATGCTTAAAATTGCAGGAAATGTCTCTTCAAAAAGAAATACGCTTGGGGGAGATCCACATGTTGATTTGAAGATTGATAAAGGGCCTCCGGGATTTAAGAATGTGAGAAAAAGAGGAAACAAAGTGAGTTCAAGTGTTAAAAGAGCACGAAGTGTGGATAAAAAGGTTGTTAAAGAGATGTTTAAAGTGAAGATGAGGCCCGATGGGGTCTTGGATTTTTCCGACTGTTAGGAGCTTAAATCCGTCCGGCTTGAAGACGTTAAACTTAGCGCTAAATGGGAGGCAACCCATTCTTTTTATCTTTTGATGCTTGTTTGTTTTGGACTTGTAGGTTGATTGTGCTTATGAAGAAAAATGCTCATTGAAGAAAAGAGAAATGCTTCATGGATTCAAGTTGACATGTTCCACCACTTGTTGCAAACTTAATTCGTGACTCTTGTCTCGAGTTAAGTTTGGGGGGTGATAGTGCGTGGTGGGCATAGCTTGAGTCATGTGGATGCGGTTACTTCTCTACAAGAAGATCATCAATGAAAAATACAAGGGTAAGTCTCACCACTTTTTGCAAACTTAAGTCTCAACTCTTGTTTCGATTTAAGTTTGGGGGGAGAGTGTGTGGTGTGACTCACCACTTGAGTATGATTCTTGTAAAATTAGACAAATTTTAAAATTTTTCTCATGAGTATTGGTTTGATTTTGGCATGATTGGTGGTGTTGAAGTGCATGATAGTCCATATTTATAATGAAATTGTTGAAATAATGGTGTTTGTTGAGTGTTTGAGCATGAATGAGAGGTATTGGAAGCATGATGGAGCTTGGAGCTAACGCTTTCCTTACCAAATGCCTATCGAGGGAGTACTCTACACCTTATCATTTTATTACTTGAAATGATTTGATTTTGATTTGGATTGTTGTGACTAGCATGCTACTTCATGTGTTATGTTTGTGGGAGGTTTACTTTCGTATATTAGGATTTCCTTTTCAATAAAAGTTGGGATGAATGTGTGCTTAATTTTCTTATGGATGATGATATTTTGTGTTTTTGCATGTTTTGTGTTTTTGTTGTGTCTTGTTTGTTGAGTCCTTATTTTTATGTTTGGTGTGTATTTTTATTCTTGTCTTGGGATGTTTGGTGGTTTGTTTAGGGATGTCGTGAGTCATTTTTGAATGTGAGTGATGATAGGTTGTGGTGATAAGTGATGACAAATTATGATTAAGAATCTCTACACTTTCAAATTGTGACATGTTTTACTTAACTTGTTCAATTTTGAGATGAATGTGGTGTAATAAGTTCCTTAAGGTCCGAGCACAAGCTTGTGAGCATTTGAGCCTCAACCATGCATACATGGTATTTCTTCATGAGTGGATCGGTTGTGTTTGATAAGTTAGAACTTGCTCAAGGACTATAGGAACGAGCCCGATTAGTGGAGATAGGTGAAATGATCTAGGGCCATCCTTGTTATTATAGTTATTGCCATATATGTTCCTACCTTGAACATCATCCTTAGTCAACCACTTTGAGCCTATAAGCATATTTCTTGTGAATTTAGCACATTTCAAGCCTTAATTACCCATTCAAGCTTATATATACCTTTGTGTGGGTGATTGAGGAGATGGTAGCTAGAAAGGATTGATTGATTAGCAAAAGAAGAAAAGGGAATGGGAAACAAGCAAGAAAAAGGATGAAAAGAGCAAAAGTAAGAAGGCACATGCAACCTCAAAGCAAGAGAAAGAGCAAATCAACATCAAAATGCTCAAGTAAACAAAATTCAAAGATAGGAAGCATGCATCAAAAGAAGCTCAATCCAAGGAAAGTTAATGAATAGTGCTTGAGATTGTAAAGATAAGAAATGAAGAAAGAAAAGTGAAGAAGTTGAGGAAATTGGCCATCTCTTTGATTACTTACACATGATTAGTCATTCTTATCCATATACTTCCTACCATACCAAAGAGCCTATCATTACATCCTAATTAAAGACCTTTTTGATCATTGATTGAAACTTTGGTGGTTTGTGAATATAGTCCGCGAGCAAGATTATAGCGAGTCGAGCCAATCGATTAATGAGTGTGATTTACCCTATTTCAAAAGAGTGTTGAGAGACATCAATATCCATTGTGAGGCTTGGACTTAAAAGGACTATATTACATTTTATTCTCTTTTGATTGAACTTGTTAATTTCTCATGTCATGATTTTAATATTGTAGGATGACTTAGCATAGTTTGTAGTTATTATTGCTAACGATATGTTATTGCTTATGTTTGTTTA
This sequence comes from Pogostemon cablin, assembly GCA_023678885.1. NCBI lineage: Eukaryota > Viridiplantae > Streptophyta > Magnoliopsida > Lamiales > Lamiaceae > Pogostemon > Pogostemon cablin. The sequence goes on along the minus strand of CM042961.1, from coordinate 25,396,966 downwards.
GTCTTTTCCTAGGTGAAAATTTCTCCTTTTGGTTTGTCATTTTCGTTGCTCGGAGACGAGTAACACCTTAAGTTTGGGGGGTTTGATTGGCACTATTTTCACCTAGATTTTAGTGTCTTTTTATATGTGTTTTCATTTTATTTTATCCGTATTTGTATGTTATTTGGTTGTGTTTTGTGTTTTTATGGAAATGTGTGTGAATGAGCTTAAACCTATGATTTTCACTTTTTATTGGATGCTAGATATGATAAGGAAGGCATAGGAAAAAGCGGATCTAAATTCAGAGTTGAAACGAGGGAAAACGGGCAAAAACGGAAGCTGCACAACACGGGCCGTGTGCAGCGCACGACCCTGTCAGAATGGCCGTGCGCTGACACTCGAAACACCAACTCGGCCACGCCTGTGGCCGAGTGCAGAACATGGCCCGTGCCCAGTACAAACACACGGCCCGTGCACCGCGCACGGGCCTGTCCAGAAAGCCGTGCGACAACGTCAGAAAACACAACACGGCCACCCCTGTGGCCGTGTGCTGCGCACGAGTCGTGCGCTGTGTTAGAACACGGGGCGTGCGGCGGAGCTCGAGCCGTGTTGGTGCAAAAATGCAGGAAATTGCTGGAATCTTCTAGAAGGCCCACATGGGGTATAAATAGACCCCATTTCAACACTTTGAAGAGAAGATCCAAAATTTCCATCATCTACACACACATCACACACCATTTCTTCCATTTTCCACCATCATCCATCTTGATCCATCCTCATCATCTTCATTAATTCTCCATCAAAACTTCATCCCTTCCATTGGGTGTGAGAGATCTCAAGAAATCAAGAGCTAGAGAAGAAGATCCATGAGTATTGAAGATCTCCTACAAGAAATTATTGGGGAAGATTTACATCTCTCTTGATTTTCTTTTGGATTTACACTATGGATATTTGTAATGAATCATTTATTTATTTTGTTACTTTTATCATGATAGGCTAATCCCTCTAGTGGGATTAGGAACATGTAGTGCATATTAGATTTATATTATCATGTGGATTAAATTGGTTTTTGGTTTAATTGATGTTGATTTCTATTCATGGAGTTTAATTGTCTTGATGTTGTGATGGCATGGTTTGTTATTCATGAATGTTTATTGGTTTAATGGATTGTTGATCAATGGATTATTTGTGGTAATTAAATGCTATCATGATGTTCATGTATGTATTGCTTGGAGTGAGACGAAACGACCCTCTATAGTATTAGGAAGGCATGAATAGACATTGAGTTTGGGTTTGACCGAAAGGATATTTGAATTCAATGAGGGGAACCAATCCATTCGTTGGCCTTAGTACACAAAAAGGGAGAGTTTAATCTAACTAGTACCTAGATGGAAGGGGTTAATGTTGGGCTTTGATCTTAAGTGCTTTTGGGAGTCAATGGATCAACAACCTTTGTAACCCGAAAGGGAGCTTAGGATACTATCGTGATCACCCTTAGTCTACATCAATTCAGTTGAATTCCTTTTGCATGATAATATGAATCGAGTGTGCTTGGATGTTTCTAATCCCATGTTTTTCCATACTTGAACTTTAGCACCCATTTTCTTTACTTGTCATTTCTCTTATTTGCTATTCTTATTTACTTGTTACTTGCTTTAGTTGTTAATCATCTCAAAACCCCCGATCATCTTTACAAAAACAACATGAACATGAGCTCACGTATTTTGCTAGTCCTAACATAACTCCTTTATGGATTGATAATTTTTCTTGGGATATACTACTACAACGATCGAGTATTCTTGCTCGTGAGTGCTACAAATTAGGCAAACAACATGCGTTTTCAGCATTCATACACAAGTTGCACCTTTTCTCCAACTTTGCACTTTTGATCATTTTTCCACCTAAAACATAATAAAACACCTCAAGTGCATATTTTTCTCACATATATTGAATATAAGATACTTGTGCTAATATATGACAACAATTCCCATAAAAAATATTAAATTTGACACTCAAACACGCTTATTTTTACTCTCATCACACGACGGGCCTTCCAAGGAGCTTTTACTATCAAGTATTCCCGAGAACCTTTTCATCAGTCCCAGACCCATGTCACGGTCCCTGGCTACATGTCTGTGAATAGTATTATGAATACTCTATGTCCGTGAACACTACGAGTAATACTCTATGACTGTGATGCAAGCAGTAACTTATCAACGTAAACACTTAAGAACATACAATAGACAAAGTTTAGATTTCCCCACCTGAAATGAATGTCGATGATGAATGGATGCAGTTGAATGTAGATGATAAATCCGTGTCTTGTAATAACTTTCATCTATGATAAAACTATATTTATCTCAGATTAATATGCAAACTTAAAATATGAATAATATAATAGGTTTGAATCTTTAGAATATAGTGGAAGTGATACTTCAATATTTGAAATAAGAGATATTAACATAATTTACTATGAATAATTTTATTAAATACCCATGTATAGATAATTTATGATTGATAAAATACAAATAATATCAGTCCAAAATTTAATATACATGTAATCATTTGTGATTGGAAGAACATATCCAAATTTAATAATGTAATACGGTATACAACTATATGTTTTGGATTTTCAAAGTGATTGTAGTAAAAGCTAGAATTTCTCGTATGCTCTGATAATAACTTGATATATTTAAATATGAATGATGAAATCATATGAAAATTATATGAAATACAATACATGTAATAATATATAGCTTATCCGAAAATTATGATTTTTAGGGATCAGTAAATATAATTTTTATATTTTAAAGATTAAGATAAGATATTCTTAAAATAATTTAAGCAGTAATGAAATATTTATAATAAATATTATATAACTCCTATGAACATGAAAATTATACAATAAACTTAAAATATTAAAATATATGACATATGAAAATCAAAATATTTGGATTCCTTAAAGTATTTATTTCATAATTTCAAATCAGAAAGTAGAAGTTGGTACGAATCAGATAGTGCTGTGATATAAAATCAATATAAAATCATACATATTCTCAAAATCATTAGAAATATTACTTAGAGCTTAAAACTACATATTATATGACATATGATAAAATCATAATAATTTGAGGTCACTAAAATTGTTATGTATACAGAATACATAATAATTCATGTATAAAAATCAGTATACAATTAATTTAAAATCATTTATTCAATTCTTTAATAGGATATTTTTACTGTGAATAATAAAAAATGTACTATAAAACATATAAAAATATAATAATATTTGAAGATCTTTAAATATTTTATTTGTAATTTCAAATCAATAGTGAGTTCATGATCTAAACTAAATGTACTAGTATTATAAAATTCTTATTAAATAATCAGTACTCAAAATGACATGAAATTATCATAGATTACCAGAAACACCATAAAGTATAGCATTTACGAAAATAAGGTTTTTTAGAGCCCTTTAAATATGCTTTTATTATTTCTAAATAGAAAACAAAATATATTTGACAGCATGATCAGAAACATTGAGAAATTAACATAAAATAATTTAATTATATTTTTGGCATAAAACTTATACATAACATCAAATAATTCATGATTTATATCATATCCAAAATTTGGAGTATTTGAAAAGGTATAACTATATAAATCAATTTTTTCATGATTTATATCATATCCAAAATTCGGAGTATTAGAAAAGGTATAACTATATAAATCAAATTTTCTAATCACGTATCTATAAAATTTTAAATTATGCAAGCATATGTATAAAATTTGTATAAAATAAAACACAACTCCAAAAATTATGAAATTTTAAATACAAATCTAAAACTAAATATTGAACTACATATTAAAATTTCGTAGCCATTGGAAGTCAATAGATATAACTTTGAAATTTTAGAAATGGATTACCTTGAATGTGTAAATATGGTTGAAATATGAAAACCTCATTTCCATGGATATTTGATGATTGAAATGTCTGGATTTTGCGTGTGCATTTTTCATAGGAGAGAAAATGATTAAAAGTTTTTTTATGCTTTTCTTTCTTAAAACCCTAACTGTTACGTCGTTTGAGAGAAATAAATTTAAAAAGAACAGACTGATCCCTTTCTCTTTTATATATAAATAAATAAATTGGGCTATTGGGCTTGAGATTTTGGACTTGGGCTTAGGCTCATTTTTACTTTATTAAAATGAAGTGAAAAAGATTTAAAGTTAAAAACTTTAAGAATAACTAAAATTATTTAATTGGCTTTAAATAAAAATATATATCATAATTTAAAAATACATAAAAATATCGGGATATTACAATGGTTATTACATCTGGAGGTTGAAAAGGTAGAGTGTCATAAAGTGGTATGTGATAGTATATGATTTCTCCATGTATACATGATGGTGGATATTTAATTGTCATTTAAAAACAATGATGAAAAATCAAATAAAAAATATTGGTTTATGTGTATTTATGAGAATAACTAAGTATACATAACTTTTTGCAATTACCTAAAGAAATTGAGTTCAATATCATTTAGGAGATCAGGATTTAGTGAGGATTTAGTTTTGTAGAGAGGTTTAAACTTGCAGGTGGAGAATTCCTTAATTAGATTAAAGCTGCTTCTTCTCTTGAGTTTAGACGTTTTTAAACGACTCTTTGATCTCTCCCATTAATGCTAGCTAGCTTCTACAATTTTTTTTAATTTTTTAATTTATAGGTCCTCCAAATAAAAATAAAAATCAAGGCACAAGGGTGTTAGAATCAATCAATCAATGGAGATGCACGTGCAGGAAAACATAATATGTACAATAGTTTTTCATAGTTGCATTCAGAAATGGAAACAATAAATTCTTAGAAAATTGGCATCATGTGTAGACATAGAACATCGGCAATAACAAAAACATGGATGAAAACAACATTGTTAATGTAAAATGAAGCAGGACTAGAACGGAAACAACATAATTTCAGTAGGGGCCTCAAAATTCCAGTACACATAACCAACACAAACAACACAGATTCATAAGAGGTTTTAGAATTCCAATATAAACAATAAGTCTCATAACCAACATAATTTACAAGTAATGATCAACAAATCAAATTGTTGTAGGGGGTCTTAGAATTCCAATACAAATAACCAACAAATAAGTCCAATAACCAGCAGAAATTACAAGCAATAACCAAGCAGGATGGGACCGCGAACAACAAAGATTCATAAAAGATTTTAGAATTCTAATACATATAATAAGTCTCATAACTAGCATAAGTTACAAGTAATGCGCAACACATCAAAATGCTTTAGCAACAGCTACTGCCCTCCATGAATATCAAAGCAACAACAGTAAAGCACAAGGCATGCATCAATAACTAATAAATTGGAAACCAAGCACCATAAATTGATCAACATAATGATGAAAGAGTGCTTAGAGGAGTAAATAAAATATTGCATCTTATATAGAAAGCATCATTATAAGCTGATGCATAAATAATCTACAATATTCATTGTTCACAAAAAATGGGAAACACAATACATATGTAGGTCAAAATTGAAGTTGAGTTCGGAGTGTGCTGGCTTATATATTTATATAGTGTTCGCAAAGCAATATTATTATAGCTCGCTTATATATTTATGTAGTGGTTCGCAAAAGGTGGAAACACTTATATAGTGTTCGTAGAAAGTAATGTTGTGGCCAGCTTATATACTTATATACTTATATGGTGTTTCGTGAAAGGGGGAAAAGTTTGGAAAAAAAAGTAAAATGGAAGCAACTTAGGGTGCAATGTGGAGATCTTCTTCTATTTGCATTGGCTCATCGGGGCTTGCTAATTCTGGAATAGATGGTGAAAGGCAAGTAATTAATGGTGTTTCGAACGTACTTTATGCTATTGTACTCATTGCACCGATCCCATTAATTCAATCCAATCTTCAGAATACCGATAAATAAAGGGATACTTACTTTTATGTGCAAATTATATCCTATTATTACTTCTAGGTACATTCACCTAAAATTAATACTATTAAATACCAAATTACATTGCACAATCCCAAACATACCCTTCCAATATAATTCTTATCTCAATGGGTACCATGAAAATTGTAACTTAATAATCTAACCGATCCCAATTTTTTTGACAGAAAATCTAACTGATCCCAATTATTTCTCTTCCTAAATTATTATGCACAATTGATTTACTGTGTTATTAAATTAAATAATTTAATGGTATCTAAATTTATTTTCTTTCCTAAAATTTATTTTAATTATTGTATTATAAATCTATAATTATGCAAAACTAGCAAATAATTCAGCGCAATATAATTCCTTTATATATTTTTTCGGCAAACTTGACATGAATAATTTTGTACAATTGGTGATAAATATGTACAACTAGTGAATAATTTTGCATAATATAATTTCTTTACATATTTTTTCAGCGAACTTGACGTGAATAATCTTCACAATTAGTGTATAATTATGCACAACTAGTGAATAATTTTACACTATATAATTACTTTATATATTTTTCCAGCGAACTTGACGTGAATAATTTTACACAATTAGTGTATAATAATGCACAACTAGTGAATAATTTTACACAATATAATTACTTTATATATTTTTCCAAAAAATTTGATGTGAATAATTTTGCACAATTAGTGTATAATCACTAACAACTTGTGAATAATTTTTCACAATATAATTTTTGTACATATTTTTTCGGCGTGGTTGGAGTCTTCGATGTCAAGATTGGAGCTCTAAACACATGGAATTTTCAACAACTCATTTACTAAAAAATAAAAAATAAAAAATCTAAAAGGGGTGTCTCTCAAATACCAAAATACCCCCAAATTCTTTGCGCAACTTCATTGATGATCTCAAGCAACGCTTGAGTTGATGGAGGTGGGTGTTTGGAACTCGTTCGTTGTGCAATCTACATTAATAAGCATCCAGGAAGAGCAACAGAGCTTTAGCAATGATCTTCAGCTTCGTTTCCTTAAATCACGTACGTGGAAGATATGAACCCCTGGTGTTGACTTCACTTTTTCATACATTAAATTTTTCTTTATCACTTTTGATCGGCTAGCTACCATAAAAAATGACGATGACAAGATAAATTTATTCGTGTACAACAACGCCGCGTTGGATTAAGAAACCAGAAAAAATTTATGCGTGCTTAATTTGAGAGTTCTGCGAAAGAATTTAGAAAATAAAGAAGAATTAAGACTCTTAGCCAAACAATTGCAGAGATAAAAGAATTAAAATTATACCTAAATATTAGAAAATTAGTTGAGGGGATATAACAGATAATTAGATAATATATCTATTTCCAAATATATAAATATTTAATTAAAATTGGGGTTATATTAGGTATATCATTTTAATATTTTGTATCCAATGGTAAAATATTTGGATAAACGTATCTAAGAGTACTAATGATACATAATATGTATCTTAGATTAATTATTCCATAAATAAATTACTTTTGTGCAACACACAAGAGAATTACTAGTAATAATTAATTAACATAACTATTGGCCCTTTTTTATTTTTAATTTAATTCAAAATATATTTTTTCTTATCAATGAATAATCCTTTTTTTAATTAATTTAAATTAGGGGGTGACTATTTGCACCACCAAAATTACTATATGTATCCAAAAATATATAAATTAAATTATCCTTAATTAATAAGATATAATTACCTTTATAAATCTTATATTTATTCGGTTGCAACAACCGAACAGAACAAAATCAGTATTCACCTATACTATTTGTTCGGTTCCAACAACCGAACAACAGAATTAGAATTCATCTATATCTTATCTGTTCGGTTGCAACAATTGAATAGATAATCCATATACATGCATCCAATCCATCATTCATTCACATGCGCACACACATTCGATCGTACCCAAATTGGGTTTAGAGGAGCAAAGATTGATCTTACAAATTAAGATCCATCAATTTATTGATCATCATGATCCAATTAATGGCCGGAGTGCCCTTCACCACTGCTACCTCCTCCGCAAGAAGCGCCTCCGCCTTCATAATGCTCGGCGGCTGGAACTATGATTGGCTTCTTTTTTTTCTTGGCTAAGAAAAATAGCCCAATCGCAAGGAATGCAAGGAACAGAGCTCCACTCAGAGAAACACAAACTACGATGATGGTGGTGTGGTGGCCACCGCCTCCACCTCCACCGCCGACGCCAGGCAGTGGCGGATCCAGAAAAATAATATTTGGGGTGCAATATATAATTAATTAAAAATATATTTAAAACTTAAATCATAAATAAAAGTAAAGTAAATAAAAATACATAGTTAAATAGTGATACAATTTACAATTGACTTCGTCAAGTCTTCATTTATTGGAAACGAGCTAGTCTGTCATCATAAAAAATTTGCAAAAATACATCTTTTTCAATAAAAGTAACTAAACAATCATCTAATAACTGATCACTCATACTATTACACAATCTATTTTTAACATAAATCATTCTAGAAAATACTCTTTCTACGCTTGCGGTAGCAACTGGGAGAATCAACATCAACTTGATAATCAAATAAATTGAAGGATAAGTCACATGCTTCTTTATCTTGACAAGTAGCATTGAAAGAGCACCAAGATTATGCAAATCTCAAAATCTAATATCTCTTCGCATATCTTCAATGAATAAATCAAGTTGGCAATCAAATGCCACCAAATCAATACTAGCAAACTTGAAAGGATAAAACGTGGCAAGCTTAAGAACTTTTTCTATGTCAAAAGAAGAGGACTTAAAGAAGCCAACATATAAGCAACTCCGTATCAACATCATCAAACCTCTCATTGAGCTCTCTAAGTTGTAAATCAATCACTGCTATCAAAATCTCAACTTGAAAATGGTGATGGTTTGTTTCTTGCTTAACAAAATACTTTGATCTTCCTCGTGAAACATAACAATCATCTATATTAGGAACAAGAATATCATTCTTAGTGCAAAATAAAGTGACCTTACTCATGAGAGTTTTCCATCCATTATCTCTTGTTTTTTGCAATAATTCTTTGGTCAACGAAACAAGAGATCTCATTGATAATATCTTGATCTTTTCTTTGCAAAACAAAACACAAATTATTAGTGTATCCAAACACAGTCAACATCAAGTGTACCATAAAAACAAAACTAAATGACTCCAATGAGTAAGATATAGATTGAGCTTTAATCCTATATTCCGAACTTGAAATAGTTTTTCCAATAATCTCAAGTACTTGGATAATGGTAGGAAATAAATGGATAACATTCAAAAGAGTTTTATAATGAGATCCCCAACGAGTATCTCCCGGTCTCTTCAAACTAAGTTCTTGATTCAAACTCGATCCACTTTCAAGCTCTCGGATTTCTAATCTTCAACAACCTTTTTAATTTGACAATATCTAATCAATTCTCTTCGCTTGCAAGAAACTCCAACCACATTCAACAAGTTCCTAAGTGTTTCAAAAAGTCAACCACAATCATTGTTATTCTTTGCAACGACAACAAGTGTTAATTGAAGTTGATGGGCCAAACAATTCATAATCAAAGTTTTAAAACCATTTATCTCACCTTTCATGTTACTAGCTCCATCTTACCCTTGCCCTCGAATTTTAGATGGGCTCAATGAATGTTCAACAAGTAAAGACATGATTTCACTTTTAAGAGACAAAGAAGTAGTATCACCTACATGTACAAGTCCAAGAAATCGCTCCATTACACTTCCCAATTTACCTTCAACATAACTCAAGCAGAGAGCTAATTATTCCTTTTGAGACACATCACTTGACTCATCGACCAAAATACCAAAATAGCCATCATCAAGCTCTTTAATAATGAATTTAGTTATCTCCTTAACACAACAATTGATAATATCCTTTTGTTTTAGGAGATGTCATTTGACAATTACCAGGAGCATTTTCAAATGTAACAATTTTAACACAATTATTGTGTTCTCCAAACCATTTCAAAAGCTCAAGAAAATTCTCCATATTATTTGATTCCTCATGTTCATTATGCCCCCAACATGCCAACCCTTGGCATAAAAGAAACCTTAAACAAGAAAGTGAATCTTTCAAACGAGTTTCATACTTTCTTTGAAGCACATCACCTGCATTATCAAACACATGTACTTGGTTTTTTTAGTCTCTTAAATTCTCATATTTCTCATAAGCAAGATTATGAGAACTTCTAACCCACCAACATGTTTTTCCAAATCTATCCGGTTTATTCCATGCCTTAAATCCTCCATTTACAAAGGCATCTCCCCCAATATTAATTTCGACATCATTCTTGAACAAGTAACAAACAAAATAAAACATCGCATCTTTCTCAACACTATACTCAAGCTAATCAATTTTATAAACCAGATAGAACTAAATCGGCGTATACCTCCAAGTTCCTTTTGAGGAAAGTCATGAGTTTTTGGTTGACAAGGCCCTTTAAGAATGTATGCTCTTCTCATCGCATTTCGTTTATTTGAAGAATAATCCATTATATTTATTCTTTTTCCGGGATCATGAGGAAGAAGTTCAACATCATATAACAATTCTTCTTCCTCGGATGGTACATTAGTCACTTGAACTACACAAGTCCTCTTTCTTGTTTTCTTGGATATGGGGTGAATGAAGTATTGGATCATTTGAAGAAAACTCGTCATTACTTAGAGGAATTTCTTCATAAATTGTCTTAGAATAAGGTGCTCCTTGACATTTCATTTTTGCAAACATGAATGTCGAAGATCGAGTTGTTTTCCATCGTCTTGAATTTCTTTGATTTAGGTTTGTAATTCGTCATTTTCTATTAAAATAAAAATTAATACTTAGAATAATTAATAATTATTATTCTTAATTTTCAATTTTACAATAAAATAAAAAAGAAAAGGAAAAAAAAGAAAATAAAAGCAAAACCTCACAATATTATCATGAATAACACAATTATTATTAATTTACTTTAACATATGTTTTTTATTATGAAATATAATAAATTTCTTAATATATTAACTATCAAACACAAATTTAATGTACAAATGCACTATCAATTTATCACCATGATGAGAGTGATAATTCACATATTTTGAGCTCCGATTTGTATGGAAATTGAGTATGATTTGGTCTATTATCAAGACGAATCGAGATGTCTATAGAAAATCCACGAATTAGATGCTACTGAAGCTATTTGAGCATATTTGTACAGGAAAACAGGTCGGAAGTACTCGGAATTGGAAAACACATTTTTGAGGCATAGTTCGACCAGAGAGCTGCCATTCGACCAAGCTCGGCCAAGTCGAACTATATAGGTGAAGTCGAACGAGAGTGTTTCTATTTACAGAGAGGTCGTTCAACCAAGAAGAATCTGTTCGACCACGTGAAGCCATGTCGAACCGCACAAGTGAGGTCGAACTGCAAGGTGAGATGAAGTTCAGTTTACAGACACGCCGTTTGACCATAGTTTGACCAAGGAGGTCCAGTTCGACTAATCCAAGTCTGGTCGAACTGAGATACATCAGCTCCGAAACATCAGGATTTCACCTCCAGTGCGTGCATGTGCATGTTAACTCCATCCGCAGGAGACATAGAGAGAGAATCGTGCAACGAATCAAGTGAGAACCAAGTGAAGATTCAAGACGGAGCGAGAAGCGACGGCGCCCACATCTAGGTTTTACTTCGCAACTTAATCTTTCTTGTAATTTTCAAGACTATGGGTAAGATCTATCCAAACACCATGAACATTCTTCGAAGCGTCATGGGCTAGAACCGCTTTAGTAGTTCTAGGGTTTATGAAGGTTTTATCTAGTTAATTGAACTTCCGTGTGTATACTCTGTACAACACTACTTATGGATTTATTTTATATATGACAATACATTTTTAATTCATACTCAGAGTTGTTTTGTATATCATTAACTGTTATGTAAAGTTTGAATACATACCTTGATTATTGATTGAGTTCGTTCACTGCTGATCAAGATTCTATGTTATGATTCTAAGTGAGGGGACTCTGAAGCTTCATTAGAACTATCTTATATGAATACTTATTCATTGAATTGAACTCGGGTTAGTAAGTAGGATAAAGAGGATAATTATATAGTACCTATAAAGGGAGATCATATCGGGTTAGAGTACTTAGTGCACGGGAAATAATTGATATACTGATAGTACCTAGAAAAGGGGGTGTAATTATGTCTCTTGCTCTGAGGTAATTCACACACGTTATACGCTTATCTAATTGTGTCTATAGAGTAGATTTGAATGGTTTAGTAATGCGTCCATATTTCATAAGGCAAAGTCAAACATTGACACATGGAAGGGAGATTAGTTAGTGAAACTGGATGGCTCGAAGAGCTACCTATCTTCTCACTTGAGAACCTTTCGTTATTTTTCTACAGTTTTATTTTATTTTCTAATTATTACTTTGTTTATTAGTTTAATAAGAATTCTCTAATAAAATTGTAAAATAATAGTTTTAGTTAATTTAGATAATAATAAATTGATAACCAACTGTCATTTGAGTTCGATAATATAACTTGGTCGCTTATTTAAGCTATAATCACATCCTTCATACTTAGGGATTAATTGTGTGTGTTGAGAAAACCCTCATCAAGTTTTTGGCGCCGTTGCCGGGGACGGTTGTCCTTATCGATTTTATTATTTCTAGTTTAATTGAAACTTCTGCATACTTGTCTTTAATTTCTAACTCTTAAATTTTCTTAGGTGTATGCACACTAGGTCCAAGGTAGCAACACTAGCGCCTTTTGATCCGAAAATTGGAGCATCATCAAGGAAGAAGAAGGCAAAGAAGAAGAAGAATAAGAACGTGGAAGCAACCAAAGCTCTTAATCTAGGAGTTGAAGTTGAAGTGCAGAATTTGAAAATGATTGAAGCTGCAACCAAAGACAAGCCGGAAGCAGAAGAAGTCAACAAGGCCGGTCTAGATAGGCCAAATCTGGACAATGTTGCCATCCATGAAGTCTTTAAGAATAACGGAGGGGGCAACGTGGGGCTATTAGGAGCGCGTGGAACCAATGCCAATTTTGATCTTCATCCCACTCTTATTAGCATGATAGAAAGAAACTCCTTCTCTGGGAAACTTTCGAGGATCCTCAACAACATCTCATTAAGTTTCTTGGTTATGCAAGTACATAAAAAGATGGAGGAACTCATGAAGATGCGAGGAGGATCATCTTATTTAAGTTCTCGCTTACTGAAAGAGCGAGAGATTTGTACAATACTCTTAATGCTGCTGAATGTACTACATGGGAGAAATTGAAAGTGAAGTTCTTGGAGCGATACATGCCACCTTCAAATGTGTTTAAGATGAAACCAAAAATCAATCAATTTGATATCAGTGGTAATGAGAAATTCCATGAAGCATGGGATAGATTTAAGGACATGCTCAGAAGGTGTCCACATCATGGGTTGTCAAAAGCTCAATATATCAGTATCTTTAGAATGGGTTGGATTGTGATTCTCGTGTTCTGCTCGATGCTTCATCGAATGGAGCACTACTTGCTAAGACATCCGTTGAGGCCAAAAAGCTCTTTGAGGATATCTCGAAAAATTTAAGAGATTGGCCAACTGATAGAGTGAGAGGGACCTATGTCCTTGGTAAGGTAGCACAGGTTGAACATACGATGGTAAAGTCGAGTAGAGAAGATGAGATTGTCTCGAGTGATGAGAGTGTAAATTCACGTATTTGGGCTCTGATTTGTGTGGGAATGGAGTACGATTGAGTCTCTTATTGAGACAAATTAGTACGTTCATGGAAAAGTCACGAATCAGAGGGTACAAGTGCTATTTGAGCATATTTATATAGGAAAACAGGTGCAAAAGCTCGGAAGAGGAAGACACGATTTTAGAGGCAAGTTTCGAGTGCTGTTCGACTTCTAGAGACTGTTCGACTAACATCACTTTGGTCGAACAAAGGAGGTCAAGTCGAGCAGATTGTGCAGATCCGTCCAGAGAGCTAGCTCGACTTGGAGGTATTGCTCGACCAACATCAGCTTGGTCGAGTTGATGAGCAGAGGTCAAACAAAGTGAACAAAACTTACAGAGAGTTTGTTCGACTTGAAGGTGTTGCTCGACCAACATCAATTTTGGTCGAGCAAGAGAAGGCTGGTCGAGCAGAATGTCAAAGTTGTCCATAGAGCTTGCTCGACCAGTTGCTCAAGTTGGAGGCCATGTTCGACTAGTCAGGCTTGGTCGAACGAAGTTTTGCTGCTGTAATTTATGGTAATTCCAGATGTCTTTTACCAAATTTGACGTGTGCTTCAAGCAAAGTCCCATCCTAAGCCCATAAGGAGGTCTCATGAGTATAAAAGAAGAGCTTTCACAGGAGAAGAAGGACACGACACAACACCACACATCATTCATCATCCATCCACCACCGAAACCCTACTATCATCCTAAGGAGTCATGAGGAGAGGTTCGTCTGGCGAGTCAAGTAAGATCATACCAACTAGCCATGATTGTTCCTAGATCAATCATGGGCTAGAACCGCTCTGGTAGTTCTAGGGTTATGAAAGTTTTATGAGTTAATTATATTTCTATGTGTAAACTCCATACAACACTACTTGTGATTTATTTTATATAAGATTGTGCTTTTTCAATTCATACTCACGATCATTTTGTGCATCATTAACTGTTATGTAGAGTCTGAATACATCTCTTGGTTATTAATTGAGTGCGTTCACTGTTGAGCAGGATTACATGTTATAATTCTAAGTGAAGGGATTCCGAAGTCTTAACAGAGCCATCTTATATGAATACTTGTTAATTGAATGTTATTCGGGTTAATAAGTAGGATAAAGAGTATAACTTTATAGTACCTAAAAAGGGAGATCAAATTGGGTTAGAGTACTAAGTGCACGAGAAATAATTGATTATGATAGTACCTAGAAAGGGGGCTGAAGTATACATCTTGCTCCGAGGATATTCACACGTGTCATACACTTGTTTGCTTGTGTCTATAAAGTAAACTTGCATGGTTTAGTGATGCGTCCATGAACCACAAAGTAGAGTCGGACATCAACACATGGAAAGGAAATTAATAAGTAGAACTGGATGATCTGAAGAACTACCTAATTACTTATTTGATTACAACTGAATTTTCTCTATTGCTTGATTACTTACTCTGCTATTTCAATTATATGTTATTTAGTTTCGTAACCAAACCAAATCCAATTTGGCAACATAATCTTATTTAATTGGAATATAATTGAATTGATAATAATCCGTCTCTTGGGTACGATAATCACTTGGTCACCTATCGAAACTACAATTGATATCCTTATACTTGAGGATTAATTTTGTGTGTTGAAAAAATGCCCATCAAGTTTTTGGCACCGTTGCCGGGGACGGAAATAATTATTATTTGATTATTTCTAGTTTAATTGAGATTATATTATTCTTGTCTTTAATTTCTAACTCTTGTTTTTCTTAGGTGTATGCTCACTAGATCAAAGACAGGTGAATTAGTACCTTATAATCTAGAGATCAGATCATCGTCGAGGAAGAAAAAGAAAAAGAATAAGAACAAGAAAGTAGACCCAACTGAAGCTCTTGATTTAGGAGTTGAAGTTGTCGTGCTAAATTCGCAAATGATTGAAGCTACAATTGAAGATAACTTGGAAGTAGAGACAGTTAATATGGTAGCGGATCCTGATACACTTGCCATCCGGAAAGTCTTTAAAAATAATAGATCTGGCAATGCTGGGCTGTTAGGAGCAAGAGGAACCAGAGCCAATTTTGATTTACACCCTGCTCTTATCACCATGTTTAAAAGGGGTCCCTTCTCTGGGGGAACCTTTGAAGATCCTCAGTAATATCTAAATAAGTTCCTTGAATATGCAAGTACACAAAAAGAAGCAGGAGCTCATGAGGATGCGAGGAAGATCATATTGTTTAAGTTCTCGCTGAATGAAAAAGCGAGAGATTGGTACGATAATCTTGATGCTGCTGAATGTGATACATGGGAAAAGTTGTAAGTGAAATTCTTGGAGCGATACATGCCACCTTCAAAGGTGTTCAAGATGAAGCAAGAAATCAATCAATTTGCTATCCATGGTAATGAGAAATTTCATGAAGCTTGGGACAGGTTCAAGGACATGCTTTGTAAGTGCCCACAGCATGGGCTATCTAAGGCTCAATATATCAGTATACTCTACAATGGTTTGGATTGTGATTCTCGAGTGTTACTTGATGCTTCTCCTAATGGAGCATTGCTTATGAAGTCACCTATTGAGGCCGAGAAGCTTTTCGAGGATATTTCGATGAATTCAAGGGATTGGCCAACTAATAGAGTGAGAGACACTTATGTCCTTGGTAAAGTAGCGCAAGTTGACCATACTATGGTGAAGTCAGGAAGAGATGATGAGATCGTCTCTAGCTTGGCTAATATTAGTAAGTTATTAGAGTCTCAGCAAAAGTAGATCACTGATTTATCTCAGAGAGTACCAATGATGCAGCAGGATGGTGGCTATGAAGGAGCTAGCCAAGAGGAGATCGAGGAGGCAAACTACGCCATGGGTCAAAGTATTTAAGGAACTAGGTACCCGAATCAAGGAAACCAGAATTATCAAGGGAATTACAACAACCGTGGTCCCCCGGGTAATTACCAACAACCAAGGAGGCTGGAGTTTTTATGGAGCAATCCAAATAATGCGGTGCAGCCTCCTAACGGTGTTGATCCGGGTGCAAAGGTGGAAGAAGAGAAGCCTGGCTTTGAGAATACGGTGAACAGGTACATGGCGAGGAATGATGCAAGAGTAGACCGTCTTGAGGCCAAGTTAGAGAAGAAGATTGATGATAATCATAAGGATTTGTCTACGCAAGTGAAAGACCTCATGTTATTGATGGGGAAGATGGCTGGGAATGTAAACAAATTGACTCAAACTATTGAGAAAGGGAAGTTTCCATCTCAAAGTATTGAGAATCCAAAGTCTTGCCATGCCATCACATTGAGGTCGGGAACGCAATATGAAGGTTCGATGATGCCGGTAAGTGAAACCGAAGGGAGCAGAGAAGTTGCTCGACCAGACTGGAAGTGTTCGACCAGATCATCTGGTCGAGCAGAGGTTGAACAACTTTCAAGAAAATAGAATTACAATACTCTATTTTTTGATCATCCTTTCGACCAGCACAACACCGTTCGACCAGACCACCCAGGTCGAACAGAGGTCAAACAACAGCAGTGTGATGAGAGCTCGCGATCAGGAAATCTGTTCGACCAAAACCAATCTGTTCGACCAAACCACCTTGGTCGAGCAGAGGTCGAGCAACATGTTCAGAAATAGACTATGCGATCAGACAATTTGCTCGACTAAAATCTATCTGTTCGACCAAACCATCTTGGTCGAGCAGAGATCGAGCAGCACAGCTTAGAGTCCGATTTGATACCTAATGTGACACCTTCTGATCGGAGTACGCCAGCTACATCTCTAGAGCAGAATACTGAGCTTACAGTAGTAGAAAAGAAGTGGAAAAGAGCCAAGAGATTAAGAGCTGAGAAGGATAAAGTGGAGAAGGCTGAACATGATGAATGGGGAATTCCCAAAACTAAGATACCTCCTCCATTTCCTCTCAAGATAGTTAAGAAGGGATTAGAGAAAAAGTTCAAGAAGTTTTCTGAGATCATAAACAAAATAAGCTTGAACATTCCTTTCTCTGAAGCAATAATGGAGATGCCGTATTATGGCCGCTTTCTAAAGGATATTCTTTTGAAGAAGAGAAGCTTGAATGGAATTGAAATGATGAATTTGTCTGAGAATTGTAGCTTGATCATTCAAAGGAAGCTACCAGCTAAGCTAAAGGATCCGGGAAGCTTCACAATATTATGTGAAATTGGAAAGGGGCCGGCACGTCGAGCCTTGTGTGATCTTGGGGCAAGCATCAACTTGATGCCGTTGTCCACTTTTAAAAGGCTTGGTTTGGGGGAGTTAACTCCCACATTGGTGGCTCTGCAGCTAGCGGATAGGTCTATGACTTTTCCGAAAGGTGTGATTGAAGACATTCTCGTCAAAGTAGAAAAGCTTGTCTTTCCTGTGGACTTTCTTGTACTTGAGATGAAAGAAGACAAGGATAATATTCCCCTGATCTTAGGAAGACCATTCCTTGCGACTGCTAGAGCTATGATAGATGAGAAAAAGTATGAGCTACAGTTGAAGATGGATAAAGAAGAGGTTTTGTTTAACTTGGATAAAGAAATGAAGATGCCGATGGAGACGTAGTGTAACAACATTGATGTGGTGGAGGAGATCGTTAATGAAGACATGTCTCTGATTCTCTCTAAGGATCCTCTTGAGACATGCTTGATAGAGTCTCTTACTTTTTCCACTACGGAGCTAGATGAACTCTCCAATGAGGTATGTATTGAATTTCTTGAAAACTTGCTTACTTTGGGTGATGACAGGTATGAATCGGAGAGGACAAAGGTTGAAGAGGTCAAGTGGACTAGGAAGTACTTGCCTTTAGACAGAGAGAGTGCACCTAAAGAAGAGAAGAAAGAGGAGTTGAAACCGCTACCAAAGCACTTGAAGTATGCCTACCTAGGTGACAATGAAAAATATCCGGTAATTGTATCTTCTTCCCTTGATGATGATCAACTTGAGGAATTGTTAGATGTGCTTAGAAAGTATAAGTCTGCGATTGGTTGGTCTCTTGATGATTTAAAGGGGATTAGTTCTTCCTATTGCATGCATAGAATAAGATTGTTAGATGAGGCCAAGAGTAGTATTCAGAATCAGCGGAGGGTGAATCCCGTTATTCAAGAAGTGATTAGGAAGCAAATCCTAATGTGGCTTGATGCAGGATTATTTATCCTATTAGTGATAGTCCCTACTTGAGTCCATTGCATGTTGTTGCTAAAAAGGGGGGCATGACTATAGTGAAAGCCGAAGATGGTGAGACATTAGCCACTAGAATTCCTACGGGATGGCGTGTGTGTACAAATTACAGGAAACTGAATGAAAATACATGCAAAGACCATTTTTCCCTTCCTTTCATGGATCAAATGCTTGATCGTCTTGCAGGGTATGAGTTTTATTATTTCTTGGATGGGTACTCAGGTTATAATCAAATCATGATTGCACCCGAGGATCAAGAAAAGACTACTTTCACTTGCCCATATAGAACTTTTGCCTTTAGAAAGATGCCTTTTGGATTGTGCAATGCGCCTGCTACATTTCAGCATTCCATGATGGCCATATTTGATGGGTTGATAGAAAAGATCATGGAGGTGTTTATGGATGATTTTTCTATGTTTGGATCCTCTTTTGATATTTATTTATCTAACTTATCTATTGTTTTGAAGAGATGTCAAGAAACTAATCTTGTCTTGAATTGGAAGAAGTGCCACTTCATGGTGAGAGATGAGATAATTTTTGGACACCATATTTCGGCTAAGGGATTGCAAGTGGATAGAGCAAAGGTGGTGGCGATTGAGAAGCTTCCACCACCTACTAATGAAAAGGAGTGCGGTCCTTCCTTAGACACGCAGGAATTTATAGGAGATTTATCAAAGACTTCTCAAAATACTCCAAACCCCTCTCTCATTTACTTAAAAAGGATGTTCCTTTTGTTTTTGATGATGAATGTCTAACAGCTTTTCAGGTTTTGAAGGAGGCACTTATTTCTGCACCTATCTTGATCACACCGGATTGGACTCAGCCGTTTGTACTTGTGTGTGATGTGAGTGATTTAGCACTTGGAGTGGTGCTTGGACAGTTGAAGGATAAGAAGTTCTGCGCCATTTACTATGCGAGTAAGACTTTTGATGCAACACAAAAGAACTACACGGTGACTGAAAAGGAGTTTCTAGCTATGGTGTGTGCATTCAATAAGTTTCGATAATATTTGGTTGGCATGAAGACTATAGTGTACACGGATCACTCTGCAATTTGGTTCTTGATGGAGAAGAAGGAAACGAAGCCAAGGATTATTAGACGGATCCTTCTTCTATAGGAATTCGATATGGAGATTCGAGATAAGAAAGGTACGAAAAATATTTTGGCAGATCACCTATCAAGGTTGGAGACAAGGGAGCACTGTGATGATTCTTTCGAATACATAGAAGAGATGTTCCCTGATGAGAAGATCATGGAGGTGTTTATTGAAGGGGCTGAAAGAGCATGTGTAGTGGCTGCCCAAGGAATGGATCCATGGTATGCGGACTATGTGAATTACATTGCCGTAGGAGAAATCCCGAGAGATCTCAACCGATATCAACTTGCGAAATTCAAGAGGAATGTTGAGACTTTTATATGGCATGATCCATTTGTCTACAAGATATGTACGGATTCCATAGTCTGTAGGTATGTGCCCGAGATAGAGATGGAGAGCGTTCTTGACTTTTACCATGCACAGCCTAACGGGGGACACTTCGGAGCTCAAAAGACGGCAGCGAAGGTACTTCAATCAGCTCTTTATTGGCCTACCTTGTTTAAAGATTGTGAAACCTATGTGGTAACATGCGATAGATGTCAAAGGATGGGGAACATAAGTCAAAGAGATGAGATGCCACTTCAGCCGAGCATTGTTGTTGAAATCTTCGATGTATGGGGATCGATTTTATGGGGCCTTTTCCTCCATCTAATGGGTTTCTCTATATTCTTTTAATAGTGGATTATGTTTCTAAATGGGTAGAAGCCATTCCCACTCGTGTGAATGATTCAAGGACTATTTTATCTTTCTTAAAGAAATATATCTTTGCTCATTTTGGAGTTCCTAGAGCACTAGTGAGTGATGGAGGGTCTCACTTCGTCAACAAACTCCTTGAGAAGGTGCTTAAGGATTATGGAGTTAAGCATAGGGTTACTTCACCCTATCACCCTCAAGCAAATGGGCAAGTTGAAGTTTCCAACCGACAAGTGAAGTAGATTTTGGAGAAGGTAGTCGGAACCAATAGGAAGGATTGACCTATGAAGCTTGATGATGTTTTGTGGGGGTTCCAGACTACTTATAAGACGGTGTTGGATATGTCACCATACCAAATCGTCTATGGAAAGCAGTGCCACTTGCCCGTAGAGATTCAACACAAAGCTTTTTGGGCATTGAGGAGTTTGAACTTTTCTTTAAAGGATCATAAGGAGTTGAGGATAACTCATATTAATCAATTGGATGAGTTCCAAAATCAAGCTTACAAGAACTCGGAGATCTATAAGGAGAGAATGAAGAAATGACATAACTTGAAGATCTCATACAAGGAGTTCAAGCAAGGTGATGAGGTATTACTGTTTAACTCTCGTTTGAAGCTCTTCGCAGGGAAATTGAAGTCGAAGTGGACAGGGCTGTTCATTATCCATAGAGCTTGCGGAGGGGGAGTTTTGAGCTTATGAACAAAGATGGAGACATCATAACGGCGAATGGGCATCGTTTGAAGCATTACAAGTTGCCGGATGATGCTTGTGTCATCTTTGAGGATACCTTGCACTAGATTGGTACCGTCGTGACTCTCCGATGATGAGCGCCTGTTGGGGGCTTTTTCTCCCATTTTATTGCTTTAATTTCATTGGTTTGAGTAAGAAATTTTTATATTTGACGTGCTTATCATTCGAAAATAACATCTCTTTACAAACTTAGTTTCGACTATAGTTTTTACTAAGTTTGGGGGGGTGTGATGTACTTACCTCATTCTAGCGCGGAGAATATGATCTTTTCTTTGTAACGTTTGCTAGGGGAGTTGATTTTTTGCGGTATATTAAAACTTTAGCCAGTTTTGATGCATCAATTTTTTGCAATTTGCCAGTGTTTAGTAGTGTGTTGCTTTCTAGTGTAATTGTGGAGTTACACCTGATGTTATATGGTTTTAAAGAGTTTCTCTAGCTTAATCTTTGGATATCTTGATACTTGATATTGTCCTAGAGTTGAATGTTGCAGGAAAATACGAGAAGGGTACGAAGTTTAGGAAGTTCGAGAGATTGTTCGACCATCAGGAGAGTTGTTCGACCAAGGTTATTTGATCGAGCAGTGGTCGAATGGAATGCATAATTCTTCCAGAGAGGTTGTTCGACTTGAACCTTACAGCTTGACCAAGATGTTATAGTCGAGCAACAGTCGAGCAGGACAGAGGAGAACAGGGGGCACGATGAGGCAGGTTGCTCAACTTCGACCATGTTATTCGATGAAGGAGTCTAAGTCGAGCAACGGTCGAACAAAGAGAACAAAACTTACAGAGACTTTGTTTGACTAAACATAGGTTGTTCGACCAAGACTTGAAAGTCGAGAGGAAGTCAAGCAAGTCAGGACAAAATAGAGACACGTTTACATGCGTTGCTTGACTTCCATATGCTATTCGACCACAAAGTACAGGTCGAACGGAGGTCGAGCTAGGCGATTTCAAGGGTTGAATCTGGATCGTTCGACTTATGGACCTTGTTTGACCACCCCTCACAGGTTGAACTGCAGTCGAACGGAGTCCGTAGATAGATTTTAAAAGGTAATTTTCATTCCGTTCGACACACACAACCCATTACCCTTTCTCGAGCACCATTTCTAAACCGTGCAAGCTTGAGTGTTGTGGGTGTAGTTTGTGATTCATTATGAGTGGCATGTATTTGATAGTGATGATAATTGACTGATTGTGGAAATTTGATTGCTTGGATTATTAGTGATAAGGATTCCTGATAAGAATGACCTCTTATTTTGATGCATGTTGATTTGTTGATGACGAGCATGTTCTATTTGTACTTGTAGTTCATAGAAAATTGATGTTGATTACATGCTTTGAAGAGTGCTTAGGATTATATTAACCCTATGAGGATTTGAGCCTTGTTGATCGTGCTATACGCATGATCGTTTATTCTTGAGAGTTGTTTGTATACTGGTATTCTAGAACTTGACTTGGAGTTTGTGTGAAATCTATAATTGATAGGTACTAGGAAATGATCTTAGGCCATTATTGTTAATTGAGTTACTTAGCCAAATTTATCCTACCCTATTATATGATTATCGTTGGAAGCCCGTTTGAGCCTTTAAGCTTTTTCTTTGGCAAGCCGTTGATAAATGAGCTGTTTACCTTTTGAGCTTTGAACACCTATTACTAGTAAAGAGTGGAGGTAGATTAATGCTCTTCGAAGTTTTTGAAGAGTAATAGAAGGAAGGATTTGGTGAAAGCAAAATCGAGAGACAAGAGGTTAAATCTTGCGAAGGATAGTGCCTGAAATTGGTATCCCAGATATTAGAGAGGGTAGTGCCCGAAACTGGTACCCTTATACTTGAAGAACACCAGAATTGGTATTTTACTATGAAAAAGAGGTTGATCCAAGTAAAGATGGAGGAATGGTATATGAACGTGATCGTTAATAGAATGAAGAAGTGAAGAAGGGAGCAATTGAAAAGCAATATACCAAGGTAATTCTTTACTAGTAAAGTTAGTCACTTATCTATATTCTTCCCCCTTTACCAAAGAGAAAACATTACAACCTTTAAGCAAGTCCTTTGTGATCCTAGTATTGAGTCGATTATAGATTGATTTTTGAGACCTTTGTCAAGCTTATGGTCACGCGAGTATATGAATTGAAATTGAGTGTTGATATTAATCATAAAGTGTATATCTTTTACACTTAAGAGAGAGAGAGTAAATACTTACCCGTGAGCTAGATGACTTAGCACTCGCAGAAGTATTGTGATTAACTGATGTTTTGTGTGAATGAAGGGTATGATGGTTGCATGTTTTGAGTTGATGTAATTACATGTGTTAGGATATGTTGCGCTTGATATTATGATTACACTCTCTGATTTGTTTTGATTGTCGTTGCCTCGGGACGAGCAACATGTAAGTTTGGGGGTTTGATAAAAGTGTAAATTCACGTATTTTGGGCTCTGATTTGTGTGGAAATAAAGCACGATTGAGTCTCTTATTGAGACGAATTGGTACGTTGATGAAAAAGTCACGAATCAGAGGGTACAAGGGCTGTTTAAGCATATTTATATCGGAAAATAGGTTCAAAAGGCTTGAAAGTGGAAGACACGATTTTAGAGGCAAGTTTCGAGTGTTGTTCGACTTCAAGTGCCTGTTCGACCAACATCACTTTGGTCTAAAAAAGGAGATCAAGTCGAATAGATTGTACAGATCCATCCAGAGAGCAAGCTCGACTTGGAGGTATTGCTTGACCAACATCGGCTTGGTCGAGCAGATGAGCGAAGGTCGAACAAAGTGAACAAAACTTAGAGAGTTTGTTCGACTTGAAGGTGTTGCTCTACCAACATCAATTTTGGTCGAGCAAGAGAAGGCTGGTCGAGCAAAATGTCGAAGTTGTCCAGAGAGCTTGCTCGACCAGTTGCTCGAGTTGGAGGCCGTGTTCGACCAGTCAGGCTTGGTCGAACAAAGTTTCGCTACTGCTATTTATGGTAATTCGGATGTCTTTTACCAAATTTGACGTGTGCTTCAAGCAAAGGCTCATCCTAAGCCCATAAGGAGGTCCCATGAGTATAAAAGAAGAGCTTTCGCAGGAGAAGAAGGACACGACACAACACCACACATCATTCATCATCCATCCACCATCGAAACCCTACCATCATCGAAAAGAGTCATGAGGAGAGGTTCATCTGGCAAGTCAAGTAAGATCATACCAACTAGCCATGATTGTTCCTAGATCAATCATGGGCTAGAACCGCTCCAGTAGTTCTAGGGTTATGAAAGTTTTATGAGTTAATTAAATTTCCATGTGTAAACTCCGTACAACACTACTTGTGGTTTATTTTATATAAGATTGTGCTTTTTCAATTCATACTCATGGTCGTTTTGTGCATCATTAACTGTTATGTAGAGTCTGAATACATCTCTTGGTTATTGATTGAGTGCGTTCACCGCTGAACAGGATTACATGTTATAATTCTAAGTGAAGGGATTCCGAAGTCTTATTAGAACTATCTTATATGAATACTTGTTAATTGAATGTTATTCAGGTTAATCAGTAGGATAAAGAGTATAACTTTATAGTACCTAAAAAGGGAGATCAAATCGGGTTAGAGTAATAAGTGCATGGGAAATAATTGATTATGATAGTACCTAGAAAGGGGGGTGAAGTATACATCTTGCTCCGAGGATATTCACACGTGTCATACGCTTGTTTGCTTGTGTCTATAGAGTAAACTTGCATGGTTTAGTGATGCGTCCATGAACTACAAGGCAGAGTCGGACATCAACATATGGAAAGAAAATTGATAAGTAGAACAGGATGACCTGAAGAACTACCTAATTACTTATTTGATCATAACCGAATTTTCTCTATTGTTTGATTACTTATTCTGCTATTTCAATTATATGTTATTTAGTTTCGTAACCTAACCAAATCTAATTTGCCAACATAATCTTATTTAATTGGTATATAATTAAATTGATAATAATCCGTCTCTTAGGTACGATAATCACTTGGTCACCTATCAAAACTACAATTGATATCCTTATACTTGAGGATTAATTTTGTGTGTTGAGAAAACACCCATCATCGAGCTTGGCAAATAATCAACAAGCTACTTGAATCCCAGCAGAAGCAGATTATTGATTTATCACAGAGAGTACCAATGATGATGCAACAGGATGACGGTGAAGAAAGACCGATCCAAGTGGAACTAGAAGAGGCAAACTATGCCATGGGACAAAGTATTCAAGGAACGAGATATCCGAACAATAAAGGAAACAAGAATTACCAAGGGAACTACAACAATCGTGGTCCTCTGGGTAACTATCAACAACCAAGGAGGCTGGAGAAAGTTTTGAGCTGCTCACGAAATTTTAGAATTTTCTCTCTCTAAAATTTTGGCTTTCCATTCTCTCACGCAAGTTAGAACCGATTATTGTCATCTCACTACTTCTCCTTCCGGCAGCAAGATCTCACGGTGGCAAAGCTTGTCTTTTTCCGACGGCGGGACTTCACGTCGGTAAGGTAGATTAATTGACTACGAATTTCTGAGTGTAATTTCTTGGCTGGGTCAAAATTAGATTGCTGGGGTCAATTTTGGAGGCTAGGTCAAAATTGTGCGCCTTGGTCAACTATTGCGGCAGTAAGGTTGGGCATTCACGTGTTCCCAATTTCTACTTCCTTCTGTGATAAAGACTCGACCCACCCCTTAATTATCCAGCTCGGGTCGATTCCCGCCGGTAGGGCTTTCAGGCGGCGGTGCCGCCCCTGGCGGTTGGAAACTTGCAGAGTAAGTACGGATCTATTTATGTTTATGTCTTCTTCTTGAATTTCTTTCCTTTTCTTCATGGGGAAGACATCCAAGGATCCAACCCCCTCCAAAGGGTGAAGCAAAATCTTACAGTGGATGACAAACATCTTAAAGAGAAAACCCATAAAATTGGGGCTACACAAAAAGCTCTGATTTTGGAGACTGATCCCTCTCTCAAGGAAGCTGCCGAGTTGAAATCAATTTATTCAGTTCGAAGGGAGATGGAGACTGATACGGAGGAATCGAAGGTGATGATTATTGATGATGCAGGCACTGAATCCATGGGCAAAGGGCTGGCGAGCTTGATTCAGCACTTTGAAATGGTTCGGAGGCACCCTTGTGCGAAGATGGTAAGCTACATACAGTGGTGGGCTGTGTACATGGAGACAAACCTGCTGCTGGTGGGCAAAACTTGAAGGGTATATCACCGGTGCAGGGGACTGATGGCAGAAGTGTATCTGTGACCGGTGCTATTGATCCTCCTGTTGTGCAAGGAAGTGGAAACGGCAAGCTACTGAACATGTAGAGAAGTGGTGATAGTGGGCTGCCCAACATGTAAGGGAGTGGAGATGGCAGGCTGCCCAAGGGTTTCTCGGACAAATGAGGGGTCGGACCCTCTACGGGTGGACCTTCTAGGGAGGGCACCAATTTAGGTGGTAACAAAGCTCCTACTAAATCTAAAGAGCCTATTGATTACTCAAAATTTGTCAACAATCATCATATTGATCCGTCTTGGATGTTGAGGTACATTCCACCGAGAGGTGATGGGTCCATTTTTCTTGATCCTAAATAAGACAATAAAATTTGGGATCATAGTTTGATTGGCTATTTTTCTGGGAAGTTTCCTGGGATACAAGCACTTCATGGGATTTGTGCTGTGTGGGGTGTTCGTTATGAAATTGCTATGCACCATACTGGTTGGATTATCTTTCATTTTCTTTCGAGGGCAGATCTTGACGATGTGATGGACACGGCTCCCCACTACATCTTCACGAGATACTTGATGCTTGAAAGGCTTTCTCATGCCTTCCAATTTGATGATAGAGAGATTTCTCATGTGCCTGTGTGTGTTCGGTTCCCAAATTTTCAACTTGAATTTTGGAGCATAGAACACATAAGCACGATAGCCTCCATGGTGGGACGTCCGATCATGATTGATGAGGCCTTTGGCATGAAGGGTATGAATTCTTTTATCAGGGTACGAGTGGATGTTGATGTGTCTCAGGACCTCCCAAATGAGATAGGGCTTCACTTTCCTGGGGGTAGCTTTATCCAGTCGGTTATATATGAGAAGCTTCCTTCATATTGTGTTGATTGTAGCAGGTTTGGTCATCTTGCTGATATGTGTGCTATACCTAAGGAAGGGGTCAAGGAGGTGACTACGGATGGAGGGGAGACGAGTGGAAAAGATGTGGATGCCTTTGAGAAGCAAAAGAAAAAGAGGAATAAAAGTAAGAAAAAGAAGGCAGAGGGTGAATCGAAAGCTCAGGTAAAAACACAGGGTACTGCCCCATCTTCGGGGCGTTATCAGGTGTTTGAAGAACCAGAGGGTCCACCTCGATGTGGACATGAAGGTAAGGCTCCGATGCATATTGATAAATCTAAAAGGTCTTATAAGAGTCATGAGCCTTCAGTGGTGAATTCTTTGTCAAAAGATGAGTATGAAGAGTAAGAGGAGAGTGATCATTCTCCACCTCCTCATCATCATGAAGGTGGTGGAACTAAGAAACGTACATCTGGAGTTGTTATACAGGAGCCTTCTGCTTCTGTGAAGAAGAATGTTCATTCCAGAGGAAAACATCTGGACCCATCCCGTAGATGAAGATCATCGCTTGGAATGTGCGGGGACTGGTGAATGCTCCATCACAACATGCAGTACACAGGTTAGTAAGGAGTAATGGGGTGTGTTTGATTGGTCTTATTGAAACTAAAATGAAGGTTGATAATATTAGTGATATTATGAGTCGTATTGTGCCTGGTTGGAATTTTGCTCATAATTTTGATGATGTTGTTGGTGGTCGTATTATTGTTGCATGGGATCCCTTACTTGCTTCATTTGAGTCAGTGGTCATATATGAGCAGTGTATCTCTGGTATGGTTCGTTGCGTTACTACGCGCAAGGAATTTTATATCAGTGTGGTGTATGGTAGTAATGGTGTGGTAGATCGTTGGAGGTTGTGGGAATAGCTTGTTTTGGTAGGTCTGAATGTTGATTCCCCTTGGCTTCTTTTGGGGGACTTCAACTCTGTCAGACGACCCAAAGAGCGTTCGCAGGAGACCCCTTTTAACAGAAATTGGCAGAGGTTGGATTTTATGGAATGTTGTGTGCAGTTAGGCCTGGATGATGCTAGGTCGAAGGGGTTTTTCTTTACTTGGACAAATGGCACGTACTGGAGTCGCATTGACAGGGTTCTTATCAATGGTCTCTGGACATTGGAGTCTAGAGTTGTCGAAGTGGAATTCTTGGGGATGGGTACTACTTCTGATTATAGTCCTATGTTGGTGTCTGTTCTTCACTGTGAGGTGGAAAGAATTCGCCCATTTTTGTACTTGAACATGTGGAGTACGAGTGAGGGTTTTCTTGATGTAGTACGAGAAGTGTGGGATGCTGAGATTATTGGTACTCGATAGTTTGTGGTGTGTAGAAAACTGAAACTTCTTAAACCCAAATTAAAATCTCTGGGCAAGAGAGATTTTGGTCATATGCAGAGAGAGCGGAGCGTGCTCACGATGAGGTTGCTAGACTACAGGTGGCGAGTCATGGAGACCTGGGTAATGCTGAATTATGGGACAGTGTGAAATTAGCGGCTAAGTAGGCAGATTTTCTTACTAATGTCAAGCACTTATTCCTCAATCAGCTTGCACGTGGAGAGTATTTGAATAATCAGGATAAGGCTACCAGGTTCTTTCACAGAATGGTCAAATCTCAAGGGAGTCGTAATCTTATAGCTTCTATAAGTACTGATTCCGGGCATACTTCCTCCCGTGATCAACTTGTGGAGGAATTTCTCACTTTTTATAAAGGGCTATTGGGTTCTTCCAGCCAGCATGAGGATATCGATTCTTCTGTCTTTGAGTATGGTGCAGTGATTACAGACGAGCAAGCTGTTGAGATGATTGCTCCAATCTCGGGTGATGAGATTAAAAATGTTATATGGAGTATGAATATTAGTAAGGCTTCTGGCCCTGATGGCTACTCACTTGCATTCTTTAAGGATGCATGGGAAGTTGTTGGAGGGGATGTGGTGGCTGCAGTTAAGGAATTCTTTGATTCAGGAAGGATACTTCAGCAGATTAACTCCACGTTCATCACCCTAATTTCTAAGGGTGTTCGTGATCCTGGAGTTAAAGATTTTTGTCCTATCTCGTACTGCAACGTGCTTTATAAGATCATATCTAGAGTTATTGTGGGACGTATCTCAAGAGTGATGGATGGTTTGGTCTCTGAGAGTCAGTTTGGCTTTGTGAAAGGGAGAAAGATGAGGGATTGTATTATGTTGGCCCAGGAGGTGGTAAAAAATTATTGTTGGGTAGAGGGATGTATTGCTAGACGAATGTCAATTAAAGTTGATATTAAGAAAGCATATGACTATGTGAACTGGGATTTTCTTAGAGATATTTAAACAGGGTTGAGATTTCTACCGAAGATGGTTGGGTGGACCATGGAGTGTGTTACTACTCCTCTTACTCCATTCTCATCAACGGGCTATCTAAAGGTTTCTTTGAGGTAAAGAGAGGATTAAGGCAAGGAGATCCTCTCTCCTCTCTTTTGTTCGTGCTCTGTATGGATTATTTCTCCAGACTATTTAAACAACTCTCTGCTCGAGGTGGGTATAAGTATCATTCTAGACAGTGTGTCAGAGTGGGACTCACCCATCTTGCCTTTGCTGACGATCTGATTATTTTTGCTTATGGCGATCGTGCCTCTGCTGAGGTAGTTGCCAAAGCTCTAAGAATTTTTGCTGGGGTATCTGTTTATGGTTGGAGTATCGGTTATCGAGGAGCAAAAGATAAGAGAAGTATTACCTTTTTGAGGAAGTACTTTTCCTGTCTTATATTTGGGCATCTTACTGGATGGTAAGAAGTTGAAGGAGTCTGCTTTCGAAGCTCTCGTTACTAAGGTGATGAACTTGATTCAAGGGTGGTCTAGTCGTCCTCTGTCATATGCAGAAAGATTAGAGCTTATTCATTCTGTAGTCTATGGAATTCTTAACTTCTGGGCCGCTATGGCGAAGATTTCTAAAGGAGTGATCGATAGATTGGAGAGGATGATTAGGAAGTTCCTATGGGGTACAGTCCGAGAAGCTGTTCGATGGAGTGAAGTAATATTACCTAAGGAACAGAGCGGGCTTGGATTGAGAAGTGTGGAAATCCTGAATGATGTGGCGTTGGTGGGGGTCTTGTGGGATGTACACTCTGAAAAGAGTTCATTGTGGATTAGATGGATAAACTCTATATACCTTGAAGGGGATTCTTGTTGGGATGTAGATGCGGGCTACTCTGTATCTATAGTCTGGAAAGATGTGTTGAAGGCAATGGATAGGATGCGTGCTCGTATGGAGGATGACCTGGTAGGCACTCTATCTTCATGCTCAGTGATGGGGAGATTGATTACTAGTAAACTCTATTACAGAGTTGCAGATGTTGGCCAGGTGAGATTTGTGTACAAAAAATTATAGTGTTCGTGGGTTCCAAGGAAACATGGTTTCCATATGTGGTTGGCCGTGAGGAATCGGTTGAACACTATGGATAGATGGAGGAGAGTAGAAGGTCCGCAGGAGTGTGTGTTGTGTGTGGGCAGTTTGGAGTCGAGAGATCATCTGTTCTTTCGATGTCCATTTGCAAAGACAGTATGGGATCACGTGAGGATGGAGGTGAGCTGGAATAGAATAGTGTCGTCGGTGTTGGCAGGGTTAAAATGGATTCACAAGTATCGTAGGGTCCATGTTCGTGAAAAGGCGTGACGAGCGTTGGCACTCTATGGATGCATGTACTTCATTTGGGGAGCACGATGCAAAGCTTTGTTAGAGGGAGATCGACCAATGGTGGACAGAGTAGTTAACTCTATTCTTATGCATGTAGCTAGGTTTCTTCATTTTCTAGCTATATAGTAGGATTTAATTTGGGTGTGTTCGTGTGAGTTGTAATGTGGACGAGGGCTCTGGCCCTTTTTAGAAATTCTGAATAAATTAACAATTATTCAAAAAAACCAAGGAGGATGGAGTTTTCATGGAACAATCCAAACGCGGCGATGAAACCTCCTGTGGGTGTTAATCTTAGTGCTAAGATGGAAGAAGGGAATCCTGGTTTGGAGGATACAGTGAACCGTTATATGGCTAGGAATGATGCAAGAGTGGATCGTATAGAGATAAAAATAGATTCAAATCATGAGGAGTTATCCAAGCAGATGAAAGACCTTACCTTGTTGATAGGAGAGATGGCAGGGAATGTGAACAAGTTGACACAAACTATTGAGAAGGGTAAGCTCCCGTCTCAAAGTATTACGAACCCTAAATCTTGTCATGCCAGCATATTGAGGTTCGGGACACAGTACGAAGGTTCGATGAAGCTAGTGGATGAAAACAAGGAGAGTAGAGCCGCAATTTGACCAGGCTCCCTCAGTTCGACTAGACATGCTAGTCAAACTCTGGTCGAACTACTTTTGGAAAAAATAGAGAAACGATGCTCTGTTATCTGGCTTACCGTTCGACCAACACATTCCAGTTCAACCAGACCTCTATGGTCGATGACGGTCGAACTAGCACCTGTTGAGTAAAAAATCGAGTTCAGTTTATAGAGCCTCAGTTCGACCAAACTCATATTGTTCGACCAGACATGTCTGGTTGAACCACGGTCAAACCAGTAACCTCTGAACTAGACAGACTGATTCCATTTTCAGACATCCAGTTTGACCAAACTCATCCAGTTTGACCAGACCATTCTGGTCGAACTGCGGCAATCGACTCCTGTTTCTGTACCGAATGCTACACCTATTATTCAGAATACTCTAGTACCATAGCAAGAGCAGAATACTGAGCTTATAGTAGAGAAGAAATAGGAAAGAGCCAAGAGATTGAATGCCTAGAAAGACAACACGAAGGAGGTTGAACGTGACAAATGGGGAATTCCTAAGACAAAGATACCTCCTCCATTTCCTTTTAAGTTAGTGAAGAAGGGATTGGAAGATAAGTTCAAGAGATTTCAAGATATAATGAACAAGATAAGCTTGAACATTCCTTTCTCCGTAGCAATCATGGAGATGCCATACTATGCCCGATTTCTTAAAGATATCATATTGAAGAAGTAGATCTTGAATGGAGTAGAGACAGTGAATCTATCAGAGAACTGTAGCTCGATCATTCAGAGGAACCTGCCAGCTCAGTTGAAAGATTCGGGAAGTTTCACTATTCAATGTGAAATTGGAAGGGGGCTGGCACGAAAAGCTTTATGCGATCTTAGTGCAAGCATCAACTTGATGCCATTGTCTATATTCAAGAAGCTAAGTTTGGGAGATCTCGCTCCCATGACAGTGGCTCTACAGTTGGCGGATATGTCTATGACTTTTCCGAAGGATGTGATTGAAGATATACTTGTGAAAGTGGATAAGCTTGTCTTTCCTGTGGATTTTCTTATGCTAGAAATGGAAGATGACAAGGATAATGTCCCTCTTATCTTGGGGAGGCTGTTCCTTTCCTCAGCTGGAGCTATGATTGATGTCCAAAAGGGAGAGCTTTGATTGAGAATAGATAAAGAAGAGGTTCTGTTCAACCTTGATAAAGCAATGAAGATGCCAATGGAGACACAGTGTCATAACATTGATGTGGTTGAGGAGATCGTGAAGGAAGATATGCCCTTGATCCTGTCGAAAGATCCCTTGGAGACATGCTTGGTGGAGTCTATTACTTTTCCCACCACAGAATTAGATGAGCTCTCTAATGAGGTATGTATTGAATTTCTTGAAAATTTACTTACTTTGGGTGATGACAGGTATGAATCTAAAAGAACTAAGCTTGAAGAAGTTAAGTGGACTAGGCAATACCTCCCATTGGATAGAGAAAGCACACCGAAGGAAGAGAAGAAGGAGAAGTTGAAACCACTACCGGAGTACATGAAGTACGCCTATCTAGGCGACAATGAAACTTATCCGGTAATTATATCTTCTTCTCTTACTGATGATCAACTTAAAGAGATGTTTGATGTGCTTAGGAAGTATAAGTCTGCTATTGGTTGTACTCTTGATGATTTGAAGGTATTAGTCCATCGTATTGCATGCATAAGATAAGGTTGCTAGATGAAGCTAAGGGATGTATTCAGAATCAACGGAGGGTTAATCCCGCGATTCAAGAAGTGATTAGGAAGAAAATCCTAACATGGTTAGATGCAGAAATTATTTATCCAATTAGTGATAGTCCCCATGTGAGTCCATTTCATGTAGTAGCTAAGAAGGGGGCATGACTATTGTGAAAGCCGATGATGGAGAGACATTAGCCACTAGGATTCCTACGGGATGGCGTGTATGTACGGATTACAGAAAACTAAATGAAAATACATGCAAAGGCCATTTCCCTCTTCCTTTCATGGATCAAATGTTGGATCGTCTAGCAGGGTATGAGTTTTATTGTTTCTTGGACTGGTACTCGATTTATAATTAAATCATGATTGCTCCCGAGGATCCAGAAAAGACTACTTTTACTTGCCCTTATGGAACCTTTGCTTTTAGGAAGATGCCTTTTGGGTTATGTAATGCACCTGCTATATTTCAGCATTGCATGAAGGCAATATTTGATGGATTGATAGAGAAGATCATGGAGGTGTTTATGGATGATTTTTCTATTTTTGGTTCCTCCTTTGATATTTGTTTGTCTAACCTATCTGCTGTTTTGAAGAGATGTCAAGAAACTAATCTTGTCTTGAATTGGGAGAAGTGCCACTTCATGGTGAGACATGAGATTATTCTTGGGCATCATATTTCGGCCAAGAGATTGCAGGTTGATCGAGCAAAGGTAGTGGCGATTGAGAAGCTTCCACCACCTACTAAAGAGAAGGGAGTGAGGTCGTTCCTTGGACACGCCGGATTCTATTGAAGATTTATCAAAGACTTCTCAAAATACTCCAAGCCCCTGTCTCATTTACTTGAAAAAGATGTTCTTTTTGTTTTTGATGAAGAATGTCTAACAACTTTTCAAGTTGTGAAAGAGGTGCTTATTACTACACCTAACTTGATCACACCGGATTGGACTCAGCCGTTTGTACTTATGTGTGTGCAAGTGATCTAGCACTTGGAGTGGTGCTCGGGCAGCTGAGAGAAAAGAAGTTCTGCGTTATCTACTATTCAAG
Organism: Pogostemon cablin; assembly: GCA_023678885.1. Classification (NCBI taxonomy): domain Eukaryota; kingdom Viridiplantae; phylum Streptophyta; class Magnoliopsida; order Lamiales; family Lamiaceae; genus Pogostemon; species Pogostemon cablin. The sequence continues at coordinate 25,362,471 of CM042961.1, read as the reverse complement.
TAAGACTTTTGATGCAGCACAAAAGAATTATACTATCACTAAAAATGAGTTTTTAGCTGTTGTGTATGCATTCAACAAGTTTCGACAGTATTTGGTTGGCATGAAGACAATAGTGTACACGGATCATTCTGCGATCCGGTACTTGATGGAGAAGAAGGAAGCGAAGCCCATGATTATTAGATGGATCCTTCTTTTAAAAGAGTTTGATATGGAGATTCGAGACAAGAAAGGAACGGAGAACGTTTTGGCGGATCACTTATCAAGGTTAGAGACAAGGGAGCATTGTGATGACTCTTTTGAATACATTGAAGAGATATTCCCGGGTGAGAAGATTATGGCGGTATTTGTGGAAGGAGCAGAAAGAGCTTGTGTAGTGGCTACTCAAGGAATGGATCCATGGTACGCTGATTATGTTAATTACAATGTATCCGGTAAAATTCCTAAGGATCTCAATAGGTATCAACTTTTCAAATTCAAGAGATATGTTGAGACTTTTCTATGGTATGATCAGTTTGTGTACAAGATTTGTCAGATTCTATCATCCTTAAGTATGTGCCCGAGATGGAGATGGAGAGTGTTCTTGAATTTTTCCATGCACAACCTAACGGGGGGCACTTCAGAGCTCAAAAGACTGCAGCAAAGGTACTTCAATCCGCTTTATATTGACCTTCCTTGTTTAAAGATTGTGAATCCTATGTGGCGACATGCGATAGATGGCAAAGGATGGGAAACATAAGTAAAAGGAATGAGATGCCACTTCAGCCAAGCATTGTTGTGGAGATCTTTGATGTATGAAAAATTGATTTTATGGGGCCGTTTCCCCCATCTAATGGATTCCTATACATCATTCTTACTGTTGATTATGTTTCTAAGTGGGTGAAAGTGATTCCACCTTGCTTTAATAATTCAAAGACGGTCTTGTCATTCATGAAGAAACATATTTTTGCCTGCTATGGAGTTCCTAGAGCACTTGTAAGTGATGGAGGATCCCACTTCGTCAACAAACTTATTGAAAGAGTTCTTAAGGAATATGGTGTTAAGTATAGGGTTACTACACACTATCATCCTCAAGCGAATGGGTAAACGGAAGTCTCTAACTGGAAAGTAAAGCAAATCCTGGAGAAGGTGGTTGAAACCAATAGGAAGGATTGGGAAATAAAGCTCGATGATGTGTTATGGGGGTTTCGAACCGCATATAAGACTGTGCTAGACATGTCACCTTATCAAATTATCTATGGGAAGCCGTGCCACTTACCCGTAGAGATTTAGCATAAGTCTTTCTGGGCTTTGAGAAGTATGAACTTGTCTCTTAAGGAGCTAGGAGTTGAGGTTGACTCATATCAATCAACTAGACGAGTTTAGAAATCAATCTTTCAAGAACTTGGTGATCTATAAGGAGAGAATGAAGAAGTGGCATGACTCGAAGATCACTTATAAAGAGTTCAAGCAATGAGATGAGGTATTACTTTTTAACTCTCGTTTAAAACTTTTTGCAGGAAAATTGAAATTCGGGACCGTTCATTATCCATAGAGCCTGCGGAGGGGGGAGTTTTGAGATCATGGATAAAGACGGAGACATCATAGCGGCGAATGAGCATCGATTGAAGCACTATAAGTCATCGGATGATGCTTGCATCATCTTTGAAGATACCTTACATTGATTTGGTACCGTCGTGACTCTCCGATGTTAAACAAGAGCACCTGTTGGGGGCTTACCCTCCCATTTTATTGCTTAATTTATTTCGTGTGAGTAAGAAATTTTTATATTTAAGGAGCTTACTAATCGGCAATTACATCTCTTTGCAAACTTAGTTTCGACTATAGTTTCTACTAAGTTTGGGGGGTTTGATGTACTTACCTCATCATAGCACCAAGAGTATAATATTTTCTTTGTCACGTTTGCTAGTGGAGTTTATTTTTTGTAGTATATTAAAATTTTAATCGGTTTTGATGTGTCGATTTTTTACAATTTGCCTAGTGTTCAGTGGTTTTTATTTATTTTATAGTGTGAGCAGAGTAATATACATGATTTTTATATAGTCTAAGAGTGGTTCTCTAGCTTTTGTTTTGACTTAATATGATGCTTGATGTTGTTTTAAAGTTTGAGTTTTATAGGGAACGAAGAAAAGCACCAAAAAGGACATACCGGGAAGCTCGTTCGACCATACTCTTGTGGTTTGACCAAGATGTTATGGTCGAACCACGGTTGAACTGCATTCCGAGTGTGTATCCAGTTTACAGAGGGTCAGTTCGACCAAGCCCATTTGGTTCGACCAGCACTTCCTAGTCGAACGGTGGTCGAACTGAACAGGGGAGAACAGGGGGCGACTTTTCAATTTACAGAGGTCTAGTTCGACCAACACACTGTGGTTTGACCAAGACAGGTTGGTCAAACTGCGGTCGAACTACAAATGTTTCAGTGGACAGATCTCCCATTCGACCTGGTGGCCCTAGTTCGACCACGCCGTTCGAGTCAAACTTAGTCTGGAGTCGCGAATATAGGCAATTTTCTGCGCACTGTTCGACCAAATCCCGTCATCCTTCCTCGAGATCTCATTCTGAATTGTAAGAAATTCACTTTAAACTCATCCTACACTTAATTCTTCCTCTCCACACACTTCCACATCTAAGATTTGGAGGATTCAGGTCTGATTTTGGACTATTCCACTCAATTTAGGGAATTTTTGCCAAACGTCATACACGCACCATGTCCAAAGATAAAGGTATGTTTTCATACTTCTTTACCATTGAATTGGAGTAATATATGCTTAGTGAAGATTGGGTAAGTTGATTAAACATGTTTTTAGTTGGAATTGAAGTTGAATCTTGGTGTTCTTGTTGAAATTTTACATGAATTTGCATGAGTTCAATTTACGTTGGATTGATGGAATTTTGTGAAATTGATGATGCTAATCTTACGGGCTTCAGTTTCATTTCAAAATGCATGTATGGGCTCGTTGATTTGAAGCGACGTTTATGTGCAATTGAAATGTGGAAGTTGAGCATGCTTGGAATTTTTGTTGAATTTTGGGATTTGAGAAGCATGTTGAATGTGAGAAGTTGAAACTTAGGACTTTTGATTGTAATTTCCTCTTGATTAAAAGTGTTGAGTATATATGTCTAATATGTTTGAAGTATACACTTGAGATTTTGGGAATTGATTCATGAATCGATTATGGCATGTGAATTTAAAGTCTTGAGTAGAATTCATGCTATAATTAGTCCTAAGTTGGGTATACTTGCTTTATCTCCTCTATTGTGTATTTAAGTATAATCTTTGTAGGTAAAGGAATTGCTACACCTTCTAAAAGGAAGGAGAATAATCCTCCTAAAAAGGGTTAGGTTGCAAAGAAGTTGAAGAGAGATAAGAGGAGACCTTCCGACTTTGGCATAAAGATTGATAATTTGGAGGAGAAGGAAGAGTTGTGGGGAGCTATTTCTGACAAGATAACGAGGACTCATTATCAGGATGATCAAGCGATGGTGGAGATGAACATCATCAACGATATTCGTTGGATGTTTGATGAGCGTTTTCTCAACACACAATTAATCCCCAAGTATGAAGGATATCAATTGTAGTTTCGAAAGGTGACCAAGTGAATATCGAACCCAAGGGACGGCGTATTATCAATTAAATTATTATCTAAATTAATTAAGACAAAGCAATAAAAGTTTGATGTTTGATTATAACTAAAATACTAAATTAAATAACAAATAAAATAAACTATCACTCGAAGAATACGTAGGTGGATCAAGTAGGAGAATAGGTAGCTCTAGGATAATCCAGTTTCACTCATTAATCTCCCTTTTATGTGTTTATATCCGACTCTGCCTTGTGGAATATGGACGCATCACTAAGCCATGCAAATCTACTCTATAGACACAAGTAAATATGCGTGTAACACGCGTGAATAACCTCGGAGCAAGAGATATAATTTCATCCCCCTTTCTAGGTACTATCAGTTTCAATTATTTCCCCCTAGGATTGGTACTCTAACCCGATATGATCTCCCTTTATAGGTACTATGAAGTTATCCTCTTTATCCTACTTAATAATCCGAATTCAATTCAATTAATAAATATTCATATATGATAGTTCTAATGAAGCTTCGGAGTCCCCTCACTTAGAATCATAATATGGAATCCTGTTCAGCGGTGAACGCACTCAATCTACAACCAAGATATATATTCAGACTCTATATACCAATTGAAGATGCACAAAACGACCGTGAATATGGATTAAGAAAGCACAATCATATATAAAATAATCCACAAGTAGTGTTGTACGGAGTTTACACAGAGAAGATCAATTAATTCATAAAACCATCAAAACTCCTAGATCTACCAAAAAGGCTCTAGCCCATGGTGTTGTAGGAAACACACATAGGGGTTGGATAGATCTTACCCGGATGTCATGAAAATACAAGATAAATTAGGAAACGAATAAACCCTAGATATGGCGTCTTCATGTCCTTCTCCATCTTGAATCCTCCTCTTGGTTCTCCTCTTGATTCCACAAACGAATCTTCAAAGTGATGGATAGATGAAGGAAAGGAAGTGGATGATGGATGGGGGGTGATCCCCCCTTGTGGGGTGTTGTATGGTTGTGGCCTTTCTTCTCCTCTCTTGTATTGTGTTGTGTATTATGATTTTGTGGCTTCATAGACCTCCTTTTATACTTGTAATCACGTCTCCTAGGCTTGGAATGAGCTTCCTTAATTATCCCACGCGTTTAGGCCTCGAAAAGACGGATTTGGTAATTTCCCGCACGATGGTTCGACCTCAGCAAACAGGTCGAACCACTGGCCACAGGTTGAACCACAGGTCGAACCCCCTTACTGGACAATTTCTGCACTTGGTTCGACCTCTTGAACAGGTCGAACCTCTCCCTCTTTGGTCAAACCACAGGTCGAACCAACCCCTACAGGTCGAACCAATTTGCGTAGTCTCTCCGTTTCGTGTATAACTTCCACATCCGACCTTCGAATTGAGTGATTTTTATGCTCACGCGATCCTCTCTTCCTGAGATTTCTATCCATATAAAGAACTCACAAAAAATCAAAGAATTGAATCTGTAACAAGCCATGGAAAGTAGAACATCTGGTCTGTTCGGCACAGCTCGCGCGGCGTCACCACTTTGCTCATAACTTCCTCGTTCGGACTTCAATGATGATGTTCTTTACGCCAAAACGACCCTCTCTTCAGTATATTTCCAACCATTTATCATACCAATAGTTTCGAGCTCCACAACAATACAGAATAATTATGAAATTTGGACGTGTGTTTTCAGTATTCTTGCACAAATTGCACCTTTTCTCCAACTTTGCACTTTTCATCCTTTTTCCACCTAAAACACAACAAAACACCTCAAGTGCACATAATTCTCACATATATCGAATATAAGACACTTGTGCTCATATACGACTACAATATCAATCAAAAAGGTGTTAAATTGGATATTAAAACACGCTTATTTTCACTCTCATCAATGTTCAATCGAGTAGGCATCACTCGATTTATGGAGCTGAAGAGGGAGACGTATTTTCACATCACAGCCGAGGTGTTGTGCACGATGAGAGTTGATCGTGGAGATTGTTGGCATTCGATTGTTTGGTTGATGTGAACCGTTAGGGTTCCATACGTTTCTAACATGCAGTGGAAGCAAGAAAATAAGAAACATATTACCTTTCACTAGAGTATGTTGAAGACGATGAATTCTTGATACCATCCTGTGCAGCCTCACCGTTTTGGGCATATCTCTCTCATCCGATGTTGGATTTGAGTGATCTATACGCCAAAACGATCCTCTCTTCCGTGCTTTCCGTCAGTATATCACATGTTGAATTCTGAGAACTATAAAATTTTATAAATATCATACAAATTGATGGACAGCAGCAACAAACAAACTTCTGGTCTTCTGCTGTATTCCCAAGTCCAATCTCGACGTCGTGTTGGCGACGATCCTCTAGATCTTCTCAATCTGCTGTTCCCTCACCCTCCTCACAATGTTAGGCATGATTAATCTCATAGATTAAGGTTTTCGGATAGCTGAGATGATTTATATATGAGCTACAGCAGGGACCAGGAGGAGAAATTAGAGTTGGGCCTCCATTGGGCTTAAGTATCCAAGCTTAGCCCAAAGCTTATACTTAAGTCCAATAATAATAATATATACCACTAAAATATTATTACTGCACTACCGTTCTAATCCCATAATTACGTTATGGGCTCCTTCTTATTATGAGCCCGACAGTCTCCCCATGTTTAAGATGTACAATGCCCATTAATTAATCAAGTTACTGACAACTCCATTAATTAATATCTCATCCGAGAGTAGTACCACTCAACCTCATTATCATGCCGAAATGAATTCACCTGTAGGGTTTACATGATAATCCTTATGAGCTCCTCAAGGGGACATCATCAACCTGTGTCGGATACGGATTCCTTCTACAATCAACAGCACACCATAGAGACAGCACAGCTTCCCAACTCACCGAGTTTGTTGATTTAATTCATGTAAATCTCATCCATTGATGAATCAAAGAAATACATACTGCCCTACGTGTCGAGGTTATTGTATAAGGATTAAGAGCACGAACATCCATAATAACAGAGATCAAGTTCTCCTATAAGTCAGTATAAGTCGAACGATCTCAAGCGGTCCTGCTCAATACACGCAAAGTGCACTAATGTGATTCTATAGCCAAGACAAGCTAATACCAAACCATACTACAACCATCCCGATAGAGAGTTCCCATCTTTCTCGGTTGTGAGCATCTGTTTATACTTTATAAGGAAACCGATAATATGATCTTCCGCGTATTCTAGCACAATATATTATCTACAGTATAAAATAAGTGCACTATTGCATCAAACATATAAATAAATTATAAGATGCAATCATTTGATAATATGATTCTCATTTCAAATTAATAGTTTAAACATTGTTCATATAAAAGTTAGACTTTTAGTATACAATCCAACAGAGATCACTATCTTCCTTATGGATTGTGGATGCAGATAGGCGGCCAGCTAAAGTTGATGTATGCAAGTGAGTTTAATGAGATGGTCGGATGTCCGATAGATATTTCTGAAGCGGAAAATGAGGATTTCAATGCTGATGAGTTCTAGAGATCTATTTCGGGAAGGCAAGGTGATTACAATACCAATACCGCTAAGGTTACTTTTATTCGCAACCCCGTGATAGCATACATGGATCGGATCCTGAGCAACACGCTTTTTACTCGATCTGAAGGGAGTTGTATACCTAGAGGAGAGCTATACGTGCTATGGTGCATGATGACTGGAGTTCAATTCAATGTGCTTCTTACTTTTTCCTACAGCTGTATAAGTTCTCTACTCACTCCTTCCAGAAGACCAACATATGTGGATTGATTACTTCGATACCAGAGTATTACCGAGTTGATTTGACCAAGTATCGGCTGATCCGAGGAGACCCTGATTTGATTCTGACGTCTTGTGTGAGTATGTGGTTATTCAAAGGACAGATGATATGTGGATGTTCATCCGTGATAAGAATCCGATCTCTTTTAAATTCCCATTGTCACTTGTTGATCTTACTATTATTCAGATCAACAATAACCTGTTGATGGATACCCCGGAGCACAAGGCAATCTCTGACACTTGTATTGGAGAAGGAAATTGGAGGCTTTTAGCTGAGATGCATATCCAGGGTATTTACATTGATGCGGATATGATCTTAGTGGGAGATCCAATAGATTTTGTGGACAATGATGATCAGTAGTAGCAGCCAGCTCATGAGCAGCCGAAGATGGATTTTCCTCTGATGCAGCCGCCACAGCAGTATCAGTACTATGAGCCCCCACCACAGCAGCAGCAGGATTTCTGGTAATCCCAGGATCGCTATTATCATGAGTAGTTCTGGTTGTTGAACGAGCATATCGCCACTCTAAATGCAAACTAGCAAGAGATAAATCGACAGCTGGCATTAGTGAACATGAATTACGTTGTGCTCAACCTCCGATATGATGCTATGGATAGGAGATTGAGAGATCTGAATGAGAATTATGAAGCTTTGGACAGGAAGATCGATACCTTGCAGAGGGATTTCGATGATTGGCGCAATGAAGTGAGTGCTGATGATGCTCCCGAGGAGTAGTGGCGCCAGGTTTTATCTTTGTCCGTTTCTTCTCACCTCCATTCTCTTTTTCATTTTACAAGTTGAGTGTTGTGTGGGTAGTTGAGTATTTGTTTGAGATTCATGTGTGAGTGGTTTGTACTCGAGATTGATTGATGATGTTGAGGATAGAGACATTTGTTAATGTTTGATCGTGTTAGTGATGATGATACTTCTTGATTATGCATGTGTACTTATCTTTTATGCATGTTGATTTTATTGATGATAGGCATATACTGTTATTACTTGTAGTTTATGTTGGCGTTCGATCATTTGGTTAGCGTGAACCGTTAGGGTTTCATGCATTTCTAATCCAGCAGAAGCAATAAATCAGAAACGTATTACCTATCACCAGGGTGTGTTGAAGTTGAACAGCTATAGAGAACAACCTCTTGATCTTCTGCTGTATTCCTAAGTCCAATCCTGACGTCGTGTGGGCTACGATCTTCAGAATCTTCTCAATCTGCTTTCTCTCCTCTCTTTCACGTCTGTAAGCAAATAAAAATTCATGATCCAATCAAATGGCGACACGTGGATTTTCATGATTAAAATATCAATTTTAATATATTATATTTTATTTTGGAATTTAATAAATTAATTCCTAAAATAGATTAATAAATAATTAATAATTAATTAAAAACCCCCCCAACAAATTAAGTGGGTTTAAATTAAGTAAAGCTTGACTCCTAAGTCAAATAAAGCCTGGAAGGTTCCAGAATCATGTCAAATCAAGCAATGACCAATCAAACTGTATTATATATGGAAAGGCCCAAGCCCGCAAAATCAGGTCAAATCTGCCATTGACCAATCAGGTTGTGAGTTATTTATAGGGCATCCTCTGCCTTCACCTATATAAGGGGCCCTTCTCCATTCATTCCAAACACACATAGAGCGATTCTCTACGAAGGTCAAAGACTTCAGAGTTGTCTAAATAATTCTTCTATTCCTTCAACGAGAGTCAACTCAAGAATGGAATACGTCTGGGATTCAGGTTTTAAGCCACCCTGAACAAGCTTTCTTAAGTCAAGTTCTTCGGTGAACGGCCTATAGTCTGGTCTCAGGCGCTAAGTCGCCCAGATTTAAGCCATCTCAAGTTGGTGTTCTTCCAAGAACGACCTATAATCTGGGACTCAGATGCTATACCACCCGAATTTAAGCGTTCATAAGTCAAGTTCTTCAAAGAATGGCCTATAGCCTGGGACTCAGGTGCTAAACCGCCCAGATTTAAGCCTGCTTAAGTAAAAAATGACTTTTAATCTAGTATTAAGGTGCTAAATCACCCGAATTTAAGTGCTCTTAAGCTAAGTACTTCGACGTTCTTCATGAAGTTAACAGTGTTCTAATATATTGAACAACGTTCTTCACTGGAAATCTTCAAGGATCAACGTTGATTAGCATTTTCTCAACACACAATTAATCCCCAAGTATGAAGGATATCAATTGTAGTTTCGAAGGTGACCAAGTTAAATATCGAATCCACAGGACGGATAAATATCACTTTAGTTATTTTCTAGCAATTATGACTATGTTGAGAATCGTAATTTTGGTTTGTAAACTAAGTAATACTTAAAATAGCAATAAAATAACAAGAACAAGAAAATAGTAGTTGTGATCAAATAAGATAATAGGTAGTTTGTCAAGCCATCCAGTTTCATTCGTTAATTCATACTTTCGTGTGTCGATGTCCGACTCTGCCTTGTGGTTTATGGACGCATCACTAGACCATACAAATCTATTCTATAGACACAAATAGATAAGCTTTTGAAACGTGTGAATATCCTCAGAGCAAGACGTATACTTTACCTCCCTTTCTAGGTACTATCATAATCAATTATTTCCCGTGCACTTAGTACTCTAACCCGATTTGATCTCCCTTTTTAGGTACTATAAAGTTATACTCTTTATCCTACTTGTTAACCCGAATTCAATTCAATTAACAAACATTCATATAAGATGGTTCTAATAAAACCTCGGAATTCCTTCACTTAGAATTATAACAATAAACCCTGCTCATTAGTGAACGCACTCAATCAATAACCATGTTATGCATTCAGACTCTACACAACGATTATTGATGCACAAAACAACTATGAGTATGTATTAAAAATGTGCAATCTTATATAAAATAAACCATAAGTAGTGTTGTACGGAGTATACACACGAAATATAAATTAACTCATGAAACCTTCATAACCCTAGAACTACCGAAGTGGCTCTAGCCCATGATTGATCTAAGAACAATCATGGTTAGTTGGACCAATCTTACTTGAATCTCCAGCTGAACCTCTGTCACAGCTCTCCTACTCTCATCTTGTCTCCTCTTATGATTCACGATCTTAAGCTCCTCGCATCGTCGTCGTTTTCTTGATTGCATGAGCCTCCTTTTATACTTGTAATCACGTCTCTAGGGCTTGGAATGGGCTTTTCAAGTGATCCCACATGTTTTGGCCTCAAAAATCCGGATAAGGTAAGTTTTCGCATTTTGGTTCGACCTCGTCAAACAGGTCGAACCACCGGCCACAAGTCGAACCACAGGTCGAACCCTGCTACTGGACACATTCTACACTTGGTTCGACTTCTTGTACAGGTCGAACCCCAGGTCGAACCTCACCACTGGACAATTTCTGCTCCAGGTTCGACCAACTGTCTGGTCGAACCCCAACGTCGTGGTCGAACCCATCTTCTCGCGAACTGGTTCGACCATGATTCGACCTGATGAACAGGTCGAACCCCTTGAGTCGTGGTCGAACCTTCCTTCTGCAACTTTTCAATGCTGGTTCGACCTGTAGGAGAAGTCAAACCCTCCTCCATCAGGTCGAACCCTACTCTTTCCTTGGCGGTTCGCGTGGTCTCAACTTCGTCTCTTCGATTCTTGGCACTTCCACTCCGTTTTTACTATGAAAACCACTTAAATAGCTCCACTAACACCTGATTCATGCTAATTCACAACATGTATAGGTTTTCCACCTATTTCCACCTCAAAACTCTCCAAAACTAGCACAAAACATGGTGCCAAACTTGTGAATTTACATACTCATCAAACGTTTAATTCGAGTAAAGGCTTGACGCCTATGGATTAACGTTATAAATCCACGAAACTGAGTTTGGACAATCTTCATCTGAAGATCCAACTCAACACACTCTAGTCAAAGTCAACGAGTCAACAAAAGTCAACTCAAAGTTAAAGTCAAGCCAAATTGATTCGAGAGAAGAATCAGAGGATTAATTGAGATTGTATCTCGTTTACATTATCTTTTATATTAAATGCGTCTGAAATTATCTTTGTTCACCTTTTTGTGTTTATTTTATTATAAATTTCGCTACAACGTCAAAAGTGGCGCACAAGTTAGGGTTACAGGAAGATGAGATGACTTATTTATGGGCTACAACAGGGACTAGGAGGAAAAATTATAGTCGGGCCTCCATTGGGCTTAAGTATCCAAGTTTATCCCAAAACTTATACTTAAGTCTAATAATAATAATATAGTCCACTAAAATATTATTACTGTACTGCCGCTCCAATCCCATAATTATGTTATGGGCTCCTTCTTATTATGAGCCCGACAGTCTCCCCATGTTTAAGATGTACAATGCCCATTAATTAATTAAGTTACTGACAACTCCATTAATTAATATCTCATCCGAGAGTAGTACCACTCAACCTCATTATCATGCCGGAATTAATCCACTTGCAAGATTTACATGATAATTCTTATGAGCTCCTCAAGGTAATTCTTATGAGCTCCTCAAGAGGACATCATCAACCTATAACAGACACGGATTCCTTCTACAATCAACAACACACCATAGAGATAATACTATTTCCCAACTCATCGAGTTTATTGATTTAATATGTAAATCTCACTCATTGATAAATCAAAAAGATAAATACCACCTTACGTGTCGAGGTTATTGTATAGGGACTAAGAGCACGAACATCCATAATAATAGAGATCAAGTTCTTCTATATAGTCAGTATAAGACGAACGATCTCAGGCGGTCCTGCTCAATACACACAAAGCATACTAATGTGATTCTATAGTTAAGACAAACTAATACCAAATCACACTACAACCATCCAGATTGAGAGTCCCCGTCTATCTCGGTTGTGAGCATCTGTTTATACTTTATAACGAAATCGATAATATGATCTTCTACATGTTGTCGCACAACATATTATCTATAGTATAAAGTAAATGGACTTTTACACAAATCATATAAATAAATTATAATATGCAAAACGTTTGATCATATAATTCTCATTTCAAATAAATTGTTAAAACATTGTTTCATACAAAAGCTTGACTTTTAGTATACAATCTAACAATATCCCACTTATACTAAAAGACTACGCTGCCATATCTGCTGACATGCATCTAATCTTCATTCCTTCTACATGCCCATGGAACGCTTTTGCTAGAAGACTCTTAGTAAAAGGATCAGCTAGGTTATCCTCCAATGCAATCTTAGCGAAAACGACCTCCCCTCTTCTAATGATGTCTCGTATCAGGTAGTACTTGCGCTCAATGTGTTTACTCGCCTTATGGGCTTGTGGTTCCTTCGAGTTTGCTACTGCACCACTATTATCACAATAAATTTTGATCGCTTTAGGCAAACCAAGAATCACATCCAAGTCCATTAAGAAGTTCCTAAGTCATACTGCTTCTTTAGCCGCCTCAGAGGCTGCTACATATCAGCTTCCATGGTAGAGTCCGCAACGCATTTCTGCTTTACACTCCTCCATATTATGGCTCCTTCTCCAAGAGTAAACACATAACCTGAGGTGGATTTACTAGCATCTCTATCTGACTGAAAATCCGAATCAGTATAACCTAAAGGTAATAAAGTATCTGCTCGGTAAACCAGCACATAATCCCTAGTCCTTCGCAAGTACTTTAAAATATGCTTTACCACAGTCCAATGCCCTTATCCTGGATTACTTTGATACCTATTGACCATGCCCACGGCATGACAGATATCCGATCTCGTACATAGCATTGCATACATGAGGCTTCCTTCTGCCGAAGCATAAGGAACCAGCTTCATGTCCTCTATTTCTTGTTATGTCTTTGGTCACATTTCCTTAGATAGAGGTATTCCATGTCTGAAGGGTAGAAAACCTTTCTTGGAATCTTGCATGCTAAAACGAGCCAGGATTGTATCAATGTATGAAGCTTGGGATAAGCACAACATTCTTTTCTTGCGATCCCTTATTAATTTGATCCCTAGAATGTGTCCGGCTTCTCCTAAGTCCTTCATTTCAAACTGCTTTGAAAGCCATACCCTTACGCCCGACAATACCTTTACATTATTTCCAATGAGAAGAATATCATCCACGTAGAGTACAAGAAATACCACTATATTTCTGTCACACTTTTTGTACGCACATGATTCATCCGGTCATTGAATAAATCCATATGACTGGATTACTTCATCAAAAAGGATGTTCCATGATCTTGAAGCTTGTTTCAATCCATAAATGGACCTATCAAGCTTACACACAAGATGCTCTTCGCCCTTTGCAATGAATCTATCTGGTTGCTTCATATATATGTTTTCCTCAAGACTTCCATTCAGGAAAGTTGTCTTGTCCATTTGCCATACCTCATAATCCATATGAGCAGCAACAGATAAAAGAATCCGGATTGACTTAAGCATGGCCACAGGCGAGAAGGTTTCCTCATAATCGACTCCTTCTTTCTAAGTATATCCTTTAGCAACAAGTCTTGCTTTAAAGGTTTCCACCTTACCATCATGGCCACAGGCGAGAAGGTTTCCTCATAATCGATTCCTTCTTTTTGAGTATATTCTTTAGCGACAAGCCTTGCTTTAAAGGTTTCCACCTTACCGTCAGATTCTCTTTTTCTTTTATAGACCCACTTGCATCCAATGACTTTTACACCATCAGGTGGTTCTACAAGCCCCAGACTTGATTAGAATACATGGATTCTATTTCATATTTCATTGCCTTTTGCCATGATTGAGCATCTTTATCTTGCAGTGCTTCGTCATAATTTCATGGGTTGATTTCATGTTCACCAGGGACCAAGTCTGATGACTCTCCCAATCCCATGAATCTATCGGGTTGTCTCACAACCTTCCCACTACGACGAGGCTCTATAGGCAATTGTGTATCAGGTGTGATACGTGGTGCAGCGTCCTGTGGTATATCCTCTTGTACAGTTGGTATTATGTTTGGTGTTTTCCCTCTTACTTCTTCTAGAATAATTTTACTCATGGGTTTGTGATTCGTTACATAATCCTCTTCCAAAAATGTAGCGTTTGTGCTAACGATCACTTTTTGGTCTTTAGAACAATAAAACATACCACCCCTCATTCTTTTAGGATACCCTATAAACAGACAAACATCCGTACGTGATTCTAACTTATCAGCATCCGCCTTCAACACATGTGTCAGAGCACCCCAAATCCGAAAGTGTTTGAGACTAGGCTTTCGCTTGGTCCACAATTCGATGGGTGTGGAAGCTACTGATTTAGAAGATACTAAATTCAGGATGTAAGCCGCTGTATCTAAGGCATATCTCCAAAATGAAATTGGTAATTCCAAATAACTCATCATTGATCTTACCATTTCTATAAGAGTCATATTTTTTATTTCCGCTACACCATTCTGCTGGGGTGTGCCCGGTGCAGACAATTGAGATTCAATCCCTTCTTCTGATAAATAATTCCTAAACTCTCCCAAGAGGTATTCACCACCACGATCAGATCGTAGTGTCTTGATACATTTTCCAAGTTGCTTCTCCGCATCAGCCTTGTACTCTTTGAATTTATCAAAGCACTAAGACTTGCGGCACATCAAATAAATGTATCCGTATCTAGAATAATCGTCAATGAAGGTGATAAAGTATTCATAACCCCCTCTTGCCTGGATAGACATAGGTCCACATAAATCAAAATGAACCAATTCCAACAGATCATTGGCTCTATACCCCTTTGCCTTAAAAGGCCTTTTGGTCATCTTTCCTTCCAAGCAGGATTCGCAGGTTGGATAATTTTCCACTACTAATGAACTCAGAGGTCCATCAGCAATCAACCTTTGAATCCTACTCAAGTTAATATGACCTAGCATTAGATGCCAAAGATATGTTTGATTCATTTTCGAAGGTTCTTTTCTCTTATTGGTAGATGAATTATTCAATTCAATTTGTTGCTCTGTGGGAGAAATTGGATTAAGAGTATACTCCCTCTGTCCCGTTTCAATATTTACGTTTCTATTTTGCGCGTCTCATTTCAGTATTTATGTTTTTCTTTTTGGAATATGGGACCCACCTAAAACAATTAATATATCATCCAACACTAATACACCTACCGACTTTACATTAAATATTATATCTTTTCACCTACTATCTATTAAAATATTATACTCCTTCATCAATGTGCAAAATATAAACGTAAACATTGAAACAGGACGGAGGGAGTGCAAATTATCTATCAATGCACCATCACAAATAATAATTCCATTCTTTCTTAAAACAACTTTGTCATTAAAAGAAACAGAATATCCATCTATAAATAATTTAGAAACCGAAATTAAATTCTTTCTAAAATGAGGTACATAAAGACAATTCCTCAAAATAAGAGTTTTATTCTTATTGAAAAATAAATAGACGTCTCCCACTACAACAACCGCTACCCTTGTAGCATTTCCCATGAGTATGGTAATCTTCCCATTACTAAGCTGTCGGGTTCGATGGAACCCCTGCAAAGAATTGCAGACGTGGTCAGTGACTTCTGTATCTATACACCAAGTGTTAGCAGATACAACCACTAAACACGATTCAACAACTAGTATAAAAGACTTACCATTCATGTTGCCCTTCAGAAGAGGGCAGTCAGCCTTGTAATGTTCCGGCTGCTTGCATTTGAAGCACTTGCCTTTAGGCTTCTTGACTGCACCACTCTTTGCCTTCACTTGGTTCACCGGTACTGAATTTTCTTGCTTCTTCTTATCCCTACTGCCTCTCGGCCTTGGACGAGCAGCATTTTCAGCAACATGAACTTGAGGAGCTCGACAAAATAGCCCTTCCGCCGCCACAAGTTCTGTCAGAAGCTTCGCCAATGAGTACAAACATTTGTTCATACCGTAGTTCAGATAAAACTGCTCAAAACTCCTAGGCAAGCTTTGGAGTGTGATATCGACTTGGGTTTCCCCATTGATTTCAGCTCCAAGGACCTCCAACTCATTGAGCTGGCCCATCATTCTAAAAACATGCTCCCTTTTGGGAGTGCCCTCAGCCATTTTGGTATTCATCAGCACAGCCATGGCCTCCGACCTAGCAGGATGACTTTGGTGCTCGAAGAGTTCCCTAAGATTCTGCATCATATCATAGGCAGAGTTCATAGCTTGATGTTGATGCTAAAGCACACTTGATATTGAAGCCAATATATAGCACTTAGCCATCCTATCAGCTTTGGTTCACCTATTATAAGCAGCTCTTTCTTCTTTAGTAGAGTCATTAGTAGGTTCCGCAGGACATTCCTCAATGAGTACAAAGATATAATCTTCGGCAGTTAAAACAATGTCCATGTTTCATTTCCAGTCAACATAATTAGTGCCAGTAAGTTTGTGTTCTTTAAGTATAACAGAAAGTGAGTTGAGTGTCATTTGAAAATCCTGAGAATCATAAATAATAAATAGATCAAACACTTCGAATTTATCAATTTATATTGATTCTCTCAAAACAATATAAAATAAAATTCACTAACATCTCAAGCACCGTGAATTTGCATGCCACGTTAGGATGGACGTATACAAACCCGAACATTTACAAGAAAAGATTTTACCCATTAATTTCATTTAACAACCTAACTTTATGACAAAATAATTAATAGTCGGTCCTTTTTAGCAATGTAAATAACAGCAGTGACTCCGCTGGGGATGATACATATTACTTACACCTAAGTGTACACCATTATTTGATTCCAAGTCCGCTACCCAAGCTTGTATGCCTTGCTGTTAGAGAAGTACACACACGCTCAGATATCTTCCTATAACCATCATAAAGAAGTTTGTAATAGTGATCCGTGAATAAACTCATCCGTTAGGGAGGAAGGCACTATAGCCAACATGCAAGTTTATTCACATCACTTACAAACTAATAATGGAGGCCACGGGAAATATTTACCAATTCCCTCCCACTTAGTTATTTAACACCGAGGGTTTTTACATGCATATAATATTCAAATATAATACACAACTTAGCATGCTTCTATTAATGGCAGTAAATCAAATAGAACATGCATCCACATATATAACAATAATAGACAATTAATCAATTAATGAAGTTATATAATTTTGGCAAATTCGATTGTTCGCCGCCAAGCATAAAATTGAGCAAGTGCGACTATGCGGGGTTCGACCTCGCTGCAGGTCTGAACTCGACTCGAGCAGCATCCATTACTTGAACTCGAGTCGAGCAGAATCTGCTTCTGCACTTCATTTGCCGCAACTAGGACTCGAGTTGAGCCATCTACTAGCCATTTGCTTGATTCGAGTGCAAGCTAAGCAACGCGAGCCCTAACTTGCGCGTCATGACATCCCGTTGCCCCTCCTACACCATCGCCGGCCAGGGCTGGATTCGATCACCACCTCTAACTGGTGGACCTGTGATGGGCATTTTCTCAACACACAATTTTAATCCCCAAGTATGAAGGATATCAATTGTAGCTTCGAAAGTGACCAAGTTAAATATCGAATCCACGGGACGGATAAATATCACTTTAGTTATTTTCTAGCAATTATGACTATGTTGAGAATTGTAATTGTTGGTTTTGTAAACTAAGTAACAATTAAAATAAAAAATAAATAACAAGAACAAGAAAATAGTAGTTGTGATCAAATAAGATGATAGGTAGTTCGTCAAGCCATCCAGTTTCATTCGTTAATTCATACTTTCGTGTGTCGATATCCGACTCTGCCTTGTGGTTTATGGACACGTCGCTATACCATGCAAATCTATTCTATAGACACAAATAGATAAGCTTTTGACACGTGTAAGTATCCTCAGAGCAAGACATATCCTTTACCTCCCTTTCTAGGTACTATCATAATTAATTATTTCCCGTACACTTAGTACTCTAACCCGATTTGATCTCCCTTTTTAGGTACTATAAAGTTATACTCTTAATCCTACTTGTTAACCCGAATTCAATTCAATTAACAAACATTCATATAAGACGGTTCTAATAAAACCTCGGAATCCCTTCACTTAGAATTAAAACAATAAATCCTGCTCATTAGTGAACACACTCAACCAATAATCATGTATGTATTCAGACTCTACACAACGATTATTGATGCACAAAACAGCTATGAGTATGGATTAAAAACGTGCAATCTTATATAAAATAAACCACAAGTAGTGTTGTACGGAGTATACACACGAAATACAAATCAACTCATGAAACCTTCATAACCCTAGAACTACCGAAGTGGCTCTAGCCCATGACTGATCTAGGAACAATCATGGTTAGTTGGACCAATCTTACTTGAATCTCAAGCTGAACCTCTGTCACAGCTCTCCTACTCTCCTCTTGTAATGTGTGGTTGATGATGATCCCTTTCTTCCTTCTTTTCGTGATGCTTCCTTGACTGCATGAGCCTCCTTTTATACTTGTAATCACGTCTCAAGGGCTTGAAATGGGCTTTTCAAGTGATCCCACGTGTTTTGGCCTCAAAAATCCGGATAAGGTAAGTTCCCGCACATCGGTTCGACCTCGTCAAACAAGACGAACCACTGGCCGCAGGTCGAACCATAGGTCGAACCCACCTACTAGAAGTACTCTGCACTTGGTTCGACCTCTTGTACAGGTCGAACCTCTCCCTCTTTGGTCGAACCACAGGTCGAACCTTACCACTGGACAATTTCTGCTCCTGGTTCGACCAACCGTCAGGTCGAACCCCAACGTCGTGGTTGAACCCATCTTCTCGCGAACTGGTTCGACCTGATGAACAAGTCGAACCCCTTGAGTCGTGGTCGAACCCTCCTTCTGCACACTTTGCAATGCTGGTTCGACCTGTAGGAGTGGTCGAACCCTCCTCCATCAGGTCGAACCACCTCTCTCCTTGGCGGTTCGCGTGGTCTCGACTTCGTCTCTTCGATTCTTGGTACTTCCACTCTGATTTTGCTATGAAAACCACTTAAATAGCTCCACTAACACCTGATTCATGCTAATTCACAATATATATAGGTTTTCCACCTATTTCTACCTCAAAACTCTCCAAAACTAGCACAAAATATGGTGCCAAACTTGTGAATTTACACACTCATCAAACCCCCAAACTTACATGTTACTCGTCCCGAGGCAACCAAATCAAACCACAGGAGTCATGTATAATTCACAAAGATCAAATACAACACATACCACATATGCAACTTTATTAAATCAAACAAGTATTAATTTCTTCATATATATCATTCGTACAAAACCAACCCAATCACACACCATTCGGAGTACTAAGTAATCTAGCTCACAAGATAAGTATTTACTCTCTTTCACTCAAGTGCATAAGGCACTATATAGGTTAATATAAACACTCATATCAATCTATATTCACGCGTAACCATAAGCTTGGCAAAGGTCTCAAAAATCAACTTATAATCAACTCTTCACTAGGATCACAAAGGACTTGTTTTTTGGTTGTAATGTTAGCTCTTTGGAAAAATGTAGGAAATTTTAGGTAAAGTGACTTAAGACACTAGTAGAGAGTTACCTTGGAGGTTTTTGATTTCTTCTTCTTACAGCAAGTTCTCCTCCAATGTCATCTCTTGAACTTGTAAAATTCTTGAATTTTCCTTCATTTCATGGCATCAACATCATCTTTTCGTTGGACAACTCGGGTACCAATTTTAGGCACTACCCTTCTTCTCATGTATAGGCCATCAGCTGCTAAACTTCACGCATCATGTATAAAAACAATCGGGGTACCAGTTTTGGGCACTACCCCTAAACAAGATTTAACCATATTCTTTTCATCCAACCATGTTCTATCTTCCTTTTTCCACTTGCAACACATACTCACCTCAACTCTCTCTACCAGTGAATAGGTTAATCAAAGCTCAAGTAAAGGTTTATAAGGTTATTTACTTCGGCTACCAAAAAAAAAGTTTAACGGCTCAACAGGGCATCCAAAGGTTAATAAGATCATTAGGAAGGACAAAATTTGGCTAAATAACTTAATCACAAAATAATGGCCTAAGATCATGTCCTAGCAATTTATCAATCATAAGTCTCACACAAGACTACAAGCCAAGTTCTAGAATATGTTCATATGAATGATCCTCTCAAGAATAAAATAATCATGATCAAGCATGATTATCAAGGCTCAAATCCTCACATAGGTAAATAGAATCCTAAGTACTCCTCATAGCACATAATTAAAGATCAATTTCACAAGAACTCTATATACTTATCAAATTAAACATGCTTTTTATCAATAGAAATTAACACATGACATATGAATGCACAAAATCAATAAGCTCATAAACCAAATCAAATCATACAAGCTTCTCTACAGCCAACTCATGCATCATAGAAGGATGGAATTAAGAACACATTTTCCTGGCTTGGTTCGACCTTGATTCGACCGGTGGAAGAGATCGAATCAACTTCATCGTGGTCGAATCAACATTCTGAAAACCTTCTCCTTCGGTTCGGCTTGGGTTCGACCTACTGGAACAGGTCGAACCATATCGGCTTAAGTCGAACCACCATTCTGTAGGTTTTATGTCACTGGTTCGACCTTGGTTCGACTTATTAATCTGGTCAAACCAAGAACGTCGTGGTCGAACCGCACTTCTGAAATTCTGCTATCACTGGTTCGACCTTGGTTCGACCTGTTGATCTGGTCGAACCATCTTGCATGAGGTCGAACCACCTCTCTGGATAACTTTTACACCACGGTTAGACTTCTTCAGCTCGGTTCGACCTCCTTGCACTGGTCGAACCTACCCTGGCTTTGGTCGAACCACCCTTCTAAGCTTCCAAACTGAGTGTTCTTCAATCCCTACACACTTCAAACTTCAATACGAATCATTAGGTACCAACTAGAGCACAACTTTATCAAAAATTATTCCATAAAATATTATTAATGAGTAACTCCGTAAAAGAAAACATAACCAAAACCCACTAAACATTAGGCAAGTTGTAAAAAATCATCACATCAAAATCGATTAAAATTTTAAATATGGCGCAAAAACCAACTCCCCTAACAAACATCACAAAGAAAAGATTATACTATCGGTGCTTATTGAGGTAAGTACATCACACCACCCCAAACTTAGTAGAAACTATAGTTGAAACTAAGTTTGCAAAGAAATATAATTACCGATAAGTAAGCACTTCAAATATAAAAATTTCTTACACACATGAATGAAATAAAACAATAAAACGGGAGGAAAAGCCCCAACAGGCGCTCATGTTTAACGTCGGAGAGTCACGATGGATTACCGCTTAGAAGACTACTTGATCAGAGGATGATCATGTCGCATCCTCACCTTCCAATACTTTTCCCCCCTCTTATCTTCCACACTTTCCACCTTACCATTCTTATGCACCATACGATCAGTAAAATCTCCTATCTCAAAATTTCTCTTCTCATTCCTGTCAATCTTCCACTCAATTTTGGAATAACTCCTATCTCCATTAAGATCAAAGTCAGTATAAGAACGAGAACAAGGATTTTCAAATTTGTTGGTATCCGGTGGTAAGTTAGGAGGCTTCAAGTTGGCATCATCTTCTCTTCCTTTGCCTACAGTCAGCACGACACCTTTCTCGCTCACAAAAATATGATCATTAGAATTACCTTCATCCCATGGCCGTGTAGACTCCTCCGGGTCAATCTTCCTCTTGAATTCCGAATCACCTGATGGATCTTTTTCATAGTCACCAAGATAAGCATACGTCAAGTGTTCCGGTAACGGTTTCAGCTCCTCTTTCTTTTCTTCCATCGGAGTGCTCTCTCTCTCCAACGGCAAGTACTTCCTAGATCCTTTCGCTTCTTCAGCCTTAGCTTTCTCCAATGCATACCTAGCATCACCCAAAGCAAGTAAGTTCTCAAGATAATCAATACAATCCTCATTAGAGAGTCCGTCAAGCTCCATAGTGGGATAAGTAAGAGACACCATCAAACATGTCTCAAGAGGATCCTTAGACAGGATCAGAGACATATCCTCCTTCACAATCTCCTCCACCACGTCAATACTATAACACTGAGACTCCATGGGCATCTTCATTGCTTTGTCCAAGTTGAAAAGAACTTCTTCCTTGTCCATCCGCAATCTAAGCTCTCATTTCTGAACATCAATCATAGCTCCAGCAGTAGCAAGGAATGGTCTCCCCAAGATTAAAGGGATATTATCCTTGTCTTCTTCCATCTCTAGCACAAGAAAGTCCACAGGAAAGACTAGCTTCTCCACTTTGACGAGAACGTCTTCAATTATACCTTTTGGAAACGTCATCGACCTGTCCGCCAATTGGAGAACCACTGTTGTAGGGGTCAACTCCCCCAAACCAAGCCTCTGAAAGATAAACAACGGCATCAAATTGATGCTTGCCCCTAGATCGCACAAAGCTCGCCGTGCCAGCCCCTTTCCGATTTCACATAGAATAGTGAAGCTCCCCGGATCCTTCATCTTTTGCGGCGCTTCCTTTGGATGACTGAGCTGTAATTCTCAGATAAATTCACCATTTCCATTCCAGTTAAGCTCCATTTCTTCAACAATATGTCTTTAAGAAATCGGGCATAGTACGACATCTCCATGATTGCCTCTGAGAAAGGAATGCTCAAGCTTATCTTGTTCATTGTCTCTGAAAACTTCTTGAACTTCTCTTCCAATCCCTTCTTCATAAACCTGTAAGGAAACGGTGGAGGTATCTTTGTTTTGGGAATCCCCCATTCATCACGATCAACCTTCTCCGCTTTCTCCTTTTTGGCTCTCAATCGCTTGGCTCTCTCCAACTTTTTTCTCAGCTATCATGTCTGTACTTTGCTCATTTCGAACCACTGGAGTAGCATCAACATCATCGAGAGTGTTCGGAGTAGCAACAGGCAATTTCTGGTGGGGTTCGACCAGGGTTCGACCTGTGGAACAGGTCGAACCAGACACGTACTGGTCGAACCTACCTTCTGGACAACGGCTCTCTTTTTGAAATTGAGGTTCGACCTGGGTTCAACCAGTGCTATAGGTCGAACCACTGCCCCCTTGGTCGAACTGCCTCACTGTATAGTTTCTATCCTCCGGTTCGACCTGGGTTTGACCTGCTGGGTTGGTCGAACCATTACGATCGTGGTCGAACCGTTGCTGCGACAAAACAGGGTGCTCCGGATGAAAAGGTTCGACTATGGTTCGACCTGTATGCCAGGTCGAACCCTCTGGGTGTTGGTCAAACCGAGGATTTTTAAAAATAGAGTGCTCTGCATGATGAGGTTCGACCATGGTTCGACCTGAATGCCAGGTCGAACCTTCTGGGTGTTGGTCGAACCGAGGATTAGTCATGTCCAAATTTGATCCCGGCCTCATCGGTCCCTCGTACTGCGTTCCCGACCTCAATGTGATGGCATTGCAGGACCTTGGATTCTCAATACTTTAAGACGGGAACTTCCCCTTCTCAAGAGTTTGAGTAAGCTTGTTAACACTTCCTGCCATCTCCCCCATCAGCAATGTAAGGTCCTTTACCTGCTTAGATATAACCTCATGGTTTGCATCGATTTTCTTTTCAAGTTTGGCCTCAAGGCGGTTCACTCTTTCATCATTCTTGGCCATATACCTGTTCACAGTATCCTCAAAACCCAGTTTCCCTTCTTCCACCTTAGCACCCGGATCAACACCCATCGGAGGTTGAATCGTATTATTTGGATTGCTCCATGAGAACTCCGGCCTCCTAGGCTGTTGATAACCACCTGGGAGACCACGATTATTAAAGTTTTCTTGATAGTTCCCTTGGTAGTTCTGGTTTCCTTGATCTAGATACCTAGTCACTTGAATACTTTGACCCATGGCATAGTGTGCCTCTTCCAACTCCTCTTGGATTGGTCCATCATTCTTCAACTCCTGCTGCATGATTGGTACGCGCTGAGATAATTTGCTGATTTAATTCTGTTGGGATTCAAGTAGCTTGTTGATATTGGACAAGTTAGAGACGATCTCATTCTCTCTACTTGTTTTCACCATTGCTTGTTCAACCTTAACTACCTTC
The DNA here is from genome assembly GCA_023678885.1 of Pogostemon cablin. Classification (NCBI taxonomy): domain Eukaryota; kingdom Viridiplantae; phylum Streptophyta; class Magnoliopsida; order Lamiales; family Lamiaceae; genus Pogostemon; species Pogostemon cablin. The sequence continues at coordinate 25,338,089 of CM042961.1, read as the reverse complement.
CCAAAGACATAAGTACCTCTAATTCTATCAGTTGACCAATCCCTCGAATTCATCGAAATATCTTCAAACAACTTTTCAGCCTCTACGGATGACTTTGTAAGCAATGCTCTATTAGAAGAAACATCCAATAACACTCGTGAATCACAGTCCAATCCATTGTAGAATATACTGATATATTGAGCTTTAGATAGCCCATGTTGAGGACACTTCCTAAGCATGTCCTTGAATCTATCCCATGCTTCATGAAATTTTTCACCTCCACCCATAGCAAATTGGTTAATGTATTGCTTCATCTTAAACACCTTTGAAGGTGGCATGTACCTCTCCAAGAACCTTAACTGCAGTTGCTCCCAAGTGGTGCACTCAGCTGCGTTGATAGTGTTGTACCAATCTCTCGCCTTTTTAGTAAGAGAGAATTTGAACAAAAGGATCTTCCTAGCATCTTCATGTTCTCCTGCGTCTTTTTGAGTACTTGCATAGCCCAAGAACTTGTTCAGATGCTGCTGCGGATCCTCAAAAGACCCTCCTGAAAAGGAGTTCCTTTCTATCATGCTAATAAGAGCGGGATGAAGATTGAAAGTTGAATTAGTTCCCCTCGCTCCTAGAAGCCCAATATTTCCAGCCCCATTGTTTCTGAAAACCTCTCGGATGGCTAGATTATCCGGATTCACTGCCATGTTGACTGTTCTTACTCCCGAATTAACTTCAGTTGTAGCTTCAATCGTCTGCGAATTCTGCTCGTCAACTTCAACTCCAAAATTCAGAGCTTCAGTTGGATCAATAGTCTTTGCCTTGCTCTTCTTCTTCTTCTTCTTTCTTGACGATGCTCCGATTTCAGGATTATAAGGTTCAAGTTCACCTTTCTTTGATCTCGTGAGCATGTGATGAGTGTGTAAATTCACAAGTTTGGCACAATGTTTTGTGCTAGTTTTGGAGAGTTTTGATGTGGAAATAGGTGGAAAACTTATATATATTGTGAATTAGCATGAATCAGGTGTTAGTGGAGCTATTTGAGTGTTTTCTTAGCAAAAACGGAGTGAAAGAGCCAAGAATCGAAGAGACGGAGTCGAAGCCACGCGAACCGCCCAAGAAGTAGGTGGGTTCGACCTGGCTGGAGGAGGGTTCGACCTCTCCAGCAGGTCGAACCAACGTTGCTAGACGTACAGAGATTGATTCGACCACGACTCGGCTGGTTCGACCTGGCCATCAGGTCGAACCGTGGTCGAACTAATTTGTAATAAGGAGGATTCGACCATGACATTTGGGTTCGACTTGCCAGTTGGTCGAATCGGGAGTGGGAGTTGTCCAGTACTGAGGTTCGACCTGGGGTTCGACCAAGGCCTAAGTGGTTCGACCTGTCTAGAAGGTCGAACCTGTGCAGAATTCTTCTAGTAGCGGGGTTCGACCTGGGGTTCGACCTGTGGCTAGGGGTTCGACCTGCTTGACGTGGTCGAACCTGTGTGCGAGAACTTACCTTATCCAGATTTTCGAGGCCAAAACGCGTGAGATCACTTAGAAAGCTCATTCCAAGCCCTAGAGACGTGATTACAAGTATAAAAGGAGGCTCATACAGAGAATAAAGAGAGCTTTTGATCGTTAATCGTAGGAGAGACAAGAGTAGAGGTAGTGATCCATCCGGAGGGCTGTAACAGAGGTTCGCTGAAGGTTCAAGTAAGAATGATCAATCTAACCATGATTGTTCCTAGATCAATCATGGGCTAGAACCACCTTGGTAGTTCTAGGGTTATGAAAGTTTCATGATGTAATTCGTGTTTCGTGTGTAAAACTCCATACAACACTACCTGTGGTTTGTTTTATATAAGATTGCATATTTAATCCATACTCATAGTCATTTTGTGCATCAATGATCGTTGTGTAGAGTCTGAATACATAACATGGTTATTGATTGAGTGCGTTCACTACTGAGCAGGGTTTATTGTTATAATTCTAAGTGAAGGGATTCCGAAGTACTATTAGAACTGTTTTATATGAATATTCATGAATTGAATTGAATTCGGGTTGATGAATAGGATGAAGAGTATAACTTTATAGTACCTAAAAAGGGAGATCAAATCGGGTTAGATTCTAGACGTAGAAGATAATTGATTATGATAGTACCTAGAAAGGGGGGTGAAGCATATCTCTTGCTCCGATTTTATTCACACGTTTCAAGCGCATATTTACTTATGTCTATAGAGTAAACTTGCATGGTCTAGTGATGCGTCCACAAACCACAGGGCAGAGTCGGACACCATCACATGAAAATACGAATTGCTAGTGAAACTGGATGACCCGACGAACTACCTATCATTCTTATTGATCACAACTCACTTTTCTCTACTCTTGCTATTTCTTTTGTTATTTAGATTAGAAGTTATTATCCATTAAACCTTTACAATTACCAACATAGTCTAAAATATACTAGAAGATAACAAAATTGATATTTATCCGTCCCGTGGGTTCGATATTGTAACTTGGTCATCTTCGCGACTACAATTGATATCCTTATACTTGAGGATTAATTTGTGTGTTGAGAAAACCCCTAACAAGTTCTTGGCGCCGTTGCCGGGGACGGCGTAAACTATCTTTTTTGTATTATTTCTAGTTTATTAGGACTATTTACCTTGTTTTGTTGTTTTCTTTCTTATTCGTTTTAGGTGTATACTCACAAGCTCAAAGAAAGGTAATCTTGAACCGTATAATCCTGAGATTGGAGCATCATCATGAAAGAAGAAGAAGAAGAAGAGGAGCAAGGCAAAGACAATAGACCCAACTGAAGCTCTGAATTTTGAGTTGAGGTTGACGAGCAGATTTCGCAAGCGATTGAGGCTACAACTGAAGTTAATTTGGAGGTAGAAACAGTCAACATGGCAGCAAATCCGAATAATCTAGCTATCCGAGAGGTTTTCAGAAATAATGGGGCTGGAAATTATGAGCTTTTAGGAGCTAGGGGAACTAACACAGCGTTCGATCTTCATCCCGCTCTTATTAGCATGATAGAAAGAAACTCCTTTTCAGGAGGGTCTTTCGAGGATCCGCAGCAGCATCTGAACAAGTTCTTGGGCTATGCAAGTACTCAAAAAGACGTAGGAGAACATGAAGATGCTAGGAAGATCATTTTGTTCAAATTCTCGCTTACTGAAAAGGCGAGGGATTGGTACGATACTATTAATGCAGCTGAGTGCACCACGTGGGAGCAATTGAAGTTAAGGTTCTTGGAGAGGTATATGCCACCTTCGAAGGTGTTTAAGATGAAGCAAGATATTAACCAATTTGCTATCAGTGGAGGTGAGAAATTTCATGAAGCGTGGGATAGATTCAAGGACATGCTCAGGAAGTGTCCTCAACATGGGTTATCTAAAGCCCAATATATCAGTATATTCTATAACGGATTGGACTGTGAATCAAGAGTGCTACTTGATGCTTCTTCTAATGGAGCATTGCTTACAAAGTCATCCGTTGAGGCCGAGAGATTGTTTGAAGACATATCGATGAATTCGAGGGATTGGCCTACTGATAGAGTTAGAGGTACGTATGTTCTTGGAAAGGTAGCTCAGGTTGAACAAGCAATGGTGAAAACTAAGAGAGAGGATGAAATCATTTCGAGCTTGTCCAATATCAACAAGCTACTTGAGTCTCAACAGAAGCAGATCAGCGAGATATCCCAACGAGTGCCAATCATGCAGCAAGAGATGATGAATAATGGAACCATCCAAGACGAATTGGAGGAATCAAATTATGCCATGGGTCAAAGTATTCAAGGAACGAGGTACCCAAATCAAGGAAACTGAACTACCAAGGGAACTATCAAGGGAACTTTAATAATCGTGGTCCATCTGGTAGTTATCAACAGCAACCAAGGAGGCCTGAATTTTCATGGAGCAATACGAACAATGCCGTGCAACTTCCGATGGGTGTTGATCCGGGAGAAAAGGTGGAAGAAGGGAAGCCTGGTTTCGAGGATACTGTGAACCGGTACATGGTAAAGAATGATGAAAGAGTGAACCACCTTGAGGCAAAGCTTGAGAAAAAGATTGATGATCACCACAGAGATTTGTCCACTCAAGTGAAAGATCTCACATTGTTGATGGGTACAATTGCAGAGAATGTAAACACATTGACTCAAACTGTAGGAAAAGGAAAGTTTCCGTCTCAGAGTATAGAGAATCCAAAGTCGTGTAATGCCATCACACTGAGGTCGGGAACGCAGTACGAGGGACCGATGAGGCCGGAATCAAAGTTGGAATTTTTTAAGCCTCGGTTCGACCATCACGCAGAGGGTTCGACTAACTTTTCAGGTCGAACCCAGGTCGAACCTCATCGGCCAGAGCACTCTGTTTCGACACAGGAGCGGTTCGACCAACACGCAGAGGGTTCAACCAACTTTTCAGGTCGAACCCAGGTCGAACCTCATCGGCCAGAGCACTCTGTTTCGACACAGGAGCGGTTCGACCAACACGCAGAGGGTTCAACCAACTTTTCAGGTCGAACCCAGGTCGAACCTCATCGGCCAAAGCACTCTGTTTCGACACAGGAGCGGTTCGACCAACACGCAGAGGGTTCGACCAACTTTTCAGGTCGAACCCAGGTCGAACCTCATCGGCCAGAGCACTCTGTTTCGACACAGGAGCGGTTCGACCAACACGCAGAGGGTTCAACCAACTTTTCAGGTCGAACCCAGGTCGAACCTCATCGGCCAAAGCACTCTGTTTCGACACAGGAGCGGTTCGACCAACACGCAGAGGGTTCGACCAACTTTTCAGGTCGAACCCAGGTCGAACCTCATCGGCCAGAGCACTCTGTTTTGACGCAGGAACGGTTCGACCACGATCAAAAGGGTTCGACCAACTCTTCAGGTCAAACCCAGGTCGAACCGAAGGATAGAGATTATACAGTGAAGTGGTTTGACCAAAGGGGCAGTGGTTCGACCTCAATGCTGGTCGAACCCAAGTCGAACCTCCGGAGCGGAATGAGATCAGTCTTCCAGGAGAGAGGTTCGACCAATACAGTCCTGGTTCGACCTCTCAGCCTGGTCGAACCCCAGTCGAACCTCGCCGAGATGTTTTGTTTGATGCACCTGTTGTTCCTTTTAATGTTGATGCAACTCCAGTGGTACGGAATGAGCAAAGTACAGACATAATAGCTGAGAAAAAATGGGAAAGAGCTAAGCGATTAAGAGCCGAAAAGGAGAAAGCGGAGAAGGTTGATCGTGATGAATGGGGGATTCCCAAAAAAAAGATACCTCCACCGTTTTCCTACAAGCTAGTGAAGAAGGGGTTGGAAGAAAAGTTCAAGAAGTTTTCAGAGATAATGAACAAGATAAGCTTGAACATCCCTTTTTCAGAGGCAATCATGGAGATGCCATATTATTCTCGATTCCTTAAAGACATATTGATGAAGAAGCGAAGCTTAACCGGAGTGGAAACGGTAAACTTATCTGAGAATTGTAGCTCAATTATTCAAAAGAAGTTGCCACCAAAGATGAAAGATCCGGGGAGCTTTACTATTCTATGTGAGATCGGGAAGGGGCCAGCACGGCGAGCTTTGTGCGATCTAGGGGCAAGCATCAATTTGATGCCGTTGTCCATCTTTCAGAAGCTTGGTTTGGGGGAGATAATCCCGACAACTGTTGCTCTCCAATTGGCAGATAGATCCATGACGTTTCCGAAAGGTATAGTTGAAGATGTTCTAGTGAAGGTGGAGAAGCTAGTCTTTCCTGTGCATTTCCTTGTATTAGAAATGGATGATGACAAGGATAATGTTCCTTTAATCTTGGGGAGGCCATTCCTTGCTACAGCTGGAGTTATGATAGATGTTCGGAAGGGAGAACTGAAGTTGAGAATGGACAAAGAAGTACTTTTCAACGTGGACAAAGCAATGAAGATGCCAATGGAGTCCCAATGTTATATATTGACGTGGTGGAGGGGATTGTGAAGGAGGATATGTCTCTGATCTTGTCAAAGGATCCTCTTGAGACATGTTTGATGGAGTCTCTTACTTATCCCACTACGGAGCATGACGGACTTTCTAACGAGGTATGTATTGAATTTCTTGAAAACTTACTTGCTTTGGGTGATGACAGGTTTGCTTTGGAAAGAAATAAAGTGGAAGAAGTCAAATGGACCAGGAAGTACTTGCCTTTGGATAACGAAAACACTCCAGTGGAGAAAAGGAAAGAGGAGTTGAAACCATTGCCGGACCACTTAAAGTATGCTTTTCTTGGAGATAATGCACAATATCCGGTAATTGTATCTTCTTCCCTTAATGATGATCAACTTGAGGAGTTATTAGATGTCTTGAGGAAGTACAAGTCTGCAATAGGGTAGTCACTTGATGATTTGAAAGGTATTAGTCCTTCGTATTGTATGCATCGGATTAGGTTGTTGGATGAAGCCAAGGCTAGTGTTTAGAATCAGCGTAGGGTGAATCCCGCAATTCAAGAGGTGATAAGGAAGCAAATTCTTACGTGGTTGGATGCTGGAATTATATATCCTATTAGTGATAGTCCCCATGTGAGTCCATTGCATGTAGTTGCTAAGAAGGGGGGCATGACTGTAGTGAAAGCTGAGGATGGAGAAGCTATAGCCACGAGAATTCCTACGGGATGGCGTACATGTGTGGATTACAGGAAATTAAATGAGAACACGTGTAAGGACCATTTTCCTCTTCCGTTTATGGATCAAATGTTGGATCGTCTTGCAGGGTATGAGTTTTATTGTTTCTTGGATGGATACTCGGGGTATAATCAAATCATGATTGCTCCTGAGGATCAAGAAAAGACCACTTTTACTTGCCCCTACGGGACTTTTGCTTTTAGGAAGATGTCGTTTGGATTGTGTAATGCGCCTGCTACTTTTCAGAGATGCATGATGGCATTTTTTTATGGTTTGATAGAGAAGATCATGGAAGTATTCATGGACGATTTTTCAGTCTTTGGTTCTTCTTTTGATATGTGTTTGTCTAACCTTGCTATTGTTTTGAAGAGGTGTCAAGAAACTAATCTTGTCTTGAATTGGGAGAAGTGCCATTTCATGGTGAAGGATGGGATTGTTCTTGGGCATCATGTTTTCGCCAAGGGATTACAGGTAGACCGTGCTAAAGTGGTGGCAATTGAGAAGCTTCCACCACCGACCAATGAAAGAGGAGTGCGGTCCTTCCTTGGACACGCCGGTTTTTACAGGAGATTCATTAAAGACTTCTCAAAATACTCTAAGCCCTTATCTCATTTACTTGAAAAGGATATTCCTTTTGTTTTTAATGATGAGTGTCTAACAGCTTTTCAAGTTTTGAAGGAGGCGCTTATTACTGCCCCTATCTTGATCACACCGGACTGGACTCAACCGTTTGTACTTATGTGTGATGCAAGTGATGTAGCATTGGGTGTGGTGCTTGGGCAGCTAAGGGAGAAGAAGTTCTGCGCTATTTACTACGCGATTAAGACTTTCGATGCGGCACAGAAGAATTACACGGTGACTGAAAAGGAGTTTTTGGCTGTTGTGTATGCATTCGATAAGTTTCGTCAGTATTTGGTTGGCATGAAGACGATTGTGTATACGGATCACTCAGCGATTCGTTATTTGATGGAGAAGAAGGAGACGAAGCCTAGGATCATAAGATGGATTCTACTACTGCAGGAGTTTGACTTGGAGATTCGGGATAAGAAAGGAACAGAAAATGTGTTGGCAGATCACTTGTCAAGGTTGGAGACTAGGGAGCATTGTGATAATTCTTTCGAGTATATTGAAGAGATGTTCCCTGATGAGAAGATCATGGCTGTGGCTGTTGAAGGTACCGAGCGAGCATGTGTGGTTGCAGCGCAAGGTATGGATCCATGGTGCGCGGATTATGTAAATTACATTGTCATTGGTGAAATTCCAAGGGATCTCAACCGATATCAACTTGCGAAATTTCGTAGGGAAGTTGAGACATTTATATGGTATGATCCTTTTGTTTATAAGATTTGTACAGATTCTATTGTCCGAAGATGTGTACCCGAGATGGAAATGGAAAGTGTGCTGGAGTTCTGCCATGTACAACCGAATGGGGGGCATTTCGGAGCGCAAAAGACTGCAGCTAAGGTACTTCAATCCGCTCTTTATTGGCCTACTTTGTTTAAAGATAGTGAGAGCTATGTGGCGTCTTGCGATAGATGTCAACGCATGGGTAATATAGGAAGGAGAGATGAGATGCCATTGCAGCCTAGCATAGTCGTGGAGATATTTGATGTATGGGGGATCGATTTTATGGGGCCTTTTCCCCCGTCGAATGGGTTTCTCTACATTCTTCTTGAGGTGGATTATGTTTCGAAGAGGGTGGAAGCAATTTCTACTCGTGTTAATGATTCGAAAGTTGTTTTATCTTTCCTAAAGAAACATATTTTTGCCCGTTATGGAGTTCCGAGAGCATTAGTTAGTGATGGAGGTTCCCACTTCGTCAATAAATTTCTGGAGAAGGTGCTTAAGGATTATGGTGTTAAGCATAGGGTTACTACACCCTATCATCCACAAGCGAATGGGCAGGCAGAGGTCTCCAACTGTCAAGTAAAGCAGATTCTGGAGAAAGTGGTAGGAACTAATAGAAAGGATTGGGCTATGAAGCTTGATGATGTGTTATGGGGGTTCCGGACCGCTTACAAGACGGTGTTAGATATGTCACCGTATCAAATTGTCTATGGGAAGCCGTGCCACTTACCTATAGATATTCAACACAAAGCGTTTTGGGCTTTGCGTCGCTTAAACTTGACCCTTAAGGATGTAAAGGAATTGAGGATAACTCACATGAATCAATTAGATGAGTTTAGGAGTCGTGCTTTCAAGAATTCGGAGATTTATAAGGAAAGAATGAAGAGGTGGCATGATTCTAAAATTTCATACAAGGAGTTCAAGCAAGGAGATGAGGTACTACTTTTTAACTCTCGTTTGAAGCTTTTTGCAGGCAAGTTGAAGTCTAAGTGGACGGGACCGTTCATGATTCATCGAGCCTTAGGAGGGGGGAGTTATGAGCTTATTGACAAAGATGGAGACGTTATCATGGCGAATGGGCATCGATTGAAGCATTATAGGTCGCCGGATGATGCGTGTGTCATTTTTGATGATACCTTGTTCTGATTTGGTACCGTTGTGACTCTACGACGTTAAACATGAGCGCTTGTTGAGAGCTTACTCTTCCGTTTTATTGCTTTATTTCTTTTGTGTGAGTAAGAAATTTTTATATTTAAGATGCTTACTAATCGGCAATTATATCTCTTTTCAAACTTAGTTTCGACTTACGTTTTTACTAAGTTTGGGGGGGTGTGATGTTATCACCTCATTGAAGCATTAAGAGTATAATCTTTTCTTTGTATTGTTTGTTAGGGGAGTTGGTTTTTGCGGCCATATTGAAATTTTAATCGATTTTGATGTGACGATTTTTTACAACTTGCCTAATGTTCAGTGGTTTTTGGTTGTGTTTTCTTTTACGGAGATACTCATGAATGATATTATGTGGAACAATTTCTGAAGTTGTGCTCTAGATTGTACCTAATGAAGTTGTGTTGAAGCTTGAAGCATGTAGTGCATGAAGAACACTCAGTTTTGGAAATCAGGAGGAAGGTTCGACCAAGTCTAGGAGTGGTTCGACCAGAGCCAGAGGTCGAACAAAAGCAGAGGAAGTCGAACCGGCGTTGAAAGTTGTCCAGAGAGGAGGTTCGACCAATTCAAGAAAGGTTCGACCTGATCAGGTGGTCGAACCTATGGTCGAACCTGTCAGTCGAAAGCACTCTGTTTTCCAGAAGAAGGGTTCGACCAATTCAAGAAAAGTTTGACCTATTTAGCAAGTCGAACCCCTGGTCGAACCAAGAAGATCGTTTGTCCAGAAGAGAGGTTCGACCTCGCCATCCATGGTTCGACCAGTTCAGGTGGTCGAACCCGAGGTCGAACCAAGCCAGGTACGCGATTTAAGTTCGATTTTCAGAGGGGTTCGATCACTTTTTCGAAACACCAAACCTCGAACCCTCTTCGAACCTCTACACCCTTGCACAAATTCTTCAATTACACTTGATTTCACACCGATTACACAACATTACACCTTGAATTATCAATTCGGTCGCGGATTTGGGCGGATTTCATCGCAAGTTAGGGCTGAAATCGCGTTTTTTGGTTGTTTTGTGTTCTCGATCGGTTGTTCACCATGGGCAAGTCACAAGGTATGTTTTTTCCAACTCAATTACTCTAGGATTGAAGGTTTAGGTAAGAAATTTGATGTGAATGAGAGGATTGATGTTGAGTATGGTTGAATTTCATGGTGAATGTTGATATTTTGATTGGTTTCATATGAATTCTTGTTTCTTGGTTCGTGGTTGATTGATTATTAATAGAACTTGGATTTTTATGTGGATTGATCAAGGATATAGAGCATACCATAGAATGAGCATGTTGATTTGGTTTGAAATTGATGAAATTGAAGTAGTTCATTGAGGGAAACATGTTGAATTTTTGATTGAATTGCTTGAATTGTTTAATGCATGCTTGTTGGTTATGTTTTGATGATTAAAGAAGGTGTAATTGAAGATGTTTTGAGAATGTTGAATAAGCAAGTGGTGTTGAGATGATAGTTTGTATGAATATGCATTGATGCTTGAAGTCTTAAGTAGAGTATGTGATGTGCTAGTACAATACTTGCTTTCTTGTCTTGTTGGTTGGATTGAAGTATTTGTTTTCAGGAAAGGGACAAGTATCAAGTAAAGGAAAAGGAAAGGCAGAGGAGGAGAGATCAAAGAAGAGGCATGACAAGCCTTCAAATTTGGACAAAGTGACAAGAAAACTGAGGCTACAAGACCGTTTACCTGATAACTTCAAGATTAGGATGCAAGGTTGGGATGAGATTAAAGAGAAGTGGGAAGAAGTTTCAGACAAGATAGCTCGCACTCGATACCAAGATGATGAAGCGATGAGGATAATGAGAATAGGGGATGATATATTTTGGATGTTTGATCAAGTAGGGATCCGAAGATTCATGGAGTTGAAGAGGCCGACGTACTTCCATGTTACAGCGGAAGTAGTTTGCTCGTTTGAGATGGAGAAGGACCCGCTTGGATACCCCTATCGGTGTACGTTTCAGCTTGGTGGAGTGAGTAGGAGATGGACGTCTGAGGATTTCAACGAGCTGTTTGAGACGCCTTTGGAGATCCCTCGTTTAGAAAATGCTGCATTCAGTGTAAAGCGATTTTGGAGGGATATCACTGGGGAGATTCGTGATTATAAGACCAGACAGGCTCGTGCTTCCGCAATAAAGAACCCTATCTTGAGGTACATGGACCGCGTCCTGAGCAACACGTTGTTCGCCCGCTCGGAGGGGAGTGTTGTGTCTAGAGGAGAGCTATATGCCCTGTGGTGTATGCTGCATGGAGTGAAGTTCAACGTTGGAGCTTATTTTATTGCGCAGCTGAATCGATTCAAGACCATTGGTTTTCAAAAGGTGAATATTGGAGGGTTATTGACGATTATGGCTGAGCATTATAACTTGGACCTCACCGGCATTACACCAGTAGAAGGAGAACCCGATTTGATTATGAGCACGTGCGCGAAGGGAGGGTTTGCCCATTTTAGAAATGGAGATTGGTTTTTCACGAGAGGTCTCAAGCCTTTCGAATTTATGTTCCCCTTCGACGTGAGCAACTTGAGAACTATTCGGGAAGCAAGGAATAAGCTAATGAATTCTCTTGGACACACCGCTTTATCCGTGGCAGCGAAGTCGAGTGGTGATTGGGGAGCGGTAGCACAGATGTGTGCTGAGGGAAGGATGGCTGAGTTACAGCAGATCGTTGATCGAGGAGAGTTCCGTCCACCTCAGCCACAGCAGTCTGAAGAGGAGGATCAGGTAGATGAGCAGCCGGAGATGGAGATTCCGGAAGGAGAGCAGCATGATGCGCCTCAGCATGCTCTGGAACCGCAGCAGCGGCGAGCAGTTCCAGGTACTCGGGAGCAGCTTCGCTTGATTCATGAGCAGCTGATCGCGGTGGTAGCTGCACAGCAAGAGACGAACAGGCAACTCGCACTCGCTAACGCCAACTACACCACGCTGAACGAAAGGTACTCTGCCTTGGATGAGCGTGTTGGTAGAGTGAGTAGTCGAGTGGATATGATGGATAAGCACATTACCAGTCTGTGCCGAGCTGTGGAAAATAGAATGGATAAGGATGACGATGATGATGAGGATGATGATGCTCCTAGGGAGTAGTTTCAGGTTTTCTTTTGGCTTCTCCGATTCATCTTATCTCCCATTCTTCTTTTTATTTTTACAGATTGGGGTGTGATTCATGTGTGAGTGGCATGTACTTGATATAGTTGATCTTGTATCGTTGCTCTGTATATGGGTTATTGATTCTGTGCATTCATATGTTTACGTATTTATTTTCATTTGGAAAGAGCATGAATAATTTGTTAAGTATATGGAATTCATGAGGAATTGATTTTGATTATGTGCTATGAGGAGTATTAGGAATTGATTACCTATGTGAGGATTTGAGCCTTTATCATGATTAATCATGATAGTTTATTCTTGAGAGAATCATTCGTATGAACGTATTCTAGAACTTGGCTTGGAGTCTTGTGTGAAACTTACAATTGATGAAATATTAGGATATGATCTTAGGCCATTTTTGATTAATTGAGTCACTTAGCCAAATTTTACCTTTCCTAATGATTTTATAAATCTTTGGTAGCCCTGTTTGAGCCTTTTAAAAGCTTTTTCTTTGGCAAGCCAAATATAAGAGCCTTAATTACCTTATTTGAGCTTTGAAAATACCCTATTCATTGGTAGAGAGAATAAGGTGAATAAGTGTGGAAGAAACAAAGGGAAGATGGAATGAGGTTCAGTAAGAAAAGTGCATGGTTAAATCTTGTTAGGGATAGTGCCTGAAATTGGTACCCCGAATTGCTAATACATGGGGCTTGAAGTTTTTAAGAAACAGCCGAACGATGTTCGAGAAGGGTAGTGCTTATAACTGGTACCCGAGCAATTAAAAGAAGAATGATGTTGATGCAAGGAAGAGAAGGAAAATTGATAATTGCAAGTGCAAGAGAAGAATTGGAGGAGAATATGAAGCCGAATGAGAAATCAAGAACCTCCAAGGTAACTGTCTACTAGTGTATTAAGTTACTATGACCAAATTTTCCTACCCTTTCCAAAGAGCCAACATTACAACTTAGAACAAGTCCTTTGTGATCCTAGTATTAATCTAATGTGAGTTGATTTTTGAGACCTTTGTCAAGCTTATGGTTACGCGTGAATATGAATTGATATGAGTGTTTATACTAGCCTATAGTGCCTCACGCACGAGCGAAAGAGAGTAAAGACTTATCTTGTCAGTGAGATTACTTAGTACTCCGAATGGTGTGTGATTGGATTGATTTTACATGAGTGACATATTTGATGCAAGTAATTCTTGTTTGATTCAATGAAGTGGCATGTGTAATATGTGTTGTACTTGATCTTGTTGAATTATACACGACTCCTGTGGTTTAAATTGGTTGCCTCGGGACGAGCAACATGTAAGTTTGGGGGTTTGATGAGTGTGTAAATTCACAAGTTTGGCGCTATGTTTTGTGCTAGTTTTGGAGAGTTTTGATGTGGAAATAGGTGGAAAACCTATATATATTGTGAATTAGCATGAATCAGGTGTTAGTGGAGCTATTTGAGTGTTTTCTTAGCAAAAACGGAGTGAAAGAGCCAAGAATCGAAGAGACAGAGTCGAAGCCACGCGAACCGCCCAAAAAATAGGTGGGTTCGACCTGGCTGGAGGAGGGTTCGACCTCTCCAGCAGGTCGAACCAACGTTGCTGGACCTACAGAGATTGATTCGACCACGACTCGGCTGGTTCGATCTGGCCATCAGGTCGAACCATGGTCGAACCAATTTGTAAGAATGAGGATTCGACCACGACGTTTGGGTTCGACTTGCCAGTTGGTCGAATCGGGAGCGGGAGTTGTCCAGTGCTGAGGTTCGACCTGGGGTTCGACCAAGGCCTAAGTGGTTCGACCTTTCTAGAAGGTCGAACCTGTGCAGAATTCTTCCAGTAGCGGGGTTCGACCTGGGGTTCGACCTGTGGCTAGGTGTTCGACCTGCTTGACGTGGTCGAACCTGTGTGCGAGAACTTACCTTATCCGAATTTTCGAGGCCGAAACGCGTGAGATCACTTAGAAAGCCCATTCCAAGCCCTAGAGACGTGATTACAAGTATAAAAGGAGGCTCATACAGAGAATAAAGAGAGCTTTTGATCGTCAATCGTAGGAGAGACAAGAGTAGAGGTAGTGATCCATCCGGAGGGCTGTAACAGAGGTTCGCTGAAGGTTCAAGCAAGAATGATCAATCTAACCATGATTGTTCCTAGATCAATCATGGGCTAGAACCACCTTGGTAGTTCTAGGGTTATGAAAGTTTCATGATGTAATTCGTGTTTCGTGTGTAAAACTCCGTACAACACTACCTGTGGTTTGTTTTATATAAGATTGCATATTTAATCCATACTCATAGTCGTTTTGTGCATCAATGATCGTTGTGTAGAGTCTGAATACATAACATGGTTATTGATTGAGTGCGCTCACTACTGAGCAGGGTTTATTGTTATAATTCTAAGTGAAGGGATTCCGAAGTATTATTAGAACTGTTTTATATGAATATTCATGAATTGAATTGAATTCGGGTTGATGAATAGGATGAAGAGTATAACTTTATAGTACCTAAAAAGGGAGATCAAATCGGGTTAGATTCTAGACGTAGAAGATAATTGATTATGATAGTACCTAGAAAGGGGGGTGAAGCATATCTCTTGCTCCGATGTTATTCACACGTTTCAAGCGCATATTTACTTGTGTCTATAGAGTAAACTTGCATGGTCTAGTGATGCGTCCACAAACCACAGGGCAGAGTCGGACACCATCACATGAAAATACGAATTGCTAGTGAAACTGGATGACCCGACGAACTACCTATCATTCTTATTGATCACAACTCACTTTTCTCTACTCTTGCTATTTCTTTTGTTATTTCGATTAGAAGTTATTATCCATTAAACCTTTACAATTACCAACATAGTCTAAAATATACTAGAAGATAACAAAATTGATATTTATCCGTCCCGTGGGTTCGATATTGTAACTTGGTCATCTTCGCGACTACAATTGATATCCTTATACTTGAGGATTAATTTGTGTGTTGAGAAAACCCCTAACAGCATGCACCTAAAAAGAACTAGAATTAAAATAGCAAAATAAGAAAAATAGCCCTAATAAACTAGAAATAACAAAAAGATATTTTAAGCCGTCCCCGGCAACGGTGCCAAAAACTTGATGGGCATTTTCTCAACACACAATTTTAATCCCCGAGTATGAAGGATATCAATTGTAGTTTCGAAGGTGACCAAGTTAAATATCGAATCCACGGGACGGATAAATATCACTTTAGTTATTTTCTAGCAGTTATGACTATGTTGAGAATTGTAATTGTTGGTTTTGTAAACTAAGTAACAATTAAAATAACAAATAAATAACAAGAACAAGAAAATAGTAGTTGTGATCAAATAAGATGATAGGTAGTTCGTCAGGCCATCCAGTTTCATTCGTTAATTCATACTTTCGTGTGTCGATGTCCGACTCTGCCTTGTGGTTTATGGACGCATCGCTATACCATGCAAATCTATTCTATAGACACAAATAGATAAGCTTTTGACACGTGTGAGTATCCTCAGAGCAAGACGTATTCTTTATCTCCCTTTCAAGGTACTATCATAATCAATTATTTCCCGTGCACTTAGTACACTGACTCGATTTGATCTCCGTTTTTAGGTACTATAAAGTTATACTCTTAATCCTACTTGTTAACCCGAATTCAATTCAATTAACAAAACATTCATATAAGACGGTTCTAATAAAACCTCGGAATCCCTTCACTTAGAATTATAACAATAAACCCTGCACATTAGTGAACGCATTCAACCAATAACCATGTATGTATTCAGACTCTACACAACGATTATTGATGCACAAAACAGCTATGAGTATGGATTGATGAGAGTGAAAATAAGCCTGTTTTAATATCCAATTTAACACCTTTTTGATTGATATTCTTGTCATATATTAGCACAATGGTCTTATATTCATTATATGTGAGAAAAAGGTGCACGTGAGGTGTTTTATTGTATTTTAGGTGGAAAAAGGGATCAAAAGTGCAAAGTTGGAGAAAAGGTGCAATTTGTACAAGAATGCTGAAAACGCACGTCCAACTTTCATAATTATTCTGTGTTCGTGTGGAGCTCAAAACTGATGTTATGATACATGTTGGAAAGCTACTGAAGAGAGGGTCGTTTTGGCATAAAGAACATCCCATTCGGAGGCCGAACGAGGAAGTTATGAGCAAAGTGGTGACGCCGCGCGAGCTGTGCCGAACAGAACAGATGTTCTACTTTCCATGGTTTGTTACAGATACAATTTTTTGAGTTTTGTGAGTTCTTTATATAAATAGAAAGCCCAGGAAGAGAGGATCGCGTGAGCACAAAAATCACTCAATTCGGAGATCGGATGTGAAAGTTATACGCGAAACGGTGAGACTGCGCAAATCGGTTCGACCTAGGTTCGATCTGAGACATTCTGGTTCGACCTGTTGGGTTGGTCGAACCAAGCACCTGGGGCTTCCAGTAGGGTGGTTCGACCTATGGTTCGACCTGTTTGCTGAGGTCGAACCGATGTGCGGGAACTTACCATATCCGTATTTTCGAGGCCTAAACGCGTGTGATCACTTGAAAAGCCCATTCCAAGCCTAGGAGACGTGATTACAAGTATAAAAGGAGGTCTAGGAAGCCACAAAAGAGGAGAACACAATACAAGAGAGGAGAAGAGAGGCCACAACCATACAACACCCCACAAGGGGGGATCACCCCCCATCCATCATCCACTTCCTTTCCTCCATCCATCCATCACTTTGAAGATTCGTTTGTGGAATCAAGAGGAGAACCAAGAGGAGGATTCAAGATGGAGAAGGGCATGAAGATGCCATATCAAGGGTTTATTCGTTTCCTAATTTATCTTGTATTTTCTGGACATCCGGGTAAGATCTATCCAACACCCATGATTGTTCTTTGAAACATCATGGGCTAGAGCCTTTTTGGTAGATCTAGGAGTTTTGATGGTTTTATGAATTAATTGATCTTCTATGTGTAAACTCCGTACAACACTACTTGTGGATTTATTTTATATATGATTGTGCTTTCTTAATCCATATTCACGGTCGTTTTGTGCATCTTCAATTGGTATATAGAGTCTGAATATATATCTTGGTTGTAGATTGAGTGCGTTCACCGCTGAACAGGATTCCATGTTATGATTCTAAGTGAGGGGACTCCGAAGCTTCATTAGAACTATCATATATGAATGCTTATTAATTGAATTGAATTCGGATTATTAAGTAGGATAAAGAGGATAACTTTATAGTACCTATAAAGGGAGATCATATTGGGTTAGAGTACCAATCCTAGGGGGAAATAATTGATACTGATAGTACCTAGAAAGGGGGGTGGAATTATATCTCTTGCTCCGAGATTATTCACACGTGTTATACGCATGTTTGCTTGTGTCTATAGAGTAAATATGCATGGCTTAGTGATGCGTCCATATTCCACAAGGCAGAGTCGGACATCAACGCATGAAAGGGAAATTAAGTAGTAAAACTGGATTACCCTAGAGCTACCTATTCTTCTACTTGATCCACTTTCGTATTCTTCGAGTGATATTTTATATTATTTGTTATTTTAATTACTTGCTTAGTAGATTAATAATTCCATACCTCAAACTTTATTATCACTTGTCTTAATTAATTTAGATAATAATTAAATTGATAATACGCCGTCCTTTGGGTTCGATATTCACTTGGTCGCTTGCTTAAGCTACAATTGATATCCTTAATACTTGGGGATTAATTTTGCGTGCAAAGAAAATGCGCATCAAGTTGTTGGCACCATTGCCGGGGAACGGCTGTTATTATTGATTTTATTATTTCTAGTTGATTAAGATTTTTTTTTCTTTTTCTTTTCTTTGTGATTATTTATTTCTATCTAACCTTGAATTTTTCCGAGTTACTTGTGCGCTTGTAAAAGGAGAGAAAGGAAAAGAAAGAATAACACATTGATCTAAACATGGCCGGAGCAAGGCAGAATCCGGATAATGTTGTCATACGTGAAATTTCCACGAACTTTGGGAATGTCAACATGGGGTTGATAGGAGCAAGGGGGGAAGATGATGATTTTGAGATAAATCCCGCTCTTATTAACATGGTAGATAAGAATCCCTTTTCTGGAGGTTGTTTTGAAGATCCATATCAGCATCTCCGAAAATTTCTTGGTTATGCAAACACTCAAAAGGGCAGTGGAGCAAATGATAATGCTAGGCGGATCGCCTTATTCAAGTTCTCTTTAATTAATAAGGCGGAAGCTTGGTATGAGACCCTTGATCCAGCAGATTGCACTACATGGGACCAACTGCAGCAGAAGTTCTTGGAGAGATACATGCCACCCTCAAGGATCTTAAGGATGAGGGAAGAGATCACTCGATTTGTTATGCATCAGGGTGAGAAATTTTATGAGGCGTGGGACAGGTTTAAAGACATGCTCAGGAGGTGTCCACAACATGGAATGTCTAAGGCTGAATACATAAGCATCTTCTACTATGGATTGGATTGTGAGTCGCGTATTTTTATTGATGCATCATCAGGAGGAGCGCTGTTATCAAAGACAGCACTTGAAGCGGAAAAGTTGTTTGAAGACATCTCTATGAATTCACGTGACTGGCCTGTAGAGAGAGATAGAGGATCATATGTACTTGGCGAGGTAGCGCAGGTTGAACATCAAGTGGTGAAGCCGAATAGGGATGATGAGATCGTCTCTAGTCTAGCTAACATCAACAAGCTACTAGAGTTCCAGCAGAGGCAGTTCACAGAGTTGACACTAAGGGGGCCTAGTATGAAGTAGCAAGAAGTGAAGAGTGTTGAAGATACCTTCCATCGATACATGGCTGAGAATGATGCAAGGATTGATCATCTTGAGGATACCATGAATGTTGTTCATGCAGATTTATCTAAGCAGATGAAGGAGCTTACTTTGATTATGGGGCAGATGACCGCGAACGTGAATCAATTGACACAAAAATTGGAAGATAAAGCCATCACGTTAAGGTCTGGACATCGGTTCGACCAACACCCAGAGGGTTCGACATGGCATACAGGTCGAACCATGGTCGAACCTCATCATGCAGTGCACTCTGTTTTTAAAAATCCTCGGTTCGACCAACACCCAAAGGGTTCGACCTAGCATATAGGTCGAACCATGGTCGAACCTCTTCATCCAGAGTGCTCTGTTTTGTCATAGCAACGGTTCGACCATGACCGTAATGGTTCGAACAACCCAGCAGGTCGAACCCAGGTCGAACCGGAGGATATAAACTATACAGTGAGGCAGTTTGACCTAGGGGGCAGTGGTTCGACCTCTAACACTGGTCGAACCCTAGTCGAACCTCAAGAGCAGAAAGGGAGCAGTCTTCCAGGAGATAGGTTCGACCATTACGTACCTGGTTCGACCTCTCAAACAAGTCGAACCCAGGTCGAACCTCAAATTCAAAAAAAGAGCCGTTGTCTAGAAGAGTGGTTCGACCATTACGTGCCTGGTTCGACCTGTTCCACAGGTCGAACCCTGGTCGAACCCATCCAGAAGTTGCCCGTTTCTACGCCGAATGTTCCGCATGATGTTGATGTTACTCCAGTACCATTACATGAGCAGAATACTGAGCTTACAATGGAGAAGAAGTGGGAAGAAGCAAAGAGATTGAGAGCCGAGAAGGATAAAGCGAAGGAGGTTGAACGTGATGAATAGGGAAGACCAAAGACCAAGATACCTCCTCCGTTTCCTTTGAGATTGGCCGAGAAGGGATTGGAAGAAAAGTTCAAGAGGTTTCACGATGTCATGAGCAAAGTAAGTTTGGACATTCCTTTCTCTGAAGCAATCATGGAGATGCCATACTATGCCCGATTCCTCAAGAATAGTATATCAAAGAAGAGAAGCTTGAACGGAGTGGAGACGGTGAACCTATCAGAGAATTACAGCTCGATCCTTCAAAGGAAGTTGCCTACAAAGTTAAAGGATCTGGGAAGCTTCACCATTCTTTGTGACATTGGAAAAGGGTCGGCACATAAAGCCTTGTGTGATTTGGGGGCAAGCATTAACTTGATGCCTTTGTCCATATTTAAAAGGCTTGGTTTGGGGGATCTTAAACCCACGAATATTGCTCTTCAATTGGCGGATAGATCCATGACTTGTCCGAAGGGTTTAATTGAAGATGTTTTAATGAGAGTGGATAAGTTAGTTTTTCCTGTGGATTTTCTTGTACTTGAGATGGAAGATGATAAGGGTGACATTCCCCTTATTTTGGGACGACCGTTCCTTGCCACAGCTGGAGCTATGATAGATATTAAGGAAGGAAAGCTTAGACTGTGAATGGATAATGAAGATGTGGTTTTCTCTCTTGATCATGCAATGAAGATGCCCATGGAGACTCAATCGTGCAAGAGCATTGATATGGTTTCTAACTTGTTTAATCTTGATTTTTCTAAGACAGGTGATTCTAAATTTAAGTGGAAGGTTGACAAGGAGGAGTCTAGACAACCATGGGAGGAAGAAAATTTCAATGATCATATTTTTGTGACCAAGAAAGGTGAGGTGTTGAGTGTAGACAAGAAGAGGGAAAGAAAGTATTTGAAGGTGAGAATGCGAGAAGACCGTCCTCTACCGTCGTGACTCTACGACGTTAAACATGAGTGCCTGTTGGGGGCTTGCCCTTCCGTTTTATTACTTTATTTCTTTCGTGTGAGTAAGAAATTTTTATATTTAAGGTGCTTATTATTCGGCAATTACATCTCTTTTCAAACTTAGTTTCGACTTACGTTTTTACTAAGTTTGGGGGGGTGTGATGTACTTACCTCATTAAAGCACTAAGAGTATAATCTTTTCTTTGTAATGTTTGCTAGGGGAGTTGATTTTTTTGCGGTATATTAAAACTTTAATCGGTTTTGATATGTCAATTTTTTGCAATTTGCCTAGTGTTCAGTGGTGTTTCTAGTGTGTGGAGTTGATTAGATAGTCAATTTATTATTTCTTATAGTTCTCCTATTTTATTATTGATGAATCTTGTGATGATGAGTTTGTTTGAGCTTTGATGATAGAAAAAGGTAACTAGGTGGCAAGATGAGTTCTACGCTGAGGAGCTCGAGCATTCATTGAAGAAAAATCTGGTGCCCTCGTTCCCTTGTTCTAATTTTTATATGTGCTTTTAATTCATGGAGTGGAAGGATTAAGTTTAAGGTGGTGATCCATGTGAGCTTATATGTTTAAAATTGTCTTTGAAATTCATATGCTCTTGAAATTGATGAAGGAAGTGTACTTGAGTTATATTGTGATATGAAGTTCTATGTGTACTTGTGGGATATTACTGATAGGGGTTTTCTCAACACACAAATTAATCCTCAAGTATAAGGATATCAATTGTAGTCGCGAAGATGACCAAGTTACAATATCGAACCCACGGGACGGATAAATATCAATTTTGTTATCTTCTAGTATATTTTAGACTATGTTGGTAATTGTAAAGGTTTAATGGATAATAACTTCTAATCGAAATAACAAAAGAAATAGCAAGAGTAGAGAAAAGTGAGTTGTGATCAATAAGAATGATAGGTAGTTCGTCGGGTCATCCAGTTTCACTAGCAATTCGTATTTTCATGTGATGGTGTCCGACTCTGCCCTGTGGTTTGTGGACGCATCACTAGACCATGCAAGTTTACTCTATAGACACAAGTAAATATGCGTTTGACACGTGTGAATAACATCGGAGCAAGAGATATGCTTCACCCCCCTTTCTAGGTACTATCATAATCAATTATCTTCTACGTCTAGAATCTAACCCGATTTGATCTCCCTTTTTAGGTACTATAAAGTTATACTCTTCATCCTATTCATCAACCCGAATTCAATTCAATTCATGAATATTCATATAAGACAGTTCTAATAATACTTTGGAATCCCTTCACTTAGAATTATAACAATAAACCCTGCTCAGTAGTGAACGCACTCAATCAATAACCATGTTATGTATTCAGACTCTACACAACGATCATTGATGCACAAAACGACTATGAGTATGGATTAAATATGCAATCTTATATAAAACAAACCACAGGTAGTGTTGTACGGAGTTTTACACACGAAAAACGAATTACATCATGAAACTTTCATAACCCTAGAACTACCAAGGTGGTTCTAGCCCATGATTGATCTAGGAACAATCATGGTTAGATTGATCATTCTTACTTGAACCTTCAGCGAACCTCTGTTACAGCCCTCCGGATGGATCACCACCTCTACTCTTGTCTCTCCTACGATTGACGATCAAAAGCTCTCCTTATTCTCTGTATGAGCCTCCTTTTATACTTGTAATCACGTCTCTAGGGCTTGGAATGGGCTTTCTAAGTGATCTCACGCGTTTCGGCCTCGAAAATCCGGATAAGGTAAGTTCTCGCACACAGGTTCGACCACGTCAAGCAGGTCGAACCCCTAGCCACAGGTCGAACCCCAGGTCGAACCCCACTACTGGAAGAATTCTGCACAGGTTCGACCTTCTAGACAGGTCGAACCACTTAGGCCTTGGTCGAACCCCAGGTCGAACCTCAGCACTGGACAACTCTCGCTCCCGATTCGACCAACTGGCAAGTCGAACCCAAACGTCGTGGTCGAATTCTCCTTCTTACAAATTGGTTCCACCATGGTTCGACCTGATGGCCAGGTCGAACTAGCCGAGTCGTGGTCGAATCAATCTCCGTACGTCCAGCAACGTTTGTTCGACCTGCTGGAGAGGTCGAACCTTCCTCCAGCCAGGTCGAACCCACCTACTTCTTGGGAGGTTCGCGTGGCTTCGACTCTGTCTCTTCGATTCATGGCTCTTTCACTCCGTTTTTGCTAAGAAAACACTCAAATAGCTCCACTAACACCTGATTCATGCTAATTCACAATATATATAGGTTTTCCACCTATTTCCACATCAAAACTCTCCAAAACTAGCACAAAACATAGCGCCAAACTTGTGAATTTACACACTCATCAAACCCCCAAACTTACATGTTGCTCGTCCCGAGGCAACCAATTTAAACCACAGGAGTCGTGTATAATTCAACAAGATCAAGTACAACACATATTACACATGCCACTTCATTGAATCAAACAAGAATGACTTGCATCAAATATGTCACTCATGTAAAATCAATCTAATCACACACCATTCAGAGTACTAAGTAATCTCACTGACAAGATAAGTCTTTACTCTCTTTCGTTCGTGCGTGAGGCACTATAGGCTAGTATAAACACTCATATCAATTCATATTCACGCGTAACCATAAGCTTGGCAAAGGTCTCAAAAATCAACTCACATTAGATCATGATAAAGGCTCAAATCCTCACATAGGCAATCAATTCCTAATACTCCTCATAGCACATAATCAAAATCAATTCCTCATGAATTCCATATACTTAACAAATTATTCATGCTCTTTCCAAATGAAAATAAACACGTAAACGTATGAATGCACAGAATCAATAACCCATATACAGAGCAACGATACAAGATCAACTATATCAAGTACATGCCACTCACACATGAATCACACCCCAATCTGTAAAAATAAAAAGAAGAATGGGAGATAAGATGAATCGGAGAAGCCAAAAGAAAACCTGAAACTACTCCCTAGGAGCATCATCATCCTCATCATCATCGTCATCCTCATCCATTCTATTTTCCACAGCTCGGCACAGACTGGTAATGTGTCTATCCATCATATCCACTCGACTACTCACTCTACCAACACGCTCATCCAAGGCAGAGTACCTTTCGTTCAGCGTGGCGTAGTTGGCGTTAGCGAGCGCGAGTTGCTTGTTCGTCTCTTGCTGTGCAGCTACCACCGCGATCAGCTGCTCATGAATCAAGCGAAGCTGCTCCCGAGTACCTGGAATTGCTCGCCGCTGCTGCGGTCCCGGAGCATGCTGAGGTGCATCATGCTGCTCTCCTTCCGAAATCTCCATCTCCGGCTGCTCATCTACCTGATCCTCCTCTTCAGACTGCTGTGGCTGAGGTGGACGGAACTCTCCTCGATCAACAATCTGTTGTAACTCAGCCATCCTTCCCTCAGCACACATATGTGCTACCGCTCTCCAATCACCACCCGACTTCGCTGCCACGGATAAAGCGGTGTGTCCAAGAGAATTCATTAGCTTATTCCTTGCTTCCCGAATAGTTGTCAAGTTGCTCACGTCGAAGGGGAACATAAATTCGAAAGGCTTGAGACCTCTCGTGAAAAACCAATCTCTATTTCTAAAATGGGCAAACCCTCCCTTCGTGCAAGTGCTCATAATCAAATTGGGTTCTCCTTCTACTGGTGTAATGCCGGTGAGGTCCAAGTTATAATGCTCAGCCATAATCGTCAATAACCCTCCAATATTCACCTTTTGAAAACCAATGGTCTTGAATCGATTCAGCTGCGCAATAAAATAAGCTCCAACGTTGAACTTCACTCCATTCAGCATACACCACAGGGCATATAGCTCTCCTCTAGACACAACACTCCCCTCCGAGCGGGCGAACAACGTGTTGCTCAGGACGCGGTCCATGTACCTCAAGACAGGGTTCTTTATTGCGGAAGCACGAGCCTGTCTGGTCTTATAATCACGAATCTCCCCAGTGATCTCCCTCCAAAACCGCTTTACACTGAATGCAGCATTTTCTAAACGAGGGATCTCCAAAGGCATCTCAAACAGCTCGTTGAAATCCTCAGACATCCATCTCCTACTCACTCCACCAAGCTGAAACATACACCGATAGGGGTATCCAAGCGGGTCCTTCTCCATCTCAAATGAGCAAACTACTTCCGCTGTAACATGGAAGTACGTCGGCCTCTTCAACTCCATGAATCTTCGGATCCCTACTTGATCAAACTTCCAAAATATATCATCCCCTATTCTCATTATCCTCATCGCTTCATCATCTTGGTATCGAGTTCGAGCTATCTTGTCTGAAACTTCTTCCCACTTCTCTTTAATCTCATCCCAACCTTGCATCCTAATCTTGAAGTTATCAGGTAAACGGTCTTGTAGCCTCAGTTTTCTTGTCACTTTGTCCAAATTTGAAGGCCTGTCATGCCTCTTCTTTGATCTCTCCTCCTCTGCCTTTCCTTTCCTTTACTTGATACTTGTCCCTTTCCTGAAAACAAATACTTCAATCCAACCAACAAGACAAGAAAGCAAGTATTGTACTAGCACATCACATACTCTACTTAAGACTTCAAGCATCAATGCATATTCATACAAACTATCATCTCAACACCACTTGCTTATTCAACATTCTCAAAACATCTTCAATTACACCTTCTTTAATCATCAAAACATAACCAACAAGCATGCATTAAGCAATTCAAGCAATTCAATCAAAAATTCAACATGTTTCCCTCAATGAACTACTTCAATTTCATCAATTTCAAACCAAACCAACATGCTCATTCTATGGTATGTTCTATATCCTTGATCAATCCACATAAAAATCCAAGTTCTATCAATAATCAATCAACCACAAACCAAGAAACAAGAATTCATATGAAACCAATCAAAATATCAACATTCACCATGAAATTCAACCATACTCAACATCAATCCTCTCATTCACATCAAATTTCTTACCTAAACCTTCAATCCTAGAGTAATTGAGTTGGAAAAAACATACCTTGTGACTTGCCCATGGTGAACAACCGATTGAGAACACAAAACAACCAAAAAATGCGATTTCAGCCCTAACTCGCGACGAAATCCGCCCAAATCCGCGACCGAATCGATAATTCAAGGTGTAATGTTGTGTAATCGGTGTGAAATCAAGTGTAATTGAAGAATTTGTACAAGGGTGTAGAGGTTCGAAGAGGGTTCGAGGTTTGGTGTTTCGAAAAAGTGATCGAACCCCTCTGAAAAATCGAACTTAAATCGCGTACCTGGCTTGGTTCGACCTCGGGTTCGACCACCTGAACTGGTCGAACCATGGATGGCGAGGTCGAACCTCTCTTCTGGACAAATGATCTTCTTGGTTCGACCAGGGGTTCGACTTGCTAAACAGGTCGAACCTTTCTTGAATTGGTTGAACCCCTCTTCTGGAAAACAGAGTGCTTCCGACTGACAGGTTCGACCATAGGTTCGACCACCTGATCAGGTTGAACCTTTATTGAATTGGTCGAACCTCCTCTCTGGACAACTTTCAACGCCGGTTCGACTTCCTCTGCTTTTGTTCGACCTCTGGCTCTGGTCGAACCACTCCTAGACTTGGTTGAACCTTCCTCCTGATTTCCAAAACTGAGTGTTCTTCATGCACTACATACTTCAAGCTTCAACACAACTTCATTAGGTACAATCTAGAGCACAACTTCAGAAATTATTCCACATAATATCATTCATGAGTATCTCCGTAAAAGAAAACACAACCAAAAACCACTGAACATTAGACAAGTTGTAAAAAATCATCACATCAAAATCGATTAAAATTTCAATATGGCCGCAAAAACCAACTCCCCTAACAAACAATACAAAGAAAAGATTATACTCTTAATGCTTCAATGAGGTGATAACATCACACCCCCCAAACTTAGTAAAAACGTAAGTCGAAACTAAGTTTGAAAAGAGATGTAATTACCGATTAGTAAGCATCTTAAATATAAAAATTTCATACTCACACAAAAGAAATAAAGCAATAAAACAGAAGAGTAAGCTCTCAACAAGCGCTCATGTTTAACGTCGTAGAGTCACGACGGTACCAAATCAGAACAAGGTATCATCAAAAATGACACATGCATCATCCGACGACCTATAATGCTTCAATCGATGCCCATTTGCCATGATAACATCTCCATCTTTGTCAATAAGCTCATAACTCCCCCCTCCTAAGGCTCGATGAATCATGAACGGTCCCGTCCACTTAGATTTCAACTTGCCTGCAAAAAGCTTCAAACGAGAGTTAAAAAGTAGTACCTCATCTCCTTGCTTGAACTCCTTGTATGAAATTTTAGAATCATGCCACCTCTTCATTCTTTCCTTATAAATCTCTGAATTCTTGAAAGTACGACTCCTAAACTCATCCAATTGATTCATGTGAGTTATCCTCAACTCCTTTACATCCTTAAGGGTTAAGTTCAGGCGACGCAAAGCCCAAAACGCTTTGTGTTGAATTTCTACAGGTAAGTGGCACGGCTTCCCATAGACAATTTGATAAGGTGGCATATCTAACACCGTCTTGTAAGCGGTCCGGAACCCCCATAACACATCATCAAGCTTCATAGCCCAATCCTTTCTATTAGTTCCTACCACTTTCTCCAGAATCTGCTTTACTTGACGGTTGGAGACCTCTGCCTGCCCATTCGCTTGTGGATGATAGGGTGTAGTAACCCTATGCTTAACACCATAATCCTTAAGCACCTTCTCCAGAAATTTATTGACGAAGTGGGAACCTCCATCACTAACTAATGCTCTCGGAACTCCATAATGGGCAAAAATATATTTCTTTAGGAAAGATAAAATAACTTTCGAATCATTAACACGAGTAGGAATTGCTTTCACCCACTTCGAAACATAATCCACCACAAGAAGAATGTAGAGAAACCCATTCGACGGGGGAAAAGGCCCCATAAAATCGATCCCCCATACATCAAATATCTCCACGACTATGCTAGGCTGCAATGGCATCTCATCTCTCCTACCTATATTACCCATGCGCTGACATCTATCGCAAGACGCCACATAGCTCTCACTATCTTTAAACAAAGTAGGCCAATAAAGAGCGGATTGAAGTACCTTAGCTGCAGTCTTTTGCGCTCCAAAATGCCCCCCATTCGGTTGTGCATGGCAGAACTCCAGCACACTTTCCATTTCCATCTCGGGTACACATCTTCGGACAATAGAATCTGTACAAATCTTATAAACTAAAGGATCATACCATATAAATGTCTCAACTTCCCTACGAAATTTCGCAAGTTGATATCGGTTGAGATCCCTTGGAATTTCACCAATGACAATGTAATTTACATAATCCGCGTACCATGGATCCATACCTTGCGCTGCAACCACACATGCTCGCTCGGTACCTTCAACAGCCACAGCCATGATCTTCTCATCAGGGAACATCTCTTCAATATACTCGAAAGAATTATCACAGTGCTCCCTAGTCTCCAACCTTGACAAGTGATCTGCCAACACATTTTCTGTTCCTTTCTTATCCTGAATCTCCAAGTCAAACTCCTGCAGTAGTAGAATCCATCTTATGATCCTAGGCTTCGTCTCCTTCTTCTCCATCAAATAACGAATCGCTGAGTGATCCGTATACACAATCGTCTTCATTCCAACCAAATACTGACGAAACTTATCGAATGCATACACAACAGCCAAAAACTCCTTTTCAGTCACCATGTAATTCTTCTGTGCCACATCGAAAGTCTTACTCGCGTAGTAAATGGCGCAGAACTTCTTCTCCCTTAGCTGCCCAAGCACCACACCCAATGCTACATCACTTGCATCATACATAAGTACAAACGGTTGAGTCCAGTCCGGTGTGATCAAGATAGGGGCAGTAATAAGCGCCTCCTTCAAAACTTGAAAAGCTGTTAGACACTCATCATTAAACACAAAAGGAATATCCTTTTCAAGTAAATGAGATAAGGGCTTAGAGTATTTTGAGAAGTCTTTAATGAATCTCCTGTAAAAACCGGCGTGTCCAAGAAAGGACCGCACTCCTTTTTCATTGGTCGGTGGTGGAAGCTTCTCAATTGCCACCACTTTAGCACGGTCTACCTGTAATCCCTTGGCGGAAACATGATGCCCAAGAACAATCCCATCCTTCACCATGAAATGGCACTTCTCCCAATTCAAGACAAGATTAGTTTCTTGACACCTCTTCAAAACAACAACAAGGTTAGACAAACACATATCAAAAGAAGAACCAAAGACTGAAAAATCGTCCATGAATACTTCCATGATCTTCTCTATCAAACCATCAAAAATCGCCATCATGCATCTCTGAAAAGTAGCAGGCGCATTATACAATCCAAACGGCATCTTCCTAAAAGCAAAAGTCCCGTAGGGGCAAGTAAAAGTGGTCTTTTCTTGATCCTCGGGAGCAATCATGATTTGATTATACCCCGAGTATCCATCCAAGAAACAATAAAACTCATACCCTGCAAGACGATCCAACATTTGATCCATAAACGGAAGAGGGAAATGGTCCTTACGCGTGTTCTCATTTAATTTCCTGTAATCCACACATGTACGCCATCCCGTAGGAATTCTCGTGGCTATAGCTTCTCCATCCTCAGCTTTCACTACAGTCATGCCCCCCTTTTTAGCAACTACATGCAATGGACTCACATGGGGACTATCACTAATATGATATATAATTTCAGCATCCAACCACGTAAGAATTTGCTTCCTTATCACCTCTTGAATTGCGGGATTCACCCTACGCTGATTCTGAACACTAGCCTTGGCTTCATCCAACAACCTAATCCGATGCATACAATACGAAGGACTAATACCTTTCAAATCATCAAGTGACCACCCTATTGCAGACTTGTACTTCCTCAAGACATCTAATAACTCCTCAAGTTGATCATCATTAAGGGAAGAAGATACAATTACCGGATATTGTGCATTATCTCCAAGAAAAGCATACTTTAAGTGGTCCGGTAATGGTTTCAACTCCTCTTTTCTTTTCTCCATTGGAGTGTTTTCGTTATCCAAAGGCAAGTACTTCCTGGTCCATTTGACTTCTTCCATTTTATTTCTTTCCAAAGCAAACCTGTCATCACCCAAAGCAAGTAAGTTTTCAAGAAATTCAATACATACCTCGTTAGAAAGTCCGTCAAGCTCCGTCGTGGGATAAGTAAGAGACTCCATCAAACATGTCTCAAGAGGATCCTTTGACAAGATCAGAGACATATCCTCCTTCACAATCTCCTCCACCATGTCAATACTATAACATTGAGACTCCATTGGCATCTTCATTGCTTTGTCCAAGTTGAAAAGTACTTCTTCTTTGTCCATTCTCAACTTCAGTTCTCCCTTCCGAACATCTATCATAGCTCCAGCTGTAGTAAGGAATGGCCTCCCCAAGATTAAAGGAACATTATCCTTGTCATCATCCATTCCTAATACAAAGAAATCCACAGGAAAGACTAGCTTCTCCACCTTTACTAGAACATCTTCAACTATACCTTTCGGAAACGTCATGGATCTATCTGCCAATTGGAGAGCAACAGTTGTCGGGGTCATCTCTCCCAAACCAAGCTTCTCAAAGATGGACAACGGCATCAAATTGATGCTTGTCCCTAGATCGCACAAAGCTCGTCGTGCTGGCCCCTTCCCGATCTCACATAGAATAGTAAAGCTCCCCGGATCTTTCATCTTTGGTGGCAACTTCTTTTGAATAATTGAGCTACAATTCTCAGATAAGTTTACCGTTTCCACTCCGGTTAAGCTTCGCTTCTTCATCAATATGTCTTTAAGGAATCGAGAATAATATGGCATCTCCATGGTTGCCTCTGAAAAAGGGATGTTCAAGCTTATCTTGTTCATTATCTCTGAAAACTTCTTGAACTTTTCTTCCAACCCCTTCTTCACTAGCTTGTAGGGAAACGGTGGAGGTATCTTTGTTTTGGGAATCCCCCATTCATCACGATCAACCTTCTCCGCTTTCTTCTTTTTGGCTCTTAATCGCTTATCTCTTTCCCATTTCTTCTCAGCTATTATGTCTGTACTTTGCTCATTCTGTACCACTGGAGTTGCATCAACATCAAAAGGAACAACATGTGCATCAAACAAAACATCTTGGCGAGGTTCGACTGGGGTTTGACTAGGCTGAGAGGTCGAACCAGGACTGTATTGGTCGAACCTCTCTCCTGGAAGACTGATCTCATTCCGCTCTGGAGGTTCGACTTGGGTTCAACCAGCATTGGAGGTCGAACCACTACCCCTTTGGTCGAACCGCTTCACTGTATAATCTCCATCCTTCGGTTCGACCTGGGTTCGACCTGAAGAGTTGGTCGAACTCTTTTGATCGTGGTCGAACCGTTCCTGTGTCAAAACAGAGTGCTCTGGCCGATGAGGTTCGACCTGGGTTCGACCTGAAAAGTTGGTCGAACCCTCTGCGTGTTGGTCGAACCGCTCCTGTGTCGAAACAGAGTGCTCTGGCCGATGAGGTTCGACCTGGGTTCAACCTAAAAAGTTGGTCGAACCCTCTGCATGTTGGTCGAACCGAGGCTTAGAAAATTCCAACTTTGATTCCGGCCTCATCGGTCCCTCGTACTGCGTTCCCGACCTCAGTGTGATGGCATTACACGACTTCGGATTCTCAATACTCTGAGACGGAAACTTCCCTTTTCCTACAGTTTGAGTCAATGTGTTTACATTCTCTGCAATTGTACCCATCAACAATGTGAGATCTTTCACTTGAGTGGACAAATCTCTGTGGTGATCATCAATCTTTTTCTCAAGCTTTGCCTCAAGGCGGTTCACTCTTTCATCATTCTTTACCATGTACCGGTTCACAGTATCCTCGAAACCAGGCTTCCCTTCTTCCACATTTTCTCCCGGATCAACACCCAACGGAAGTTGCACGGCATTGTTCGTATTGCTCCATGAAAATTTAGGCCTCCTTGGTTGCTGTTGATAACTACCAGATGGACCACGATTATTAAAGTTCCCTCGATAGTTCCCTTGGTAGTTCCGGTTTCCTTGATTTGGGTACCTCGTTCCTTGAATACTTTGACCCATGACATAATTTGCTTCCTCTAATTCGTCTTGGATGGTTCCATTATTCATCATCTCTTGCTGCATGATTGGCACTCGTTGGGATATCTCGCTGATCAGCTTCTGTTGAGACTCAAGTAGCTTGTTGATATTGGACAAGCTCGAAACGATTTCATCCTCTCTCTTAGTTTTCACCATTGCTTGTTCCACCTGAGCTACCTTTCCAAGAACATACGTACCTCTAACTCTATCAGTAGGCCAATCCCTCGAATTCATCGATATGTCTTCAAACAATCTCTTGGCCTCAACGGATGACTTTGTAAGCAATGCTCCATTAGAAGAAGCATCAAGTAGCACTCTTGATTCACAGTCCAATCCGTTATAGTATATACTGATATATTGGGCTTTAGATAACCCATGTTGAGGACACTTCCTGAGCATGTCCTTGAATCTATCCCACGCTTCATGAAATTTCTCACCTCCACTGATAGCAAATTGGTTAATATCTTGCTTCATCTTAAACACCTTCGAAGGTGGCATATACCTCTCCAAGAACCTTAACTTCAATTGCTCCCACGTGGTGCACTCAGCTGCATTAATAGTATCGTACCAATCCTCGTCTTTTCAGTAAGCGAGAATTTGAACAAAAGGATCTTCCTAGCATCTTCATGTTCTCCTATGTCTTTTTGAGTACTTGCATAGCCCAAGAACTTGTTCAGATGCTGCTGCGGATCCTCGAAAGACCCTCCTGAAAAGGAGTTTCTTTCTATCATGCTAATAAGAGCGGGATGAAGATCAAACGCTGTGTTAGTTCCCCTTACTCCTAAAAGCTCATAATTTCCAGCCCCATTATTTCTGAAAACCTCTCGGATGGCTAGATTATCCGGATTCGCTGCCATGTTGACTGTTTCTACCTCCAAATTAACTTCAGTTGTAGCCTCAATCGCTTGCGAAATCTGCTCGTCAACCTCAACTCCAAAATTCAGAGCTTCAGTTGGGTCTATTGTCTTTGCCTTGCTCTTCTTCTTCTTCTTCTTTCTTGTTGATGCTCCAATCTCAGGATTATACGGTTCAAGATTACCTTTCTTTGATCTTGTGAGCATACACCTAAAACGAATAAGAAAGAAAACAACAAAACAAGGTAAATAGTCCTAATAAACTAGAAATAATACAAAAAAGATAGTTTACGCCGTCCCCGGCAACGGCGCCAAGAACTTGATAGGGGTTTTCTCAACACACAAATTAATCCTCAAGTATAAGGATATCAATTGTAGTCGCGAAGATGACCAAGTTACAATATCGAACCCACGGGACGGATAAATATCAATTTTGTTATCTTCTAGTATATTTTAAACTATGTTGGTAATTGTAAAGGTTTAATGGATAATAACTTCTAATCGAAATAACAAAAGAAATAGCAAGAGTAGAGAAAAGTGAGTTGTGATCAATAAGAATGATAGGTAGTTCGTCGGGTCATCCAGTTTCACTAGCAATTCGTATTTTCATGTGATGGTGTCCGACTCTGTCCTGTGGTTTGTGGACGCATCACTAGACCATGCAAGTTTACTCTATAGACACAAGTAAATATGCGCTTGACACGTGTGAATAACATCGGAGCAAGAGATATGCTTCACCCCCCTTTCTAGGTACTATCATAATCAATTATCTTCTACGTCTAGAATCTAACCCGATTTGATCTCCCTTTTTAGGTACTATAAAGTTATACTCTTCATCCTATTCATCAACCCGAATTCAATTCAATTCATGAATATTCATATAAGACAGTTCTAATAATACTTCGGAATCCCTTCACTTAGAATTATAACAATAAACCCTGCTCAGTAGTGAACGCACTCAATCAATAACCATGTTATGTATTCAGACTCTACACAATGATCATTGATGCACAAAATGACTATGAGTATGGATTAAATATGCAATCTTATATAAAACAAACTACAGGTAGTGTTGTACGGAGTTTTACACACGAAACACAAATTACATCATGAAACTTTCATAACCCTATAACTACCAAGGTGGTTCTAGCCCATGATTGATCTAGGAACAATCATGGTTAGATTGATCATTCTTACTTGAACCTTCAGTGAACCTCTGTTACAGCCCTCCGGATGGATCACCACCTCTACTCTTGTCTCTCCTACGATTGACGATCAAAAGCTCTCCTTATTTTCTGTATGAGCCTCCTTTTATACTTGTAATCACGTCTCTAGGGCTTGGAATGGGCTTTCTAAGTGATCTCACGCGTTTCGGCCTCGAAAATCCGGATAAGGTAAGTTCTCGCACACAGGTTCGACCACGTCAAGCAGGTCGAGCCCCTAGCCACAGGTCGAACCCCAGGTCGAACCCTGCTACTGGAAGAATTCTGCACAGGTTCGACCTTCTAGACAGGTCGAACCACTTAGGCCTTGGTCGAACCCCAGGTCGAACCTCAGCACTGGACAACTCTCGCTCCCGATTCGACCAACTGGCAAGTCGAACCCAAACGTCGTGGTCGAATCCTCCTTCTTACAAATTGGTTCGACCATGGTTCGACCTGATGGCCAGGTCGAACCAGTCGAGTCGTGGTCGAATCAATCTCTGTACGTCCAGCAACGTTGGTTCGACCTGCTGGAGAGGTCGAACCTTCCTCCAGCCAGGTCGAACCCACCTACTTCTTGGGCGGTTCGCGTGGCTTCGACTCCGTCTCTTCGATTCTTGGCTTTTTCACTCCGTTTTTACTAAGAAAACACTCAAATAGCTCCACTGACACCTGATTCATGCTAATTCACAATATATATAGGTTTTCCACCTATTTCCACATCAAAACTCTCCAAAACTAGCACAAAACATAGCGCCAAACTTGTGAATTTACACACTCATCAATTACTTACCATGAAAAGTGCTCTGTTACTTGTTAAAAACCCATGTGAGATTTTGAGCCTCGTTGATCATGTACATAATCACATGATATTTCTTTTCTGGTGAGTATCGTTCTTGTGTGTGCATTCTAGAACTTGCCTCTTGTCTTACTTGAAACTACATGTGTGTTAGATGATGGGAGATGATTTTAGGCCATCCTTGATAATTATGAGTCACTTTTCCAAATAATTTCCTACCAAATAATTTTATATCCGTAGTTAGCCCCGTTGAGCCTAAAAGCCTTATTTCTTTGGCAACCTACGAAGATAGCCACTTTGATATCCTATTTGAGCCTTAAATTCCTATATTTAATGGAGAATTAAATGTTGTCAAAGTGTGTGAAGTTGATTTTGATGGAGTTTGAAAGGAATAAAATATTTGGAGTTGTACAAGTGATTATGAGCTGAAAAATATGAGCTAAAAAATAAGTTGCTTAGGGGTAGTGCCCGAAACAGGTACCCCGAGATGTTAGAGGTAGTTCCTAAAATTGGTACCTCAAGAAAGGAAAAAAAATAAAAGAAGGAAAGTATGTTGAGCTTGAAGGAAAGGAGAGAAAAGAAAATTAGAAGAGCATGAAGCTGGATAGCCTTGAAGTGTAAAAATCTGCAGTACAAAAGATCTCCGGTTTTAATTCTCTACTAATTGAGTCACTTTATCCATATGTTTCCTACCTTACCAAAGAGCCAACATTACATCCAAAAGAAAAGTCCTTTTTGATCCCATTGTCGAATCATACTTTTAAGTGGTGGAGAGTTTGAGACGTTTGGCAAGCTTATGGTTACGCATGCACTTGAATTGAATCTGAGCGTAAACACCTTAACCCATAAGTATATATCTTTTACACTTGAGTGAGAGATTATATATATACTTCCCGTGAGAACATGTCAATGGAGCATTTGAATTGGTGGTGATTGTCTTCACTTGTATGCTATGAATTGATTATTGCATGTAATGAGAGTTGCATGACCTAAGTTGAGGACAATTATATTTTGAATGGGGTATTGGCCATAGTCCTCGTTTCCCCACTAATTTTCTTACTCTCTCTCTCTTTATTTTTTTTTTGTTGCCTCGGGACGAGCAACGGGTAAGTTTAAGGGTTTGATGAGAGTGAAAATAAGCGTGTTTTAATATCCAATTTAACACCTTTTTGATTGATATTCTTGTCATATATTAGCACAATGGTCTTATATTCATTATATGTGAGAAAAAGGCGCACGTGAGGTATTTTATTGTGTTTTAGGTGGAAAAAGGGATCAAAAGTGCAAAGTTGGAGAAAAGGTGCAATTTGTGCAAGAATGCTGAAAACGCACGTCCAATTTTCATAATTATTCTGTGTTATTATGGAGCTCAAAACTGATGTTGTGATACATGGTTGGAAAGCTACTGAAGAGAGGGTCGTTTTGGCGTAAAGAACATCCCATTCGGAGGCCGAACGAGGAAGTTATGAGCAAAGTGGTGACCCCGCGCGAGCTGTGCCGAACAGAACAGATGTTCTACTTTCCATGGTTTTTTACAGATTCAATTCTTTGAGTTTTTGTGAGTTCTTTATATGGATAGAAATCCCAGGAAGAGAGGATCGTGTGAGCACAAAAATCACTCAATTCGGAGGTCGGATGTGAAAGTTATACGCGAAACGGCGAGACTGCGCAAATCGATTCGACCTAGGTTCTATCTGAGACATTCTGGTTCGACCTGTTGGGTTGGTCAAACCAAGCACCTGGGGCTTCCAGTAGGGTGGTTCGACCTATGGTTCGACCTGTGCTTAGTGGTTCGACCTGTTTGCTGAGGTCGAACCGATGTGCGGGAACTTACCATATCCGTATTTTCGAGGCCTAAACGCGTGTGATCACTTGAAAAGCCCATTCCAAGCCTAGGAGACGTGATTACAAGTATAAAAGGAGGTCTAGGAAGCCACAAAAGAGGAGAACACAATACAAGAGAG
Organism: Pogostemon cablin; assembly: GCA_023678885.1. Taxonomy (NCBI): domain Eukaryota; kingdom Viridiplantae; phylum Streptophyta; class Magnoliopsida; order Lamiales; family Lamiaceae; genus Pogostemon; species Pogostemon cablin. The sequence goes on along the minus strand of CM042961.1, from coordinate 25,301,346 downwards.
GAGAAGAGAGGCCACAACCATACAACACCCCACAAGGGGGGATCACCCCCCATCCATCATCCACTTCCTTTCCTCCATCCATCCATCACTTTGAAGATTCGTTTGTGGAATCAAGAGGAGAACCAAGAGGAGGATTCAAGATGGAGAAGGGCATGAAGACGCCATATCAAGGGTTTATTCGTTTCCTAATTTATCTTGTATTTTCCGGACATCCAGGTAAGATCTATCCAACACCCATGATTGTTCTTCGAAACATCATGGGCTAGAGCCTTTTTGGTAGATCTAGGAGTTTTGATGGTTTTATGAATTAATTGATCTTCTATGTGTAAACTCCGTACAACACTACTTGTGGATTTATTTTATATATGATTGTGCTTTCTTAATCCATATTCACGGTCGTTTTGTGCATCTTCAATTGGTATATAGAGTCTGAATATATATCTTGGTTGTAGATTGAGTGCGTTCACCGCTGAACAGGATTCCATGTTATGATTCTAAGTGAGGTGACTCCGAAGCTTCATTAGAACTATCATATATGAATACTTATTAATTGAATTGAATTCGGATTATGGATTAAAAACGTGCAATCTTATATAAAATAAACCACAAGTAGTGTTGTACGGAGTATACACACGAAATACAAATCAACTCATGAAACTTTCATAACCCTAGAACTACCGAAGTGGCTCTAGCCCATGATTGATCTAGGAACAATCATGGTTAGTTGGACCAATCTTACTTGAATCTCCAGCTGAACCTCTGTCACAGCTCTCCTACTCTCCTCTTGTAATGTGTGGTTGATGATGATCCCTTTCTTCCTTCTTTTCGTGATGCTTCCGTGACTGCATGAGCCTCCTTTTATACTTGTAATCACGTCTCTAGGGCTTGAAATGAGCTTTTCAAGTGATCCCACGTGTTTTGACCTCGAAAATCCGGATAAGGTAAGTTCCCGCACGTCGGTTCGACATCGTCAAACAAGTCGAACCACTGGCCGCAGGTCGAACCACATGTTGAACCCACCTACTGGAAGTACTCTGCACTTGGTTTGACCCCTTGTACAGGTCGAACCTCTCCTTCTTTGGTCGAACCACAGGTCGACCCTCACCGCTGGACAATTTCTGCTCCTGGTTCGACCAACCGTCAGGTCGAACCTCAACGTCGTGGTCGAACCCATCTTCTCGCGAACTGGTTCGATTATGGTTTGACCTGATGAACAGGTCGAACCCCTTGAGTCGTGGTCGAACCCTCTTTCTGCACACTTTGCAATGCTGGTTCGACCTGTAGGAGAGGTCGAACCCTCCTCCATCAGGTCGAACCACCTCTCTCCTTGCGGTTCGCGTGGTCTCGACTTTGTCTCTTCGATTCTTGGTACTTCCACTCCAATTTTGCTATGAAAACCACTTAAATAGCTCCACTAACACCTGATTCATGCTAATTCACAATATATATATATTTTTCACCTATTTTCACCTCAAAACTCTCCAAAACTAGCACAAAACATGGTGCCAAACTTGTGAATTTACACACTCATCAACCTGTCAAAACCCACATAGCCGCCAACTTCTGCCCAACAGCACTGCCGTGCTCAAGCAGCAACCCCAAGCTGTCGACTCGCTCGGAAGATATCTTAGACTCGCCAGGAACCTCCAGCTAACTTGCCCGAAACCTGCATCAGACACACTTGGATCGTCCAGTTGACTCACCCAGAACCACCATGGATTCGCCCGGATCCTGCAGTCGACTTGCTCGGAACCTGTTGCAGCGTCAGAAAATAGGTCAACTCGCTTAGAGCCTCGACGGTCTCATCTGGAATCTGCCATAGACTCACCCGAGACGTCGCTGTTCGCTACCAACGCTGCCCAGAACTTGCTATTAGTTGTCCAGCAAACCCTGCCGCCGTTATTCGCGATACGTCAGCCCACCAAAACCCATCCAGCCTCACCATAGTTCGCCATCATTTACCGCACGACAGCAGTGCAGCAGCGCCATTGCCATTAGCAGTCCACCAGCCATCATCATACAGCCGTGCGACAGCAGCTGCCTATTTTCAGCCATCAGGCTCTGTGTGTGTGTGGTTCACGTGTTCGATCATCAACATGCAATTTCCGGCGATAAAGCATATAGGATTTCATGGATAATTCACACATATACCAAACCCTAACTCTCATGCTTTCTATACGACAATTAAATCATGTATAGCATATAAAACCTAACCTAACGTGTCACGTTTCACCACAAAATTAAAGCTCTGATATCAATTGTTGGCATTCGATCATTTGGTTAGCGTGAACCGTTAGGGTTCCATGTGTTTCTAATCCAGCAAAAGCAATAAATCAAAAACATATTACCTATCAGCAGGGTGTGTTGAAGATGAACAGCTGCAGAGAACAACATCTTGATCTTCTGTTGTATTCCCAAGTCCAATCCTGACGTCGTGTGGGTAACGATCTTCAAGATCTTCTCAATCTGCTTTTTCTCCTCTCTTTCACGTCAAAAGTGGCGCACAAGTTAGGGTTACAGGAAACTGAGATGACTAATTTTTGGGCTACAATAGGGACCAAGAGGAGAAATTAGAGTCAGGCCTTCATTGGGCTTAAGTATCCAAGTTAGGGTTACAGGAAGGTGAGATGACTAATTTATGGACTACAATAGGGACCAAGAGGAGAAATTAGAGTCGGGCCTCCATTGGGCTTAAGTATCCAAGTTTAGCCCAAAACTTATACTTAAGTCCAATAATATTATAGTCCACTAAAATATTATTACTGCACTGCCGCTCCAATCTCATAATTATGTTATGGGCATCTTCTTATTATGAGCCCGACAGTCTCCCCATGTTTAAGATATATAATGTCCATTAATTAATTAAGTTACTGACAACTTCATTAATTAATATCTCATCCGAGAGTAGTACCACTCAACCTCATTATCATGCCGGAATTAATCCACTTGCAAGATTTACATGATAATTCTTATGAACTCTTCAACGGGATATCATCAACCTATAACGGACACGGATTTCTTCTACAATCAACATCACACCATAGACACAATACTATTTCCCAACTCACTGAGTTTATTGATTTAATATATAAATCTCACCCATTGATGAATCAAAGAGATAAATACTGCTTTACGTGTCGAGGTTATTGTATAGGGATTAAGAGCACGAACATCCATAATAACAGAGATTAATTTCTTCTATATAGTCAGTATAAGACGAACGATCTCAGGCGGTCCTGCTCAATACACCAAAGCATACTAATGTAATTCTATAGTCATGACAAACTAATACCAAATCACACTACAACCATTCCAATAGAGAGTCCCCGTCTATCTCGGTTGTGAGCATTTGTTTATACTTTATAAGGAAACTGATAATATGATCTTCCTCGTATTGTAGCACAACATATTATCTACAGTATAAAGTAAATGGACTTTTGCACAGATCATATAAATAAATTATAATATGCAAAATGTTTGATCATATGATTCTCATTTTAAATAAATTGGTAAAACATAGTTTCATACAAAAACTTGACTTTTAGTATACAATCTAACAGTTTATGTAGAGGTTGATGTTGATTGCATGCTTTGAAGAGTGCTTAGGAAATCTATTACCCATGTGAGAATTTGAGCTTATCAATCATGCTACATCAATGCATGATAGTTTATTCTTGAGAGTATCGTTCATATGTTCTGATGTTCATATTCTAGAACTTGGTATGCTTGATAGTTTGGACATGATCTTAGGCCGTTATTGCTTAAATTGCGCCACTTAGCCAAATTTTATCTTACCTTGTTGTTTATATCATTGGAAGCCCAGTTGAGCCTTTAAAACTTTTTCTTTGGCAAGCCTATGATAAAAAGCCTTTATTTACCTATACTTGAGCTTTGAAATACCCTATTTACTAGTAGAGAGTTGAGGTGAATAAATTGCTAGTTCGTATGAGAAGAAGAAAAGGAAAGGAAAGTTGGTGTAGTGATAAAGGTAAGAAATTTTGGTTAAATCTTGTGAAAGGGTAGTGCCTGAAACAAGTACCCCGATTGCTTAGAAGGGTAGTGCCCGAAATTGGTACCCTAGTACTTTGAGAAGAAGAAAGATGTTGATTCCAAGTGAAGCGGGAGAAGAAATGTTGAAAAGATCATGAGAATGATGAAGGAGAAGTAATATTTATGCTGTTTGATGAAAAGCAACTCTTCAAGGTAATTCTCAACTAGTGAAGTTAGTCACTTTATCTATATTCTCCTACCCTTACCAAAGAGCCAACATTACAACACAAAGAACAAGTCTTTTGTGATCCTAGTGTTGAAACGATTATGAATTAATTTTTTAGACCTTTGTCAAGCTTATGGTTACATGGATATATGAATTGATTTTGAGCGTATATACTAACCCTTTAAAGTGTACATATTTTACACTTGAGAGTGAGAGTAAACACTTATTTAGTGAGCTAGATGACTTAGTACTCGTAGAAGTGTTATAATTGATTAATATTTTTGCATGGATGAAAAGTATGATAGATGAATGCATGTTTTGAATTGATATTATTGCATGTGTTAGAATAGGTTGTGCTTGTTTTAAGGATCTCGTGATTACACTTTCTTGCCTTATTTTGATTTCGTTGCCTCTGAATAAGCAACATGTAAGTTTGGAGGTTTGATGAAAGTGATAATTCACGTATTTTGAGCTCCGATTTGTGTGGAAATTGAGTATGATTTGGTCTATTATCAAGATGAATTGGGATGTCTATTGAAAATCCACGAATTAGATGCTATTATGGCTATTTGAGCATATGTGTACAGGAAAATAGGTCAGAAATGCTTGGAATTAGAAAACACATTTTTTGAGGCGTAGTTCGACCAAAGAGCTATCGTTAGACCAAGCTCGGCCAAGTTAAACTGTATAGGTGAAGTCGAACGGGAGTGTTTCAACTTACAGAGAGGTTGTTCGACCAAGGAGAATCCATTCGACCACGTGAAGCCATGTCGAACCGCACAAGTGAGGTCGAACTGCAAAGTGAGATGAAGTTCAGTTTACAAACACGCCATTCGACCGTGGTTCGACCAACGGCGTCCAGTTCGACTAATCCAAGTCTGGTCGAACTGAGACACATCAGCTCTGAAACGTTGGGATTTCACCTCCAGTGCGTGCATGTGCATGTTTTCTATGAAAAAATGCAATATAGGTCCATGAGGAGAAGTTACAAGTATAAAAAAGGGTGCCGATCACATCAAAAAGAGAGTTAGATTCTACATCCATCTTACATCACAACCAAACCCTAACTCCATCTGCAGGAGCCGTAGAGAGAGATTCGTGCAGCGAATCAAGTGAGAACCAAGTGAAGATTCAAGACGTAGCGAGAAGCGACGACACCCACATCTAGGGTTTACTTCGCAACTTAATCTTTTTTATAATTTTCAAGACTATGGGTAAGATCTATCCAAATACCATGAACATTCTTCGAAGCGTCATGGATTAGAACCATTTTGGTAGTTCTAGGGCTTATGTAGGTTTTATCTAGTTAATTGAACTTTCGTGCGTATACTCTGTACAACACTACTTGTGGATTTATTTATATAAGACAATGCATTTTTAATTCATACTCAGAGTTGTTTTGTGCATCATTAACTGTTATGTAGAGTTTGAATACATACCTTGGTTATTGATTGAGTGCGTTCACTGATGAGCAGGATTCTATGTTATGATTCTAAGTGAGTGGACTCTGAAGCTTCATTAGAACTATCTTATATGAATACTTATTAATTGAATTGAATTCGGATTAATAAGTAGGATAAAGAGGATAATTATATAGTACCTATAAAGTGAGATCATATTGGGTTAGAGTACTTAGTGCACGGAAAATAATTAATACTGATAGTACCTAGAAAGGGGGAATAATTATGTCTCTTGCTCCGAGGTAATTCACATGCGTTATACACTTATCTGGTTGTGTCTATAGAGTAGATTTGCATGATTTAGTGATGCGTTCATATTCCACAAGGTAGAGTCGGACATTGACACTTGAAAGGGAGATTAGTTAGTGAAACTGGATGACCCGTAGAGCTACCTATCTTCTCACTTGAGCAACTCTCGTTATTTCTCTACTGTTTTATTTTATTTGCTATTTATTACTTTGTTTATTAGTTTAATAAGAATTCTCCAATACAATTGTCAAATAATAGTTTTAGTTAATTTAGATAATAATAAATTGATAATCAACTGTCCTTTGGGTTCGATAATATAACTAGGTTGCTTACTTAAGCTACAATCACATCCTTCATACTTGGGGATTAATTGTGTGTGTTGAGAAAACGCTCATCACACCACAATTAATATTTAACTCAAATAATCATATATAATACTACATAATTTAAGTAAATTAAATTACTTACAAATGGAGGAGTATCATCAAATTATTATTTTGGAAGAGACTGATGTGGAGATTAATTTACTGGGTGGGATTTTGAATTCGAAAATTCTATATCTAAGTGTGAATCTCTCCATTAATTAATTTGAGTGTATTTTCTTTAACTAGAGTGGTAAAATGGGCTAAGTAAATATCATTTGCATCCTACATCCTCTCCATCGCTTTTCTCTTTTTATGTTACATGTAGCATAAGCATCGTAGTGCATCATTAATGGAGATACTTAACTACATGAATTGATAGCCATATCATTTCTATTGCTATTTCTTAATTTATTTATTAACTATCAAATTCAAATTTAATGTACAAATGCATTGTCAATTTATCATCATAATTAATATTTGATTCAAATAATAATATATAATACTCCAAAATATAAGTAAATAAAATTACCTAGAAATGGAAGGATATCACCAAATTATTATTTTGGAAGAGAATGATGTGGAGATTAATTTATTGGGGTGAGATTTTGAAGGAGAAAATTGAATAAATGAAGAAAGATTTTAATTTTGGAAAATGCAGGGGATGAGGAAAAAGTGGGTAGTGTACGTGTCGAATGAAAAGGGGGAGGAAGATAGCTTCCTCAATAAGCTTTGGGTTATTGGGTATTAAATAGGGACTAAAGGGTAATATTTTGAATTAGTAGGGGTGTAAAAAAAAATTTCTATATAAGAAGCAGTAATTTTTTTTGGGGTACAGATGTACCCCCTTGAACCTATATAGTTCTTCCACTGCCGCTAGGGGTTGGTGGAACAAGGCCTTTTGACGGCGGTGATATTGGAACGAAAGGGGATGGAGCTATTGGTGGATAGTTATCATATGGATATGGTGAACCAGGTGGATAGTACGGTGGATAAGACGACGTTCCCGGCTTCAGCGGCTTTTCCGGCTGTTGGGTTTCGGTGGATAAGCTAGCATTTCCTGGAGCTGGTGGTAAAAAAATCACAATTCTGATTATGTTCGGATGTTGCAACCGAACAGATAAGATAGATGAATTCTAATTCTATTCGATTGTTGCAACCGAACAAATATAAGATTTATAAGGGTAATTATGTCTTATCTATACATATATAAAAGTAAACCTAAACTTCTACTTTTGTTTTCAATTTTTTTCAATTTTACTCTATTTAAAAATAATTCAATTTATAAGGGTATTTTGTTTTGGTTATTATAATAGTATTGTTTGTGTGAGATTAATCGTACATTGATATCTATGAATAAAAATCTAAGAGATTTTGAAGGGTTGCCCATTCCAGGTCCTGAAAAGAATCTTCAGCATAATAACAAGACTAATATCAAGCAAATTAAGGTATAACAGATCATCACTACAAAAAGAATGTCTGAATTTGATGAAAAAACTAAATGAAGATTAGAAGAAGGTGTATCACCGGGTGATGAAAATCATTGTCTCTGGAATTGACAGAGTTTTTTTCGTATATGGATACGAAGGCACAGGAAAGACGTTCCTATAGAAGACGATATTGGCTTATATTAGATCAAAGGGGGACATAGTGTTGAACATGGCATCAAGTGGAATTACATCCTTACTTTTCCCAGGGGGCCGAATAGCACACTCGAGATTTTGTATTCCACTTTCGGTGTGCAAGGATTCAACGTGTAATGTAAGGCAGGGAAGTGATATTGCTTAACTCCTTTCTATTCGCAAATTGATCATTTGGGATGAAGCGCCAATAATCAATAAATGGTGCATTGAGGCCCTTAACAAAATCATGAAAGACATCATGCAGTTTGAAAATGGAGAAAATTCAATCAAACTTTTCGCGAGGAGGGGGGGAGAAACTGTATTTTGGGAGGAAAAAATAATAATATTCCCCTCTGTCCCGTTCTAATGGTTACATTTGCTTCTTGCATGAGATTAAGAAATATACTCCATCCGTCCCTCTAAAAGAGGGCCTTTTGCTTTTCTACATGTAGATTAAGGAGTATTATTATTTAATGTGTAGTGGGTAGTTGTATTAGTGGGGTGTGTGGGTCTCATGTGTGTAAAAAAGGAAAGGAGACCATTTGGGTGGGACGCCCAAAATGGAAAAAGACCCTCTTTAAATGGGACCGAGGAAGTAGTATTTTAATGTATAGTGGATAGTTGTATTATAATAGTAGGCGGGTCACATAGAGATAGTATAATCATTTTATGTGGGTCCCATATAATAAAAAGGGTAATTAAACCATTAGGAACTGATCCCAAATTGAAAATATGTAACTACAAGGCCGGGAGGACATAGGAAGTATAAGAAAGAAAATCGATTATACATGTAAATATTTATAATTATTTCTGTACAAAACACATACAGAATAATTATAAACATAAATAAAAAAAATTATAACAAAATTCTAATCATACCAAAATCGAACGAGACAAGCTCAAACATATTCATACAGATACATAACACTATTAAAACAAAAAAAAATAAAAATAAAAATTAACCAACAATCCTATAATAAAATGCTTTCCGTGCAACTCACGACGGGAAATACTAGTTAATTAAGAATAATTTAATTTATATATTTTTGGGATACATATAATAATTTCATGAGTGCAAATAGTCGTCCCCCTTTAAAATATACTTTTTCTTTTGAATCGATAATCCGTCTCATGGATTAGACTCCAATAATTAAAATGACTTCAATAATTAAAAGGGTTGGTCTTGTGTGAGATAGTCTCGTGAATCCTTTTATATGAGACGGATTCCCACCAGCCCGAATCACTCATTCAAAGCAGCGCATATATAATTCATATTCGAATACACACGCTGCTATGCCAATTATTCTGCTAATATTTTTTTTTCATTTTAAATAAAAATTTAATATATGGAATATTATTATTTTAATAAATAATTTTTAAATATTTCATTATTCACCACTAAACCTTTTTGTTTTTTTAAATGTTACAATTTTTTTTCCGTTTTACAAATTAATTATATGCATATTACTTTTCATTCATCATGTATTTTTTTATTAAAAATATTATTATTACTTTTTTTTCTTATTAATTGTTCATTAAATAGTTCACTTCAATACATATGACTTTTACTTGATCGATTATCATTTTTTATTAAAAATATTATCACTTTTTATTTGAATTGTTCATGAAATAGTTTAATTGGACTGTTATCACTTTTCATTATTTTTTGTATCACTTTTTATTAAAATGTTATCACTTTATATTTGTTCTACTATTTGTTCAACAAATAGTTCAATCTGATAGATATATATAGTTCATCATTTTTTGTTGATCAGGTATCACTTTTTATTCGAAGTATTATTATTATTTTTATTAAAAATATTATCATCTTTATTCATCTAATTAATTGTCCATAAATTTTTCAACTTGAATAATATCACTTTTCATTGATTTAAAATATCACATTTAATTATAAATGTTATAACTTATTTATAAAATGGTTCAATTGGGAGGTTATATTTTTCCTTGATCATATCTTACTTTTATTAAAAATATTATTAAATTTAATTATTTCTACAGTAAAATATTAATCCCTCCGCCCCGCCCAAATAACACAATTTTACTATATTGATTGTCCCGACCAAATTGCACTATTTTCCTCTTTTAGTAAAAAGTGTCCACCACTATCTATCACATCTCTCTAATACGCCTACTCACTTTACATAAAATAATAATACTCCTTAATCTACGTGCAAAAAGCAAATGATGCTATTTGCCTGGGACGGAGATAGTACTTTTATGGAGTAGTCAATTAGTTTGGAAATTGTTTATGAAAAAAATTAATTGGATGGATTATCACATTTTCATAATTATGTATCACTTCTAATAAAAAATATCATCACTTTCTAAACGTAATATAATTTTTTTATAAAATAATTTAACAGAATAGACATCACCTTTTCAAGATCATTTATTACTTTGAATTATACAAATTGTAAAAATAAATAAAGCCATCATTAGTAATAAATATAAATAAATAATTTTAAATTTAAATTTCAATACTTTAAGTAGATTTTGGATGAGACCGTCTTACATATCCCTCTATGTGAGACGGATCATTTATTAAACCAATTATTATATTTTGAATTAAGCTAAAAATAAATTATAAAGAAAACAAGGGCCGTGTTTGTTTACATAAATTAATTAACGCCTCTTAAATAAAATTTTCGGCATGACGTCGGTTTTGGAAATTCAATTAGTCGCTGCTTTGGAATTAGATTTAAAAATTAACGTTTTTCTTTCGAGCATGTTATTATTTTAATAAAAAATATAATCAATAATAATAATATCTATAATTATTAATCATTAATTAAATCATTCAAGTTTTCTGTTGTCACTTCATTTTAATAAGATATCCCTTTATATTAAAAATGTTATCACTTTTTATTAAAAATATTATCACTTTTTATTTATTTCCGGATTTGTTCATAAAATAATTTAATCAAATGATTATCACATTTATTTTATCATGTATCGCTTTTTTATTTAAAATATTATCACTTTTTATTATTTTAGTAAATTGTTCGTGAAATAATTCAATTAAACGGATTTCAATTTTCTTTTATTATTAATCAATTTTTATTTAAAAAGTTATCAATTTTTATTATTCTATTAAATTATTCGTGAAATACACTTTCTAAATTAGTGATCACTTTTTATAAGAGATGCTATCACTTTTTATTATTCTAATAAATTGTACATGAATACATTTTTTTAATTAGTTATCACTTTTTATTAAAAATATTATCATTTTTATTTAAAGTGGAATCACTTTTCATTTATATTATAAATTGTTCATAAAATAATTCATAGCATTATTATTACTTTCATCAATTGTATATCACATTTTGTAAATTTATAATAATTAAATGAATAAAATCTTTTAATATAATTCATTAAAATTTTAAATAATAAAAAATATAAAAGAAAACACGTAAAAATAAAAAATTGAATACATGGAGTATAGTGAATGGATGGTTTGCATTCAGGAATTGGGGGCGACTTCCACTCAGTTTCGGCTTGGAAATTAAAAAGCTAAATTATTATTATTATGATTAATTTTTAAATTTTATAATAATATAATAACATCCAAATATGCCCCTTTAAAATATATGTTTAATGGGTTAATGGATGATCGATCTTACATAAGGTGATCTGTGAGACGGTCTCACCCAAGTCTTTTTCTACATTAAATAAGTAAATTTAAATTTTAAAATAAAAATAATATTATTATAATTGAAAAATAAAAATAAAGAAAGGGGATGGGGCATAGCTAGGGGTGGACGGTACGGTATACCGAAAATATTTAGGCATACCGTATACCGTACCGAAATTTTCGACATAAGAAAATGCATACCGATACCGTACCGGAAGTTTCAGTATACCGAATTTCGGTATGCCGAAAGTTTCGGTATACTAATAATCAATACCATATTATACCGCAAACCGAAATATTACTTCTTATCAATATTCCAATACATCCCGTCATACGAGAAAAATAAACCTACTCCATTTGCCCAATTATTCAATAAACTCCTAAAAAAAATACAATTCATCCCACTGACCCAAAATTTCAACAATACAATCCATCGACTGACCCAAATTTTCAACGAACTCATCGCTGCTCTAAGAATACCTATTTTAGAACACAATATCATCACTCAACAATAAAATAATTATAAAAAAAATCAAAACATTCTACTGACAGAGTGAGTAACGATTGAAACTTGAGAGACCGGTACTAGCAATGACTAGCAACTAAGGCAGAGGTTGGTGAGCGGAGATGTACCGCAGATGGAGAACCAAAATAGAAAAAGGGGGTCGGGGTCAGCGGCAGGAGGGCGGTGGGCTCTATGTACCGCGGATGGAGAAGCAAAATAGAGAAAAGAGGGTTGGGGGTCGGCGGCAGGAGGGCAGAGGCTGGTGGCGGAGGTATACCGTAGATGAAGAAGCAGAATAGAGAAAGAGGGTTGGGCCCGAGATGAAGAAGCAGAATAAAGAAAGAGGACGGCGGATGCTAGGGTTTTAAAATGAAACTTCAATTGCTATTTTAAAATATATTTCCGATAGGAGTGCCACATCAGCAAGGCTTAAACTATTTTTTTGATCAGAATTAGAAAGCTGCCTTCAACTTCCTTTATATTATTATTTATGATTATAATTAATATTATTTTAATTAATATTTCGGTATTTCGGTATATACCGAAATACCGATTCGGTATATACCGAAATACCGATTTTTTGAAATTTGCTTACCGTTACCGTACCGAAAAAATCGGTACGGCATCATACCGTACCGATTATTTCGATATGCTGAAATTTTAGGTAAATTCGTTATTTTGCGGTACGATAACTGCGGTATACCGATATTTCGGTATTTTCGTCCAGCCCTAGGCATAGCGGCATTCATTGTAAGTCGAATTCCTGATGAAAAGGCCGGTTGAAAGGGCAAATGGAGGATTGGAGAGACGGTCTCGTTTACAAGGAATTTTTTTTTTTAGATTTACGAATATTTCTTTAAGTTTATAAAAGGAAATTTTATAATTAAAATTACTAAGATTTAATTTAATTTTTTATATATATAATATATTTTACGCCGCCAAACATAAGAAAAGTGACCTAAAAATATTTATGGTGTGCAATAGGAAATCAATATCATGTGTGGGCTTCAAGGCATTGGGTAATTTGGATGACTATATAATTCCACCACCCTGCATAATCAGATCACTCAATTTCAATATCTTCCTCTCCAAATCAACCATCCCTAATTCAGATCAGCGGCCATGGCAGCATCTACCGAAACCCTATTCGGACCCCCTGAAATCCACCAAACAGCCACCCCCATCGCCGCCGCCGCCGCCGCCACCAGCCCTCTCACCCCTTCAGGTGATCCATTGGTGGACCTCATGGTAGCAAATTACAATAATAAAGCCAACCAGAAAAAACCGCCGATGGGCACGACGGTGAACCATTCCCCCACTTATCTGTCGACGGGTAATCCCTGTTTGGATTTCTTCTTCCACGTAGTTCCTGAAACGTCGGCGGGAACCTTGAAGCTCTTACTAGAGCAGGCGTGGGATCAGGACCCATTGAAGGCACTGAAGCTCGTTTGCAATCTCCGAGGAGTCCGAGGCACTGGTAAATCTGATAGGGAAGGGTTCTACAACGCCGCGTTGTGGCTGCACGCAAACCACCCTAAAACCCTTGCATCCAACGTCGCTGCCTTTGCGGAATTTGGTTACTTGAAGGATTTGCTGGAGATTCTATTCCGCCTTCTGGAAGGGCACAAGAATAGGGTTGTCAAAACGAGGGAGAGTACAATTGGGGCCTACAGTCGAGGCCGTGGATTTGGCCGCCGTGGCCGCCGTGGATCTGGCCGTGGCCGTGGATTTGGTGGTGGAGGATTTGGCCGTGGATTTGGTGGTGAATTTGACGGTGGATTTAACCCTAGTGATAGTGATAGTAGCTCAGATTGTGATAGCGATAGTGACTATGATGGATCACGGAACAGAGATGGGGCGAAGAAGGAAGAAGGCAAAGAGGAGTCTGCAGATAAACGTGAACGTGAAGAACAGAGGATTAGAGAAGCCAAGAGAGTTGTGGAGAAGTTCAACAGCGATCCCAATTTCAATTTTCTGCACCAGTGTGTCTCCGATCTGTTCGCCCACCTCTTAAGATCCGATATGGAGTTGTTGAATTCAGGGGATTCCTCCAAAATCAGCATTGCTGCAAAGTGGTGCCCGTCTCTCGACTCTTCTTCCGATAGAGTCACACTGCTATGCGAAACCATAGCCAAGAAGGTGTTTCCCAGGGAGGAATATCCAGAGTACGAAGGGGTGGAGGAAGCACATTATGCCTATCGCGTGAGGGATCGTTTGAGGAAGGAAGTGCTCGTGCCCCTGCGCAAGGCCCTGCAACTGCCCGAGGTTTGCATCATATCCAACGAATGGGGCTCCATTCCGTATGAAACGCTGCCGTCTGATGCCATGAAAGTTTACAAGAACAAATTCTTGAAGAACGACAAGGAGAGATTTGAAGAGTACCTCGCCAGAGTCAAGTCAGGCGAAGCAAAAATAGCTTGGGCTGAATTGTTCCCTCACACCATAATCCGGGGTGGCAAGGATCCAGTATCTGAGCTTTAGTGGAAGAGCATGGTAGCTGACATGGCCAAGAAGGGGAACCTGAGCAATTGCCTAGCAGTGTGCGACATTTCCAACAGTATGACCAAGGTTGCAATGGAGGCAGCGGCAGCACTGAGTGTTTTGGTGTCTGAGTTGAGCGAAGGGGCTTGGAAGGGGAAGCTGATCACATTCAGCAAGAAGCCGAAGCTCGAAATAGTGGGGGGTGACAACTTGAGAGCCAAAACACAGTTCGTTAAAAGAGTGGAAAGCGATAGTGAGAAGGATTTGGTGAAGGTGTTTGATGTTCTGCTTCAAGTGGCTGTAGAGGGGAAAATCAAGGTGGGGGAGATGGTGAAGAGGGTGTTCGTTTTCAGCGACATGGGATTCGGTAGAGACCCTTCTAATTACCACAGTGATAAGACGGATTATATGGCGATTCAGGAGAAGTTCAAGGAGTATGGATATGGAGATTGTGTGCCAGAAATCGTGTTTTGGAATGTGCACAAGTCTGGCTGCAGCTACCAGAGTTATTCACTGGCAACGCCTGTGCCGGCGTACCAGCCCGGGGTTGCACTGGTCAGCGGCTACTCCAAGAATCCATTAACTCTCTTCTTAGGGGAGGGTGGAAGTGCAACTACCATGAATCCTGAGTCTGTGATGAATGCTGCAATTTCTCGGGAGGAGTACAACAAACTAGTTATTCTTGATTGATTCTTAATCTCGCATTGCTGTTTAATTTTTTATATGTTTTTTTTTATCAAAATAAATAATGCGAAAAGAGTTGAGGGACATTTTTTTTACAGGAGTAGTATTTAACCTTTAAAACTATATAAAATCATAATACAAACACCAGTAACTTTTGGGCAAACCAAATCGCATAAATGGGTTCAACTTTGTGCCATTTTCTGGGAAGAAATCTTTGTATACAAATAATTTATTTTAAATTGGTTTTAGCTCATCCTCTTTAATTGACCTTTGTGAGGAACTTTAGAGTCATCAAATTCTCGTACCATTCAACAAAAGATAAGCTTAAAAAGGATAACAGAAAATTACTCCGATTACAAATGTTTCTAAGCAATCCTGGGCGACTGTGATCTTTTTAGCAAGGTTATTTAACTAAGGCCATGTTTGTTTGTATGAGGTTTATACAAATTAAATTTTATATACTTGATGTTGTATGTTTTCTTATAAAAAAAATAAAAATATATTAGTACTATTTTTTTTGTCTTCTTATTTAAATGAGTAGATATATTGTAATAAGTGTCCCAGGTTAAGAAGGCCAGAGACCTTACGTTAAACATAAGGTCTCCGGCCCTCATTACATGGGACGGAGGGAGTATGATTTATTAAAGCATAATGAATACCCGTGCATTAATGTATGATTTTTTTTAAGACCAAGTAGTTTATGTGAAAGTAAAAAAATGTTCTCTCTAGAAAAGCTCTCTCCTATCTCTATCTCCTAGCCGGAATTCTGGTTTCCCGACCGTCTCTCCCGTTGGCAACCCTTACGTTCAGCGTTCTGACTTGTGTAGTGGTGCATTATGCCGAGGAAAGCGTCGAAACCGATTCCACCTTCGACTAGAATTCTAAGATCGTTCGCCAAGAACAAGACTGGAAAGACGAAAACTCATGCTGAATCCACCGGAACGGACTGTCCTAACAAAAAAGAGTCTTCCGAAGCAGCTTTTGATAAAGAGCATACCTTGACTTCGACAGCCCTAGTGGAAGCTGCTATACACTCGCTGAAGCCTTTCAGACACACCAAAAGCAATTCAGATATCCCCACCGGCGACGACCAGAATGCCCAGCAGGATCCGGATTTTCACTGTAATTTAAAATTCAAATTCAAATTCATAGCTAGGTTTGGCAAAAAAGTTCCAAGCAATAGGTGGAAGATGCAGAGAGAAACGTCCCCAGAACTGCATGGGGCTGATGGGAAGTTGATGGGCATGATTGAAGATGCATTAAATGGGGAAATGGTAAGCCATGACCCTACTTGTACCATCAAGCACCAACTCTCTACTCAGGGCTCGACAAATCTGCTTCCACCTCAATCTACTACTGCCAATATGCATTCCCAAGTACATTCTTGTACGTTTAAAGAAGCTTTAATGGGACTTCACTCTTTTGTTGCTTGTAAACCCTCGCCTGCTTCCCTAGCTTCCAACTCTTTATATGCCACCCCTCTCCACAATCATCACTCACTTCACTCCCCTCTATCCATTCCGAATATGGCTTCCACCCCACCAAACTCCAAATCCCCTCAGAATCGCATCACGTTTGGAACCCTCCAGGCATCCACCCCCTTTTATCTAGCTTCAATGTCCACCCAACCCTCCCCCACCCGCCCATCTCCAATCCAACTCGCTCATACCCCAACACCCATGCCAAGCCTACCAATCTTTGGTCCTTGGCCCCCACTCCTTGCACAAATGTCGGGCTTCCAAGCTCTCTCAAACCCTCAACTGATCTTCTTTTCCCCACCGCCCACTGGTCCTCCTCCGCCCACCCCTACCGCTCCTCATCCCTCTACCCAGGCCATATCTCATACTTCTCCATCCCCACCCCCTCCTCTACCTCCACCTCCACAAAGAGCCCAACCTATCTCCACAATTCCCCTAACATCCACAATCGGCGCCTCCCTCCCATCCTAAACTTGCACTATGTCCCACCCATCGCCCTTGGCAGAGTAGTCATGCCAAGTCAAGGACTCGCCACTGACTGAGACTGCTCTATAGTGGGTGATGGCTGTTTTCTCAACACACAACTTTAATCCCCAAGTATGAAGGATATCAATTGTAGTTTCGAAGGTGACCAAGTTAAATATCGAATCCACGGGACGGTTAAATATCACTTTAATTACGTTCTAGTAGATTAGGACTATGTTGAGAATTGTAATTTGTTGGTTTGTAAACTAAGTAACAAGTAAAATAGCAAATAAGTAACAAGAACAAGAAAATAGTAGTTGTGATCAAGTAAGATGATAGGTAGTTCGTCAGGCCATCCAGTTTCATTCGTTAATTTATACTTTCATGTGTCGATGTCCGACTCTGCCTTGTGGTTTATGGACGCATCGCTAGACCATGCAAATCTATTCTATAGACACAAATAGATAAGCTTTTGACACGTGTGAGTATCCTTAGAGAAAGACACATACTTTACCTCCCTTTATAGGTACTATCATAATCAATTATTTCCCGTGCACTTAGTACTCTAACCCAATTTGATCTCCCTTTGTAGGTACTATAAAGTTATACTCTTTATCCTACTTGTTAACCCGAATTCAATTCAATTAACAAACATTCATATAAGACGGTTCTAATAAGACTTTGAAATCCCTTCACTTAGAATTATAACAATGAATCCTGCTCATTAGTGAACGCACTCAACCAATAACCATGTTATGCATTCAGACTCTACACAACGATTATTGATGCACAAAACAACTATGAGTATAGATTAAAAACGTGCAATCTTATATAAACTAAACCACAAGTAGTGTTGTACGGAGTATACACACGAAATACAAATTTAACTCATGAAACCTTCATAACCCTAGAACTACCGAAGTGGCTCTAGCCCATTATTGATCTAGGAACAATCATGGTTAGATAGACCGATCTTACTTGAATCTCCAGCCAAACCTCTGTCTCAGCTCTCCTACTTTCCTCTAACGATTCACGATCTTAAGCTCTTCGTACTTGGACGTGCTTGCTCTCCTTTTCTTGCCTGCATGAGCCTTCTTTTATACTTGTAATCACGTCTCTAGGGCTTGGAATGGGCTTTTCAAGTGATCCCATGCGTTTTGGCCTCGAAAATCCGGATAAGGTAAGTTTCCGCACGTAGGTTCGACCTCGTCAAACAGGTCGAACCACTGGCCACAGGTCGAACCCCAAGTCGAACCCCGCTACTGGAAGAATTCTGCACTGGTTCGACCTCTTGAACAGGTCGAACCTCTCAGGACTTGGTCGAACCCCAGGTCGAACCTTATCACTGGATAATTTCTGCTCTTGGTTCGGCCAACCGTTAGGTCGAACTCCCAACATCGTGGTCGAACCCAGCTTCTCACGAACTGGTTCGACCATGGTTCGACCTGATGAACAGGTCAAACCTCTCGAGTCGTGGTCGAACCTACTTCCTGCACTTCTCCAACACTGGTTCGACCTGCTGGAGAGATCGAACCCTCCTCCAACAGGTCGAACCCACTTCTTTTCTTGGCGGTTCGCATGGTCGACTTTGTCTCTTCGATTCTTAGCACTTCCACTCCGTTTTTGCTATGAAAACCACTCAAATAGCTCTACTAACACCTGATTCATGCTAATTCACAATATATATAGGTTTTCCACCTATTTCCATATCAAAACTCTCCAAAACTAGCACAAAACATGGTGCCAAACTTGTGAATTTCCACACTCATCAAACCCCCAAACTTACATGTTGCTCGTCCCGAGGCAACCAAATCAAACCACAGGAGTTGTGTGTAATTCACCAAGATAAAGTACAACACATATCAAACATTCAACTTCATTAAATCAAACAAGTATTAATTGCTTCATATATATCACTCATGCCAAACCAATCCAATCTCACACCATTCGGAGTACTAAGTAATCTAGCTCACAAGATAAGTATTTATTCTCTTTCACTCAAGTGCGTGAGGCACTATATAGGTTAATATAAACACTCATATCAATCCATATTCACGCGTAACCATAAGCTTTGCAAAAGTTTCAAAATTCAACTTAAAATCAACTCTTCACTAGGATCACAAAGGACTTGTTTTTGGGTTATAATGTTGGCTCTTTGGAAAAAGGTAGGAAAATTTAGGTAAAGTGACTTAAGACACTAGTAGAGAGTTACCTTGGAGGTTCTTGATTTCTACTTCTTGCTGCAATATCTCCTCCAACTTCTCCTCTTCTTTTCATGGATTTTCCTTCTTTTTCGTGCATCAACATCATCTCTTTAGACAATTCGGGTACCAGATTTAGGCACTACCCTTCTTCTCTTGTATAGGCCATCAGCTGCTAAGCTTCATGCACTAAGTATAAAATCTATCGGGGTACCAGTTTCAGGCACTACCCCTAAACAAGATTTAACCATATTCTTTTCATCCAACCATATTCTATCTTCCTCTTTCTTCTTGCAACACTTACTCACCTCAACTCTCTACCAACGAATAGGTTAATCAAGCTCAAATAAATGTTTATAAGGTTATTTACTTTGGCTACCAAAGAAAAAGCTTTAACGGCTCAACAAGGCATCCAAGGGTTAATAAGATCATTAGGAAGGATAAAATTTGGCTAAGTAGCTTAATCAGAAAATAATGGCCTAAGATCATGTCCTAGCAATTTATCAATCATAAGTCTCACACAAGACTCCAAGCCAAGTTCTAGAATACGTTCATATGAATGATCCTCTCAAGAATAAAATAATCATGATCAAACATGATTAGAAAGCTCAAATCCTCACCTAGGTAATCCTAGTACTCCTCATAGCACATAATTAAGATCAATTCCACACAAACTCAACATACTTATCAAATTATACATGCCTTTCATCAATAGAAATTAGCTCATGAACATATGAATGCACAAAATCAACAAGCTTATACCCAATCAATCATACAAGCATCTATCAATCGATATCACTTATACATTCCACTCACGCATGAATCACACCCCAAAAGAAAAATAATAGAATCAAGATGAATCGGAGGAAACCAAAGAAAACCTGAACCAAACTACTCCTCCGGAGCATCATCATACTCATCATCATCATCCTCATCATCAAGCCTCCGCTCCACAATCCGGTGTAGATCACCGATGTGTCTATCCAAGTAATCAACTCGATCACCCAACCTACTAACTCTTTCATTCAAAGCAGTATACCTCTCATTCAGCGTAGCATAGTTGGCGTTAGCGAGTGCGAGCTGTCGATTCGTCTCCTGCTGGCTAGCAATGATCGCGACCAGCTGCTCATTAATAAGGCGAAGCTGCTCCCGTGTATCATTCAGGATAGCCTACTGCTGACGTGGTGCTGGCTCATGCTGAGGTGCGTCGTGCTACATTGGCATCTCTTCATCCTGCTGCTCCTCTTCGGGCTGCTCTTCCTCCTCGGGCTGCTGTGGTGGACGGAACTCACCTCGATCAACAATCTCCTGTAACTCCGCCATCCTACCATCCGCACACATCTGCGATACAGTCCTCCAATTACCACCCGACTTCACTATCACGGATAAGGCGTTGTGTCCAAGAGAATCCATCAACTTGTTCCTCGCCACCCGGATAGTAGTCAAGTTACTCACATCGAAGGGGAACATAAAATCGAAAGGCTTGAGTCCCCTCGTGAAGAACCAATCTCCATCTTTGAAATGGGCAAATCCTCCCTTCATGCATGTAAACATCACCAAATTGGGCTCTCCTCTAACGGGTGTGATGCTAGTGAAATCCAATTTATAATGCTCAGACACAATCGTCAGTAACCCTGCAATATTCACCTTTTGAAACCCAATGGTCCTGAATCGATGTAGCTGTGCAATGAAATACGCTCCAACATTGAACTGCACCCCATTTAGCATACACCACAAGGCGTAAAGCTCTCCTCTAGACACAACACTCCCCTCTGAGCGGGCGAACAACGTGTTGCTCAAAACACGATCCATGTACCTCAAAACTGGATTCTTTATCGAAGAAGCACGAGCCTGCCTAATCTTGAAATCTCCAATCTCCCCTGTGATCTCTCTCCAAAACCTATTAGCATTGAACGCACCATTCTCCAAATGAGAGATTCTCAAAGGCGTCTCAAACAGCTCATTAAAATCCTCAGACGTCCATCTCCTACTCACTCCACCAAGCTGAAATGTACACTGATACGGGTACCCAAGCGGGTCCTTCACCATCTTAAATGAGCAAACTACTTCCGCTGTAACATGGAAATACGTCGGCTTCTTTAACTCCATAAACCTCCGGATACCCACTTGATCGAACATCCAGAAAATGTCATTCCCAATTCTCATTATCCTCATCGCCTCATCATCTTAGTATCGAGTACGAGCTATCTTATCTGAGACTTCTTCCCATTTTTCTTTAATCTCATCCCAGTTTTGCATTTGAATTTTGAAGTTCTCGGGCAAACGATCTTGTAGCCTCAGCTTCCTAGTCACTGTATCCACATTCGAAGGCATGTCTTGCCTCTTCTTCGATCTTACTTCCTCTGCTCTACCTTTACCTTTACTTGATCCTTGTCCCTTTCCTGAAAGCAACTATTTTAACACAACCAACAAGACAAGAACATAAGTATTTGACTAGCATAACCTATACTCTACTCAAAACTTCAAGCATCCATGCATAATCACTCAAACTAACATCTCAACACCACTTGCTTATTCAACATGCTCAAAACATCTTCAATCAAACGTTCTTTAATCATCAAAACATAACCAACAAGCATGCATTAAGCAATTCAAGCAATTCCACCAAAAATTCTATCAATTGAACTTCATGAACCACTCCAACTATCATCAATTTGAACTAAACTAACATGCTTATCCTAATAGATGCACAAAATTGTTGATCAATTCACATAAACCATCAAGTTCAATCTATAATCAAACATTCTCCACCAACAAACATGAATTTATATGAATCAAATCAAATTATCAACATTTACCATGAAAACCAACCAAATTCAACCTCAATCCTCCTAACCACAATGAATTGCATATCTAAACCTTCAATCCTAGAGTAATTGAGTTGGAAGAACGTACCTTTTGATTTGCCCATGGTAAACAAACGATCGAATCACACACACACTTAAGAATCGCGACTGGAGCCCTAATTTTGCGACGAAAATTGCCCAAATCCGCGCCCAATTCGTAAATTCAAGGTGTAATGTTGTGTAATCGGTATGCAATCAAGTGTAATTGAAGAATTTGTGCAAGAGTGTAGAGGTTCGAAGAGGGTTCGGGGTTTGGTGTTTTGAAAAAGTGATCGAACCCTTCTGAAAAATCGACTTAAAATGCGTACCTGGCTTGGTTTGACCTCAGGTTTGACCTCTTGAACAGGTCGAACCATGGATGATGAGGTCGAACCTACCTTCTGGACAAATGCTCTTCTTGGTTCGACCTGGGTTCGACTTGCGGGACAGGTCGAACCACCCTTGTGTTGGTCGAACCAATCTTCTGGAAAACAGAGTGCTCTAAACGAACTGGTTTGACCTCGGGTTTGACCTTCCAAGCAGATCGAACCATATCGACTCAGGTCGAACCACCCTACTGCATGATTTAAGACCTCAGGTTCGACCTTGGTTCGACCTGTTAGACAGGTCGAACCTAGAATGATCTGGTCGAACCACCTCACTGGATGATTTTCTGCGTCGGTTCGACTTCCTCTGCTCGGTTCGACCTCCAGGCTTTGATCGAACCTACCCTGGCTTTGGTTGAACCACCCTTCTAAGCTTCCAAACTGAGTGTTCTTCAATCCCTACACACTTCAAACTTCAATACGAATCATTAGGTACTAACTAGAGCACAACCTCATCAAAAATTGTTCCACAAAATATTATTCATGAGTAACTCCGCAATCACTCAAAATACGAAACAACAAAACACCACGGAACATTAGGCAAGTTGTAAAAAAAATCATCACATTAAAATCGATTAAAATTTTAAATATGGCGTAAAAAAACAACTCCCCTAACAAACATCATAAAGAAAAGATTATACTATCGGTGCTTATTGAGGTAAGTACATCACACCCCCCAAACTTAGTAGAAACTATAGTTGAAACTAAGTTTGAAAAGAGATGTAATTGCCGATAAGTAAGCACTTCAAATATAAAAATTTCTTACTCACACAAAAGAAATAAAGCATTAAAACGGGATGGAAAAGCCCCCAACAGGCACTCATGTTTAATGTCGGAGAGTCACGACGATACCAACTCAAATCAAGGTATCCACAAAGATGACACAAACATCATCCGGCGACCTATAATGCTTCAAGCGATGTCCATTCGCCGAAAAAATGTCTCCATCCTTGTCAATGAGCTCAAAACTCCCCCCACCTAAGGCTTGATGAATCATGAACGGTCCCGTCCACTTTGACTTTAACTTGCCTGTAAAAAGCTTTAAACGAGAGTTAAAGAGTAATACCTCGTCTCCTTGCTTGAACTCCTTATACGAGATCTTCAAATCATGCCACCATTTAATCCTTTCCTTGTAAATCTCTAAATTCTTGTATGCACGACTCCGAAACTCATCCAAAAGATTGATGTGAGTAATCCTCAACTCCTTCACATCCTTGAGAATCAAGTTCAAGCTTCGCAAAGCCCAAAATGCTTTGTGTTGAATCTCTACAGGTAAGTGGCACGGCTTCCCATAGACAATCCGATACGGTGACAAATCTAACACCGTCTTGTACGCGGTCCAGAACCCCCACACGACATCATCGATCTTCCAAGCCCAATCCTTTCTATTGGTTCCGACCACTTTCTCCAGAATCTGTTTGACTTGACGGTTAGAGACCTCCGCTTGTCCATTCGCTTGAGGATGATAGGGTGTAGTAACCCTATGCTTAACACCATACCCTTTAAGCACCTTCTCAAGAAATTTATTTACGAAGTGAGTACCTCCATCACTAACAAGTGCTCTAGGGACTCCAAAACGGGCAAAGATATGCTTCTTCAAGAAAGATATAATAGTTTTCGAATCATTCAAGCGAGTAAGAATCGCTTCCACCCACTTAGAACATAATCCACTACAAGTAGAATGTAGAGAAATCCATTAGATGGGGGAAAAGGCCCTATAAAATCGATCCCCCACACATCAAAAATCTCGACCACTATGCTCGGCTGAAGTGGCATCTCGTCTCTCCTACCGATGTTCCCCATGCGTTGACATCTATCGCAAGACGCCACATAGGTCTCACAATCCTTGAACAACGTAGGCCAATAAAGAGCAGACTGAAGTACCTTGGTTGCTATCTTTTGAGTGCCGAAGTGCCCCCCCCGTTAGGTTGTGCATGGCAAAACTCGAGAACACTCTCCATCTCCATCTCGGGCACACACCTACGGATGATAGAATCTGTGCAAATCTTGTACACAAATGGATCATACCATATAAAAGTCTCAACATCTCTCTTGAATTTAGCAAGTTGATATCGGTTGAGATCCCTTGGAATTTCTCCCACAACAATATAATTAACATAATCCGCATACCATGGATCAACTCCCTGCGCAGCAACCACACACGCTCACTCAGCCCCTTCAACAAACACGGTCATGATCTTTTCATCTGGGAATATTTCCTCAATATACTCGAAAAAATTATCACAATGTTCCCTAGTCTTCAACCTCGAAAGGTGATCCGCCAACACATTATCAGAACCTTTCTTATCCCGGATCTCCATGTCAAACTCTTGAAGTAGAAGAATCTACCTTATGATCCTAGGCTTCGTCTCCTTCTTTTCCATCAAGTACCGAATCGCAGAATGATCCGTGTACACTATAGTCTTCATGCTAACCAAATACTGATGGAACTTATCGAATGCGTACACAACAGCCAAAAACTCCTTTTCAGTCACCGTGTAATTCTTTTGTGCCGCATCGAAAGTCTTACTCGCGCAGTAAATGGAGCAGAACTTCTTCTCCTTCTTCTGCCCAAGCACCACTCCAAGTGCTACATCACTTGCATCACACATTAGTACAAAAGGTTGAGTCCAATCCGGTGTGATCAAGATAGGTGCAGTGATAAGCGCCTCCTTCAAAACTTGAAAAGCTATTAAACATTCATCATCAATTACAAAAGGAACATCATTTTCAAGTAAGTGAGATAAGGGCTTAGAGTATTTTGAGAAGTCTTTTATAAATCTCCTGTAAAAACCGGCGTGTCCAAGGAAGGACCGCACTCCTCTTTCATTGGTCGGTGGTGGAAGCTTCTCAATTGCCACCACTTTAGCACGATCTACTTGCAACCCTTTGGCAGAAACATGATGCCCAAGAACAATCCCATCCTTCACCATGAAGTGACACTTCTCCCAATTCAAGACAAGATTAGTCACTTGGCATCTCTTCAAAACAATAGCTAGGTTAGACAAACAAATATCAAAGGAGGAACCAAAAACAGAAAAATCATCCATGAACACCTCCATAATCTTCTCTATCAACCCATCGAATATCGCCATCATGCATCTCTGAAAAGTAGCAGGCGCATTACATAACCCAAATGGCATTTTCCGAAAAGCAAAGGTTCCGTAGGGGCAAGTAAAAGTGGTCTTTTCTTAATCCTCGGGGGCAATCATAATTTGGTTGTACCCCGAGTATCCATCCAAGAAACAATAAAACTCATACTCTGCAAGACAATCTAACATTTGATCCATGAAAGGAAGAGGGAAATGATCCTTACACGTGTTCTCACTCAACTTCCTATAATCTACACATGTACGCCATCCCGTAGGGATCCTTGTGGCTATCGCTTCTCCATCCTCAGCTTTTACTACAGTCATACCCCTCTTTTTAGCAACTACATGCAATGGACTCACATGGGGACTATCACTAATAGGATATATGATTCCAGCATCCAACCACATAAGGATTTGCTTCCTAATAACCTCTTGAATCGCGGGATTAACCCTCCGCTGATTCTGAAAACTTGCCTTCGCCTCGTCTAACAATCTTATCCTATGCATGCAATACGAAGGACTTATTCCTTTCAAATCCTCAAGAGACCAACCAATCGCAGATTTATACTTCCTAAGAACATACAATAACTCCTCAAGTTGATTATCATTAAGAGAAGAAGATACAATTACCGGAACACTTGAAGTATGCCTTTCTTGGCGACAACGAAAAATACCCGGTAAAGGTTTCAACTCCTCTTTCCTCACTTCCATCGGAGAGCTCTCGTTATCCAAAGGCAAGTACTTCCTAGTCCACTTAACTTCTTCCACCTTAGTTCTTTCCGATTCAAACCTGTCATCACCCAAAGTAAGTAAGTTTTCAAGAAAGTTAATACATAATTCGTTGGAAAATCCATCAAGCTCCGTAGTGGGATAAGTAAGAGACTCCATCAAACATGTCTCAAGAGGATCCTTTGACAGGATTAGAGACATATCCTCTTTCACAATCTCCTCCACTACGTCAATACTATAACACTGCGACTCCATGGGCATCTTCATCGCTTTGTCCAAGTTGAAAAGAACTTCTTCTTTGTCCATTCGAAGTCTAAGATCTCCTTTCTGAACATCAATCATTGCTCCGGCAGTAGCAAGGAAAGGTCTCCCCAAGATAAAAGGGATATTATTCTTGTCTTCTTCCATTTCTAGCACAAGGAAATCCACAGGAAAGACTAGCTTCTCCACTTTGACGAGAACGTCTTCAATTATACCTTTTGGAAACGTCATCGACCTGTCCGCCAATTGGAGAACCACTGTTGTAGGGGTAAGCTCCCCCAAACCAAGCCTCTAAAAGATGGACAAAGGCATCAAATTGATGCTTGCCCCTAGATCGCACAAAGCTCGCCATGCCGGCCCCTTTCCGATCTCACATAGAATAGTGAAGCTCCCCAGATCCTTCATCTTTTGCGGCAGCTTCCTTTGAATGATTGAGCTACAATTTTTAGATAAATTCACCATTTCAATTCCGGTTAAGCTCATCTTCTTCAACAATATATCTTTAAGAAATCGGGCATAGTACGGCATCTCGATGATTGCCTCTGAGAAAGGAATGCTCAAGCTTATCTTGTTTATTATCTCTGAAAACTTCTTGAACTTCTCTTCCAATCCCTTCTTCACAAACTTGTAAGGGAACGGCGGAGGTATCTTTGTTTTGGGAATCCCCCATTCATCACGATCAACCTTCTCCGCTTTCTCCTTTTCGGCTCTCAATCGCTTGGCCTTTCCCATTTTTTTTCAGCTATGATCTCTGTACTTTGCTCATTTCGAACCACTGGAGTAGCATCAACATCATCGAGAGTGTTCGGAGTAGCAACAGACAAATTCTGGTGGGGTTCGACCAAGGTTCGGCCTGTGGAACAGGTCGAACCAGGTACGTACTGGTCGAACCTTGCTTCTGGACAACGGCTCTCTTTTTGAATTTGAGGTTCGACCTGGGTTAGACCTGTGGAATAGGTCAAACCACGGGCACCTAGGTCGAACCTACCTACTGTACTCCTTCCGCCATCCGGTTCGACTAGGGTTCGACCTGTTTGATAGGTCGAACCATGAACATCGTGGTCGAACCATTGCTGCGACAAAACAGAGTGCTCCTGGCTGTGCGGTTTGACCTGGGTTCGACCTGTAGGATAGGTCGAACCATGATTGATTTGGTCGAACCGGCATTCTGGAAAAATAGAGTGCTCCGAGTTGTCGGGTTCGACCAAGGTTCGACCTGTATGCCAGGTCGAACCATCTGTAGTTTGGTCGAACCGATGCTGCAATCTCCCCTGATCGTGTCCAGTGTGTTGGTTCGACCTTCCCTGTATGGTTCGACCTTCAATGATGGTCGAACCATGGTCGAACCTGGCCCTAGACATGTCTAAATTTGATTCCGACCTCATGGGTCCATCGTACTGCGTTCCCGACCTTAATGTGATGGCGTTGCAGGACCTTGGATTCTCAATACTTTGAGACGGGAACTTTCCCTTCTCAAGAGTTTGAGTAAGCTTGTTAACACTTCCTGCCATCTCCCCCATCAATAACGTAAGATCCTTCACCTGCTTAGATATAACCTCATGGTTTGCATCGATTTTCTTCTCAAGTTTTGCCTCAAGGCGGTTAACTCTTTCATCATTCTTGGCAATATACCTGTTCACAGTATCCTCAAGACCCGGTTTCCTTTCTTCCACCTTAGCACCCGGATCAACACCCATCGGAGGTTGAATTGCATTATTCGGATTGCTCCATGAGAACTCCGGCCTCCTCGGCTGTTGATAACCACCCAGGGGACCACGATTATTAAAGTTTCCTCGATAGTTCCCTTGGTAGTTCCGATTTCCTTGATCTTGATACCTAGCCCCTTGAATACTTTGACCCATGGCATAGTGTGCCTCTTCCAACTCCTCTTGGATTGGTCCCTCTTTCATTAGTTCCTGCTGCATGATTGGTACGCGCTGAGATAATTCGTTGATTTGCTTCTGTTGGGATTCAAGTAGCTTGTTGATATTGGACAAGCTAGAGACGATCTCATCCTCTCTACTTGCTTTCACCATTGCTTGTTCAACCTGAGCTACCTTCCCAAGGACATACGTACCTCTAACACTATCAGTTGGCCAATCTCTCGAATTCATCGAAATATCTTCAAACAACTTCTCGGCCTCTACGGATGACTTTGTAAGCAATGCTCCATTAGAAGAAGCATCCAATAACACTCGTGAATCACAGTCCAATCCGTTATAGAATATACTGATATATTGAGCTTTAGATAGCCCATGTTGAGGACACTTCCTAAGCATGTCCTTGAATCTATCCCATGCTTCATGAAATTTTTCACCTCCACCGATAGCAAATTGGTTAATGTCTTGCTTCATCTTAAACACCTTTGAAGGTGGCATGTACCTCTCCAAGAACCTTAATTTCAGTTGCTCCCAAGTGGTGCACTCAGCAGCGTTGATAGTGTTGTACCAATCTCTCGCCTTTTCAGTAAGCGAGAATTTGAACAAGAGGATCTTCCTAGCATCTTCATATTCTCCTGCATCTTTTTGAGCACTTGCATAGCCCAGGAACTTGTTCAGATGCTGCTGCGGATCCTCGAAAGACCCTCCTGAAAAGGAGTTCCTTTCTATCATGCTAATAAGAGCGGGATGAAGATCGAAAGCTGCATTAGTTCCCCTCGCTCCTAGAAGTCCAAAATTTTCAGCCCCATTGTTTCTGAAAACCTCTCGGATGGCTAGATTATCCGGATTCGCTGCCATGTTGACTGTCTCTACCCCCAAATTAACTTCAGTTGTAGCTTCAATCATCTGCGAAATCTGCTCGTCAACTTCAACTCCAAAATTCAGAGCATCTGCTGGATCAATAGTCTTTGCCTTGCTCTTCTTCTTCTTCTTCTTCTTTCTTGACGATGCTCCGATCTCATGATTATAGGGTTCAAGTTCACCTTTCTTTGATCTCGTGAGCATACACCTAAAAAGAACTAGAATTAAAATAGCAAAACAAGTTAAATATCCCTAACAAACTAGAAATAATCAAAAAGATATTCTAAGCCGTCCCCGGCAACGGCGCCAAAAACTTGATGGCTGTTTTCTCAACACACAACTTTAATCTCCAAGTATAAAGGATATCAATTATAGTTTCGAAGGTGACCAAGTTAAATATCGAATCCACGGGACAGTTAAATATCACTTTAATTACGTTCTAGTAGATTAGGACTATGTTGAGAATTGTAATTTGTTGGTTTGTAAACTAAGTAACAAGTAAAATAGCAAATAAGTAACAAGAACAAGAAAATAGTAGTTGTGATCAAGTAAGATGATAGGTAGTTCGTCAGGCCATCCAGTTTCATTCGTTAATTTATGCTTTCATGTGTCGATGTACGACTCTGGCTTGTGGTTTATGGACGCATCGCTAGACCATGTAAATCTATTCTATAGACACAAATAGATAAGCTTTTGATACGTGTGAGTATCCTCAGAGCAAGACGCATACTTTACCTCCCTTTCTAGGTACTATCATAATCAATTATTTTCCGTGCACTTAGTACTCTAACCCGATTTGATCTCCCTTTGTAGGTACTATAAAGTTATATTCTTTATCCTACTTGTTAACCCGAATTCAATTCAATTAACAAACATTCATATAAGACGGTTCTAATAAGACTTTGGAATCCCTTCACTTAGAATTATAACAATGAATCCTACTCATTAGTGAACGCACTCAACCAATAACCATGTTATGCATTCAGACTCTACACAACGATTATTGATGCACAAAACAACTATGAGTATGGATTAAAAACGTGCAATCTTATATAAACTAAACCACAAGTAGTGTTGTACGGAGTATACACACGAAATACAAATTTAACTCATGAAACATTCATAACCCTAGAACTACCGAAGTGGCTCTAGCCCATGATTGATCTAGGAACAATCATGGTTAGATAGACCGATCTTACTTGAATCTCCAGCCGAACCTCTGTCTCAACTCTCCTACTTTCCTCTAACGATTCACGATCTTAAGCTCTTCGTACTTGGACGCGCTTGCTCTCCTTTTCTTGCCTGCATGAGCCTTCTTTTATACTTGTAATCATGTCTCTAGGGCTTGGAATGGGCTTTTCAAGTGATCCCACGTAGGTTCGATCTCGTCAAACAGGTCGAACCACTGGCCACAGGTCGAACCCCAAGTCAAACCCCTCTACTGGAAGAATTCTACACTGGTTCGACCTCTTGAATAGGTCAAACCTCTCAGGACTTGGTCGAACCCCAGGTCGAACCTCATCACTGGACAATTTCTGCTCTTGGTTCGGCCAACCGTCAGGTTGAACTCCCAACATCGTGGTCGAACCCAGCTTCTCACGAACTGGTTCGACCATGGTTCGACCTGATGAACAGGTCGAACCCCTCGAGTCGTGGTCGAACCTACTTCCTGCACTTCTCCAACACTGGTTCGACCTTCTGGAGAGGTCGAACCCTCCTCCAACAGGTCGAACCCACCTCTTTTCTTGGCGGTTCGCATGGTCTCGACTTCGTCTCTTCGATTCTTGGCACTTTCACTCCATTTTTACTATGAAATCCACTCAAATAGCTCTACTAACACCTGATTCATGCTAATTCACAATATATATAGGTTTTCAACCTATTTCCACATCAAAACTCTCCAAAACTAGCACAAAACATGGTGCCAAACTTGTGAATTTACACACTCATCAGTGGGTTACTTCACTAGCAGACACCCTGGTTATCAAACCCTCCTCGAAATCACTAACCAGTGGAATGCTGAATTTACTCCACACCATCACAAATCAGGGTGGATAGTTTTAAGATGACGAATGAAGTAGATGTTGATTGAGTTCTACGAGGTGGCCCATATGGAGTGAACGGGAGATACCTAATTCTCAAAAAACTACCTCGAAACTTCTAATTCAACCATGATGGTATCTCCCAGGTTCCAGTTTGGGTTAAATTTCCCTCTATCCCGCTGGAAATGTGGACGGACGATCATTTGAGCGCTCTCGCCTCCTCTATTGGAGTCCCTCTAGCCATGGATGAAGTCACATCATCTGAGGGCGTATTTCGTATGTTAGGGTTCTTATTGAACTCGATGCTGCTAAGCCTCTCCATGACTCAGTAATGATTGAAATAGAGTGGGGCACCCTCGAACAACAAGTGGTTTATGATTTCGTACCAAAGTACTGTTCACACTGTAACTCTCTTGGACATGCAGTAGATACATACAACCTCTTCATGCATGATGATGATGCATATTGCATTCCAGGGAAGACAAACACCCAATTCACCATTGTTAAAAAGAGGAGACAACGAAAGAAGAGAGCCATCCATAGGGGAGAGAGTTCGAAATCAACAGGAACCCACACAACAGATTCAGAGATCCAAGTGCAGACCCACAACAGATTCGAAGTGAATGGGAAATAGGCTGCAATTGATGCACTCAGCAATAAGAAAGGGAAAGAAGTATGTACGAGAACAACCTCTGGTAACAACTCCAAGCGCCGCCCTGAGTCCGACGACCTAATATCGTCGGGTGATCAGTCCTATGAGTATTCTCTCTTGGAATGTGCGTGGGTTGGGAGGCAATACAACCCACAAAGCACTACTCAGAGTGGTGCAAGATTGTCTTAAGATAGATTGAAAGCTATTGTGAAGAAGAATCTAGGAACTTGGTCGTTTGTTTATAACTATACTCTAGATCATAGAGGAAGAATCCTAGTCTTGCGGAATCCTAGTAGAATCTCCTTAGGAGAGTTTGTACATCATGAACAAGTTGTAACCGATGTGGCAACTTGCCTTGTTTCGCTCAAGAAATTTAATATCTCGTTTACCTATGCTTCGAACTCTTATATTGAGAAAAGAATTCTGTGGTCTCATCTTGAGGATCAGTTCCGTAGTAATCTCCTACTATGGTTAATCTTAGGAGATTTCAACACCACTTTAAATAGTGATGAAAGATCCAATCTAAGTGCTAACCATGTAATGCAAGAGTTTGTTGACTTCTGCTCTGTGTTGGGGTTACAACTCTTATTCCAGAGGAAGCTTCTTTACTTTGTCTAATGCTACTTATTGGAGTAAATTAGATAGAGTTATGTGTTGCCAGCTTTGGAGAAGTTGTGGATGGCTATTGGAATCAGAGTTTCTCCCATAAAGGAAACTCATCTGATCACTGCCCAGTTGTCACTACTATGATAGCAGATGAACCTCGCACCCCAAGGCCGTTTTGGTTTTTGAACATGTGGATGGACCACACCTTGTTTCTGCAATCAGTGATACAGGTATGGAACTTGCATATACGAGGGACAAAGCAATTTGTTCTTTGCCAGAAACTCAAAGCCCTCAAACCAGGTTTGCGACTCCACAACAAGAAGGAATTTATGCAAATTTTTGAGAGAATTAAAAGACCCCGAGAAGAATTGAATAGTGTACAACTGGAATGCATGACCAATTCGCAAGACAGAAACAAGTGGGAGATTATGAAACAGAAGAAAGCAGAGCTCAGTAAACTGGAAGGATATGAAAGTTGCTTCATCCAGCAACTCCTGAAGAACAGATTCATTATGAACCAAGACAAGAATACATCTTACTTTCACTCCATGATCAAAAGAAACAGCAAGAGAAACTTCATCAATACTGTTTCCAACCAGCAGGGAACATCTACTAGTAGATCAGAGATGGTTGATAAGTTTCTCCAACGCTATAAGGATCTTCTTGGTACAGAGGGAGACGCTTCAGGGGTGGTGGATCAAGAGGTTGTCCGGTAGGGACCTATCCTTAATGTAGATGCAGGAAGAGATCTTATAAAAATGGTAACCGAAGATGAGATTGTCCGAGCCCTCAAGAGTATTGATAAAATAAAACACTGGGCCCCGATGGGTACACATCGGACTTCTTCATTAGAGTACGGGATATTGTGGGAACAGATGTCATTAATGCAGTTCAAGAATTCTTCAAGTTTGGGAAGCTGCTGAAATAAGTTAATGTTACCTTTATTTCTCTCATTCCAAAAAAGAGCTTCGAACCCTTAGTGGAAGATTTCAGACCCATTTTGTGCTACAATACAATGTACAAGATCATATCCAAAATTATTGCGTATAGAGTGAAGGACTGTCTTCCAGGAATCATTGATGAGGCACAATCAGGGTTCGTTAAATGGAGAAAGATGAGGGATAACATCATGCTTGCTCAGGAATTGTTCTTAAGATATGGATGCAAAACAAACATCTAGCCGAGGATAGCACTGAAAGTGGACATAAAAAAGGCCTATGATACAGTGAATTGGAAATTTCTGATCAATCTTCTATCTATGCTCAACTTTCCACAAAAGTTCCTGGATTGGATCTTTCAGTGCATATCAACTTCCTCTTTTTCTCTTCTCATTAATGGCCAGCCGGAAGGCTTTTTTAAAGGGAAAAGAGGACTTAGACAGGGCGACCCTATATCATCCCTTCTTTTTGTCATCTGTATGGAGTATGTTTCTAGACTTATTAAATATGAAATTAAAATGGGCCACTTAAGGAATCACTCTAAATTTTGCGCTAGAAATAAGGTTTCCCACATTGCGTTTGCAGATGACTTACTAATAGTGGCTCATGGTGACAAAAAATCAGCAGAAGCAGTGAAGAGAGTTCTAGATAAGATGGGAGAATTCTCTGGTCTTAAATTCAACACTTTGAAATCGAGTATGTTTACAGTTGGGGTCCCGGATGGTATCCTGAATGACATAAGAAGGGTTCTCCCCTTCACCCACTCAAAAATACCAATCAAGCACCTTGGCATCCCAGTGAACAGTAAAAGACAATACGCAGCACATTTCAGCCCCCTAGTAAAGTCTGTCACCAGCTACATTTCGATGTGGTCCTCCAAGACTTTATCGTTCGGAGAAAGACTTGAGGTCATTACGACAGGAGTGTATGGAATCCTTACATTCTGGCTCTCAATGGTGAGTGTTCTGGTAGTAGTACTCAATAGATTGGAGAGCATCATCAGACAGTTTTTATGGGGATCCAAGCACAGTTTGGTAGCTTGGAGTGACATCACCCAACCCAAAGAAAGTGGAGGCTTGGGAGTTAGAGATCTTAGAAAATGGAATAAAGCCTTGCTCTCAGCTGCAGCTTGGGACATTTATAGCAAAGCAGACTCCTTGTGGATTAAATGGATTCACACTATGTATGAAAAAATAACTCCCATGGCTTTGTATAAGCTAAGACCGAATGCATCATACTCTTGGAGAATGATTCTCAGAGTCAGAGACAAGATCTTGGAAGGTGTGAATGAGATTGATAAGATCCAGGAATGGGACCAGAGAATGACATCAAACGTCATCCAAGGAAAATTTATAAGCGGAAAAATCTATGATGAGATGAGTAGTGAAGAGGAAGATCCTGAGTCCTTTGTGTTCAAGAGCATATGGAATAAAGCCATTATGAGGAAGCACAACTTTCGACTATGGCTTCTTCACAAACAATGACTCTTGACTAAAGACAGATTATGGAGAGAGGTAAAAGACCGGGAATGTGGATTCTGTATAGGAGAACTAGAAACCCAAACTCACATATTCTTCAATTGTAAGTTCACTAGTCTCATCTGGGAACGCCTTAAAGAAAGAATAGGATGAAGGGTCAATCCCAGGTTAGTAGCAGATGCACTACGAAAGATCTTTAGAGACACGGCCTATAACACCCCAATAATAATATGTATATTTATTATAATAATATATGATAATAGTATATATTATAATAATATAATAAGACATATACTGGAGCTTGCACGCATATACCACGTAGCAATTATGAATATGTAGTTATATATTATTATAATAATAGTATTATTAATAATTGTAAAATAATAATGATAATAATAATAATAATTATATATATAATAATAAGAGTATACACATATATACTTATAATAATTAATAATAGTAAAACAATAGTAAGTGGTAGGTTAATTATATCTGGATTGGGCACTACCACGTCTACCACTCTACTTCACAGCAGATAAGTATAATTGTGTCTGGATTGGGTACTACCATGTCTACCACTCTACTTTATGACAACACATTAACATACAAATATCCACGTAAGGACACTACAATTGATAAGGCAAAGCTACTCCTATAGGGGCAATCATTACCTATCCAAATTTTCCTATATAAATACCACCTGAACCTATTGTAAACCCCATCAGCAAACCTACATATATATGATGAGTGATATT
Source organism: Pogostemon cablin (assembly GCA_023678885.1). Lineage (NCBI taxonomy): Eukaryota > Viridiplantae > Streptophyta > Magnoliopsida > Lamiales > Lamiaceae > Pogostemon > Pogostemon cablin. Next base: position 25,265,442 of record CM042961.1, on the reverse strand, counting down.
TTCACCTAAATTTTAGTATCTTTTTATGTGAGTTTTCATATGATTTTATCCGTATTTTATGTACTATTTGGTTATGTTTTGTATTTTTATTGAAATGTGTTTGAATGAGCTTAAACCTAGGAAAAAGCTGATCTTAATTCGGAGTTGAAACGAGGAAGAACGAGCCAAAACAGTGAAAGAGGAAGCAGGGCAGCAAGAACACGGGCCGTGTACAGCGCACGGCCCTGTAAGAAGTGGCCATGTGCCGACATCAGAAGATCCAACACGACCACCCTGTGCCCGTGTTACAGCACACGAGCCGTGTTGCAGTACGCGAGACGTGTTGCGTAACACGGCCCTGTCCAGAATGGCCATGTGAGAGCAACAGAAGACATAACACGGCCACCTTATGTCCGTATTGCGTCACACGACTCGTGTCGTGTCTGGGATCAGAAAAAAAAATCAGAATCCTTCTAGAAGCTTCCCAAGGGGTATAAATACCCCTTTATTCAACAATTGAGAGAAGATCCGATTTTCCACCTTTCACACACACCTCACACACCATTTTCTCCATTCTTCACCTTCACCTTCATCCATTCTTCATCCTTTGGATCTACCTTCATCCAACCATCCAATCCTCCATCCAAGTAGTAGAGAAGCAAGGAAGAGAGGTGAATTGCAAGGGGAAGAAGAAAAATCACCATTGGAGACATCCAAGGGAGTTTTCATCCAAACTTTGTATTGAAACCTATTGTTTATCATGTTTTGTAAGGAATTTAATGTCTATGTTAATTTTCTTATGGATATGAGAGGCTAATCTCCCTTGTGAGATTAGCAATATGAATTGTGTTGGATAATTTTTGGTATTTTGCAATTGAATGATTATGTTGATTGGGTTAATTGATTTTCTATCATTGATGCTTTAGATCTTGAGGTTTATGATGATTTGTGTGTTTAATTGTTTTAAGCATGTGATTAGATTGAGAAGTCAATTGCATATTTAGGATAATTAAGTGAATCATTTCATCAAACACTTCATATGCATTATAGATTGTGAAGAGATTGAGAAGTCCTTCATAGTTTAGAACCCTTTGATAGAACATATCATTTATTAGATTGAGAAGTCAATAGATTATGTGAAGGGACTCTCATTTCAAGCTTAGTACCTAGTTGGAATTGTTTGAGTGAGAACCAATCCAATGAATGTCATTCCATATCCTATTCATTCCGAGAGGGAGTTTAGGTGATCTTAGTATTGACCCGTAGCCTTTTTCCCATGACACATATGAATTCATTGCATGATACCTAGATTTTCCATGCTTTAAGTATTGTTAATCTCATCTCTATCTACTTGGCTCATTCATCCATCTCCCATTCATCTATCCATTTATTTTATTGTCATTTCTTGATTATCTCCCCTTCTCGTTCATCTCTATAATACTATGACAAACACGAGATCGCTTAAACTCTAGTACCTTCCTCCCTGTGGTTCGATAATTTCTTTAATTGGTCATGCCCACTATATTATGGCTAATCAATATACACTACTCATAAACCACCAACAAGGAGAGAAGGAAGGTGGGAGCTAAGAGGTACGTTCGAGATTTAGTTAACGATTCTTATCACATTATAGGTTAAAATTATCCTCTCGTCACGTAGACTTTAAATATTAAGCCCACATGTTTCAAACTTTCGCCGAAAAGAATAAAATATTATAGTGTTATATTTTAAAATGCTCGTCTCTTAACGTAGATTTCATACACTAAAGTCATTTGTTGTTTCGGTATCTTAATTATTAGATATTTTCTGTTAAAATTTCATGCATGATGCCTTATACTATATACTATATTGAAGCATTTTTCATGAGGAATACAACCATATAATTTGTTTTAATCTTGGACGTAAAAAAATAAAGCATGCATGTACACATAAGATTAAATTTTGGTCACATTTTCTTATAATATTTTAATATATGGTTTCAACCCTCATCTTATGAGAATCACAATGATGTTTTCGAATTTTTAATTGAAATTATATAATCCTAGTTTAAACAATTTACAACAAGTTTAGAGTTTAAGGAATATAAGATGAGAATTTGATAGTAAGAGTTAAAATTATTAAAAAACTTATAAATCATTCACGTTAAATGCCAACTTATACTATTCGTAAATCACTTTATATATATCCTAAATTTTAAAACATTCTTTACGTATTAAAGTTGATTTTTATTCTCGTTCTTATCCATGTTAATTATAGTTAAAGTTATTAGTAATCGTATTTTAATGCCTACAACATTAGATTAATATTAAAATATAAAATTTACCTTTATTTTTAAGAAAACCCATGTAGTTAGACATTTTAAACTTAGTTTAGCAAATTCTTTTAGGAGTCCAAGATATCAATAATCTATCCTAATTTTCTGATCACCCTAAAGTAGGGGTAACTTCTACTCTTCACCGAGTATTATTACATTCCATGTTTATGATTGCTATTGTTAATGTGTGTATGTAATCGACATGTATATACAATTAGAAAATATTTTTACATTTACAGCTCGATACTAATTGACATATTGCCGGATGCCACCAGAGCCGGCGCTAATTGACATATTGGTGGACTTTGAGTCATCGTTGACACATATGCATGCCACGTTATTTCATTTTATACATTTATCTTACTTATATATATTAGCAAGTGCAATCATTGATGTTCCCCTACTGAGTGTATTTTAGACGCTCACCCTATTATTCTGAATTTTAGATTCTACAGAAGGTGAAGAAGCGTGACTTAAGTGGAACTTTATATCTTGGCAATATTTGCATGTTTTGTAAAATAAACTACTTGATGTGTTAGTTCTTGTCCTGGAACATCATGTTACGACTTCCACCTATGTGCTACATTCAGTGACGCCCATATTCTAGAGCAACTCTTTTTATTTATTTTACTATTTATTTATTTATCTTTTTATTTATTTTTGAAAAAAAATGATAAGAATATCCAATTTAAAAAGTTTAGGGCGTTACAGGTGGTATCAGAGCAGGTCTACAATTTAGGTAGACATGCGGTAAAATATATGTCTTTATGTTCTCCTACTTGAATATATTTGCATCTATGTGTTTTATTTTGACCTTGAATTAATTTAGGTGGGGGTTATACTTATTTGATCTATGTTTTCTTTTTGATATATTACCTAATCTACACTAGATGTCCGACATCCTATGATAATGGAGGTTAGATAGGGTACGCCTTCTTGGGCGTTCAGAGGAAGACGATATTGGCCATCATCTTGCAGAAGTTGGCCTTTTCCAGAGAGGACTAGTTGCACGTGGAATTCCATACAGAGATTTGAAATTCTGTGTCATCGTTGCAAATTCACTCCCAGATAATTGGAGAATTCGTACGAATTCTCTAATTGCCCAGATGTTGCACCTTTCCCTAGACGGAAGCCAAGCCATAGTTAACTACCGAGAATTCATATCCTTCTTTTTTTACTGAGTGGATGAATTCCAATTTGCCTCCACCCGCTGCTAGGGGGATAGTGCTACAAGAGTTGGACGGAGAGGTGCCGGAGGTGGAATAGGTAGTGGAGGATTATCTGATTGATGAGGCTACAGTACCAAATGGTCACTCCCCACACTATTATGAGTTTTTACCATAGACTCCATATAGTACGGGGGTTGTAGGATTTCAAAAAAACTATATATCTTTCTATCTAGTAAAAAAAAGGAAGACCTAAATCGCTTACTTATTAGTATGACTGTCATGTATATGATAAATTTTGTATGATCTTTATGATGCCTATTAATATATATATATATATATATATATATATATATATATATATATAAAGGTGCAAAGTCACCGATTTTGGTATAAGTTGTTAATTTATTTTATTTGCCACTTAGTTTTTATACTATAAACTGTATCTTACACATGATAAGTTATTTATATGTGTTGAAATAGATAATGAGACATGGAACCACACGAAACAATCAACCTCAAGAGGAGGCACGGAACCCACGAGTTAACCCTGGCGATGACCTAATAACTGTACTCAGAGGTTTAGCTGAACACTTTACTGGGAATCCAGCACCACCGCCACAACATTTTGAGCCTCGACATGAGACAATAATAGAACAATTCAGACGATTCAACCATCCAACTTTTAATGGCAAAGGAGATCCAACTGAAGCTGAAATATGGATCAGATGCATGGAATTATCTTTAACCACATGGAATTAAGGGATACCCAAAAAGTCTCGTGTGCTATTTTTCAACTGGTCGAAGAAGCTGACTACTGGTGGGAATCCAATTGTCGAACCAAATCAGCTGATCAAATAATAATTTGACCTGGAGGGAATTTAAGGAGATATTAATCCAGAACTACATGCCTCAGTCATATCAAGATCAGAAGGAGAATAAGTTCCTTTATCTAAAATAAGGATCCATGACGGTATTGGAGTATGAACGAAAATTTAATCAACTATCAAGATACGCACCACATTTGGTTGATAACGAAAGCAAGAAAGTAAGGCGATTTGATAAAGGATTACACCCAGAAATCAGCACAATTCTTGCTGGACAAGGATAAACAACATTTGCTGAAACTTTTGCTAGAGCCCAAGAAATTGAGTTCCGCATATGCAATAAGAACACTGAAGAAAAAGGTGTCAGTATACCTGCAAAAAGGAAATAGGTGGAGAGAGATTCCAAGAAAGGAACCAACATTAGTCAGGGGAGGCAGTTCCAAGCAGGGAAGAACAAAATCCAAAGAATGCAAAACATCACCCAAAGTTGTCCAAAATGTGGGAAGAAACACTTTGGAGAATATCTGTACAGATCCAGAATTTACTATCAATGCAAAGTACCTGGGCACACTCTTGCAAACTGTCCAAAATATAATATAAGAGAAGAAAAAACAACAGGGACCGGTCGTGTTTTTGCTCTGACACAATCTGAAACTACAGATGAACCCAACATGATGAAAGGTATGATAACAGTCTATGGTATACCTGTAATCGTGCTATTTGATACTGGACCCACACATTTTTTATATCTGCCGAGCTTTATATAAAGTTAGATGATAAAAATATCACAGTAGATGATGATATTCTTGAGGTATCCATACCATCGGGAGAAGCTATATAAACTGAACGGTTATGTAGGAATTTGGAATTAGAATTTGATGGAAAGATTTTGTTAGCAAATCTACATGTGATAAGAATGAAAGAATTTGATATTATCTTAGGAATGGACTGGCTTAGGGCTAATCATGTGAATATCTAATGTCATGAAAAGGAAGTCATTTTCCATATGCTCGACAAAAATGAATTTACCTTTCGAGACACAAAATGCGGGTATATGCCAAGAATAATAAATGCTATGAAAGTGGTTAAGATGCTGAGAAAAGGCAACTGTCAAGCTTATTTGGTCAATATTGTGGATGCAAATAAATCAGAAGATATTGATGGAATACCTATCGTAAGATAATATAAGGATGTTTTTCCTAAAGATCTACCTGGATTATCGCCAGAATGACAAGTGGAATTCACCATTGATTTAGTCCTAGCAGCAGCACCTGTATCTAAAGCACCCTACGGAATGGCACCAAAAGATTTGCAAGAACTGAAAATGCAATTGCAGGAATTGTTGAACAAGGGTTTTATCCGACCTAGTGTTTCCCCATGGGGAGCACCAATGTTGTTCGTAAAGAAGAAGGATGGCACATACAGATTGTGCATTGACTACAGAGAACTCAACAAGCTCACCATCAAGAAAAAGTACCCATTACCAAGAACTGAAGATCTATTTGATCAACTGAAAGGTGCCAAGGTATTCTCAAAAATTGATCTACGATTTGGATATCACCAAGTAAAAATCAAGGATAGTGACATCCCAAAGACAGCTTTTTGAACATGTTATGGATATTACGAGTTCGTTGTAATGCCTTTTAGGCTAAGCAATGCACCCGCAGTATTCATGGACCTAATGAATCGAGTATTTCACTCATATTTGGATCAATTCGTGATCGTATTCATTGATGATATCTTGCGTATTCTAAGGATCAAATGAAACATGAAGAACACCTTAGAACTATTCTGGAGTTACTGAGAGGAGAAAGATTGTATGCCAAATTCAAGAAATGTGAGATTTGGCTAGATCAAGTTAATTTCCTCGGGCACATCATCTCAGCTCGTGGAATTGAAGTAGATCCCACAAAAGTGGAAACTATCAAGGAATGGAAGGCCCCAACAAACGTGAATGAAGTACAAAGTTTCCTAGGATTGGCAGGATACTATAGAAGGTTCATCGAAAGATTCTACAAAATTGAAAGGCCATTAACCCAAATAACATGCAAAGGAGTAAAGTTCCAGTGGATAAAAGAATGTGAAGACAGATTCCAAGAGTTGAAGAAAAGGCTTACAACTGCCCCTGTACTAACTATCCCAAATTGCACAGAAGAATTTGTGATCTACAGGGATGACTCGAAACAAGGATTGGGGTGCATGCTAATGCAAAAGAGAAAGGTAATTGCCTATGTCTCAAGACAACTGAGAACACATGAACAAAACTACCCCACTTACGATCTAGAGTTGGCTGCGGTAGTTTATGCTTTAAAAATTTAGCGACACTATTTGTATGGAAGTAAGTGTGAGATTACACCGACCACAAAAGCCTAAAATATTTCTTTGAGCAGAAGGAGTTGAACATGAGAGAAAGAAGATGGCTGGAGTTAGTGAAAGACTATGATTGCACAATATTGTACCATCTAGGGAAAGCAAACGTGGTGGCTGATGCCTTAAGCAGAAAAAATAAAGGAGAATTAGCTTGCTCCATAACAACTCAAAGACAATTGATGGAGGAATTTTCTCGTATGAGTCTAGAAGTGATAGTACCTCCAAGTAGTATCAAGGTAATGATCAATGCAATGATTGTTAAGCCCTCGTTAAGAGATAAAGTGATAAAAGCTCAGGAGAAAGATGAGTTCTTTACAAAGATAAATGAACGCATCAAGTCTGAAGAAGGAAAGGGATTTTTTCTAACTAATGAAGGAGCATTGGTCTATGGAAAAAGATTATGCGTGCCTAAAAATGAGGAACTTGTGAGAGAAATTTTATCTGAAGCTCACATACTCCATATGTTGTACATCCAGGAGGTACCAAGATGTATCATTACTTGAAGAATATTTTCTGGTGGAAGAATATGAAGAAGGATATTGCATCATTTGTGCAAAAATGCATGACATGTCAGCAAGTAAAAGTAGAACACCAACGATCCTCAGGGCTTCTAATGCCACTCGAGATTCCTGAGTGGAAATGGGAGCACATCACGATGGACTTCGTTGCTAGCTTACCAAAATCTACACGACGAAATCAAGCCATATGGGTGGTAGTGGATCGCTCAACGAAGTCAGCACATTTTCTGCCTGTCAAAATGACCTATGGATTGGATCGACTTGCACAGATATATATAGAAGAGATTGTCAGACTACATGGAGTACCAGTTTCTATAGTCTCAGACAGAGATCCAAGATTCACGTTAAAATTTTGGTATAGCTTGCAAAATGCAATGGGAACGAAGTTAAATTTTAGCACAGCTTTCCATCCTCAAACTGACGGACAATCTGAAAGGACCATACAAACCTTAGAGGACATGCTAAGAGCATACATATTGGATTTTGGCAGAGGTTGGGAAAAATACTTGCCCTTAATTGAGTTTGCTTATAACAACAGCTTTCAAGCCACAATCGGTATGGCCCCTTATGAAGCACTTTATGGCAGGAAATGTAGATCACCTCTCTATTGGGATGAAGTTGGAGAAAAGAAAATTTTAGGGCCAGAATTGATAGAAAAGACTGTTGAGGCAATCAAGAAATTCAGAGGAAAGATTGTAACGGCTCAGAATAGGCAAAAATCTTACGCAGATAAGCGGCGTAAGGACCTTCAATTTCAAGAAGGAGATAAAGTTTTTCTCAAAGTTTCACCAATGAAGGGAATTTCTCGCTTCGGAAAGAGAGGGAAGCTTAAGCCGAGATTTATTGGACCATACAAGATATTGGAAAAAGTTGGCAAATTAGCTTATCGATTGGCATTACCTCCCGAGCTGGAAGGAATACACGACGTGTTTCATATATCAATACTATGGAAATATATGTTTGACTCGAGCCACGTGGTCAACCAAGAAATAATACCAGTTAGCGACGATCTTGCTTACGAAGAATTTTCTATAACTATCCTTGATAGGAAAATTCGCAAGTTAAGAAACCGCGACATCTCTATAGTCAAAGTCCAATGGAGTGGGCACAATCAAGAGGAAGCAATGTGGGAACGAGAAGAGAATGTATGAGAAAAATACCCAAATTTCCCTACATTTGGTAAGTAGAATTTCGAGGACGAAATTTTATTTTAGTAGGGGAGGATATAACACCCCAATAATAATATGTATATTTATTATAATAATATATGATAATAGTATATATTATAATAATATAATAAGACATATACTGGAGCTTGCATGCATATACCACGTAGCAATTATAAATATGTAGTTACATAATAATAGTATTATTAATAATTGTAAAATAATAATGATAATAATAATAATTATTATTATTATTATTATTATTATATATATAATAATAAGAGTATACACATATATACATATAATAATTAATAATAGTAAAACAACAGTAAGTGGTAGGTATAATTATGTCTGGATGGGGCACTACCACGTCTACCACTCTACTTCACAACAGATAAGTATAATTGTGTCTGGATTGGGCACTACCACGTCTACCACTCTACTTTACGACAACACATTAACATGCAAACATCCACGTAAGGACACTAAGTCGATAAGGCAAAGCTATTCCTATAGGGGCAATCATTACCTATCCAAATTTTCCTATATAAATATCACCTGAACCTATTGTAAAGCCCATCAGCAAACCTACGTATATACACTATTCATAAACTACCAACGAGGAGAGAAGGAAGGTGGGAGCTAAGAAGTACGTTCGAGATTTAGTTAACGATTCTTATCACATTATAGGTTAAAATTATCCTCTCATCACGTAGACTTTAAATATTAAACCCACATGTTTCAAACTTTCGCCGATAAGAATAAAACATTATAGTGTTTTATTTTAAAATGCTCGTCTCTTAACGTAGATTTCATATACTAAAGTCGTTTGCTGTTTCGGTGTCTTAATTGTTAGATATTTTCTGTTAAAGTTTTCATGCATGATGCCTTATATTATATACCATATTGAAGTATTTTTCTTGAGGAATACAACCATATAATTTGTTTTAATTTTGGACGTAAAAAAATGAAGCATGCATATATACGTAAGATTAAATTTTGGTCACATTTTCTTATAATATTTTAATATATGGTTTCAACCCTCATCTTATGAGGATCACAATGATGTTTTCGAATTTTTAATTGAAATTATATAAACCTAGTTTAAACAATTTACAACAAGTTTAGTGTTTAAGGAATATAAGATGAGAATTTGATAGTAAGAGTTAAAATTATTAAAAAACTTATAAATCATTCAAGTTAAATGCCAACTTATACTATTCCTAAATCACTTTATATATATCCTAAATTTTAAAACATTCTTTACGTATTAAAGTTGATTTTTATTCTCATTCTTATCCATGTTAATTATAGTTAAAGTTATTAGTAATTGTATTTTATTGCCTACAACATTAGATTAAAATTAAAAATATAAATTTTATCTTTATTTTAAGAAAACCCATGTAGTTAATTCTATTAGACATTTTAAACTTAGTTTAGCAAATTCTTTCAGGAGTCCAAGATATCAATAATCTATCCTAATTTTCTCATCGCCCTAAAGTATGGGTAACTTCTACTCTTCACCGAGTATTATTACATTCTATGTTTATGATTGCTATTGTTAATGTGTGTATGTAATAGACATGTATATACAATTGAAAATATTTCCACATTTGCAGCTCGATACTAATTGACATATTGCTGGACGCCACCGGATCCGGCGCTAATTGACATATTGGCGAACTTTGAGCCGTCGTTGACATATATTTATCGACTGCCACGTTATTTCATTTTATACATTTATCTTACTTATATATATTAGCAAGTGCAATCATTGATGTTCTCCTACTGAGTGTATTTTAGATGCTCACCCTATTATTCTGAATTTCAGATTCTACAGAAGGTGAAGAAGCGTGACTTAAGTGGAACTTTATATCTTGGTGATATTTGCATGTTTTGTAAAATAAACTACTTGATGTATTAACTCTTGTCATGGAACATCATGTTACGACTTCTGCTTATGTGCTACATTCAGTGATGTCCATGTTCTAGGGCAACTCTTTTTATTTATTTTACTATTTATTTATTTGTCTTTCTATTTATTTTTAAAAAAAAATGATGAGAATATCCAATTTAAAGAATTTAGGGCGTTACACGGCCAAGAACAAAAAAGAAAGGAAGTTGTTCCTAATCACTCTAGCCGTCTTTATCAACCAGATATGGATGGAAAGAAACAAGCAGCTTTATGGACAAGGATTGAGAAGCCATAACGACATTGCAGAGCACATGGAGAACCTGATTGTGTACCTTTTTTTGAATTATGAATCGAGTACTAGGTGATATCACCTAGGAAGATTATACTACTGTTTTTCTTCCCTGTATGGCATGAGCGTAAGCAATTGTAACCGATGGTTCTGAAATATATTTTACCAATTTCAGTAATGTATGATTTTTTTATGGTGTTACACTAAAAATTTTTCAAAAAAAAAGTTTTTCACTAATGAAATATTTTGTGAGTGAAATCCTTAATTTCATTATTAAATTATTATTCAATGGATTAATAATGAAATTTGTTGGTAAATTTTCGTTGATAGAGTGGTGGGTAATTTTTTAGCAATAAGAATTCAATTCGGTTTGTAATCTGTTGCTAATAATTTAGTTCGTAATTTATATAATGATTTCGATGCAAAATAAGAATGGATTTTATTCCGTTGGTAAAAACTTTATAAATTTATTGGTACTTCATTGTTAAAATTTTTTTTTAATTTTTATTGGTAATACGTTGTTAATTACCACAGGTTTGAATTCTTTTGGTAAACTCCGTTGTTGAAAAAGAAAACCATACCCATTAATATTAATAAATATATACATAAATTACTAAATACATCCAATTTTTTACCATTTTACCCTTTCAATAATTAAAAATAAATAAATCCTTTTAGAATTTTAATTAAATAAAACACTGCAATACAGTCTCTCTCTCTCCTGCCTTACAAATAAAAAGCAGCAACGATGATGGTGAATTAAAATTTAAAAGTTGGGGGTAAATCGAATTGAAATAAACAACGATGATGGATAATTTAATCTTTTCTTCTTTTCTCTTTCAATCTCATTAATGGGGGAACTCAGCTTTACAAACTTTCTCTATCCACAATATAAAGCTAAAAATTTTTTCGACAGCGGATCTTGGCGGCGGCAGCCTCGGCGAGCGACATAGACTTTTTTGTGGTGGATGCGACACACCTGTATGGCGGCGATGCATTCTTTGGCAGGGCTTGGTGATTGAGGCCGGTTGGCTACCAAGACGGGGAATGGCAGCGGCGAACGTACGGTGGCTTGGCAAGCGAGATTCTCCAGAAAGCCTTGGCGGCGATTGGCTGCTATTCGCGAGCTGAGAAAGGCGGCCAGCTCCAGCAGCGTAGGCGGCGACTCCCGACGTCGGACTGTGGTGTGGCTCCTGGTTATAGCACACAATGGTAGCAGTGGTTGGCGGCGAACCGAGTGCAAGGCTAAGGCTTTCCGACAGCGCGGATGGCGGCGCTTCATAGCTGTGCCGGTGCCTGGTGGCAAAAAGTGGCGGCTGTCATTGCGATTCCGACTGGAAAAGATGGGAGGCGGCAGATCTGACCGGCATGTTTGGCTGGCAATGGTGATGACTGAAAGATCTTGTTTTCTGGAGAAGACAAAAATGGAGGTTAAAGTGAGCACAGTGGAAAAGGGAATAACTAATAAGGAAGATAGTTAATTTATTAGTTAATTTTAATTATAATTATATAATTTTATAGTGACATTTATGTCTTTTTATTAAAGAGTATTTTAATTATTAATAAAAATGAGGTACGTTAAGTAGTTTTGGGTGCAAATAACCGCCCCTTTTTTATTTTTGTAGTGTTATAATATGATTCACTATCCAAAATCATACTATAACACTTTAAAATTATAATTAAATACATCATTTATCATACTTAAATCACATTTTATCTATATATTATTATATTTTAATGATCGATCGACTCGTCTAACAACTCGTCTTACATAAAGAAGTGATTACGTCTCACAAAGACTTTGCTTTACTTTTTATATATTCAATTATATCATTAATTTTACATATAATAACTGTAATAATTTTTAATATGCATATTCATAACATAGTGTATTAGTTTAATTCACTAAGTATTAATCTTAATTCACTATATGTATTTTATTAATAAATACTACTCCTATATTTTAATTAAATTTAGGTGCATGAATATTAGTTTTTGTACGCAAATATACATGATATTTTGCCAATTTAAATAAATCACAAATATATCTATACATATATATAAATAAAAACAAATTTAAACTTCTACTTTTGTTTTCATTTTTTTTAAAATTTTACTCTATTTAGAAATAATTCAATTTTAATCTTTATGTTCAATTAATGCTTTTGATTTTAATCATAATTTAATTATACTAATAATTGATTTTATTATTAAATTTTTACTTTTTTATTTTACAAATATAAATTTAGTATATATGGGAGATATTTTTGGCATATTTAACTAATTTTTAATCAATATATACTTAATTTATATACACATACAAAAACAAACTTAATTTCTATTTTTATCTTCAATTTTTCTCCATCTACAATTTTAGTAAATTTAGTTTTCATTTAATTTTAATTTTGATCGTCCATTTCATACTTTTGATCTCAATCAAGGATCCTATTTATGCTAATAATAATAAATTATTTATTTATTTTTAATTAATAATATAAATTTGATAAAATAAAAAATATTATTGGCATATATTCTACTAATTGTCAATCAATATACTAATTTTAATAATATCAAATCTTTCACCGCTATCTTTGGTAATTTTTCACTTTTTTTTCTATGTCATTGATTTTTTTTATCACGATCGTTCATTCTTTCAAAGCATTCTATATAAACTTTTTCATTATTTTTTTCTTTTTGATACTTCTTCTTTTCTCTATTTTTTGATTTGATTTGATTTTATCTAATGTGCAGGTTTAATCAATTTCTTCATTCTTTCAAATCATTCTATATAAACCTTTTCATTATTTTTTTCTTTTTGATACTTCTTCTTTTTCTTCTCTATTTTTTGATTTGATTTGATTTTATCTAATGTGCAGGTTTAATCAATTTCTTCATTCTTTCAAATCATTCTATATAAACCTTTTTATTATTTTTTTTCTTTTTGATACTTCTTCAATTTCTTCTCTATTTTTTGATTTGATTTGATTTGATCTAATGTGCAGGTTTAATCAATTTCTAAGATTTTTGTTTGATCGGACAAAGTTAGTTATTAGTATATTTAGCATTATTTTTTTTTCTTTTTGATACTTCTTATTTTTCTTCTCTATTTTTGATTTGATTTGATTGGACAAAGTGTTATTAGTATATTTAGCATTATTTTTTTTTTCTTTTTGATACTTCTTCTTTTTCTTCTCTATTTTTGATTTGATTTGATTGGACAAAGTTAGTTATTAGTATATTTAGCATTATTTTTTTTCTTTTTGATACTTTTTCTTTTTCTTCTCTATTTTTGATTTGATTTGATTTGATCTAATGTGCAGGTTTAATCAATTTCTAAGGTTTTTTGTTTGATCGGACAAAGTTAGTTGTTAGTATAGTTAGTTCACCAAGTCTCCATACACTCTTATTCTTCAAGTCTCCTTATAACTCCCCTCCTATTCATTCCCAATGGGAATCGAACCCTGGTCACTCACTTGTGTGAGAAGCCCAGTGACCAGATGGGCTAGTCCACCTAGTTTTAATCAATTTCTAATGTATCATTCTTCTCTTTTATTTTTTGTTATCTTTTTTTCTCTTCGATTTTTTTGTTTTATTTATAATTCTATAAACCCTATTTATATGCTTTAATTTATTTTATTTATATTTTATACTTTTATTTGACCTTATTTTTATGTTCAATCATTCTCATATTTGATCTTATGTGCAAGTTCAATCATTTTCATTTGAAGCATCATTCTTCTTTTTTATTTGATCTTAATTTCAGGTTCAATCATTCAATTTGAGGTATAATTCTTCTTTTTTATTTTTTGTTTATCTTATGATTTATATTTTTTTCTTCATTTTTTGTGTATTCTTCATATTCAATAAACCCTGTTTTATAATTTTTTTAATATTATTGATTTTATTTTATTTGACCTTATTTGCAGCTTCAATCATTTAAAAAATCATCAATGTTTGGAGCGATGAATTTGAACAATCCATAATTAATTTGAGAATATTTTTTTATAATTTTATAAACTCTATTTTTATACTTTAATTTATTTTATCTTTTATATTTTTATTTAATCTTATTTCCAGATTCAATCATTCTCCTTTGAGGTATCATTCTTTTTTTCGTTTATCTTATGATTTATGGTTTTTCTTCGTTTTTATTGATTTTTTTATATTTTATAAAATCTATTTTTATAGTTTTTTTTAAATATTATTGTTTTTATTTTATTTGATCTTTTTGCAGCTTAAATCATTAAAAAAAGTCACCAGTGTTTGGAGTAATAAATTTGGACAATCTAAAATTAATTTAAAAAATTTTAGAATTAGAGATTCAAAGCAATTATATTTCCATTCGGATCGTCTCTATAAATATTCTTTTAATTAAATCTTTAGGATTAATATATGAAATTTATTTTCAAAATTTTGTGATTTATTTTAATTTTTCTTTCGATTTTATTTCATTAGGATTGTCTCCAAAAATATTATTTTAATATTATAATTTATTATATTAAATAATATTTTGTATTTTATTTTATTCATATGTTATTCAATTAAATCTTTAATATACTAAAGGAGAGTTTAATTTTGATGAGGTGTCGCTTCCAGAATTTTTGTTAATTTTTTAATTATAAATTATATTTATTATTTTTATTTATTTATATTATTTAATAGGAGATATATTTTCATATATATATATATATATATATATATATATATATATATATAATTTTAAAATAAATACATGTATTTATCTTCATTAAATTTTAAATTTAAATAATAATTAATATATGATCTATGCAAGATATATATATATATATATCTTGCATAGATCATATATTAATTATTATTTAAATTTAAAATTTAATGAAGATAAATACATGTATTTATTTTAAAATTTGAATATGATGTGATTAAATCAAAATTAATTTCCCCTACATCTATAAATATATTTGTGTACCTAGGTGTGGATAATATCGGCATACCGAAAATACCGATACCGTACCAAAAATTTTGGTATGGAAAAATCCATACTGATACCGATAACGAAATTTCGGTATACCGAAATTTTGGTAAATTAAATCGGATACCGATATCGTACCGAAAATTACATCATACTGATTTTTCGGTAAATACCGATTAATACTGAAACGTTGGCACACCGTTTCATAACGAAAATTTAACATACCGAAAAATACCGATTTATCGAATCATACCGAAAAATAATATTAAATTTTAATAAAAATAATAAAATTAATATAAAAATATTTCAAAATAATTAAACTTTCTAATCTCAAACATTGTACTTTAATAACATCTTCTAATTTATTAATAAATTTTTATATACATATTTTAGATTAAAAAAATTTAGTTATTATATTTTATATATTTTAATTTATAAGTGTATTATATTTTATTTAATTTTATTAGAGTTTATTTTAAATTTTAAAAAATAAATATGAATAAATGTGATGCATAATTACATACATATAATTTAAATATATTAGTAATATAAAATATACTTAAATATAGTATTATGTATAATTAATTTTTAAAAAAATAAATATAAAAATTTTTGGTATTTCGGTATCGGTATACCGATACCGAAATACCGAAAAATATTTCGGTATACCGAAATACCGAAAATTTTAATATACAATATCGATACCGTACCGAAATTATCGGTACGGCAACCATACCGTACCGAAAATTTTGGTATGTTGAAAATTTGATATTTTTCGATACGGCGAGCGCGGTATACCGAGTTTTCGGTATTTTTTCCCACCCCTATGTGTACCCACTTCAAACACACAAATTATTTTCAAGATTTCTCCCCATCTTAAAGAAATTAATTTTCCCTACATCTATAAATATAACTGTACCCACTTAAACACACAAATTATTCTCAAGATTTACCCATCTTAAAGAATTGATGGTATGTGATTTTTTTATTATTAAGTTTGTTATAATATTTTCTTTAGTCGATTAATTTATAGTTTTTTTATTTTATTTTTTAGTTATTTCTTTTGATTCTTTATAAATTTCTCTTAATTTTTTTACAAAATTAATTTTTAAAACAATAATATATTTATTTGTTTATATTAATGCGTATATATTAATTTATGTTATTTATTATGTATGTTGATTTAAAAAAAAAATTTATGCTATTCAATTTTTCCTTTTTTTTTGATACGTTGTGAATTTTTTAAAAGAAACCCTCAAAATTTTTTATGGATTTTAAATCTCATGTTTATGAATTTCATTTATTTGAACCCTAAACTCTCTATTTCTTTTATATTTTATTTTTCATTATTAATACATTGATTTCTTTTGATTAATATGTAAACGGGTCAAATTTATTTATTATTTATTTATTTTAAATTTTGTTAGTTAAATTTATGTGTTCATTTGTAATTTTTTTTATTTCTTTCAAATAATACATGTATTGATTTTTGTATGATTAATTCATATAATTTTTTTTCAATTTCTTTTGATTACCTATATTAATTTCTTTGCATTTTTTTATTCAACAATCAAATATATACTAGATCTTTCCATATCTTTTATCTTTTAAGTTTATATTTTAATTTATTTTAATTAATACGTATAATAAATTTATTTATTTTGAACTTTTTTAGTCAAATTTATACGTAAATTTATAACTTCCTACTTTATTGTTATATATACTTTTTAAATTCTTTTTATATTATTTCTTTTATTAGATATATATTATTAGTTTTGTTATAATATTTTCTTTAGTCGATAAATTCACATTTATTTTAACTATATTCTCTTTATGCTATTCATCTAAAATTATTCTCAATTATATACATAAATTTTAATTTTAATTATTCTTAACTTTTAATAATTATTTTATAAACATATCTTAATTAATAATTTTTTTTTACTTAGCAAGTGATATCTATTCATATATATAATTAAAATTATATATATATATATATCCTTACGTGGGACGATCTAACACAAGTCTTTTCCAATATTGAATCCTATATATTTAAGTAATATTATTTATATTATTTATTATTTGATTAAGAGATAAAGAGATTTACTAATTAAAATTAAAATTTAATAATAAACACATAAATTTACGTTAACATTCAAATACGGATTTGATAAGATTAAATAAAAATCAAATATTATTTAAAAACATTAAAAAAAATCAATCATCCTTCCACCAACAAATATGATTCTTTATTCATTTGTTCCCTTCATTCATTCCACACATGTAATTAATTATTAATCATAATGGACATTTTTTTTTAAGTTTTAAAGAAATGTATCTATTTTTTTTACTTTTTTTTAATTTCTATTGATTAATATTATATTGTCTCTTTTACATTTTTTTTAAATTTCTTTTGATTATCTTTTGTTCTTTTTATAATTTTTTTTGTTTTACTTCTATTTTCCAAAAAAAAAAATTATTAGTACGAAAATGAAATTTGTCTTTTGTTATTTTTTTAATTGTCAAATTTATCATTTTTTGAATTAATTTTGTTATGGATTTTTTTTTCTTCTTATTTCTTTAAATTGATTTATAATAATTTTTTATTAATATATAATAATTTTGTTACAATTTATTTCTTTAATGATTAGATATACATATTTTGTTTTTTTTTATTAATTTCATTATTTTTTTTATATTTTTTAAAATTTCTTTTACTTATTTTTTAATTTTATTAGTGTGAATATTAAATTTATCTCTTATTATATATTTTGATTAAAACATATATTAATTGTTATACCTTTTTCATGAACGATAATTTTTTTTTCTTTTTATAACTTTTCTTAATTAATTTTTTATATTATTTATTATTTGATTAAGAGATAAGAGATTTACTAATTAAAATTAATTCAATAATAAATACATAAATTTACTTTAACATTCGAATACGGATTTGATAAGATTAAATAAAAATCAAATATTATTTAAAAACATTAAAAAAAATCAAGCATCCTTCCCCCGACAAATATAATTCTTTATTCATTTGTTTCCATTCATTCATTCCACACATGTAATTAATTATTCATCATAATGAACAATTTTTTTTTAAGTTTTAAAGAAATGTATCGTTTCTTTTTTTTTTCTTTTTTTAATTTCTATTGATTAATATTATGTTGTCTCTTTACATTTTTTTTAAAATTTCTTTTGATTATCTTTTGTTCTTTTTATAATTTTGGAATTTTTTTAATTTAGTGTCTGAAATATATGTTAACTATCATTTTAAGGTTCGAATTATATTTTTATCAATTCGGATCCTGATTTATATGTAACTATCAATTAAAGGCTTAAAGTCTTAACACCGTCTATTGTTTTAACGGATGCGCTCGGTCGGCGTTCAAACTTTCCAAGCAAGGAATTATTTTTCAAAAAAAAATT
Source organism: Pogostemon cablin (assembly GCA_023678885.1). Lineage (NCBI taxonomy): Eukaryota > Viridiplantae > Streptophyta > Magnoliopsida > Lamiales > Lamiaceae > Pogostemon > Pogostemon cablin. The sequence goes on along the minus strand of CM042961.1, from coordinate 25,246,512 downwards.
ATTAGTACGAAAATGAAATTTTCTTTTGTTATTTTTTTAATTGTCAAATTTATCATTTTTTGAATTAATTTTGTTATGGATTTTTTTTCTTTTCTTATTTCTTTAAATTGATTTATAATAATTTTTTATTAATATATAATAATTTTGTTACAATTTATTTCTTTAATGATTAAATATACATATTTTGTATTTTTATTAATTTCATTATGTTTTTTTATATTTTATAAAATTTCTTTTACTTATTTTTTATTTTTATTAGTGTGAATATTAAATTTATCTCTTATTATATTTTTTGATTAAAACATATATTAATTGTTATAACTTTTTCATGAACGATAATTTTTTTTCTTTTTATAAGTTTTATTAATTAATTTTTTATAATATTTTTTATGGTCATTTACTATGGGATACATAAAATAATACATAATTGCTATAAACTTCGTGACTCAAAGAATTAATACTCATAACTACACAATTATGATTGTGATACTCTAAATACCCTATGGTTTGCATAATTTGATTTGCACAATTTTGTTTTGCACAATTTTATTTTTGCACATTTTGCTTTGAATTTTTTTCGCATTTTTTTTGCACATTTTAAGTTTAATAAGGAATTTTCATAATATTAATTAATTTTCATGGCAGCGGCGGTCCGTCAGTGGTCCGGCAGAAGTTCGGCGGCAATCCGGCGATGGTCGGGCAGTGGGTGGCTGGGTGAGGGGTTAAGGGTTTGTGGTTTAAAAGTGTATGAGATTGTAAGGTTATATTTGGTATTTTATTTTAATATTTTAGATGTGAGATTAATTATTTGAACTCATTGTATCTCATAGTAATTTAGGGTAAAAGTGTGTATCTATAAGTAATTTTTCCTATCTTTTTAACATATATTAAAGTGAGATTTTTTTATTTTATTAATATATATTAATTTTACTATAATATTTTTATTAGTCAAATATACAAATTTTTTGATTAATTTGGTCATAATTTTTTTAATAAAAATTAATATATATTAAATTTATTTTAATTTTTTTAATAATACATATATTGAATTTGTTATAATATTTTTTCTTCATCATAATTTTACTTCTTTTAATTTTTATGTTTCTTTTTTAATTAATAGTTTATCGTTACCTTTTCTATAAATTATTTTTTATTGTGATAATTTTTTAATATAAATTAAGTTTATCTATTTCTATTTCTTTAGATTAAAATATACCATATTAATTTATTTTATAATATTTTCTTTGCTATCAATTTTTTTAAGTTTTTATTAATTAGTTCATTATTTTTTTTTAATTTTTTTATTAATACGTATTAATTTTATTATATAATTGCGTATCCCGCGTAATACGCGGGTTTTGTACTAGTATAAAATATAAATTACAATATACTATATCTTTCTTAAAAAATAGTAAATGAGTTTTACAGAGAGATTATATATATTTTTTAAAATAAATAGATATCAATTAAAATAAAAAAATTAATATAATTAATAATAGAAAGTTAATATATACTCTATTTATCTTAAATATTGAATCAAATTTAATGTTATAGGAGTAAAAAATAAGGTTATGAACAATGCATTTTAATTGATTAATATAAAACTATGTTATATTAAAAAAAAATACATTTATATATATTATACATAAATAATTATTAGTTGTCATAAAATATATGTAAATTCAAATATATATATATATATATATATATATATATATATATATATATATATATATATATATATATATATATATATATATATATATATATATATATATATATAATGGTTAAAATATAAAAATTAAATATAAAAGTACATAATTGTAATATAATTCTTTCTGTGCAATGGGTAATATCTAATTTATTTTAATTGTAAATCATTTTATATACAAATTGTGATGAAATAAAATTAATATAAATATATATTAAATTATGAATATGTTTAATATTCTAAATGAGAGATTTATTTTTATGAGGCGTAAGTCACCCGAATTAATTTCAATTATTTTAATTATTAATTAAATTTTTATGTAGATAAATACATAGAGCTTTATTTTGATGAGATGTCGTCACCAGAATTAATCTCAATCATTTTAATTAATAATTAAATTTTAATATAGATAAAATAAAAAAATAAAAAAAATAATTTTCCTCTCCTATAAATAAGATTCTCTATTCATTCCTCTAATCTCTTTTAACATAATAATATAATAAATTATAATAAGATATTACGTGTGTTAGGTAATTGATAAATTTTTAATTAACATATACTTTTATAGTTGTATCATGAAATGGACGAAAGCGAAAAAGTGAATTAATACGGAGAGAGTAGTATTTTGTTGTTTAAATATTTTTATAAATTAATTAAATGATGGAAGGAGTATACAAAAATATAGACATGTTAAAAGGCTCGAGGTCCATTGGGTTGGCCCGATTAACCCTAAAGATTAAGTTGTGCTTTTGTAATCCTTTTAAAATTGGGCTTTTTTAGCCGAACTTATTAGCCCATGGCTTTTTTTTTTTTTTTTTAATTTCCTATCTTGTTATTCCACATATCACTCTATCTCACATTCTCATTTCTTTTCTCCAATGATACAATAACGCTTTCCACCACCCATCCATCTCTCTGATATAGTGACGGCCGTAACTCCGTCTCTCCCTCCTTTTCATTTCCTCCAGTCCTCCTCATGTTATCTCTTCACTTTAAATTTCCTATCACTAAATCTATACAAAAATAACTTTGCCGGACAACATAAGTATAAGAATTAGATTTAGCTTATAGCGGTTCACTAGAATAATTACCCGATAATTATATTTTAAATTTTGAAATTATAATTTTTTTTTTTTAATAGTAAACCAGGTTTATGTATAAATTTTGTTTTCACATATTAATCTTTAATACATATAAAATGACTCTTTTGAGAGATAAACTATTAATTATTTAAATTAAAAAATTACTCTTTAATTTTTTGTACACTCATATTTATCAATTACTGTGTTAGCACATTTGAAAACTAATAATTTTTAGGGGATGAGTATTTACACCCAAAATTATTAAATGTACCCCAAAAACTATTTAAATTAATTTTTTTAATTGTTATTGACTTAAATACCCTTTATAATATATATTACTAAATATATTATCCCATTAATTACTCACATATTCCTAATATCTTATCATCTACGATAGAGATAAAGTTGACTTATTTCTTGCCATGAATATATCTTTGAGATCAATGTTTCTAATGCAGTGGTGCTGGAAGACGACGGGAGTTCATCACTATAGTTTAGTTTTTGCTTAATGGTGCGGTGGAGTAAAGATTTCAGAAGCGTTGTTAGATAGATGGGTGGATCCCCCTACTAAATAAATATTCTTATTGTTATGCATGCCTTTATTGACGTGGCCATCTTCACTGCAAAATTCGTTAATAACTTCTTCATCTCTCTTCTGCATTTTTCAACCCATTTTTCAGCAAATTCCAGCATTTTTTTCCTTCTAATGGGTAAGTTTTGTGCGGGACGTTTCCTGTTGAGGTTGAAACTGGGTGTGGAGGACAAGAAGTGGCTTTAATGGCGGTGGAAACAAGGGTGTACGCTGTTATCAGGTGGCCCGACAAACTATGGCTGAGTGATTGCCGGCAACATGTGCGACGGCAACAAGTAGTATAAGAAAGGGATTGAGGGAGGTGAGGGCACGACAAGTTGTTCGGACTGCTATCAGCGTCGGTGGAGTACATTGTATAGGGGATATTTAAGTCATTATAAAATAGGAATATATTAATTTAAATATTTTTTGGGGTGCATTTATCAATTTCGCGAGTTCAAATAGCCGCTCCCTAATTTTTATTTAGAAGAGTAATAATAATTTATATTCAGAAAAGTACTTGTTCATGTCTTTAAAGAGTAATATTTTATATACAAAAGAATAATTTTAAGAAAGAGTATGACTTGAGTTCAACTAGGGGCACAAATTGAATTGGTGGCCCCTTTGGTCCACATCCTTCTTAATTAATTCATGCTCCTTCATAATTAATTCATGCTCCTTCATTAATTTTTTTTATTATATTTTTAAATTTATTATACTTAAACGATTATTATACCCTAATCCTTAGGGATAAATTATACCTTAAATCACACGGGTAAAATTACAATTATACCCTAAACCCTAAGGATAAATTATAGCCTAAACCACAAATGTAAAATTATAATTATACCCTAAAATTAAATAAATAAATAAAAGAATAAAAACTAAAAAAAAAAGCAGTAACCATAATTAAAAAAAAAAAATTAGATGAAACAGCAAAGCACACATCGAAGGTGAAGGAAAGAGGTTGTAAAATTTCAAAATTGGTGCCCCTTGCCCACCCTAGTCATTGTCTTTAAGAAATTGTGAACCCGATTTACACCAAACTTACTCTTTTAATTGAAGGGTAAAATATATTTATAATAATACTCTTTTTTTTTAAAAAAAAATATTATTTGTTATAATAATATTACAGTATAATTATATGTAAGTCTTGTGTGAGACCGTCTCACGTGAGACCATTTTATACTTTTTAAATTAGTTATCACTCTAGCTATAAAATATTATCACTTTCGCTATAAGATGTTATCACTTTTTATTTATGCTATAAATTATTCATTAAATTGTATTATCACTTTTCATTAATTGAATATCACTTTTTATTATACTATAAGTTATCGTTTTTTATCCATCTTACCTAAATGTTTATGTAAGATGATCTCACACAAGTCGTTGCTATAATTATATTAATTTAATCTAATATAGTATTGTGAAAAATAAAATAAAAATAATAATATAATTTGAATATAAAAACTTTCTGGTAAATTATTAATAAATTTTTAAATTAAAATGCTTAATTAGCAAGGAAAATTTTATAATATATATAAATATATATTAAAATTAAGTAGCCAATTAATTAATTGACTTTTAAGATTTATAAATGTGTGACGCTTGATATTTTAATTGAATCAAACGAAATAAATAATATTTTTTATAGTATATAATAATTTATTAGGTTAAATATTGTAAATATTTTAATTAAACCATTAAATATGGAGATATAAACATGACGAGAATGTGCTATTTAACAAATTTTTTTAAACACATTTGAATTCAATAAATCAAGATTTTTTAATTAATCTAAATAATTATATTTTCTTATATTATGATTATGATTAAAAAAATTAATTAATTTCATTAATTTAATTAATTCATAAATTATTCTTATAAAAATAATAATTATGCCAAATTTTAGAATTATTTTATGTACAAAAAAATAAAGAGAAAATTTTAAAAGAAAATTTTAATAAATAAACAATTAAGTTGCATTTTATAAATTAAATTGTTGATTTAGGTCATTTTTTTTAAAAATATCTAATTCATTAGTATTAATTTTTGGATCAAAAGAGATATTTTCTTAATAAAAAAATATTTCGAAAAAATCATATAAAGTAATTTTCTTACAAATTTAAGTCTACATAACACCCCAATATTTCGTAATCTATATTTTCGGTAAATGTTTTGCTTTGAAATAAAATTATATTATGTATTTTAATGATAATATATCTTTAATAAATAAATAAATAAATTATTATTATTATTATTATTATTATTATTATTATTATTATTATTATTATTATATATGTACATGTGATTAATTTTTGGATAAGGATTAAACTTTTTTGATAAGGATAAGTATAAGTGAACGTGTGTGAGTTAATTGTGGCCTCAAGTTTTCCATATATATATATATATACCATCATCATACACCTTATATATACATATAAACACACATATATATATAAACATTCACACACACGCTTTTCTAGTCATTCATTCATTTTGTATTTTTTTCTTATCCTATTATATATTAAAATGTTCGTCTCGAAGCGTAAATTCCAAATATATAACTCTTTTGTTAAATAGATGAGATATGAGTTAGATAAGCTCCGTCGAAGTTTTAAACCCTTTAATGGCATATTTTATTTTGGTATAAGTTAGCTTTCATATTATAGGTCATTTTGAATCTTTCCTCACGAGGATCACAAAAGTATGATTAGTTTCGAGTTTTAACGTAAAACGAAGGATTTATAAAGAAACCCACATTGCTTTCGAAATTACGTTCTATTTAAACTTCGTTATTTTCATATAAAATTGGAATACATGTGATCCTCAGCTTGCGAGGACTCCATAAATGCTTTCGGACTTTCAAACGAAGTTGTACAACTCAAGTTGGATTATTTTGTAATAAATTTAAAGTTTAGAATAAGTTTAAATGAGAATTTAATATAAAGCAAATGACTTAATTGTAATTTATAAAAATATTAAAAATAATAATAATAAATAAATTTGAAAACGTATAGAACAAGGTTGGCCGCTGTTTCGAGCATCAACTATTTCAATTTAAATATATTTAACTTTTATATTTATGTTTATAATTTAACTTTATTAAATATTATAATATATATATATATATATTATCAACTTTTTATAATTTATATATTTGTATTAATTTAATTTTAAATATTAAATAATAATTTTATTTCTATTATTATTTTAGGTGTAGAATATTTATTTTAAATTCATTTTAAATAAAATTAATATCATTTGTATTTATATTTTTATTGTTATGATTAGTGTTATAGACTAAAACCGTATATTACTATTTTAGATTTTTAAAAAGAAATATGTATTTCTATTTATTATTTTAAATATAAACATTTTATTTTAACTCATTTTATTTAGCGATTAGCTACTTATATTTTCTTAAATTAATAATTAGTTTATTTCTTAAGTATATTATATTAAAATTTTAGTTTAAGTAGTAGGATTATTATTAGAAGTAGAACTCAATTTAGTATAAGTACCTTTGCAGGCATACCTGAAATCAACGAGTAAGCCTAGTTCATCTTACTATTTCCCTGAAAACTCAAGGTGCGGTAGCTTTCACTCTTCATCGAGTGCAACTTTTATGTCATGATTGCTATGCTAAGATGTGATATGTGTTACTTATATGTCATGTTATGTGCCATGTGTGCTTTTGGTTTGATGACAAATATTTTTCAACTAACACTTGTACGGGTGAAGACTCGATGCACATATGCCAACTAAATAAGTTACTGGATACGTTAGTTCAGTACTAAAATGTATTTCAAAGTACGCTAACATCGTAATGGGGTGACGACCCGGTGCGAAAAGACCAACTAACACAAGTTATCGGACTATGGTTCGGTCTAAAATATTTTTAATGAGTTATCGAACGATAATGTGTGAAACTGTTTTATTAAAATGATATACATTATATTTTATGGTACATTTGGCATACATATTTTTTTAAACTGTGCAATTATTTTTAGTTAACCCCACTGAGTGTATTTCAGACACTCACCTCTTATTAATTTTCAGATTAAGGTTCGAAAGAAGAAATGGCCTGTGAGGATAACCCAAGATCTTTTCCTTAAATGTTGTAATAGCTTAGAAGATATTTAGCAGAACTTTATTTCAGATACATCATCTGAATGCACTTATTTTGGATATTTCAGTCTACTTGGGAAAGTAGATGCTAGTATGTAAAACAATCTCTGCCACTCTTACTTTACAATGTTATCGCTTTGGGGATTTTATACACTTTGCATTCTCGACCTCTTTTATTTTTCAGAATTTACATATTTAGTAGCGTTCCAACCCTTAGCGAAATATCGAGACAGTACAGGTGGTATCAGAGAGTCTATCTAAGACTTGCCAAGTACCTAACTAAAAATTTTATACCGTACCCTAAGATTGACTATTCTATGACTATGACATGACTACACTTTAGGATTTTTCTGTGTGTATGATATTCGTAATATTTTGACCAGCTCATGGGTCGAAGAAGACGACAAAATCTACCGACAAATGAGAATCTTGAGAATATTTATGACGACCCATGAGATGATTTAGTGACAATCCTTCGGGAATTGGCTCAATAATTTCACGCAAACTCTGCACAACCACCACCACCACCAGAACCTACTCTTACAAACGAGCCAGCCTTGGTATTTAAATAGTTCCTACGTTTCAATCCACCAACCTTCAACGGAATGGAGGACCCCGCGGAAGTTGTGAAATGGTTAAGGTCGTTGGACAAGATTTTCACATATCTCGATTGCAATGATGTACAGAAAATCACATGTACTATTTTTCAATTCGTGGGTGAAGCTGATTTTTGGTGGGAGGCTTACGGACGTACCAAGACACTAGAACAAAAGGCTAGGATGACATGAAAAGACTTTAAGGATGTGATCATTCAAAACTACATGCCACAGTCATACCGAGATGACAAGGAAAGCGAGTTTCTTCACTTGAAGCAAGAAACTATGAGTGTCCTAGAATACGAGAGAGAATTCAATCGACTTTCTAGGTTTGCAATGTATCTCATCAATACGAAGAAAAAGAAGTCTAGACGATTTGAGAAGGGATTATGATCCGGGATTAGCACTATCTTGGCAGGACAAGGAACGATGACCTTTGCGGAAGTATTTTCTAGAGCTAAAGAAATTGAATCTCGAAAGAAAAACAATAACAACAGAAATGTGATAGAGATACCTATAAAATGTAAATGGGAAGAACCAATGATAAAGAATGGAAACCACGAGAGTCAAAATAAATAAATTAGGGTCGAAGAGGATTCAACGCCAATCCTACAAGAAGTAAGATCTCATTGTCTAATATGTGGCAAAGGCCATATCAGGAAATGCTTAAAGGGAACGGAGATTTGCTATCGTTGTAAACAACAAGGACATATAATGCCAGAATGTCCAAAGAACAAGGCACCAGAAAGATAGACTGTCAAGCCAGTTCACGCATACGCTATGACACGATAAGAAGTTGATGAAAAACCAGAGACGATGATACGTATTTTATATTCTTTTATATTGGATAAATAATACATAAATAGGTATATTTATTTATAAATGAAATTTTAAGAATGAAATTATTTTTAGGAGGGTGGATTGTAACACCCCAATATTTTCGTAAAAAAATTTGCTTTAAAATAAAATTATATTATGTATTTTAGTGATAATATATATTTAATAAATAAATAATATATATATATATATTATATGCAAATATGATTAATTTTTGGATAAGGATTAAATTTTTTGATAAGGATGAGTATAGGTAGTGACGTATTTGAGTTAATTGTGGCCTCAAGTTTTCCATATATATATATATATATATATATATATATATTCATATTGTGTTTTCTTCTTTATCCTATTATATATTAAAATATTCGTCTTGAAGCGTAGATTCCAAATATAACTCTTTTATTAAATAGATAGATGTGATATGAGTTAGATAAGCTTCGTTGAAGTTTTTAACCCTTTAATGACATATTTTATTTCGGTGTGAGTTAATTTTATATTATAGGTCATTGTGAAGCTCCCCTCACGAGGATCACAAATGTATTATTTGTTTCGAATTTTGACGTAAAACGAAGGATTTATAAAGAAACCACTTTGCTTTCGAAATTGCGTCTCATTTAAACTTCATTATTTTAATGTAAAATTGGTATACATGTGATCCACTCCTTGCGAGGACTCCATAAGTGGTTTTGAATTTTCAAACGGATTTGTATAACTTTAGTTTGATTATTTTGTAATAAGTTTAAGTTTAGGGTAAGTTTAAATGAGAATTTAATATAATACAAGGACTTTCTTGTAATTTATAAATAATATATTAATAATAATAAATAAATTTGAAAACGTATAGAACGAGGTTGGCAGTTGTTTCGAGCATCAATTATGTCAATTTAAATATATTTAACTTTTATATTTATGTTTATAATTTAAATTTATTAAATATTATAGGGTAAATTACCAAAATCCCCCTCGAGGTTTGTCTAAACTACCAAATAAACCCCGTGGTTTGAAAAATTACCAATTACCCCCTTTAACTTATTTTTTATTTGAAAATAAATAAAAATACACTTTTTCTTAAAATAAAGAAGGATGTAAATGACATCAAGACCCATATATTTAACATTGTATTTTTAAATTTTACTATTTTTTTTGCAAAAAAAGTTTTTTAAAGGGGGTAATTGGTAATTTTTCAAACCACGGGGTTTATTTGGTAATTTGGACAAACCTCGAGGGGGGTTTTGGTAATTTACCCAATATTATAATACATACATATATATATAGTATATCAACTTTTTATAATTAAATATTTGTATTAATTTAATTTTAAATATTAAATAATGGTTTTACTACTATTATTATTTTAGGTGTAGAATATTTATTTTAAATTTGTTTTTAATAAAATTAATATCATTTGTATTTATATTTTTAATGTTAACATCATTTATATTTATATTTTAATGTTATGATTAGTGTTATAGATTAAGATCGTAAATTACTATTTTAGCTTTTTAAAAAGAAATATATATTTCTATTTATTATTTTAAGTATAAACATTTTATTTTAACTCGTTTTTATTTAACGATTAGCTATTTATATTTTCTTAAGCTAACAATTAGTTTACTTCTTAAGTATATTATATTAAAAATTTAGTTTAAGTAGTAGGAGTATTATTAGAAGTAGAACTCATATTAGTATACGTACCCTTACAGGCATACTTGAAATCAACGAGCAAGCCTAGTTCATCCTGCTATTTCCCTGAACACTCAAGGTGGGGTAGCTTTCACTCTTCATCGAGTGCAACTTTTATGTCATGATTGCTATGTTAAGATGTGATGTGTTACTTATATGTCATGTTATGTGCCATGTGTGCTTTTAGTTCGATGATAAATATTTTTCTACTAACACTTGTACGGGGTGACGACTCAGTGCATATATACCAACTAACACAAGTTACTGGCTAAGTTAGTTCAGTACTAAAATATATTTCAAAGTATGCTAACATCGTACTGGGGTGACGACCCGGTGCACAAAGACCAACTAACACAAGTTATCGGATGACGGTTTGGTCTAAAATATTTTCAATGAGTTATCGAACGATAATGTGTGAACTGTTTTATTAAAATGACATATATTATATTTTATGGTATATTTGGCATACATATTTTATTAAACTATGCAATCATATTTAGTTAACCCCACTGAGTGTATTTCAGACACTCGCCCCTTATTAATTTTTTCAGATTATGGTTCGGAAGAAGAAGTGGCCAGTGAGGATAACCCAAGATCTTTTCCTTAAATTTTGTAATAGCTTAGAAGATATTTAGCAGAACTTTATTTCAGATACGTCATCTGAATGCACTTATTTTGGATATTTCAGTCTACTTGGGAAAGTAGATGCTAGTATGTAAAATAATCTCTGCCACTCTTACTTTACAATGTTATCGCTTTGGGGATTTTATATTATTTCCGCTGTGCATTCTCGACCTCATTTTTTTTTTCAGAATTTACATATTTTGTAGCGTCCCCACCCCTTAGAAAAGGAATGGGGCTTTACAAAATATTTATTATTAGAGTATTAGAACATGTCTTAATTGAATAATTATCTTGAACCAATAAAAAGATAACACATATGAAATAAAAATTGATAATTCGTTACACATATGTTTTAGAAAAACTTATATTAGGCAAGTAGTTGACGTATTAAGATTTAAATAGAAGCAAGAAGCCCATAACTCATTTAATTCAATGGAATTAGCCCTAATTAGGGACAGCGCGTTTAAAATGGTAATAAGAATATGTAAAGCATGCATAGACGAAGCAAAAGCAATAAAAAAAGATGAAATTTCAAAGTACAAGTCATTCAAGCTTTCCGTCTCCTCTCTACATGAATAATCGCCCACTTCATCATCCCAAATCAATTCTTTCCTCTCACAACTACATTACCTGTAAACCCTTGTACACAATAATCGCCTCCAGTTCTGCTGGGTCCACCTGAAATCTATAAGTGCCGCCGCCGCCACTTCCGAGGATCCATTCATGGACCTTATGGTGGCGAATTTGAACACCTCCAATGGGTCTAATGGAAAATGGCTCCCTGACTTTTCTATCCACGGGTGTTTGAATTTCATCTTCCACGTCTCCGCCGGAAACCGTGAGAATTCGCCTACAACTCGAATGGAATAACGATCGATTAAAGGCTCTGAACCTCGTTTGCCATCTAAGAGGAGTGCGTGGCACCGGCAACTCCGATAAAACAGTACTGCATTGTGGCTGCACAAGAACCACCCTAGAACCCTCATTTTTTTTTTTTGAGAAATGCCAAGAAACGCCCTAAATGAAATGGGTTCCATCTAATTTTTCCTATCAATTGCATTTCATCTTCTTAGCCCGTAATGCTATGAATACCCCTAAAGAAGGCCCACCTATTGGCATTGAGAATGAGTTGAGTTGTATAGTTGAGGACACAAGTACTATGTCAGACTTGATGTGGACATCTCTATTGTTTATGACACATAAAAAATAAAATATTAATAAATATTTGTTATTTTATATGCAGACACATTAATTAGATAAAATAAAATTCAAGTGATAATGCACTACACATGGATCCGAAGGCAATATATAAATATTTACCACTAATGGATTTAATTAAAATATTTATTAAATTAATTAATTAAACACATGCACTATAATAATTTAAAAAGAGTCAGTAAAAAGTGATTATTAGGTTAAAGCAACCACTGGACAAGACCTCCATTAATCCAATTCTTTAAGGCACTGTAGAACTCAGGCAATTTATTATCACATTTAAATCTTACCTGTCCCCACCAACCTAATCAATACACCACCTACAAACAAGAATTATCAGTGGTTGAAGTGAGTTCAAACTTCATTTCTCTGAAAATCCTTTCAAATATTTTGTTACTTACTGAAGATGGCCCCCTTATTTACTCACCATCTTTGTCAAAGCTTCGATAGTTAGCCCAACAGGTAACGATACTCACATTGTTCGCATTGTAGTAGTTTTTTTTATTGTTCCTATCATGCTTTATATTATTTGTAGGTTATAATATTTGGGTAGTTAGGGTATTTAGGGTTTTTTATGTTTAAGGAGTTAGGAATACAAGTGTTTAATCGTGAAAGCATGAAATTGAGTTTATTATTCTAAGTATTTGCTCAAAGTATGCATGTCCGCCTATGTATTTGTTCGATGTATGCGTTTCCACCCATGTAAATACTCAAAATATGCATGTCCGCCGATTGATTTGCTTTGAATTGGCGTGTCTGCCTATGAATTATATGTAATATGCATGTCCGCCGATATATTAAAGTATAGTTCATCTGAAATAGCTTTTAATTGACCTGTCCGCTAATAAATCAAGCCATAAGCCATTTTTTCGCTAATGAAATAGCCTCTAATGACCTGTCCGCCGATAAACCATGGCATAAATTGTGTGTCCGCGACGATATAGCCTTTAATTGATATGTCCGCTTATAAACCATGGCATAAACTGTGTGTTCGCCGATGATATAGCCTTTAATTGAACTGTCCGCTGATAAACCATGGCATAAACGGTGTGTTCGCCAAAGATATAGCCTTCAATTAACCTGTCCGCCGATAAACCATGGCATAAACTGTGTGTCCACCGATGATATAACCTTTAATTGACCTATCCGTCGATATATGAACTTAAAAATTGCATGTCCGCTGCTAAAAATCAATTTAATTTTCATGTCCGCTGATAAATTAAACCCTAAACTGAATTTCCACCGTTAAATTTTATATGTAATTGCATGTCCGCCCAAATGAAAGCTTAATAAACATTTCCGACGATTAAATATGCCTAAAACTCCGATAATGTGTCTTCCTGATTTTATTAGATTTTTATGTACATGTGTTTTAAGTTAAGATGGGTATTGTTATTAATGTTAACCTTAATTGTATGTTATAAAGTTAAAAATTTGATAATTGTATTTAATTTTAAATAAATTAATAATAGTAAATAAGTTAAATAATGTGCATAAATATAAATAATGTGCTTAACTGTTAGATAAAGTCTCTTGTGAGACGTTATTTAAATGAGATGATTTGTGAGACGTGTTAAAATATATTTAATAGTTGTTAAAGTATATTTTCTAAAGTATGCTGAATTATACATTAAAGTATGAGTTTAGTGTGTTATAACATTATTTATTATTGACAAACTTTAAATACAAATAAACATACTTTAGTGATGGGTCAACCCGTCTCACAAATAACCCGTCTCACAAGAGAGTTACTCTAACTATTATCCTTAATATTTATTACTTTTTACTTCTATCTTATAATATTAAATTTAAGTTTATAGGAAAAGAAAAAAAAGAAATTGTTCTTAAGTTATGATAATATTAATTTTTAAGAATAATTATTTAGATATGAAATTTTATAACATGCATATCATAAAAATACTATAACAAATATACTAGTCTCAATATAACTTTTTAACCATTTTGATTGTCCTTCTATGAAAGGTTTAGAGTTGAAGATGAGGAATTTTTTAATTTGGTCGGACAGGTGGTGGCAAGGCTTAGAGTATGCAGGTGGGCGGTGCACGACCTTAGTTTTGCGATCAGATGAGTTGAAGGTGGATTTTATTATTGACCAATTGCACAATTTCGTTGTAGCCGACCTGTACCTTTGGAAATATGTTATACACACCCTTGTGGACATCGGTGGTTATATAATAAAATATAAGGTGAAGTGTGATCTTGATCTTAGGGGCTTGTATAGCCAAGTTGATGAGCCGATGCTATTTGTCACAATTAAGGCCCACCCACAGGAATTAGTTGATAATATTTGCCCTAGTGCGGTGTCATCTGGGAGCATTTATTGGACCGACTTACTTCGTTCACAAACTCTAACTTTTAATATCCCTAATGCAGTAGATGGAGATGGACCGAGTATAAGTACACTTGTGAACCCTTCATGGCGTATGCATAATATTGATTTGAACAGTGACTACAACGGTGAAGAATAAGTTGAGGAGGAGGAGGACAACGGAGATTACATGTGCAGATCTGAAGAAAATGAAGTTGAGCACGATTTAGATGAATGTTCTCAAAGTGATGCGTCTGAGGGTTTCGATGGTGATGGATCTGATGGTTCACAAGGTGATGGGTTGAGTATTCTGAGGGTACGCAGTGTGAGGGTTCTCAAGATGAGGGGCATGAGGGTCATCGAGGTAACGCTGAAGTTGAGGATCATTTAACTGCTCTGTTCGAGGGTTTGTGTGCCTACATCAAAGGCAAAAGCGGTATGAGTTTCTTAGATCCTGTTACTACACACATGCACATGCCCCCACCAGATTGCCCCAGTCAAGATAGCCCTAGTTCTTCTAGCTGTCCATAAATCATTCCAAGTATATGTTTACAAGAATTCGCATTATTTTACTAAATCTTCTTGTATAACAATACCTAATTATCTAACTGTATTTCTTTCAGGGTTCCCCTAACAGGGTAATGTGGAAGATAACAACACTACTGACATCTCAGGGGAGTTGAATGAAAAAAGTGTTTTTCGGAGGAAAAAAACTTGTTGTTCGCGTTGGGTATGTATAACTTGCGGAATCAGGTTGAGACACAAGTTAAGAAATCAGACAAGAATAGATTCAACGTCGTTTGCAAGTACCAAGTGGAGCAGGGTTATCAGTTTAAGATGCACTCCAATGGCACTGGTAGAGTTTGGCGGGTAATCAAATTCTCACCTCCACATGTTTTTCGTTTGAATTTAAACACAAATGCTCCCAGGCAAATTGGTTTGAAAATCGTAGGGAGATTATTCGTAGCTCGACATTTTGTTAAACCACAGCATTGTGACCTGCTGGAATGGTAAAGAAGATCCTTAAAGAATTTGGATTCAACATCTCATATAACTTGTCTATCAAGTCAAAACATGTTGCTGTAGGACACACATATGGAGAACACAGTTCTTCTTTCATGTCCCTGCCTTTGTACTTGCATCATTTAAAATTGCACAATCCAGACATGCACATTGTGTTGGCCACTACAAATGACAAGCGTTTCAAGTACGCGACTACACCCTTTTAGTCTTAACAACAAGTTATCAATGATGAGGTTTAATATGTACTAAAATTTTCGATCCAGGTACGCCTACTATGTACTTGGTGCTTCTAGACAGGGTTTTACCAGAGCGGGACGTCCAGTGATTGTCATTGACGGGACACATGAAAGGAAAGTATCGCGGGATCGTGTTTGTTACAGTGACACAGGATGACAATCACAATATTTTTCCACTAGCTGTTGGTGTAGGTGACACTAAAAACAACGAGCCATGGTGTTGGTTTTTTCAAAGACTGAAAGAATCATACGGTGCTCCTAATGGGCTACTTATTGTATCCGGTGGCCACTGATGAGAGTGAAAATAAGCGTGTTTTAGTGTCCAATCTAACACCTTTTTGATGGGAATTGATGTTATATATTAGCACAAGTGTCTTATATTCAATATATGTGAGAAAAAGGTTCACTTGAGGTATTTTATTATGTTTTAGGGGGAAAAAGATCAAAACTGCAAAGTTGGAGAAAATATGCAACTTGCATATGAATGCTGAAAAACGCACGTCCAACTTGTGTAATTTTTCTGTATTCTTATGGAGCTCTGAATTGTTATTGTGATACATGGTTAGAAATCCACTGAAAAGCGGATGGTTTTGGCATAAAGAATACCTCAATCACAATCCAAACGAGAAAGTTATGATCAAAATGGTGACGTCGCGCAAGCTGTGCCGAAGAGAACGACTGTGCCATTTTGCGTGACTTGTTACACATTCAATTGCTGGAGTTTCTATGAGATATTTATCTGGATAAGACTACAAGAAGATAGGATCACGTGAGTGCAAGAATCACTCAAATTGGAGCTTGTATGTGGAAGTTATACATGAAACGGTGAGACTGCACAAGCTGCCACAGTGTGATTCAACCACGACATGAGTGATTCGACCACTGTGTCGTGGTCGAACCAGAAGCCTGTAGGTTGAACCAGAAGCCTGAACAGCACCAGATCCATATTTTTACATCCCAAGGCGTGTATTTTCGTGTTTACCAAGAAAAAGTCTATCCTAGGTCCATAAGAAGAGCTTACAAGTATAAAAGGGGATGTAGATCACATCATTATTCAATATTGGATTGGAGAACAACACAACACAATCATCCTATACCCTTTAAGGGGGGATCACCCCCCAACCATCATCCACATCCTTTTCTCCATCCATTCATCACTTTGAAGATTCGTTTGTGGAATCAAGAGGAGAACCAAGAGGAGGATTCAAGACGAAGAAGGACGCGACGATGCCCATATCTAGGGTTTATTCATTTTCTAATTTATCTTGTATTTTTCGGAATATGTGTAAGATCTATCCAACACCCATGATTGTTCTTCGCAACATCATAGGCTAGAACCATTTTGGTAGATCTAGGGTTTTGAAGGTTTTATTAATTAATTAAACTCTCTTGTGTGTCCTCCGTACAACACTACTTATGGATTTATTTTATATATGATTATGCTTTCTTAATCCATATTCACGGTCGTTTTGTGCATCTTCAATTGGTATATAGAGTCTGAATATATATCTTGGTTGTAGATTGAGCGTGTTCACCACTGAAAAAGATTCCATGTTATGATTCTAAGTGAGGAGACTCTAAAGCTTCATTAGAACTGTCATATAAGAGTGTTTATTAATTGAATTGAATTCGGGTTAGTAAGCATGATAAAGAGGATAATTTTATAATACCTATAAAGGGAGATCATATCGGGTTAGAGTACCAATCCTAGGAGAAAATAATTGATACTGATAGTACCTAGAAAGGGGGGATAAAATTATATCTCTTGCTCCAAGGTTATTCGCACGTATTATACGAATGTTTGCTTGTGTCTATAGAGTAAATACGCATGGCTTAGTGATGCGTCTATATTCCACAAGGTAGATTCGGACATTGGTACACGAAAGGGAGATTAATGAGTGAAACTGGATTATCCTAGAGCTACCTATTCTCCTACTTGATCCACTTTCGTTCTTTTAGTGTTTATTTTTATTTTAATTATTATTTTAATTAATTATTTAGTAGATTAATAATTCTATACCTCAAATATTATTGCCAACTTGTCTTAATTAATTTAGTGAATAATTAAATTAATAATACGTCGTCCTTTGGGTTCGATAATTCACTTGGTCGCTTGCTTAAGCTGCAATTGATATCCTTAATACTTGGGGATTAATTTTGCGTGTAAAGAAAATGTGCATCAGCTACAAGAGTATCGCACATGTTATACGGACTTTGTACCCTGAGGCACGCCACGGTCTATGTTATTATCACCTTAGTAAAAAACTCTAGGGTTATGGGAAGATTGTGTTGTATCTGTTCATGGAGGCATATACGGATTTAGAATTTGAGAGGTTTAACAATTATTATTTTTAATTACTAATGCATGTTTTATTGTTTAATAACATTAGCGTATGATACAGATGGGAACGCTTGTTGTGCAATGAAAATAAACCAGGGTTGATGGATGTGCTAGAAGGGTGGGGTTACGATAAATGGTCAAGGTTTCACTGCCCGATGAGTCGTTACGAGTTCACATCATCGAATGCAGCCAAGAATTTGAACATAGTCATTTTATTGGCAAGGACACTTCCCATCTGTACTCTGTTAGAGGTTGTACATGCTCTTATTCAGATATGGTTCTATGAAAGAAAAACGAATACGCGCAGAGAATAGTTGGGAAATACTTTGCACACAGGTGCACAAAGAGCTGGCAGAGTTGAATGCTGAGGCGTGGAAACTTAATATGGAAAATATTACAGTGACAACATTCCAGGTTACTTCCCCTACACAAAACTTCGTTTAAGGGATTGTACTTGCTCTTGTGGCCACTTCCAGTACTATCAATACACCTGCATTCACACGTTGAAGGCGATAGAGTAAGTTGAAAATATAATAGCCTTTTTATGATTATCATATAAGCTTTTATAATAGGTCATTGCCTTAGTATAATTATTATGTAGTGTATAATACAATTGTCCATGATTACGTGTAACAGCCACTGAAAATTTGCCACCAATTCATTTGTTGCACGTTGGTATCATCGGACGGCAACCTATATCTGATCCTTCAGATTGGTCAATGCCAGAGCATGTCAGTAGTGTTCGTGTGATTGAGCTACTACCACATCGATAGGAAGGCAGACCTCGTATAAGCCGGATGCATTCTGCTGTCGAGTCTTCGAGAAGTGCTGGGGGACGTCCACATTGCAGCAGATGCAAAGAGCCTGGACACAACATAGTTCACTGTCGAGCCTATGTTCCCTTGTCTAATGCTATAGACACTCCTTCCCCAGACACTGTTCCTCCAGCACCGAGGGAGAGGAGATGCACTCGATGTCGTCTCCCAGGTCACATAAGGAAGACATCTGGATCAACTAATTGAAAGACCCATTTGAAAGTAACAACAATATGAATTTGGTGTTTTGTTTTCATGTGTAACATTTAATTAAACAATAGAACAAGTACACTTTCCCCTGTATCCATTTTCAGAATGTTTTAATTTAACAGAGTATGGAACATATGTAAATTTGACATGTTTAGATGTATCCAAGATAATACGCCTGCACTATGAACAACAGTTGTAGCAGGAAATAAAACCTTAGAACAGAAGGAGGTTAAAACAATAAAATATTAAGTTTCATGAACAATTTTAAAATCATGACATATACTCACCCGGTCAACCTTATCCCAGTCCCTATGCCCATTAGTCCATTCGGGAGGGTTCCACCTTAAAATACTTCCATTCCACCACCTATCCAGAATATCTAGCTTCTCTCAAGGCAACTGGGCAAATCCGGAGGGGTCATCACCATGTGGTGTAACATGCTCATCCCACATTGAATTTAGCGTCGCCTGATATGGAATATGTTTTTATGTAAAAGTGTGTAATAGGCATAAACATCTCGTGTTTCGCTACAGAAAACCTTAAACTGTAATGAATGTAAAAACTTACCGAAAACTGACATGGTAGAATAGCATACGATTTTCCAAATAAACATTGATGTAGTCAGGTGCTTGTGCCAGTATAATCAAACACGCATCAATGTGCTGGAAAGAAAATATTTCAAGGATCAAAATATATAAGTATACTGAGTAATTAATTATATTTAGAGAACATACCTCATCCTCCATGCAAACATTAGGCGTCACCATTCTCACGAAGAAATCATTCTTCACGCACCAAGGTAAACCAATGTCGATCCTACACATTGACGTAACAATTTTTATATATGCCTATACTATGTTAATAATAATAAGAAATGATTATGTATTAAGGACATTTCTTAAGTCACATGGGAAATCATGAACCTATCCCATGTCTTGTTGATCTTCTCAACCTCCACTATTGTGTATGGTGATTGGACTGCCTTCGCTTTTCTCTTCAAACATGGCTGACAACGTTCGAAGTGCCAATCAACTGACACCATACTAACATATTTATCTGCGCGGGCTCTTGTATCGGGCGCTACAGGCAATCTTATTGAGAGACCCGGTGTTATCTCCACATCTCTGGCAGAAAGGCCACCTGGTATTAAGAAAAATGTCCTTTGTTATGTAGTCGGAGCACTCTGTGGTTCATCCCAGATAGGTGGAATAGGGGGTGGTGTAAATGTAGAAGGCTCAGGTGGTGGACCCTTGAATCGTTTCTACCACATTTTGTATACTGCTTGAGTTATGGCCTGCTCGTACCTAGTCTGTAACTAGGCATATGCTCTAATTACCCAATTAGCAATACTTCTAATTTCACCGCGGTGCTCCTCCTGGTATCTAAAATGATCAGCATACTGTGCGTCATGTGACTCAAACCTCTTTTCCCATCTCTCGTTTCGATCAAGCAGTTAAGTAAGATAGGTGTCATGGTCAAATTTATTTGATCATGTTCATCCATTCTCTGCATAATCCTATCACACTGCTCCTGAGATAAACCCCCACTATTAGTCCTCTGGTGCTGAGGTACTGACTACTCCCAATGCTGACTTGGTTGGGATTGATGCTAGTAATCATTTTGATGAGCGCGCGGGCTATTCTGTGGTCCATAAAACCCAAAACCTCCTTCACTGTGGAAAGATCCTTCAATTCCACCATAATACGTTTCGTGAAATCCACCATATGAAGCCTGATGTGGTCCTTGATACCTACTAAAAGGAACCTGAAATGGTCCCTGATATCCACCATAAGGAGGAGAGTCTCATGGACCTAGAAATCCATAGAAAGGAATATAGGATTGTCCAAAACTAGGAGGATATGAACTCTCCGGATATGCCGACATTGAGTGTGGAACTATAGCATTATGGGAAGAAGGATGAGTAAAGTGCGGCTCCTCAACACGAGTCTAGTGGACAGGATGTCATGCATAGACGGGGGTGAATCTCGACCAGCATGAGATGAGCGTGGAGGTGAATCCACCACTGGTATATAAGCACTATCATCACTTTCATCCATATACTCATCGTCGTCGTCATCATCATCATCCCCTCCAATGGCATGAAAATCACGTAGTATGTCATCTGCATAACTATGTTGGCCCCTGAATATTGTATCGTCACCAACCTCATCATTAATTTATCCTTCCCACTCCTCTCTCCCTACCAGCATAGTCAGATGAAATGTTCACTTCAATGGAAATATCATGCTGATTAGGAGCGTCATCTTTTGAATCAGAACTAGAGCTCACAACCTTTTTCTTTCCCTTCCCTTTTGGTTTTGGATCCCCAAAAGACCAAAAATGGATCCTAAAACCAGAATTTATATGATTATGTATTCCCCAAAAATATTTTTTTTGGGACTCCTCAAGGAGGACGGCGGGTAACTCAACAACTCTCGGGCCCTGGAAATAGAATTATAAAGAGTTAAAGACAAATACTCATGTGCCCAAAAAAACAATCACTTGTATCTAATTAAGATGCTTAAAACCTAAATCATACAATATAAACAAATACAAACCTGTGTAAAAATTTGAGAAGCGTCATGTTTTTAGGCAGTTGTATACTTCCAACGAATACACAGAGGTCTAACGTCAGGATCGGGGGGTCCATCAGTGAGGTGTGCTGCAAAACCTTCTATACGCATAGAGCCCCAAACATGTGACCACGAATAAAAGTAAATTACATTTAACATATAACTTTTAATATGCAAATAATATAAGAATGTAAAAGTTTCTCATAAATTCAGTATCACTTACAGCTAGCGCGAATGAGCATCCATAAAAATTGATGCGCTTCTGTTTACCTACACCTTCCACATTAGTCTTCACAGGGTCTATATGGTGCAGTAGGGTGAGGTAGGTGTACTTCCCCCAAGGGACAAAGTTCCACTTATGAGCATCCTCAGCTAAGAACCATATCCAGGGTTCTATATATATTTTTGACATTTCTTGGTAAAGAGAGTGATAATTCATGTATTTTGAGCTCTGATTTGTATGGAAATTGAGTACAATTTAGTTTATTATCAAACAAATCGAGTTATTTATAGAAAATCCACAAATCAGGTGCTACTGAGGTTGTTTGAGCATATTTGTATAGGAAAATAGGTCAGAAGTGCTAGAAATTAGAACACATTTTTTGAGGTATAGCTCGACCACGAAGACGTAGCTAGACCAAGCTTAGTCTGGTCGAGCTACACGAGGGAAGTCGAGCTGGAGCGTTTCAGCATATAAAGAGGTGGTTCGATCAAGGTCGTGCAGCTCGACCAAAAGCAATTTGGTCGAGCTGCAAAAGTTTAGTCGATCTGGGCAGAGGACAGAGTTTTATTATATAGACACAAAGCTCGACCGTAGCTCAACCAAGAGGGTCCAGGTCGACCAAACTCAGTTTGGTTGAGCTAGAGACACATCAGCATTGAAACATCCGGATTTCACCTCCAGTACATGTATGTGTGCATTTTCTATGAAAAAGCCCAGTAAAGGTCCATGAGGAGAGCTTACAAGTATAAAAGGGATGCAGATCACATTAAAAAGAGAGTTAGAATCCATATCCATCCTACACCACATCCAAACCCTAACTTCATCCTACGGAGATGAAGAGAGAGATTCGTACAGCGAATCAAGTGAGAACCAAGTAAAGATTCAAGACGGAGCGATAAGCGACGGCGCCTACATCTAGGGTATATTTCACATCTTAATCTTTCTTGTAATTTTCAAGACTATGGGTAAAATCTATCCAATTACCATGAATGTCCTCCGAAACATCATGGGCTAGAACCGCTTTGGTAGTTTTAGGGTTTATGAAGGTTTTATCTAGTTAATTAAACTTCTGTGTGTATACTCCGTACAATACTACTTGTGGATTTATTTTATATAAGACTATGCATTTTTAATTCATACTCAGAGTTGTTTGTGCATCATTAATTGTTATATAGAGTTTGAATATATATCTTGGTTATTGATTGGGTGCGTTCAGTGCTAAACATGATTCCATGTTATGATTCTAAGTGAGGGAACTCCGAAGCTTCATTAGAACTATCTTATATAAATATTTATTAATTGAATTAAATTCGGGTTAGTAAGTAGGATAAAGAAGATAATTATATAGTATCTATAAAGGGAGATCATATCGGGTTAGAGTATTTAGTACACGGAAAATAATTGATACTGATAGTACCTAGAAAGGGAGGTGTAATTATGTTCTTGCTCCAAGGTAATTCACACGTGTTACACGCTTATCTGCTCATGTCTATAGAGTAGATGTGCATGATTTAGTGATGCATCCATATTCCACAAGGTAGAGTCAGACATCAACACATGAAAGGGAGATTAATTAGTGAAATTGGATGGCCTGAAGAGCTACCTATTTTCTCACTTGTTAACTCTAGTTTATTCTCTACTGTCTATATTTTATTTGTTATTTAGTTAATCTGTTTATTAGTTTAAAAAGAATTCTTCAATCAAATTGCCAAACAATAGTTCCGTTAATTTAGTTAGTAATAAATTTATAATCATCCGTACTTTGGGTTCGATATATAACTTGGTCACTCATCTAAACTACAATCACATCCTTCATACTAGGGATTAATTGTGTATTAAGAAAATGCCCAACAAGTTTCTGTAACCCCTAAATTTCCACGTTGCTCGTCCCAAGGCAACGAAATCAAAACAAAGGCAAGAGAGTGTAATCACGAAATCCTTATAACAAGTATAACCTATTCTAACACATGCAATTGTATCAATTCAAAACATGCATTCATCCATCATACCTTTCATCCATGTGAAACATCAATCAATCACAATACTTTTACGAGTGCAAAGTCATCTAACTCACTAGTTAAGTGTTTACTCTCACTCTCAAATGTAAAATTTATACACCTAGGGTTATATATATGCTCAAAATCAATTCATATATTTGCGTAACCATAAGCTTGGCAAGGGTCTCAAAAATCAATTCATAATTGTTTCAACACTAGGATCACAAAGGACTTGTTCTTTGGGTTGTAATATCGGCTCTTTGGTAAAAGTAGGAGAATATAGATAAAGTGACTAACTTCACTAGTAGAGAATTACCTTGAAGATTTTGCTTTTTATCAAACAGCTTAATTCTTCTTCTCCTTCTTCATTCTCATGATCTCTTCGATCCTACTTTTCTCCTACTTTACTTAAAATCAACATCTCTTCTCTTTAATAGCACAAGGGTACCAATTTCGGGCACTACCCTTCTAAGCGATCAGGGTACTGGTTTCAGGCACTACCCCCTAATAAGATTTAACCAAAATTTCTTACTTTCATCACTACACCAACTTTCCTTTCCTTTTCTTCTTCATATACAAACTAGCACTTATTCACTTTAACTCTCTACTAGTTAAATAAGCAATATTATAAAATAAAAATGAATAATTACAGAAGAGATGTTGGAAGAAAGAAAAAACCTTAAAAGAACCAAAATAGGTGGTTCGAGGATAAAGGGCCAACAGATGGCCATAAATAAATAAGAAAATAAAACTAAAAGATTGCTCTAAATCTAGTCATTTTGTTGTTCTCTTAGTTTCATAATTACTGGAATATTCATGGAATCCAATGGATCCCGTGGAGGATTAAGTTTCGCTTGCGAGCGAGTGTAAGGCCTTGCACCAGACTGAATGTTGTTGTGACGTTTACCTTTTTTCGGGTTGAGTGCACTGCTAGGAAGAGGTGGGAACTCCTCCATAAGGTCTGCAAGTGATGTCTTTGATTCAACAAATTCATAGTCTGCAGGTTCTGTTATAGGTGCCTAGGCTGCAGTCCTAAACTAGGATTAGAAGAACAAATAGCCCGCAAAGCCTCATCAATAACAGTAGGAGAAGCTGCTAGATCAGCCAAATTACTATAATCCTCAGCATTCTGTTCATGGTGAGCTGTATCAATAGAAGTGATAGGAGCAAACAAAGAGAGGCTTCTATTGATGGGAGCTAAAGACGTGGAAACGACCTCCACCTCCAAGTCCTCACCAGCGAAAGCAGCCTCCATCTCCCTCATGTAGTCATCCTGTTGTTTCGAAGTATGCTCAAC
This sequence comes from Pogostemon cablin, assembly GCA_023678885.1. Classification (NCBI taxonomy): domain Eukaryota; kingdom Viridiplantae; phylum Streptophyta; class Magnoliopsida; order Lamiales; family Lamiaceae; genus Pogostemon; species Pogostemon cablin. The sequence continues at coordinate 25,221,012 of CM042961.1, read as the reverse complement.
TGGGGAAGTTGGCACGGGTTGTACAGCAGGAGGTTGTGAAGTCGGAAGAGCCCCATCCACAATTCCCTTCCCCTTGGAGACGGGTAAGTAAATGTGAATGGAAGAAGCTGTAAGATCAGGTAACTGCTGCTGGGGAACGGGCTGTTCCTCGATAATGCCATGGAAGGCATCATCTCCCAAGCTTGTAAACTCAACAACAGACTTGTTCACTGCAGTAGAAACATCCTGAAAATCCTCACGGTCAGCAAGAACCTCCGTGTTACCCTCTTCAAGAAGAACAACAAATCTATTTGAAATAGAAGTAGCAGACAAGCCTCCAGCAACCCCGCCCTTGCCACTGTTCTTACCCATTGACCCACTAACCTGATTCCAGGAAGAGCCCTCACTATGGAAGGCAGGGACCTTCTCAACATCATGTTCATGATCCCTAGGAGGCCGAGAAGAATAAGATTGAGGTAATAAAACAAGTTCCACTCGGTTATCTGCTTTAGCATGCCATTGCTCTTGAGGAGCTTTAGAACCAACAACATCAGCAGCATGCTTCATATTCTTTTTATTTTTTTGTTTCTTGCATGTATTATCCATGTGACCTAAGATATGGCAGGATGAGCAAAATAGCGGGACGTTCTCATATCTTATGGAGACGTCGAAGGAGTGGGCTGCAATCGTCAAACTGATAAAGAGCAGCCCAACATGTCAATGTCCACTAGAATACGAGCAAAGCGGCCAAGCGAGCCGTTTAACTCTCTTTCATCAATCCGAACAGGTGCACCAATAGTAGAAGCAAAGATGTGGGTTGAGACTTGTAAGGATTGAATGCAGTGGTCCAAGGTTGAACTCGAATCTTACCCGATTCCAACTTAAAGATGCGCTCTTTAAGAATTCTGCAACGATGTCCCTCATTAGGGATGAGGAGATTGAAGAAACCCTTTCCAATCAGTACAATGTATAAATCAGGAGTTTTTCAAAGATCTTTCAGAGATGAGACCAAAACATTGTGAGGCGAAAGTAAATATGGTAAATATGAGACCAAAACCTTAACTCTCTACTAGTAAATATGGTATTTAAAGGCTTAAGTAATAGGTAAATAAAGGGATTTTATAATAGGCTTGTCAAAGAAAAAATTTAAAGGCTCAACGGGGCTTTCAATGATATATACTACAAGGTAAGATAAAATTTAGTTAAGTGGCTTAATTAAACAATAGTGGCTTAAGATCATGTTCCAATATCTTTTAACCATAAACTACAGACAAGACTCTAAACCAAGTTCTAAAATACAAACATATGAACGATACTCTCAAGAATAAACTATCATGCATTAATGTAGCATGATTAATAGGCTCAAATTCTCACATGGTTAATAGATTTCCTAAGCACTCTTCAAAGCATGCAATCAAAATCAATCTCTACATAAACTACCAGTAATAATGGTACATTCCTATCATCAATAAAATCAACATGCATAAAAAACAAGTGCACATGCATAAACAAGAAGAATCATCATCACTATCCAAATCAGCATGATCAAACATCATCAACAAATGTATCCATCCATCAACAGAATCTCAAGCAACATACTCCACTACCCACACAACACTCAACCTGTAAAGTGAAAAAGAAAATGGAGGCAAGAAGAAACAGATAAAGATAAAACTTGGTGCTACTACTTCTCCGGACCATCATCATCACCCACTTCGTTGCGCCAATCATTGAAATCCCTCTGTAGGGTATCGATCTTCCTGTCCAAAGCTTCATAATTCTCATTCAAATCTCACAATCTCCTATCCATTGCATCATATTGGAGGTTGAGCGCAGCGTAATTCATGTTCGCAAATGCCAGCTGTCGATTTGTCTTTTGCTGATTCTCATTCAAAGTGGTGAATTGCTCGTGCATCAACTAAAATTGCTCATGATAGAAACGATCATGAGCCTGCTAGAAATCGTGCTGCTACAGTGGTGGCTCGTAATATTGCTGCTATGGTGGCTGTGGCTGCTGCATCGGAGGAACTCCTATCTCCGGATGTTCATGAGGTATACCTCCATTTTTCTCATGAAATAGCTGATGCTGCTGCTCATCATCCTCTATGAAGTCAGCTGGATCTCCCACTAAGATCATATCATCATCCAAATAAACACCCTGAATATGCATCTCATCCAAAATCCTCAAGTCTCCTTCTCTAATACAAGTGTCGGAGATCGCCTTATTCTCCGGAGTGTTCATTAGTAGATTGTTGTTGAGCTGAACAATAGTAAGATCAACAAGTGACAATGGGAACATGAAGGAGATCGGATTCTTGCCACGAATAAATATTCACATGTCCTCCTACCTTTGAATCAACCCCATCCTCACACAAGTAGACAGGATCAAGTCTAGGTCCCCTCGGATCGGCCGATATCAAGTCAAATCAATATGGTAATATTCCACTATCGAAGTAATCAATCTACCGATGTTGACCTTTTGAAAGGAGTGAGTAGAGAACCTGTACAACTGTTGGAAAAAGTACGCTCCCACATTGAAGCGAACTCCGTTCATCATACACCATAGTACATACAGCTCTCCTCTAAGTATGCATCCTCCCTCGGCTCGAGCAAACAATTTGTTGCCAGGATCCAATCCATGTATGCTATCACAGGGTTGCGAATAAAAGCAACCTTCGAGGTATTGGCATTGTAATCTCCTTGCAGCCCCGTAATAGATCTCCAAAATTCATCAGCATTAAAATTCTCATTCTCTGCTGCAGAAATCCCTATCTGACATCCAACCATCTCGTTGAATTCATTTTATACATCAACTTCAATTCTCCACCAATCTGCATCCACAATCCATATGGAAGATAGTATTCTCCACGATCAACTCTCATCGTCCACAACACCTCAGCTATGATGTGGAAATATGTCTCCCTCTTTAGCTCCATAAATCAAGTGATACCTACTCGATTAAACATCCAACGAATATCGTTAATGATATTAATCTCCAATATAGCTTGGTCATCCTGATACCTTGTCCTTCTTATCTTATCAGAAATAGTTCCCATAACTCTTCCTTCTCCTCCCAGTCATCAATCTGTATGCCAAAATTGGAAGGCCTCTCCTCTTGTCTCTCTTTAACTTCTTTGCAACCTCACCCTTCTTAGGAGATGTAGTCTCCTTCCTCTTCGAGGGTGTAGAGATTTCTTTACTTACAAAGATTATATTTCAATACAAATAGAGGAGATAAAACAAGTATACCCAACCTAGAACTAACTAAAGCATGAATTATACTCAAGACTTCAAATTCGAATGCATTAATCACTTCATGAATCAATCTCCCACAATTTCAAGTGTAAAAATATAGAACATGAATACACAACACCTTCAATCAAAAGGAAATTAAAATCAAGAATCCTAAGTCTTTAACTTCTCATATTCAACATACTTCAATAATCCAACATGCTTCACTATTCACCAAAATTCAACAATTCGAATTAATTCAAAGCATGCATAGCTTCCACAATTCAATTACTCATTATCGTCACTTCCAATCAACGAGCCCAAGTATACATTCTACAATTAAACCAAACCCCATAAAATATGCATCATCAATTTCACAAAATTCTATCAATCCAACGTAAATTGAACCATACAAATTCATGTAAAATTTCAACAAAACCACCAAAAATTCAAAATTCAATTCCAACTAAGAACATGTTTAATCAACTTACCCAATCTTCACTAAGAATATATTACTCCAATTCAAGGGTAAAGAGTCAAGAAAACATACCTTTTTCACTAGACATGATGTATACGTGACGAACGATGGAAATCCTAAATTTGATTTGAAAAGTCCCAAAATTGAACTTCAATTCACCCAAAGATTGGAGGTATGTGGAGAGGAAAAATACGGTGTGGTGTGAGTTTAAAGTAAAATTCTTACAGTTCGGGATGAGAGCTCGGAGAAGGGTGGCGGAAAATGATCGAGCGGTGCAGAAAACCGACTTAAATCACAATTTTCCAGCCTAGCTCGACTCGAGCTGGATGGTCGAGAAAAGATTGACCTGGTTGAGCTAAGCCTCTGTACTCTAAACTATCCGTAGCTCAACCACAGCTCGACCATTATAGCCTTGGTCGAGCTGTATAGTGTTGGTCGAGCTACACCTCTATAATCTGAAATTTTCCACCCTGTCTAGCCCGACCATAGCTCGACCAAAGACTTTTGGTCGAGCTACAGTGGTTTGGTTGAGCTGGCACTCTGTACTCTGAACAAGTCCTCCAGAGTGTGGCTTGACCGTAGCTTGACTAGGGATTCTTGATCGAGCTTGCTTCCAGATGCTCGTTTTCTCGTGCTTTTCTTCATTCCCTGCAAAACTCAGACTCTAGAACAACATCAAGCATCATATCAAGCCAAAACAATAACTAAAGAACCACTCATAGACTATATAAAAATCATGTATACAACTCCGCTCACACTAATAAATAAAATACTATTGAACACTAGGCAAATTACAAAAAAATCGACACATCAAAATTGGTTAAAGTTTTAATATACCACAAAAAATCAACACCCCTAGCAAACATTACAAAGAAATGATTATACTCTTGGTGCTACGATGAGGTAAGTACATCACACCCCCAAACTTAGTAAAAACTTACATTTGAAACTAAGTTTGTAAAAAGATGTAATAGCCGATATGTAAGCACCTTAAATATAAAAATTCCTCACTAACACTAAGAAATAAAGCAATAAAACAAGAGGGTAAGCCCCCTAACAGGCGCTCTTATTTAACGTCGAAAAGTCACGATGGTAACAACTCAATGTAAGGTATCCTCAAAAATGACGCAGGCATTATCAGGCGGCTTATAATGCTTCAATCGATGCCCATTCGCTGCTATGATGTCTCCATCTTTGTCCATGATCTCAAAACTCCCCCTCCGCAGGCTCTATGGAGAATGAACGATCCCGTCCACTTTGATTTCAATTTTCCTGCAAAAAGCTTCAAACGAGAGTTAAAGAGTAATACCTCATCTCCTTGCTTGAACTCCTTAAAATTGATCTTCAAGTCATGCCACTTCTTCATTCTCTCCTTGTAGATCACCGAGTTCTTGAAAGCTTGATTTCTAAACTCGTCTAATTGATTGATGTGAGACATCCTCAACTTCTTTTGCTCCTTAAGAGACAAGTTCATACTTCTTACGGCCCAAAAAGACTTATGCTGAATCTCTACGGGTAAGTGGCACGGTTTTCCATAGATAATTTGATATAGTGACATGTATATCACAGTCTTATATGCGGTTTGGAACCCCCCATAAAATATCATCGAGCTTCATAGCCCAATCCTTCTACTGGTTCCGACCATCTTCTCCAGGATTTGCTTCACTTGCCGGTTAGAGACTTCGGTTTACCCATTTGCTTGAGGATGATATGGTGTAGTAACACTATGCTTAACACCGTACTCCTTGAGAACTCTTTCAATAAGCTTGTTGGCAAAGTGGGAACCTCCATCAGTTACAAGTGCTCTAGGAACTCCATAGTGGGCAAATATATATTTCTTCAAGAATGATAACACCGTCTTTACATCATTTATGCGAGTTGGAATTGCTTCCACCCACTTAAAAATATAATCAACAGCTAGAAGAATGTAGAGAAATCTATTAGATGGGGGAAAGGCCCCATAAAATCGATCCCCATAGATCGAAGATCTCTATAACAATGCTCGACTGAAGTGGCATCTCATCCCTTCTACTTATGTTTCCCATCCTTTGACATCTATCGCATGTCGCCACATATGATTCAGAGTCTTTGAACAAAGAAGGCCAATATAAAATGGATTGTAGTACCTTTGTTGCAGACTTTTGGGCTCCGAAGTGCCCCCGTTAGGTTGTGCATGGCAAAAATCAAGAACACTCTCCATCTCCATCTCGGGCACTCACCTACGGATAATAGAATTCGTACAAATTTTGTACACAAATGGGTCATACCATAGAAAAGTCTCAACATCCCTCTTGAATTTGGCAAGTTGGTACCTATTGAGACCTTTAGGAATTTCACCAGATACTATGTAATTGACATAATCAGCGTACCATGGATCCATTTCTTGAGCAGCAACTACACAAGCTTTCTTTGGTCCTTCAACAAACACGGTCATAATCTTCTCATTCGGAAACATCTCTTCAACGTATTCAAAAGAGTCATCACAATGCTCCCTTGTCTCTAACCTTGATAAGTGATCCGCCAAAACATTCTCCGTTCCTTTCTTGTTTTGGATCTCCATATCAAACTCTTGAAGAAGAAAGATCCATCTAATAATCTTGGGCTTCGCTTCCTTCTTCTCCATCAAGTACCAGATCGCAGAATAATCTGTGTACACTATTTTTTTCATGCCAACCAAATATTGTCAAAACTTGTTGAATGCATACACAACAACTAAAGTCCTTTTCAGTGACAGTGTAGTTCTTTTATGCTGAATCAAAAATTTTGCTCACATAGTAGATGGTGCAGAACTTTTTTTCTCTCAACTGCTCGAGCACCACTCTAAGTACTAGATCACTTGCATCACACATAAGTACAAACGGTTGAGTCCAATCCGGTGTGATCAAGATAGGTGCAGTAATAAGCACCTCATTGAGAAGTCTTTGATAAATCTTCAGTAGAATCCGGTGTGTCCAAGAAAGGACCGCACTCCCATTTTAGCTACTACATGCAACGGAATTACATGGGGACTATCACTAATTGGATAAATAATTCCTGCATCTAACCAAGTTAGGATTTTCTTTCTAATCACCTCTTGAATCGCGGGATTAACCCTCCGCTGATTCTGAGTACACCCCTTAGCTTCGTCCAGCAACCTTATCTTATGCATGCAATACGATGGACTAATACCTTTCAAATCATCAAGAGACCAACCAATAGCAAACTTATACTTTCTAAGCACATCTAACAACTCTTCAATTTGATCATCATTAAGAGAAAAAGATACAATTATAAGTTTCATTGTCGCCAAGATAGGCGTATTTCAAGTGTTCCAGTAGTGCTTTTAACTCCTCCTTCTTTTCTTTCTTCGGTGTGCTTTCTCTATCCAATGGGAGGTATTGTTTAGTCCACTTAACTTCTTCAAGCTTGGTTCTTTTTTATTCATACCTGTCATCACCCAAAGCAAGTAAATTTTCAAGAAATTCAATACATACCTCATTAGAGAGCTCATCTAGCTCCATGGTGGGAAAAGTAATATACTCCACCAAGCATGTCTCCAAGGGATCCTCCGAAAGGATCAAGGACATATCTTCCTTCACGATTTCTTCCACCAATCAATATTGTGATATTGTGTCTCCATCGGCATCTTCATTGTTTTATCTAAGTTGAACAGAACCTATTCTTTATCCATTCTCAATCTAAGCTCCCCCTTTTGGACATCAATCATAGCTCCAACTGTGGCAAGGAATGGCAAAAATGATTAAAGATCCTTTATTAAGGAATCAAATTATTAATGAAATTGGTAATGAAAATGGAACTTCCTCTTCTAATAAAGAAGAAGAATTGACTTAGGACAAATTATATGTACTTAGAATGCTTCTTTTTATTAATACAAATTTATATTTTACAGAGCATCCCCCTCTTTTGTAAAATATAAATTTGTATTAATAAAAAGAAGCATTCTGAGTACAAATTTGTTTTTGAATGTATTAAGAGAACAAATCCAGTCTATTCATAATAAACTGGATATGATTATATCAGTTATTAATAAAAATAGTCAACCTACTGTCCTATTAATAAAAGCATTGATTTTGCTGATAAATTTCCTGATGAGATAACTGATAAAACTCAGTTACAAAGATTTTTAGGAAGTCTTAATTATATTACTCCTTATTATCATAATTTGGTTAAGGACACGGCTATTTTATATGATAGACTTAAGAAGAATCCTAAACCATGGACTAAGAGGGACATTATCCTTGTCATCTTCCATCTCTAGCACAAGAAATTCCATAGGAAAGATAAGCTTCTCCACTTTCACCAGTACATCTTCAATCACACCCTTTGGAAAAGTCATAGACCTATCTGCCAACTGCAAAGCCAAGGTTATGGGAGTGAGCTCCCCCAAACTTAGCTTCTTGAATATAGACAAAGGCATCAAGTTGATACTTGCACCATGATCACACAAAGCTTTTCGTGCCGACCCCTTTCCAATTTCACATAGAATAGTGAAGCTTCCCGGATACTTCAACTTACCTGGTAGCTTCCTTTGAATGATCAAGCTGTAGTTCTCAAATAGATTCACTGTCTCTACTCCGCTCAAGCTCCACTTCTTCAATATGATATCCTCAAGAAATCGGGCATAGTATGGAATCTCCATGATTCCTTCAGAGAAAGGAATGTTCAAGCTTATCTTATTTATTATATCCTGGAATATCTTGAACTTATCTTCCAATCCCTTCTTCACTAACCTCAAAGGGAATGGAGGAGGTATCTTTGTCTTAGGAATTTTCCATTCGTCACGTTCAACCTCCTTCACCTTGTCCTTCATGCTCTCAATCTCTTTGCTCTTTCCCAATTTTTCCCTAATATCTGCTCAGTATTCTGCTCTTGTGATGGTACTGGAGTATTCTGAATAATTGGCATAGCATTCGGCACATAGACGGTGCTCGATTGTTGCTGCTCGACCACAGCTCGACCAGAATGGTTTGGTCGAGCTAGGTGGTCTTGGTTGAGATGGGTGTCTAAAAGCATAATCTTTCAGTTTAGTTCTGTAAGTGCTAGCTCAATTGTAGCTCGACCAGTGTGGTCTTGTCGAGCTGCACAGTGTTGATCGAGCTGGCCTTCTGTCTGCTGAACACGTTTCTTCGGCTCAACAGGTAGTGGCCGACCATAGCTCGACCATAGTAGTCTGGTTGAGCTGCAGTGAGTTGGTCGAGCTGCAAACTAGAAAATAGAGTATCATTTCTCTATTTTTCCCCGTGTAGCTCGATCATGGCTCGACCAAGAGAGTTGGTCGAGCTGGCTCCTGCTTTCTTCGTTTTCATCCACCGGCTTCATCGGACCTTCATACTGTGTCCCAAACCTCAATGTGATGGCATGGTACTCTTTCGGGTTTGTTATACTCTGAGATGAAAACTTTGCCTTCTCTATTGTCTGTGTTAATTGAGTCATGTTTCCGGACATCTGTCCCATCAACAAGGTAAGGTCCTTCATCTGTTTTGACAAGTCCTCATGATTCGAGTCAATTTTTGCCTCAAGGCGAACTACCCTTGCATCGTTCTTAGCCACATAATGGTTCACCGTATCCTCCAAACTAGGTTTCCCTTCTTCTGTCTTAGCACCAGGATTAACACCCATAGGAGGTTTTATTGCTGCGTTTGGATTACTCCATGAAAATTCCATCCTCCTTGGTTGTTGATAATTACCCAGGGGACTACAATTGTTGTAGTTCCCTTGGTAATTCCTGTTTCCTTATTATTCGGATACCTCGTTCCTTGAATACTTTGTCCCATAGTATAGTTTGCCTTTTCTAATTTCTCTTGGATCGGTCTTTCCTCACCAACATCCTACTGCATCATCATTGGTACTCTCTGCGACAACTCCGTTATTTGCTTCTGCTGAGATTCAAGTAGCTTGTTGATGTTTGCCAAGCTCGAGAAAATCTCATCTTCTCTACTCGACTTTACCATCGTGTTCAACCTGTGCTACCTTTCCAAGTACATAGGTTCCTCTTGTTAGCATTTGATCATTTGGTTAACATGAACCGTTAGGGTTCCATACATTTCTAACAATCAGAGGAAGCATGAAAACAAGAAACGTATTACCTTTCACCAGGGCATGTTGAAGAAGATGGATTCTCGCCGGTAGCCTGCGCAACCTCACCATTTTGGGCATAACTCTCTCATCCGAAATTGGTTTGAGTGATCTACACGTCAAAACAATCCTCTCTTCTGTGGCTTTCCATCGGTGTATCACACGTCGAATTCTAAGGTCTGTATGATTTTATAAAAATCATCCAACTTGGCGAACAGCAGCAGTAAACAACCTTCCGGTCTTTTGCTGTATTCCCAAGTTCAATCTCGACGTCGTGTGGGCGACGATCTTCGAGATCTACTTAATCTGCTGTTCTATCTACACTTTTCACGTCTTAGGAATGTATTTCTTAGGGTTAGAACAGTTGAGATGACTTATATATGGGCTACAACAGGGACCAGGAGGAGAAATTAGAGTTGGGCCTTCATTGGGCTTAAGTATCCAAGCTTAGTCCAAAGCTTATACTTAAGTCCAATAATAATAATATATACCACTAAAATATTATTACTGCACTACCGTTCTAATTCCATAGTTATGTTATGGGCTCCTTCTTATTATGAGCCCGACAGTCTCCCCATGTTCAAGATATACAATGCCCATTAATTAATTAAGTTACTGACAACTCCATTAATTAATATCTCATCCAAGAGTAGTACCACTCAACCTCATTATCATGCCGGAATAAATCCACCTACAGGGTTTACATGATAATCCTTATGAGCTCCTCAAGGAGATATTATCAACCTATGTCGGACACGGATTCCTTCTACAATCAATAACACACCATAGAGAAAAAACTATTTCCCAACTCACCGAGTTTGTTGATTTAATTACATGTAAATCTCACCCATTGATGAATCAAAGAAATACATACTGCCCTACGTGTCGAGGTTATTGTATATGGATTAAGAGCATGAACATCCATAATAACAGAGATCAAGTTCTTCTATATAGACAGTACAAGTCGAACAATCTTAAGTGGTCCTGCTCAATACACACAAGTGTACTAATGTGATTCTATAGTCAAGACAAACTAATACCAAATCACACTACAACCATCCGATTAGAGAGTCCCTGTCTATCTCGGTTGTGAGCATCTGTTTATACTTTATAAGGAAATCGATAATATGATCTTCCGCGTGTTGTCGCACAGCATATTATCTACAGTATAAAGTAAGTGGACTATTGCATCAAACATATAAATAAATTATAAGATGCAATCATTTGATCATATGATTCTCATTTCAAATTAATTGTTATATCATTGTTCATACAAAAAGCTAGACTTTTAATATACAATCCAACACCTCTCACTCAATCAGTAGATCAATCTCTTGAATTCATCGAAATATCCTCAAAGAGCTTTTCAGCCTCAACGAGTGTTTTTGCAAGTAATGCTCTATTCGATGAAGCATCGAGTAGAATACGAGAATCACAATCCAACTCGCTATAGAAAATACTGATGCATTGAGCCTTAGATAATCCATGATGAGGACACTTCCTTAATAAATCTTTGAATCCGTCCCATGCTTTATGGAATTTCTCATTACTACCGATAGCAAATTGATTGATGTCTTGTTTCATTTTAAACACCTTTGAAGGTGGCATGTATCGCTCCAAGAACTTCACTTTCAATTGCTCCCATGTAGTACATTCAGCAGCTCTAAGAGTATCATACCAATCTCTCGTTCTTTCAGTAAGCAAAAATTTAAATAAGATGATCCTCCTTGCATCTTCATGAGTTCCTGCATCCTTTTGTGTACTTGCATAACCAAGGAACTTATTAAGATGTTGTTGAGGATCCTCGAAAGTTCCCACAGAGAAGGAGTTTCTTTCTATCATGCTAATAAGAGCGGGATGGAGATCAAAATCGGCATCAGCTCAACACACTCCTAGCAGTCCCACGTTGCCCCCTCCATTATTCTTGAAAACATCACGGATGGCAACGTTTTCTGGATTTATCCTATCTTAGGCCATGTTGACTGTTTCTGCTTTCGACTTATCTTCGATTGCAGCTTCAATCATTTCCGAGTTCGGTACTTCAACTTCAACTCCTAGATTAAGAGATTCGGTTGCTTCCACATTCTTATTCCCTTGTTCTTCCTTGACGATGCTCCAATTTTTGGATCAAAAGGCGCTAGTATTGCTCCCTTCGACCTAGTGTGCATATACCTAAGAAAAATTCAGCGTTAGAAATTAAAAACAAATATGGAGTAGTCTCAATTAAACTAGAAATAATAAAATTGATAAGGACAACCATCCCCAGCAACGACGTCAGAAACTTGTTGGGCGTTTTCTTAACATACAAATAATCCCCAAGTATGAAGGATGTGATTGTAGCTTAGATAAGTGACCAAGTTATATATCGAACCCAAAGGACGGATGATTATCAATTTATTACTAACTAAATCAGCGAAAACTACTTTTGGCAATTTGATTGAAGAATTTCTATTAAACTAATAAACAGATTAACTAAATAACAAATAAAATAGAGACAGTAGAGAATAAACTAGAGTTAACAAGTGAGAAAATAGGTAGCTCTCCATGCCATCCAATTTCACTAATTAATCTCCCTTTCATGTGTCAATGTCCGACTCTGCCTTGTGGAATATGGATGCATCACTAAACCATGCACATCTACTCTATAGACACAAGCAGATAAGCGTGTAACATGTGTGAATTACCTCGGAGTAAGAACATAATTACACCCCCCTTTTCTAGGTACTATCAGTATCAATTATTTCCCGTACACTAAGTACTCTAACCCGATATGATCTCCCTTTACAGGTACTATATAATTATCCTCTTTATCCTACTTACTAACCCGACTTTAATTCAATTAATAAGTATTTATATAAGATAGTTCTAATGAAGCTTCGGAGTCCCCTCACTTAGAATCATAACATGGAATCCTACTCAGCAGTACTGAACGCACTTAAACAATAACCAAGATATATATTCAGACTCTATATAACAATTAATAATGCACAAAACAACTCTGAGTATGATGCATAGTCTTATTTAAAATAAATCCACAAGTAGTGTTGTACGAAGTATACACACGGAAGTTCAATTAAGTAGATAATGTTGGATTGTATACTAAAAGTCTAACTTTAGTATGAAAAATGTCATAACAATATTTGAAATGAGAATCATTGATCAAATGATTGCATCTTATAATTTATTTTATATGCATGATGCAATAGTCCATTTACTTTATACTGTAGATAATATGTTGTGCGACAACACGCGGAAGATCATATTATCGGTTTCCTTATAAAGTATAAACAGATGCTCACAACTGAGATAGACGGGGACTCTCTATCGGTATGGTTGTAGTGTGGTTTGGTATTAGCTTGTCTTGGCTATAGAATCACATTAGTGCACTTGTGTGTATTGAGCAGGACCGCTTGAGATCGTTCTTCTTATACTGACTATATAGTAGAACTTGATCTCTGTTATTATGGAAGTTCGTGCTCTTAATCCTTATACAATAACCTCGACACGTAGGGCAGTATGTATTTCTTTGATTCATCAATGGGTGAGATTTATAAGTATTAAATCAATATACTCGGTGAGTTGGGAAGTAGTGCTGTATCTATGGTGTGTTGTTGATTGTAGAAGGAATCCATGTCCGTCATAGGTTGATGATGTCCCCTTGAGGAGCTCATAAGGTTTATCATGTAAATCTTGTAAGTGGATTAATTTCCGGCATGATAATAAGGTTGAGTGGTACTACTCTCGGATGATATATTAATTAATTTGAGTTGTCAGTAACTTAATTAATTAATGGGCATTGTATATCTTAAACATGGGGAGACTGTCGGGCTTATAATAAGAAGGAGCCCAGAACATAATTTTAGGATTGGACGGGTAGTGCAGTAATAATATTTTAGGGGACTATATTATTATTATTGGATTTAATTAAAAGCTTTGGGCTAAGCTTGGTTAATTAAATTCAATTGAGGCCCAGCCCAATTTCTCCTCCTGGTCCCTGCTGTAACCCAATATATAAGTGGACTCAGCTTCCTGGAACCCTCAGTTAATTCCTGCGCCTCTTTTGGTGAGAAAAGAGAAAAGAAGCAGATTGAGAGATCCTGCAGACTGTTGCCCACACAACAGCAAGATCACACTTGGGACATACAGCAGAAGATCGAGAGGTGGTTATCTGCAACGATCAACCTCTACACCAACCCAGAAGTACGGTAAACGGTTTAATTGCTTCTGCTGCTTATTGTTTATCTTTTATCCTAACGATCACGTTTGAACCACACGATCCAATTGCCAACAATTGGTATCAGAGCGAGGTTTTTCATGGTGAAACGTGACAAGTTGGGAAGGGTTTGTTTTTATGTGTGTTAATAGTCCAATTGAATACATGTTCCATCGCTTGAATGATAGTATAATATAAGGGTTTATATAATTTTCGAATTATCCTTGAAACCCTGTTTTTATATTGGCTGGATATTGATGTTCAATTACACGGCAATTCCAAAACACACACGAGATAGAAACCATCAAACATTCTGTTTCCTTTCACCCTCTCTGTTCACGGAGAAGAAGCGACTGCACGGCGGAGCTTATGGCATAACATCTCGTCGGCGATGGGCACTGTGGACTGGTGATCTGGGCGAATCAAACGAATGTATGGGTGGCCTCTAATGGATCGCTGATGTTCCCGGCATGTCTGGTTGAACACCCATTCGAGAACAAGCTGCAATCGGGCGAGTCCCCCTTGATTCCGAGCGAGTCCTTCAAAGGGCAGGGTTGGTCTAAAGCAATTTTCGATTGGGCGATGTAGATGAAATGACGAAGGGTTCCGATGGTCTGCACTGCAACCTGGCGGAATTCTGATCTATTTTTGACTGTGTCTGGAAGGAGGCAAGGCAGCGACAATAAGTCTTGTTGCGTAGCCACACACGGCAGGTGGCCGGCGTGTCACAGGGGCAGCTACGCGACTAAGATATCGACTGAAGGTTGTGAACGGCGGTGACATACCTGGACAGTAGGATCCGGCGAGTCCTATCTGATTGCGGTTGAGTACGAGCCAAATTCAGGGCGAGTTGAAATAGGCTGGTGGGAGGCATGATGATTCCAGCCGGCGACGGGTGCCTGATAGCGTGACGGAGCGATTCCTAGTGTGCGACTGAGCCGGCGCTGTCAGTAGACGGCTGGTGATAGTCGCTGGCATCGGCGGCGGCAGGAGGGACCACATCACCAGTTGGACCGCGGCACCTTCCGGGTGAGTAATCAGCGGCGTTTGAGCATTGATTCTTCCAAAGCAGGGCATTGTCGTGGCGTGCCAGCGCTGCTGCGGAAGGAGGGCAGTCGGTGGGACTCCGGCGGCTGACGGCACGATTGCCGAGAGCAGTGGCACCGGTGGAAGCTTCACGTGACGGTTGCTGAGTGGATTCTATTGCGGCTGATGAGAAAGGCAGACGATAAGGACCACGGCGGGCAGCAATACGGCGTCAGGAACTCGATCGGCATCTCAGTCACCGGCGGCGGCATGATCTGATAGCATTGCCAGCATCACTTCCCTTCGTCGCCGCTGGCTGGTGAGGGAGATTGCGGCTGTTGTTTCATCAGGATGGAGGGTTGTGATCCCTATTGGGTCTATCCACCTTGTTGGGCCTAAATTTTAATTATTTTGTACTTATGGGCCAAGCATGATGGTTTTTTGAGGATGGGCCTATTTCTAGCTTGTGGCTGCTCATTTTTAATTAAATGATTTTGGGCTGTAGATTAAATGGCCCAATTTTAGTTAAATGGTAATGGGCTGCTGGGCTAATCCTGGTTTTAATTAATTGTGGGTAATGGGCCAAGCATGATAAATTAGTTTTTTATTAATGGGCTAATTTTGTGCAAGTGGGCTTGGTGGATTTAATTTAATTTTGGGTTGAGTATATGGGTCATGGATAATGGGCTTGATTAATTATTTAATCTGCTGCTCATTTTGTGCTAATTTGTTGCTCTTGGGCCCAAATTAATTGATCCACCATTTATGCAATTAATTATGATATATAACTGATTTAATTGTTTTAACTTGACAATTAATTGTTATATATGTAAGGCATGTTCTATGTGATTTACTTATTTAAATTGCTGTTAATAGAAGCATGTCTTAGTTGTATATTTTATTCTGGAATATTATATGCATGTTAAAAACCCTCGGTAATTAAATAACTAAGTGGGAGAGGGAATTGGTAATTAATTCCCGCGGCCTCAATTATTGGTTTGTAAGTGATGTAAGTAAACTTGCGCGTTGGCAATAGAGCCTTCCTCCCTAACGGATGAGTTTATTCTCGGATCACTGGTACAGACTTCATTAAATAATTATTGTTTGTAATGTGGCACATAAACTTGCGTGTTGGCAATAGGCCTTCCTCCCTAACGGATGAGTTTGTGTGCGGTTCACTAGTACAAACTAATAATTGATGATTGTAGGAAGCTATCCGAGCGCGTGTGTACTTCTCCAACTGTAAGGCACACAAGCTCGCGCAGTGGACTTGGGATCAAATAATGGTGTACACTTAGGTGTAAATAATTAGTATCCTCCCCAACGGAGTCACTGCTATTATTTGCATGGCTAAAGAGGAACCGACTATTAATTATTTTGTCATAAAGTTAGGTTGACAAATGAAATTAATGGGTAAAACCTTCTCTTGTAAATGTTCGGGTTTGCAAACGTCCACCCTAACGTGGCTTGCAGACTCACGGTGCTTGAGATGTCGGTGAATTTTATTTTTATATTGTTTTGAGGGAAACAATATAAAAGGATAAAATTCGAAGATTTGATCGGAATATTTATTTGTGAATCTCTGAATTTCGAATGGTTTTATTTCACTAATTATTAACTAAAAGAAATTATATTTACTTGTCCAAATTAGATGATTGGAAAAGAATCTTGTATTTTAAAGTTACTGCTTAAGAAAATACATGTGTATTCTCACAAAGGACGTCTCATGATGCCTATTAAAGTCTCTAGTGAAGAGATGAGAGGTTCATAGAAATATGATGGTCTCATGTAACTCTTCGGATACTAGAGTAAATTAAAAAGGCAGAAGATCATGGTTGAATTGATGAATGAATTGGAAGAGCTTGGAATAGAAATTGAAAGGGAAACCTAAATCAATTTATTCTTCACAATTTGCCTGGATGTTTTGAGCAAGTTCTACCTGAAATACGAAAGGTTGTATATGGTGGGAAACTTCTAACAAAACATGTGGCAAAAGAAAGCCAATTTTCATCATGAACTGAACAAGGTTAATATCTTATTTACTAATGGTTTAAACATGATTAGTGATGGCATCTACTGACACGAAGTATGTAGATACTGGAATCACTAAATGTTTATCACTGAGTAAGGATAAGATTGTTAATAACATGGGTAAAACTACAAAGGTAGTGGCTATTGCAGTGGGAGTTGTTTATTTATCTCATGATAAGAATAAACGATTGATTATGAGAAATTGTCTTTACGTACGTTTCATAGAAAGAATTTAATTTCGGTTTCTATGCATTAACGGATGGATACTTCATTTCATTTAAATGACATGGTCATAGAAATGAGGAATGAGGCTATAATCCGTTAAAGTACGTTGGTGGATAATTTGGATACTCTTGAATCATGCACATCCCACAGATGCAATAAATAGTAATTAAATAATGCATCTTCTAATATTAGTAAGAGAAAGGAACCTTCGGAAATGAACTAAACATACATTTGGCGTCTATGACTAATTCATTTTACTTGAGTAGGATTCAAAAGTTGATAGCCGATAGACCGTAAGGTTTATCTGAAGTGGAAACTATCGGACTTGCGAGTCTTGCTTGGAAGTAAAATTGATTAACTGCCTTTTCAAGGCTGTGGGGTGTAGAGCCAAAGATATATATGTTGGAATTAGTTCATTCTGATTCAAGCGAACCTAACAATATCCAGGCGAGAGGTGGTTATGAATATTCAAAGATTATTCTGGGAACCGATATATTTATTTGATGCACTGCATGTCTAAGTTCTTGGATTAATTCAAGAATTGTAAGGCTGGTACAGTGAGCGTCATGGAAAATATATCACATCATTACGATTTAATCGTGATGATGAAGACCTCTTAGGATAGTTAGGAACTAATAATCAGAAGTTGAGATTAAATCTCAAGTTCACTACACCGAGCATGCCCCAGCTGGATGGTGTGGTGAGTAGAAGGGATAAGGCTCTTATGGTTATGATTAGATAGATGATGAATTATTTGGAATAATTAAATTCATTTTATGGATATACCCTAGATACAGTAATTCGTGAAACATTTGTCTGTATATGGGATATCCTAGAAAAATGGAGAGTGATTTATTTAATCCAAAAGATCGAAGGGTGATTGTCAACACAAACACTAGATTTTTTGGAAAAGGACTATGTAATAAATCACAAGCCCATGTATAAGTTGTTCTAAAGGAAGTGAGAGGAAAATACTAAGTATAAGTACCAAGTGTACAAGAGGATATACCACAAGGTAAACTGCAACGCGTGTCACGTCTGATACACAATTACATGTAGTGCCTTGTCGTAGTGGGAGGGTTGTGTGACAACTCATAAATATATGTTTGGGAGAGTCGTGAGACTTGATCCCTAGTGAACATGGTATTATCCCACGGATACGACATAGCACTACAAGATTAAAATGCGGAATCTTAGTAAGTTGCAATGTATGTTGAAATAGAATCTACGGATTCTATATTAAGTCTGGGAACTTGTATGACCACTAAATGGTGTAAAAGCCATTGCAAGGGTCAAAGGAAATAAAAGAGGATCATATGGAAAGGTGAAAACCTTGGAAGCAAAGCTTGTTGCGAAAAAGTGTACTCAGAAAGAAATGGTTCGATTATGAGGAAACATGTTCGCTGGTAGCTATGCTTATGTTGATCCGGATTCTTTTATTGCTGCTATGAAGAACAACAAATAGATGTCAAGACAGCTTTCCTGATTGGAAGTCTTGAGGAAAACATCTATGTGAAGCAACCAGAGTGATTCATTGCAAAGTACTAATAGCATTTTAATAGTAAGCTTAAAATTGTCCAGCGATGGACTAAAGCAAGCTTTAAGATCGTGAAGCATCTGTTTTGATTAGGTAATCCAGTGGCATGGATTTAAATCAATGAGCGGATGAGTCTTGTGTATTGTAAAGAGTGACGGAAACGTGGTGGTATTTCTTGGACTATATGTAGATAGTATCTTGCTCATTGGAGACAATGAAAGAGTATTATCGGGCGTATGTGTATGGTAAATAAAGCGGTAGAGATGAAGGACTTAAGAAAGGCAAAATATATCCTTTTGATCACGGTAATACGGATCACAAGAAAGGATATTATGCTTATCTCAAGTTTCATAAAATGATACAGTCCATACTCGTTTAGCATGTAAATTTATCTAAGTGAATGTGTCTTTGAGACACAAGAAGAAGATAAAGAGGATGAAAGCGGTTCCTTATGCTTCGGCAAATAAGGAAGCTTAATCTAAGGAATGCTATGAACGATGTTGGATATCTGTTTTGCAGAAGGCATGAACAGTGGGTATCAACGTAACCCGGAACAAGAATGATGAACTGTGGTAAGACATATATGAAGTGCCTGAGAAGGACTGGAAATCATATGTAAACTTACTGAACAGATTCACTGCTTCTTGTGGATTACGTAGATTCGGATTTTTTAGTCAGATTGGACTGTAGTAAATTCTCCTCAAAGGTTATGTGATTAATCTTAGGAAGAAGAGTCATAATGTGGAGGAGTGTTATATAGAAATATATTTCAGACTCCGGACTCTATCATGGAAAGATGATGAATTGAAGCCTATGAGGCAGCCAAAGTATCTATATGACTCTAGAGACTTCATGATGGACTTTGAAGTGTTTCTAAGTTTGCCCAAGGTAATCACAATTTACAATTGATGATATTGGTGCAGTTGCAAACTTGAAGAAATCACAAGTCCATAAGGCAATTAAACACATGGAGCGCGAGTACCACCTGTTACGAGAAATCGTATGATGAGGGGAAGGTTGTTGTCGCCTAGATTGCATCGGATGATGACCTAGTAAACCATTTACAAGGACCTTAAGGCGAGAGCTTTTAATGGTCGCATAAGTGGGAGTAGGAATCAGATGTATGGCAGAAGACATGACAGCATAGTCTTTTAGTATAAGTGGGAGATTGTTGGATTGTATACTAAAAGTCTAGATTTAGTATGAACAATGTCATAACAATATTTGAAATGAGAATCATTGATCAAATGATTGCATCTTATAATTTATTTTATATGCATGATGCAATAGTCCATTTACTTTATACTGTAGATAATATGTTGTGCGACAACACGCGGAAGATCATATTATCAGTTTCCTTATAAAGTATAAACATATGCTCACAACTGAGATAGACGGGGACTCTCTATCGGTATGGTTGTAGTGTGGTTTGGTATTAGCTTGTCTTGGCTATAGAATCACATTAGTGCACTTGTGTGTATTGAGCAGGACCGCTTGAGATCGTTCTTCTTATACTGACTATATAGTAGAACTTGATCTCTATTATTATGGAAGTTCGTGCTCTTAATCCCTATAGAATAACCTCGACACGTAGGGCAGTATGTATTTCTTTGATTCATCAATGGGTGAGATTTATAAGTATTAAATCAATATACTCGGTGAGTTGGGAAGTAGTGCTGTATCTATGGTGTGCTGTTGATTGTAGAAGGAATCCATGTCCGTCATAAGTTGATGATGCCCCCTTGAGGAGCTCATAAGGTTTATCATGTAAATCTTGCAAGTGGATTAATTTCCGGCATGATAATAAGGTTGAGTGGTACTACTCTCGGATGAGATATTAATTAATTTGAGTTGTCAGTAACTTAATTAATTAATGGGCATTGTATATCTTAAACATGGGGAGACTGTCGGGCTTATAATAAGAAGGAGCCCAGAACATAATTTTGGGATTGGACGGGTAGTGCAGTAATAATATTTTAGTGGACTATATTATTATTATTGGATTTAATTAAAAGCTTTGGGCTAAACTTGGTTAATTAAATTCAATTGAGGCCCAGCCCAATTTCTCCTCCTGGTCCCTGCTGTAGCCCAATATATAAGTGGACTCAGCTTCCTGGAACCCTCAGTTAATTCCTGCGCCTCTTTTGGTGAGAAAAGGGAAAAGAAGCAGATTGAGAGATCCTGCAGACTGTTGCCCACACAACAGCAGGATCACACTTGAGACATACAGCAGAAGATCGAGAGGTGGTTCTCTGCAACGATAAACCTCTACACCAACCCAGAAGTACGGTAAACGGTTTAATTGCTTCCGTTGCTTATTATTTATCTTTTATCCTAACGATCACGTTTGAACCACACGATCCAATTGCCAACAGATAAAACCTTCATAAACCCTAGAACTACCAAAGCGGTTCTAGCCCATGACGTTTCGGAGAACAATCATGGTAATTGGATAGATCTTACCCATAGTCTTGAAAATTACAAGAAATATTAAGATGCAAAATAAACCCTAGATGTGGGCGCCGTCACTTCTCACTTCATCTTGAATCTTCACTTGGTTCTCATTTGATTTGATGCACGAATCTCTCTCTATAGCTCCGTAGAATGGAGTTAGGGTTTGGATGTGGTGCAGGATGGATGTGGATTCTAACTCTCTTTTTGATGTGATCTGCATTCCTTTTTATACTTATAAGCTCTCCTCATGGACCTTTACTGGGCTTTTTCGTATCAAACAACACATACACGCACTGGAGGTGAAATTCTGATATTTCGGTGCTAATGTGTCTTTAACTCGACCAGACTGAGTTTGGTCCACCTGGACCCCCTTGGTCGAGCTACGATTGAGCTGCGTGTCTGTATACTGAAATTCTATCCTCTGCCCAGCTCGACTAGACTTCTGTAGCACGACCAAATTACTCTTGGTCGAGCTGCTCGACCTTGATCGAACCACATCTCTGTACACTGAAACGCTCCAGCTCGACTTTCATCATGTAGCTTGACCAGACTAAGCTTGGTCGAGCTACGTCTTCATGGTCGAGCTACACCTCAAAAATGTATTTCCCAATTCCGAGCACTTTCGACCTATTTTTCTGTACAAATATGCTCAAACAACCTCAGTAGCACCTGATTCGTAGGTTTTCCATAAACAACTCGATTTGTCTTGATAATAGACCAAATCATACTCAATTTCCAAACAAATCAGAGCTCAAAATAAGTGAATTATCACTCTCATCACCCGGCCTAGCAAAAAGTAGTACAGAAGCAGAATCTTGGTCGTTTTCACCGCAGTATGGCCCTTATATTTATTTTCAGCATATCTTTTCATAAGCTCATTGACCAGAACCTTTTTCTTATGAAAGCTAGCGAACAAACTGTCAAATGGTGGCTCAAAGTCATCATTGGGGTCAGAATCCGCACCATCTTCAAACCCTAATCCCATAACACACATAAACTCCATTAGTGTGAAGCTAAGAATCTTATCAGATACCCTGAAGTACCAGGTATACATATCTGAACTAGGAATTAAAACCTCCTGACACATCAACTGAAACAACGCCTTAGGAGTCCCATAATAAGAATCAAGATCCAAAAAATGACCAAAACCCTATCTACTAATCATTTAAACTGTTTGATCACCACTATTATTAAGCACATCGCGTATGTAGTTTCAAACTTTTATAGACCTATAATACTCTTTAATTTCAGCTTTCCGTGATTGAAGACCACGTCGTTTCAAACTCCACTACATTGCATGCTAACTCGAATAGATATAATACATGACAAGATTTTATACTACAAATTTCTTTATACAAAAAATTAAAAATAATATTTTTTCTACAAATTATTTAATTAA
This sequence comes from Pogostemon cablin, assembly GCA_023678885.1. Taxonomy (NCBI): domain Eukaryota; kingdom Viridiplantae; phylum Streptophyta; class Magnoliopsida; order Lamiales; family Lamiaceae; genus Pogostemon; species Pogostemon cablin. Next base: position 25,198,364 of record CM042961.1, on the reverse strand, counting down.
AGCGATGACTTGTTTTAAAACAATTTTTTGGGAATAATATGTTTAGATTAAATATCATCGAATTCAGCTTTTCTATTATTAGTACCTCAATAGAAGTATATTAAAATATCATTTTTATTAATAAAATAACGATTAAACAACTTTCAAAATATATATTTAAATATCTATTTGTATCGTATTATAGTTAATATTTTCCAGCATTACATACAATCTTATAGATAATGTATTATATTTTTAAAATATAATTTTGATTAAAGCAATTACCTTTATGGATAATTGCAAATTTAAAATCAATTATTCTTTTAAGATTGCATAAATATTTTAATAGGTACCTAATTACATTAAAGTATTAATTTTTATTAATAGATACCTAACTACACTCAAATTAAGCCTTAATTTACCAAATGGCATGCAATAAGCAAATAATTTTATCAGCGGATAGGCTATGCAAAGCTTAAAGTATCAGCGAACATGCAAATTAAACATTTATTCATCGCTGGACAAACTCAATTAAGCTCTATAACTCGGCGGACAGGGTGCTAAAAGTTGACGGACATGCTCAATTAGGCTGAAAAAATAGACGGTCATGCTATATTATGCTCAAAAAATGGCAAAACATGCTCAATTAGGCTAGAAATATCGCGAACACGCTCAATTAGGCTAGAAATATCGGCGGACATGCTCAATTAGGCTAGAAATATTGCGGACATGCTCAATTAGGCTCAAAAAATGGGCAGACATGCTCAATTAGGCTAGAAATATTGGCGGACATGCTCAATTAGGCTAACAAATGGGCGTGTTGGCGTTCGATCGTTTAGTTAACGTGAACCGTTAGGGTTCCATGCGTTTCTAATCCAGCAGAAGTAATAAGATTAAAATGTATTACCTTTTACCAGGGTTGATGTAGAGGATGATCAGCAGCAGAAACAACCTCTTGTTCTTCTGCTGTATTCCCAAGTCTGATCTTGACGTCTTGTGGGCGACGATCCTCAAGATCTCCTCAATCTGTTTCCTCCCTTATTTCTCACGGTTTTGGGCGCAAGATTATTAGGGGTCAGGATACGCTGAGGTGACTTATTTATAGGTTACAGCAGGGACCAGAAAGAGAAATTAGAGTCGGGCCTCCATTGGGCTTAAGTATCCAAGCTTAGCCCAAACCTTATACTTAAGTCCAATAATAATAATATATTCCACTAAAATATTATTACTGCACTGCCGCTCTAATTCCAAAATTACGTTTTGGGCTCCTTCTTATTATGAGCCCGATAGTCTCCCCATGTTTAAGATATACAATGTCCATTAATTAATTAAGTTACTGACAACTCCATTAATTAATATCTCATCCGAGAGTAGTACCACTCAACCTCATTATCATGCCGGAATAAATCCACCTGCAGGGTTTACATGATAATCCTTATGAGCTCCTCAATGGGACATCATCAACCTATGTCGGACATAGATTCCTTCTACAATCAACAGCACACCATAGAGACAGCACTATTTCCCAACTCACCGAGATTATTGATTTAATTGCATTTAAATCTCACCCATTGATAAATCAAAGAAATACATACTAGCTTATTTGTCGAGATTATTATATAGGAATTAAGAGCACGAACATCCATAATAGCAGAGATCAAGTTCTCCTATATAGTCAGTATAAGTCAAACGATCTCAAGCGGTCCTGCTCAGTACGCAAAGTGCACTAATGTGATTCTATAGCCAAGACAAGCTAATACCAAACTACACTACAACCATACCGATAGAGAGTCCCCTTCTATCTCGGTTGTGAGCCTCTGTTTATACTTTATAAGAAAACTGATATATGATCTTTCGCGTGTTGTCGCACAATATGTTATCTACAGTATAAAGTAAGTGGACTATTGTATCACAAGACGCAATCATTTGATCAATGATTCTCATTTCAAATAAATTGTTATAACATTGTTCATACTAAAGCTACGCTTTTAGTATACAATCCAATAATCTCCCATTTATACTAAAAGACTATGCTGCCATGTCTTCTACCCTACATCTGATTCCCACTCCCACTACACGACCATCAAAATATCTCGCTTCAAAGTCCTTGTAAATGGATTTATTAGGTTATCATCCGATATAATCTAGGCGACAACAACCTTCCCCTCATCATACGATTTCTCGTAACAGGTAGTACTCGCGCTCCATGTGTTTAATTGCCTTATGGGCTCGTGATTCCTTCAAGTTTGCAACTGCACCATTATCATCAAAATTAATTGTGATATTCTTGGGCAAACTTAGAAACACTTCAAAGTCCATCATGAAGTTTCTAGAGTCATACAAATACTTTGGCTGCCTCATAGGCTCCAATTTATCATCTTTCCATGATGGAATTCAGAGTCTGAAATATATTTCTATATAACACTCTTCTACATTATGACTCAACTTCCTAAAATTAAACACATAACATTCGAGGTGGATTTACTGTCGTCCCTATCTGATTTGAAAAATCCGAATCTATGTAACTCATAAGAAGCAGTGAATCTGTTCGGTAAGTCCACATATAATTTCTAGTCCTTTTCAGGTACATAAATATATGTCTTACCACAGTTTAGCATTCTTATTTCGGGTTACCTTTGATGCCCACTGTCCATGCGTTCAGCAAAACAGATATCCATTCTTGTGCAGAGCATTCCTTAGATGAAGCTTCCTTATTCGCCAAATCATAAGGGACCTCTTTCATCACCTTTATCTTCTTTTGTGTCTCAACACACATTTTCTTAGATAAAGTCAAATGCTAAAACAAGTATGGATCGTATCATTTCATGAAGCTTGAGACAAGCATAAAATCCTTTCTTGTGATCCGTATCACCGTGATCAAAAGGATATATTTTTTGCTTCTCTTAAGTCATTCATTACATACCGTTTTATTAACTATTCCCGTACGCCCGATAATACTCTTTCATTGTCTCCAATGAGCAATATATCATATACGTATGGTACAAGAAATACCACCACGTTTCCGTCACTCTTTTCAATATACAAAAACACATCCACGCATTGAACAAATCCACGTCACTGGATTTCCTCATCAAAACAGATGTACTTTGAGTTTAAAGCTTGCTTTAGTCCATCGAAGGATAATTTTAAGCTTACACCCAAAATGCTCTTAGCTCTTTGCAATGAATCATTCTAGTTGCTACACATAGATATTTTTCTCAAGACTTTTCAATCACGGAAGCTCTCTTGACATCTATTTGCTATACCTCATAATTCAATATGAGTAGCAATAAAATAAAAGAATCTGGATTAACTTAAACTTAGCTACCGGCAAAAAAGTTTTCTCATACTCGAACTCACCCTTCTTTCTGAGTGTACCTTTATGCAACAAGCCTTGTTTCAAAGTATCACCTTACCGTCAGATCCTATTTTATTTCGTAGAGCCACCTCCATGGCTTTCATACCATCTTGTGATTCTACAAGCATCCAGATCTAATTCAGAATCCATAGATTCAATTTCAGAAATCATTGCATCTTGCTAAGATTCCGCATTTTACCTTTTAGTGCTTCGTCGTATCCGTGGGTCAATTCCATGTTTACTAGGGACCAAGTCTCACGACTCTCCCAAAATATAAATGTTTCCGGTTGAAGAACAACCCTCCCACTACGACAAAATACTACATGCAATTGTATATCAGACATATCACGTGTTGCAGTTTCCTTGTGGTATATCCTCTTGTACAATTGATACTATACTTTGTGTTTTTTCCTCTCACTTTCTTTAGAACAATTTATACATGGCTTTATGATTTATTACATAGTCCTTTTCCAAAAATCTAGTGTTTGTGTTAGCAATCACCCTTTGATCTTTTGGACTAAATAAATCACCCTACATTTTTCTAGGATATCCCACAAACAGACAAACATTCTTACGACATGCTGCTTCTGTGGAATACCCATAAAATGTATTTAGTAATTTCAAATAACTTATCATCTATCTAACCATTTCCATAAGAGTCATATACCTTCTTTTCGCCACACCAGTCAGCTGGAGTTTGCCCGGTGTTGACAACTTGGGATTCAATCCCAACCTCTGATAAATAGCCCCTAAACTATCCTAAGAAGTACTCGCCACCACGATTAAATCGTAAATGACTTCATATATTTTTGATAACCCTTCACCGCATGTGTCTTGCACTTTTGAATCAATCATAGTACTTAGACTTGTGGTACATCAAAATTATATCTCACCACCTCTCATAGGGATAATCTTAGGACCGCATAAATCAGAATGAACCAATTCCAACATATCTATGGCTCTACACCTCTTTGCCTTATAAAGTAATCATGACATGCCAAAAGGTATGTTTGGTTCAAATCCGAAGGTTCCTTTCTCTTATTTAGATTAGAAGACGTGTTATCATTATAATTTGTTGCATCCATATGATAATCATGATTCAAGAGTGTTCAAATTGTCCACAAACGTACCACCACAGATTACAGCTCCATCCTTCATTATAAAGACCGTGTCATTTAAATGAAATGGAGTATCCATCCGTAAGTGCATAGAAGCTGAAATGAAATTCTTTCTATGAAAATGTACGTAAAGACAATTTCTCATAATCAAACATTTATTCCTATCAGAAGATAAATAAACAACTTCCACTGCAACATCCACTACTTTCGTAGTATTACCCATGTACTTAATAATCTCATCATCACTTAGTTACACACTTTTAGTGACTCCGGTATTTACACACAACGTGTCAGTAGATACCATCACTAATTATGCTTTAACAACTAGTGAATGAGATATTAACCTTGTTCATATCTTTGATGAAAATTTATTTTTCTTTGTCACATATTTTGTCAGAAGTTCCCCACCATATACAACCTCTCGTATTTCAGGTAGAACTTTCTCAAAACATCCAGTCAAATTATGGAGAATAAGTTGATCTAGGTTTCCCTTTAAATTTCTACTCCAAGCATTTCCAATTCATTCATCAACTTATCAATGACCTCTTGCCTTTATAACTTACTCAAATATCTGAAGAGTCGCATGAGACCTGTTGGATTGTATACTAAAAGTCTAGCTTTTTGTATGAACAATCTTGTAACAATTTATTTGAAATGAGAATCATATGATCAAATGATTACGTCTTATAATTTATTTATATGTCTGATGCAATAGTCCACTTACTTTATACTGTAGATGATATGTTGTGCGACAACATGCGGAAGATCATATCATCGGTTTCCTTATAAAGTATAAACAGATGCTCACAACTAAGATAGACGGGGACTCTCTATCGGGATGGTTGTAGTGTGGTTTGGTATTAGCTTGTCATGGCTATAGAATCACATTAGTGCACTTGTGTGTATTGAGCAGGACCACTTGAGATCGTTCGACTTATACTGACTTATAGGAGAACTTGATCTCAGTTATTATGGATGTTCGTGCTCTTAATTCCTATACAATAACCTCGACACGTAGGGCAATATATATTTCTTTAATTCATCAATGGGTGAGATTTACATATAATTAAATCAACAAACTCGGTGAGTTGGGAAGTAGTGATGTCTCTATAGTGTGCTGTTGATTGTAGAAGGAATCCGTATCCGTCATAGGTTGATGATGTCCCCTTGAGGAGCTCATAAGGATTATCATGTAAACCCTGCAGGTGGATTTATTCCGGCATGATAATGAGGTTGAGTGGTACTACTCTTGGATGAGATATTAATTAATTGAGTTGTCAGTAACTTAATTAATTAATGGGCATTGTATATCTTAAACATGGGAAGACTAACGGGCTCATAATAAGAAGAGGCCCAAAACGTAATTTTAGGATTGGAAAGGTAGTGCAGTAATAATATTTTAGTGGACTATATTATTATTATTGGACTTAAGTATAAGCTTTGGGCTAAGCTTGGATACTTAAGCCTAGTGGAGGCCCAACCCAATTTCTCCTCCTGGTCCCTGCTGTAGCCCATATATAAGTCATCTCAGCTGTCCATAAACCCTAATAACACGCCTAACACTGTGAGGGGGTGAGGGAACAGTAGATTGAGAAGATCTCAAGGATCGTTACCCACACGACGTCGAGATTGGACTTGGGAATACAACAGAAGATCGGGAGGTTATTTGCTGCTGCTGTCTGCCACCTTGTAAAATTCATATAAAATCGTACAGTACTCCGAATTCAATGTTTAATATACTAACGGAAAGCAGACAAAGAGAGGATCATCTGAGCATATAGATGACTCTAATCGGAGTTCAGATGAAGAAGTTATAGCCATTCTTGTGACGCTGCGCAGGCTACCGGGGAGAATCCATCTTCATCAACATACCCTGGTGAAAGGTAATACGTTTCTTGTTTTCGTTCTTTCGTTGCATGTTAGAAATGTATGTAACCCTAACGGGTCATGTTAACCAAATAATCGTACACCAACAAGACCATCATATTTCTATGAACCTCTCACCTCTTCACTAGAGACTTTAATAGGCATCATGGGACATCCTTAGTGAGAACACATATTTATATTTTCTTAAGCAGTAAAATTCAAAACCAAGATTCTTTTCTAATCATCTAATTTTGGATCAGTAAATATAATTTCTTTTAGTGAACAATAAGTAAGATAAAACCATTTGAAATTCAGAGAATCACAAATAAATACACCGATCAAATCTTCGAATTTATCCATTTATATTGATTCCCTCAAAACAATATAAAAATAAAATTCACCGACATCTCAAGCACCGTGAGCCTGCAAGCCACGTTAGTGTGGACGTTTATAAACCCGAACATTTACAAGAGAATGTTTTACCCATTAATTTCATTCGTCAACCTAACCTCATGACAAAATAAATAATAGTCGGTTCCTTTTTAGCCATGCAAATAATAGCAGTGACTCCGTTGGGGAGGATACTTATTATTTGCACCTAAGTATATACCATTATTTGATCCCAAGTCCATTGCACGAGCTTGTGTGCCTTACAGTTGGAGAAGTACACATGCGCTCGGATAACTTCCTGCAATCATCAATTATATATTTGTACCAGTGAACCGCATATAAACTCATCCATTAGGGTGGAAGGTCTAAGCCAATACGCAAGTTAATGTGCCACATTACAAACAATAATTATTTAATGAAGTCTGTACCAGTGATCCATGAATAAACTCATCAGTTAGGGAGGAAGGTCTATTGCCAACATGCAAGTTTACTCGTATCACTTACAAATCAATAATAGAGGCCACAGGAATTGTTACCAATCCTCTCTCCTACTTAGTTATTTAACACCGAGGGTTTTTACATGCATACAATATTCAGAAAAATATACGCAACTTAGCATGCTCCTATTACGGCACATAAGACAGTAAATCACAGAGAACCATGCATAACATATATAACAATAATTAGATAATTAAATCAATTATTAACAGTTATATATCAGCGAATTCGATTGTTCACCACCAAGCATGAATGCGGGCAATGCACACGAGGATCGAAAACTTCTCGAATTTTCCTCCAGATTTCTAGCCCAGCAACTTGTTCCACCTGCCCGGCACCCCTACCCTCAACCCAGAACACCCATCTATCCGCGCGTCCATCGCTCGTCGCGATTCTCTGCAACTCGCACCTGCCCACCTTTCATCGTGCCACCTTCCGTACGCCAATGGAAAGCCTCCGTGCGTGCCAAATAGGTACAATGCCCGCCGATCCGCATGCCATCGCGCCTCACATGTCCACACACGACAGCTAATGTGTGAAAGTTTTCTCCTCAATCGGCAATGAGCGTGCACGAAAACCTCTCACCCGGCAGGTAACGTGCTTCCACTCGACAACATGCACACCAACGTGTTCATCTGGCAGACCACCCGGTGTATGACCATCGTAGTGTGTCCTTGGCACGAACTGTGAGCCAGATGCTCCTCGCACGCCAGAAACCGTGCGCTAAGCTAGCTTTCCGTGCATCTTTTGTGCAATCTGCCGTGTGCCAAAGCTGATGCCAAGCCTGGCACCTCGCTCGCCAACTGGCTTCATCACACGGCACCATGCGCAGTTGCACGCCCTACATTGTGCGAGCACACATGGCTACCCGCTCGGCAATGTGTCAAGATCGCCCGTCAGCCTGCTCTACAGTATGCCCGACACATCACCCACCAACATGCTCATCACTCCGCCCGGCAGTCTGCACACTTGGACGGCCATCACAAGCCATCATGTGTCCAGCCGTGTGAGACATGCTCATCTCCAGCAACAGCACGTCCAACCTTATGCACGATATCGTGAACACCAAGTCATCGCCGCTAGACCATCCTATAGCATGGAGACCACGCAAAGCTGCCCGGCTATACGCCTGTCAGCAATGCTAAGTCGCCCGGTATCCTGCACCAGCGCTCGGCAGATAGCATGACTGCACGCCAGCCTACTCGCTTACCTTGCACGGCCTCCTCCGTGTGCCGTGCCTGTTGTGCACGGCCTTTGCCGTACATGGCAGGTACTTCTCCAAGCGTGAATTCAGAACAAGTTCTCGTCGATTCACAGAGGGTTTCACATACGGATTTCATGGTTATACAATAAAATTAAAAACTCTAATTCTCATGCGATTCTAATTCAGAATTAAATTACATATTCACATAAACCTAGCCTTACGTGTCACGCTTCACCACGAAACTGAAGCTCTAATACCAATTGTTGGCGTTCGATCATTTGATTAACGTGAACCATTAGGGTTCCATGCATTTCTAATCCAGCGGAAGCAGTAAGATTGAAACGTATTACCTTTCACCAGGGTTGATGTAGAGGATGATCAGCAACAGAAAATAACCTCTTGATCTTCTGCTGTATTCCCAAGTCTGATCTTGACATCGTGTGGACGACGATCCTCAAGAACTCCTCAATCTGCTTCCTCCCTTATTTCTCACGATTTTAGGCGCAGGATTATTAGGGATCAGGATAAATTGAGGTGACTTATTTATAGGCTACAGCAGGGACCAGGAGGAGAAATTAGAGTCGGGCCTCCATTGGGCTTAAATATTCAAGCTTAGCCCAAACCTTATACTTAAGTCCAATAATAATAATATATTCCACTAAAATATTATTACTGCACTGCCGCTCTAATCCCAAAATTACGTTTTGGGCTCCTTCTTATTATGAGCCTGATAGTCTTCCCATGTTTAAGATATACAATGTCCATTAATTAATTAAGTTACTGACAACTCCATTAATTAATATCTCATCTGAGAGTAGTACCACTCAACCTCATTATCATGCCGGAATAAATTCACCTGCAGGGTTTACATGATAATCCTTATGAGCTCCTTAAGGGGACATCATCAACCTATATCGGACACGGATTCCTTCTACAATCAATAGCACACCATAGAGACAACACTATTTTCCAACTCACCGAGATTATTGATTTAATTGCATCTAAATCTCACCCATTGATAAATCAAATAAATACATACTAGCTTACGTGTTGAGATTATTGTATAGGGATTATGAGCACGAACATCCGTAATAACAGAGATCAAGTTCTCATATATAGTCAGTATAAGTCGAACGATCTCAAGCTGTCATACTCAGTACACAAAGTGAACTAATGTGATTCTATAGCCAAGACAAGCTAATACCAAACCACACTACAACCATACCGATAGAGAGTCCACTTCTATCTCGGTTGTAAGCCTCTGTTTATACTTTATAAGGAAACTGATAATATGATCTTCCGCGTATTCTCAGACAATATATTATCTACAGTATAAAGTAAGTGGACTATTGCATCACAAGACGCAATCATTTGATCAATGGTTCTCATTTCAAATAAATATTATAACATTGTTCATACTAAAGCTAGGCTTTTAGTATATAATCCAACAGGGCGGACACGCTCAATAAGGCTCAAATAATCGGCGGACATGGTCAACTATGCTCAAAAGATGGGCGGACTTGCTCAATTATCCTCAAAAAATCAGTGGACATGCAATAATTAACTATTTCTTCAGCGGACATGACAAATTCCTACGACAATAATTCTAAAACCGAACTACTTTCTCGACGGACACGCAGATTTATATTCAATTACACTACATCAACTCACACTCAATTGCACTAAATTATAGATCTATACAAACGAATAATTTTATGAACTTATTTAACAGTTTTATAAAACTAGAAACTCCAATATTTATGCAAAAAAATAAGAATCAATTACCTCTAAATTACAGACGAAATTCTGACGAAATCCTAAAACCCTAAACCCCTAAATTGAAATACTAATGTACCTGATTATCCATATTCGCTTCTGCAGCTTTCGGGCATGGAAATGATGAGGGAAGCGCGCAGATATGGCCGGACAGAAAGCTGTGTCCGCGAGACAAATCGGGAGAAAGAAGAATGAGAGTGAGAGAGAGAGTAAAAACCTGTTTTGAAATTTTGAGATAAGGGGTCAAAGATTCTCCCCACTTTCAACCCCTATAAATGCGGTAAAAAGCAACTGCCAGTCACTTTTTGGATTTTCCAAAAATAAGGAAAAAGAACTAACATGTGTCAGGGGGATAAATTGGGTATATACACGAAAAACTAGGAAAAATTAGATGTTTTTTTAAACATTAGGGCAAACTTGATGTTCCATAATTGAAAGAGGGCAATATGAGTATTGTCCCTTTTTTTTTAGTCTTGTTAGTAATTAGTTCACCAAACACCTATACACTTCTATTACAAAGTTTGGATACTTTAAGGATTTGAAGGAGATTCTGTACATGCTTCTGGCTCATAAATGAGAGAAAGCGATTTGGAGAGGAGAAAGATCAAAGTGGAAGGGGAAGTTATGAAATTACCAGTGAATTGTTAAAAAATTGGGGATCTAAATTAAGCAAAGAAGAGAAGAAGATTAAGAAAGGAAAAAAGGTTGTAGAGATGTTCAATATAGATCCAGATTTCAGGATTTTGCACGAGAGGATCTCTCATCTGTTCGCCAAATTCTTGAGATCGGATATGAAGCTGCTGAATTCAGGCGAAATCAGTCTCGTAGCAAAATAGTGCCTTCTCTCTACTCTTCATTCGATACGACGACATTTATGTGTGAATCCATCGCTATGAAGGTGTTTCCCATAAATGAATATCCAGAGTACGAAGGTGTGGAGGATGGTCAATTGGTCATTACGCATATTGTATGAGGGATCGATTAAGGAAAAGTGATAATTGCTCCATTAAATTATGTATAAAGTTTTATCATTTTAATAAATATGAAACACAATTAAAGAAAAAGTGATAATAGTAAATTTTTTTATGAATAATTTTTTTAAGTAAATAAAAAGTGATTGATCTTTATATAAAAATATATATAATTTTATTTGAAAATCTAATTAATTAAAAATAAATAAATAAGTTTAATCATGAAAGTTGTTTATTTAAAAAAATATATATTTTAAATAAAATAGACACTATTTAAACCGTTAAAATAAAGTTGATTAAAAGAAATGGTTAGTCTTGGGTGAGGCCGTCTCACGGATCCTCTACTTCGTGAGATGGATCATCCATTAACTTAATCGATTGTAATTAAGGTAAAGACTTGTACGAGACCGTCTCACGAATCTCATTCCGTGAGATGGATAAAATATAACCCAAATAATCTACTCGCAGATCTTAGCCAACCTACTACTAGAATTGACTTATATCTTTCTAAATGAGCGCCGCACCTCAACTTATCTAATCCCTTTTTCTTTATATTTTTATAATTTTTTAATTACATTTTGTTGTTTTTTAATTATAAGAATATGTACAGTTTTTTTAATTACATTCATATTAATACTCATAAATAAAATAAAAAAAATATTCTTATATATAGAACAGTTAGGCAATGTTCATTTTCGGGTTTCAAACCCAGGTTTTGGATTTCAAAACCCATATCCAATTTTTAAAAACCACCACTATATATACCTACTACATTCTCTCTCCTCAATTAATACACTTTCTCTCTTTATTTCTCCTCTCTCATTTAACTTTTTAAATAAATTAATATATTGATTTGACATAAAGTTAAAACATAATCTACTCAAAATCCAAAACAAATATAGAATACACTATTCATAGTTTTCAAACCCTACATAACCCCAAATCAAACATTACCTTAATGTATATCATGTCAATAGTATATTAATTAACTAAGAAACTGAATTTACTTTTATTCATTAATTATCACTTTTTATATATTATAATTTATACTAATAATTCATTTAGTTCATTTGAATGATCACATTTTTTCTTTAATGATGATGTGCTACTTTACATTAAAAATATTATCACCAATTGGACATTTATCACTTCTCTTTGATCATGTATCACTTTTATATTAAAAATATTATCACTTTTTATCCACCCTATAAATTTTTCATTAAATAATTTAAGGGCGGCACTATTGCCACCCAAAATAATACTAAAGGCACCCAAAATCCTTAAAATATTTGTATAAAAATACTATTTTGGCCTTCTACCAACCTTATAAATTACAAAACACATCCACTGCAATAACTAAATCCACCCAACAAACAAGTACAAGATACCCTAAGCAGGAGGGGAACTGGTAGGATGAAAAACAGAAGATTCAGTGTGAGACTAAGAATGAAGCTGGTTGTGTTGCGATGGTGCTTCAACGATGAACCTAGAAATTTGTAGATCTCACTGCTATTGCTACTCAATACTGGCCATATTTCTCCGATGGTGAACTGTGAGTGGATCTGCAACGGCTATGGTGGTCAGGTCTGGCGGCAACGACGGAACAGATATCCAACTCCTATATTTTTTTCATTCTTTTTTTTCTTTAAAATAATAATTAAAATTAACAAGGAAATATTTTGGGAATCCTTCTCAGTTTTCTGCTTCGCCATCATCCATGAAAATAGGAAGAAACAGCATTGAATCATCAAATTAGTGAAAATAACCAATACTTTATAAAATTAATATTTAATTAAGCAATTATGGAGAAATATTAATGGGGATTTTTCACGTCTTTTTCCGTCGGCCATCATGGTGGAAGAAGAGAATCGGGTGAGGGGGATTCGCAGTTGGGTGAATTAAGCAATTTGAGTAATTAAAAGAATTGGAGCATATATAAATTGAATGGTTAAAATTGTACTTTTATGTAGCATTTTTAAAATAGTTGGGTGCCTTTAGTAATAATTCATGTGGCAATAGCGCTGCCCATAATTTAATTGGATGTGCATTACTTTTTTGTTAATCAAGTATCACTCATGATTGAAAATGTTATCACCTTTTTGTTTGTCTAACAAATTACTATTTATGAAATAATTTTATTAGTGGAGTATCATTTTTTCATGATGTAACAACAAATGTTGTATTTATGATAAAATATATACAAATTGGGTACAAAGATAATTTCAGATGAATTTAATTTGGAGAATATGTAATGGGTTATAATCTCAATCAATCATCTGATTCTTCTCTCAAACCAATTTGATTTGACTTGACTTTGACTTGTATGTTGACTTTGACTTCTTTGACTTGAGTGTATGCTGATTGTGTTGACAGCGTGGGTATTGAGCCGAATCTTCAAATAAAACTTATCCGAGCTCGGATGTGTAGTCTTGAAATGTTGATCCGGAGGCGTTGAACCTTTGTTCGGATTGAACGTTGACTGGAGAGTTTTCTGCGAAGAACGCTTGATCTGGGGGACTTGGAGCCTTGATCCCGGATTGATGGCCGTTCTTAACTTGAAGCTTGCTTGAAGGTGTTTGAAGCTTGAAGACGTGAAATCTTGAAGATTGCTTGAAGATCCTCGCTTGTTCTTCACTTGAACCTTTGAAGACTTGAAGATCCTCGCTTGTTCTTCAGTTGAAGTTTTGAAGACTTGAAGGTTGCTTAAAGAACCTCGCTTGTTCTTCACTTGAAGCTTTGAAAACTTGAAGATCCTCGCTTATTCTTCACTTGAAGCTTTGAAGACTTGAAGATCCTCGCTTGAAGCTTGAAGATTTGAGGGAGCGCTGCTCGTGTTCTCTATCTCTTCAAGAGCGTCGTCGTCTTCGAGTGCTTGAATGTGTTTGTCCCTAAAATGAATGGAGGAGGACCCCTTTATATAGGTGGAGGATGAAGACACCCCATAAATAACTAGCAGTTTGATTGGTCCAGGGCTATTTGGACCCTATTCTGCGGGCTTGGGCCTCCAACTTGATTGGACTGTAATCAAGTCTATTTTACTTGGGCCTGATTTAATTTGTGTGGGCTTGTTTGACCTAAGTCAGGCCTCATTTAATTTAAGCCCCATTTAATTTGTTGGGCTCAAATTAATTATCAATTATTTATTAATTTATTTTTAGGATTTAATTTATTTAAATTTTAAAATAAATTAAAATTGATATTTAATCAAGAAAATCCACGTGTCGCCATTTGATTGGACCGTAAATTTTAATTGCTTTCAAATACCCTCTTGCGATTTGTTCATGAACGCCATGACTTGATGTGAAGGAATCGCAAAAGTTTTCCCCTCTTTTTTTTTAAACCTTTATAATTTGGACTCTTACAATTGAGAGGCTACTTTATCCTATAAATAAAGTAAACTTTTCCTCTTGACCCTTTTTTTCTCATGGCCCAATTCTTTATTTATCAAGTGGTCCAACTTATTCATTCGAGCCTAAATCAACTTCTTCCCTGCTTAATTTCAAGATTATTATGGGAGAAAGGAAATATAAAATAGATTTTCTTCTCCCCAATACGATTTGCAAATCTTTGCTCAAAATCAATAAATTTTAGGGGCTACTTGCCTGACCCAAGGTCACACATGACCCGCAATATTTTCTGCCATTAGATTAGATCAATTCATTTTTACCCCTTGGATATTTCTTTGATGAATGGTTTACTTGTACAATAGGTTAAAGAGAAAAGAGGCATCACATTCAACAATGAAAAAGTGAATGAGCATAATAAATGTTTGTTCTCTCTCATCCTCATATATCCAATCATATAATTTTTTATTTTATTTTATATAATTCATAAATATACTTTCCTCAAAAAAATTTAAACATTTATAATTCACTTGTTACAAATCTATTATTAATAAAAATTACATCATATTATTTGCCTTTTTAAAATCTTTAATTTGATATCCACATCAATTATAAAATAAATATTTAAAATATAATAAGTAATTTATTATAAATTTAAGTATTTTTAATTAAATATTATTAATATATTCAAAAAATTAAATTATCCAAAAATATGGAAGCACCTTACCAAAATACAATTCATCGGTTTGGGGAATAAAATTTAAAAATATTTTTATAGATATAACTTTACTTGTTATGTAAGATATATTTTTATAGATAAAATGTATTAATAAGATTAATTATTTTGATTTTTTTTCAAGGAATATGAAAATTTTTATTGAATAGAGTAGAAAAATAATTTATAAATTTATTCCAATAAAATATTTACTTATAAATATAATTTTACTAAAAATGATAGCTTTAATTTTATTAAATTATGTAATGAATAATATAATTTATAATAACAAAGACTTGTGTCGGATCGTCTCACAAAATAATTTTCATGGAAAGATAAGAAATTGTAAATTTTTTATAATAAAAAATGATTCCTAATAAAAGAAAAATTGATAACCATTTAATTAAACTATTATATGACAATTCATAGGATGAATAAAAAGTGGTAATATTTATATTTGACAAAGACTTCAATAGGCCCGTCTTTTTCTTAAAAAATAGTACAACAGGACCTTTTAAAGGGAAATGGGCCTCCAATTTGATGGAAATGGATCAAAGCGTGAAAAATAATTACATAAGTTATCTTTCACGGCTATTCTGAAACTGACTCTGATTGTGCTGACAGTACGGATAATAGCCTTAACCAGGTTGGGGAGGCGGAGGCAGAGGCGGAGTCATCCCAAAGAAACTACTTTACGCATGGGCCATGTGCATAGCTTAGGCATAAGGATTTGATGGCATTGGAGGGGGTTGGTAGGGGTATGCGACCCAGGGCGATTTCTAATCGGGTGCGATTGGAGTTGATGGGGCGTAGGGCCGATTGCTTTCAGAGAAACTGTAAGCCATTTTTTGGGAAATTATTGTTGAATATTATGCGGAATCAATCTTTCAGGGGTTGAAGAACACACAGTAGAAATATGTGATAAATGTAATGAGTTTGAGTGATGGGGAAATGGCAATCCAAATGAAATTTGATGTGTCTCCATTGATCTAGTTCAAATTAATTAAGAGAATACATCGCTACTTGGCTATCTCACCAAGGTAGGAAAAATTTTATACATAGTGAAAAGTAAATCGTATTATTGTATTTTCTTAATCACTCACCATAAAATCTTAAATCTGGCTGATTTTTCGTTATACTGGTGAGTTGTCCAATTATTTTATTATGGAGCACTCAAACCTTCTTGTCTAAGTGGGATTAAGAGTCTGGAAGAAGCAATTCCTTCTGCAGATGAAGGTAATGGAAGCGTGCAGGCGGAGGTAATGCGAACTGCGTGAATATAGCTGAGAACATCTTCATATACTGGGTTTCAGATATCTGAGTTTCAAAGTTATTCGACGAGACTCCAGCGTCTAACTTCTCTTTTGCAGGAGAGAGAAAGAGAGTAGAGGAGAATTTAGGGGGCTTGTAGTTGTATGATAAGCAGAAAGTTAGAGAAAAATAACAAGGCATTTTAGACGACTTTAGGAGATTTTAGTATTTCTTCTTATGCTCTGTTTTATGCTAAGCTCATAGAACATGTACATAAATATGTAATTAAAGGTTTTTTATTTTTCTAATTTATTTGTTGATATTTATTAGGGTGGATCTTGTTTAGAACAGAAAAGGGTTGTGATTTCTGAAGCTGAATTTTTTTATTTTTTTAAAAAATAATTTTGTGCTTATTATAATCTTTCTTTTTCTTGGTTTGTTTTGTGAGAAGTATTGTTGAATGATGAACTAGTTGTTTTCAATGTCACCAGGTGGGGAGTATTGTTCAATTTGATTAATAAATTTACTATATGTTGTATTTGAATATTCATCATGTTGTGTTTCCTTATTAAATCACTTCATTGTTTCTGGATTTCTCAAAGAATAAAGGAAGGGTTCTTACCAGTTGTATCATGTATGAAATGCAATTTTATGTTCATGTCTTTTGATCTAATTGTTCAGGTAATTAAATACCTTATTGCCCAGCGACATTACACCTCACTAAATATATAAGCAAACATGAGTGTGGTTGGTTTTGATGTTGGGAATGAAAACTGCGTTGTTGTTGTTGCAAGGCAAAGAGGTATCGATGTTGTGCTTAATGACGATTCTAACCGAGAAACTATTTATTTGGGTATGAAGATGTGGATTAAAGAAAGATGGAGTACGAATAAGTTCAACCTGGGAACCTCAAAGAGCATATCTGTCATTTTCATAGTTTATATGAATTGTAGAAAATATTTATTAGCATACTTAGGCTCAAAGTTTTGGCAAACTGGATCTAATTTCTGCAATTTTATTTTATTATATTTGGTTGTTGGAGTATTAGTATAAATAATTACGTACATGATCATCACATGGCGTATAATACTTGTGTGTTATTCATGATGAATTCAAGATACATCATTTCATTATTCCTAGTTTTGCATTGTACTAAGCTCTTGTGTGCTTTGGCGATAAGCAGAGGTTCCTTGAGTTATATATTGATCAATTTGGTCAACATCTTTTAGATTACTCTTTGGGATTAATTAGGTTACTCTTAAATTTATTGGACCACTATTTGACTCGAGACTCTTAATATACATAGGTTACTCCTTATAATTAAATAGATTACTCTTTGGAATTAATTAGGTTACTCTTTGGAATTAATTAGGTTACTCTTAAATTTATTGGACCACTATTTGATTCGAGACTCTTAATATTATAGGTTACTCCTTGTAATTAAATAAATTACTCTTTGAAATTAATTAGGTTACTCTTTGGAATTAATTAGGTTACTCTTAAATTTATTGGACCACTTTTTGATTCGAGACTCTTAATATACAGGTTACTCTTTGAAATTAATTAGGTTACTCTTTGGAATTAATTAGATTACTCTTAAATTTAATAGATCACTCTTTGTTTCGAGACTTGAATATACATAGGTTACTCTTTGAAATTAATTAAGTCATTCTTAAATTTATTTGACCATTATTTGATTTGAGACTCTCATAGGTTACCCTTTTTTGGAATTAATTAGGTCACTCTTTGGAATTAAATAGGTTACTCTAAGTAAATGCATCACTTACACTACATTTTGGTCCCATGATTTATGGTTAAGCATCTTTACCTCATTTCTCCCTCATTTTTTTAAATCAATCAGTCCTAATAATGCCAGAAATTTATTTGCACTTTTCCATTTCTAGTACTTTACTTAAAAAGGCTTATTACAATAATATAGGAAGGCGAGCAATTTACATCACATTTTCACTGTGTTAACTCTTCCTACCTCAGCAGTTTTCTCCAATTCTGCAAATTTATTCACACAATAATTAAGAGAGAAAAGTCCACATTTCCTATACATTCGGAAATCCACAAAAACACAGTCAATCTAGATCATTCACAGTATAGACAATTGCAACTACAATGTCATTTCACAAAAAGTCTTTAACTCCTAAGTTCACCGAACATAGATTACAGTACTACACATTCAAATTTAAAACAAGTAAAAGAGAAAAGCCCGATTATGCGGAGTGCGGCAACCGGATGCGATCTAGCAGTGAGTCTTTGGCGGCAGCAAAACTCAGTGATTGCACAGGGAGACAGCGCGACGGACGCAGGCGGCGACGCTGGAGGAATCGACGCAGTGGCGGATGTAGATAGAGAAAAAAAAGGAGCCCGTTAAGAAGAGAGCAACAATTAGGACAATGATTATAGCCATGGAGGGCTGAATCGCGCGTAGATTCCTGCGAAGATTATAGCCATGGCGGCGTGTCGGGCAACATGTGTGGAAGAAGAAATTCAAGCAAGGATTACCCGTCGTCGTATATGTGGCGCACTCGTTCACCGTCCTGCCCTTGAGTGATTCTTTATGTTTCGCTAAGGTATTGTAATTCGCCACCATGAGATCCACCAGGGTGCTGCCTGAAGGATTGATATGGGAGGCGACGACAATTTGGGCGGCGGTTGGGTGGATTTCAGGGGGTCCAATAAGTGATGCCATGGCTAGACTGTGAATTAGGGCTGATATGATTTAGGGAAAGAAGAATTAAGGTTGGAGAGTGGGGAGTTGTAATTTGAGAGAGAGGAACGGAGGAGAAGGAAGGAGAGCCCGTTACCTTCTTTCTGGCGATTTCAACCTGCGAAATTCAATTGGTGTGATTTAGGATTCGATCCTACCAAATACTTGGTAGGACCGGTTGTACTGTAGTCATTCTCTTTATATTTATAATATAAAGTGATACCCGATCAATTAAGATAAAGACAAAGTGATAACATAACAAGGGTTGATATCCGGTGCACCTGGGTGCAAGGGTGCATCCATATGTGTATAATTTTTTATTATATATTGTATACATGTTTCTTAATAATTGTATACTTTTTTCACACTAAGTTTTTCATTAAAAAAAACTAGCTTCCATATGTGTATAATTTTTTATTCAATAGTGTATACATATTTTTTAATAATTGTAAAATTTTTTCTCTTAATTTTTCATTAAAAAAACTAACAAATAATTCACTAACAAAGTGTATACATTTTTATTCATAACTGTATATGTTTTGGTTCTTAATGGTATACGTTTCTAAAAGTGGGTACTCCGTATCTTAAGTGCATCCAAATACAATAGTATTAGTCACATAACAATTGATCTATCTAATAAATAATAATAATAATAATAATAATAATAATAATAATATTATTATTATTATTATTATTATAGAAATAATAGATTTTTTTTATTTAAGTAATTACTTTACATTTGAGTTTCAAAATTAGTGTGTTCAGAACATGCAGGTGGGGTCGATAGTTGTGCTCGCGTTAGCCATGTTTTTAGAGCTTTCAGCTGCTCACGGGGAACGTTTGGCTCGTTTGCTGCCCGGGCGCCATTGCTGGCGAATCGACTTTCCATTCAGGCAATTCTTCTACTTCTACCCGGTAGCTATTGCCGGGTTCTAGGAGGGGAAAGAGATAGTCCTGTAATGAGGTAAACAAGAATTGGACGTAGAAAGGGAATTATGGGCCTAGCAAAAGAAAAATTGGGATAGGATCCTATAGGATCTCCCCCCCTTCAAAATCGGACGTGAAGGCTTCCCGACGAAAGCCTTGCCTCGTAGCAGACTTCTGGCGAAACCTCCCCGGGTTTTGGAACGACGGCTAGGAGCATAAGCTTTTTTCCAATACCGCAGCATTCTCTGGTTAGAGATTGAAGCTGGTTCTTTCCCTTCCTTGGGGCATCTTTGCTTTCTAGTCGAAATTCCTACTTAGAGTCAGTTAGAGTAATAGGTTTCTTATCGTTGGACTTGCTAAAGGGAGGCATGTCCCCTTATACCTGGTACCTGGCTTCCGCTATTCGCACTCCCATTTCACTAAACGTACCCTAATTACTAAACAAACCCCAATATAATTTAATAATATACATTTATATTACTAAACACACCTCATTAAAAGACTTTTTTACCCTTTAATTTAATAACATTAATGAATAATACTACTAAGTGTTTCGGGCCCTTAAGAGATCGCATTAAGTTCGACTACTACTACAATCCAGGCCCGAAAAATAACTCCACCGTCTTCAGGGTCAACGGCCCGCCAGGCCCCTTCAACTAGAGACCCTCGGTTCATAGCCCTTCTTGCGCTGTCAGCTTTCAGACACTGTTCGACAACTCAAACATCGACAAACAGAACTTAACAACCGGCACCTATATGCCGTCAACACGCTTCACTGGTGGATATCGCATCTGTTCTTTTCCATAAGTAAATCGTCCCCACATTTCTCGACTCGATGACTCGCCTGTTCAACGATCTGGAGACAGAGTTGGCTGCCGACCGCAGACGACATTTCAACCCTATCTGCGATAGAGCCACATTTAATTTCTTATTCTGGCTGTTCGGCAACACCATTGTCAAAGACACCATTGTCGCCGGCGATGGCAAAACCAGTTCCGACAGGTGGCTATTCTTCTAGCTTGGTTCATTGATGTTGTTAGGGTTGATATACTTGCTGAACTGCGTCGAACGTTTGCTGTTTCATATATAATATGGATCACCATCCCGCTGGAAAACCCATTTACCATTTTATGGGCACATCCACATTCAGTGAGTATACTGTGGTTCATGTTGGTTGTGTTGCCAAAATCAATCCACTTGCTCCTCTCGATAAAGTTTGTGTTCTTAGATGTGGATTCCCACCGGTAATTAGTTATGAATTTTAGCCTTCCTTTTCTTTTATAATGCATAATAATTTGAAGTGAAATAATGATGGATGGTTGTGTTGTAGGGCTTGGTGCTACATTGAATGTTGTAAAACCCATTCAAGGGTTCATCTGCTGCCATCTTTGGACTTGGTGGTTCATTTCTGGCTCTTATCCTTTTGAACTACAGTCAGGAAAATCTCAGTTGGTCACTTGGATTTGGAATCCCTTGCTTTCTCATATGCTTCTCTCTCCTCGTTTTCTCACTTGGATTCAAGAAATATCGATTTCGAGTAGCAACCAATCACGAGAATCCACTCACAAGAATTGTTTGTGGTTTCATGAAAGCTTGTGATGATGATGATTCAAAGACAATTAATAAACTTGTTCCAATCTGGTGTTCATGCTTGGGATACGCCATCGTCATTTCACAGATCCCAACTCTCTTCACTAAACAAGGATATGGGCCATCAATGGGATGGTGTAAATAAGCGTTGCTAATATGTAGTATATTAATAATTGTGGTATAAGGATATTTATTTATGTAATTTTAATTAATAATATTTTAATCTTATTTATTTAAGGGGTGCATTTAGTAATTAACAATAGACTCTTTTTTTTTTAAATAAATCCTAAATTTCTTTTAATTTAATTTGAAATATATTTAATTTGATTAATTAATGAATAAACGTCTACAGTCTCACTCAAAACTTTTCTTATTTTTTTTATTTAAACGTTTTTATGAAAGTTTCACTCCATTTTTTTCAAGGCATCTCTCAACATATTTTATTTACAAAAAATATTAGCAATATACTTTTTTACATTATTTATTATTTGAAAATATGTATTTTTAAAAGTAAAAAAAAATCACACAAACAATTATTTCTTAATATATCTTAAGTATACTATAGCAGAAATTTTTCTTGCTGACGTGTCGTCTCCAGAGCGCTCCAATGTGATGTATAATTTTCCCAATTTTTTGAATTTTTAAATATTTTTTTAAATATTTTTCTTATTTACTATTAATTAATTTCCTTATTTAATATTTTTTTTAAATAATATGTTTCATATTTTATTAATGATTAAATTTTTTATATTTTATTTATTTATTTGGGTATCATTAATTAGTTACTAAATCTTTTAATACAATAAATTAATTAATATCAAATTAAATCATATATATATATATATATATATATATATATATATATATATATATATATATATATATATATATATATATATATAAGGGAAAAAAAGAATATTCCATATAATATTCTCTCTCACCCCACCTATAAATAAGATATTTTTGGTTATTCATCCTAAATACACATATTTGTTTCTCCAAGAGGAATATGAGCTTTTTTTCAAGTTTTTCTAGAGAATTGATTTATGAAAGTATAAAATTTTATTTTTATAGAGCGAATCAAGTAGAGATTCGATCGATTCAAGTATTCTTCAAGAGAAAGAGAATTAATTCAAGTATTCTTGAATTGTTTTACCTCTTGAAAATCGATTCTTCAAGAGAAAGATAATCGATTCAAGTATTCTTGAATAGATTTACATCTCAAAAATCAAATTTTCAAGAGATACTTGAATAGATTTACATCTTATAAATTGATTTTTCAAGAGTAAGAGGATTGATTCAAGTATCTTGAATCGATTTTCATTTTAAGAATCGATTTTTCATGAGGAAAAAAATCGATTAAAGTATTACCTCTTAAGAATCGATTCAAGTATTCTTCAAGATTTACCTCTAAAGTATTGATTCAAATATTCTTCAAGTGAAAGATGATCAACGATTCAAGTACTCTTAAATCGATTTACCTCTAGAGAGAATAAGAGGTTGAAAAACTAATTCATGCATAGAATCGAAAGCTTAAGTTTTTTAAGTTAAATTAAAATTGAGTTTGTAAATATTTGTTAATTTTTTAATTTAATATATTAATATTTATATATTTACATATATTTTAATTATTCAATTATGACATATGAATTATAAAATATCTTTTCTTTAGTAGTTTTATTTAAATATTATTTATAATATTACGTGTATATATATATCAACTATTTAGAATATTTTAATAATTTTTTTAATTAATTATAAAATATTTCACCTTATTTTCCATAAATATAATATTAAGTAGGGTTAATTGCGCCAAAAGTCCTGACCTTTTCGCGAATTTCAAATTAGTTCAAACTTATCAATATTTACAAATAAGTTCTCGATCTTTAATCATTTTTTCAAATCAAGCCACCGGGCAGCGGGAGGTCTGCCCGGTGGTTGACGTGTCACTGTTTATTACACGTTCCCACCCACAACTCCACAACACCACTTGTGTGAGACCGTCTCACGTAAGTCCTTGCGTGAGACGGTCAGAAAGTGATAACTTTTATGAGTGAAAGTGATAATAAATTAATGAAAATTGATAATATTCTTTCATTAACAATTTATAGTATAAATAAAAAGTGATAATAATTTATAGCGAAAGTGATAATAATTTATAGCGAAAGTGATAACCATTTTAAAAAGTGAAAAATTATCTCACGTGAGACGGTCTCACGCTAGACCTACCCAATTTTATTTAAATAAGGTTATTATTACGTCTCTTAATTCTATTGTTATATATTGCGAATTAATTTTGAATAATTGTTAATAATGTATATACTATAACACCAACACTTATGTAAACTGGGTTTACATACATTAATGTGTAGACCATGTTACTATTTAGAATATAAAAAATTACTCTTTAGACACATAAATTGTTATTTTTTTAAATTGAAAATTTACTCTTCAAATTCTTGTAAACCCTGATTTATCGATTACTTTTTAATACATGAAAAATTACTCTTTAGAGACATGAATTATTACTTTTCTGTATAAAAATTATTACTCTTCAAAGAGTAATTTTTTTTATATATTAAAGAGTAATTTTAAAAAATAGAGTTTACATGTAAACACAGTTTACATGAGACTCGCTCGTAATATAAATCAAAATTCTATTTAAGAACAATATTATAATATAATATAAACAATGAAATTATCTTAAATGATATTAATTATTTTTATTTTTACTGTGAAGATAATTACTCTAAATTACTCGGAATTGTAATTAAATAATAATTGAATAAAATTTTAATATTAAATATTCAATAAAATTAGGCTTAGGACAAATTTTCTTAAATTAAATATTGAATATTTCACATTAAAATTTGATCGAATGAAAGTTATTAATATAAAAAATTTGAAACCTGACAAAATTCATCATTATATATTTTAAATTATATACTCCTTCCGTTCCATTCAAAGAAAATATTTTTTTCATTTTGGTCTAACACTTAAAGGATTTTCTTTCATTTTTTACACACATAAAATCCGTACACTCCCTTTAATACAATTAAAATATAGGGTCCACAATCCCACTAATACAACTACATACTACACATTAAATAATAATACTCCTTAATCTATGTGATAAAAGCAAAAAATCCTCTTTTCATGGGATGGATAGAGTATCTATTTAAAGTAGTATATAATATTTTAATTATATAAAATTTTATTTAACAATATACACATTTTTGAAACAACTTAAAAAAAAGAAAAAGAAACATAAAATTTATATTAAAATAAAAAATATTGTACTTATATTTCTTTTATATAAATAAAAAAATAAAATACACAACACATTTATGGTAATTAGTGAAATAAAATATAAGCAAAGTGGTGGACTCTTAAAAAAAACATAAAACACACAACACATTTATGGTAATTAGTAAAATAAAATATTAAAATAAAAGTAGTGGACCCTAACATCTCCTGTTACAAACCGTTGGATGATTGACACGTAGGATATACTGATCTATACCCTAACAATCAACCCTAAGGGGAAAGGTTGACATTTTTCTCTTCACACGTGTCACTCATCTAACACTTGTAACAGGAGATGTAACACCAAAATGTAACAGGACATCCAACGCCCACGCCCTTCCCTTGAATTAATCCGTCAATCCCTTTAAATTGAACAAATTAATTTTGACTCAAATTTGATTTAGCACGATATTCTCTAGATGGGCCCAATTTGTTGGAATTTCTCATTTGCAGAATTATTTTGGACCATGTAACAAATCAATGCTGCTTTGGATTTCAACATGTGATCTTAGCTTGGGTATATTGTTTGGCAGGCTATCCACACCCACCATTTTAGCGAATACGCCATTAGTAAATACACCACCTCATTATTTATAAAATTAAAAAAAAAAAAAAACTATCAAGAAAGAGAGAGAAGGAAGAATAGAAAAGTGGAAGAAGAATACATCACCCACTATTGACATTCCAAAAGAATTGAAACAATTAATTAGATTTGGATATGAATTAAACAATTCTTTAATAAAATTGAGAATGGCAGTCGCACTAATGTTATCAATTAAATCAATATTATGAAATCCGACACGTCGTTGAACCACGCTTCCACCTGCACCTCCCTCTCTTCACCAACAACCTGCCGGTCCACCAGCGGATCCCCACCCAATCCAATCACCAAGCATTTCCCCAAATTTCGAACCTTATCCTTCACCGCTGGATCCGCCAACGAATTGCAGACTCAAGTCTTTGTTGTGCTTCTAACCTCTTCTCATCAAGTGCCTCTAATTCTTTGAGACGCAGTCGTGCATTCTCTTCTTCAGTTAAACCTTCTTGTATGGCTATTCTCAAAGATGATATTTGCTTTTCAAGGGGCACCACAGCTTCCACCCCATATACAAGAGAGTACGGAGTAGCCTGAGTAGGCGTTCTATAAGTAGTTCGATACGCCCATAAAGCTTCATGAATCCTTTCATGCCAGTCTTGCTTTGACTTGGAGACCACCTTCTTCAATAAATTACACAGTGTTTTGTTGAAGGCTTCGGCAAGCCCATTAGCTGCTGCATTATACATAGAAGATTTTCTCTGCTTGAAGTCAAACTTCTCACAAAGCTTATCAATCAAAGAGTTACTGAATCGCCTCCCATCGTCTGTGATAATGTATCGAGGCACTCCATATCTATATATGATGTTGATGCGGATGAAATCAGCCACATTTTCTTTCTTCACTTCCCTCAAGGGTACAACTTCCGCCCACTTGGAAAAGTAATCAGTGGCAGCCAGAATATAAAGATGACCTCCGAAAGACTTCGTTAATGGCCCCACCACATCTAAGCCCCATGCATCAAATGGCCACGAAGAAACTGTTGGATGTAATGGCTCGGGAGGCTGATGAATGAAATTTGCATGAAACTGGCATGGCTGACATTTTTGTGCATAATCTATGCAATCTTTCACCATATAAGGCCAGTAATATCCCATCCTCTTGATTCTGAAATGTAACTTGGGTCCAGACTGATGGACGTCATATATTCCAGAATGAGCTTCCTCCATAGCTTGAAGAGCTTCTTCATCGCCTAAGCATCTTAAAAGAATACCATCAAATGATCTTCAATAGAGTGTATCTTTGTAATAGAAGAATCGTGGTGTTCTACGTCGGACATCAACCTTTAGGTGTGGATCATTGGAAAGCTTATCATTCTTCAAGTAATCCACGAACGGTTGACACCAGTCTTCTTTTTCAATATCAAAAACCTCTATGGCGCAATACTCAACTTCTTCACCATCTTCATCTTCGAAGAAGGGAGGTACCACCCAACTTTTGTAGATCGGTACTTGAAAAAGTGCTTCGGGCATTGCTATGGTTGATGCTAGCTTTGCCAAAGCATCGGCTTGCTTGTTCTTGCTCCTTGGTAAATGTTCAATCTCTACGTCTCCAAGCCAATTCATAAGCCTCTGAGCATAGTTATAATATGGAATTAGTTCAGCTTTCTTAACCTCATACAAGCCAAGCAGCTGGTTGATTATCAACAACGAATTCCCATATACCTTAAGGTGTCGCTGCTTTACATCTACTGCCATCTCCAAACCAAGTATAAGAGCTTGATATTCAGCTACATTGTAAGAGCAATTTTTAGTTAGACTGAACGAATATGGCAGAACTCCTCCATCTGAGGTTACAAATACTACTCCTGCGCCGGCTCCTTCTCTGTGAGCAGCTCCATCGAAATACATCTTCCAAGGAGGAGTGATTTCAATAGCCAATATATCTTCATCGGGAAAATCATCAGACAATTCCCATTCGGCAGGCATGGGATGATCAGCCAAGAAATCTGCCAGCACTTGCCCTTTCACCGCTTTTTGAGGGACGTAGATAATTTCAAATTACTGCAATTGGAGATACCACCTTGCGAGCCTATCAGAGAGCACTGGTTTTGACATTACGAACTTTAATGGGTTGGCCCTCGAGACCAAGTAAACAGTATGAGCTTGAAAGTAATGCCTTAACTTCTGAATCGCAAATATGAAAGTAAGACAGGGCTTCTCAATTGGTGAGTACTTTAACTCATTTGGAGTCATTGTTCTACTCAAATAGTACAACGCACACTCCTTTCCTTCATCATTATTTTGTGCAAGCAAGGCTCCAACTGATTTTTCTTGAGCAGATATGTAGAGAATTAATGGACGTCCGGCTATTGGAGCAACCAACACTGGCGGCTTCATCAAATATGCTTTAATGCTGTTAAATGCATTAGTGAAAGCTTCATCCCATTCAAATGGGCTGCCTTTTTTCATAAGATGGCTAAATGGTTGGCATCGGCCAGCCAAATTTGCTATGAATCTTCTTAAGTATGCCAGTTTACCTTGCAAACTCTTGAGCTCATGTATGTTTCGGGGCACCTGCATCTTCATTATCGCATCAATCTTTGCTTTATCAATCTCAATGCCACGATGTCGGACAATGAATCCAAGAAACTTACCAGAAGAGACTCCGAATACGCACTTAAGCGGGTTCATCTTGAGTTGGAATTTTCTGAGACGCTCAAATATTTGCCTTAGATCCTTAAGATGATCATTTTTCTTCTTTGATTTCACTACAATGTCATCCACATAACATTCGACATTCTTATGAAGCATGTCGTCGAATATCTTTTGCATAGCCCGTTGATACGTGGCGCCAGCATTCCTCAAGCCAAACGGCATAACATTATAGCAGTATATTCCTTTAGGAGTGCGGAAGGCTGTTTTCTCCTGATCTTCCGGAGCTAGGCTAATTTGATTGTAACTAGATGATCCATCCATAAATGAAAGCACTTCATGCCCGGTCGTTGCATCAATCATAAGTTCTGTGATTGGTAGTAGAAAATCATCTTTTGGGCATGCCAAGTTCAAATCACGGAAGTTAACACACACTCTAAGCTGCCCATTTGTCTTCCTTACTGGCACAATGTTAGAGAGCCAAGTGGGATACTTGACTTCTCGTATCTTTCCTGTTTCAAGGAGCTTATTAACCTCAGCTTCAATCAATGGAACCAGCTCTGGTCGAAATCGACGCTGCATCTGCTTAACTGGCTTAACTCCTTCCTTTACTGCTAGATGATGAACCGCCACTTTTGGATCTAATCCGGGCATCTCCTTGAATGACCAGGCG
The DNA here is from genome assembly GCA_023678885.1 of Pogostemon cablin. Lineage (NCBI taxonomy): Eukaryota > Viridiplantae > Streptophyta > Magnoliopsida > Lamiales > Lamiaceae > Pogostemon > Pogostemon cablin. Next base: position 25,169,490 of record CM042961.1, on the reverse strand, counting down.
AACACATCTCTAAATTCTTGAAGAAGCTCAATATAACCCTTTTCTTCATTGGCTGTCAACAAAGCACTTATGTAGGTTGGACGTGGGTCATTAGCATCACCCAAGTTAATCTCCTTTAATTGGTCAACAGTAGATTTAATACCCTCCTCAAATTCTGGGGGAGCATCATCGGCATCTTCCTCTTCAGTTGAGGTTTCTTCTTGTATAGTGACATGATTTATTGCAGCAACGTCCTCTAGAAATTCTTGCCTTTGAAAATGTGGATTAGACCTAACTTGTTCATTTTCTCCCACTTTAACAATGCTCTCCAGTACATAGCCACCTCTCCTCATTTCGATGATCTTGCTTCGTAGGTCTCTTTCTGCATTGTGTAGATTTGTTTGCATAATAACGGAATGAACAATATCTGATGAGCCTACACTTTCCCGATCATCTTCTTCACTTCGGGTGAAGATTATTGTTCGCCTCTTAGCTTTCAACACTGTCTCACATGATATAGTCAGGAAATGTCGTCTTTTCATGCGAGATGGGATCCGACTATGTATCTTTGGGAAACTGGGAGTCTTAGATCTCTGGCGATTTCCAATTCTGGCTTGTTTTAGCCTTTCGAAGACTGAGATTCTTTCTGTCTTTCTATCTTTCTCATAAGACTCTTCTTCTTCAGAAAGAATTTCATCTTCAGTGATGTAATTCGTGTTTGCCCTTTTGATCGCAATGTGAACAGGCTTTTGTGGAACATATCCTAAACCTATTCTAGTATATTTGGAAGTGCGACCCTTACTTTTGAACGTCTCCTGAGTGTTATTGAATCCACTAGGAGTCTCATGAGATGACTCTTTTATCCCAACTCTTTCTTGCGGGTTATAACCAGCTTTCACAAGAAGTTTGTAAGCCTGTGGACTATATGATTTGGAAACTGCCGCCTCGAATACATCTCCATGCTCAGTTTTAGCTCCTTGAATTGGGCGAGTAAACCCTTTGAGTGGAGGAGGAGAGAGCTTCCCAGTGTCAACCTTAGTTAGAGGTAGTGTCAACCCTTCTACAATCTTGATCAACTGTTTACTTTCATTAGACTGTGTGGATGAAACATCATCTGCCTTCTCTCTTTCTTGTTTATCATCACCTTTCTCTTGCGATGAACTTCCTTCTGGCTTAACAACCTTGCTACTCTTCAGAAAATATCTAGCATCTGCAAAATATGACTCAGCTTCTGTGAATGGCCTTTCATCGCCAAGCACCTTTTTTATGTTGCCTCCATCGCAGTATTTGAAGCATTGATGTAGAGTAGAAGGAATCACTCCATTTTCGTGCAACCATGGGCGCCCCAAGAGCATGTTATATGATGTTTCAGCATCAATGACATGAAACAGAACTGTTGAGACCATCTCATCTATCATTAAGTCCAAGACTGTTGTACCAAGTGTTCTCTGGCCTTCTTGATTGAACCCATGAATTGTTAATCGACTACTGCCGAGCTCGTTTGTAGGAATTCCTAACTTCTTAAGCGTGGATAGGGGTAAGATATTGACAGCTGAACCTCCATCAATCAATATTCGATTGACCCTTTGCTCTTGGGTATAACCAGTTACGAATAAGGGTCGGTTATGAGATTGTGAACTGAGCAGTAAGTCTTCCTCTGTGAAGGTTATTTTCATAACATGGGTCTCACTTTCATTCCCAGATTCACCCTTAAGTAGCTGAGCTTCGCTTGCCATATGACATGAAGAATCACCGCCCGCAGAAATAGAGTTCGCATTTGCATCTTCATCTAGAAAGATCTTCCCTTGCTCAACCAATCGCATAACTTTGTCTTTAAAGACAAAGCAATCTTTAATAGAATGACCCACCAGTCTATGATACTTACAATATTTTGGATTGTCAGTTTGTCCCGCCTCTTCTGGTCGCTTCATTTCAGGAAGCTCGATAAGTTTATCTTTGAACAGATGATCAAATATGCCTGGGACATCTGAATCAAGGAATGTATACTTCCTTTCTTGCATCTCTTTCAAGGTCAATCTTCTTTGCCCCCTTTCTTGGGGATCATTCCTCACTTTATCATCCTTTTCGTTCTCATTCCTTCGAAATTTGACAGCTGGTGCATTTGTCGCCATGGACTCCTTTTCAGAAGATTTGCTGTAGGGTTTGCCCCCTTTCCTGGCCTCTTGCTTTTCTTTATACTTGTAGGATCCTGGAATCGGTGGTTCAACCACTCCACTTATCCCAATGCTTAGCTCCATGTCATGAGCTCTTGTGGCTAAATCTTCAAAAGTTTTAGGCTTAATCCCTTGAAGTATGTAACGAAGGCTCCATTGCATTCCCGCTATGCACATCTCAATGCCAGAAACTTCAGACAATCGATCTTTACAATTTAGGCTCAAATTTCTCCATCGATTAATGTACTCAATTACTGGCTCTTCTTTTAACTGACGAGTGTTAGTCAACTCTATCATGCTAACCGTTCTCCTAGTGCTATAGAAGCGATTAAGGAATTGATATTCCATCTGATCCCAACTGTCTATAGAATCAGCCTCCAGGTCGGTGTACCATTCAAAAGCAATTCCCTTTAGAGAACGAACAAATTGTGTCACCATATGATCTCCGTCAGTTCCAGCATCATTGCATGTTTCAATGAAATGTGCTATATGTTGCCTTGGATTACCTTTTCCATCAAACTGTTGGAACTTGGGGGGTTGATAGTTCGGTGGCATCTTCAAGTTGTCAATCCTTCTAGTAAAAGGCTTAGCATACATGAATGAAGGTTTGGAGCTCTCTTCAAATTGGTCCTTCATTGTCCCGAGTATAATACTTTTTAGTTGGCTGATAGGAACCATTCCATCATGGGAAATGTTCAATTCTTCTTCAATCACCCTCTTCCCCGTCGACTGGCGTTTCGCGGAGTTATTTACTTTATTTTCAGCATCTTCATCTTGCTTTTCGTTTGCATGGCTAGTTTCAGCACCATCCATTCTCTCCATCAGTTTGAAAATCAAAGTACTTTGTTCTTGGTTCTGTTTGGCAAGTGCAGCAATGGATTCAATTAAGCTTGCCAACTGTTCTTCGACAGACGAAGTGTTTATTGCCATCGTCGAGGCTATGGATGAATCTGATGATGGACTTTCTTCAGATAGATGAGTTAAGCCAACAAGGTTGTCCTCCTCGTCTTTAGCATCATAAGGTATTACTCCAGAGGTAACTCCAACTGAAGAATTTATCTCTGAAGAGGCTTCAGATCGTGCCATCTTTGACATGCTTCTGGTCGTAACATTAACGTCTTCAACTTGTAGTTCTGAAGACTTGAAGAGAGAAGCTGATCTGTTGACTTTGACACTTAGCGGAACCATCTTACTTTGCTTGAAGAGGAGATGAGAGGTATAAACTATCCCACTGGGCGTGTCAAAATTTGTAACAACAAATTTTGTATTTATTAAAATAATAAACACAAAAGAAATTACAATGAAAATCCAAGATGGATTGAAGTTGAGAATTTAAGTGAACAGCTTCTACTTATCCTCTGATTCCTCTCTTGAGTTGATTTCTTGACTTCTTCAACTTTCGGAGTCGGATCTTCGGATGAAGCTTGTCCGAGCTCGGGGTTGACTTGAAGCTTTAAAACGTTTATCCAGAGGCGTCGAGCCTTTGTTCGGATCAAACGTTAACTTGAAGATTTATCGTGAAGTACGACACTCAATTTGGTAGAACGTTGACTTCACGAAGACAGATAGATGAATTTGATATAAAGAACGCCGGATCAAAGAGGCTTAGCACCTTGGTCTTTGATCGGAGGTTGTTCTTGACTTGAAGATGACTTGAACTTGATTTGAAGATCTTGAGTGTTCTTCGACTTGATCTTGATCTTGAACTTGAACTTGGTCTTGATCTTGACTTGAACTTCACTTGACCGGATCTTGATCGAACTTGATTTTCACTTGAATCTTTAGAGTTCTTCAGGTCTTCAGGATTTTCAGAGTGAATGGAATGAGAACTGAAGATCCTTATTTATAGGTAGAGAAAATAACCACCTAAGAGATATTTTCTCCTTCAAAAGATAGGTTGGGATTTTCTCCTTTAATTAAGCCTGCTGGATTGGATACGGGCCTATTGATTTAATTAGACCTGCTGGATTTAATTTGCTGGGCTTGTTTGACTTGAATCAGGCCCCCATGATTTATTTCCTGGGCTTATTGATTTGGGCCAGACTCACATGATTTATTTCTTGGGTTTACTGATTTGGGTCAGGCCCTCTTGATTTGAATTGAGCTCACTTGACTTGAACTGAACCCATTTGACTTGGATTTGGGCTCAAATAATTACATTAATTATCAATTATTTATTTATTTATTTCAATAATTAATTTATTTAAACTCCTTAATAAATAAATATTTAATCAATATTTAATATATTTTCTTTTGCATTTATTTTATTTAAGCAATAAATTTTAATTGCCTACACTCTCATTTTTCTACATTTAAATAGTTAGGGATTTTTGGTTTAAGTTGAATGGAGTAAAAACTTCATGGTAAGACATTATTTGAAGTTTTGTAGTATTAGGATAGCATAAATACATGTAAATTTCGTTGAATGATGATTTTTCGATGGTTAATAACCATCTGCAAATCACATCTTGGGTCGACCCTGGTTCGTCGAATTTTGGGTTAAATTTCGACCACCACCGATCGAACGAAAGTGAAGGCTGTCGACCACCACCGATCGAACCCAGCTGAAGGCGGTCGAACACCACTGGTGGAACCCAGCTGAAGGCCGTCGACCAACACTGGTATGCATATATACTGTGTTGAAATATAATATAGATATTGCTGGTATATTATGACTGAAGTATGCATATATTTGTGTAGAAACATATGTAAACCAGCCGTTGTTTGGAGGAAAAAAGCGGACGAAGAGCGAGTTGAAGCTGGAGACGGACCCGTACTTCCCGCTGCCGGTTCATGATCTGCTGTGGGATCTGGTGTTGCCGGTGGGGACGGACCGGGACCACCAATCGGTTATTGCTATTTTATTTTCTGTTATAAATTTATTTTAATTGTTTTCCTCATTTAAAAAAAAACTAATAAAGGAGCATCAAGCATGGCAAAAATGTCACTCATAATATTTCATTTTGAAAAAATATCATTCATTATAATTTTTCAGAACCTGGTTTTTAAATTTCGTACATCATTACCCTTCTCTTCTCCGACTTCATGTGACTACACAAATAAATTTAAGATTCCATACATTAACACACACAATGTGCATGCACATGCTCTTTAAAAGAATTCAATAGCAAAAGATGTTTCCAAATAAAAAAATAATATTTAAATAATGTTAAATTGGACGATGATGTTTCCTCGTAGCCACTCAAAAACTAGTGAAACCTACTTCAATATATATAAGTTAAAAGTAAATGAAAATAAGAATAATATATATTATCACAAATGATAATATATATTAGGATCATATCCTTCAGCCTTCCACAAATGATATAATAGGATCCACAAACAAGATCGTCACACATAATTTTTTTCGTTAAACGGATAAGAAAGGATAATATTTTATTAAAAAGTAATATTCGAATGATAAAAAGTTATAACAATGTAGTGAATTATTTAATAAACGATTCATAATATAAATAAAATGTAATTTTTTGTTATGAAAAGTGATAATGTCTTTAATAAAAAGTGATAATTATTAAAAAAAAATGTAAAACCATATTATCGCGAGACGATCTCATGCAAGTGTTGCTTAATAGGATTGTATCCTTTCATCATTCCACATTGATTATGTCTAGAAAAATTGCATACTACATATCATTTGTTATCTTGCGTTAGTGTTGAGTGTGAAGTTCTATATATTTGTTTGCAGTTCAATTTCTGATCGCGTGCTCATGGAGTACCGTAATGTATCGAAGACAAAGCCATTTTACCTTTGAAAACATTGCATAAAGTCCGCAAGCGCTACCAGAACATGTTCGTTTTGCGGAAAGAAAGTCTTGGACTCGATTTGACTTGCCCTAATTCTAGCCTGCTATTTTTTGCCAGGTTTATTTTAGGGGATCTATCAGATTCTTGAACCTATCTGGGGTGGAAGATCAAACTGCCTGAATCCTAGAAGCTACAAAATAGAAATTTAAAAGAAGTTATTTTTGGAAAATTTTCTATTTCTAGAAATTTCTCTTTTAAATTTGTAATTTTCTACTGTCTACTGTTTCTTAATTTTCACCCATACTTTTGTAACAGTCATTGTTTGATTAACAATATACTACTAATTTTAAATGTGAGAATATCGCACTAATTAGGTTTTGTGGTAGATGTAATAAGTGATAATATTTTTTTAGAAGTCATATTCTATTGATGAAAAGTGATAAGAGTTTAATTAAATTAAATATTTTATGAACAATTAATTATGATAGGAAAGTAATAGTAACATTTTTAGTGGAAAGTAATGAAAGTATACAATAAAAATGAAATGATCTCACGCTTGTTTAAAATTAAAATAAAAGCACTTAGAAGAATACGAAAGTGAATCAAGTAGGAGAATAGGTAGCTCTAGGAAAATTCAGTTTCACTCATTAATTTCCTTTCCGTGTGTTGATGTTCGACTCTACCTTGTGGAATATGGACGCATCACTAAACCATGCATATCTACTCTATAGACACAAGTAAACATGTGTGTAACACGTGTGAATAACCTCAGAGCATGAGATATAATTTTACCCCTTTTCTAGGTACTATCAGTATCAATTATTTTTCTGGCCAATTGGTACTCTAACCCGATATGATCTCCCTTTATAGGTACTATAAAATTATCCTCTTTATCCTACTTAATAACTCGAATTCAATTCAATTAATAAGTATTCATATATGATAGTTCTAATGAAGTTTTGGAGTCCCCTCACTTAGAATCATAACATGGAATCCTGTTCAGCGGTGAACGCACTCAATCTACAACCAAGATATATATTCAGACTCTATATACCAATTGAAGATGCACAAAACGACCGTGAATATGGATTAAAAAAGCACAATCATATATAAAATAAATCCACAAGTAGTGTTGTACTGAGTTTACACACGAAAGTTCAATTAATTCGTAAAAACCTTCACAACACTAGTTCTACCAAAAAGGCTCTATCCCATGATGTTACGAAGAACAATTATGGGTGTTGGATAGATCTTACCCGGAGTCTGAAAAATTACAAGATAAATTAAGAAATGAAATAAATCCTAGATGCGGGAGTCGCCACGTCCTTCTTCATCTTAAATCCTCCTCTTGGTTCTCCTCTTGATTCTACAAATGAATCTTCAAAGTGATGGATGGATGGAGGAAAGGATGTGGATGATGGTTGGGGGGTGATCCCCCCTTATGGGGTGTAGTATTATTGTGGCCTCTCTCCAATCCAATATGACTAATCTCCCTAATGTGATGTGCTCTACATCTCTTTTTATACTTATAAAGTGCTCCTCACGGACCTTGGATGGGCTTTTACTTGAGACATACGCCAAATTTGGTAAAAGAAACCCGAAACTACCAAAAAGAGCATCAGCGACATTTCGTTTGACCGAACCTTCCTTGGTCGAGCAAAGCCTCTTGGTCGAGCAATGGTCGAGCAAACCTTCTGTAAGAATTTGGCCATTTTGCTCGACCAAACTTCATCCGCTCGACCAAGATGATTCTGATCGAGCGGACTCCCGTGGTCGAGCAAGCTTGCGCCGTCTCACTGTTTCGCATATAACTTCCACATCCGACCTCCGATTCGAGTAATTCTTGCGCTCACATCCTCTATTCCTTGGCTTTCTATCCATATAAAGAACTCACAGAGAATCCAATATTGGAATGTGTAACAAGTTATGCAAAGTGGCACAGCCGTTCTGTTCGGCACAGCTTGCGCGACGTCACCACTTTGATCCTAACTTTCTCGTTTGGAATTCGATTGGGGAGTTCTTTATGCCAAAACGACCCTCTCTTCTGTGGCTTTCACTATATCAAAAATACATTAAGACAACACATATAATGTGTTGTCCGTTAGCTTCTTTTTAGTAAAAATCTCTGTTGTCGAAGCCCCTGTTGTCGTAGGGCATTTGAAAAGACGCACAACGACAACACATATAATGTGTTGTTATTGTGTGCCTTTTTTATAAAAAAAAAAAAGACGCACAACGACAATATATATTTTTGTGTTGTCGCTGTGCATCTTTATGTGTTGTTGTTGTACTTCTTTTTAATTTATTTTAAGACAATAGGTTATATATGTTGTCTTATTTGATTAAGACAACATATATATGTATTTTCTATTAATGTAGTATTATTAAATTATTCATAGCGTCTACATTTTATACGTATTGTCGAACCAATTAATTATTATACAAAATATTTTATAATTAATTTATAAATAAAATAATAAAATTCAAAATGTATTAAAACATTCTAAATAATCCAAAACATGCTAAATATCAAATATCCCTCTCAAATCTAAATGTTGGCAAAATTCAAATACATCCCATAAGACATGACATAAATATAATTGGTTTAAAAACCACGAAACTATGAATCCAAGTCTAGACAATTAATGAAAATCCAAATACATCAACAAGTCATGATCATTCCCCTTTTGCTCTGACGCCTCTTCTTTCAACTGTATGTGCCTGTCCAAACACAACCATAATCTTTATCATGAGAAGTTAAAACACCCACCATGAGGCTAAAAATCTTGAAAACAGTTGAGGTGTTGAACGACTACTCGATGATTTGACTCCACTTGATTTGTCACTAGAGCTTGCCAATGCTCCGATACCACTCTCTCTTTTCTAGAAATCGATAAAGTTTAAGTGAACTTAGTTAAAAAACCACATATCTTAACAAGTGATAGAAAAAGAAAACTGAATGTCGAACGAGAAAACAAGAGATGCTAGTAGTAGCAGTAAACAATATCTTACACACCCGAGGCTTTAACCAGCTAAGCAGTCCATTCTTCTTGGTTCTTTTCTCATCCCTCAATTTCTCATCAACAGTATCAATATTGCCATCAAGAGAAACATACATGTCCATATTTTCATCATCCAATACCAGGTCACGCCTTCTATGTGGAAGATAAGCAAGCTGCCACATCAAATAGAAAAAGCATATAAGCACTATAGAATACCTCAGCAGAGAAAGAAAGAAAGACTAAAAAAAGGGAAAGGGAAATTATTGGGACCCTGGGGATTGCAAACTGAAAATTACACAGTACCTCTTCTTCTCCAATGAATGTCTTCTCCTCTGTCCTGAACGGTTGGAAAATTTTGGTGATTGAGAAGCTTTTGTAGATACAAGAATTAGTTTTGTAAGTCTCTGTATTCTGCTCATTAAAGCAGTTTTAGCTTCTTTCTCTTGTTCCAACCTTGACTGCAGTCGCACTTGACCATCTTCTAGCTTTAGGATCAGACCCACCCACAAAGTGATATAACAAATTAATAAATAATAACCACTTTTATATAAGTTGAGATTCACATATGGCTTCTTGCCTCACAGATGAAATAATTGAAGACCAAACTTGAGAATTTTTATATGAAATGGAATAGTAAACAAATAATCAATAATTCAAAGTTAAGATCAAAATCGTGTGAAACATATGATTGTAAGAAGGTAATTCTCATCTTGATAAAGAAACCAAACACAACCATAATATCTAAATCACATGAACAAACAAGAAATCACTTCAGCAGGTTGAAGGAGTATATCTTGAAACCATGATTCTTGAGTGAAAAATCATGGATCGGAACATGATCCAATGCTAGCTAGTATTATTCACATGAGAAAGGCCTAGCAGAAAATACAAGGCTACATCATTTCAATGAAGAATGGAAGACCCTTGCAAGCACAGCGGGTAATGTTATATATGATTGAGTATGGGGTTAGAAGCTGTAATTTTCGCAGCAGAGGAGATGAGTTAGTCATGAAAGGAAAGAGGAGATATGGCTTAATTATTATTTTTTATACTAATGCGCAAGCATAACTAAATAAAGTTCCTCCTGCAAGACAAAACATATCATATCACTAGTGATCACGTAGAGATTGCAAGGATACATGAATAAAGAAAGAATATAATACAAAACACAACAAATTAAACTACTCTTCTGATTGAGTAATGCAACAATAAAACAGTAATCCGTAATCAAGAGAATAAAAATGATACAATTGCAGATATAAACCTTGATTTCAGAAAAAATCACCTTCTGTTTTAAGAGTAGAATGTCGCCATCCGCACTGTCTTTCATCTGTGGAACTGGAATTATGCCCCTTTTCAATTGTTCTAATTCTTCCTTTAAACAGCGAATTTCATTTTCATACTTTTTGATAAGTGATTTCTCATCAATTCTTCCACTTAATAATTACATCTGCGAAATGATGCTCATAGTTGAGGATGGCTATATTTAAAGTCATCACAAATAACAGAGGATACGATAATCACTACAACCACTAAGAAAAAGAGTAATTCAAATCCAGCTTTGAGGTAATTTATGACTGATCATGTGTTGGGTCTAGTGGAAGTGTTTCAAAATCAAAGCATACTGAACAAAAATAGTAACTTCATTTTAAATAAACAGTAAGGAATACATAGCAAGAGATCATTGTTATTTTGTGCAAAGACAAAAAAAAGTATACGCCCATTTACAGCTACATAAATTGGTCAAATAGATGGATGGCATTATATAATGGACTATGGGTACCACATCAAAGAAAGCAAAGTTTCACCTTCTCCTGCTGCAATAAGGGAGAGAGCATGGACTGGGGATAACACAACAATTATCCAACACCACTTTCACAAGCATTACAAAGTTTGTGGTATCCACCATGCATAGATGTTACTATATACTCTTTATAAATTTTACAGGAGGCAATAAGTAAACATTCCAAAGGAATATAATACAGTCCTGTCATGCAGAATTAATTTTATTTGTTATATGGTAATTCTCTTTTGGAAAAACTTTTGCTTTCCAATTGTCACAAGAGGTTCTACAAGTATACAATAAACTTAAGGAGAAGAGAATAATTGAATATAGACGACCACATACCGTTGATTCCTTCCATTGCCCCACTAATAACATGTTGTGCAGCAACATCATAGACACGCCAATAATCATAGATGGGATCGGCTGCACCCGTTCGAGAAACCGCGTCGAATGAGCGGCGGCGACGCCGCCCAAATCTGCACGGCCGACAACAGGGTCAGAGAAGTAGGGATCCTCCATCGCGAACAGCTTGAGGATCGACGACGAAGAGGCAACCCTTAAATTGAACGATGGCGGTCCGGGGGCTGATTGTCGCGGATGGCCGCCAATAGGACAAGATCCGCGGCGGGAAGGGCTGCTGCCCAAAGCGAAGTAAGATCTGGAAAACCCTAGGCGGCGGCGTAAGTAAACGTCCGAAACCCTAGGCGGCGCCGGAAGGGAGCCGACGAGACCAAGAAGTGAAGAAAAATATGAGAATTCAGATCTGAAATGAGATAAAATGGTCGTTGGCAGATGACCCTTTTTGTTGGGAAGAAGGATTTGACTAGAATTCAGATCCTAATTTTTATATTTAAAATATATTTAAAAAATCATATATGTATTTTTAAAATAAAATATTAAGATAATTTAAGACAACATAGATGAATATATGTTGTCTTTGTGCGTGAAAAATTTTACGTCAATATATGGTATCATATATGTTGTCTTACAATGAATTCATTTGAAAAGTGGTATATACGACAACACAATAAGACAACACCAGATAATATGTGTTGTCCTTGTGCGTGAAAAAAATTTAAGACAACATATATATTTAAGACTACACATACAAGGTATACGATAACACATATTTCTGATCTATGTTGTATATTTTCTGTTGTCTTAGTGCTTTTTTGGTGTAGTGTTTCCAACTATGTATCACACTTCCAATTCAGAGCTCCACATGAACACAGAAAAATTACACAAGTTGGACGTGCGTTTCAGAGCATCCTTGCACAAATTGTACCTTTTCTCCAACTTGGAACTTTTGATCCCTTTTTCCACCTAAAACACAATAAAACACCTCAAGTGCATCTTTTTCTTACATATATCGAATATAAGACACTTGTGCTAATATATAACAATAATACTTATCAAAAAAGTGTTAGATTGAACATTAAAACACGCTTATTTTCATTCTCAACAAGTCGCATCTATTGCTCTGAACCATGTGCATGATTTCTTGAAGGCAAAACTCTCTAGTAAGAATATTAGGCCTCAAGTAGATCCCAAGAATTGGAGGCCGCCTTTGAACTGTGTGATAAAAATCAACACGGATGCCTCAGTTATTAGGGAAAATGGCACAGGTTTGGGAGGTGTAGCGAGAGGACATAATGGAGAGACAAGATGGTCTTTTGCTGTGTTGAAGAACTCAATTTTTTCTGTTGAGATGGGTGAAGCACTTGCAGCGCTTAAGGGCTTGGAGATTACAGTCGAACAGAAACATACAAAGGTAATACTAGAAATGGATTCTCAGGTTCTTTACAATGCTCTAATGAACCAAAAGCTTGACTTATCATATTTTGGTACTGTGGTGGAGGATATCCATTCACTTTGTCTTTCTTTCGAACGGGTGGAGTTCAGTTGGATCCGACGAGAAGGCAACATTCTAGCGCATAACTTGGTATCTTTTGCTTTTTCTGGTGTTTCACCTTATTTCTCCTTTTCTCTTCCTCTTTATCTCATGAACTTTGCTGCTTCTCATTATTTTTTAGCAATAAAATTTTTATTTCTATCAAAAAAAAAAATCTCTTTAAATTTTCTTAAATAATTAATTTGTCAATTATGCACATGATGTGCCTGTATAATAAATTAGATAGGTTGGTTAAATCGTCATTTGTCAATCACTATTTGATAACTAACAAGATTCTATATAATAAATATTATTCATCATGTTCAACGCATCTTACGTTTAGATTGATAGAAAAATGTTTTAGGTAGTTATAATATTTCTTTCATAAATTATTTTATTTTATCTTAAGCATCTTAATTTCGCAGTTTGCATTATTTACTGCAGTGATAATTGAATTTTGATGTACTTCTAATTCAATCTGATGTTCCTATGTTATTTTAAAGTAATTTCCTATGTCATTTTAGCACATAATATCTCATGGGTCATATTATTAGATAAATACATGTAGGAAAAAGAAAATTTATATTTAAAAAAAATAATAATAAAATATATTGGAGGCAATAGTTGAATTTTCCTCTACTCTTACGTGTTAATAGTATAACAAGTGACATAGAAGATGATGCTCTAAAATGGTATAATTATATCCAGTGATTTGAAAATTGAATCGGATCGGCCGGTTCAACCGATTCAACCTGAGCCGGTCCGGAGACCCCACATAACCGTTTCTGAAGTTAAATCGGAAAAATCCGGTCTAAACCAGTTTAAACCGGTATAACCGGATGAACCGAAAAAGTAAAGAACCGGCGGTTTTTTTAAATATTTAGAAACAGTGGAAGAGAGAGAAGAAGAAGACCATTTAACTACTCAAAACACTATCCTGCAATGATACAGACAGCTAGATATATCAATTAGAATAGATGCTTTCAACAAATTGGAAATAAAATCCCAAAGAATCAGCCATTCCACACTTGACTCCCAACACAAACCCTATATCGCAACCACAAATAAACAACAGCTGAAATGGGCGGCAGAGGAGGTCCTGGAAGAGGTGGCCACCATTCCGTCAAAGCGCCTCTGCAGTAAGATCTTCGACTTTTCCACTACTTGATGAAGCCCGGAGTTGTACTAGAGAAGACAAAGGAGAGAAGATAGAGAGAGTATTTTGGAATGAAGAGAGAGAAAGGATATATGGGTTGTTTCAAAGAAGACGAAGGGAGAGGGGATTGAGAGAGTCATTCATTGGAATGAAAGAGAGAGAGAACGCTAGGGATGTAAACGGGTAGGGTAGGGTACGGGTTTAACAAATCCACCTACTACCCGCTACCCAATTACCCTATCCGTACCCTACCCTATTACCCTCAATGTTAGCAGCGGGTAGGATACGGGTTTGTCCATCGGATAAACGGATTACCCGCGGGTATACGGATACCCGCAATAAAATAATAGACGGATATATAACACGGGTAAAATACGGATACCCGCAGTAACTAAAGCGGGCCAACCCGACCCGAACCGACCCGCAACTTCCCATGATATAAGTTTTTTCCTCTTACAATCAAGTGATCAACACAAAACATCAAATTAAACATAAAATAAAAATAAAGTCCATAATAGAAAATAATATTCCATCCAAGTACAACAACAAGAAATTAACATAGTAAATATAATAACATGAGAAATAGGCAATGTAGGATACTTAATCCCTTGAGTCTTCCACCAAATAAGTATATCAAAATCATGATGAATAGACAATGTAATAATGTTTAAAGTAATTATATTAATATTAATATTAAATTAGTATATATATATATTAATATTAATATATATATATATATATATATATATATATATATATATATATATATATATATATATCTAAACGGGTAAACGGGTCGGGTATCGGGTCGGGTACGCGGGTATAACATGTGAACCCGTACCCTACCCTCACCCGCTGATTTTTTTTCGGGTGCGGGTATTACCCGATCCTCTACCCGATTTTGCCTACCCTATCCTTACCCGATCACCCGGGTACCCGCGGGTAACCCGACCCGACGGGTAAAATTGACAACCCTAGAGAACGCAGAGGCCTAGGATGAATAAATAGGGTTATGCTTAAAAATTCAATCAATTTGTGTTTTCCCATAAGGTGACTGCAAGACCTTACTTTACTAACTCCCTTTTCTTTTATTTTTTTTAAATTTAATTTAGGCTAATGGAAGTAATTCCAAAAAATAGTTAATATATTTAAAAATGTGTGATTTTTTTTTTCGGTTGAACACCGTTAAGGTTATCGATTTAGCTTTCAGTCCGATTTTCAAATCACTGATTATATTTACATAGTAAATGTAATACAATGTGAGCCAGGATTTCTTATGATATATTGATGTGATATTATATGTGACACAGTTGAATGAACGAGAAGTCCTAGATAAGTCCTAGAAAAAAAGAAAAAAACTATATTTTAAATCAACAAATAAATCCTATAATAAGTCCTAGATAAAGGATTGAATTTTTCTGCACTACCACGTATCAATATACAAAAGATATGTAAGATCTCACACCAAAAGTATATATCCTCATCAGTATACACAGTAAATGTAGTACGTACCTTAATTAATTGTATACAATAATTACTCGTTAATAAATAATAATAATAATTTTGTCCAATTAATTAATTTTAATAGCCAAAAACTTGTGTGAGACTGTCTCACATAAGGGCTTACGTGTGACGGTCAGACGATAACTCCTATACTGAAAAGTGATACTAAATTAGTAAAAAGTGACAATATTATTTTATGAACAATTTATAATGTAAATGAAAAGTGATAACATTTTATAGCGAAAGTAATAACATTTTATAGCAAAAATAATAATTATTTTAAAATGTATAAAATGGTCTCACGTGATGCGGTCTCACGCAAGACCTACCATTTTGATAAGGACTTAGCTTAATCAATAACAAAGATAAATGGAATATTATTTTCTTGCGGTTAATTTTTCAAATAATAATTTATAAAGCGAAAACAAATTTAGATTTGAAATAAAGTTAACTCTGAATTTATAAGCTCAAAACAAGTATAGCTTAGTTACCAATGAATTCTTTATCTATTTTGTCTTGCTTAAGTTCGAATTTGTGTCCGTCGCAAGATATCTTTTCATACCTCAAATAGTGAGATTATAATACACTTTGTTTTACAAAATATAACCTCATATAACATACTCAACTCATTTATTATTTATTATTTATTTATTATTTAAAAGACTATATTATTCTTATAAATTCAATTAATTTCTTTTTTTAAATAACATGCGATAGTAATTGTGAAAATTCAATTAAGATAAAGGGACTATTATTTTAATGCTTATAATATGTTTATCACAATTTAATACTATTATTCTAGCCTTATTAGTATTTTTTTTTACATTTTATCGTCAATTCTTTTAAAATTAAATTAATTGATTACTTTTGAATATATGAAGATGTTATAATTATTAGAGTTGATATTGGGTGTACCTAGTTTCATGATTTTATAATTGTGCACCGGGTCAACCCATTTTTAAATGGGTCATATAAAACCTAAAATTAAGTGTAAAAAATTCATTCAGCTTCCTCACACTCTATCTAAACCAGCCGTGTTCACTGCCATTCTCTCTCAATCCAGAGCGATTCTCTCTCAATCCACTACGATTCACTCACAGTCCACCGCTGATTTCGCTGCCAGGATTCATGGTACCATTGCTGTTCATTCCCTACGGTTTCATCGCGCCGCCAGATTCCGCCACTGTGTTCTACTGATTTCGCCGCCAGATTCCGCCGCCGTGTTCTGACGATTTCGCCGTCAAACCTTCATTGTAGAAATAGAAGTTTCATTCCAAAATTAGGTAAAGGTAATCTTATCTCCAATTGTAGTTTCTGATTTCAAATAATTTTGTTAGAATTTTTCTTCTAATCTATGATTTATTCTCGATAATTTAATTAATCTCTAATTACAAATAATAATCGTTTAATTTCTTCTTCAAAATCTCTGATATTTACTTCAGTTTGTCTATGTGTGCCTTTAAATCAATGCTTATGGTATTGATTATTATTGTACAAGAGTTGATAATCAAATGTATATGAATCTCCTTTTGATGTGTTTTTTAAACTAGAATAATATTTATTGTAGGTAAAGTCTATTGGGTAGGGTTAGAATCCTATTGTATATGTTTTATGTTTTATTGTATAACTTTTTGAAACCAATTGTATACATTTCTGCTTTTCTGTTTATTGTTGTCTCATTGCCAATTCAAGTTGTTTAATGCATGTGTACAGTTAGTATTAATTTCTGTTGATCTAATTGTATATATTTTCTCTGTTAACTATATATAGGTATGGTCTGAATTGTACATGAGCATAATTTGTATGTTGGATTATTTTAATAGTATATATTTTCTCCGTTAATTGTATATAGGTATGTTTTGAATTGTTTATGGTCATAATGGGCATCTTGGTAGCATTGTGCATTCAATGTGATGAATTTTTCTTTACTGTATATATTTTCTCCGTTAATTGTATATAGGTATGGTCTGAATAGTACATGGGCATGATGAGTACGGTGAATTATTTTAATTGTATATGTTTTCTCTATTAATTGTATATATGTATGGTCTGAATCATACATTGGCATGATTTGTATGTTGGATTATTTTAATTATATATGTTTTCTCCCTTAATTGTATATAGGTATGTTCTGAATTGTACATGGTCATGATTTGTATGGTGAATTATTTTAATTGTATATGTTTTCTCCGTTAACTGTATATAGGTAAGTTCTTAATTGTATGTGGGCATGATGAGCATCTTGGTAACATTGTGCATTCAATGTGATGGATTTTTCTTTACTTTATATGTTTTCTCCATTAATTGTTGATGAGTGATATTTTCACCTAGATTTTAGTGTCTTTTTATATGTGTTTTCGTATTATTTTATCCGTATTTTATGTGTTATTTGGTTGTGTTTTGTGTTTTCATGGAAATATGTGTGAATGAGCTTAAACCTACTATTTTCACTTTTTATTTGATGCTAAACATGATAAGGAAGATGTAGGAAAAAGCGGATCTCAATTTGGAGTTGAAACGAGGGAGAACGAGCCAAAACAGTGAAGGAATCAGGGCAGCAGCAACACGACTGGCCGTGTCGGTGGCACGAGCCGTGTCGCAGTGCACGACTCGTGTAGCTAACACGGGCCTGTCCAGAATGGTCGTGTAGCAACATCTATTCATCCAACACGACCACCACTTGGCCGTGTTGCGGAGCTCGACTCGTGTTGCAGCACACGACCCGTGTAGCCAACACGGACCTGTAAGCGATGGCCGTGCGGGAGCATCAGTTCATGCAACACGGGCACCTCATGGCCGTGTTGCGCCACACGACTCGTGTCGTGTCTTGGACCAGAAAAAAATCAGAATCCTTCTAGAAGGCCCATAAGGGTATAAATACCCCTCCATTCAGATTTTATGGGAAAAGATCCGAAATTCCACCTTCCCCACACACCTCACACACCATTTCTTCCATTTTCCACCATCATCTTCATCCATTCTTCATCCACCCATCTACACTTGATCCCCTCCATCAAATCCACCATCCAAGTGATCAAGGAAGCAAGGGAGAGTGAGATCACAAGAAGAAGAAGGAGATCTCCATTGAAGCACTTCAAAGGGGGAATCTAATTCTAATTTTTGTGCATTTCTTTATAGATTGATCATGTTTTGTAAGGATCTTAATGTCTATGTTAATTTTCTTATGGATATGAGAGGCTAATCTCCTTTGTGAGATTAGCTCCATGATTGGTGTTGGATAATTTAGTTTTTTTTATGCAAATTGATTTTAATCTTGAATGGGCTTTGTGTTATTTCTATCATTGATTGTTGATTGCTTGATGTATATGATGATTTGTGTGATTAATTGTCATGGGCATGTGATTAGATTGAGAAATCAATTATGTGTTTAGGATAGTTCATTGAATCATTTCATCATACACTTCATGTGCATTAATTTAGAATGAGATAGAGATATCCTTCTAGATTTAGAACCCTTTGATAGAACATTTGATTAGCTTAATCGAGAGGTTGGTTGATTAAATGAGGAGACCCAAACAATTAGTGAATTCATATTACCTTAAAAGGGAATATTGCTTATGATTTAGTACCTAATTAGGGAACTCATAGAGTAATTAGTACCTAGTGGGAGGTGTTTGCTATTGTCTCGATCCTATGTGCGTTTGGGAGCCTTGTTGAGGGCCTACATCCTATCCATCTCGAGAGAGAGTTTAGGTGGAATTAGTGATCGCTTCTATACCTTGTCCATGAGAGATTAGAATTAATTGCATGATTACTTAATTATCTATGCCATGATTGTTGTTAATCTCATCCTTGCATCATTTGGAACCCTTTTATCTTTGCATTCATTTTATCTTTATTTCTTGCTTTAGCATAATTGCATTCATTTGCTCATATCCTCTCTTCCGTCGTCCTTATAAAATCACGATAAACTTGAGATCGCTTAAACTCTAGTACCTTCCTCCCTGTGGTTCGATAATTTCTTTAATTGGTCATGCCCACTATATTATGGCTAACCAAATGGCGCCGTTGCCGGGGAGGTAACGGTTGCTAGTAGCTTAAAGAAGGAACGTTTAAAGCGATCTTACTAGAGACATTATTTCATTTTTTTGTATTTATTACTTGTATTTGCTTTGTGAAAATTTGTTCTAATTTCTCTTGTCTTGAAGGTGTATGCAAACGAGGTCAAAAGGGAAGCAAGTCGAACCAATTGATCTAGAGCTTGAAAACACTTTGAGGAGAAAGAGAAGAGAGAACAAAACCAAAAATAGTAATTCAATGGAGAATTATCAAGGTGACAATCGTGTTGGGATAGAGCATGATGGGGAAGGAGGACATAATATGAACGTGCAAGACAACGCACATCAATTCAATGAGAATCCTCCTCAACAAGCCTATCAAAATCATGGAGCTATAAACAATCAAGCTTATATTCAACAACTTGTGCAACAAGCGATGATTCAACAAGGTTTTCAACAACCTTATCCTCCTCAACAACAAGCTTATGTGCCACCACCTCCACCTCCGGTTCAACATGGAGTTCAAAATGATCAACGGGTGATTCGGGATTTCTTCATGCCGAGGGCACTTCCACAAATGATGGGACCACCAATTCATGCCAACAATTTTGAGTTTAAAATGGGCTTGATTTCATTGGTGAGAGAGCAACAGTTTGGTGGAGCTCCGAATGAAGATCCTAACGCTCATCTAGCTCTAGTACCTTCCTCCCTGTGGTTCGATAATTTCTTTAATTGGTCATGCCCACTATATTATGGCTAATCAATTATACATAAGTATGGTCTGAATTGTACATAGGCATGATTTGTATGGTGGATTATTTTAATTGTAAATGTTTTCTCCATTAATTGTATATAGATATGTTCTGGATTGTATGTGGTCATAATGGGCATCTTGATAGCATTGTGCATTCGATATGATGGATTTTTCTTTACTGTATATGTTTTCTCTGTTAATTGTATATATGTATGTTTTGAATTGTATGTGGACATGATGGGCATGCATCTTGGTAGCATTGTGCATTCAATAAGATGGATTTGGTGAAAGGAGAACACCCTAAACCCAAAACCCCTAAACTCTAACCCCTAAACCCTAAATCTTAAACCCGTAAACCCTAAACCCCTAAACCCTAAATTGTATATCGATATATTCTGAATTGTACATGGGCATAATGAGTATGTTGATAGTATTGTGCATTCGAAGTGATGGATTTTTATTTATAATTTGATTCAGTAAAAATTTTGAAACTATTTCAATAACACTATTTGAATGTGTGTTACGTGATTATACTTTGTATACAGTAATGAAAGCTCTTTGATAATAATTTAGAATCATACATTATTAAATGACATTATTAATGAGTCAATCTTTTTTTTCAAGTGTTGTGAGCTATCATTGTAACAGTCAAGCACTCTTCTGGAATGACTCGAGTATTTTTCTAAGTCAAGTGTTTTTATTGGAATGACTTAAGTGCTTTTCTAGATGGTCATTAGTATCAATCTTTATTATCATGTGAACGAAGATTCATAGTGAAGTTTTTCTAAAATGTTCATTTGCTATAATCTCGTGATTTGGATATAGAGTATTAGTTATAATACATTAACATATATTTTTCTTAATAAATATAATACTTTTAATTCAATATTGTGCTTATACTTATACAAGTATAATTACTTTTATATAGACTATCTGAAAAAGTAATATATTTGTCCATGAAAATTTATACAAAATATTGAATAAAAATAATACAAAATAAACAAATATCGTTTACAACAATTAAAAACTTATACATTATAGACTTTTATACAACATGAATTGATAGGATAATCAGAAACTTAAATAGTATGATTAAAAACTTATACAATAAGAACATACAATGTATACAACTATCAGAAATTTATACACTATGATACAAAACTTTACATACACTATATAGTTTAAAAACTTATACAATATCAACATATACAATTATCAGAAACTTATACACTATACTTCAAAACTTTACATACATTATACAATTTAAGTACTAATATCCTTACTAAAAATCTAATTATAATTAGTTACAATATTTGTTTTAGAACTTAGAATAAATTCACATACACATACGAATTTATATTATGTTCTAAAACAAATACACTATGGGCTTAAAATTTATACATTTGGTTACTAAAACTTATACACTTGGTTTTTCAACCGATACTAATTATAGTCCATCAATTTTTTATGCACTAGATTTATTCAAATCTTCAGCCGAATCATCATTCTTCATTTTTCCAAATCATCGTTCTTATTCTAAAAAATGGGCCTGCACATATAGAAGATAATGAAAATTACACAAATTTGGACAAAAATCATTAAAGATCACTAACAATCGATGTAATTATACTAATATAATTTATATAAATTACTGTAACAAATACACAATAAATTTAAAATGTAAACAATTGAATGACAAAACCTATACTATTGCTTACTTAAATCTATACCATACAGGGGAAAAAATCTTCAATACAAAGACTCATAACAATCACTAGAAGAAGAAAGAGTATAAAATGGACCCTCATATAGATAATGAATACTACACAATTTGGACAAAAATGTTAAAGGTCACTAATTATCGATGTAATTATATTAATTAATTTATACTTCCTCCGTCTCATAATATACTTCACACTTTCCATTTTCGTTCGTCCCACATTAAACTTCACCACTCAAAAAAGAAAATATCACATCAATTCTCACCCCTAAAACTTTATCTTAATTACAAGTTTACCACTCTCATCTAACACACATAACATACTTTATAATTTATTTATTACCTAAAAATACTACAATACCCTCCAAAAATCAATAAAGTTGGTCAAAAGCAACTTTCTTAAACTTCATATCTATAATAACGGTGAAGTTTATTCCGTGACAGAAGGAGTATTAATTATTGAAATAAATAAATTATAAATTTAAAATGTATACACTTAAATGATAAAACTTATACTATTGCTCAATTAAATCTATACCATACATGAAAAAAATCCTCAACATAAACAGAACTCATAATAATAATATACGGTTAAGGTAGAAACCTATACAATTGATTTAAAAAACTTATACAGTTGATTTTTAAAATTTATACAGTATGAACAAATATTATTCAAGGAGCTCTATTATTGATAGCCCTGTAAAAAGAAGGCTCAATGGATCCAAGACCTCAACAAACACTTGAAGAATATCAACACACATATGTAAAACATAGGAGTTGAGACTTGGTTATATAATTGATTAATCAAGGATAATCAAGGAGGAAACAGTGCTGCCATAAGCTGGGTCAATTATGCAAATCTATGATATTTAGATGTTGGTTTAGGGAAGGAATAAAAAGTTCTTACATATGAGAAGAATTAGAGACGTTTGAATAAGGCTCATCCCTATTGAACTACTATTAGACATTTATATTTCAATACTCAGTTCAGTAAATATAAGTGCACAAATGATTTTCGGACGAGGAAAGTCAACCCTTAACAAAATCACTCACTCACTGTTTATCTTCTTTAACTCTCTCTTTTTCTTGTAGTTGCCTTGATGCTAAGGAACAATGAAAATGAATTAGGTTGTGCACTAGTAACATAATTGAAAGTACAAGGGTTCGAGCGCATGTGGCTATTCAGAAGTCAGAACCAATATCTAAAAAATACTAGAACAGTAATAAAATTAAATTTTAGCTGTAGAAATTTTGTGGTAAACACACTTCTTTTAAAGTATGGTTCTACAAGATTTGTGCCTTTAATCTTAAATCACACAATGCTAAACAATCGCTTCAAATTGTGAAAATGTTTGATGTATGACCTAACAATCTAATTATCACAGTGCTGTGCCTCAGTGTTTTCCAACGAAACCAAAACCAAAATCAAACACGACAAATTTAAGTAGGTTTTAAAAAAAAATTACAATAGCAAGCACTGAAATTCATCAGATTTCAAAAGTACCTCATTAGATTTTTCGAAGTAATGCTAAGAGCTTTAATGGCAGCACCGATTAAACTACTCCTAATTATAAATATTCCCCTACAAATTCAGTTGATTTAAACAAATCAGCGAAAGAAATTTCAGGAATAAATTCGAAGAAGCATCTTCTAGATTACAAGAAAATACCAGGCAGCTCCGATGATGGAAATGCCAATTGATATCGTGATTCCAATGGTGGAGTACGATTGGTAGGGATTCATAGGGAGACAAGAAGAAATGAAGAGAGAAAAGGAGAAACCGGCGGAAGGATGGGTAGGATTTTGTAGAGAGAGAATGGTGAGGGGATGGATTTTCAGAGAGAAAACAGATTGAAAGGATTTCTGATAAATAAAATTCGATTAAGAAAAATATGTATACTCCGGGTCAAGGAAATGGGTCGGATCTGGGTACAACCTTGCACCCAGTTGCATACAAGTAATTGTCTAATTATTTTACCCTTGCTTACTCACTCTTTAAAATTTATTATTATATTCTCTCCTGATAACTTTTATAGTTGGTTTATTCAAAATTAAATATGATACACAAAATTACGCTCATACGACTTATATTAGTGGTCCTTTCATGAGAAATACTAGTTCATTTATGAGTGTTAGCAAAGAAATGCATACGTCAATAATCACCTCATTATAAAATTTTGTTATATGGAATTGCCCACCCAAAGCACCTTTACGAGTCCATTCCAACAAAATGGTGTAGAGGTAAATTATGATGATTCAGTTGATCAATTAATATGGACTAGATTACTACCCACTAAAAAAAACCCTCATTTTGAAAAGTTGCTCCCACAGTATGATAATGAAATTTAATACTCCCTCCGTCCCATAGAAGTCGGTATAATTTTTTTTGGGCACGGAGATTAAGGAGTATAATAATTTAATATAAAGTGAAGTAAAGTGAAGTGAGAGAAATAATATTTAATGTGTAGTGGGTAATTGTATTAGAGGTGATATGTGGGGTCCATGAGAATAAATTAATTATTTTTGTGTGGGTCTCATGTATTAAAAAGGAAATGTTTCAAGTTTAGTGGGACAAACCAAAAAGGAAAGTATGTCAACTTTTATAGATGTAGGGAGTACAAAATACTACCTTTATGATTAGTTGAGCTGTCAAAAATTATGTTAACCAGTGTTAAGTAATAATTTTCGGTGCATGTATAAGCAGGCATGTAATTAACGTATGTAGCACCCCGAGACCAATTTTTTTTTTGAAATCGAAGTACTACTAATGAATCGAAAATATCATCACGGACTTACTTAATATTTTAATACAATATTTTAAAAGAGAAAAATATAATTTATAACTTTTGAAAATAATTTTTATAATAGCATAATAATATAATACTTAATAATAAAATTTAATGTATATATACATACACATATTAAAATTTACATTAAGAAACTATAATTTTGAAATTTAAAATCTTTGCATTTTTATAAATATATAAGTAGAATTTATAGTGGGAACCACGGAGAATGTCATGTCTTGTCGCAGTCCAGATGTTCCAATCATTGACCTGAAAATTTGTTGTTTGAAAATGTGAGATTAAAATTCCAGTGGGTAATTTTGGCAGAATGTTAATCAGTAAATACATAATGATATGATTACTCTTTTTCATGACAACCCGAAAGTTAATCACTACCATGTTTCATAGCCTGTCGACTACTACCATTGTCACGACTCGTGAATCGCAACCATAAAATTTATGACTCATATGGCCACTACCACAAGAGAAGTAATAAGCATACTTCATATGCAAACCAACAATATCATCCAACCATTTTAAACATTTTTACCCACCTTTGGTTCACTTAAAATACCGTGTTACAATTTGAGTGGAAGAGTGATTCGACGTCCCGTTCACAGCACTTCACCTAGCACAGATAATTTATTTAAAAACTTGTACCCATAATTAATTAAGTAGGAACGAAAATTTATCATTTTCTTTTATATTATAAATATTATTCTTAGTAATAGTGTGATAAAAATAGTGAAATGATAGTAATAATAATAATATTAGTATAAATTGGTACCCTCATCTTATGATTAGGTCAGAGGCTTGGCCTTCCTTTTAAATCATAAAATGATGATAATAATGATAGTAATAATAGTGATAATAGTATAACAATAAAAATTTTGTATAATCATTTTATGATTAGGTCAGAGGCTTAGCCTTCCTTTTAAATCATAAAATGACATATGTATAATATTAAATATATTTTGGTAAATAAGGTAAAATAATAATATTAATATTAATAATAGAAGGAGGTTGGCGAACATACCAATAATTTGTATTTATAAATATACTACATATATGTATACTAACTTTCGGATGAAAAGGAATATGGATTAAGCAGACTATTTATAGATAGAAATCACTTATTTACCTTGAAGTGCGTGTGTGGAAAAATTGGTTTACTGCAGTAGGAAATTTTCATTCCACTTCCTTCCTTTTTTTTTTTTTTATATATATAGACCTGCTGTTAGGTTTGGAAAAATAGAACACCTATATTCATTTTTATTTATTTATTATTATGTACATATATATATTCTTGAAATAATTATTACTCATTTATTATTATTATTTATCTCAAATGATTAGTAAAAATATTTTGCGTATTTATTATTTTCCATTTATATTCAAAATAGTATTCTTCTTATTTTATCGGTGCTAGGAGTGCGGTTGAATTTGGATGTCTTCGTCACTTCTTCCTGTAAAATTATTTTAGAAGTAAAACAAATTACATTAGTAGCGTTATGAAAATAGTATAAAAATAATTATAAATATTTGGGGTATTACAACGCACGGGCTGTAACATCATCTATGTAAAATCTTGGGGAGTTCACTTAATTAGATTATGATGCATGTATGTCTTCAACCATTAGGACAAAAGCATTGGGATAGAGAAACCATTGTAGCCAATTAGGCTGCTACATCTGTCATTCACGCTGTCTCTCTCCACCCTGCAAATCTTTCTTTGCATGAATTAATTTAGCTAAACTCCATCTCCAAGAACTCATAAATATACTCCCTCCGTCCTATAGAAGTTTACATACTTTTTTTTTGATTTGTTTCATTAAAGTTGACACATTTTCTTTTTAATACATGGGACCCACACAAAAATAATTAATCTATTCTTATGGCCCCACATATCACCTCTAATACAACTACACACTACACATTAAATATCATTTCTCTCATTTCACTTTACTTCACTTTACATTAAATTATTATACTCTTTAATCTCCGTACCCAAAAAAAATTATACCAACTTCTCCGAGACGGGGAATATTAATTATTGGAGTGAGTGGGTTCACATAAACCTTTCTATTTAAAAATTGTAAGAATAATTATACCCTTAATTTTAATGTTTAAAAATAATACTCTACACTACACGACATAACAATGCGAACCCAGTTCACACCTGTGTTTGCCTAAATTTATTAACACTATTTTTCTCAGGTGACAATGATGACGAAGTCATGCAGCGAGATCAAATTCAGTTTTCTATTTATTTTATTTGTATTTATCTTTTAAACTTAATAAAAATTTTGATTATATACATGACAATTTTACAAAATGCGTGGTGTCTCGACTCTCGACAATCTATTATGGAAGCAATAATTAATCATTGCATGGCTTAATTTTTAGGTTTTTTATTGGGGTTAACATTTCCTGATTATATTCCTAAATTACATGTGGTCAATTTTACCTTAATTGAATTATTCTTAAAGTGTAGTATTAATTTATAGAATATAATTATATTTTGATTTCTTAATAATCGTATTTTTTATGAATTCTAATTTCTTTTAATTCAATGTGTAAATATAATTTCTTTTAATTCAATGTGTAATTTACAAATCAGCCTATATTTATTTCTCGTACCCAATGAGGAAGAGACTTTAAAGCCTTTGAAATTGGGTATTTCGATTTAAGTAGAAAAAATGCGTATATCATAATAATTATACATATAAATTTCGTTACAAAATTCTCAGCCAACAAAAATTAGGCAGCATATAATTTTCAAAAACGTCCTGAAAAGAATGTACAATAATATATAGAAGTGAAGGTAATCGATTCTCTATATCACTTTCAAATCTCCGTAAGGGTGCTTACATTGCTGCAGCATACTCTTCGACTGCCTTGTTGCGCTTCGGTCGTCCACATCTCTTTACGACTTTACCTTTAAGCAGTTCCAAAGCTTTCTCGATGGTTATCTCATTTGGTTTCACATTCTGTGCATGTACAAAACACATCACTAAGGTCGACATTCAAAATCACAACACTGGGAATCATGCATAAGAAACGGATAGCGAAGAAAACAAAAGACAAAGACGTGCTAATCACAAAACACTTGCACATAAATTTGGCAATTTCAGGGACATTATAATAGCACTGCACAGAAACTGTAGGTTTGTTCTTAGGCTTATCGTGTTCGTGGCGACACGATAAGAACACAAAAATCTCATATCGTGACCAGTATAGCCGATGACACAATAACATGTTATGAAAATAATATAGTTCTACTATATTTTTATAATGTTAAATTGATTTTATTTGTTTGTCATGTTATCACATAATAATTTTTGTTTCTTGTCAGGTTAATACAAATACTATCATATCATGTTTGTTTTTAGGGTTATCATGTCAGACACACAATAACACAAATTGTCACCTCTACTTATGCACACCACCTGCACCATGCAACTCATATAATTTAGAGATTACTAACTGTTTCACTAAAATACATACATATAGTATTTCCTTTTACCCTCTAATGTATTCACATTTTCCATTTTTTAATTGTCCTCAAAAGTTTTCTTATTTCCACAAAATGGAAATACACTCATAACAACCAACCCTCGATACACTTTGTTTTAAAAAAAATCATCCGCACCAAACACACACATTATTTTAAAAAATATCATCCGCACCCAATGCACATAACATACTTTATATTCCTCAAAAAAATACCAAATCACCCATAAAAAGTGCACTCTCTTAATCAACTTGGAAAAAAAAAAAAAAAAAAAAAAAAAAAAAAACTTCTTTGGGGAAGAGGAAGTAATTGAATTTAGCCATATCCCTGACAAATATATAAGTCAAGAGTGTAAATCATTACCTTGGGTACAGGAGCAATTGATCGCCTGTGTCTAATGGAGAATCCACCCTTGGCAAGCCTTATAATTATGGGCTGGTCATCATCTGGGTGATTTCCCTGAAAAAGAAATAAATGGGCATATTTAGGATGAGTTGGATGATAACATGAAGTAAAGAAAGGAAAGTAAATGCAGCATTTGGATCATACCACAGTCACTGGATACTTCAACAAGTCAAGGGCATCCTCTAATGTGATGGAATCTACATCCTTTATCTAGCGTTAACACAACACAAACTTTAAATAAGTAAATCCATTGAGAATAAGTACAGTTGCTCTATTACCAAGGAAGAATGGGGAGCCTGCACGAGATGTGGATAAAAGAGAAAATAAGCAAAATATAAGTGGTAAATTTTATTTTTTTTTTCTTTTTTTTCATTTTCTGTGAGGGGATCCTAAACAGACATGAAGAACGCACATAGGAGAGGCACAAAAGCCCTACACTACCAACCAGAGTGAATTTGACAAACATGCGAACAAAGTAAAAAGAAGATTAAAGGTGAGAAAGAGAGACACTTCATCCAAATTCAAGATGTGGACATTCGATCCTAGGCTCTTATCATTCATCTTTTTCTTGTTATCTTTCCTTTTTAACCTATGTATTGCTTTGGTATCTCTAGATACTCTAAAGTCTAAACTGATATCATTCAACCACTAGTCTATATATTGGGAATGCAGTCAAAATTTTAACATAATGAGAAAGTGAGGTAGAATTTTATTCTTTGCTAGGCTAACTCAATCAGGCAGTATGCCAACATAGCATATTATTCATGTGGTATGAATTAGCAAAGGATGTAATTTAAGGCAATGAAACATTTACTTCAGCAGATAAAGATAATAGCAGTTGAAATTCAATCACAAGAATATACATACTTGAGACACGGATGCCCGCTTGGGCAAGTGCCCCTTTCTGTCTTCACCAAGTTGCACGTAGTATCCATATGGGCCAGATTTTAACAGAACCTACAGAATAAACAGAAAGATAAATAACAAAAGTTAACCAAGAGCACTATAATTAGCAATGGACAGAACTTTAATTAGTAAAGAATCAACATATATTCATATACAGACCCTCTCATTGGACCCTGGATTTAGACCAAGCAATTTTGGCTCTTCCATGTTCTTTCGTCTATCAGCAGTGATTTCATCATCATCATCATCTTCACCATAGAGCGTCTTAGCAATATACGTGCACATAGATTTGGAGTATAACGACAACACACAACAGACCGCGTATATTGAGGCACTAAAAGTAAACCCCCACAAAATGAAAGTTTATACTCACTTGCACTTTGGGTGTTGATCACAGCCTATAAAGTACCCAGCTCCAAGCCTGCTAACTTTGAAGACTAACTTCCCTTGTAGACAACTCGGACAAGTCCTATTTTCATCCTTAAAAGAAGCGAATAAGAAATCACCAAATGTTTTCTCCAACATCTTCTCCACCTGATGGATATGGACATTGCTAGCATTCTCGCAATACTTGCTAAATCTAGTCCAATAATCTTTTAGAAGGCCTTTCCATTCGGTTATTCCAGCAGACACATTATCAAGTTCAGCCTCCATATCAGCAGTGAAACTATAATCTGTCACCTCGGAAAAATAATTAGAGAGAAATGCTGACACCATGCGACCACGAAATTCTGGGAATAATGTCCTGCTTTTTATACTTACATAATTTCTATCTATTAGCACCTTAATAGTGGTTGCGTATGTAGAAGGTCTTCCTATGCCAAGTTCCTCTAGCTTTTTTTACCAGCGATCCCTCAGTGTAGCGTGTAAAGGCTGTGTACGGTGTTCATCAAGTTCTACTTTAGTCAAGCACAATGGCTGGTCATGTTTCAAGTTACTCAAAATCCCAAATACATCACTCTGATTGGAATCTTCGTCTACATCATTATTTCTAATTCTAACAGTTTCAACATCCTCATACACAGCCTTAAATCCAAGGAATGCCACCCTCGAGCTCGTTGAACGAAAAACAATGGATTGATCGGTGTTTCCAACATCACATTGCAACTGATCAATAACGGCTGGTTCCATTTGGCAAGCCATCGTCATCGACCATATAAGAGTATATAACTTCTGAGAGTCATCATCAAGCATCCGAGCAAGGGTCGATGACAGTCTTCTGATGTCAGTGGGCCTAATAGCTTCATGTGCCTCCTGAGCATTTTTCACCTTTTTAAAGTACTTGTGTGTACTCTTTGCTGCAAAATCTGTCCCATACTTTTCCATGATAAAGGACTGAATATTCTTCGCAGCTTCATCTGATAGGTGTAGGCCATCAGTTCTCATGTAAGTTATCAATCCCATTGCCTTGCCATCAGACAATTCAACTCCTTCATACAACTTTTGTGCAACTTTCATAGTATATGCTGCCGAAAAGTTCAATTTGTTTGCAGCATCTTGCTGAAGGGTTGATTTAATATATGGCATGGGTGGATTTCTCCTATTTTTGCTGGTCTTGGAGCCAATCACTTCAAACTTGGATTTATTAATCTTTTCTTCAATAGTGTTCGCCTCCATGCTAGAGTTAATTGACAACAGATTGTCTTTTAGAATCAAAATGTGTTAAATGTGATGAGAAAGCAAGATTATTGCCTGAATTTGGATCCCGGAACTGGGCATCAATGGTCCAATACTCAGTTGCTTTAAATCCATCAATTTCCTTTTCTCTATCACATATAAGAGCTAGCGCAGCAGACTGAACACGTCCAGCAGACTGGCAACCAGGTAGTTTCCTCCATAATAACGGAGAAACATTAAAACTAATCAAGTAATCAAGAGCTCGTCGTGCTAGATAAGCATGAACCAAATCAGCATCAATTTCACGTGGAGACTGGAGGGCACTTTTAATTGATGTTTCGGTGATTTCGTTAAAGACAACTCTTGCAACAGTAACATCTTCACGCAAAGCATCCTGTTGATGCAACATCTCAATAATGTGCCAAGCAATAGCTTCTCCTTCACGATCAGGGTCAGAGGCAAGAATAAGATTTTCTGCTCTGGAACAACAAGGAAGAAATGAGACCAGTTTTAATTTACAAAAAATAAGCAGAGGAAAGAAAAGAATGGAGGGAAAGAGAGAAAAAGGACTCGAAAGCACACTAAGTATATAAAAAGTCAAGTTCAAAATCAAGAACTAAAATAATAGTAGGTCGAGTACTCAATAAAAAACAAAGGATCTATCATGGAGCAAAAGTAAATTATAGAGATTTAAAAGCAATTTGGAGTACGATATAGTGATGCAACCAAAAGTTAGATAACGGAATGCTACATACCCACTCAGTGCAACCTTAATGCTCTTAAGATGAGTCCATGCAGGGGATGGTACTTCCCAAACCATACTGAAGTCATCATCAGGTCGAACAGATCCTGATCTGGCAGCCAAATCCCTGACATGACCATAACTCGGTAATACTTCATACATTTCACCAAGGTACCGTTGAATAACTTTCGCCTTGGTGACTGACTCTACTACTACCACAGATTTAGCAATTGGTGGATATAATTGAGGCCAACCCTTTTCACCTCGAGTCTTCATTTTAGTAATAACAACTGGGTTTTGGCTAAGTGAAGCCTTAGAATCTGATTGTCCTGTTCTTTTCCCATTAGATTTCTGAAGAGCACGAGATTTAGATTTTCCTTTCTTAATCGAGGTCTTTGTTGTCTCCTTCAGAATATTATCAGTTCCAATATTGCTATCAACCACTTCAGTTGGAGCGTGTTAGGAAACGGGCCCTTGACCAAGCCTGCCTAGCCCACCTAGCCTGGCCGGCCCAAGTTACCCGGACCAGGACGCTGCGGGTCGCTGCAGATCGCTGCCCCGGCCCGCCCCTAACAAGGCCTGCAGGGCATGCACCCCAACCTTCAAGCACAGGGGTGATCAGTCCATATGCCTGCAGGATGTTGCCAGGGGGAATCGAACCCCTGACCTTTTTGGTATAAAGGAGCACTTATGTCTCCTACCAAAAAGGTCAGGGGTTCGATTCCCCCTGGCAACATCCTGCAGGCATATGGACTGATCACCCCTGTGCTTGAAGGTTGGGGTGCATGCCCTGCAGGCCTTGTTAGGGGCGGGCCGGGGCAGCGATCTGCAGCGACCCGCAGCGTCCTGGTCCGGGTAACTTGGGCCGGCCAGGCTAGGTGGGCTAGGCAGGCTTGGTCAAGGGCCCGTTTCCTAACAGAGCGCCTGAAGTTGAATTAGGCTGTACCTGCGTAGAGATAGTCAACATGACAATCCAGCGAATAATTGTAACCCAATTAGACAAAAAGTTCTATCTAACCTGAGATGGTTTGCTTTTGCTGTTTTTAGTCCCCCTGGATTGAGAGCTTTTTTTAGAGGTATTAGGCACGTCTGCTGCTTCAGTATGTGAACTAGCACTAGATGATTCACTTTGACTATTATGGCTTCTAGACTGTTTCGCTTTCCCTTTACCCTTAGGAGTTTGTTTACTTTTACTAACTAAAGAGTTCTTAGCATCTCGGCAATTTGGCCTTTTGAAAAGAGCGGGTCAGCATCATCTACAGACACTGCTTTGCCCTCAGAACTGCTGCTTGCCAATTCCTCCATAGATGCTGCTTTCCTTTGCGGGAAGCAAAAGCTGTTCGCAACATCCAATGCTTATTCAACGCTTTGGCTGGATTGTTCCTCACACTGCCCCCATCTTCTGTTCTAATAATATCACTTTGAATACCCACCCTTGGAATTTGGGAAAATGACCTGCTATTACCACTACCACAAGAAGTTGGGAGTAATCCATTCATTAACCCATAATTAGAAACATTCATGGGCATTACAGTGTCAGAAAGCTCACATCTGAAAGGTGTCCTGACTCTGAGGGAAGAAAAAGAGTGCAGCAAATCATCACGGCTTTTTAGTTGATAGATTTTCCTTTCAGATTTTAATCTGAGAGCACATGGCATCCCAACTCTCACAGGTAAAGGTTTGGTTTTATGCACAGCCGTAGATGAACACTTCAAACAGATTTGAGAATGGTAAACGTTCAACGCCCTGTTCTGCAACTGAAACAATATAGATAAATTTTACCTAAGTGTATCCAACACAAACTATACATATCATAAAATTAAAATAATAATAATAATAATAATAATAATAATAAATAACTCGGTAAAATCACTTTTCCAAAAAATCTTAAACCAAATGACAGTAATTGTTTTGAATCAATGTTTCCCATATTGTCATAAACAAAATAAGTAAATTTTACTCTGCCAAGTCCGTAAATAATGATTAATTATTATCTCCTCAAGAACTCTTCTCTTGATAACAATAAAAAATATAAATACACATAAAAAAAATTCACCACCAGTTATATTAACTAACTTTGAGTGCTCCCTCATATCAATACAAAAGTTCACTCCAAAATATTTCTTAAGTTGGAGCACTACAGAGAGTTCATTGAAAATTCTTCAATCAGATAAACATTTCTCCAACAGCCAACCTTTTGACAAATGTTGGCGTACCAAAAGAGTATATCAGAATTAATTTCTAAAACAAAACATTTCATTCATAAGCTTCAACTCTAACCTGAGTGAATTGACCGCGAGACCACGTCATTCCCATTACCTTCACTACCACAGCATGCTTAATATGCAAATTCATTCTACAATAACAAATGAACAAATGAGAGTTCATGAGACGAGTGGCATGTTTCTCACCGTACAAGAGACCATGATTAAGCTGAGAAGTGAATTAAGTATCCTTCAAGTTACTTCAAAAAAGTTTAGCAGTTTTTGCTGATATCCGAACTCATATTCCATGTTTTCCGTCGCATTCCGCCGGAAACCTAGCTTCTGGAAGCCGGAAATTGGAAAAGCGTAATACTACGTGATAACACAGAGAGAAAGAAGATTAAGATTAACCTTTGAAGGTGGAGCAAAGTGGACGGCCGTTGTGTGCTGACTGTGTGAACGGGCGGCAGGTAATGACAGAGTGAACGGACGGCGGGTGACAGCGGCGTGACAGGGTGGCGCAAAATGGCGGTTGGAACGGGCGGTGTGTGCTGACTGTGTGAACGGACGGCGGGTGCCTGTGGCGTGAACGGGCGGCGGGTGATGGCGGCGTGAACCGTCGGCGCGCGGGTACCGATGGCGTGAGCAGGCGGTGCCGGCGGAGTGAATCTCTTATCGGTGGCGTGAGAGAGTTGAAATTAGGGCTCAGTGGAAAACACGTGAAAATGTTTCTTGCTGGGAATTAATCCTTGTTCTCAATTGGAGAAGAATGATTTTTTTTTTTTTTACGGTAAGTATATAATTTAAGAGTGAGGCTTGCGTGCACCCGGGCGCACGGAACACATTCCGTGCGCCTTTAGAAATTTTGTATTATGGGTAAGGGTACATTAATTTGGTCTAAAGGGTATACACTTTAATTACTAAAAGGTACACAATTTTGTTCTAAAGGGTATACACTTTTCATTAATATTTTTTTTTCTTTAGAAAATAAAGGGTACACATTTTTATACTAAAGGGTATACAATTTAACACAAAATTCTAAAGGCGCACGGAGTGTTGTTCGTGCGCCCAGATTTTTCTTTAGAAAATAAAGGGTACACATCTGTATACTAAAAGGTATACAATTTAGCACAAATTTCTAAAGGCGCACGGAAAGTGTTCCGTGCGCCCGGGTGCACAGGAGCTTTTGCCATAATTTAATTTGGGTCAGAGAAATCTTTTTTTTTTTCAAGTAATTTAATAAAAAATTTAAGGATTAATTGCATAAAAAATAGTATTATTTTTGCATAGATGCAATTTAATCCAAAATTTTACCAAATAAACACCACCTTTGAGGGGTTTGGCAAATCACACTCAATGCACAAGCTCTTCTGCCCGATTCCTGACATGGCAATTTTATTTTGGGCTGCACTATTTCCACTCAAACCTTTGCTGAGAGTACCCAATCATCTTAATAAAATTTAATTTAATGAAAAGACCATTATAACATTGTAGTTAAAATACAAATAATTACACATTTAAAATAAAATTACTATGTAAACCCAATACAATTATACAAGTATACATACAAGTTACCTGCTCACACCCGCAAGACTGTAAATCTCGCAAGAAAAAAGGAAGGGTCGAAGAAGAAAGGGAAAAGAAAGACTACAGAGCATTTCTAAATTTCATCTCAAATTAATATACTAAATTTTTGGAAATTGCGTGAATATTACTGCAGACTCTAATGTTCCAAATTACTCAAACACAATATCGGTAAATTTTGTAAAATCTCAAATCTCCATTTTTTAAATTTCTTGAAAGGGTTGAAAAGTACCCTTTTCTTAATCCAAATGAAGATCTTTCTCTTCGGTGTTCAATATAATAGAATCACAATTACAACACCTTCAGTCATCCACATGTCCATTATCTTCATAAAAAGAAGGCAAAAACTTGTGTGCCCCGGACACACCGTGCCCCATGGGAACACAACCCTCCCCATCCATATTCTATTTAACCCTATGTATTGTTAGGGGTTTAAATTACAAATGGTCACGGTGTTCCCGTGGAACAAGAGCCTCACTCTAAAAAGAAATCCACAAGATGAGTTACATTTAATTTTTGAGATCTTAATTTTATATTTAATTTTGCAGAAATCTTAATTTTTTCATCTCATTTCATCTCAACACACGACGACAATACATCAATTTATTATTCTAAATTTCAACGAATCTTCTGTAAATATTTTTTGAAAATTCGAAAAAATTAGCTTAAGATTTTGTTGGACGTTGGGAGGGGGCTTTCTTCTCAGGCATTTTTTCTGGAGGGTCACTGTATTTTTATTGTATGCATCGATGTCTAAA
Source organism: Pogostemon cablin (assembly GCA_023678885.1). Taxonomy (NCBI): domain Eukaryota; kingdom Viridiplantae; phylum Streptophyta; class Magnoliopsida; order Lamiales; family Lamiaceae; genus Pogostemon; species Pogostemon cablin. The sequence goes on along the minus strand of CM042961.1, from coordinate 25,133,225 downwards.
TTCACTGGGTGTGCAAAGTAATTTTCTCCTGTATTCGGATGAATTTTAGTGTATTTATTTTAAGTAAATTTTGATGTAGGGTTATAAATGTCATTTCATTAAATATTTTTAAAAAGATCGAGTGCTCTCAGTAAAGATTCAAGTGACAATAGTGCCGCCATTTTATTTTATCTCACCTGCCAACTCATGCAAAAACGATGTTGTTTTTATCTCACCTTTCAATTTTATTGAATATCACTTAGAACCCTAATTTCTCACCATATCCCTTTCCATTCGATCATGCCCATCACCGACCGTGGTTGTCGGTTGTGAAAAATTTTATTCTCCAGCCTTGCCATATTACCATATACACAAGATTTCTCTTTCACCAAATTCATCGTGCAACTCATACACAAGTGAGTCTTCAAAGATATGCTGTCATGGATTCAAAGTTATTCAATTGACATCGATGATTAATGAAAACCCAGCTAAGAGGCTTTGGAGATGTCGATTCTATAAGGTGGGTTGGATAATAATTTATGTATTTGTCTATTTAATTTCATATTTTTTAATTTGTTCTATATATTGCAACTACTTTGTCATATATGGGCGCAAATGAGTTTAATTGACTACTTAGATTAAAGCATATTCTCATCCAGCAATATCTTCTACATATTTAAGGTTGAACTGTTATAAATTAAAGCATATTCTCATTCTCAAAATTTCTCATGATAATAATACTTCGTACATTCATAATTGTATATTAGATTTTATGAATACTTTGTTTTGAAATAGACCAAAATGTTAGCATAAAAAGGGGAGTTCTATTTTAGTTCAATTTTATATAAGAATTGAAGAATTACATTAGAGCACATGAAACTTTTCTTATAAACTAACAAAGGGTTGACAACTAAAATTATAAAAAAATAAAATTTGAGATACTCTATAATATCGAGGCCTATATTATCATGTTGCGTAGAAACTTTACTAAATGTTAACTTAAATTTCAAAACATAGAGAGTGATTGAGTAGAGTCTTCGTACATAAGGTTTTATTAAACATAATTTGAAAATCAAGATCAAATCAGATTTTATTCTTAAACTTGAAAATAACAGAAAAAAAAACTTGATATCAATATCAAAGATGTCAAACGAATCTAGCAAGTATTTAACTATTTTTTTTTTTATTAAAATGCTACTACATACCTACAAAGATGTATAAAGAATTTTAAATGTTGCGCATTAATTTGCCAACCCTTCAACTATTCTTGTTCAGATGGCACCTGGTTGGAAACATTTAAAAGTAGGTAGTAGCAATTTATATTACATAAAAATTAAATTCAATAATTTGAAATAAAAGTAATAAGAACTTAAACGGGATAAAAGAAGTTCTGATGACAGTAGGAAGCACGTTGAGAACATCCACAGCTCAGCAATTGCGAAACCACAAAGGCTTATCCTTGAAGATTTCTGCAACCTGAAATATACACATGCAAATCCTCAGAACTTGACTGTAAAATTGATCATAAACCATAGGCAATAAGAGTCGAAACTCGATTCCGACAACTTACCCAGGTGGGCTCTAGACCAACTAGACCACAAGCTCTCACTGCTACGCTAGTGCAACCATGAGAAATAGTTATGATTCCAATAGAATCTGGACCAGGCTACTCAAAATTATTATATTTACTGCAATTCTTATATGAAACTAATTATGGCACCAAAATATTAACAGTAAAAGAGTTTATACCTATAGAAATAATTGCAGTAATTTTAAGAAAAATAGAATATAGATTTACTGAAAAACCAAGAACACAGAAGCAACGAGATGATAAACATACTTTGTGGTATCAGCAACAAAGACGAACAGCCAGGAGTTTGAAAAACGCCGTCGTATCGTTTCACTCCACTGTTCGATTTTAAAAAATCATCAGCAGAGCCGAACAATGCTTCGTAAATAAATAAAACACACAAACACAGGAGCAGATAACGGCATTTTATCTGCAAGAGGATCAAATCATCTCCAATTGTCCTCGCATAATGTTCATAAAATATATAAATAAATGAAATCAAAGAGTTGAGATGTTAATTAGGTACAAATGGATTGATTGAGTGGAGTAATTGAGGGAGAAAAACGAAGATTCGAAGCTTCCATGGATGAAGAGGAGAGAAGAAACGATGGTTTTCTCTCTTCTTCATTTCTTTCTTCATCCCTATTCCTCGTCCCTTAATTGAGAAGACACCCTTTTTCCTTTTCCTGTTCAATAAGTGTCCCAGTCAAATTATAGTGAAATTGAAAACCTCACGCAATTGAAAACCATGTGGTTTACCTTAATTGAACGATGATTCTTGTGGAAATTGATGAAATAGATTTCACATATTGATGTTCATACCTTCCCGTTTTATTTCCATTATTCCTGTTCATGACAAATATGTTGTTCAAAGAAATGAGGTCGTAAATACAGATTTTCATTCTTCCTGATCGTGACAAATATGTTGTTCACAGAGATGAGGATGTAGATGTTGATAAAACAAAATGAAATTGATTAATAGATTAACCTAAAGTGATGAAATTGGTTTTGGAGGAAAAATTTTTATCTTACATAAATGGTAAAATAGGTGCTATATATATATATATATATATATATATATATATATATATATATATGTATATATATATACATATATATATATATATGTATATATATATATATATATGTATATATATATATATATATGTATATATATATATATTTATATGTATATATATATATATATGGGTAGATACATATCAATGGATATTAATTCGGTGCAGATAGAATCATTATAAATCATTGGTATTCAGTTGCTAATATAGACAAATGTAATTGTTGTTGATAATATGTTAATAATTACTTATGAATTGAATTCAATGATAAATTCAGTTGCTAAATTTAAAAGTTATTTTTTTCTTTTCAATTGTTTGGCTAAATTATTACATTTTTAGTCACGATAGTTACAAAATATCTCCATTGATCAATTTCAAATTAGAATGTCATTTTTTTATTGAGTGAGTGAGGTGTAAATTGGGTTTATATATAAATCATGTCTTTAAAATTTATTCTTTAATACATAAAGGTAAGACAAAGTGGTACCAAGTTCAGAAACAAACTCGGAAAATATATGATGTCCAACGCACATAAGTAGGAAGGGACGCCTTATGCTCGACCCATCACACACAAGCTCGAAAGCTTCACATGGGAAAGAGCAATTTTTCATGTATTATAGAGTAATTTTGTATGTATTAAAAAATAATCGGTAAATAAAAATTTATAAGAATTTGAAGAGAATTTTTTTCATTTTTAGAAGAGTAATGTCTCTAAAGAATATTTTTCATGTATTAAAGAGCAATAAGTAAAAACATAGTTTACATATAAACTCAATTTACACAAATATTTGGTTTTTTTTAGTATTGTGATATTATTATCATGAACATTATTTAAAAGTAAAGATGTTAGGGTTATCATCCATCCGGGAGTATACTTTTTTGTTGTTTTAGTATGTTGTGAAATAAAATATATATTTTTTTATTACTTCCACATAAAATAATTATTATATTTATATAAGATTTACATACTAAATTAATATTATTATCTGCTACGTATTAAAATATATCCCTTAACTTACTAATATATTAAAATATTGTACTTCTTGATTTAGAAAAATAAAATTTATACCTTATTTCGAAATGAGTGCATAAATTTTAATCTTAGGAGCCGTTTACTTATAAGGTTAACTAGAATTATCACATAGTAACCCATGAAAAAACTTGTTTACTTATTGGGTTAAAGATGGAGGGTTTAACACCCGGGCCATGAAGAGCCTGTGTTAATTCCACCTGTGCAAAGGGATTGTTAAACCACCCAATTTGGGCTGTTAATTTTTATCCCTCAGGTTAACAAAGGTAAATTACTTAATTGTCCTCTTCATTTTAATTTAATTTTATCGTTCATCCTTCTCTAACAAAAGGGCAGACCCTCTCCCTTGTCTTCCTATCTCTTCCGCCACAAGCGGTGGTGGTGCCACATCATCGACGGTAATAAAATTGTCGATAGTAGTGCACGATCGACGGTGATAAAATTCTCGTCAGTAGTGGGCGATTGTGATTAGGGACAAGAAATAAAGACGACTGACGGCGGTGGCTGGCGGCGCGTCGAGAGTCAGATCCGCGCCGGAGCGGTGGTGCAGGGTGATATGTCGGTGACTTTTTGGCGATTGAGAGTCAGATCTGACCAACGACGGGTGATGACGGTTGGAGTTGGATTCAGAGGTAGCTTCTTCCGACTGATTTAGAGGTGGCTTCTTTCGACGAGGAAGTGTGGTAGAGCCATCAAAATGGGCCGGCGGGGCGGGGCGGGGCGGGTGATTAGCTATTTTGTAGTAGGGATGAACAATTAAAACAATTTATCGAACCACAGGGAGGTAGGTACTAGTGCTCAATCGATCTCACGTTTATTGTAATTTTATAGAGACGAAACATCAAAGGGTTGTTCAAACAAGTAATAAATATAACCAAAGCAAGCAAGCAATGATTAGCAAACAAGATAGATGGATGAAAGATGGTTTTCCAAGTTAAGTAAAAGTAATATTAACAACAATCAAGAAGTGAAAATTCTAGGATACATGCATCAAATTCATATGAATCTTGGGCTTAAGACTAAGGGCCAACACTAAGTTCACCTAAGCTTCTTCTCGAGATGAATATGATATGAATCTCAATTAGCTCAATGGATTGGTTCTCACTCAAATAATTCTAACTAGGTACTAAGCTTGAAATGAGAGTCCCTTCATGCAATTAATCAACTGAATGTCCTACCAAAGGGTTCTAAATTTTAAAGGATTTCTCAATCTCTTTATAATTTATAATGCACATGAAGTGTTTGATGAAATGATTTACTCAATTATCCTAAGCATATAATTGATTTCTCAATCTAATCACATATTTAGAACAACTAAACACACAAATCATCATAAACCTCAAGATCTCAAACATCAATGATAGAAAATCCATTTACCCAATCAACATATGAATTTGAATACACAAATCCAAAAATTATCCAATAACTCTCATGTTGCTAATCTCACAAGAGAGATTAGCCTACCATATTCAAAAAGAAATCAACATAGACATTAAGATCCTTACAAAACATGATGAACAATAAGATTTCAATACAAAAGTTGGATGAAAACTCCCTTGGATGCATCCAATTGTGATCTTCTTCTTCCCTTTGCAATTCTCCTCTCTTCCTTACTTCTTTTCCTCAAATGGATTGTAGATTTAATGGTGGGATGATAGTATATGGTATGGATATAGGATGGATGAAGATGATGGTGTGAAATGGGAGAAATGGTGTGTGAGGTGTGTGAAAACAGTAAAACCCTCGCCCAAAACTGATGAAATATTGAAGTATTGGGTATTTATACCCTTTTGGAAGCTTCTAGAAGGTTTCTGATTTTTTTTACAGAAATTTACACAACACGACTCGAGTGCATGCATGATAGGCGTTTTCTCAACACACAATTTGATCCTCAAGTATGAAGGATATCAATCGTAGTTTCGAAGATGACCAAGTTATATATCAAACCCAAGGGACGGATAAATATCAATTTAATTATACTCTAGTAAACTAAGACTATGTTGGAAATTATAATAGTTGAGATTTTGTAATTAAGTAACAAAAGTAAATAAAATATCAAGTAATAATAACAAGAAGAAAAGATAAGTGAGTTGTGATCAAGTAAGATAGTAGGTAGTTCTTTAGGTAATCCAGTTCTACTTATTAATTCATCTTCTATGTGACGGTGTCCGACTCTGCCTTGTGGTTTATGGACGCATCATTAAACCATGCAAATTCACTCTATAGACACAAGTAAATATGCGTATGACACGTGTGAATATCCTCGGAGCAAGATGTATACTTTACCCCCTCTTTCTAGGTACTATCATAATCAATTATTTTTCGTACACTTAGTACTCTAACCTGATTTGATTTCCCTTTATAGGTACTATAAAGTTATACTCTTTATCCTACTTATTAACCCGAATATGATTCAATTAACAAGTATTCATATAAGATAGTTCTAATAAGACTTCGGAATCCCTTCACTTAGAATTATAACATAAAACCTTGCTCAGCAGTGAACGCACTCAACCAATAACCAAGTTATGTATTCAGACTCTACAAAATAATTATTGATGCACAAAACAACCGTGAGTATGGATTAAAAATGCACAATCTTATATAAAATAAACCACAAGTAGTGTTGTATGGAGTTTACACACGAAAGGCAAATTAACTCATGAAACCTTCATAACCCTAGAACTACCGAAGTGGCTCTAGCCCATGATTGATCTAAGAACAATCATGGTTAGTTGGATCGATCTTACTTGAATCTCCAGCGGAACCTCTCTTGCAGCCCCTCCGGATGATGGATGATCACTCTCCTCTCAACTCTACGTCTCCACGTCTTGATGTATTTTGGTCTCTTTCTATACTGCTGCATAAGCCTTCTTTTATACTTGTAATCGCGCCTCCCGGGCCTGGAATGGGCTTTTTAAGTGATCACACGCATTGAGGGTGTAAAAATATGGATATGGTAAGTTCCCGAAGCTCAATTCGACTTCAGCTACAGGTCAAATTGATCACCACAAGTCGAATTGCAAGTTGAATCGGCCTATTATAAGTCCCAGGTGCTCGATTCAACCAACTGCCCTGGTCGAATCGAAGTGACGAGGTCGAATCGGCATCTTCGCCAACTAATTCAACCTTGATTCGACCTGATGCCCAGGTCGAATCGCCCTGTCATGGTCGAATCCACCTTCTGCTCATGTGTGCTGCCAATTCGACCTGAAGGGCTGGTCGAATTGATCTCCTTCAGGTCGAATTGCACTCCTGCTTTGCCCAACAGATGGTTTCGACTTCCTTTCTTTAGTTTTCCACACTTCCACTCTGATTTCCTTCGAAAAACCACTCAAATGGCTCCAACAACACCTGATTCATGATTTCATACAATATATATCATTTACAACCAATTTCATCCTTCAAACACTCCATAATAGCACAAATCCAGGCGCAAGATTCGTGAATTAACACACTTATCAAACCCCCAAACTTACATATTGCTCATCTCGAGGCAACGCAATCAAAACTAGGAGTCGTGTATAATTCACGAAGATCACCAAGTACAACACATATTACACATGCAATTTTACCAATTAAAGACAAGTATTTTCTGCATCATACATATCATTCATGCAAAACATTACTCAATCATATTACCATTCGGAGTACTAAGTCATCAAGCTCACAAGATAAGTGTTTACTCTCTCACTCAAGTGCTAGTTGCACTTAAAAGGTTAATATATACGCTCATACTCAATCCATACTCACGCGTAACCATAAGCTTGGCAAGGGTCTCAAAAATCAACTCACAATCAACTCATGACTAGGATCACAAAGGACTTGTTTTTGGGTTGTAATGTTGGCTCTTTGGAAAGGGTAGGAAAATTTAGATAAAGTGACTCAAACACTAGTAGAGAGTTACCTTGGAGGTTCTTGCTTTCTTCGTTCGGCTACATATTCTCCTCCAATTTCTTCTCTTGCACTTGCAACTTTTGAATTTTCCTTCTCTTCCTTGCATCAACATTATTCTGCTTTTGATAACTCGGGTACCGGTTGTAGGTACTACCCTTTTTAAACAGCAATAGGGTACCAGTTTCAGGCATTACCCTTAAATAAGATTTAACCATACACTTCCTTTACTTATACTCAACCATAATTTATCTTCCTTCTTCTCGCAACACTTATTCACCTCAACTCTCTACTAATGAATAGGGTATTCAACAAAGCTCAAGTGAAGGCAAAATAAGGCTCTTTTATTTGGCTTGCTAAAGAAAAAGCTTTATTAAGGTTCAAACGGGGCTACCAAAGGCATACATAATAAATGGGAAGGTAAATTTGGCTAAGTAGCTTAAGTAATCAAAAATGGCCTAAGATCATATCCTAACAATTTACCAATCGTAAGTCTCACACAAGACTCCAACCCAAGTTCTAGAATATGTTCATATGAATGATTCTCTCAAGAATAAACTATCATGATCAAGCATGATTAAAAGGCTCAAATCCTCACATAGGTAAATAGAATCCTAAGTACTCCTCATAGCACATAATCAAGATCAATTTCACAAGAATTTTACATACTTATCAAATTATACATGCTTCTCATCAATGAAAATTAACACATGAATATATGAATGCACAAAAATCCAAAAACCCATACATCAAAGTCAATCATACAAGTGTCTCTAACAAATCCCAGCTCATGCATCATAATCTATCCTAGAACTCAACATTCATGAGTAACTCCTCAAACGATACAAAACACGGAACAAAACACTACTAAACATTAGGCAAGTTGTAAAAAATCGACACATAAAAACCGATTAAAGTTTAAATATGCCGCAAAAAATCAACTCCCCTAACAAACGTTACAAAGAAAAGATTATACTATCGGTGCTTATTGATGTAAGTACATCATACCCCCCAAACAGAAACCATAGTCGAAACTAAGTTTGCAAAGAGATGTAATTGCCGATAAGTAAAACACTTCAAATATAAAAATTTCTTACTCACACGAATGAAATAAAGCAATAAAATAGGAGGAAAAGCCCCCAACAGGAGCTCTTGTTTAACGTCGGAGAGTCATGACGGTACCAATTCACTATAAGGTATCTTCAAAGATGACACAAGCATCATCCGGTGACTTATAATGCTTCAATCGATGCCCATTCGCCGTGATAATGTCTCTATCTTTGTCCATAAGCTCAAAACTCCCCCCTCCACAGGCTCTATGAATTATGAACAGACCCGTCCATTTTGACTTCAATTTCCCTGCGAAAAGCTTCAAACGAGAGTTAAAAAATAATATCTCATTACCTTGCTTGAACTCCTTGTATGAGATCTTAGAATCATGCCACTTCTTCATCCTTTCCTTGTAAATCTCATAATTCTTGTAAGCACAATTTCTAAACTCATCAAGTTGATTAATGTGAGTCATCCTCAACTCTCTCACATCCTTAAGAGACAAGTTCAAGCTTCTTAAAGGCCAAAAAGCTTTATGTTGGATCTCCACGGGTAGGTGGCACGGCTTTCCATAGACAATTTGGTACGGTGACATGTCCAACACCGTCTTATAAGCGGTACGAAACCCCCACAAAACATCATCGACCTTCATAGCCTAATCCTTCCTATTGGTTCCTACCACTTTTTCCAAGATTTACTTTACTTGACGGTTAGAGACCTCCACTTGCCCATTCGCTTGAAGATGATAGGGTGTAGTAACCCTATGCTTGACACCATAATCCTTAAGCACCTTCTCTAGAAGTTTATTGACAAAGTGAGAACCTCCATCACTCACTAGTGCTCTAGGGACTCCATAGCGGGCAAAGATATGCTTCTTCAAGAAAGATATAACAGTCCTTGAATCATTCAAGCGAGTAGGAATGGCTTCCACCCACTTAGAAACATAATCCATAGCTAAGAGAATGTAGAGAAATCCATTAGACGGGGGAAAGACCCCATAAAATTGATCCCCACACATCGAAGATCTCTACAATAATGCTCGGCTGAAGTGGCATCTCATCTCTCTTACTTATATTCCCCATCCTTTGACATCTATCACATGTCGCCATATAGGTTTCACAATCTTTAAACAAAGTAGGCCAGTAGAGAGCGGATTAAAGTACCTTGGCTACTGTCTTTTGAGCTCCAAAGTGCCCCCCGTTAGGTTGTGCATGACAAAACTCGAGAACACTCTCCATTTCCATCTCGGGCACACACCTACGGATGATAGAATCTATGCATATTTTGTAAATAAACGGATCATACATATAAAAGTCTCAACATCCCTCTTGAATTTAGCAAGTTAATATCGGTTGAGATCTCTCGGAATTTTACCCACAACAATGTAATTGACATAATCCGCGTACCATGGATCCATCCCTTGTGCAGCAACCACACATGCTCGTTCAGCCTCTTCAACGAACACAGCCATAATCTTCTCATCCGGGAACATCTCCTCAATATACTCAAAAGAATTATCATAATGCTCCCTTGTCTCCAACATTGATAAGTGATTAGCCAATACGTTCTTCGTACCTTTCTTATCTCGGATCTCTATGTCAAACTCTTGAAGAAGAAGAATCCATCTTATGATTCTTGGCTTTGTTTCCTTCTTCTCCATCAAGTACCGAATCGCAGAGTGATCCGTGTACACTATAGTCTTCATGCCAACCAAATACTGTCGAAACTTGTTTAATGCATACACCACAGCTAAAAACTCCTTTTCAGTCACGGTGTAGTTCTTTTGTGCTGCATCAAAAGTCTTACTCGCATAATAGATGGCGCAGAACTTCTTCTCCCTCAGCTGCCCAAGCACCACTCTAAGTGCTACATCACTTGCATCACACATAAGTACAAACGGTTGAGTCCAATCTGGTGTGATCAAGATAGGTGCAGTAATAAGCGCCTCTTTCAAAACCTGAAAAGTTGTTAGACATTCATCATCAAAAACAAAAGGAACATCCTTTTCAAGTAAATGAGACAAGGGCTTGGAGTATTTTGAGAAGTCTTTGATAAATCTTTGATAAAAACCAGCGTGTCCAAGAAAGGACCGCACTTCTCTTTCATTGGTCGGTGGTGGAAGCTTCTCAATTGCCACCACTTTAGCTCTATCCACCTGTAATCCCATGGCAGAAACAGATACCCAAGAACAATCACATCTCTCACCATGAAGTGGTACTTCTCCCAATTTAAGACAAGATTAGTTTCTTGACATCTCTTCAACAAAGTAGCAAGGTTAGATAAACAAATATCAAAAGAGGAACCAAATATAAAAAAATCATCCATAAACACCTCCATGATCTTCTCTATCAACCCATCAAAAATTGTCATCATGCAGCGCTGAAAGGTAGCAGACGCATTACACAATCCAAATGGCATCTTTCTAAAAGGAAAGGTCCTGTAAGGGCAAGTAAAAGTAGTCTTTTATCCTCGTGCGCAATCATGATTTGATTATATCCCGAGTACCCATCCAAGAAATAATAGAACTCATACCCTGCGAGACGATCAAGTATTTGATCCATGAAAGGAAGAGGAAAGTGGTCTTTTCATGTATTTTCATTCAGTTTCCTGTAATCAGTACACACATGCCATCCCGTTGGAATCCTAGTGGCTATTTTCTCGCCATCCTCGGCTTTCATAATAGTCATGCCCCCCTTCTTAGCTACAATATGCAATGGACTCACATGGGGACTATCACTAATCGGATAAATAATTCCAGCATCCAACCACGCTAGGATTGCTTTCTAATCACTTCTTAAATCGCGGGATTCACCGTCCGCTGATTTTGGATACTACTCTTGGCCTCATCTAACAACCTTATTATATGCATGCAATATGAAGGATTAATACTTTTTAAATCATCAAGAGACCACCCAATCGCAGACTTGTACTTCCTAAGAACATCTAACAACTCCACAAGTTGATCATCATCAAGGGAATAAGATACTATTACTGGATATTTTTCATTGTCACCAAGAAAGGCATACTTCAAGTGTTCCAGTAACGGTTTCAGCTCCTCTTTCTTTTCTTCCATCGGAGTGCTCTCTCTATCCAACGACAAGTACTTTCTAGTCCACTTCACTTCTTCAACCTTAGACTTCTCTAATTCATACCTGTCATTACCCAAAGCAAGTAAGTTTTCAAGATATTCAATACATACCTCATTGGAGAGATCATCAAACTTCGTAGTGGGATAAGTAAGAGACTCCATCAAGCATGTCTCAAGAGGGTCCTTAGTCAGGATCAAAGACATATAGGACCTCTTTCTTATCCATCTGCAACCTAAGCTCCCCCTTTTGAACATCAATCATGGCCCCAACAGTAGCAAGGAAAGGTCTCCCCAAGATAAGAGGGATGTTATCCTTGTCATTTCCATCTCAAGTACAAGAAAATCCACAGGAAAGACTAGTTTCTCCACTTTGACAAGAACGTCTTCAATGATACCTTTCAGAAACGTCATCGACCTATCCGCCAATTATAGAGCAACTGTTGTAGGTGACAACTCTCCCAAAACAAGCCTTTAAAAGATAGACAATAGCATCAAAATGATGCTTGTCCCAAAATCACATAAGGCTCGTCGTGTCGACCCTTTTCCAATCTTACACAAGATAGTGAAGCTTCCCAGATCCTTCATCTTCTGTGGTAGCTTCCTTTGGATAATTGAGCTGCAATTTTCAGACAAGTTCACCGCCTCAACTCCGTTCAAGCTTCTCTTTTTCAATAGTATATCCTTAAGGAATCGGGCATAATACGACATCTCCAATATCACCTCAGAAAAAGGAATACTCAAGCTTATCTTATTTATGATTTCAGAAAACTTCTTGAACTTCTCTTCCAATCCCTTCTTAACCAGCTTATAAGGAAACGACAGAGGTATCTTTGTTTTGGGAATATCCCATTCATCACGCTCAACCTTCTCCGCTTTATCCTTTTTAGCTCTCAACCTCTTGACTCTTTCCCACTTCTTCTCTGCTATGATCTCAGTATTTTGCTCATTCGGAACCAATGGAGTAATGTTCACATCACGAGAAATGTTCGATGAAGAAACAGGTGTGGAACGGGACAATTCGACCTCGATTTGACCAGGTGCTCTGGTCGAATTGGGCGCATAGTGGTCGAATTGCGCACCTGGAACACGATTCTTTCCTTGTATCTTCGATTCGACCTAAAGGTCTGGTCGAGTTGAAGTCTTCCTGGTCGAATTGGCTCACTGTAAAAATTCTACCCTCCAATTCGACCTCAATTCGACCTGAAGGTCTGGTCGAATTGAACGGCTGCTGGTCAAATCGGGCTTCTGATAAAACAGAGTGCTCCGGAAGGGTGGATTCGACCTCAATTCGACCTAGTCCCCTGGTCGAATTGAATGGGTTTTGATCAAATCGAGGCTCTGTTGCTTCCAAATCACATCCAGGTGTCCAATTCGACCTTCCCTATTGAATTTGACCTGAAGTGTTGGTCGAATTGAGCTCTTGACATGTTCAATTTCGATTTTGACCTCATAGGTCCCTCGTACTGTGTTCCAGACCTCAATGTGATGGCGTTGCAGGACTTTGGATTCTCAATACTTTATGACGGGAGCTTCCCTTTCTCAATAGTTTGAGTGAGCTTGTTAACACTTTCTGCCATCTCCCCCATCAACAATGTAAGGTCCTTCACTTGTGTAGTCAAATTCTTATGGCTTGCATCAATCTTCTTCTCTAACTTGGCCTCAAGATGATCCACTCTAGCATCATTCCTAGCCATGTACCTGTTCACAGTATCTTCAAAATCTGGCTTTCCTTCTTCCACTTTCTCACCCGGATCAACACCCAATGTTAGGTGCTTTTGTTGGGACTCAAGTAGCTTGTTGATACTCGACAAGCTAGAGACGATCTCATCTTCTCTACTTGTTTTCATCATAGCATGTTCAACCTTAGCCACTTTTCCAAGGACATAAGTGCCTCTCACTCTATCAGTTAACCAATCTCTAGAGTTCATCGAAATATCTTCAAAAAGTTTCTCGGCCTCTACGGATGACTTAGTAAGAAATACTCCATTAGAAGAAGCATCCAATAACACACGAGAATCATAGTCCAATTCATTGTAGAATATGCTAATATATTGAGCTTTAGATAGCCCATGTTGTGAACACTTACGAAGCATGTCCTTGAATCTGTCCCAAGCTTCATGAAACTTCTCTCCACCACCGATAGCAAATTGGTTAATGTCTTGCTTCATCTTGAACACCTTCGAAGGTGGCATGTATCTTTCCAAGAACTTTAACTTCAATTGCTCCTAAGTAGTGCATTCAGCTGCGTTAACAGTGTCGTACCAATCTCTCACCTTTTCAGTAAGCGAGAATTTAAATAAGAGGATCTTCCTAGTATCTTCATGTTCTCCTGCGTCTTTTTGAGTACTTGCATAGCCTAAGAACTTGTTTAGATGCTATTGTGGATCCTCGAAAGTCCCTCCTGAAAAGGAGTTCCTTTCTATCATGCTAATAAGAGTGGGATGAAGATCGAAGTCCGCATTAATCCCCTTGCTCCTAGAAGCCCAAAGTGTCCAGTCCCGTTATTCTTGAAGACTTCACGGATGGCCAGATTGTCTGGATTCACTGCCATGTCGACTTTTTCTACTGCTGCGTTTCGATCAACTACAGTTTTAGTTGCTTCCAGGTTCGGTTCGTCCACTTCAACTCCAAAATTCAGAGCTGTAGTAGGTTCTTCTTTCTTATTCTTACTCTTCATCTTCTTTTTCTTCCTCGATGATGCTCCGATCTCAAGATTATATGGTTCTAATTCACCTTTCTTTGACCTTGTGAGCATACACCTGAAAAGATTAAGAGTTAGACAGTAAAACAAGAATTAAAATAGTCCTAATAAAACTAGAAATAATAAAAAGATATTTTATGCCGTCCCCGGAAACGGCGCCAGAAACTTGATAGGCATTTTCTCAACACACAATTTGATCCTCAAGTATGAAGGATATCAATCGTAATTTCGAAGGTGACCAAGTTATATATCGAACCCAAGGGACGGATAAATATCAATTTAATTATACTCTAGTAAACTAAGACTATGTTGGAAATTATAATGGTTGTGATTTATAATTAAGTAACAAAAGTAATTAAAATATCAAGTAACAATAACAAGAAGAAAAGATAAGTGAGTTGTGATCAAGTAAGATAGTAGGTAGTTCTTCAGGTAATCCAGTTTCACTTATTAATTCATCTTCCATGTGACGGTGTCCGACTCTGCCTTGTGGTTTATGGATGCATCACTAAACCATGCAAATTCACTCTATAGACACAAGTAAATATACGTATGACACGTGTGAATATCCTCGGAGCAAGATGTATACTTTACCTCCTCCTTTCTAGGTACTATCATAATCAATTATTTCCCGTGCACTTAGTACTCTAACCCGATTTGATCTCCCTTTATAGGTACTATAAAGTTATACTATGTATCCTACTTATTAACCCTAATATGATTCAATTAACAAGTATTCTTATAAGATAGTTCTAATAAGACTTTGGATCCCTTCACGTAGAATTATAACATAAAACCCAGTTCAGCAGTGAACACACTCAACCAATAACCAAGTTATGTATTCAGACTCTACACAACAATTATTGATGCACAAAACAACCGTGAGTATGGATTAAAATGCACAATCTTATATAAAATAAACCACAAGTAGTGTTGTACAGAGTTTACACACGAAAGACAAATTAACTCATGAAACCTTCATAACCCTAGAACTACCGAAGTGGCTCTAGCCCATGATTGATCTAAGAACAATCATAGTTAGTTGGACCGATATACTTGAATCTCCAGCGGAACCTCTCTTGCAGCCCCTCCAGATGATGGATGGTCGCTCTTCTCTCAACTCTACGTCTCCACGTCTTGACGTATGTTGGTCTCTTTTTATACTGCTGCATAAGCCTTCTTTTATACTTATAATCGCGCCTCTCGGACCTGGAATGGGCTTTTTAAGTGATCACACGCATTGAGAGTGTAAAAATACGGATACGGTAAGTTCCTGAAGCTCAATTCGACTTCAGCTACAGGTCGAATTGACCACCACAAGTTGAATCGGCCTACTGTAAGTCTCAGGTGCTCGATTCGACCAACTGCCTTAGTCGAATTGAAGTGACGAGATCGAATCGGCATCTTCGCCAACCAATTCGACCTTGATTCGACCTGATGCCCAGGTCAAATCGCCCCTATCGTGGTCGAATCCACCTTCTGCTCATGTGTGCTGCCAATTCGACCTGAAGGGCTGGTCAAATTGATCTCCTTCAGGTCGAATTACATTCCTGCTTTGCCCAATGGATGGCTTCGACTTCCTTTCTTCAGTTTTCAACACTTCCACTCCGATTTTCTTTGAAAAACCTCTCAAATGGGTCCAACAACACCTGATTCGTGACTTCATACAATATATATCAGTTTATAATCGATTTCATCCTTCAAACACTCCATAATAGCATAAATCCAGGTGCAAGATTCATGAATTAACACACTTATGAATACACATGGCTCGAGTCATGTCATGTCTTCTCGATATTTCTCGGCAACAGACGGAGCTCGAGTCGAGTTGGTAACTTGACTCGTGTCTTGATTCTGGGCACGGCTCGAGTTGCGGCACATGGGCGCTGGGTGCCCATGTAGGATTTTCTGATGTCGTTGCACGGCTATCTCTTACAGGCCCGTGCGCGGCACATGACTCATGCTGCGCCAGCTCGACTTGAGGTACATCACTCGAGTCGTGCTTGGTCGTGCACTATTTTCTTCTTCGTCTCCTTTCTCCGTGTTTGCTCCATTTTTACTTGTTTTACATACGTTTAAGCTCATTCTCACATATTTCCATAAAAACATAAAACACAATCAAATAACACATTAATAAGGATAAAATACTTTGAAAATGGATATAAAAAGACACTAAAATCTAGGTGAAAATATCACTCATCACACCCCCAAACTTAAAGTGTTGTTCGTCCCCGAACAACGAAAATGATAAACCAAGAGGAGTGATTTTCACCTAGTAAAAGACTAAATGAACACAAGTAATAACACATCAATAGCAATAAGAATTACAAACTATGCTAAGACATCCTACATCAATAAAATCATAACATGCAAATATTAACAAGTTCAACCAAAAGAGAATAAAAGTGTAATATAATCCCTTTTAGTCCAAGTCTCTCATAGGTTATAAATGTCACTCAACACTCTTTAAAGTTGGTAAAACAACACTCATCAATCGATTGGCTCGACTCGCTATAAGCTTGCTCGCGGACTACATTCACAAACCACCAAAGTGTTAATTAATGATCAAAAATGTCTTTCATCAAGGATGTAATGATAGGCTCTTTGGTAAGGTAGGAAAAAAATGGATAATAGTGACTAATAATGTGTAAGTAATCGAAGAGGTAGCTACTTTCTTCCATTCCTTAACATTTTCTTTCTTCCTTTCTTTCCTTAATTGATCACAAGCACTATCATCAAATTTCCTTAAATTGAGCTTCTTTCAATGCATGTCTCCTTTCTTTGATTTTTATGAGTTCCTTGAGCATTTTGTTACTTTGCTCATTTTCTTGTTACGAGGTTGCATATTCATTTTTTTGCTTATGCTCTTTTCATCCTTTCTTCTTTTTTTTTTTACTATTTCCTTTTCTTCTTTTTCTTCCATATCAAACCTTCCTAGCTACCATCTCCTCAATCACTCATACAAAGACAGTGAATATGTAAGGCTCACGTGGGTAATTAAGGTTTGTAATGTGCTTATATTATAATAAATAGGCTTGAAGGCTCAAAGTGGTTGACTAGGGATGATGTTCATGGTAGGAAAATATATGGCAATGACTATAATAACAAGGATGGTCTTAGATCATTTCACTAATCTTCACTAATCGGGCTCGTTCCTATAGTCCTTGAGCAAGTTCTAGCTTATCAAACACAATCAATCCACTCATGAAAAATGCCATGTATGCACGTTTGAGGTTCAAATTCTCACAAGCTTATGCATTGGACCTTAGGAACTTATTACACCAAATTCATCTCGAAATTGAACAAATTAAGTAAAACATGTCACAATTCGAAAGTGTAGAGATTCTTACTTATAACTTGCCATCACTTACTACCACAACATGTCATCACTCACATTCAAAAATGACTAACAACATCCCAAAACAAACCACTAAATCAACCCTAAACAAGAATAAGAAAACATACAAAACACAAAATAAGGACTCAACAAACAAGAAACAAAACAAAAGCACATAACATGCAAAAATAAGCAAA
Organism: Pogostemon cablin; assembly: GCA_023678885.1. Classification (NCBI taxonomy): domain Eukaryota; kingdom Viridiplantae; phylum Streptophyta; class Magnoliopsida; order Lamiales; family Lamiaceae; genus Pogostemon; species Pogostemon cablin. The sequence goes on along the minus strand of CM042961.1, from coordinate 25,115,303 downwards.
ACCATCCATCATAGACAAAGAAGCACACATTCATATCATCCATAATCAATTATGCTTACAAGCATCCCAAACTTGATTGAAAAGGAAATCCTAAATTACGAAAGTAAACCTCCCATAAACATAACACATGAAGCAACATGCTAATCACATCAAACCAAATCAACATCAAAACATGTCAAGCTAATAGAAGTGGTAAAGTATTGAGTGAACTCCCTTAATAGGCATTTGGTAGTGGAAATGGTTGGCACTAGCTTTCGGAATGAATACACCACGAATTTCGACTTGATCTCCAGGCTCAATTCGTGCTTCCACTATGCTTCATTCATGCTCAACAACTCATCAAAAACATTAGCTCAACGATTTCATTAAAAATATGGATTATCATGCACTTCAATCACCACCAAACGGACCAAAATCAAATCAAAACTCATGAGAAAAATTTTAAAATTGGGTCAATTTTACAAGAATCACACTCAAGTGGTGAGTCACACTATACACTCTCCCCCAAACTTAAATCGAAACAAGTTGAGACTAAGTTTGCCAAAAGTGGTGGGACTTACCCTTGTAGTTTCCATCAATGATCTTTTTGTGGAGAAGAATATGCATTCAATGACTTGAGCAATGTCCACCACACACTAGCCCCCCAAACTTAACTCGAGACAAGAGTCGAGAATTAAGTTTGCAACAAGTGATGCGACATGCCTATTCGACTCCATGAAACACTTCTCTTTTCTTCACTATGCCTTTTCTCACAAGCACAATCCACCTACAAGACCAAACAACAAAACAAGCATCAAAAGATAAAAAGAATGGGTTGCCTCTCATTTAGCTCTAAGTTTAACGTCTTCAAGCCGAACGGAATTTTACGATCATTGGACCAAATATTGGTCCATCACACTCTCTCCGCGCATTCTCACTTTGAACATTTGTTTTGCCTTATTCTTGTCCACTAGCTCAACTTCACCGTTCTTGCTTACATGCATCAAGTCATCATCAAGAAGTGATTCTAGTGGACTTTCTCTTTCTCCTTTGTCAAGCTTCCAATCAAGTTCCGATGCTTTCATTCTATTAACATCATAAGAAGAGAAGTTAGAATTTGACATTTTCATATAATCATGAAGAAATGAATTTAAATTGTCAAAGAGAATAGAGTCTTGATCCATAAGATCATCCGGAGGCTTCAAATGAGACTTGACTCCTTTTTCCTTATTGCACAAGAATGTAACACTCTCTCCTTTTGAGCTAAAAAACAACTCTTCTCTTCCAACATCAATTTTCACTCTTCTGGTAGCTTGAAATGGTCTTCCCAAAATAAGTAGAACTTTAGGGTCTGCCTTCACTTCCAACACCATGAAGTCGACCGGAAAAGGTAGCCTCTTCACTTTTACCTTCACGTCTTCAACGATTCCTGATGGCTTTACAACCTCACCATTTACAACTTCAAGATGGATAGTTATAGGCTTAAGCTCTCCAAGATCAAGATCTTTGAACATGGCATGAGACATCACGTTGGCGCTTGCCCCCAAGTCACACAATGCATCAAGGGTACCCTTCCCTTCAAAATCACAAGGAATTATGAACTTCCCCCGATCACCAACTTTTGTAGGTCCCCCTTTTTGCATTGATCCACTTGCTTCGGGTTGCTCTTCTTTCCTTTTTTCCTCATACTTTTTCTTGAGACATTTGACATGCTCCTCAAACTCTTTTTTATTCTCCTCTTTAACAAACATTTGTGCATAGAGAATAGGGAATGGAGTGATCGGAATAACCCAATAATCACGCTTGTACTCCTCTTCTTTGACCTTCTCCTCCACTTTTTTTCCTCTTGCACCATCTTCCACTTGGGTATCCATTTAGGTCTCTTCTCTTCTTTCTTACTTACTTCTTCCATCTCTTCAACAACCTTGCTTTCCACCAATCCTTCTTCAATCTTTCGTTCCTCTTTCATATCAACCAACAAACATTGAGCCTTCGGATTAATCTCGGTTGTGGCCAGAAACTTTTCTTTTTGTTGAGCACTCAAAGAACTTGTAATTTGTCCCACATTATACTACAAAGCTTTGAGCCTCCTTTCATTTGCTTCTTCTGCCTTTTTCAAAGCTTCACCTCGAGCTTTGTTTGATGCTATCAATTGTTCAGGTAGCTCATCTATAGATGCCTTCCCTTCGCTGTTTGGTGCCTTGGCCCCTGGTTGATATCCAGAAGGATACGCAACCGCATTGCTCTTATTAGAGTAGGAGAAGTTACCTTGCTTTTGTTGTTGTGGGTAAGAGCTTCCACTCGCTTGACTATTAAAGCCTCCTTGCCTTGGTGGAAAATTATCTTGGAAATTATTTTGGTAATTCCCTTGATAACCCCTTCCTTGCATGTAGAGCACATCTTCTATTTTTTGCTTCGACATAGCCCATTGTTCTCTATTCAAAACATTCGGAGGAAGCACACCTTGCTCACTTTGTAGCCCTTCAACCATGTTAGCTCCTTGATTCACACCTTGGTTCAAACTCATTTGCCTCAACATTTATGTTGCTATCGCTTCAATACTTGGCATTTGTGGCACACTTGGCTCAACATTCAAACTCTTCACACTAGACTGTTGCCCTTGATCAAAATTCTCAAAACCATAGCATCCACTTACCCTCTCCGATGGCCATTGATAAACATTCGTAGCAATCTCTTCAAATATTTTTATGGCCCTTTCCGGAATTACACCAAGTACGGATCCACCCGCCGAAGCATCAACAAGTACTCTTTGACCATTCACCAAACCTTGATAGAAAAATCTAACTTGTTGATTCTCCAGGAAACCATGTTGTGGACACTTGCGAAGCATATCCTTAAACCGTTCCCACACTTCATAAAAGCTCTCTTGAGGTATTTGCTTGAATTGAGTGATCAAGATCTTAATTTGAAGCGTCTTAGAAGGTGGAAAATACTTGTTCAAAAATATTTGTGCAAGCTCATCCCATGTGTTGCACGTACCCGGAGTAATAGTGGAGAGCCATATTCGAGCTCTATCCCTCAAAGAAAATGGAAAGAACCTCATCCGGATACAATCCTCACTTACCCCATTCATCTTCACGGTGTTTGCAATCTCAATGAATTGAGCTAGATGAGCATTAGGATCTTTATTTGGGGTTCCACTAAATTGTTGCTCTCTCACCATAGAAACCAAGTCTGCTTTAAATTCAGAGTTGTTGGCATTGATTGGTGGTCCCATCATTTGTGGCATTGCCCTTGGCATAAAAAAATCTCGGATCATCCTTTGATCATTGCGCATTCCATGTTGCACCAGAGGTGGTGGTGGCATATACGCTTGTTGTGGAGGAGCATAAGCTTGTGGAATGCCTTGTTGCCTTAGAACTTGTTGCACCATTTGTTGAAGCAAAGCTTGATTGTTTCTAGCTCCAAAATTTTGTTGAGCTTGTTGAGGAGGATTAGCATTGACTTGAGGTGCGTTGTCTTACACATTCACATTTTGTCTTCCTTTCCCATCATGCTCTATCTCCACACGATTATCTTCTTGAAAATTCTCCATTAACTCACTATTTGTTGATTTTTTATCCTTTCTTCTCCTTCTCAACGTATGCTCAATCTCCCAATCAATAGGTTCTATTTGTTTCCCTTTGGATCTTGTTTACATACACCTTCAAAGTAAAAGAAGTTAGAACAAGGTTTTCAAAAGCAAATACAAGTAAACAAATAAAATAAAAAATTATCTCTAGTAAAATTACTCAAAACGATCCTTCTTCAAGCTACTAGCAATCGTTGCCTCCCCGGCAACAGTGCCATTTGATTAGCCATTTTGTAGTAGGAATGACCAATTAAAACAATTTATCGAACCACAGGAAAGTAGGTACTAGTGCTTAAGCGATCTCACGTTTATTGTAATTTTATAGAGATGAAACATCAATGGATTGTTCAAACAAGTAATAAAAATAACCAAAGCAAGCAAGCAATGATTAGCAAACAAGATAGATGGATGAAAGGTGATTTTCCAAGTTAAGTAAAAGTGAGATTAACAACAATAAAGAAGTGAAAATTCTAGGATATATGCATCAAATTCATATGAATCTTAGGCTTAAGACTAAGGGCCAACACTAAGTTCACCTAAGCTCCCTCTCGAGATGAATAGGATATGAATCTCAATTAGCTCAATGGATTGGTTCTCACTCAAACAATTCCAACTATGTACTAAGCTTGAAATGAGAGTCCCTTCATGCAATTAATCAACCGAATGTCCTACTAAAGGGTTCTAAATTTTAAAGGATTTCTCAATCTCTTTACAATTTATAATGCACATGAAGTGTTTGATGAAATGATTCACTCAATTATCCTAAGCATATAATTGATTTCTCAATCTAATCATATATTTAGAATAACTAAACACACAAATCATCATAAACCTCAAGATCTCAAACATCAATGATAGAAAATCCATTTACCCAATCAACATATGAATTTAAATACACAAATCCAAAAATTATCAAACAACTCTCATGTTGCTAATCTCACAAGGGAGATTAGCCTACCATATTCAAAAGGAAATCATCATAGACATTAAAAACCTTACAAAACATGATGAACAATAAGATTTCAATACAAAAGTTGGATGAAAACTCCCTTGGATTCCTCCAATGATGATCTTCTTCTTCCTTTTGCAATTCTCCTCTCTTCCTTGCTTCTTTTCCTCAAATGGATTGTAGATTTGATGGTGGGGTGATAAGGGTTTTGAGTTTGAAATTAACAACTAAAGCAAGTAGCAAGTAAATAAAATAGCAAATAAGAGAAATGACAAGTAATATGATTAATGAGAAGAGAGAATAGGTGCTAAAGTTCAAGTATGGAAAAACATGGGATTAGAAACATCCAAGCACATTCAATTCATATTATCATGCAAAGGGAATTTAACTCAATGGATGTAGATTAAGGGTGATCACGATTGTATCCTAAGCTCCCTTTCGGGTTACAAAGGTTATTGATCTACTTGAGACTCCCAAAAGCACTTAAGATCAAAGTCCAACATTAACCTCTTCCATCTAGGTACTAATTAATTCCCAATTTTCCCTTCAAATGTATTAAATAGGATTAACTCTCCCTTTTTGTGTACTAAAGCTAACGAATGGATTGGTTCCCCTCATCGAATTCAAATATCATTTCGGTCAAACCCAAACTCGATGTCTATTCATGCCTTTCTAATACTTAAGAGGGTCTTTTCCGTCTCACTCCAAGCAATATACACATGAACATTATAATAGCACTTAATTATCATAAATCATCCATTGATCAACAATCCATTAAACCAATAATCATTCATGAATAACAAACTATGCCATCACAACATCAAAACAATTAAAGCCCATGAATAGAAATCAACATCTATTAAGTCAAAAACCAATTTAATCCACATAATAATATAAACCTAATGTGCTCTTCATATTCCTAATCCCACTAGAGGGATTGGCCTAACATGATAATGGTAACAAAATACTTGAATGATCCATTACACATACCCATAGTTTCAAATCTAAAAGAAATACAAAATGAATAAGGTCTTCCCTATCAATTTCTTGAAGAGAATATTTTATTCTTCTTGATCTCCACCTCTAGCGCTTGAATTCTTGAGGTCTTTAATACCCAAATGAAAGGGATGAGAATGGATGAAGATGGATGAAGATGATAGTGTGAAATGGAAGAAATGGTGTGTGATCTAGGTGTAGGAATGAAACCCTTGTGTGGAATATCCAATCTCTCTTCAAATATTGAACTTGAGGCTATTTATAACCTCTCCAAGTTGGGCCACAAATTTAACATTAGTTGGGCTTTTTACACATACTTACACACATTGACAAGTGAAAATCTAGATTTTGGCCCAAAAATGACCTTACTCAACTTGTCTGTCTTACTCGAGTTAGCAGCTCGAGTCGAGTTGCATGTAATGCAACTCGAGCTATCCCAGCTCGACTCGTGTCGCAAACTCAAGTTCTCGCCTATTCGGCCGTGTTGTGAGGCTCTGAAACTGATTTGACTCCAGAAACCTTACTCGACTCGAGTTGCCAAGTCGTGTTGCAACTTGCAACTCGAGTAAGCAGACTGTATGATTTTTTAATTTTGCCCCTGCTCCGCACGACTTGCTGCTCGACTTGGAGAGACACAGCTCGACTCGAGCTGCAAGTCGAGTTGGCTCTCCCAAGTCGAGTTAAGCTACTGGACAATTTTGGACAACTTTCGAGCCCCAACTCGACTTGAGTTGGCAACTCGAGTTGCACCTTACAACTCGAGTTGGGTCCCGTCAGCTTGTTTCTTGCTCGTTTCAGCTCTTGACTCCATTTTTGACATGTTTTTAATTTGTTTAGGCTCATTCACACACATTTCTATGAAAACACGTAACACAACCAAAATATACATAAAATATGGATAAAATAATATGAAAAGACATACTAAAAGACACTAAAATCTAAGTGAAAATAGCGACGATCAACCCCCCAAACTTAAAGTGTTGCTCGTCCCCGAGCAACAGAAATGACAACACTAGAGGAGTGATTTTCACCTAGGAAAAGACTAAACGAACATAAGTAATAACACATCGTTAGTAATAATAACTACAAACTATGCTAAGTCATCCTACAATATTAAAATTATAACAAAAGAATTAACAAGTTTAATCAAAAGAAAATAAAGTGTAATATAATCCCTTTTTGGTCCAAGCCTCACACAGGTCGCCAATTTCACTCAACACTCTATGAAGTAGGGTTAAGCAACACTCATCAACCGATTGGCTTGACTCGCTATAAGCTTGCTCGCGGACTACATTCAAAAACCACCAAAGTTTCAATTAATGATCAAAAAGGTCTTTAATTAAGGATGTAATGATAGGCTCTTTGGTAGGGTAGGAAGTATATGGATAAGAGTGACTAATCATGCATAAGTAATCGAAGAGATGGTCAATTTCCTCAACTTCTTCACTTTCCTTTCTTCCTTTCTTATCTTTACAAATTTCAAGCACTATTCATTAACTTTCCTTGGATTGAGCTTCTTTTGATGCATGCTTCCTTTCTTTGAATTTTGTTTACTTGAGATTTTGATGTTGCTTTGCTCCTTCTCTTGCTTTGAGGTTGCATGTGCATTCTTATTTTTGCTCTTTTTATCCTTTTTCTTGCTTGTTTACAATGTCCTTTTCTTCTTTTGCAAATCAATCAATTCTTTCTAGCTATCATCTCCTCAATCACTTACACAAAGGGTATATATAAGCTTAAGTGGGTAATTAAGGCTTGTAATGTGCTAAATTCACAAGAAATAGGCTTATAGGCTCAAAGTGGTTGACTAGAGATGATGTTCAAGGTAGGGAAATATATGGTAATAACTTCAAATAACAAGGATGGCCTTAGATCATGTCATTAACCTCCACTATTTAGGCTCGTTCCTATAGTCCTTGAGCAAGTTCTAGCTTATTAAAAACAACATCCACTCATGAAGAAATATCATGTATGCACGATTGAGGCTCAAACTCTCACAAGCTTATGCATTGAACCTTAAGGAACTTATTACACAATATTCATCTCAAAATTGAACAAGTTAAGTAAAACATGTCACAATTTGAAAGTGTAGAGATTCTTAATCATAAATTGTCATCACTTATCACAACATGTCATCACTCCTATTCAAAAACGGCTCACAACATCCCCAAAACAAACCACAAAACATCCCAAGACAAAATTAAAGATACATACAAAACATAAAAATAAGGACTCAACAAACAAGACACAACAAAAATACATAACATTCAAAAATACAAATTACATCCATCCATAAGAAAATTAAGCACACATTCATATCATCCACAATCAATTAAGCTCACAATCATCCCCATCTTTGATTGAAAATTGAAATACTAAATTACGAAAGTAAATCTTCCACAAACATAACAAATGAAGTAGCATGCTAATCACAACAATCCAAATCAAAATCACTTCATGTCAAGCAATTAAAAGTTATAAGGTGTAGAGTACTCCCTCAATAGGCATTTGGTAGTGGAAAGCGTTCGCTCCGAGCTCCATTCATGTTTCTAATACCCTTCATTCATACTCAAACACTCATAAACACCATTAGCTCAACAATGTCATTAAAAATTATGGACTATCATGCACTTCAACACAACCAATCGGACCAAAATCTTATCCAAACTCATGAGAAAATTTTTTAAAATTGACCCAATTTTACAAGAATCATAATTCAAGTGGTGAGTTACACCACACACTCTCCTCCCAAAATTAACTCGAGACAAGAGTTGAGAATTAAGTTTGCAAAAAGTGGTGGGACTTACCCTTGTAGTTTCCATCAATGATCTTCTTGTAGAGAAGCATATGCATCCAAACGAATCAAGTTATCTCTACCACGCACTAGCCCCCCCAAACTTAACTCGAGACAAGAGTCGATAATTAAGTTTGCAACAAGTAGTGTGATATCCATACTCGAATCCATGAAGCACTTCTCTTTTCTTCAATGTGCATTTTTTCTCTATGAGCACAATCCATCTACAAGCCAAAAATTGCAAAACAACATCAAATCCACAATCTTTATTGAAAACACTAAATAAAACAATAAAGATAATAATGAGTTGCCTCCCATTAAGCGCTGAGTTTAACGTCTTCAAGCTAGACGGAGTGCGAGATTATCTTTCAAACAAAGTATCCACAAAGAGGGTCTCCCTTTGTGATGGATACAATTAGTGCTTCACTCGATGACCATTAACTAAGAACTCTCCCCCATTCTCATCCATAACTTTTAGAGCTCCCCCATCAAGAACTTACTTCACCACATAAGGCCCTCTCCATTTGGACTTCAACTTGCCTGGGTAAAGTCTTAGTCGAGAATTGAATACCAACACTTTTTCACCTTTTTCAAAACTTTTCTTCCTCAAACGAGTATCATGCCACCTCTTGGTTTTCTCCCTAAAAATCCTTGATTTTTCATAAGCATTTTCTCTAAATTCCTCAAGCTTATTCAATTGCAAGAATCTTACCTTCTTCGAAGCTTTCATGTCAAAATTCAACTTCTAAATGACCCAATAAGCTTATGCTCTAGCTCCACGGGAAGATGGCAAGATTTGCCATAGATAATTTAAAACGGAGACATGCCAAGAATAGTCTTGAATGCGGTTCAAAAGGCCCACAATGCATCATCAAGTTTATTAGACCAATCTTTCCTACTTACACTCATTGTTTTCTCCAAGACTTGCTTGATTTGTCAGTTAGAAATTTCAGCTTGACCATTCGTTTGAGGGTGATATGGAGTAGACACTTAATGCTTCACTCCATAAGTCTTCAGAATGTTCTCCATGAGCTTATTTATAAAGTGACTGCCCCCATCACTTACCAATATTCTAGGAACTCCAAACCTCGTAAAGATGTGTTTTTTTAGAAATTCCATGACCACTCTAGTATTATTTGTTCTTGAAGGTATAGCCTCAACCCACTTCGAGACATAGTCGACCGCCAATAAGATGTATAAAAATTCATTAGATTGAGGAAACGGTCCCTTGAAATCGATACCCCACACATCGAATATCTCCATTTCTTGAAAGCTCTTAAGGGGAATCTCATCCCACTTGGAGATTCCCCCCATCCTTTGACACCGATCACAACCCTTTACAAATTTCTTACAACTCTTGAACAAGGATGGCCAATACAACCCCGATTGTAAGACTTTTGCAGCGATCTTTTAAGATCCAAAATGGCCTCCACTAGGTGAAGAGTGGCAAAACTCCAACACACTACTCCATTCTTCCTCGGGCACACGTCTTCTTACAAGAGAATCATTACACATCTTGTACAAGAAAGGATAATCCCACAAGTAGCTTTTAACATCATGAAAGAACTTCTTGGATTGATACGTATTAAGCTCATAAGGCTTCCTTCCACTAGCCAAGTAATTTACATAGTTCGCATACCATGGGCTTCCTTTTTGCTCACTAAAACCTCAATTTGATAGCAATCACACCTCAAGATTTCTTCATCAGGGAAAACCTCCTTGATTAACTCATAAGTGCTTTCGCAATGCTCTCTCGACTCTAGCCTTGAAAGATGATCGGCTACCATATTCTACGTGCCCTTCTTATCTCTTATTACAATGTCAAATTCTTGAAGAAGTAATACCCATCTTATCACCCTTGGCTTTGCATCATTCTTCGCCATAAGATACTTGATGGCGGAATGATCGGTGTATACAATAGTCTTCATTCCCACCAATAGGAACGAAACTTATCAAATGCGTATTCTACCACCAAGAACTCTTTTTCGGTAGTAGTGTAGTTCCATTGAGCCGCATCAAATGTCTTGCTTGCATAGTAAATGACCCAGAATATTTTCTCTCTTAATTGCCCCAAAACTACTCCAAGAGCTACATCACTTGCATCACACATCAATACAAATGGCTCCTTCCAATCGGGGGTGATCAAGATGGGCGGTTGATGAGAGTGGAAATTAGCGTGTTTGAGTGTCCAATTTAACACCTTTTGATGGAAATTCTTGTTATATATTAGCACAAGTGTCTTATATTCATTGTATGTGAGAAAAAGGTACACTTGAGGTGTTTTATTATGTTTTAGGTAGAAAAAGGATGAAAAGTGCAAAGTTGGAGAAAAGGTGCAATTTGTGCAAGAATGCTAAAAATGCACATCCAACTTTTGTAATTTTTCTGTGTTGTTGTAGAGATCAAAACTATTGGTGTAATACATAACTGGAAAGCCACTGAAATGAGGGTTGATTTGGCATAAAGAACACCTCAATCGGATTCCAAATAAGGAAGTTATGATCGAAATGGTGACGTCGCGCGAGCTGTGCCGAACAGAATTAATGTGCTACTTTCCGTAGCTTGTTGCACATTCAAATATTAGAGTTTTCTTGTGTTATTTATATGGATAGAAAGCCAAGGAAGAGAGGATCATGTGAGTGCAAGAATTACTCAAATTAGAGCTCGTATGTGGAAGTTATATGCGAAACGGTGAGACTGCGCAAGACAATTCAACCACAACATTTGAATTCGACCTGACCATGTGGTCGAATCTTGGTCGAATTGGACGGCAAAAGAAGCAATTCGACCACAACACCTCAATTCGACCTGTTGTGCTGGTCGAATCCAACACCTGAAGCTCGAATCTGGTGTCTGAAGCTTCCAGTAGGGTGATTCGATATGCAATTCTACCAGGGGAGGTGAATTCGACCTAGCTTCGTGGTCGAATTGACGTACAAAAACTTACCATATCCGTATTTTTACACCCTCAATGCATGTGATCACTCAAAAAGCTCATTTCAAGGCATATAAGGAGAGCTTACAAGTATAAAAGGGGTGTAGATCACACCATTAGAGAAAACAATACAATAGATTAGAGGAAGAGAGGCCACAACTATACTACACCCCACAAGGGGGGATTACCCCCCAACCATCATCCACATCCTTTCCTCCATCCATCCATCACTTTGAAGATTCATCCGTGGAATCAAGAGGAGAACCAAGAGGAATTGAAGAGACGGAAGAGAGAAGGAAGGAGGTTTCTACACCAAGGGTTTTCCTAATTCTTTTATTCTACTTTCTAATTTTCCGAACATATGGGTAAGATCTATCCAATTCCCATGTGTGTTTCCTACAACATTATGAACTAGAGCCTTTTTGTTAGAACTAGGGTTGTGAAGGTTTTTACCAATTAATTGAACTTTCATGTGTAAACTCCGTACTACACTACTTGTGGATATATATATATATATATATATATATATATATATATATATATATATATATATATATATATATTGTTTGTTTCTTTCATCTTACTTTACTATTAAATGTATTTTTTACCTTCGTGTTAAAAAAATGAACATTCAATTAATATTAAAGGGAGCTATCATAGAAGAATATTTTCATTCCAAAATCTGAAAAATGAATAAACTATCAATTCGGGGTCTAATTATTTTTTCTATCAGTTAGAGGCCTTAAAATATATAAAACAATAAAAAAGGGTAGCAATGTGCCATAATAGGAATTTTTTAAATCATATTTATATAACAAAAATATTAAACTTATGATTAATTGTAAATTTAATTAATAATCAAGTATCTCTCTCTTTTTATCTTTTAATTATTATTTTTTATTGAATAATTAAACCAAATTATTAAAGTTAAAACTTAATTAATTTTTTTATTGAATAATTCAATCAAAGCATTGTTAGATGTAAATTAATTAATAATCAAGCCTCACTCTTTTTTTTATCTTTTACTTTTATTTTTTTAAATTGAATAACCAAACCAAAATATTTAAATGTAAAAATATATTAAAAACCGTTATCACTTTTTATTATTTTAAATATTGATTTTAAGTTATTAATTAGAGGGACCTAATAAAATATTAGTTAAGATGTTAAATTACTTAATATAAAATATTAATTGCAAGATTAAAAATTTTAAATATATTTATAAAAATATTTTTATTTGAATTAAAATAATATTTTTTATTAAAAAATAAATAAAATATTCAAATTAGATTAAATTAAATCATTATAAAAAATTACTTAAAATATAATATTAATTGCAAGATTATAAAATCTTAATTACTTTAAATATTAAATTACTTAAATAAAATATTAATTGCATTATGAAGATTATTAATGAGAGAGATTAAACAAAATAATATTTAAAATATTAAATTACCTAAAAATAAAATATATATTAATTTAAAAATTAACGTGAGAGCGACACATACACAATTTTTTCAAGAACGAACATGGCGATGCCACATTAACAAATTTTTTAAGAGAAGCGTGACGCCGTCACATGCACAATTCCAAATTTTTATATTCTCTTACTTCCCAAGAAATATATTAAGCATGTGGTCATTGACAGTCTCTACCACCCTATTAGGAGAGCAAGAATTGCCCCTATCCTCAAAATAATTGCATGCTTAACATGGGAGCGCCTCGTATCTTCATTTTATAATTTTTATTATATGAAATCAAAAAGGAGATGACTATTTCCACCCCGAAATAACTAAATATACCCCATTAATATTTAAATTAAAAAATTTCACAAAATACCCTTATTAAAAATTATATGATTAGACTCCTATTATTCATAATCCATATTTCTAAACTTATCCTATATATATTAAACCCTAATTTAAGAACCCTAATTTGTAAAACTCTACATAGTAATTCAATTTTTATACTTAATTTCTTACATCTAAAAATTTATTCACCACGAAAAGGCATTTTTAATTTCAGATGCAATAGAACCAATAATCAATATAGAAAATATTTGCAAATACGAAATACAAATTATGTTGGATGGAGTTAGAGAACACAGAGAGACAGAGAAAAAATGAGTAGAAGCATGTTCATAGTGAAATCCATAATCGAAGAGGTGGTCTTTCTTAAAAATCAAGAAAAGCATTTGCAATCTATAAACTCTTGTACATTTTCTCCTTGAACGATGAAGAACCCGATTAATACATGTGATTCTCCTATCTGTTGGCGTTCGATCATTTGGTTAACGTGAACTGTTAGGATTCTATACGTTTCTAACAGTCAGCGGAAGCAAGAAAATAAGAAACGTATTACCTTTCACCAAGGTATGTTGGAGAAGAGGAATTCTCACCGACAGCCTGCGCAGCCTCACCGTTTTGGGCATAACTCTCTCATCCGATCTCGATTTGAATGATCTATGCGCCAAAATGATTCTCTCTTCCGTGGCTTTCCATCAAAATATCACATGTTGAATTATGAGGTCTGTACGATTTTATAAAAATCATGCAAGTTGGTGAACAATAGCAGCAAACGACCTTCCAGTCTTCTGCTATATTCCCAAGTCCAATCTCGATATCGTGTGGGCGACGATCTTCGAGATCTTCTCAATCTTCTATTCCATCTACCCTCTTCACGTGTTAAGCATGTCTCACTTAGGGTTAGAATAGCTGAGATGACTTATATATGGGTTACAACAGGGACCAGGAGAAGAAATTAGAGTTGGGCCTCCATTGGGCTTAAGTATCCAAGCTTAGCCCAAAGCTTATACTTAAGTCCAATAATAATAATATATACCACTAAAATATTATTACTGCACTGCCGTTCTAATCCCATAATTACATTATGGGCTCCTTCTTATATGAGCCCGACTGTCTTCCCATGTTTAAGATATACAATGCCCATTAATTAATTAAGTTACTGACAACTCCATTAATTAATATCTCATCCAAGAGTAGTGCCACTCAATCTCATTATCATGCCGGAATAAATCCACCTGCAGGGTTTACATGATAATCCTTATGAGCCCCTCAAGGGGACATCATCAACCTATGTCGGACACGGATTCCTTCTACAATCAACAGCACACCATAGAGACAACACTATTTTCCAACTCACCGAGTTTGTTGATTTAATACATGTAAATCTCACCCATTGATGAATCAAAGACATACATACTGCCTTACGTGTCGAGGTTATTGTATAGGGATTAAGAACACGAACATCCATAATAACAGAGATCAAGTTCTTTTATTAGTCAGTAAAGTCGAATGATCTCAGGTGATCCTGCTCAATACACGCAAAGCATACTAATGTGATTCTATAGCCAAGACAAGCTAATAGAAAAACACACTACAACCATCCCAATAGAGAGTCCCCATCTATCTCGGTTGTGAGCATATGTTTATACTTTATAAGGAAACTGATAATATGATCTTCCGCGTGTTGTCGTACAACATATTATCTACAGTATAAAGTAAGTGGACTATTGTATTGACATATAAATAAATTATAAAATACAATCACTTGATTATATGATTCTCATTTCAAATATTATTAAAACATTGTTCATACTAAAGCTAGACTTTAGTATACAATTCAATAATCTCCCACTTATACTTAAAGACTAAGCTGTCATGTCTTTTGCCATACATCCGATTCTCACTTCCATTACAAGACCATCAAAAGCTCTCGCCTTAAGGTTCTTGTAAATGGATTTACTAGGTTATCATCCGATGCAATCCAGGCGACAACAACCTTCCCCTCATCATACGATTTCTCGTAATAGGTGGTACTCGTACTCCATGTGTTTAATTGCCTTATGGGCTCGTGATTCCTTCAAGTTTGCAACTGCACCATTATCATCAAAATAAATTGTGATAACCTTGGGCAAACTTAGAAACACTTCAAAGTCCATCATGAAGTCTCTAGAGTCATACAGATACTTTGGCTGCCTCACAGGGTCCAATTTATCATCTTTCCATGGTGGAGTTCGGAGTCCAAAATATATTTCTATATAACACTCCTCCATATTATGACTCAACTTCCTAAAATTAAACACATAACCTTTGAGGTGAATTTACTGTCGTCCCTGTCTGATTTGAAAATTCTGAATCTATGTAACCCTAAGAAGCAATGAATCTGTCCGGTAAGTCCACATATAATTTTTACCTTTTCAGGTACTTCAAAATTATGTGTTACCATAGTTCAACATTCTTATTTCGGGTTACCTTTGATACCAACTGTCTATGCGTTCAGCAAAACAGATATCCATTCTCGTGCATAGCATTCCTTAGATTAAGCTTCCTTATTCACCGAAGCATAAGGAATCGCTTTCATCACCTTTATCTTCTTTTTGCGTCTCAAGACACATTTCCTTAGATAAAGTCACATGCTAAAACGAGTAAGGATCGTATCATCTTATGAAGCTTGAGACAAGTGTAACATCCTTTCTTATGATTTGTATTACCGTGATCAAAAGGATATTTTTGCTCCTCTTAATTCTTTCATCTCATACCAGTTTATCAACCATACCCATACGCCCGACAATACTCTTTCATTGTCTCCAATAAGCAATATATCATCTACGTACAGTACAATAAATACCACTACATTTCCATCACTCTTTTCATTACACACGACACATACGCGCATTGAATAAATCCATATTCCTGGATTTTCTCATCAAAACGGATGTTTCATGATCTTGAAGCTTGCTTTAGTCCATCGATGGACACTTTTAAGCTTACTATCACAATGCTCTTAGCCCTTTGCAATGAATCACTCTGGTTGCTTCACATAGATGTTTTCCTCAAAACTTCCAATCAGGAAAGTTGTCTTGACATCTATTTGCTATCCCTCATATTTCATATGAGTAGCAACAGATAAAAGAGTCCGGATAAACATATTCATAGCTATCGGCGAACAGGTTTCCTCATAATCGAACCTTTTCTTTCTGATTATACCTTTTCGCAACAAGCTTTGCTTCTAAGGTTTTCACCTTACCGTATGATCCTCTTTTATTTTGTATGACTACTTTCAATGGCTTTTACACTATTTAGTGGTCCTACAAGCTCCCAGACTTGATTTAGAATCCATCAGTTCTATTTCAGAAACCATTGCACTTTGTTAAGATTTGGTATTTCTATCTTGTAGTGCTTCGTCGTATCCGTGGGTCCATTTCATGTTTACTAGGGACCAAGTCTCACGACTCCCTCAAAACATATATCTTACAGGTTGTCGAACAACCCTCCTACTACGATAAGGCACTACACTCAATTGTGTATCAGACGTGACATGCGTTGTATTGAGAATTACAATGATAATCCAGACGGATTAAACTTGATGATTAAGGAAACAATCTCTATCTATCCTCTGATTCTTCTCTCGAACCAATTTGGACTTTGACTTTGACTTTGACTTGTTGACTTGACCGCGTTGACTGTGTATTTTGAGTCGGATCTTCAGTTGAAGCTTGTCCGAACTCGAGTTTGGGACCTTATAACGTTAATCCAGAAGCGTCGAGCCTTTGTTTGGATTAAACGTACTTGATCCGAAGAACACTCGATCTTGGGGGCTTAGCACCTTAATCCCGGGTCGTATGCTGTTCTTGGCGCGAAGAACACCGAAGAACTCAGTATATGAAGAACGCTTGATTGGGGGGCTCCGCACCTTAATCTCGAATCGTTTGCCGTTCTTGACTTGAAGATGCTTGAAGATATCAAGGGAGCACTGCTCGTGTTCTTGATCTCTTCAGAGCATTTTTGTCTTCAAGTATTTGAGATGTGTGTTGAGTCGGATCTTCAGTTGAAGCTTGTCCGAACTCAGATTTGGGATCTTATAACGTTAATCCAGAGGCGTCGAGCCTTTGTTTGGATTAAACGTACTTGATCCTAAGAACACTCGATCTGGGGGGCTTAGCACCTTGATCCCGGGTCGTATGTTGTTCTTGGCGCGAAGAACACCGAAGAACTTAGTGTATGAAGAACGCTTGATTTGGGGGGCTCAGCACCTTAATCCCGAATCGCTTGACGTTCTTGACTTGAAGATGCTTGAAGATCTCAAGGGAGCGCTGCTCGTGTTCTTGATCTCTTCAGAGCGTTTATGTCTTCAAGTCTTTGAATGTGTGTGTGATGAATGGAAGAGGACTCCTTATATAGGTGAAGGAATGAGCATGCCCCATAAATAACTTGCAATCTGATTGGTCTATGACAGATTTGGCCTGGTTCTGCGGGCTTGGGCCGTTCCAAATATATCACAGCCTGATTGGTCATTGCTTATTTTGACCTGATTCTGGAACCTTCCATGCTTTACTTAACTTAGGGGTCAAGTTTTACTTAATTTAAACCCTA
This sequence comes from Pogostemon cablin, assembly GCA_023678885.1. Classification (NCBI taxonomy): domain Eukaryota; kingdom Viridiplantae; phylum Streptophyta; class Magnoliopsida; order Lamiales; family Lamiaceae; genus Pogostemon; species Pogostemon cablin. The sequence continues at coordinate 25,097,666 of CM042961.1, read as the reverse complement.
CTTAATTTGTTGGGTATTAAATTAATTATCAATTATTTATTAATCTATTTTAGGAATTAATTTATTAAATTCCCAAAATAAAATATAATAAATTAAAATTGATATTTAATCAATAAAATCCACGTGTCGCCATTTAATTGGACCGTAAAATTTAATTGCTTACAAATGCCCCCTTGCGATTTGTTCACGGACAGTATGTCTTGTTGTGAAGGAATCACAAAAGATTTGTTTCTTATTCACCAAGATTTCATGAATCTTACCCAAAATTATCAAAGTTATTTGTAGTAAAGAATCTCCTATAATTTTGTAGAGCTTGTGCACCTCACAATAATCTCCATAATTATCCATGAGTCCACTAGTAGCTTCTATAATTATCCACAAATAATTTTCATAATTATCCATGAGTCCATAATTATTCATGAATCCACTACTATATAATGGTACTTCATGAACTCAATTTTTTTCATCAAAGCTATCCAACAAACAAGATATTCACTTCATTTCTTGGTTCTTCCTTCTCTTATTTGAATTTTTCTCTTTCTTTCCAAAGTGTAGCATGAAGTGTTTCTAAATTTTTTTCCCTTCTTCAGCATTGCTCCAAGAGGCTGTCAAGACAAAGCACTCAATCAAAACACATCATCCCAAGAATTCAATTTACAAGTGTAAGCTTTCAATTCCTTAATCTGCTTTTTTTTTAACTGTTTATTCGTCTTGTTTGCTTGTTGCTCCTGCCTTCGACCAAGAACTTAGTAACATGATTGTCCTCACCCCTCTTTCTCGTCTGAGAAAATCTACGGCGAGCCTCGTCCTTGCTATTCTTTCTCTTCTGAGAAATCGATAGCGAGCCTTGTCCTCGTCCCTCTTTCTCGTCTGAGAAAATCTACGGCGAGCCTCGTCCTTGCTATTCTTTCTCTTCTGAGAAATCGATGGCGAGCCTTGTCCTCGCCCCTCTTTCTCGTCTGAGAAAATCTACGGCGAGCCTCGTCCTTGCTATTCTTTTTCTTCTGAGAAATCGACAGCGAGCCTTGTCCTCGCCCCTCTTTCTCGTCTGAGAAAATCTACGGCGAGCCTCGTCCTTGCTATTCTTTCTCTTCTGAGAAATCGATAGCGAACCTTGTCCTCGCCCCTCTTTCTCGTCTGAGAAAATCTACGACAAGCCTCGTCCTTGCTATTCTTTCTCTTCTCAGAAATCGATAGCGAGCCTTGTCCTCGCCCCTCTTTCTCGTCTGAGAAAATCTACGGCGAGCCTCGTCCTTGCTATTCTTTCTCTTCTGAGAAATCGATAGTGAGCCTTGTCCTCGCCCCTCTTTCTCGTCTGAGAAAATCTACGGCGAGCCTCGTCCTTGCTATTCATTCTCTTCTGAGAAATCGATAGCGAGCCTTGTCCTCGCCCCTCTTTCTCGTCTGAGAAAATCTACGGCGAGCCGTTCACCAAGGGTTGATGTAGAGGTTGATTCTCGCTGGCAGCCTGTGCGGCCTGACAGTTTTAGCAATAACTCCCTCGTCTGATCTCTGATTTAGGTGATCTATACGCTAAATCGAACCTCTCTTCAAGGGCTTTCCAACGGTGTATCACACGTCCAGATTAGACTTCTGTAAAATTTTATAGAATTTGTGCAATTTGGCGGACAGAAATAACCTTCCGGTCTTCTGTTGTATTCCTAAACCACGTCTTGACGTTGGTGTGGGTAACGATCTACAAGACGATCTCAGTCTACAACCCTACTATTTCTCACGGTGTTTATACGTGTGTTACTGTACTTGCCCATCTTTCTTTTCTGAGAAATCTACGGCGAGCCGTAATTTTTCAAACGGCAGTTCGACGTGTGTTTCGCCACCACATGAGTGTTCGAGTGAGCATCATGCTCCAGTAGTTGGTTCCCTTCAGGTCCCATGTTTCCCATAAGTATTTGTCAACCACCAGCGGCTGCCATTCTGTTACATCAGCGTGCGATAACTGTCGGCGTTTGAGAATTGTAAGGGGATGATGGCTAAGCTCTGCTTCCAATAATGGCAGCATGCAATCCTCGATGAGGGATTAGTGACTGAATCGCGACTGGAAACGGTGACGCTCGGGCACTGGTAGTAGTATACTCTTTCCTGCGACGGCTTGAAGTCTGCTTCCAACGGTGGTAGCACGCAATCCTCGATGAGGGATCAGCGGCTGAATCGCGACGGGAAATGGCGACGGTGGTGCTTTGCTTTCCGGCGATGGCTTACCATGGCGGCTGTTTGCTGCGTGCTTCAATGGTTTTGCAAGGGTGCGAGTTTACCTGCTGTTTATGCTCATGTTTACGGAGAGGGGTAATGGGTGCCAATCGGAAGTGGATTCGACCGTGTGGTATCTTCTGGTGACGGCAGCGCATGATTCTTGATCGGGAGATCGGCGTCTGTCGGGCGTGCTGGCACGTGATCGCTTGGTGTTACTATGGAAAGAGCAAAACATGGTGTCATTGATATGGGTATCGAGCTTCACTGATAGAGTATTCTGAACTTCCCTCTGGGAAAAGTGACCAAACAGCCGATGATAGCAAGAGCAGCAGCGATAGTGCACTGGTGACGCCGCATTTTCGGTGAGAGACTTGCTATTGCCGATGATGGCTTGGCAATGTTGAGGACGTCTACCTGATATGGGTGAAGAGTGTCAGAACGACGAGAGACAGCAGCATCTTCAGTGGCACCATCCAACGTAGTGTTCAACTACCGTCTTCTCATTGCCAACCTTTCACTTCTCAACTCATGCTTCAACTTAGTGCTTGCCTCAAAAACTCAACGTGAATAACCTAAATTATGACTGAACTTAGCAAAGTGCTAAGCTGCCTACGTACCCCTTTTAAGAAGATCAAGTCATAACGTAGTTCAAAGGGACATGATTTAGTTTTGAATGGGGGGTGCCGTACACAGTTTATACTCATGCGGGCCAGGAGTGACTATTCTTTAACCACTTTAGACAAAATAGGATATTTAATGCTTTAACCACTTAAAATATCTGAGTGGGGTGAATTAATAGTTTAACCACATATAATTACCTTTGGTGGGTGTCGTACACAGTTTATACTCATGCGGACCAGGAGTTTGTCGTGCATAATTTATACTCATGCGGACCAGGAATTCGTCGTACACAGTTTATACTCATGCGGACCAGGAGTTTGTCGTACACAGTTTATACTCATGCGGACCAGGAGTAACATGCAGTTTAGGCTCATGCGTCAAGGAGCGTTGTACATGTATTTGTTTTACGCGTAGTAGCGTTTCAAGAACTTCCCATTTATGGGGCCAATGTTCACGCCATCTTCTGAGATCAACTTGTATGCGCCATTTGTGTAGGCTTCCTTTACAACATGAGGGCCATCCCACTTGGGTAGAAACTTATTCCCAACGCGATGGGTGACTACTATAGGTCTTCTCACAGCAAGCACCAAATCACCAACTTGAAAAGAACGTGCCTTCACTTTCTTGTTGTATGTTCTAGAAAGGCGAGATTGGTAACACTCAAGTCTTTGTTGTGCTTCCAACCTCTTTTCATCTAACGCTTCTAACTCTTGAAGACGTAACTTTGTATTTTCTTCCTCGGTGAGGCCTTCTTGTATGGCCATCCTCAAAGAAGGGATTTGCTTTTCGAGAGGCACAACAGCCTCAACACCATACACCAAGGAATACGGAGTGGCTTGAGTAGGCGTTCTATAGGTGGTGCGGTATGCCCATAAAGCTTCATTTATTCTTTCATGCCAATCTCTTTTCGACTTGGACACCACCTTCTTTAACAAACTACACAATGTCTTATTGAAAGCTTCGGCAAGACTATTAGCAGCTGCGTTATACATTGAAGATTTCTTTTGTTTGAAATCAAACTTCTCACATAGCTTATCAATCCAACTGTTGCTGAACTGCTTTCCATTATCAGTGACGATGTAGCGCGGAACACCATATCTATAAATGATGTTGATCCAGATGAAATCAGCAACATTTTCTTTCTTCACTTCCCTTAGAGGCACAGCTTCGGCCCACTTTGAAAAGTAATCAGTTGCCGCAAGAATGTAGAGATGACCACCAGATGACTTTGTAAGTGGCCCCACCACATCTAAACCCCAAGCATCAAAAGGCCATGAAGCGACTGTCGGATGTAAAGGCTCCGGAGGTTGATGAATCAAATTTCCATGGAACTGACAAGCTTGACATCTTTGTGCGTAATCCATGCAATCCTTCACCATGGTTGGCCAATAGTAGCCCATTCTTTTAATTCTGAAATGTAGCTTTAGTCCGGATTGATGAGCACCGCAAATTCCGGAGTGAGCCTCCTCCATTGCTTGAATAGTTTCTTCCTTACCCAAACATCTCAAGAAAATTCCATCGAATGATCTTCTATGAAGTGTACCTTTGAAGTAGATGAACTGAGGTGCCCGACACCGAATATCAACCCTTTGTCGTGGATCGTTAGGCAACTTATCATATTTCAAATAATCCACAAGTGATTAGCGCCAATCTTCTTCTTCAATTTCGAAAACCTCCACCACATGATTTTCAACTTCTTCATAATCATCATCTTCAAAGATTGGTGGTACAACCCAACTTCTACACACCGGTATTTGAATTTGCGTTTCTGGCATAGCTATAGTTGACGCTAATTTAGCGAGGGCGTCAGCTTGCTTATTCTCTCTTCTAGGCAGATGCTTAATATCAACATCACCGAGATAACCCATAAGCTTTTGAGCATACTTGTAATAGGGGAACAACTCAGGCTTCTTCACTTCATACACTCCAAGGAGTTGATTTATCACCAATAGCGAATCACCATACACTCTAAGGTGTAGCTGCTTTATATCGACAGCCATTTCCAAACCAAGTACGAGTGCTTGATACTCAGCCACATTATTAGAGCAATTTTCCATTAAGGAAAATGAGAAAGGTAGAACTTCACCACTGGATGTTACAAACACGACTCCCGCACCAGCTCCCTCTCTATGAGATGCTCCAACGAAATATATCTTCCAAGGAGAAACTATGTCCACAGTGAAAGCATCTTCATCGGGGAGTTCATCAGATAGTTCCCATTCAGCAGGCATTGGATGATCAGCTAGAAAATCTGCCAACACTTGTCCTTTTACGGCCTTTTGAGGGACGTACACGATCTCAAACTGTTGAAGTTGGAGATACCATCTTGCAAGCCGGTCAGAGAGTACTGGTTTTGACATGACAAATTTTAGTGGGTTGGCTTTCGAAAATAGCCGAACTGTGTGAGCTTGAAAATAATGTTTCAACTTCTGAATTACAAAGATAAGGGATAAGCAAATCTTCTCAATGGGTGAATACTTCAACTCGTTTGGAGTCGTGGTTCTACTTAGATAATATAGAGCTCTTTCTTTACCATCATCATTTTCTTGTGCAAATAAATCTCCCACAGAACGCTCTTGAGCAGCTAGATAAAGGACTAATGGACGTCCCGGTATTGGAGCACTCAACACTGGTGCCTTCATCAAGTATTATTTAATGCTATTGAAAGCATTATTGCAAGCTTCATCCCATTCGAATATGTTGTCTTTCTTCATGAGATGACTAAATGGTTGGCATCGACCAGCTAAGTTTGATATGAATCTCCTTAAGTATGCCAACTTTTCTTGCAAACTTTTGAGTTCATGTATGTTCTGAGGCACATGCATTTTCATGATTGCGTCAATCTTTGCTTTCTCAATCTCAATCCCTCGACGACGAACAATAAACCCAAGAAATTTCCCGGATGAAACTCCAAATGCACACTTGAGCGGATTCATCTTGAGTTGATGCTCTCTTAATCGTTCAAACACTCGCCTTAGATCATGGAAATGATCTTTCTTTTCCTTTGATTTCACCACAATATCATCAACATAGCATTCGACAATCTTATGAAGCATGTCATCAAATATCTTTTGCATGGCTCGCTGATAAGTAGCACCCGCATTCTTTAAGCCAAATGGCATAACATTATAGCAATATATCCCTTTCGGAGTACGAAAGGCTGTCTTCTCTTGATCCTCATGAGCCAAACCAATTTGATTGTAGCCAGATGACCCATCCATAAATGAAAGGACCTCATGCCCCGTTGTTGCATCAATCATGAGTTCAGTAATTGGTAATGGAAAGTCATCCTTCGGACATGCCATATTCAAATCTCGAAAATCAACACATACTCTGAGTTGCCCATTTTTCTTTCTTACCGGCACGATATTGGAAATCCATGTAGGATATTTGACTTCTCGGATCTTGCCTGTTTCAAGAAGCTTATTAATCTCGTCCTCAATCAAAGGAATCAACTCTGGTCGAAATCGACGCTGCATTTGTTTAACCGGCCGAGTTCCCTTTTTAATGGACAAGTGGTGCACTGCGATTTTCGGATCTAAGCCTGGCATTTCCTTATGCGACCATGCAAAGACATCTCTGAATTCTTGCAAAAGGCTGACATACTTTGTTTCTTCCTCAACATTTAGCAGAGCACTTATGTAGGTAGGACGTGGGTCATTTTCATCACCTAAGTTAATTTCTTTCAACTCATCAACAGTGGCTTTCACTCCTTCTTCAAATTGTGGAGGGGCATCTTCAGCATCTACTTCCTCCATTTGAGAATCTTCCACAGCAGTAATATGATTGGTAGAAGCTACACTTTCTTTATCATCACTATCATCTTTAGTAAAGATGATTCTTTGCACCTTATCCTTCAATACTCTTCCACTTGAGATAGTCCAGATATTTCGCCGCTTGATGCGAGTAGGATTTTGACTCTGGAGTTTTCGGAGGTTAAGGGACTTGACATGATTTTGCCTCCTACACTTTCCTTTACAGGGTCCAAGCCTTTCGAAGACACTCTCAAGCCTTTCAAAAATAGATATTCTCTTGACTTCCCTACTACTTGCGTCAAACATATCCTCCGTGGATAAAGCTTCTCCCTCGGTGATATAATTTGTACTTGCTCTTCTAATTGCAATGCGGACTGGCTTTTGAGGGACATATCCCAAACCTAGCTTAGCCTTCCTGATAGTATGACCACCATTTTTCAACATTTCCCGAGTAACATTGAGCCCATGTCCTGGTGGGTTGATAGCTTCTTGACACACCTTGTTCGCCATCGCTTTTTCCCTTGGTTCATAACCAGCCTTCATAAGGAGTTTATAAGCTTGTGGACTATACGACTTGGTTATGTCGGCTTCAAACACTTCACCGTGTTCGGTCTTTGGTCCTTCAATAAGACGTGTGAATCCTTTGAGTGGTGGAGAAGAAAGTTTACTAGCATCAATTTTTGTTAGAGGCAATGTCAACTCTTATGAGGTCTCAAGCCCTTTGCCTTTGTTCCCCTTGAGAGTGGCAGATGATGTACTACCTTCCTCATCCTTTATTTGTTTATTGCCCCCATTATCTTGCGCTGGGGCTTCTTCACGCTTTACTTCCTTCGTACTCTTGAAGAAATATTTAGCATCTGCAAAGTAAGCTTCAGCTTCAGTAAATGGTTTGTCGTCGCCGAACACCCTTTTCACATTATCACCTTCACTATATTTGAAGCACTGGTGTAATGTGGAAGGAATCACACCATTCTCATGTAGCCAAACGTCCCAAAAGCATATTGTAAGAAGTTTTTGCATCAATAACATGGAAAAGGACTGTGGATTTCATCTCATCAATTAGCAAATCAAGAACTATTGTGCCGAGAGTCCTTTGCCCCTCATGGTTGAACCCTTGGATCATCAATCGGCTATGGTTGAGTTCATCCAGTGGTATTTCTATCTTCTTCAACATTCTCAAGGACAAAATGTTTACTGCCGAACCTCCATCAACAAGTATGCGATTCACTCGCATCCCTTTAGTGTAACCAGTCACAAATAGAGGTCGATTATGAGACTGCATACCCAACAACATATCTTCATCCGTGAAGGTCACCTTCATGGAGTAAGCTTTACCCTTAGTTTCAAGTTGTTCGCTTTCATTGTCCTCGTTCACGACATGACATGAGCCTTCATCATGACTTTATTTTACAGAAGTGAAGTTTGTACCCGCCTCATCTTCTAACACGATTTTCCCATCCTTAACCAGTTGCATGATTTTTTCCTTAAAAACGAAACAATCATGAATTGGATGACTCACCAACCTATGATACTTGCAGTATTTTGGGCCATTAGTTCGGCCGGCTTCTTCTGGACATTTCATCTCAGGAAGGTCAAGGAGCTTATTTTTCATCAGATCATCAAATATGCCAGAAAGGTCTGAGTTCAGAAATGGATACTCTTTTTCTTGCATCTCCTTCAGAGTTAACCTTCTTTGCCCCCACTCTTGGGCAACTTGCTTCCCTTTGTCTTTCTTATCATTTTCATTCTTTTGAACCTTGACCGTCATAATATTTGTGGCCATTGACTCTTTGTTGGAACTTTTAGCATAGGACTTGCCCCCCTTTTTGAAATCTTGTCTATCTTTAGACTTGTAGGAGTCTGACATCGGTGAATATTTGATTCCACTAGCAGCCATACTTAATTCCATGTCATGGGCCCTAGTAGCCAACTCTTCGAAAGTCTTAGGTTGAATTCCTTTGAGTATATAAAGGAGATTCCATTCCATCCCTTGGATACACATCTCAATAGCAGACTCTCCGGATAATCGGTCCTTGCAATTTAAGCTCAAATTTCTCCATCGATTGATGTAATCAATCACAGGTTCTTCCTTCAATTGACGAGTATTAGTTAACTCAGTCATGCTAACAGTTCTCCTCGTGCTGTAGAAACGATTAAGGAACTCATGCTCCATTTGTGCCCAACTATCAATGGATTCAGCTTGCAAGTCGATATACCAATCAAATGCATTTCCTTTGAGAGAGCGAACGAACTGCCTTATCATATGGTCTCCATAAGTACCAGCGTCATGGCAAGTCTCAATAAAGTGTGCTATATGCTGCCTCGGGTTTCTCTTGCCATCAAATTATTGGAACTTGGGAGGCTGGTAGCCAACTGGCAACTTCAAGTTGTCTACTCTTTTCGTGTATGGCTTGACATAAGTAACAGTAGGCTTGGAATTCTCCTCAAACTTTTCTTTTATTGTTCCAAGTATAATATCCTTGAGTTGATCCACTTGGAGCATTCCATCAGCTGAAAGTGGCAACGTTCCTTGAGTTTGCTCATTTTCAATAGTCTGGCGCCTTGTGACCTCTTCCACTTCACTATCGTCCATGACTCCTTTTCCGTTTGCATGGCTAGTCTCCGCGATGTCTCTTTTCATCAATTGGGAGATCTTTGTGTCTTGCGCTTCTATGTGTTTCGTGAGCCCCTCGATAGCTTTCATCATGTTTGCTAATTGTTCCTCAACAGTCGTGGCGCCTGCCATCATTACTGGAGCTGCAACGGAGTCAGATGAAGAGTTTGAAGATGCAGAATCTTCATCACTATCATCTTTCATAGGTAGTTGTTTTCTCGAAGCCTCCTCAACCGAAGGGTTGGATCCAGATGAGGCTTCCGAACGAGCTTTTTCTGACATACTCCTTGTAACAACAGCAACATATTCAGTCAATGCCTCTGAGAGCTTAGAAGCAGCAGTCCTACCTACAGTAATCCTAACAGGAGTCATATCGTACTTTCGAGCTTGTAGAGAGAAGAGATGAGAGGTAGAGACTGTCCCATCGGGCGTGCCAAAATTTGTAACAACGAATTTTTGTATTTATAATGAAATAAACACAGGAGAATTACAATGATAATCCAGACGAATTAAACTTGATGATTAAGGAAACAATCTCTATCTATCCTCTAATTCTTCTCTCGAACCAATTTGGACTTTGACTTTGACTTGTTGACTTGACCGCGTTGACTGTGTATTTTGAGTCGGATCTTCAGTTGAAGCTTGTCCGAACTCGAGTTTGGGACCTTATAACGTTAATCCAGAAGCGTCGAGCCTTTGTTTGGATTAAACGTACTTGATCCGAAGAACACTCGATCTGGGGGGCTTAGCACCTTAATCCCGGGTCGTATGCTGTTCTTGGCGCGAAGAACACCGAAGAACTCAGTATATGAAGAACGCTTGATTGGGGGGCTCCGCACCTTAATCCCGAATCATTTGTCGTTCTTGACTTGAAGATGCTTGAAGATATCAAGGGAGCACTGCTCGTGTTCTTTGTGTGTATTGAGCATGACCACTTGAGATCGTTCGACTTATACTGACTTATAGGAGAACTTGATCTCAGTTATTATGAATGTTCGTGCTCTTAATCCCTATACAATAACCTCAACACATAGAGCAGTATGTATTTCTTTGATTCATCAATGGGTGAGATTTACATGTATTAGATCAACAAACTCGGTGAGTTGGGAAATAGTATTGTGTCTATAGTGTGTTGTTGATTGTAGAAGGAATCTGTGTTCGACATAGGTTGATGATGTCCCTTGAGGAGCTCATAAGGATTATCATGTAAACCCTGCAGGTGGATTTATTCCGGCATGATAATGAGGTTGAGTGGTACTACTCTTGGATGAGATATTAATTAATGGAGTAGTCAGTAACTTAACTAATTAATGGGCATTGTATATCTTAAACATGGGGAGACTGTCGGGCTCATAATAAGAAAGAGCCCATAACGTAATTATGAGATTAGAATGGTAGTGCAGTAATAATATTTTAGTGGTATATATTATTATTATTGGACTTAAGTATAAGCTTTGGGCTAAGCTTGGATACTTAAGCCCAATGGAGGCCCAACTCTAATTTCTCCTCCTGGTCCCTGCTGTAGCCCATATATAAGTCATCTCAGCTGTTCTAATCCTAAGAGAGACATGCCTAACACGTGAAGAGGGTAGATGGAACAGCAGATTGAGTAGATCTCGAGGATCGTCGCCCACACGACGTCGAGATTGGACTTGGGAATACAGCAGAAGAAGGGAAGGTTGTTTGCTGCTGCTATCTGCCAACTTGCATGATTTTTATAAAATCATACAGACCTTAGAATTCAACGTATGATATACTGAGGAAAGCCATGGAAGAGAGGATCATTTTGACATGTAGATCGCTCAAATTCGATATCAGATGAGAGAGTTATCCCCAAAAAGGTGAGGTTGCACAGGCTGCCGGCGAGAATTCATCTTCTCCAACATACCTAGTGAAAGGTAATACATTTCTTGTATTCTTGCTTCCACTGACTAGTAGTAACGTATGGAACCCTAATGGTTCATGTTAACTAAACGATCCAATGCCAATAATTGGTATCAGAGCTTTGGTTTTGTGGTGAAGTGTGAAATGTTAGGCTAGGGTTTATGTGCTTTATATATGATTAGGGCTTTAGAACTTAGTTTCTTGGTAAACACCCTAACTGTACACGAAAGCACATGTTCACTCACGGTGCTGTTCATATCAATCGATTGTTGACGTATCATGAAAGCATGGCGACTGGCAGCGTTGAGCGGCGATGGCTACTGGAATGCGGCTGCACGTTTTGTGTCGCCGAAACCTAGTGGCTGCACTTCAGTGACGATATGGTGGCGGCAGAACGGCACTGCATGGTTGAACAGTGTCGTGATAGGGCTGACGACAGTAGATGATGGTCGAGGAGATGGCGTGGGGTGCAAGCCAAATCTGACGGCGGCTAACGTGTGGTGTTTTCAGCGCTGGTAACTATCACATGACGGATAGGTGGGGAAAACCGCTAATCCTGCCACTGTTGACGTGCATCACTACTGCTGCTCACAGCCGGCACTTCCACCTGTAGTGTGGGCAATGGGTTTATATGAATCGCACACGATGGCGAGCACTCAGCGCATCGTGGGGTTCCTGTTCGTGGTAATTTCAGCGCGGTGCAAGGCGGACCACACGTTGGCTGGGCATAGTGGATGGCTTAGCACGCACGAAGCAGGGCCGGCGGATGGAGATGCGTAGCCGCGGCACACAACGGCGAGGTCGAAACAGACAGGTTCCGAGCGAGTCTGTAGGGTTTTTGAGCAGGTATGTGTCGAGCTTCCGGGCGAGTCTAAGCTTCATCCCGAGCGAGTCTACTTGCAGGACCGGTCGAGTCTTGCTCAGTTCGGGGCCAGTCTTGATGTTGTCGTGGGCGAGAGCAATCCCTATGCGGCATGCGTTGGCGACTTCTGCACGGCTGTAGTATGCAGTACAACACTGATATACATGCTGGGCATTGCAGGATCAACTGGAGTGGCCAGGAAGCAAGCACGAACCAGTAGTGTGGAAGGCATTTTGTGCTGGTTTGACGCATAGGCATGGGCAGCTCTGGAAAGTGCTGTCTATTCATCAGCAGGGGCGCGACGCCATACGCTGATATCGTTGCAGTTGCATGCTGATTTTCCCATGGCGTCACGTGGCTGGAAGCAGCTTGGCACGTCGGGATTTCGGAGTGGCAGCGAGGACACGCGCATAGGGACCACGCCTGAACTGCACTTCAAATGATGCGTAGTTGCCAGCAGGGCTGATCAAGTTTGGGGGCACGACCTGCCGGAAAAAGTGGCATGTTTTGGCAGTCATGGCATGCACGATCGGCAGCGGTGAAAACATCAACGTGCTGAGCTGATGGTGGGCGAATATATGGCTGATGAGCGGGTTGGCTTGAGGCGCAACCTAGGATAAGTGCTTGAGTCGAGCTCTACCATGGGAATCAGCTCGAGTCGAGTTTCGTGGTGACAAGGGCTGCATATTGGCGCACGGATGTGGAACGCTGCCAGGTGCAGGAAGCCCGTCGCCAAGTGAAAACTCGTAGGACGCCGGAGAAGTGCAGTATGGTAAAGTTCTTCCAGGTGTGGAGCACGGTGAATGGGCGGCTAGGTGTGAGGATGTCGGGCAGCATCGGAGTGGTGGAGCAGGTTGGCGGACAAAGAATTGGGGGAATTTTCTACGTAAGATTCTTTCAGAATTTCATTTAGGTTTCGAGGCGCTGTCCCGAACCCCGCAACCTGACTAGGCAGGTCGATCCATACGACCTCATCGGGGAGGTAGAACTCCGCATAGTCGTAGTTGCTCAATTTCGTGGTTGGTGGTGAATAATCGAATTCGCCGATATATAATTGTTTATAATCGATTTAATTATTTGATTATTGTTATATATGCTATACATGATTCTCTGTGATTTACTGTCTATGTGTCGTAATAGGAGCATGCTAGGTTGTGTAATTTATTTTTTGAATATTATATGCATGTAAAAACCCTCGGTGTTAAATAACTAAGTGGGAGAGGTGATTGGTTAAAAATCCCCGCGGCCTCCATTATTGGTTTGTAGGTGATGCAAGTGTACTTGCGTGTTGGCTATATTGTCTTTCTCCCCATCAGATGAGTATATTTGTGGATCACTGGTACAGACTTCGTTAAATGATTATTGTTTTGTAATATGATGTACATAAACTTGCGAGTTGGCTATAGTGCCTTCCTCCCCATCGGATGAATTTATTTGCGGATCACTGTACAAACTTATAATTGATGACTGTAGGAAGTTATCCGAGCGTGTGTGTACTTCTCTATCTGTAAGGCACATAAGCTTGCGCAATGGACTTGGGGTCAAATAATGATGTACACTTAGATGCAAATAATAAGTATCCTCCCCATCGGAGTCACTGCTTTTATTTGCATGGCTAAAGAGGAACCGATTATTAATTATTTTGTCATGAGGTTAGGTTGACAAATAAAATTAATGGGTAAAACCTTCTCTTGTAAATGTTCGGGTTTGTAAACGTCCACACTATCGTGGCTTGCAGACTCACGGTGCTTGAGATGTCGGTGAATTTATATTTTATATTATTTTGAGAGAATCAGTATAAATGAATAAATTCGAAGTTTTGATGGTGTATTTATTTGTGATTCTCTGTAATTTCAAATGGTTTTATCTCGCTTATTGTTTACTAAAAGAAATTATATTTACTTGTCCAAAATTAGATGATTAGAAAAGAATCTTGTTTTTAAATTTACCGCTTAAGAAAATATAAATGTCTGTTCTCACTAAGGATATCCTATGATGCCTTTTAAAGTCTCTAGTGAAGAGGTGAGAGGTTCATACAAATATGAAGGTCTCATGCGACTCTTCAGATACTTAAGTAAGTTAGATAGGCGGGAGTTCATGGTTTAATTGATGAATGAATTGGAAATGCTCGGAGTAGATATTGAAGGAAAACCTAGATTAATTTAATTCTCCATAGTTTGCCTAGGTGTTTTGAACAAGTTCTACCTGAAATACAAGAGGCTGTATATGGTGGGAAACTTCTGACAAAACATGTGGCAAAGGAAATCCAATTTCATCAAGATGTGAACAAGATTAGTATATCATTCACTAGTCGTTGACGCATGATTAGTGATGGCATTTACTGACACGTAGTGTGTAGATACCGGAGTCACTAAAAGCATGCAACTAAGTGATGATGAGATTGTAATATACATGGGTAATTCTACGAGAGTAGTGGCTGTTGCAGTGGGAGTTGTTTATTTATCTTATGATAGGAATAAACGCTTGATTATGAGAAATTATCTTTACGTACTTTTTCATAGAATTTCATGTCAGTTTCTATGTATTTACGGATGGATACTCCATTTTATTTAAATGACATGGTCATAGTGATGAGGGATGGAGCTATAATCTGTTGTGGTACGTTAGTGACAATTTGTAAACACTTAAATCATGTTTATCCTACGGATGCAATAAATAGTAATTAATAACGCGTCTTCTAATCTTAATAAGAGAAAGACTCTTATGGAAATGATTAGATAGATGATGAATTATTTGGAATTACTAAATTCATTTTATGGGTATGCCCTAGAAACAGCATGTCGTATAACGTTTGTCTGTATGTGGGATATTCTAGAAAAATAGAGGGTATTGATTTATTTAATCCAAAAGATCGAAGGGTGATTGTTAACACAAATACTAGATTATGGAAAAGGACTATGTAATAAATCACAATCCATGTATAAATTGTTCTAAAGGAAGTGAGAGGAAAAACACAAAGTATTAGTACCAAGTGTACAAGAGGATATACCACAAGGTAAACTGCAACGCGTGTCACGTCTGATACACAATTGCGTGTAGTGCCTTATCATAGTGGGAGGGTTGTTCGACAACCTATAAGATTTATGATTGGGAGAGTCATGAGACTTAGTCCCTAGTAAATATGGAATTATCCCACGGATACGACGAAGCACTACAAGATAGAAATGCAGAATCTTAGCAAAGTGCAATGAATGTTGAAATCGAATCGATGAATTCTAAATTAGATCTGGCTGCTTGTAGAACCACGGATGGTGTAAAAGCCATTGGAAGTGGCTCTGTAAAATAAAAGAGGATCATACGGTAAGGTGAAAACCTTGGAAGCAAAGCTTGTTGCGAAAAGGTATACTCAGAAAGAAAGGGCTCGATTATGAGAAAACCTGTTCGCCGGTAGCTATGTCAATGTCGATCCGGACTCTTTTATCTGTTGCTAGTCATATAAAATATGAGGAATAACAAATAAATGTCAAGACAACTTTCCTGATTGGAAGTCTTGAGGAAAAAATCTATGTGAAGCAACTAGAATGATTCATTGCAAAGGGCTAAGAGCATTTTGTGTGTAAGCTTAAAGGTGTTCATCGATGAACTAAAGCAAGCTTCAAGATCATGAAACATCCATTTTGATGAGGAAATCCAGGCATATGGAATTATTTAATGCGCTGATGTGTATTGTGTATTGAAAAGCATGACAAAAATGAGGTGGTATTTCTTGTACAGTACGTAGATGATATATTGCTCATTGGAGACAATAAAAGAGTATTATCGGGCGTATGGGTATGGTTGATAAAGTAGTATGAAATGAAGGACTTAAGAAAAATAAAATATATCCTTTTGATCAAGGTAATACGGATCATAAGAAAGGATGTTATGCTTGTCTAAAACTTCATCAAATGATACGATCCTTATTTGTTTAGCATGTGACTTTATCTAAGGAAATGTGTCTTGAGACACAAAAAGAAGATAAAGTTGATGAAAGCGGTTCCTTATACTTCTGCGAATAAGGAAGCTTAATCTAAGGGATGCTATGCACGAGTATGGATAACTGTTTTGCCAAAGACATGAACAGTGGGTATCAAAGTAACCCGAAATAAGAATGTTGAACTGTGGTAACACATAATTTTGAAGTACCTGAGAAGGACTAGAAACTATATGTGGACTTACGGAACAGATTCACTACTTCTTATGGGTTATATAGATTCGAATTTTTCAAATCAAATAGGGACGGCAGTAAATCCACCTCAAAGGTTATGTGTTTAATTTTAGGAAGTTGAGTCATAATATGGAGGAGTGTTATATAGAATATATTTCGGACTCCGGACTACATCATGGAAAGATGATAATAATGGAGTCTATGAGGCAGCCAAAGTATCTGTATGACTCTAGAAACATCATGATGGACTTTGAAGTGTTTCTAAGTTTACCCAAGGTTATCACAGTTTATTTTGATGATAATAGTGCAGTTGCAAACTTGAAGGAATCACGAGCCCATAAGGCAATTAAACACAAGGAGCGCGAGTACCACCTGTTACGAGAAATCATATGATGAGGGGAAGGTTGTTGTCATCTAGATTGCATCGGATGATAACCTAGTAAATCCATTAACAAGGACTTTAAAGCGAGAGCTTTTTATGATCGTATAGTGGGAATGAGAATCAGATGTATGACAGAAGACATGACAGCATAGTCTTTTAGTATAAGTGAGAGATTGTTGGATTGTATAATAAAATTCTAGTTTTTTGTATGAATAATGTTTAAACAATTAATTTGAAATGAGAATCATATGATCAAATGATTGCATCTTATAATTTATTTATATGCACGATGCAATAGTCCACTTACTTTACACTGTAGATAATATATTGTGTGACAACACGCGGAAGATCATATTATCGGTTTCCTTATAAAGTATAAATAGATGCTCACAACCGAGATAGACGGGGACTCTTTATTGGGATGGTAATAGTGTGGTTTGGTATTAGCTTGTCTTGGCTATAGAATCACATTAGTGCACTTTGTGTGTATTGAGCAGGACCACTTGAGATCGTTCGACTTATACTGACTTATAGGAGATTGATCTCAGTTATTATGGATGTTCATGCTCTTAATCCCTATACAATAACCTCGACATGTAAGGTAGTATGTATTTTTTTTATTCATCAATGGGTGAGATTTACATGTAATTAAATCAATAAACTCGGTGAGTTGGGAAATAGTGTTGTCTCTATGATGTGCTATTGATTGTAGAAGGAATTCATGTCCGACATAGGTTGATGATGTCCCCTTGAGGAGCTCATAAGGATTATCATGTAAACCCTGCAGGTAGATTTATTTCGGCATGATAATGAGGTTGAGTGGTACTACTCTTGGATGAGATATTAATTAATGGAGTTGTCAGTAACTTAATTAATTAATGGGCATTGTATATCTTAAACATGGGGAGACTGTCAGGCTCATAATAAGAAGGAGCCCATAACGTAATTATGGGATTAGAACGGTAGTGCAGTAATAATATTTTAGTGGTATATATTATTATTATTGGACCTAAGTATAAGCTTTGGGCTAAGCTTGGATACTTAAACCCAATGGAGGCCCAACTCTAATTTCTCCTCCTAGTCCCTACTGTAGCCCATATATAAGTCATCTCAACTGTTCTAACCCTAAGAGAGGCACGCCTAACACATGAAGAGGGTAGACAGAATAGCAAATTGAGAAGATCTCGAGGATCGTCGCCCACACGACGTCGAGATTGGACAGGGAATACAGCAGAAGACTGGAAGGTTGTTTGCTGCTGCTGTCCACTAACTTGCATGATTTTTATAAAATTTTACAAATCTTAGAATTTGATGTGTGATATATTGACGGAAAGCCACAGATGAGAGAATCGTTTTGGAGTATAGATCACTCTAATCCGATATCGGATTAGAGAGTTATGCCTAAAATGATGAGGCTGCGCAGGCTGTCGGCAAAAATTCATCTTCTCCAACATACCCTGTGAAAGGTAATACGTCTCTTGTTTTCTTACTTCTGCTGACTAGTAGAAACGTATGAAACCCTAACGGTTCATGTTAACCAAAGGATCGAATGCCAACACAGCCATCATGAAAATTATCTATAAGATTTTATTTGTGTCGATATATACACAAATAAATTTGTGTGAGTCATTCAAAATGACTTTTAAAAAAAGGCAAAAACTTATGTGCGCCCGGGCTCACGGAAGCACATTCCGTGTGTCTTTAGTATTTTGTGTTAAATTGTATACCCTTTAGTATAAAATGTGTACTCTTTATTTTACAAGGCAAAAACTTGTGTGCTTCCGGGCGCACGGAAGCACACTCCGTGTGCCTTTAGAATTTTGTGTTAAATTGTATACTCTTTAGTATAAAGATGTGTACCCTTTATTTTCTGAAGAAAAATAAAAAATATTAATGAAAAGTGTATATCCTTTAGAACAAAATGATATACCCTTATTAATTAAAGTGTATACTCTTTATAATAAAATAATATACCTTTATTCATAATACTAAATTCTAAAGGCGCACGGCATGCGCCCGGGCACACGCAAGCCTCACTCGCATGTGGCAAAAACTTCTATGCACCCGGGCGAACGGACCACATTCCGTGCGTCTTTAGAATTTTGTGTTAAATTGTATACCTTTTGTATAAGATGTGTACCCTTTATTTTCTAAAGAAAATTATTGTGTGTATCTGGGTGCATGGACAACACTCCGTACTCCTTTAGAATTTTATGTAAAATTATATAACCTTTAGTATAAAAATGTGTACCCTTCATTTTATAAAGAAAAAAATATTAATAAAAAGTGTATACCCTTTAGAATAAAATGGTGTACCTTTTATTAATTAAAGTGTATACCCTTTAGACCAAAGTAATGTACCCTTACCCATAATACTAAATTTCTAAAGGCGCACGGAATATGTTCCCGTGCGCCCGGGCGCATGCAAGCCTCACTCCTTGTATGTTTCTTGATGGGACGTTTTTGATTAATTATCATTCTCTAAAAAAATTTAAAATGTTATAACATTTTTTTTTTAAATGTTACTCCCTCCAACTTACAACAAGGTATACACTTTTCCATTTTGGTCCGTACCAGAACAAAATATATATTTCTTTTTTTAGTAGATAGAACAATACAAAACAATTATTATATCCAGATGGGCTCACACACTATATTAGTACAACTACTCATTACACATTAAAATATTATTTCACTCACTTCCCTACATACTAAAATATTATACCCCTTAATCTACATAAAAAAACAAACATATACATTGGGATGGAGGAAGTATAATTTTTTATTATACTACAAATTATTTAAAAAAATAATTCATTATAACATTATCATTTTTCATTATTACCTTTTATTAAGAATTTGTTACTTCTAATCTATGTAACGTAGCTCTTTACAGTAGACCGTGACACAAATATTTATTTGATTCTAGCATACTCCGTTATCTAAAATTGTGTTGCAAATAATTACTAATTGTACATATAAAATTTAGTTTGGACAAATGGATATTTAATTGTTGAGACACTCTCTTGTGAGACGGGTTATTTATGAGATGTGTGTGTGACGGGTCGACCCATCACTAAATTATATTTATTGTAGTAGATAAAATATGTTTATTTATAATTAAAATATGTCAATAATAAATCATATTATAACACTCTAAAACTATATTTTAATGCATAGTCTAGCATAATTTAGAAAACATACTTTAACAACCATTAAACATACTTTATCTGAGTAATAGTAGACATCTTTTAACACGTCTCACAAACCGTCTCACGTAAGTAACATCTCACAAGAGAATTTGTCTTAATTGTAAACTAAGCCCAAAACGTAACAATAAGTAAACAAGAGAGGAAAGCAAATATATTATGTATATGCATTATTTAATTTCCTTTATGTCAGAAAAATTATTTTGGTTAGTGCATTGGAATACAAAAGAAGCCTTTTCACGAAATAATAATTTCCTTTGAAGAATAAAAATAAATTTAAACTAACTGTACGAGGTTTGGGCTTCTTCGGCCCAATCTAAGTTGGGCTCAGTCCATGACCTGGGCCTGATACCAAGCTGGAAGAAGATCACCATTTCCATGGCTTCAAACACCTTACACCTATCCAACACTTGATTCCAAACTCCACTCACGATGCAGTAGTTATTGTTATACGGCGGCCGGTGGTGCGCCGCGTGCTGCGAAAGTGACACCAGCCCTCCGCCGTCTTGCAGCGCCGTCACCACCGCCGGCAGCTTGCTCTTCGTCATGTGTGCCCATGCATGAAACTGCTGGCTGAACATAATGCAGCCTGAGCAAATCGCAACAAACCCTAGAGTCGTCGGATCATCGCATAGAAGATTAATGGGGAGAACCGTGAACGTGACCGCACGCGCCAGCGCATGCAAGTTGTTGGCGAACTGGCGGCGCGTGATGGTCCACGGCCGACCCTGGAAACCCTCAATTTGGGACCCGAACACTGGCGTCTCGGCGTCGCCGTAGTTGTCGATGCCCCAGTGGTAGACGCTGGAGCCGAGATCGGCTAGCACGTAGCCGATGAAGCCGCCAATGAGCGGCTCGAGCCAAATGTGTGACTCGGCTGCGCCGGCAATGGATTTGGCTAGAGAAATGAGAGTTAAATATTTGTTTGGTCCCGTAACTTTTTTTCTTTTTAATTTTAGTCCCAAAAAAAATATTTGTTTATAATTAGTCCCATAATTTTCATTTTTCTTTAATTTTGATCCAATTTTTGCCGAATTTGCCACCTGTTTTCGAAATTGGCAAGTGATGCTGACATGGCGAGTCCAACCAGCCAAATATTGATGAAGCTTAAGAAGAGGAAGAAGGATAACACCAAAAATTACAAAATGTTTATGTATGGGGTGACTATAAACGTTTTTGCAATCTTTGGCATTGTCTTCATTCTTCTTCTTAAGTTTCATCAATCTTTGGTTGGTTGAGAAACAATTGGACTAGCCACGTCAGCATCGCTCGCCGGTTTCCGCCAAAAAGTGGCAAATCCGATAAAAATTGGACCAAAATTAAAGAAAAATGAAAGTTATGGGACTAATTATAAACAAATATATTTTTTGGGACTAAAATTAAAAAGAAAAAAAGTTACGGGACCAAACAAATATTTAACTCGAGAAATGAGGACGGTGGTGCAGCCGCTGATGAGCCATGCACGGTGGGCCCAAGTTGATCTGAGGTTCGGATCATTGATAACGGGTGGGGGGGGTGAGGTTTGGATCGTTAATAACGGGTGGGCGGAATGTTACCGGATCGCGGCGGGTCTTCGGCGGCACGGTGGCGTAGCAATGGAGGCGGAGTGGTAGTGTAATTTGATTGTAAATTCGAGATTGATTGAGAGTGGGAGGAGGCTGAATTAGGACAACCATGTTTTGGTTGGCGCAAAATAAAAGTGTAAGAGTGGTGCATTTGATTTAATTAATTTATTTATTTAATGTATTTATTAGGATGAAGAAGAATTGGTGGACAGAATTGGAATTGGAAGTGGTGGTTAGAATTCGAATTGGAATTGGGAGACTTCGTTCGAAATGTGGTTCGTGGTTGGGTAGAGTGGGCCAATTGGAGTCGTGTACAAATCGTTGAATACTAATGTTCAACAATTTGTTTGGGTTTTCTAGTTGCTGGGGTTGGTATTCATTTGGGTGGGGGGGGGGGGGATTTTGGTATAATGAAAAGAATTTGAACGAGAATAATAGTGATAGTAGTAGGGAATGGTAATGGGTTTGTCTTTGATAATTATGTTATTTGATTGATATTAGGGAATGACTATTATAGCAATGGATGTTGTTTGGTAAAATTAAAATTTTAAGGAATTTATTAATGATTTTTATCATTAATTTTAATATTAATATAATTTTATTATTTTTAAAAGAAATTTATCATTTAATAATTTTTTTTAATTTTTAATAAATTTTTATAATATTTAAAAGTTAATTAACTGGTTATATTAACCTTTCAATGTGGAATCAAAGTAATAGTTGACAATTTTGGGAGGAATGGAGGATTCTCATGTTTTGGGGAATCAAATTAATTATACTACTATCAAACCTACCAACCAAACACTTATTTTTCATTTCATTCCCATTCCCTACCTCAAAACCCTCCAACCAAACATACCCTCAGAGTTATATATATTGTGACAAAATAAAAAGGCATAAGAATAAGGTAGAGACTTCTACGTCTCACAACGAATCAGATATTTCCAAATAAAAACACGCGGATCCATGGCCAACTTACCTTGTTATCAGTTAAGTACACGTAAGCACACCTCACTTATGAAATTGAATTATACTTTGTTTAATTTTATTTTAAGTATAATTTAGTAGAATATGTACTATTATTTTTTATTATTATATTATTATTCTTAAATCATGCAAAAATCATTAATACTATTAATTTACAAGTGCTTGCCAAAAATATTTTTTTTAAATTGTAAGGTGGCGGCTCCACATTGCTCCTTGAAAAATTTTGTATATGTGGCGCTCCCACGTTGAACCCGCAATTAATGTTTATTATATTTAATTTAATTTAAAATAATTAATATTTTGTAATCCTACCATTAATACATCTTAATTTAAATATTTAATAAGGGAGGATTACTACTAGGTACACAAAAAAACCCTAAATTACTATGAGATACAAACATACAAAAATATTACTACTAGGTACAAAAATATATAGTGATATTCCAATATTACCCCTAATAATGTGTTGCACATAAATATTGTGTGCAGCAAAAGTTCATGTGCAGCAAAGTGTGTGCAGCAAAAAAAGTGTGTGTAGGAAAAAAAAAGTGTGTGCAGCAAAAAAATGTGGTGGTCCGGCGGCGGCGGTCCGGCAGCTTTTCCGGCGGCGGCAGTTTTTCCGGCGACCAGTTTTTTTTTTTTTTTTTTTTTGGACGAACAGTTTTTCCGGCGACCGGTTGCCGGAGCTCCGGCGGCGGCGGCGCGGCAGCTTTCCGGCGACCAGTTTTTTTTTTTTTTTTTTTTTTTTTTTTTTTTTTTTTTTTTTTTTTTTTTTTTTTTTCTGACGAACAGATTTTCCGGCGACCGGCCGCCGGAGCTCCGCCGGCGGCGGCGGCGGCTGTCCGGCAGCGGCAGCGGTGGTCCGGTGGTGGGTGGAGGTTGGGGTTAGTGTTTTAAAGGTATATGGGTTTAGGGGTATATTTGGTATTTTACTTTAATATTTTGTATTAAATAATAATTATTTTAAATTAATGTATCTAGTAGTAATTAGGGGTACAAAGTGTGTATCTATCAGTAATTATTTCATTTAATAATCATACCATTAATACATAATAATATTATTTTAAGTTTATATAAGTAATTTAATTTAATACTTTAAATATTTTTTTATTTAATCCATAAATTTGTGTGAATTTTAAATTATTTATTTTCATTGAATTTTAAATTATTTATTTTCATATTTAGTATATACTCCCTCTGTCCCTTGGTAAGAGTCCCATTTGCTTATGGGCAAATAGATTAAGGAATATTATTATTTAATGTGTAGTGGGTAGTTGTATTATTGGGTGTGTGGGTCCCATATTTTAATTGTATTAGTGGGTGTGGGTGGGTCCCATGTGTCCAAAAAAGGAAATGGGATCCTTTGGGTGGGACAACCAAAATGGTAAAATGAGACTCTTACCTAGAAATGGAGGGAGTACATTTTAATTAAGGTATGGTACAATCGATTAGTTATAAAGTTTTAGTAAATTATTTATTTTTATTGAATTTTAAATTATTTATTTTCATATTTAGCATATACATTTTAATTAAGGTATGGTACAATTGTTATAAAGTTTTTGGTAAATTTATAGTATTATGTAATAATATTATTTTAAGTAATTTTCTTAATATTATTTTAAGTAATTTTCTTATAAAAGTTTATGTAAGTAGTTAAATTTAATACTTTAAATATTTTTGATTTAATCTGTAAATTTGGTGTGTATTTTAAATTATTTATTTCCATATTTAGCATATAAATTTTAATTAAGACATAGTACAATCGAATCAATTAGTTATAAAGTTTTGGTAAATTTATAGTATTATGTAATAATATTATTTTAAGTAACTTTCTTAATATTATTTTAAGTAATTTCTTATAAAAGTTTATGTAAGTAATTAAATTTAATAATTTAAATATTTTTGATTTAATCTGTAAATTTTGTGTGTATTTTAAATTATTTATTTCCATTGGATTTTAAATTATTTATTTCCATATTTAGCATATAAATTTTAATTAAGACATAGTACAATCGATTAGTTATAAATTTTTGGTAAATTTATGAAGAAACAAAAAACTTTTATTGTTGTTTGATTATTTAAATTAAGTTTTAATAATTTTAGGAAAGATGGAGTATATTATAAATTTAATATTTTTAAAGTAATTTTGGTGTTGATTTTAAATTATTTATTACCATATTTATCATATATTCATTGTATATAAGTATATATGACATAATACAATCGATCAATATTCATCTATAGTGAAATTTTTTTTACCTCCATTGCAATCTTTATACTGTTTCTTTTTTCCTTTATTAAATCATGCCATCAATTTATGATCTTATGTCTGAAATTACTATATAAAAGGAGACTTGGCGAATTAAAGTTAAATGCTTGAGGTTTTAGATATCATACCTTGATAATACAGGAAAAAACATACCTGGATATGATTATGATGGATGAAAAGGTAAATTTTAGTTGATTATAATGGTTAAATATTCTTTAAGTATACATTTTATTTTATATTTTCACAAATTTTAGATTATTAACATGATAAGGTTTTTTATTTAATTATTGTTATATTATATGTGTAGGGTTCGAAGATTCAAGCAACAATTCGCCATAATCACATCTCAAAATTTGAGAAATTGTTAAGTGAGGGGGCAACATATATTACATCAAATTTCTGTGTTGCTGAAAATATTGGGTCGATCCTTATTACAAATCATGAATTCAAGTTGAACATCCATAATTACACGGTGCGATTGACTTCGCCATTGGAAACTAACAAAACTGGCTTGAATTTTATTGATTTTGATACAATCAATTCTCAAGACAACACTAGAGATACAGTACTCATAGGTATGTTTTAAAAGTTTATTATTATTATTTTTTTAATAGAAATTAATTATACTTTTTAAAAAAATTGGTTCTATTTTTTTATACAATGACAATATCCACAGACATAATTTTTTTGGTGGTAAAAATAGGAGATATAATTTATGTTAGTGCAAGGGGCAAGCCTACAGATAAAATTGATATTGAGCTTGAAGATGAACGGTAACTTTCTTTTAAAATATTTATTCATATTTTTTTTAACTCAATTTTTATGTTTAATATTTTTTTAATTAAAATTTTAACATCAATTTAAGACACACAATCATGAATTGTACATTGCGGGGAGAATATGCAAGACAATTGATGCAATACAAGAGGAACAATTCAAACAAAACACTTATTATTGTTCTTGAGTATGCCAAAATCAACAATAAATATAGAGGTATATTTTTTTTTAAACTCATTTTATTTATGTATAATTCTGTATGTATTTAGATGTCATTAGATGTTTATTCTAATATATTTAGTCATTAATCATATATTATTTATCCTCTAATTTCTTAGATATGTTTTAAAAATAATAATAATTATTATTATATAAAAATTTAAATCATACTTTCTTTGAAATATGCTATAAGAAAAAAACATATCAAATCCTTGGAATGCAACAAGGATAATAATTAATGAAGATATAAAAGAAGTTAATGGTTTCCGAAAGAGATACGCGCTCAATCTATACATTACATTTAGTGATTTTTTCTTTTAAAAAAATATATCTATAAATTTTAATATTTATGCATTTGGAAATATAGCATGGGTTTAATAGGCCATGTTAGGTTGCCTAGACAGTCTCATATAAATCATATTGGTAGAAGCTTCGTTTTTGAAGAATTTACACCAGATGTAGAAGTGATCTATCTTGCAGAAATTCAAGACATCAATGATGTAAATATTCCATTATAATTTTTTTATTTTAAAATATTTTTGTTACAAAGATTAAAATGCATTACAATTATTGTATAACTTATGTTAATTTATATTTTCATCATGGATTTTTAGGAAAACTATTGAATTGTTGTTGTAAATGCTCAAAGGATCCAAACTCAATATGAATGGTACTATAATGGATGTAACAAATGCACCAAGAAAGTTATTAATAAATCTGGAGTCCCTTACTGTGAAAAGTGTAAGCAGGACATACCAGTACCTGTGCCACAGTAAGTTTTATTTTTTTCTTTGAAAGTTTAAAATATTTTTTTTAAATTTACTATTTTCTTTTGAAAATGACAAATAAATTTTAAGTTATTTTGCATTTCAACCGATATAAAATTCATCTCAAGGTTGCCGATAAAACTGGAAGTACTTTCTTTATAGTATTTGATAGAGAAATTAGGCCAATCATTGAAAAAATACAGCCGAACTCATTAAAAATCTTGAGAAGGTATTTTATCATTTTCATATACTGACATCTATGAAGAATAGAATTGCATTAATCAAATTTCACATATTACAAATTTTCAAATGACTGAAAGATATGACATAAATTAGAATTTAGTTTGCAAAATACAACATACCTATTATACCTATCCTATATTTTATTATAATTCTTTTTTTTATTAGCTGGACTTGGTTGGATCATTTTCTAAAGAGCTGGACACTCTTATTGGTTCGAAGTTCATCTTTAGATTCCATATCTCTGAAAGAAATATAAGTAGTCAATGGAATGTATACACTGTGATGAAAGTATCTTCAGATCCTACTATGATCAAGGATATAACGAATAGATCAAAAGCAAAAAAGGTATTGAAGTTCAAAATTAAAAATGCATTTTTGGTGATTTGCTCAATCTTTTCTAACTGTTATATTATACTGTTATTTTTATGTTTACATACAACATTTAGGATCCTCCATAAATGATATTTTTTCAAATAAAATGAGTACTCCAAAAGGGAAGCGTAAATTGGTTGACTTTGAGACTATTGATGATGATGAAGATAATGCTCTGGATCAGACTCAAATGCCAGCCACGAATAAAAGGATGATTCAAGTAAAAGTTGAAAATGATCAATCTTAAGAAACAAAACCTATTACTTCATGAAATACTTAGGATTTATCCATAAATTTTATTATAACTGCAGATTTAGATTATCATAATTTTTATGAAACTATGAATGATTATTTTAATTCTATTATCAATTCTATCCTTCAAACTTTTCTATAATCAAGAATTAATGTTAATTTCAATACCATTATCAACTCTATTTTTCATATCAAGTAGACATGCGCCACCACAAGAATAAGAATTCAGAATCTAAATTGTCTCATACAAAATTAGTTTATTCAAAATAGTATCAAAAAATTTAATTTTACCTACAAATAAAATCATAACTTTAACTTTTCTCTAAAATGATCATTTAAACCTAAAAATGAGCAATTTTGTTTATGAGTTTTATAGAGATAAAAAGTAATATTTTGAGATAAAATTACAACAAGTAAAAATTAATAATTAAAACAAAAGTTATGGGACAACATTGATAAAAAATGAGTATTGTATTGAAACAAATACTATATAGCAAAACTAAAAGGTTCCAGGTTTGAAACGAATATTAAGCTCTTAATTAATATTTTATTTAATCTTGCAATTAACATTAATTTTAAGTAATTTAATATAATATTTCAAATATTATTTTATTTAATATGTTCTATTTTAAGTAATTTATTATGACAACCACAATAAAATTTGTACATGTTGCAATCTCACATTAAGCTTAAATTAATATTTTATTTTAAATAATTTATTAAAAATACTTTGTCTAGATGAAGAAGGGAAAGCAAGCAACAACATAGTTAATGTTGTGTTTAGTGAAGTTTTTAGAAATTTACAGTAATTAATGTTACAGATAATATAAATATGATTATATTTCACTTTTTATTTATTTCAATTCAGTTACATAATATACCATTTAAAAGTAAACATCATAATTACAATAAATAAAGATAAATATATACGAACATGAAAAACAGAACGAAAATAACATTACATCAAAATATATCGAAATTAACATAATAAAGTAAAGATCATTTAAAAAAGTTATATTATAAAAAATATAACCCGTGTAATACACAGGTAAACATACTAGTAATATATAATTAACAAATAAATTTGGGTAATAACTTCACTTTTTATTTATTAGTTACCACTTTTATTTATTATATTAATATGTTAATGAAATAGTTCATTTAATAATTATCATTTTTTCTTTATTAGTATCACTTTTCATTAAAAATGTTATCACTTTTTATTCATATGATAAAATATACTCCATTCATTAAATAATTTATTATTTTATTTGTTATTTTTCTTTGATCAGGCATCACTTTTTATTAAAAATATTATCACTTTTTATTCGTATGATAAATAAAATATACTCCATTCATTAAATAATTTAATTTTTTCATTTGTTACTTTTTTTTATCAGGTATCACTTTTTATTAGAAATGTTATAACTTTTTATATATTCTATAAAATTTTCATTAAATAACATAATTGGATGTATATCACTATCTTTCTTAATTAAATATCACTTTTTATTGAAAATATTAGTATCGCTTTTTATTGAAAATGTTTTCACTTTTTATTCGTTTATATATTTTTCATTAAATAATATAACTGTATGTGCATCACTTTTCCTTAATCAAATATCACTTTTTATTAAAAATATTATCAATATTTATTAAAAATATTATCACTTTTTATTTTTGTTACAAATTATTTTTGAAATAATATAATTAATCGAATATCACTTTTTCTAATTTAAATATTATTTTTTATTAAAAATATTTTTACTTTCTCTTTTAAATTTTTTTTTATAAAATAGTTTAATAATAACTGTATCACTTTTGAATTTTAAATTCTGACTTTCAATTTCTTTTGGTTGATGACCCCATTATATTTTAAATATTACTTGTATTTTAATTAATAATTTAATATCAATAATTTTTAAATGTATAATATATAATACAAGGAAATAGATTTCAGCCTTATTTAAACGAATAGGCCTTTTCCGAGAATTAGTTAACATGTGTGAATGGATGAACGGCCGCTACTTTTATCTTTTATAATACTATATATTTATTTATTAATGAATTAATGGATATTCCGTCTCATAAAATGAGATCCGTGTAACTGTCTTATGCAAGACCTACGCTAGGAATAATCACATACGCTATAATATAAGAGTTTAATTGTTGCGCGCCATGTTAATACGATTAAGGTTTAATTTACTTTTCATACTTAAATAAAATAATAATAAAATAAAAAAATAACTATACATTACATTCTATTTTACACGAATCACTCTCTTGTGAGATGAGTTATTTGTGAAATAGGTGTGACACGGATCGATCCATCACTAAAGTATGTTTATTGAATAGATAAAGTATGCTTATTTGTAGTTAAAGTATATTAATAATAAATAATATTATAACACACTAAAATCATACTTTAATGCATAATCAAGCATACTTTAGAGAACATACTTTAACAACCATTAAACATATTTTATCTATACAATAAGTATACTTTAGTGATGGGTCGACCCGTCTCACACCCGTTTCACAAATAATCCGTCTCACAAGAGACTTTGTCATTTTACACCTATAATCCCTAATTATATGGATACAAGGTGCATTCTAGAATCACCCATAATTTAATACTATTAATATATTACATCCTACATCTCAACTTATTCTGTATCGTTACTGTACACATGAAATTTAAGAAAAATTATTTTTTAACAACTTTATTGACTTTTAGAGAAAATGTAATAAATTTTTTTTAACAACTTTATTGACTTTGAGAGGAAATGTAGTATTTTTAGGTAATAGATAATTATAAAGTATGTTATGTGTAATTGAGATGTAATTTTAGGAACGATGAATACGGAAAGTGTGAAATTTAACTTAGGACGGATTATCTGTCGCACAAAACCTTTCATACTTTTCTCATTTGTTTGTCCCACAACTTTTCACACTTTAAAAAATGAAACATCACTTTATCCAACAACTTTAAAAGTTACTACATTTTTTCGTGGTGAAGTTTGGGATGTGGATAAACTCTTGGATGAATTGTAATTAAGAATATGGAGTTGGCTTCATGACACCTTTTTGAATATGTTTGGAAATTTTCAAGATTGGTCGCTTAATTCTAGGAAGTATATTGAAACAGGAGATGACAATCATTTGTAAAATTCATTATTTATACTTTGTATTTATGTACTTTTGTTTGAAGTTGTGGTAACTCTCTTACCCTTCTTCATCATTTTTTATTAATAAAATTCCTTTACCTGATCACAAAAAAAACCTTAAAATTTATTTTAATTTTAAATTTGTCACTCTTTTTTCACACACATACTATCATACTATACTTTATTATATTAAAATACTACAATACCCCTTAAATTCAACAAAAATGATAAAAAATGAACAATTTATCTTAAACAACGTGCAACAGTGAACGTGAATCGTTTTGCGGGATGGAGAGTACAATAATTTAAAATCACTGCTTCCATCATCCGCCAATTGGATACCATTTGCTTTTTTATGTGGATTAACAAATATTATTATTTAGTAGTGTATTAGTAAGGAATATGGATCTCATATACTCCCTCCGTCCAATTTCAATTTTTACATATTTTTATTTTAAGCGTCCCATTTCAATCTTTACATTTTCTTTTTTGGAATATGGGACCTACCTAAAACAATTAATATATCACCATGGGACCACATTCAATACTAATACACCTACTCACTTTACATATCTTTCCACCCATATCTTTTCATCCACTATCTATTATAATATTATACTCATTAATCAATGTGCAAAAAGCAAACGTAAACATTGAAACGGAAGGGGAGAATATTAATGATGTATGTGAGCCTTATATGTAAAAAAAGAGAAAAAAAAATCCCTTAGGGGAACGTATAAAACACCAATCAGAGAGAGTAAATATGGGTAATTTATTTTATATAAAGTAGATTTTTGTATTAACAATAGTTGGTGGTAGACGTTGCTTTAAAAAAATGGATAATTGAAAAAGTGGGCAATTTAGCATTATTTACTAAAAAAGTTGGTCTTTGGGGACGGGTATATTCTTCTAATTCATTAAGATATTCGTTTCATATTCTCAAATCTAATTTTTAATTTTGATACTATATTGGAGTATGACATTTAGTCTTTTAAAATGAGATGAGATAGTTAGAATATTAATTAAATATAATTATTATACACTCCTCCATTTTATAAATATTTGCATCCTTCTTGCAACACGAATATTAAAAAAATAATAACTTTCGGGGATATTATAATATTTTTTGATAATAAATCAATGATAAAATATGTTAGTTGTGTTGGGTAGGAATTTTTTTTTTTTGTAAATAAGTGTATGGAGAAGGGTGATTGTATTTGACTTTTTACTTTTTTTTAAAGAGGTGCAAACTTTTGTGAACAACCCAAAATTGAAAGTGTGTCATTTAAAATGGAACGGAGGGAGTATGTAAATAATGTTGGTGAGAGTTAAAGCATGATTTATTGAAAAGTGAATGATAAGTTAAAAAATAAATTTAGGATATTATAATATGATTCATTAAAATATAATTAAAATAATGAATCACTATAGCTAGTTAAAATCATACTTCATCCGTCCCATAATAATTATTACATATTTTCAATTCACGTATTTCACTTCACTAGTTATATTTCTCTTTTTGGTATATGAAACTCCCATCAACCAATTACTCTTAATATATTTCAGCGGGCCCACATAAAATTTAAAATAACTACTCACTATATATTAAAATTGAGTTATTCTATAGTGCATCAGATATATCATTGCACCTAATGATTTATGGACTTATTTTTTAGGATATAATTAATTTATTTTTAAAATTTTAATTATTTTATTTTGATCCAAAGGTGGTTATGTAATAAATTTTTAATTTAATGATTCATATTAACTAGGTGCATGTTCTTAGTCTCATTTCTAGGTTAAAATGATTTAGAGTAAGAGAACTCTATCGTTGTTGTAAACCATAGTGACCAAGTACAAAATTTATAGAATATCATCCTAAGGGAAAAGTAAAATCAAGGTGTATTCGAATTTGCCTTTAATCATGCTTTGTAAAAGTGATAGAATTTGGGTTTTGGTTTGAGACTAACAATTATGCTAAGCAATTAACTAGAATAAAGCAAGTAATAACTACGATTATCAAGGAACAAGTATGTGACAATGTGGAATGGAATGAATGTAATAGATCTTAGAAAGAATGCAAGACTAACCACAATCAAAATTAAGGAAGCACATGGAAGATTATAGTAGCAAACATCATTGACAATGGACTAGAATCAATCACTATTGTACCTCTAATTCCTATGGCCAAGGTGACTAGGTTCTCATCCCTTTTACAAGATTAAATCCCCTTAAATTGATCTTATTATCAATTCCCATGAAGGTACTATGATTCTAAATTTTGTTCTTCTCATTCAATTACTTAAATGCCCTCTTATAAGTGTTCTAAGCATTAGAAGGATATGGTTTACCTCTCCTTACACTAACATGCATGATCATATCACTAATTGATTCAATTTAAAGCCACTTGTTTGGCTCTTTCAATGATCACTTTTAGATCATTCTTCTCTTACTTATGTACTCTCTTTTAGATCATTCTTCTCTTACTTATGTACTCTTTTATTTTTTTCTTTTTATAACATCATCTATTTGCCCCTAACACCTTATATCGGAATGGTCATCCTAACATAGTGTGTATAGAAATCAATCATACAATTAATAAAATGAATCATGGATCACAATTTATAAGAGAAAATCCATCATCAACTCAATTAACTACTAAAAATTCCACAATTCTAGATTAATCTCAATTCATCATGTGGCTAGCCTCACAAGAGGTCTAGCCAACAATAATCATCTTACAAACCTTACAAAGTTCATAAAATTCAATTGCTAACTTCAAATCAAAGGAAATACAAAATGAAAGTTGAATCTCTTCCCTTGTAGAATAGGGTTGATCTGCTTCCTCCAATAGCATTCAAAGCATATAAGCCTCAAATTTCTCTAAGGATGGTATGGTTGAAAGATGTATGGAGTAGATTATGGAATGAAAGTAATAAAAATGGATGAATTTGGTGAATTGTGGATGTAGGAGAGAGAGAATGTGTGTAAATGTGGTGTGAAAGTGTGTGTTTAGATCCAATAATTGCTCCAAAATGGCTCTCTCCCGTAAATTGTGCTCAAAATGGGTATTTGTACATCTTGAAAGCTTCTAAAATACGTGCACAACTTATTATGGATTCGGCACCTACATGGCTCGTGTAGTAGCACACGGCTCGTGCTGTGCACACACAGTTCGGCGTTTTCTGCGTGTTGACAGGACACGACTCGTGTAGCATCACACGGCCTTGGCATGAGTGTGTAGCTGTTTCTGATGCTTGCACACGGCCTTGTGTTATAGGCCCATATTCTGTACACGGCTCGTGGCAAAACACGGGGTGTTTACAGGTGTGCCCTGTTCTCCTTCTTCGTTTTAACTCCTGACTCCGTTTTGCTCCATTTTTTACCTGTTTTACATACTCCCTCCGTCCCTCACTAAGAGAGTCTTTTATTTTTTGGCACGTGGATTAAGGAGTATTATTATTTAATGTGTAGGGTAGTTGTATTAGTGGGAGTGTGGGTCCCATATTTTAATTGTATTAGTGGGTGTATGTGGATCCCATGTGTGTAAAAAAGGAAAGGGTACTCTTTGTGTGGGACACCCAAAATGGAAAAAAAGACCCTCTTTAAAGGGGACGGAGGGAGTATATTTAAGCTTATTTTCACACCTTTACCAATCTACATCACACTTATCCTAATTAACATGAAACTCCACCAAAAGTTATATGAATACAGATAAAAATATCCAAAAATTCACAAATAAAAACACTAAAATTTAGGTGAAAACAACGATGATCAGTGCACCTGATGCACCATAGTGTAACTCATTAAAATTACTCCCCCGTCCCATTGAAACTTGGGTGTTTGCTTTTTGCACGTTGATTAAGGAGTATAATATTTTAATGTATAGTGAGGTGAGAGAAATAATATATTAATGTAAAGTGGGTAGGTGTATTAGTATGACATGTGGGCCATAGAGAGAGAAGTAATTAATATGTGTGGGTCCTCATTACCAAAAAGAAAAATGCATACTTTATATTGGGACGGATCAAAATAGAAAAACGCGTACGTTTTAATGGAACGGAAGGAATACTCAATACTATATTCCTTAATTCCCATACAAAAAGGAAACGTAACCATTAAGATGGGACGGAGGAAATACTATAATATAGCATGTTTTAGTAAATTACTACTTTTAATTACTCAATAATATATTTTATTGATAAATAATTATATTTTAATATTTTCTCCATTCGTTATAAAGAGCCAATTTTCTCCAGATAATTTCATTTTATTTTTTTACACATTCGAGACCTACACACACTTACTAATACAATTAAAATATACGGTTCACACACCCACTAATATAACTATCCGCTATACATTAAGTGAAAATAAAATATGACACTTGTTAAACGGACGGAGAGAATAATATACAAATACTCCCTCCGTCCCACCCAAAGAGTCATTTTTTTCCCATTTTAGGCTTCCATCCAAAGAGTCCTCTTTCATTTTTTACACATATGAGATCCACACACACTCATTAATATAATTAAAATATGAGGCCTACACTCCTACTAATATAATTACCCACTGCATATTAAATAATAATAATATTTAATTCACGTTTCAAAAACAGAAGTTATCTTTTTGGATGGGACGGAGGGAGCACATTGTGAGAGTTCCATTTAGTCTTTTTATTACCAATTTACTGGAAAAAATATATATATATTTACACTTACAAAATTATCACGATATTAAAATTAAAATTAATAAATAAAAGTAGTGATTGAACTTGGTGTTAAATCTGATTAGGGGAAGTCAAACCACATTGCTTATAACATCTTCTAACCATTCTTCAATTTAGTTTGCCATCTCCTCTGTAGTTTATTCAGCCATGGCGCTTCACTTGAAGCTCGCCAGAATCCACCACGTATTATTACTTTTATCAGCAATTTTCATCTCCTCTAACCATTACTCTCCGAAGGTACAAGCCATTAAAGCTCCGTTCCGCCCCGGAGACTTATTGCCACTGCTACCTGTACAAGTTTCATGGCCTATTCTAAGCAAGCTCAACAACGCAGCAGACCTTCTCCCGTCCTTCGTTGGCGCTGCCTCTGTTACGAATAACTCGATTCTTAACTGGAAAGGAGCATGTTTCTATAACAACACTGCTTGGTTGGTCTTCCATAACAACTCTGGAACTCAATTTGGGGGTGGTACTCTCCATATTAAGGTTATTTGATGTTGCATTTTTATTTTTGTTTTTTAGTTTACAGCTTCTTTCTTCTTTGGATTTTTCTAGACGGAGGGTTTTGCTGGTTTGGATGATTAGATGTACGGTTTTTGGATTTAATTTTTTATTTCTAATTAAGCTGTGTTGGGATGTTATTGTTAGGATTGTTTTACATTTTAGTCGGTAGAAGGAGTGAACAGTTTTAATCAAACTTGCTATTGAGGGACTGTGCTAAACTAACTCTCAAACTGATTATTCGTTTATTCTATAATTATGATTATTGATCATATTAGTGAAGATTAATTTTATGAAATTAATATCTTGAATTATTTCTGTGGAAAAGTAGAACAGAGTTAAGGTATAGTCTAGATTGCTTTCCACTTATCTTGTGTGACTTTGTAGTGATTGAGAACGCACCGTTCGGAACTAAATGGAATGAAGTAGACATAAATGTAAACTTGTTGATCTTCGTTATCATTCTCAATATTTAATTTCTATAACCAGGTTAGCAATGCACATAGTTGGACATGTATGGATCTTTATGTCTTTGCAACTCCATATCGTGTAACATGGGACTATTACTTTCTATCTCGAGAGCATACTCTTGACTTCAAGGAGTGGGAATCAGAAGCTGAATTTGAATATGTGAGTTGTATTTATTTAATCAGGATCAGGATTTCTTACTCTGATGCTGTATTTTCTGAGTATATATGATTGATTTCTTCGAAATTTAGGTCAAGAATAGGGGAGTTTCGATATTTCTGATGCAAGCAGGGATGCTTGGAACTCTTCAGGCTCTTTGGGAAGTGTTACCTTTATTCACAAATACTGGTTGGGGTGAGAACTCCAATCTTGCATTTCTTAAAAAGCACATGGGTGCTTCCTTTGAAGTAAGACCTGAACCATGGGTCACTAATATTACTGCTGAGGAAATCCATTCTGGAGACTTCCTTGTTTTATCCAAAATTAGAGGCAGATGGGGTGGTTTTGAGACCCTAGAGAAGTGGGTGACTGGATCTTATGCTGGTCATACTGCTGTCTTCTTAAGGGACTCTGAAGGGAACCTATGGGTTGCGGAATCTGGGAATGAAAATGAAGAGGTAGTTGTTTGATACATCCCACAATTTTGGTTTGTTATATTTACTGCATATTTCAGCTTCTTTGTGAGTTTATAGTCACATTAGTACTTCATCCGAATTCTTGAAGTAAAACTTTTTAAGGCAAACTAAGATCCCCCGTAAAACTTTCTAAACTCAACCAATTTACTTGTTGCCAAAAAAGTTAGAGAAAATAATTTTGGGTTCTGTGTATTTCGTATTTGAAATATTTTAATTTGGATTATGAGTAAGCTAAAAGCCTCAAGAGATGAACATGGCTTGTGGCAGTCATAATCTCATAAAATAGGTTGCAAAGCTATTACTAGTTATTGGTAACCTAAACCAAAATGCTTGTGTTATTTCTTGCTGACTTACTGGGGAATGTCTCTGAAATAGAACTAGTTAATTATCCTAAAATACTGAGTATAAATCCTTCCTAAAATACACATATGTTACTTCACGTATGAGTGTATGTTGAATCTTCAGGGAAATACTATGTTATATGATGTCTTTAGTTCCATCTACTGCTCGTTATGTACATCAGACTTGTGAGTTGAATTTGCAACCTAAACTATTGAAAATTGTATAGTCTAATTGATATTAAATTGTGTCTTCCAGAATCTTTTATGAACCGAAATATGACCTTTATCATTAACATGTGTACCTTCTAAATTTGGTTATTCAGGGAGAAGATGTAATTGCTATCTTACCATGGGATGAGTGGTGGGAATTTGAGCTAACAAAAGATGATGCCAATCCGCAAATAGCACTTCTTCCGTTGCATCCTGATCTTCGAGCTAAGTTTAATGGGACTGCTGCTTGGGAATATGCAAATAGCATGTCCGGAAAACCATATGGTTATCATAACTTGATATTTAGCTGGATTGACACTATTAGTGGAAATTATCCGGCGCCTCTGGATGCTCACCTGGTACTTTTGTACTTCCCCTTCTTTTCGTTTGTTTTTATTGTGTTTTTATTCTACTTGTACTGATTCAGATCTTTTATTGCTTCCTCTTAAAGTTTCTCTTATCCTACATTATTATTATATTTCCAATGCAAGCTGGTTGTTCAGATATTCTTTCCATCATGCTACAGTCATGCAATTCTTTTACCTGATTCCATTGTCTCAAAGTTATATTTCCTTTTTTTAGCTTCTTGGAGGAATATGTTCATGAAAAGCCCTTATAAGTTGGTTTCATGTCATTTTTGGAAGTTCCGAAGTTGGTGATCCTATTGGTGTTATTTGTGGAAGTGGCTACTTCATTGGGATCACCATTACTTCAATAAGCAACTGGAATTTTTAAGGAGATATGTTGAGGAAAATATTTAACTATTGATTGTAATTTCATTTCACCTGGTTTGCCTTAAAAGGCATAGACAGAAACCTGGAAAATTTGGTTACGTATTTGGTTTCGTTATAAGATATCGTAAAGAGTTTAAAATATATTCTGCAGAAGCTATTACTTGGTTTTTTATTTTTTGGTCATCCATTGATGTTGATGCAATTTTTGATTGTCTAGATAAAATAAGGGTGAGGGAAAACTGTGAGCACATTAATGCCTTCCAGAATATTCATGTCAGACACTTATCATATAGATAAATTCTTTGTATTGATGATATGAAGTTAGAGAGTGACAGAGAGAGGGAGAGAGGTTCACATCAATGCTAAATCGTACATAGTTGTCTACTTCTCTATGAATTTATTGTTTTCTTATTCCCCTTTAACTTGTAAGTCATTCACAGGTTGCTTCTGTTATGACTGTTTGGACACAACTGGCACCTGAATATGCTGGCAACATGTGGAACGAAGCATTGAACAAACGACTTGGCACTCAGGTTTCATTGATAACCATCCCATCCTTTTTTTTTCTTTTTCTTTTGAAGCACATAGAGAGTGGATAACTCTTTGAGAAGAAGTTTGCATGCTATGATGTATTCTTGTCAGTATATCATTAGAGAATTGAACATTTGCCAATTCTACACGAAAGTCTAATATTTACCATTTTTATTACTAGTTAAATCCTTTGAGGTCCCAGGGATATCTCTATGCTTAGCATCAAATATCAACAAGACCCGAAAGATTAACTATCAGTTAGGAACTCGAAAGATTTTTTCTATCAATTCAGGACCCGAATAATATGAAACTATCAATTTAGGACTAAAATCATAAAATCGCTAAAAATTATATTACATAACCGTATAAATTCCCCGTTAATTAATACTCCCTCCGACTTAGAGAACCCTTTACACTTCCTACATTTTTCTGTTCCACAACACCATTCACACCCCAAAAAAGGAAACAACTCCTTTATATATATAAAAAGTTACTTAAATTTCAAATTTTGTCACTCTCACCTAGCACACATACCATTACTTTATACTTTTTTATTACCTAAAAACACTACAATACCCTTTAAAGTCAACAAAGTTGGTCAAAAAGAACAAACTTTCTTAAACAACGTGGAACAGTAAACGTGACGGGTTCTCTAAGACGGAGGGAGTATGTCGTTATAATGATAATAAATTATAAATTATTATCCTAAAATATGTGTTTAATATATATGACATTTTAATATAGTATTTATTAAATTATTTTGAATGATTTTATGATTTTAGGTCCTGAATTGATAGTTTCATATTTTTCGTATGCTGCATTGATAGAAAAATCTTTTGGATCCCTAATTGATGGTTAACTTATCTTTCGGGTCCGGTAATGAAGAAACTCCTATCAAATAACCCAAATATCACTTTAAGTGAGCTGTCTCATTGAGTTCCTCTAGCCCGTGTTGCATGAATGAAGTTAGTTATGCATACTGCGGCAAGAATTGATGCCAAAGCCTCACAAGTTTAACGTATTAATTATTTTCTACATGTAAAGGATTCTCCTTAAAGAGAGATTTTGCTTGCTTCTAGTTGGGGTTTGAGTTTATAACATTGATTTAATTTCTTCGTAATATCATATAATATACTAAACAAATTAAGGCCTTTTCCCTGCAGAATTTGAGCCTTTCTGAAATTCTTGTTGAGGTTGAGAAGCGAGGGTCATCTTTTGGTGAATTATTGGCAGTTCCTGAGCAAGATAATTGGGTTTATGCTGATGGGAAGTCAGCTTCATGTGTTGCTTTTGTTTTTGAATTATACAAGGCAGCCGGACTGTTTGGTGAACTTGCAAGCTCAATTCAAGTAACTGAGTTCACGGTGAGTATGCTAAGCTTTCAAGTTAAAGAAATATAACAGATATCATATAGTACATTATTCTGATAATTTGATACCTGGTATATTATGGAGCTAATCTCAAGTATGCTAATCATTCAAGTTAAAAAAATATAACCAATATCGTAGTACATTATTCTGATATTAAATTTGATGCCTGGTATGTTATGGAGCTGCTAATCTCAACTCAAAATACTAGTATTTTTTGTTGACAAAAACCAAACGTTGAGTTCTATATTGGAATCATATCTCAAGTTAGCCAATATTTTAGGATAGGTTCATCTATTTCTCTTGCTTTTTCAGATAAAAGATGCGTACACCATGAAGTTCTTTGAAAACAATTCAAGCCGTTTACCAAAGTGGTGTAATGATGGGGACTCGGTTAAACTCCCCTTCTGCCAAATCCGAGGGAAATATCGGATGGAGTTACCTGGATACAACAGCATGGACCCTTATCCCCACATGAACG
Organism: Pogostemon cablin; assembly: GCA_023678885.1. Taxonomy (NCBI): domain Eukaryota; kingdom Viridiplantae; phylum Streptophyta; class Magnoliopsida; order Lamiales; family Lamiaceae; genus Pogostemon; species Pogostemon cablin. Next base: position 25,057,345 of record CM042961.1, on the reverse strand, counting down.
AGAGGTGCCCATCCTTGCCGCCTAAATATTACAGACCAGATGGCTGCTGAGAAACTTGCATTGTATGTATGACTTCATCAGATTATTGTAACACGTATCTGATACACTATTGTTACATCTGTGTATCCATCTTGTATATTATTGTTAATTAGCATGTACTAAAATATTTGGCACATAATATTGTCTGCCAAAAATAGTGAAATATGAATTTGTTAGGGATAATTATCTCGCATTATTGTATAAATGCATAGCCATAAATATGAAATCAGATCTTACTTTTAACTATTTATTGATTGGAGTCTTCCAATTTCAGTGTTTCTGATAGAGTAAAGATGTTGATATTATAAATGAGGAAGGATTTAAGAACAATAGGAACGTAAAATATGATTCCCCAAGGATTACTCTTGTCAGCCAAGGCTGCCCAATACTAAACAAGAAAGATCCCTCTATCCACTTATTTATAGATCTTCTACTCAAGGACTAATTCTACTCAAGGACTAATTTATTAGTATGGAAATGGCTTGATTATTGCCACTTGTTCTTCCCTTCAAATACGCTCTTACTTATTCCTCCGGGAGTATATATGGTATGGATGACCTCCTTGATTGGCTCTATTAGTTTCAGTATGGTAAGGAGGTAAGTCTCTTTTAAATTTTCTTCAGCTGATTTCTTCATTATTTTGTAAGAGAATGAAAAGACATGCATCATAAGACAGTCAAATAGTTATTACAGATAAGATGGAACCTTGTTTTATTCGTTGTTTCAGTAACTCCTAAATTCATCGATGAGTCTGAAATGTATTCATAATAGTGATAAGCTAAGTTTTGATCTGGTTATGGCTGATGATTGGTACTTGCCTTTGCTCAGGGTGACAGCCTGTGTGTGTAATCTGAAGGTGTATAGATTGTAGTTGCATTCGAACTTATCGAAAGGATAAATCATTATTAGTGTTGATCGGAGGAGAGGGCCGTTTCGTCAAATCATTATTAGTGTTGATCGGAGGAGAGGGCCGTTTCGTCACAAAACCAATCAGAAGCTAAGATATAAAATTGAGAAAGTAGAATCCACCAAAGCTTAAACATAATCTGTTTTGATCTGTTCCCTCCTCGAAATAGCTTATTTTACATTATAGCAGTAACTCGAGAGTTGCACTGTTCGAATTGCAAGAAAGTTACATTTTTTCTAATTATCAGTATTCAGTTATAAGTATGCAGATAATCAGTTGCTTTATTATCTTCTTCAATCGTAATACACAGGATTCAGCACTCATATTGAAATCGAATGCAACATAGTACGATACATTTATGTCAGTTAAAGATGTTTCCTGGACTCAATTTGAATAGGAAGTCCTCGAGTAGGCACTGGCATCGGATCCCTTCTAAAGAAGTTGTCGTTGCAGCAGAGCTTCCATGTAAACTGAGTAACCAGATAGTGAATCGTCACCAGAGTTTCAATCTTTGCAAACTCGTAACCTGGACAGATACGAGCTCCCCCTCCAAATGGTATGTAACAGTAAGGTGGTATCGATGCTGGATTCTCAAACCGAGATGGATCAAATCTTGATGGTTCTGGAAAGATGTTTTCGTCCATGTGTGTCATCGCAGTGACCCAGAATATCTGCAAGATTCGCTGCGTTTTACTTAATTTGGATGTCAGCAGCAACAGAGTGGTACGAGGAGTTAGTTTATGTTACCTGCCAGCCTTTGGGTATCAAGTATCCTTGATACTCAATGTCCTCCAACGTCTTCCGGAAACCTCCAAAGATCGGAGGCAAGGTTCGAAGAGTCTCCATGGCCACTCTCCAGGTATGCTTCATCTTGGCCAAATCTTCCCATTTCAATATATCTCCAGAAGGAATGCTTTTCTTAATCTCAAGTTGCTCTGCAAATATCAGTTCAGTAAAATCGAATAACGTTAGTGTTTGTGATTGTGCAGAACAAGGAGGAGGTACCTTTTAGGACATCTGCGTATATGGATGGATCATTTGCCAGAAGTCGAACGATGAAAGTTATGAGAACCGACGATGTATCGTGGCCAGCCACCATAACAAGCATGATGTTGTGTATGATCTCATCATCGGTTACCAGTTGTTGGTTGTGCTCCCCTCGAATGCTGAGTAAGCAGGTGATTAGGTCTTGGTGACTCGAAGCACAGTCTTTGAGTAGGTTCCTCTTCTCACGTATAAGCTCTCTCAGCATTCTCCTAACCTTTGCACTGGCCTTGAGACTGCGGTTGAAGCGCGTGTATGGGAGATCAACTGGAATCGACCACATCCCGTCTATCATCTGTTGGTAGCACAGGACCAACGTGTCTCTCCGCTCTCCTCGCTCGATTCCAAAGAGAAAGGAGCAAATTATGTCGAATGTCAGCATCTTCATCAGTGGTAAAACCTGAATGGAATCAATCACAACAATCATTTGAATGTTAAACACGCCTCTAATAGCATTTTGAGTTTGGCAAACACTTATGTAAACCGGGTTTACCGTGTAAATCCTGTGGTACCCCTTCCAATCCTATTATACTCTATGTATTGATAGGGTTTAAATTAAAGGGGACCACATGGTCTATACCATAAACCCAGTTCACACGAGACTAACTATTTGAGTTTTTAGACGAGGTAGTCACCGTGACTTGGGATTTCCCTTGCCAATGCAGTTGAAAGTGCATGCTGATCTCCTGCTCAATCCTACCAATGTAATTCTTCAAGCAATCCGGTTTGAGGAAGGAAGCGAGAGCATCTCTGATCCGCTTGTGATCGTCTCCAACGAGCTCCAGCAAACAGCGATCGCCCAAGATCATCTTCACAGACTCCGTCTGGTGATTGCTGAGTTTCCCGCCATCAGACGCGAAGACGAACTTGTTTGCAGCTCGACCGTGGATAAACACGGTTGGCTTGCCAAACAGGCTCAGCTTTGAAACCGGACCATACTTTTTAGCTCTGTCTGCAATCCATTTCTCTGCGGTGTTTGATCTCATCGCCCACAGAAAGCTAAGGCTTTGCCCGATCAATGGTAATCCCAACGATCCAGGTGGCAGCCTTTCTGGCCTTCTGGTGAGAAGAAGAAAGCAGAAAGGAAGTAGAATTAGAGAGAGGAAAAGGAAGATCATGTTGATGGAGAGATGCATGCAAATGGGGTTTTCTGAATTGAGTAATTAACTAAGCTCCACATTTTCACAAACAGTTTATCGAACGTCCATCTCATAAAATAGAATTAGGTATCATCCATCTCATGACATAGAATTTCGAAAAATTGTCTTATAGGAGTATACGTTTTTGTTTGCAGTGTCAATGGAATCTTATTTCGATGCTACTTGGAATCTGCAACTTTTGGAATTAATTTCTTCCTCTTGTCGCCCTTCTATAGCTAGAGCCGTCAAAATGGGTTGGGCCCGTCGGGCCGAACCGCACCGGCCTATATAATTGATGGGTTGGACCGAGCATTTTTAGCCCGCAACCCGCCTAAGCCCGCTAAATGGCGGGTTGAGGCGGGTTTGGCCTGCTCCGCCCCGCATAAGCCCGTTACATGTCAAACTCGAGAAAAATGCCTAAAGTTTATCTTTCGTGTATTATTCTTTACAAAAGTTTACTGCTTTAAACCTGTTCTTCTTTTAATTCTTTATTTAGATTGAAAATTTGAAAAAAAATGTTGATTATGTTTAGGTAATTATTTTTTTTGGGATAATTAATATTTGTGTTTGTATTTATATTCTAGCAGATTAGAAGAAAAAAATTATGGAGTTTGCTGATTTGAATCAAAGTAATAATATATATGATATTAAAAATACGAACTCAAGTGGTAAAAATATAAATCGAGGGAATTTTCAAAAGTTTGGAACTTTTTTGTGAAGAGAGGAGTTGGTAAGAATGCAGATTCTATAGGAATCATGTTTATGTTTTAATTGTCTTGTTGATATTGTAGTATTTTGGACCATTATTTTAGTATTTCATTTTAATAAAATCATCTCTAATTAAAAAGAAAAAAAGAAAAAAAATTGGCGGGCCAACATATTGTAGTATTTTGTACCATTATTTTAGTATTTCATTTTAATAAAATCATCCCTAATTAAAAAGAAAAAGAAAAAAAATTGGCGGGTTGGCCCGCCATAGCCCGCGATCCGCCTTTGGATAGGTTCGGTCGAATATTTCTAGCCCGCAACCCGCCTAGGCCCGCCCCGCCTAAGCCCGCCAAATGGTAGGTTAGGCGGGTTTTGACCCGCCCTGCCCCGCTGGCCTGTTTTGACGGCTCTATCTACACCGCAACTTTTTATTCGCCCATTTTCTTGTAGGATGGATTTATTGGGATAAGCAGATCCTCATTCATTCCTAAGGGACAATAAAGAAGAACATAAAAAGTCAACACAAGAATTTACGTGGAAAACTTCAAAATCGGAGAAAAATCACGGATCGAGAAAATACCACTATGTGAAAATTTTTTACAATCATATAGAATCAAACACAAAGATTTAAAGTGTACTTGATTGGTACACTTGACATCAAGTCCAAGGGCCTCCTTATATAGGACCAGGATCCCTCCCCCTTTTACTCTTCATCAGATGTGGGACAAAAGAAATAAAAGAAAAACCCCTTCTTTTATTTTTAACAAAACCAACAATCTCCACCTTGTTAAAATAAAAGAAGACACATTGTCTTCACCGACAATCATTCTCAAACTCTAGAATCCCTTAGAATCAACCATTCTAAGAATCTTGTCTTCACCGACAATCAATTCTCAATTCCGAGAATTCTACTCCACCATATGAGTAGACCACTTAGAATCAATCATTCTAAGAATTTCCTGCGGCACATATCGAAAATACATGCTGATATTTATGGTACTACTTTCAGCTCTTGGCTTCCCCGGAAGTCCATCAGCCATCGATATACATCCACCACACACCCTACATCACCTTCCAAGTCAATATCCATGTGCAAACGTGTGGATCAGCTAATATTATTAGCTCATTTTCCATGACAACTGAACATGTCATAAGGATCCCCAATAATATTAACTCAACATTCAGAGCTGTTGTCGCACCAGCTCCTCCAGTCCTCCTTGACCAACAACGTCATCATTGCTCCATCTTAAGAAATTATCGTGCCATTGCTCTACCGCAATTACCGCACCATTGCTACACCTTGAGCAAAAACCGTCATTGTACCGACATAACGTCGCTGTCTTTTACCGTCAAGCTACACCAGGTTTGCCTGAACCCTTTTCCTACTGAAAGTGTCGTCACTTGAAGCCGATTCTAACCATCCAAAATTCACAATGCTTTCCCACTTGTCGGTCTGCTACTCTTTACCGATCTAGCACCACCGATATCAAGTACCACATCGCCATCTTCCCCGTTGAATCGCCGCTTTCCCATGACACCAGTCATTACCAAAAAACTAATTCCTTTCAAACCTCCTTGAGCCGACATCCAAGAAAAACCCCATGCCGCTGTTAAGCCAACTCTACCACTGGGAGTCCCAGCAATTCACATTGCTGCAAGTCCAAAAGCTCCGCAAAAAACTGCTGACCTACAAATTCTATCCCTTTCCACACCACTGTTGTCACAGTCCGACGCATTTCATCGAAAGGAAGGAGATGCTACCGCATCCGGCTGATCTTCTGACCCCCTTGTGCCACTAGCTTTTCCTACTTCTTTCATGCCACCCTTAGCCTAATAAATAACCCTCTTTCTCTCATAAAGTCTTTTCTGATGTGGAAGGTCAGACTATGCTGCAACCACAGAGCATACTAAGAACTTTATAAGCGCCCGAACGGGGCTCTGATACCACTTGTTGGGATAAGCAGATCCCCATTCATTCCTAATGGACAAATAAAGAAGAACATAAAAAACACAACACAAGAATTTACGTGAAAAACTCCAAAATCGGAGAAAAACCACGAATCGAGAAAATACCACTATGTGAAAATTTTTTACAATCATACAGAATTTCTCTCTCCCGACCCCAATCCCTGCACTCTTACAAATCTTTGACTAATTCACACATTTCTCCCCATTCTCACAACCGAGAATCCAAGAAATGAATTTAAATAGAATCAAACACAAAGATTTAAAGTGTACTTGATTAGTTCACTTGACATCAAGCCCAATGACCTCCTTATATAGGACCAGGATCCATCCCCCTTTTACTCTTCATCCGATGTGGGACAAAAGAAATAAAAGAAAAACCCTTTCTTTTATTCTTGACAAAACCAACAGGATTAACATATTTTATATAAATAAATAAAAAACTTATTAATAGTTAAAATATATTTGTAATGAATTATTTTATGACACTTTGAATCATACTTTTATACATCGTTCAGCATACTTGTAAAAAGTATACTTTAATTACCAATAAATATATTTTACTTATATAATAAATATAGGTACTATAACACGTCTTACAATCAGTCTTACATAAGCATCATCTCATAACAGACCTTATCTTTTGATAAATGGAGTATAATGCATACTTTATCCACTTAAATTATTTTTCACTAAATAATCCTTAAAGAAAATGATAATATACTTAAGGCCAAGTCTTCTATAAATTGGTGCTCATGTTAGACGATTTGTGAAACATGTTAAAATATGATTGTTACACAGTAAAAATATTTTATGTAACAATATTTTTATTGGTTTTTAAAGTATTTTTTTCTAAAGTATGATAAAAGATCATTAAGATATGATTTATGATGTTATAAAATGATTTACTAAAAACATACTTTAACTACCATTAAGTATATATATATATATTATTTATATACTTAACATACTTTAATGATGGATTGGACCGTCTCACAACCCATCACAAGAGAGAGCCTTTTACTTCATTACATACTTTATCAAATTAAATAACTTAACTTCATATTAAAGTCTCTTTTTTTTTTTTTTTTTTTTTTTTTTTCTGAAAATGCTTCTTATGTTATGTAAGACAAAGTCATTTGTGAGACGTTACTTATATGAGACAGTTTGTGAGAGGTGTTAAAGTATGCCTATTATATAGATAAAGTATGCTTAATAGTTGTTAACGAATTAAAGTACGATTTTATGGTGTTATAATATTATTTATTATTGACATACTTTAACTACAAATAAGCATATTCTACCTATATAATAAGCACACTTTAGTTATGAGTTGACCTATCCCACAACCCATTTCACAAAACCCATCTCACAAGAGTGTCTCATTTGTTAATTTTGAATTTCGAATATAATCTAATTATGAAAATTTAAATTTTCAACTGATAGTGAAAGAACGAAATTGGGGTACAGACCAATACTATGTACGGGTAAAAAAATAGAGATCGAAAGAAATAACTCTTGAGCCCGGAATAAAAAAAATAAGAGTTTGGAACATTAAATATCTTGTATTCATAAAATATTTGGTGTAACATAGATAATAAATAAATAAGAGTTAATATCATTCCAATTGCCATTACAAAAGTAATGGGGAGTTTTGTCATTAAAAGATATTTTGGACTAGTAATTAATCTAAAAAGAACGATTAATTCGGCAACAAAACCACTCATACCAGGTAATGCAAGGGAGGCCATCGAAAAGCTACTGAACATCGTGAATATTTTGGGCATGGGAATACCTATTCTGCCCATTTTCGTCAAGATAAACAAGACGTATTCTATCATAAGTTGTTCCGACCAAGAAAAAAAGTGTCACGCTAATAAATCCATGAGAAATTATTTGTAAAAAGGCTCCATTGAGTCCCATATCTGTGATAGAACCAATTCCTATAATTATGAAACCCATATGAGATACAGAGGAATAGGCTATTCATTTTTTTATATTCCGTTGACCGAGAGATGTTGAAGCTGCATGGATTATTTGCATTGTGCCTACTATCATTAACCAAGGAGAAAATATAGAATGGGCATGAGAAAATAATTCCATATTAATCCGAACTAATTCATATGCTCCCATTTTAATAAGATTCTGGCTAGAAGCATACAAGTACTATAATGTGCTTCTTCGTGGGTATCAGGTAATCATGTATGTAGGGGTATGATTGGCAATTTGACAGCAAAAGCAAGAAAAAATCCAATATAAAAAATTATTTCCAAGTTTACAGGATAGGACCGGTTGGCTAATATTTCCAAATTAAATATTTGTTCAGCAGAACCATATAAACTGATACCCAAAGCTCCCGTTAAAAGAAAAATAGACCCCCCCGGTGTACAAAATAAATTTTGTAGCTGAGTATAGACGCTTTTTTTCCTCTCCACATGGATACAAGTAAATAAACGGGAATTAATTCTAACTCCCACATGAGGAAAAAAAGTAAAAGATCTTTAGAAAAAAATAATCCTATTTGCGCACTGTACACTGCTAACATCAGGAAATGAAATAATCGAGAATATCGAGTAATTGGTCAAGCCGCTAAAGTAGTGATGAATCATGTCAGTAAAATGGGTCCTATAGAGAGTCCGTCGATTCTTAACTTTCAATGGAAATCCAAAAAACAGATTCATTTATAATCCTCCATTAGTTGGATTAATGGATCATCCGATTGAAAATGATAGCATAATGCATAAGTTGTTAGAAGAAGTTCTAAGATACACATACATATAATATACCAGCGGATTACTCTATTTTCCCTGTGTGGAAGAAAAAAATTAAGCAACCCACAAATATTGGTAAAACTGTATTTTTTGTTAAACAAGGAAAATGGTTTGTGGTAAAGACAAGATACGCTTCGCGAGAAAAATTCGTGCTCAATTATATTTGATTTTGAGCATAAATTCAATAAGCTAGACTCATACTGTGATTTTTTTCATACCATAAATAAATTCGAATGCTAAAAAAATCCATTGGGCAGACGGATTCACACCTCTTACAACCAACACAGTCTTCGGTCCTTGGAGCAGAGGCAATATGTTTAGCTTTACATCCGTCCCAGGGTGTCATTTCTAATACATCCGTGGGGCACGCCCGGACACATTGAGTACATCCTATACATGTATCATAAATCTTTACCGAATGTAAAATTTGATCTATACATTTTTGAACGCTTGGTCTAGTAAACTAACTTATAAATGAATCCTATAGTTAGATACTAGACGAATCGATGAGTGATCAGAATCAATTTACTTCTGAATTGATTTATGAGGGAGGGCCAAAATACTTTGATTTTTTTTATGTTTTTACAATCATGATTATACCCTACTCTAGCGTCTAGCGATATCAAACCCGCTAATTTTAATTGGAATAATATTCCAAATTAGCATTTATATGATTATAAAATTAATACTATTTATTCAACAAATTGGATTGGTTAATACAAGTTGATTTTATGTTACAATAAATCGATTAAACAATAGCCAGTCCGATAACTGCTTCAGCGGCTGCAATATTTATAACAAAATTTGAGAAAATATTTTCTCTTTATTGACGATTATCAAAAATATCAGAAAATATTACAAAATTTATATTAACTGAATTTAATATAAGTTCAAGACACATAAGGGCTCTAACCATATTTCGACTTGTGATTAATCCATAGATACCAATAGAAAATAAATAGGCACTCAAAAGAAGTATATGTTCGAGCATCATTAACTAACTCCTTATCAATTTGGATTCCTTTTTAATCTGATTAATAATTCACTCGATTCGATTCTAACAAATATGGAACAAACAAAGGAATAGATTAGACAGATCAATATAAAATGAAAGTCTTTCTATTCTATTTTTCAGACATGAATTAAAATTAACAAATTATAACATTCTTTTTGCATTGATTCTATTTGAATTTCTCGTTTTAAAGATTTCTTATTGACGAGCTATAGCAAGTGAATATCGTTCCCACGAGATAGTTATAAATTTAATAAATAATTCTATATGATAATTCAAATGCAAGACAAATCTGGGGATTTTTTTGAAAGGATGATTAATTAAACTAATAAAACTGAATTAAAATAATTAAACTAAGCAAAGAAATTAAATCACGCAGAGAAAATGATTTAAAAGTTCAAGAATGGAGAATTGGTAATGCTCGGGCTAACAGCTTAACTATGTGACTAATTTATTTAGACCCAAATTAATTATCTGCAGACGTTTATAAGAGGATCACTAAGTCTAGTTAAATCACCTTGATTGGGTTGGATCCAACATTTATAATGAGCTGAAAATCCTAGGATCAATAAGGAATTAATTATTTCTCCATCTATAGATACTTCATGCTAAATTCCATTAAAGGTTTGAGCACTAGACTTCCCTTTCTAGGTATGCAATTATTAACCCCTTTTGTCTCCTTACCAATGACCTAATAATGATGTTTTATCAAGTAATTAATATTCCAAATTGATTGTCTAACACTCTTAGGAATTATAGGTCAATCCCCTAAGACTGCCATTGGAAACAACAATTATTATGCAGAAATAAAGAATCCTATTAACTATCAATCAGTGATACCGTCAAGAATAATTAAAGGAATCAAAACTAAAAAACACAATAATATGAAGTCTCAAAATATCCTCTTCAATAAGGAAATAAACATTCTGCAGTATAATAAATCCAAGTCTAGGGCAATCAAATCATATAGTCAAAACTGTCTTAAAGCCCTAAAATTACCAACAAAGAAACTTAGCCCATGGATTTACGAGGGCAAATCACAAAAATGTAATAAACTCTAACCATTATGCTAAAATAACAAAGATAAATAATTAAAAAATAAAGAAGTCTTTTGGAGGATTTTGGAGGACTCCATCTCTTCAATTACGATCTCCGTCATGATCTCCATCTCCGGTGGGTAGATGATGGAAGGTGGGTGAATGGTTAAGTGGAGGTATCAGCATGAGAGGGAACTGGTGCCATGGTCTCGGCTCTGTGACTGTGAGAGCGTGAATTTTCTGCGCATGAGCAGTTGTTCTTTTAATCCAAGGATGAGGCGGCGAGAAAGGGCAATAATGGACCGTTGGATGTATTGGGCTTCTTAAGTTGATCCACTCCAAGTGTGCTGTCAGATTGCTTTCGAAATTGGATGGAAGTGATTTGCATGTTGGTTTGAGTTAATTTACATTCAAGGGCCCCACCATCAATTCCGCTCACCATGTGCGTGAGCAATTCACAACAACTTCAAGAAAATAGGACCCACTAGTAACTCCACCCATTTTAGCATGCAGGTGTGAGTTGTGATGGGATTTTGGATATATATGATCAAGCCTTTTTCTAATTATTGGGCCCTATGCCTTTTCCACTTCAATTGAATTCCTCTGGGCCCCATACACCAACAATAGTCTCTCATTAATTCTCCATGCCACACACGATCAAAACTTCTTCATCATGCATTCCTTCTGCAACACCACACGACCAAACCTTATCTCTCGCGCATTTTTGCGCGATCTTACTATTATGGGCATAACTTCTTCATTTAAATTCTGATTTAAGTAATTCTTATGCCCATGCGACCCTCTCTTCCGTGACTTTCTAAACATATATCACACGATCAGTTTGAGCCTCTATATGTATACAAAAAAATTATGAAAAATAGGCATCTGTTTGCTTGCATGCTTGTACAAATTCACCATTCATTCAAACTTTGCATTTTTTTTTATCATTTTTCCATCAAAACACAATAAAATACCTCTCAAGCACCTTTTAGTCAATAATATTTCAAAGTATTAAGATTTGTGTAAATAATAGCAATTAAACACTTAAAGAGGTATCAAATCGGACAAAAAAATACATGAATTTCCACTCTCATCACACCTATTAAAGCAACTAAAAGAATTATTGAAATGAGTTCAAATGGAAGAAGAAAATCTGTTGCTAAACGAATTCTAATTTGTTGACTATTGCTTATTAAATTTTGTTCTAGAATCTGATTTTATTTTGTAGTCCAAATGATCCCATACCAGGACGTATCTTGAATAGTAGTAATTAGTGAAATAAAAATACTTGACAAACCATTGAAGTAACTTCATCCCCAATGGTCCAAAGATGAAAATCTTTGTAATATTCTGAACCTTCCATGAACATTACAACAAAAATGATTAAAACATTTATAGTTCCAACATAAATAAGGAGCTGCGCAGCAGCTACAAAATAGGAATTCGATAGAATATAGAATAAGGATATGTAAAAAAAGAACCAATCCCAATGAAAAGGCCGAATAAATTGGATTTGGAAGTAATACAACTGCCAGACTTCCTAATATGAGACCCGATCCCAAAAAGACTAAAAGAAAATCATGTATTGGTCCAGGTAAATCCATTTGATTTTATAAAAAAAATCAAAATATTTCATGCCTTTGTTGACCTGACCAGGAAAAAAAGAAGTTATCATATTTTTTAGGATACTTTTTAATTGAATGAAATTACACTAGAGGTGGTTTAGATTGATGTAAATACAGTTATTGGACTACTCTTATTATCGAAGCAGAGGTTGAAACTTCATATTTTCAAATCATTATTCAAATAGAAATTTAAATAAAAAAGAAGCAACGATTTTCGCCACTGCATTTCTTTAGATCCAAAAGCTATTTTGAATTTTGATTTGAATTTGTAAATGTTTTATGAACAGAAGGTTTTATACATTTTTTATTTGAGGTAAATTCAAAGAAATTGTTCGAATTGTGTAATCTTCAATTATTGATACCGGTAACCGACCTAAAAAAATTGATCATAATTCAATTCGTGATGATCATAGGCAGAAAGTTCATATTCTTCAGTTATTGATAAACAATTTGTTGGACAATACTCAACGCAATTACCGCAAAATATACAGATTCTAAAATCAATAATGTAATTAAGTAATAGTTTCTTTTGAATATCAGTTTGCAATTTCCAATCTACAATGGGTAGATCTATAGGACATACACGAACACATACTTCACAAGCAATGCATTTATCAAATTCAAAGTGGATTCGGCCTCGGAAACGTTCTAATGTGATCAATTTTTCGTACGGGTATTGAATAGTTACAGGTAAATGATTCATGTGGGTCAAGGTGATCATGAAACCTTGACCAATGTACCTGACATCTCGTATTGTTTGTTGACCAGAGTTCAAGAATTGAGTTAGCATAGGGAACATATCTAAATATCTATAAATAATTTCACTTTTTTCTTTCTCTTGTTTGAGAAAAGTTATGAAGAAAATCCTATTCATTTAGATCTATTCTTTTACAGTGAAACCTATTCTTTTACAGTGAAAGAAGTTGGAATGAATTTTTAATAATAGATTACCTAGAGAAATAGGCAAAAGAAATTTCCATCCAAGATTTAATAGTTGGTCCATTCTGAGTCTCGGTAAGGTCCATCTTGTTGTAATAGAAATGAACAAGAACCAATAAGTTTTACCTAATGTAATAAAGATACCAATTATTGTTCCAAAAATCTCACTTCTTTTATTTATATAAAAAAGCTCAGGAATAAATATGTATGGAATATAAAGATTCCAACCACCCAAGTAAAGAACTGTTACAAATAATGAAGAAACTAGTAGATTTAGATACGAAGCAACATAAAATAAACCAAACTTGATACCTAAATATTCGGTTTGATAACCTGCTAATAATTCTTCTTCTACTTCTGGTAAATTAAAGGGCAATCTCTCACATTCGGCTAGAAAAGAAATTAGAAAAACGATAAACCTTATAGGTTGACGCCATAAATTCCATCCCCAAAAATCATATTTGGATTGTGCCTCAACTATATCAACTGTACTTAAACTATTAGATAATCCTAGTCGACGCTAACATCACTGCCCCCATTGCTATTTCAGAACCGTACATGAGATTTTCACCTCATAGGTCACAAATAAATCTAAGGACCTTTCAACATTCTTTCTCATGATGTGTTTGTAGGATCCATAAAGAATCAAACTCTTATCCTAAGGCCTAGAATTAGACCAATGAAATTATGTCTGCTAGATATATAATAAAAAAGTGCTTCTGAATTGATCTCATCTTTTAAGAATTTTATTTTTCTTTGTTGATTAATAACTTTATCCTTGAATGAAAAAAATACTTTTTAGAGGAATATCGCATAGATATTCCAACCTATCATTTTCTCATTTTTTATTATGAAAAAGAATTCGACATTGCATTACATAATAAGAATTTTATTTATAGAAATAAAATCGAAAAAATTACGAATAAAAAAAATCTCCTTTTGCAATTCTAGTCTTTGGATTTTATTTCCTTCGTACTCTCCTTTCTCAGAAAATGGGCATTGCCAAAAGTAAAAGATTTCTTCGTTTTTAATAGTTATTTACTTAATTGGTGGATAGGAACATACTCTGGACGAAATTGCAGGGAGTACTTCTTAATCATTCTACTAACTTCAAGCCCCAATTCGAATAACTTTTCTATAAAAAAAATATCCTATTGGATAATTTATAGAATCTCTGATGAGAGCGAACATAAACGTGTTTTAGTATCCAATTTAACACCTTTTTAATGGGAATTATTATCATATATTAGCAAAAGTGTCTTATATTCAATATATGTAAGAAAAAGTTACACTTGAGATATTTTATTATGTTTTAGGTGGAAAAAGGATCAAAAGTGCAAAGTTGGAGAAAAGGTGCAACTTGTGCTAGAATGCTGAAAAATGCACGTCCAACTTGTGTAATTTTTTTGTATTTTATGGAGTTTAAAACTAAAAGTGTGATATATTCTTAGAAAGCCACAGAAGAGAGGGTCGTTTTGGCATAAAAAACACTTCAATCGGAGTCTAAACGAGAAAGTTATGATCAAAATGGTGACATCGCGCAAGCTGTGCCGAACAGAACGGCTGTGCCACTTTGCATGACTTGTTACATATTCAAAATTCAGAGTTTCTGAGATTTCTTTATATGGATAGAAATTCAAGAAAGAGAGGATCATGTGAGCGCAAGAATCACTCGAATCAAAGCTCGGATGTGGAAGTTATATGCGAATGGTAAAATTACGCTAAATCGCCGAAGCTGGTTCGACCAGCAGGAGAGTGGTTCGACCATCACCCATGGTCAAATCAAGCACCGAAAGCTATCAGAAGTATGGTTCGACCACGACAGTACGATTCGACCAGGCATGTTGGTCGAACTAAAAGCATAAGTTTTCGTAGATGCAGTTCGACCACGAAGCTTCTGATTCGACCTGGCTTTCGACCCGAACTATGGATCTGCCAGTGATTTACAGGTCGATTCGACCAGGGATATGTGTTTCGACCAAGGGTCTTGAGCGAACCGATGTGCTGGACACGTCCGGATTCATATTTTTACACCTTCAGTGCATGTTTTCATCCAAAAAGCCCATCCTAGGTCCATAAGGAGAGCTTACAAGTATAAAAAGGGATGTAGATCACACCAATTAGATGGGATTGGAGAGGAACCACAACACAATCATCCTATACCCCAAGGGGGGATCACCCCCCATCCATCATCCACATCCTTTCCTCCATCAATCCATCACTTTGAAGATTCGTCTGTGGAATCAAGAGGAGAACCAAGAGGAGGATTCAAGACAGAGAAGGACGCGACGACTCTCACATCTAGGGTTTTATTCGTTTCCTAATTTATCTTATATTTTTCAGACATATGGGTAAGATCTATCCAACACCTATGATTGTTCTTCACAACATCATGGGCTAGAACCGTTTTGGTAGATCTAGGGTTTTGAAAGTTTTATGAATTAATTAAACTCTCTTGTGTGTCCTCCGTACAACACTACTTATGGATTGATTTTATATATGATTGTGCTTTCTTAATCCATATTCACGGTCATTTTGTGCATCTTCAACTATTATATAGAGTCTGAATATATATCTTGGTTGTAGATTGAGTGCGTTCACCACTGAACAAGATTCCATGTTATGATTCTAAGTGAGGGGACTCCGCAACTTCATTAGAACTGTCATATATGAAAGTTTATTTATTAAATTGAATTCGAGTTAGTAAGCAGGATAAAGAGAGTAATTTTGTAGTACATATAAAGGGAGATCATATGGGGTTAGGTTCCAGACGTGAAAAATAATTGATACTGATAGTACCTAGAAGGGGAGGGGAAAATTACGTCTCTTGCTCCGAGGTTATTCACATGTGTTACACGCATATTTACTTGTGTCTATAGAGTAGATTTGCATGGTTTAGTGAAGCGTCCATAGTCCACAAGGCAGAGTCGGCCTACACTTGAGAGGGAAGTTAAGTAGTAGAACTGGATTACCCTAGAGCTACCTATTCTCCTACTTGTGTCACTTTCGTATTCTTCTAGTGCTATTTTATTTTATTTGTTATTTAATTTTAGTATTTTAGTTGAAATTAATTCCACAACTCTTATTGCCTTTCATCTTAATTAATTTAATAAATAATTAAATTGGTAATACGCCGTTATTTGGGTTCGATATTTAACTTGGTCGCTTGCTTAAGCTGCAACTGATATTCTTAATACTTGGGGATTAATTTTGCATGCAAAGAAAATGCGCATCAAGTTCTTGGCGCCTTTGTCGGGGACGGCTGTTATTATTAGTTTATTATTTCTAGTTTGATTAAGACTTTTATTTGTGATTATTTATTTATATCTAACCTTGAATTTTTCTGAGGTACTTGTGCACTAGGAAAAGGAAAGGAAGGAAAGGAAGAGATAACATGCAGTGCTAAACATGGCCGGAGCAAGGCAAAATCCGGATAATGTTGCCATACGTGAAATTTTCACGAACTATGGGATTGGTAACATGGGGTTGATAGGAGCAAGGGGGAAAGATGATGATTTTGAGATACATCTCACTTTTATTAACATAGTGGAAAAGAATCCCTTTTCTGGAGATTGCTTTGAAGATCCATATCAGCATCTCAAAATATTCCTTGGTTATGCAAACACTCAGAAAAGGTGCTGGAGCTAATGATAATACTAGGCGGATCGCCTTATTCAAGTTCTCTTTGATTGATAGGACAGAAGCTTGGTATGAGACTCTTGATGCCACGGATTGCACTACATGGGACCAACAGCAACAAAAGTTCTTAGAGAGATACATGCCACCCTCAAGGATCTTAAGAATGAAGCAAGAAATCACCCAATTTGTTATGAATCAGGGTGAGAAATTTCATGAGGCGTGGGATAGGTTTAAAGACATGCTCAGGCGGTGCTCACAACATGGGATGTCTAAGGCTCAATACATAAGCATCTTCTACTATGGATTGGATTGTGAGTCGCGTATTCTTATTGATGCATCATCAGGAGGAGCGCTGTTATCTAAGAGTGATAGAAGCAGAGAAGTTATTTGAAGACATCTCTATGAATTCACGTGACTGGCCTGTAGAGAGAGATAGAGGATCATATGTACTTGATAAGGCAGTACAGGTTGAACATCAAGTAGTGAAGCCAAATAGGGATGATTAGATCATCTCTAGTCTAGCTAACATCAACAAGCTACTAGAGTCCCAGCAGAAGTGGATTACAGAGTTGACACAAAGAAGGCTTAGTATCCAGCAGCAAGAAGTGAAGAGTGTTGAAGATACCTTTAATCGATACATGACAAAAAATGATGCAAGGAATGTTCCCATCTCAAGGCATAGTGAACCCGAAAGAGTGCAAAGCCATCACAATGAGGTCCGAAACATAGTATGAGGGATCGATGATGCCAAAAATAAATTTTTAAGCTCCAAGAGCACGATTCGACCATGCCAGCAGGTCGAATCACGTCATGGAGGTCGAACCAAGCACCTGGGCAACCTCCAGAACTTCTGCTAATCGATTCGACCACGACCACTATGGTTCGATCAACCCTGAAGGTCGAACCATGGTCGAACCAGCCTGTCCGCGACCCTCTATTTTCTGATGTCGGGTTCGACCAAAATAGCTCTGGTTCGACCAAACCTCTTGGTCGAACCAAGGTCGAACCAACCTGTCCACAGTACCTTGTTTTTCTGAAGCACGGTTCGACCATGACCATCATGGTTCGACCAATCCTATTGGTCGAACTGTGGTCGAACTAACCTGTCCGGGAGAGAACACACTTTCTGAAGCATGGTTCGACCACTACACACCTGGTTTGACCAGCACTCAAGGTCAAACCGAGGTCTAACCGCCTCGTTTGGTACCATTTTCCATGCCTAATGCTTTATCTGATGTTAATGATACTCCAATGCCATCCCAAGGACAGAATAATGAGGTTATAGTGGAAACGAAGTGGGAAAGAGCAAAGAGGTTGAGAACCAAGAAGCTTAGATTGCAGATGGACAATGAAGATGTGGTTTTCTCTCTTGATCAAGCAATGAAGATGCCCATGGAGATTTAATCATGCAAGAGCATAGATGTGGTTTCTAACTTGTTTAATCTTGATTTTCTAAGACAGATGACTCTGAAATTAAGTGGAAGATTGACAAGGAGGTGTCTAGACAGTCATGGGAAGAAGGAAATTCCAAGGATCATATTTTTGTGACCAAGAAAGGTGAGGTGTTGAGTGTAGACAAGGAGAGGGAAAGAAAATATTTGAAGGTGAGGATGCGAAAAGACCGTCCTCTGATCCAGTAGTTCAAAAGTGGTAATCCGTCGTGACTCTTCGAAGTTAAACATGAGTGCCTATTGGGGACTTGTCCCCTTCTGTTTCATTGCTTTATTTCTTTCGTGTGAGTGAGAATTTATTATATTTGAAGTGCTCATGCTTTGGCAATTACATCTCTTTTCAAACTTAGTTTCGACTTACTTTTTTACTAAGTTTGGGGGGGTGTGATGTACTTACCTCGTCTTATGAGCACCAAGGGTATAGTTCTTCCTTTTGTTTGTTATTTGTTTGCTAGGAGGTTAATTTTTTGCGGCATATTAATATTTTAATCGGTGTTGGTATGCTGACTTTTTACAACTTACCTAATGTTTAGTGTGTTGTGTTGGTGTGTCTAGTGTGTGGAGTCGATTAAATAGTTAATTGAGTCTTTCTTATAGTTCTCCTATTTTATTATTGACGAATCCTGTGATGATGAGTATGTTTGAGCTTTGATGATAGAATAAGGTAAAAAAGGGGGGAAGACGAGTTCCACGATGAGGCTTGACCTGATCGAGTTGAATAGCTCGAGGAGCTCGTGATCGCTTTGAAGGATGAAAATCAGGTGCCCTCGTTTCCTTATTCTAATATTTATGTGTGCTTTTAATTCATGGGAGTTGAAGGATTGAGTTTTTGGTGATCCATGTGAGCTTATATTGTTTAAATTGTGCTTGGAATTCATATGCTTTTGAAATTAATGAAGGAAGTGTACTTGACTTATATTGCGATATGAAGTTCTATGTGTACTTGTGGGATATTGCTTACCATGAAAGGTGCTATGTTACTTGTTAAATACCCATGTGAGATTTTGAGCCTCGTTGATCATGTACATAATCACATGATATTTCTTTTCTGATGAGTATCGTTCTTGTGTGTGTATTCTAGAACTTGCCTCTTATCTTATTTGAAACTACATGTGTGTTAGATGATGGGAGATGATTTTAGGCCATCCTTGAATTTATGTGTCACTTCGCCAAATAATTCCCTACCGAATAATGTTTATCCATAGTTAGCCCCGTTGAGCCTAAAAATCTCATTCTTTGGCAGCCTACGAGAAATAACCACTTTGAGCATCTGAGTTTTTTATGCCTTGATTATGAAGAGAATTAATGGCTTTTCAAAGTGTGTTGATGGAGTTTTATAACAACTTGGGAGGAATGAAATTGGTGTTGAAACAATGATTGATCAGAGCTTGAAAATGCATCTAAGAAAAATCATGGAGTAGTGCTTAAATCTAGTACTCCATTGAACTAAACACTCTAGGGTAGTGCTTAAATCTTGTACCATATGGAGGATGCGTGAGGTAGTGCCCGAAACTGGTACCTCAAGAAAAAAGAAAAAAAAGAAGAGAAGGAAAGAATGTTGTGCTTGGAAAAAAGTGAAAGAATTGAGGAGGATGTTGTGCTTAATTGAAGTGATGAGGAAGAATGAAAGATCGGGAGAGAGTGCACACTTGATTGATCCGAGTTTTGAGTCACTTATCCATATATATTTCCTATCTTAACCAAAGAGCCAATATTACATCCAAAAGAAAAGTCCTTTTTGATCCCATTGTCGAATCATACTTTTAGTGGTGGAGAGTTTGAGATTTTTGGCAAGCTTATGGTTACGCATGCACGTGAATTGAATATGAACGTAAACAACTTAACCCATAAGTGTACATCTTTTATACTTGAGTACGAGTGATATATACTTCTCGTGAGAACATGTCAATTGAGCATTTGAATTAGTGGTGATTGTCTTATCTTGTATGCTATGAATTGATTATTAATGTAATGAGAGTTGCATGACTTAAGTTGAGGACAATTGCATTTTGAATGGGGTATTTGTCATAGTCCTTGTTTCCCTGCTAATTTTCTCTCTCTTTCTCTTTATTTTTATTTTGTTGTCTCGGGATGAGCAAAAGGTCTTATATTGGCACAAGTGTCTTATATTTGATATATTTGAGAAAAAGGTGCGTTTTAGGTGTTTTATTGTATTTTAGATGGAAAAAGGATCAAAAGTGCACAATTGGAGAAAAGGTGCAACTTGTGTATGAATGCTGAAAAACGTATGTCCAATTTATGTAATTTTTTTATGTTTTTGTGTAGCTCAAAAGTGGATGTATGATACATGATTGGAAAACCACAGAAGAGAGGGTCATTTTGGGGTAAAGAACACCTTAATTGGAATCTAAACAAGAAAGTTATGAGCAAAGTGGTGACGTCGCGCGAGCTGTGCCGAACATAACAGCTGTGTCATTTTCCATGGCATGTTACACCTTCAAATCTTGGAGTTTTTGTTAGTTTGTATATAGATAGAAAGCCAAGGAAGAAAGGATTACGTGAGCACAAAAATCACTCAAATCGGAGCTAGTATGTGGAAGTTATGCGCGAAACGGTAAGACTGCACAAGCTGATTCGACCCAAACCAATGGTTGAACCACTCGTGTCGTGGTCGAACCAGCAGCCTGAAAATCATAAAAGTGTGGTTCGACCAGACATGAGGTCGAACCATGGTCGAACCACATGCCTGGAGTGCTAAAAATTACCGATTTCGATTCGACCATGGTTCGACCAAGACAATAGGTCGAACCAAAGGCCGGGGACAACTCCAAATCCGATTTTTACACCTCTAGTGCGTGTTTTGCATGTTTTCATCTTAAAAAGCCCATCCAAGGTCCATAAGGAGAGTTTTCAAAGAGAGGCAACAAAAGTGTGGTTCGACCACGATATTGTGATTCGACCAAGCATGGTGGTCAAACCATGGACAAACTAAAAGCCTAAAGGGATGTAGTTGGTGATTCGACCATGAAATCTTGGTTCGATCGGCCATTCGGGTCAAACCATAGACCTGCCAATGAATTACAGAAGTGTGATACATGATTGGAAAGCCACAGAAGAGAGGATCGCATGAGCATAAGAATCACTCAAATCTGAGCTCGGATGTGGTTGTTATGCGCAAAATGGTGAGATTGCACAAGCTGATTCGAGCTGGTTCGACCAGCAGGAGAGTGGTTCAACAACATCCATGGTCAAACCAGGCGAAGAGAGACGACAGAGGTGTGGTTCGACCATGACATTGTGGTTCGACCAAGCATGATGGTCGAACCGTGGCAAACTAAAAGCCTAAAGAGATGCAGTTGGTGATTCGACCATGATATCTTGGTTCGACCGACCATTCGGGTCGAACCATAGACCTGCCAATGAATTACAGGCCTTTCTAATTCTTTTTATCCCTCCTTATCCCAAGCCCCATTACAACCATTTAAAAGTCCTTTTGATATTTACACAATGCTCGAACTTGGTGGAGATTTGATTTGGGAGCAAGCCTATGGTAATGTCTTATCTTGTTTAATTTTGAGTGTTTTGCTACCCATTACATATACTTTAGCGTTATTGAGCGAAATC
Organism: Pogostemon cablin; assembly: GCA_023678885.1. NCBI lineage: Eukaryota > Viridiplantae > Streptophyta > Magnoliopsida > Lamiales > Lamiaceae > Pogostemon > Pogostemon cablin. Next base: position 25,035,484 of record CM042961.1, on the reverse strand, counting down.
ATTGTGAGGCCATGAACTCTTGAATTCTTGTATTCTACATAAGTTGTAAATTTTTGTGAGGCATTCTATCACTCATTTGTATTTGGTGCACCTTATTTAATCTCTTTTGAAAGTATCATTGTTTTGCTATCACTTGCATATGATTTTCATTTTTCCTATACTTTGTTTTTGGTCTTGTTTTTCTTGAGGACAAGCAAAGGTTTAGGTGTGGGTAGTTAGGTAAGTCGTAATTTTACCTCATTATTTTAGATGAATTCATATATATTATTATGTGAGTTGTGAATTATTTAGTGTAATTACGACTTATTTATATTTTTCTCACTTGAACTTTAATTATTTTATTTCTTATTGAAACAGGCCAAAATATAGATAAATTATACCGTCACATTAATTTATTTTTGTGTGACTGTTACAATAGTCTTTATTGCAGGAAATAAAGATTTGACCAAGGCAAATTAGGGAGAGATTTGATTTGAAAAGCATAAGGAAACTTACCAAAAAGATTGGAGATGCAATGAACCTGGACACTCTTCAAGAAGGAAAGAAATCAATTAGGTTTCTTGGGAGATAAGAAGATAAATAAGGAGGATATATACATCATATCACATCCACGATCTGACGTTGGATCACGTTGGAAGGCAGGATTCCACGCGAAGGCAGATTGGGAGAGCAGGAGACGCACCACTCATGAAGAACAATATCGATTCTTTTGTTTTATATTTTTAATTTAGTTTTTATTATGTATTTCGTTTCTAGTCCGAGGGTTGTGAACCTCCCATGAATTATTTATTTGATTGTTTTGAATTTTATATTGAAAACTTTTATATGAATATATCTTTTTGCATGCACTGAATCGATTTTATAATAATTTGATAATTGTTTTAGACTGGCCATCTAGATTAATTATTAAATTGTTTATTGCTATTTCATGATCCATGATTCGTAATTGTTGTGATGATTGAATTGAGTAGCGAAATAGAGGAAGGCCCTCTAGGTGTAATAAGATCTAGGTTGTATGATTTCTAGCCGGTTTTCATAGCTTAGTAATTCTAATGTTTGGTGTCTTAATGCATTTGCGAGTTCGAATCCATAGGGTCACTCGTAAATAGTGTAATTTAGTGGTCGTACCCTAAATTGCTAAACATAAGAACATTTCGGGTTAATTTGGTTGTACCATTAGCCTAGAGATTTGAGTTTGTATAATTATTGGCATGTTTTATTCGTGCAATTTTATGAATTAGGATATGGGAAGGGATCAAATCCTTGGACTAGGTATTCATTTTTATTTGTTTATCTTATTTTTATATTTTCTTGCAATTTTATTTATTTACTTTCATGTTTATTGGTTGTTAGATTCAATCCATCCCCCCTAGTTACTTTCTTAAAAAATTATTAATTCAATTTAAATTCGATTACTCCCTGTGGGTTCGACCCATACTTATCCTACTACACTCTAGTGTGGATTTATTCAGAAAATTACAAATCTTATTTTTGGGTGCCGGCGACAGCACACCACTTAAGCTGTAACTGATATCCTTCATACTTGGGGATTAATTTTGCGTGTAAAGAAAATGCGCATCAAGTTCTTGGCGCCGCTGCCACCAACATTACATTTAAAAGAAAAGTCCTTTTTGATCTTATTGTTGAATCATACTTTTAGTGGTGGAGAGTTTGAGATATTTGGCAAGCTTATGGTTACGCATGCCTGGAGTGCGAAAAATCACCAATTTCGATTCGACCATGGTTCGACCAAGCCCATAGGTCAAACCAAAGGCCTGGAACAGCTCCAAATCCAAATTTTACACCCCTAGTGCGTGTTTCTGCTTGTTTTAGTTGTAAAAAGCCCATCCAAAGTCCATAAGGAGAGCTTACAAGTATCAAAGGGGATGTAGATCACAATATTATTAAATTGGATTGGAGAACCACAACACTATCATCCTATACCCCATAAGGGGGGATCACCCCCCAACTATCATCCACATCTTTTCCTTCATCTATCCATCACTGTGAAGATTTGTCTGTGGAATCAAGAGGAGAACCAAGAGGAGGATTCAAGATGGAGAAGGACGCGATGACTCCCGCATCTAGGGTTTTATTCATTTCCTAATTTACCTTGTATTTTTCAGACAAATGGGTAAGATCTATCCAACCCCCATGATTGTTCTTCGCAACATCATGGGCTAGAACTGTTTTGGTAGATCTAGGGTTTTGAAGGTTTTAAAAAATTAGTTGAACTTCGTGTGTATACTCCGTACAACACTACTTGTTGATTGATTTTATATATGATTATGCTTTCTTAATCCATATTCATGGTCATTTTGTGCATCATTAATTATTATGTAGAGTCTTAATACATATCTTGGTTATTGATTGAGTGCTTTCACTGCTGAGCAGGATTCCATGTTATGATTCTAAGTGAGGGGACTCTGAAGCTTCATTAAAATTGTCATATATGAATACTTGTTAATTGAATCTAATTCGGGTTAATAAGTAGGACAAAGAGGATAATTTCTTAGTAATTATAAAGGGAGATCATACCGGATTAGAGTACCGATTGGCCAGGAAAATAATTGATACTGATAGTACATAGAAAGGGGGTGAATTATATCTCTTACTCCAAGGTTATTCACACGTGTTACACTCATATTTACTTGTGTCTATAGAGTAGATTTGCATGGCTTATTGATGCGTTCATATTCCACAAGGCAGAGTCGGACATTAATACCCAAAAGGTAGATTAATGAGTGAAATCGAATTATCCTAGAGCTACCTATTCTCCATTCTTGAGTCACTTTCGAATTCTTCTAAGTGCTTTTATTTTAATTGTTATTTTAATTAATTTGTTAGTAGATTGAAAATTAAATTCTCAAACTTAATTTTCACTTGTCTTAATTAATTTAGTAAATAATTAAATTAATAATACGCCGTCCTTTGGGTTCGATATTTAACTTGGTCGCTTGCTTAAGCTACAACTGATATCCTTAACACTTGGGGATTAATTTTGCGTGCCAAGAAAACGTGCATCAAATTTTTGGCGACGTTGCTGCTGAACTACCAAAAGTTCATATTGTTGAGTTTGCACCAAGAACTAAGCACTACCCTAGGTTATTTATTTCCATGGTGTACTAAATTTAAGCACTACTCCATGCTTTTCCTTAGATGCAATTTCAAGCTCAATCACTGTTTCAACACCAATTTCATTCCTTCCCAAACTGTTATAAAACTCCATCAATACACGTTGAAAACCATTAATTCTCGTCATGATAGAATCAAGGCTTAAAAAATTCAGATGCTCAAATTGATTATTTCTCGTCCGCTGCCAAGAATGAGATTTTTAGGCTCAACGGGGCTAACTACGTATAAACATCATTCGGTAGGGAATTATTTGGCTAAGTGACTTATATATTCAAGGATGGCCTAAAATCATCTCCCATCATCTAACACACATGTAGTTTCAAATAAGACAAGAGGCAAGTTCTAGAATATACACACAAGAATGATACTCACCAGAAAGAAATATCATGTGATTATGTACATGATCTAAAGGCTCAAAATCTCACATGGTTTTTAACAAGTTACAGAGCATTTTTCATGGTAAGTAATATCTCACAAGTACACATAGAACTTCATATCACAACATAACTCAAGTTCACTTCCTTCATCAATTTCAAGAGCATATGAATTTCAGGCACAATTAAAACAATATATGCTCATGTGTATCACAACCATAAACTCAATCTTTCTACTCCTACTAGTTTAAAGCACACATAAAAAATTAGAATAAGGAAATGAGGGCACCTGATTTTTCTCTTTCAAAATGTTCACGAGCTCCTCGGGTTGTTCAACTCGATCAGGTCAAAACCTCAGTGTAGAACTCATCTTGCCACTCTTTTACCTTTTCTATCATCAAAACTCAAACACATTCATCATCACAAGATTCATCAATAATAAAATATGAAAACTATGAGAAAGACTCAATTGACTATCTAATCGACTCCATACACTAGACACACCAACATAACACACTAAATATTTGGTAAGTTGCAAAAAATCGACATACCAACACTGTTAAAGTATCATTATGCCGCAAAAATTAACCTCCTAACAAACAAACAACTAACGAAAGAAAAAATTATACCTTTAGTGCTCATAAGATGAGGTAAGTACATTACACCCTCCCAAATTTAGTAAAGACGCAAGTTGAAACTAAGTTTGAAAAGAGATGTAATTGTTGAAGCGTGAGCACCTCAAATATAATAAATCCTCACTCACACGAAAGAAATAATAAAACAATAAAATAGAAGAGACAAGCCCCCAACATGAGCTCATGTTTAATGTCAGAGAGTAATGACGGTTAAAAGTTTAAATTCCCAACAACGGTACCAAGAAGATGTGCACTAGAAAGTTTTATGAATTATGTCGGGTGCCCAATGGTGCAAAGTGTGTTTTTGGTTCGAAGTTGTCCTAAGTGTGGTGACACTTTGAACAATATTATATGTATCAGAATGTAACATGACTAAGTATAGAATAAGTTGTAAATATTACTCAATCTTTCCACAAACTTTTGCAAGTTTGTGGCGGCCTCATGGCACAAATATCACTATTGAAAAATGTGATTACAAAAATAGACTCTTAGGTATGGAAATAATTCTTTCACCCTTCGAATACAAAATCGGATCTAAAATCCAAATACGTTCCCAAATGGCAGAACCTAGACTAGTTAGAATCTAAGCCTACTTCACATATGGGCTTCCACTGCCTGTGAACAACACACACAAAATGTATGGGAATAATAGTAGACAACTGATGTTGAACCAAGTGTTACAACACCAGTACAAACACTATGACAGAAACCTATCTAGGATCTTTTATATTGTATAGTGGGATTGCCTTTTCGATCACTTTACTTGGCAACTAGCAGCTTCCATTTATAAATGGCTGCAGGCTCCAAATGATGAGTGGTCCACGTAAAAGATGTAGATTGCACCCATGCAGACTCGAATAACCGCCCACTAAGGGAGGTAGTTATTTTCTCCTTCTAGATCCTTCTAGAGCTTCCGAATTTTTTCAGTTTGCTCCAGGGTCTTCAAGGTTTGCATTGACTTAGTCTTTACATCCAACACGTTCATCACTTCAACCGCAACAACCCTGAAAACAACATTAAGCACAACACCAATCGAAACAACAAACCAACGTTAGTAGTTAATACAATAACTGGTGGAGGATAGGTGTGATTCCAGATGTGATGACACTGGTCTCAACACTTCACATCAACAATCTCCCCCAATCACGTCTATCTGCGACCACATAACCTGATGCAAGAAAACAATGCAGAGCAAGATATCCAAAGTAATACATCAGATGTTAGTTCGACAGTTGTGCAAAAAATAACTAAGCATTCTAAAGCATAATTACCAAAATGATTAAAGATAACCACTTAAGTAACATATAAGTCCAGAGCTTAGATCAGAGTTTAAATAGAAAAAAATAAAGTAAAGTATCCAGTCACCATCATAAAATAAATATCAGTTTAACATCCCATCATCAAATAGTTAGAAAAGTTAGTGAGGCAACAACAACTTTTAGTCATCAGCAGCAACAAGCATCAAAACTTTGATCTCTTTGCTGATCTCCCCCTCACCATGTGAACTCCCCCTAAGTTGCAGCATTACCAGCAACATCACCAGTAGCAGGAACATTTCCAGCAACATTTCCTTTTTCCAATTCATCAGTGATGTCCTCAATCACAATTCCTCCAGAGCCAAAGCTTTCAACTGTAGTAGGTTCAGCAGTAGCAGGTATATCTCCCCTTGTGGGTGTGGATAGTAGCTTACCCCAGAACTGAGCTCTTTGTTCTAGAATGTATGCTTCTCTGTTCAGTACATTGGCTTGGAGTCTGAGGTTCGAGACATGGCGTGCTAGAGCAGCAGCTTGTTGCTCAATATACTTGCAGTTTAGAGTAACAGAGATAACTTCTCCAGCTTGTGCAGAAGTGTCAGTGTGAACCGAAGTGTTGGCAGTATCAGGAGCAACATTCTGAGTATTAGCAGTAGCAGGGGCAGGAGCAGGTCACATAGGGTAGATCAACTACATGGTTACCTTCAAGCAGTGGTTTAGCAATACCAAGTACTAGAGCACTTGAGGAAAGAAAATCACCTTTACCTTTCCTAACACCTTGACTAGTTAATAAACAATGAATCAAAGCAGGATAAGGTAACTTGCCAACCTTGGAGATATTCCACCATAACTGATCAGATTCTTGTAAATCACTCTACCAAGGTTAAAAGGCAGGTTCTTTCCTATCTTATAGATTAACACAGCATGCTCAGTGGTAACTCTAGTGGTATTGGAGGAAGGCAGCCAATTGTAAACACATAGCTTGTGCAAGATGCATGTAAACTAGTCAGACTTGGACTGAACAACTTCTTAAGCCAACTAACTATTAAACCTCTAGTTATCACATACACCATCTCATCCATATCATCAATTTCATCATCACTATTAGCATTCACAGTCCCTAAACACTCATTAATCTTTGTAGGAGAAAAATCATAAATCTCACCCCTAAAGAAAATTCTTCCAAATTTGGGACTTGCACTCTTAATCATACTAGCACAGATGTGGGTATAAAACTCACATACCCAATTGGTGTAGAATGAGATAGAGTACCTGAGTGATTTCAGCAAGCTTCTCTCTCTGAAGAAGTTGATGAGGTTGCGTGGAGTGAGGTCGGCATCCTTCATCTTTCTTTCATGAATTATGTCCTTTTTGGAAAACTTTTTTGTATCTGGCCTTGCCATTAGTGAAGTAGAAGTTCCCAAATCTAAAGTTTTCAACATTATAATCAGAATCATCAGCATCATCAGTGGACTCTTCACCATCATCATCTTTGGCTTCATCTTCACAATCAGAACTCTCAACATTTTGAACATCAGTGTCCTTATTAGATTCATCAGATTCTGCACCTTCGTCAGCATCCTCAAGTGCATCCTCTTCATCGTCAGAAGATGAAGATGAATCAGGGTCAGGATCAGAGGGTTCTGCATCGGCAACAGTAGGTGTTGGCACTGAGGCGGCAACATCTATGGCAACATCATCAATGAACTGGTTCAGATTAGCATTTTCCTCATCAGATTCATCTGATGTTGCCTCAGGAGCGGTAACATCTGACACAACTTTCTTTTCTCTCCGTCTCTTCTTCAAAGCTTTGCAAAGATTAGCTATAGTAGGATTTTCACCTGTAGCATCTACATCCATAGGAGCAGCTTCATCAGAATCAGAGATAGAGATAGGGGACTTCCCTTTTTCAGAGGTGGTTTCATCCTGTGTAGTGCCTTTCTTGCGGAGTCTGATCGACCAATGCTGTGAAGGCTCTTTACGTTTTGGAGTAGATGGTTTAGCAACCTTTGACCTGATTGGAACCGGTGGTAATGACGAGGGAGAAGACACTTGTGGATTCTGTTCAGCATGAGTAGGTGATGTATTTGGAGATGTAGGGACTTAAACAGGATTTTGAGTCTCAACATTCTCTGAGGGTAGGCTTTCTTCAGGATTCACAAAAGGGACAATAGCAGATGGGTTAAGAATATCGGTGGGAATTTCAGAGTGAGCTTCAGTGGGAATGGATGGTTCAAGGATGGAATTTTCAATTCTTGAAATAGTAATATTCGACCCAACAAACTGAGTTCGAAGAGATTCAAGAATTGAATCGGGTGTTCCAGCAGGAAGGACGATACTTTAAGAAAGAGGGGTTCCAGAAATTGAGGCAGTCAGTTGTGTAGCAGCATTCAGATTGACATCTGGTGCAGCATCCGACGCGATATTATCGGCCATATCAGCTAGAGTTTGGAGTGGATTTTGTGAAGAAGATGGTTTGGATTTGAAAGTGGAACGAGTTACTTTTGGAGGTGCCATTTGAAATGTGAGAGAAGATATGCAATGCAGCAGATAATGAAAACTCATGGCCACTAACGCATATTCCCTTAAAAATCGGCCATGATCAAATATGGAGAAACAATAATGCACGAAAATTGAAAAATGTAGAATAATAAATAAATACTATAAGTTCTATCACTTAATGTATTGAAAACAAATAATTTAATAACAATTTTGTTAAGGCTAAAGACATTCTGGAAAAATCAATCAAGGATGAATAATTTAGGCGCTCATAAACTTTTATCCTTTTGTGGATTTTTGATGCACTTAATCTCAAGATTTCATACTACCTTTTGAAAGAACACATCGTGGATGTCAGCCCCATATGTCTGGTTACTCAGTAGCAGTTCAAGAGTGTTCTTTATTCCCTTTTTGAAACCATAACAGCCTTTTGAAAAGAACACATCGTGGTTGTCAGCCCCGTGTGCCTAGTTACTTAGCATGTTTGGACCTTTGATTTTTTAAGAACTGTGCTTTTAGTGTATGTCCAGTAATACCTCAAGATTCAACCAGAATATAGTTAGCAGTAACAAAACAGGTCACCAAATCACTTAATTTCGACATAAAATGACAAAACTTACAGTAGTGTTGCCTCAAGTGTCATTACACTCTAAGCAACAACATGCATGACTTTATGGAATGCAGAGTCCAAGAGATTTCCTGAGTGAAGAAAACCTCTCGAAATCAAGTGCTTTTGTGAATATGTCAGCAAGTTGTTTCTCAGTGGAAATATAATCCAATTTGACTACTCCCTTCTCAACTAAATCTCTTAGAAAATGATGTCTAATGCTAATGTATTTAGTGAGTGAGTGTTGAACATGATTTTTTGAAATGTTTATAGCACACATGTTATCACAGTAAATCATTAAAGTATCAGTCTCAAGCACATAATCATCTAGCATCTTTTTAACCAAAGCAACTGTGTGCAACAACTTCTAGTAGCAATATATTCAGATTCAGCAGTGGATTGGGATATACAATTTTGGTTTTTAGAATGCCAAAAAATAAGATTGTTACCTATGTAAAAACATATACCACTTGTGCTCTTCCTATCATCACAATCACCAGCCCAATCAGCGTCACTGTATCCAACCAGAGAGCTATTAGTGTCCTTTGAAAACCATAATCCCATATTGATAGTTCCAGCTACATATCTGATAATCCTCTTCACAGCTTTCATATAAGATTCCTTGGGATTTGCTTGGTACCTAGCACAAACACAGACACTATACATAATATCAGGTCTACTAGCAGTTAAGTACAGAAGGCTACCAATCATATATCTGTTGGATTGTATACTAAAAGTCTAGCTTTTTGTGTGAACAATGTTGTAACAATTAATTTGAAATGAGAATCATATGATCAAATGATTGCATATTATAATTTATTTATATGTTCGATGCAATAGTCCACTTACTTTATACTGTAGATAATATGTTGTGCGACAACACGCGGAAGATCATATTATCGGTTTCCTTATAAAGTATAAACTGATGCTCACAACCGAGATAGACGGGGACTCTCTATCGGGATGGTTGTAGTGTGGTTTGGTATTAGCTTGTCTTGGCTATAGAATCACATTAGTGCACTTGTGTGTATTGAGCAGGACCGCTTGAGATCGTTCGATTTATACTGACTTATAGGAGAACTTGATCTCAGTTATTATGGAAGTTCGTGCTCTTAATCTCTATACAATAACCTCGACACATAGGGCAGTATGTATTTCTTTGATTCATCAATGGGTGAGATTTACATGCAATTAAATCAATAAACTCGGTGAGTTGGGAAGTAGTGCTGTCTCTATGGTGTGCTGTTGATTGTAGAAGGAATCCGTGTCCGTCATAGGTTGATGATGTCACCTTGAGGAGCTCATAAGGATTATCATGTAAACCCTGCAGGTGGAATTTATTCCGGCATGATAATGAGGTTGAGTGGTACTACTCTTGGATGAGATATTAATTAATTGAGTTGTCAGTAACTTAAATTAATTAATGGACATTGTATATCTTAAACATGGGGAGACTAACGGGCTCATAATAAGAAGGAGCCCAAAACGTAATTTTGGGATTGGTATGGTAGTGCAGTAATAATATTTTAGTGGAATATATTATTATTATTGGACTTAAGTATAAGCTTTGGGCTAAGCTTGGATACTTAAGCCCAATGGAGGCCCAACCCAATTTCTCCTCCTGGTCCCTGCTGTAGCCCATGTATATAAGTCACCTCAGCTTATCTGGAACCCTAATCTAATTCATTATTCACGTGTGATGAGGGTTGAGAGCAGATTGAGTAGGTCTCGTAGATCGTCGCCCACACGACGTCGAGATCGGACTTGGGACATACAGCAGAAGACCGGAAGGTCGTTTGCTGCTGCAGTTTGTCATGTTCCAAAATTCATATAAAATTGTACATTTCTTCGATTTTGATGTATTATATACTGATGGAAAGCCGTCGAAGAGAGGATTGTCTGAGCACAAAGATCACTCAATTCTGACATCAGAAGATGAACTTATGGCTATTTTCGTGGGACTGCGCAGACTGCCAGCGAGAATTCAACCTCTACATCAACCCTTGGTGAAAGGTAATGCGTTTCATGTTTACTTGCTTCCGCTGCTTGTTAGAAATACATGGAAACCTAACGGGTCACGTTAACCAAATGATCGAATGCCAACAATTGGTATCAGAGCTTCGGTTTCGTGGTGAAGCGTGACACGTTAGGATAGGGTTTATGTGATTAATTTTTCGGAATTAGGATCGCATGTTTAGGGTTTTGTTTTATTGCGCAAACCATGAATATCCCTATGTAATATATACCCTATATCATATCTATTCGTCCATGGTTGTGTGTGAGAGGATTCGACGAAAACTGTTCGTCAATTTCACATGCAAGGAAGAAAGAGAGGGCAAAAATAGAATCACGCTTTTGAGAGAAAATCCAGCGTAGTGATATTGCAGAGGCAATAACCAGAGTTTCAACGGTCGGATTGATCTGTAATTTGGTCAGCACGTTCAGACCTTGTGGTTGTACATTCTGAACGGTGAAGATCGAATTTGGAGCTTTTTCTTGCTGGGAGTACGCTGAAAATAGAAGCAGATATTTGGGCGATTCTGTTTTGCGCAGTCGAGGGAAAAGTGCCGTTTCTGACAAACTAATCGTTGGATCGCACTGTAATTTGGTCAACACGTTCAGACCTTGTGGATGTACATTCTGAACGGTGGAGATCGAATTTGGAGCCTTTTCTTGCTGGAAGTACGCTGAAAACAGAAGCAGATATTTGGGCGATTCTGTTTTGAGCAGTCGAGGGAAAAGTGCCGTTTTTGACAAACTAATCGTTGGATCAAGCTTTAATTTGGTCAGCACGTTCAGACCTTGTGGATGTACATTCTGAACGGTGGAGATCGAATTTGGAGCATTTTCTTGCTGGGAGTACGCTGAGAACAGAAGCAGATATTTGGGCGATTCTGTTTTGCGCAGTCGAGAGAAAAGCGCCGTTTCTCACAAAATAACCGTTGGATCGATCTGTAATTTGGACAGAATGTTTAGGACTTATAGTAGTAGATTCTGGACGGTGGAGATTGGATTCTGAGGTACTTTCAATTTCGAACTACGAACGACAGTTGGTGTAGTTTGGTGTTGCGCGTTGGGCTGAACTTGGTTCCATGCAAGTAGGCCCTTGGACGAGCGACAGTCCGGGCGAGGGGCGCTCGTCAAGGCACTTGGGGCGCTCCCTGACATAATTGGTGGTGGGATATGACGATGGACGTCTTGGGGCACAAGCAATCCTGCTTGTTGCGTAAGGCATCGATTCCACAGTAGGAGTGTCGGACAAGACATTAAAATTTAGAGGCGTTTTTATTCCTAATATATATAACTGTCATAATTGATTTAATTGTCTATTATTGTTATATATATATATATATATGGATGCCTGATCTCTATGATTTATTGTCTTATATAGAAGCATGCTAGATTGGGTATTATATTTGGTATATTATATGCATGTATTGCTAGAGTGTTGGATAAGACATCCAATTTTAAGAAAACTAATTCCTAATATATAACTGCCATAATAGATTGTATATTATTGTTATATATGGATGTCGAATTAATTCCTAATATATGACTGCTATAATTGATTTAATAATCTATTATTGTCATATATGAATGTCGAATTAATTCCTAATATATAACTGCTATAATTGATTGTCTATTATTGTTATATATGGATGTTGAATTGATTCCTAATATATAACTGACATAATTGATTTAATTATCTATTATTGTTATATATGGTTGCTCATCGATATCGATGATTTTGATAATCTAGACGATATGACGATCGATATCGATAGTTTCGGAATTTTGATAATCTTGATGTTTTTCGAATATTTGATAATCTAGTCGATATCGATGATTTTGATAATCTGGACGACATCGACGGTCGATATCGATGGTTTCAAAAATTGGACAATCTGGAAATTTTGAAAATTTGATAGTCTGGAAGTCTTTGCTGATATTCGTGCCTGGTGGCGAACAATCGAATTCGCTGATATATAACTGTTAATGATTGATTTAATTATTGATTATTGTTATATATGTATGCATGACTCTCTGTGATTTACTGCCTTATGTGCCATAATAGAAGCATGCTAGCGTTGCGTATTTTATTCTGAATATCATATGCATGTAAAAACCCTCGGTGTTAAATTACTAAGTGGGAGAGGGGATTGGTAAATATTCCCGCGGCCTCCATTATTGGTTTGTAAGTGATGTGAGTAAACTTGCGTGTTGGCAATAGGCCTTCTTCCCTAACGGATGAGTTTATTCACGGATCACTGGTACAGACTTCATTACATAATTATTGTTTGTAATGTGGTACATGAACTTGCGTGTTGGCAATAGGCCTTCCTCCCTAACGGATGAGTTTATGTGGGGCTCACTGGTACAAACTTATAATTGATGATTGTAGGAAGCTATCCGAGCGCGTGTGTACTTCTCCAACTGTAAGGCACACAAGCTCGCGCAGTGGACTTGGGATCAAATAATGGTGTACACTTAGGTGTAAATAATTAGTATCCTCCCCAACGGAGTCACTGCTATTATTTGCATGGCTAAAGAGGAACCGACTATTAATTATTTTGTCATAAAGTTAGGTTGACAAATGAAATTAATGGGTAAAACCTTCTCTTGTAAATGTTTGGGTTTGTAAACGTCCACATTAACGTGGCTTGCAGACTCACGGTGCTTGAGATGTCGGTGAATTTTATTTTTATATAGTTTTGAGGGAATCAATATAAAAGGATAAAATTCGAAGATTTGATCGGTATATTTATTTATGATTCTCTGTAATTTCAAATGGTTTTATCTCGCTTATTGTTGACTAAAAGAAATTATATTTACTGGTCAAAAATTAGATGATTAGAAAAGAATCTTGGTTTTGAATTTTACTGCTTAAGAAAATACATGTGTGTTCTCACAATGGACGTCTCATGATGCCTATTAAAGTCTCTAGTGAGAGATGAGAGGTTCATAGAAATATGATGGTCTCATGTAACTCTTCGGATACTTGAGTAAGTTAAAAGGCAGAAGATCATGATTTAATTTGATGAATGAATTGGGAAAGCATGGAGTATAAATTGAAGGGAAACCTAGATCAATTTAATTCTTTGTGAATTGCCTAGATGTTTTTGAGTAAGTTCCACCTGAATTACAATAGGATGTATATGGTGGAAAACTTCTGGCAAAACATGTGGCAAAGGAAAGCCATTTTCATCATAATGTGAACAAGCTTTATATCTTATTCACTAGTTGTTTAAAACATGATTAGTGATGGCATTTACTGACACGAAGTGTGTAGATACTGGAATCACTAAATGTTTATTACTAAGTGAGGATAAGATTGTTATGACATGGGTAAAACTACAAGAGTAGTGGCTATTGCAGTGGGAGTTGTCTATTTATTAAATGATATGAGTAGACGTTTGATTTTATGAAATTGTCTTTACGTACATTTTCATAGAAAGAATTTGATTTCGGTTTCTATGCATTAATAGATGGATACTCCATTTCATTTAAATGATATGGTCATTATAATGAATGATAGAGTTGTAATCTGTTATGGTACGTTGGTGAACAATTTGTACACTCTTAAATCATGTTTATCCCCTGGATGCGACAAATAGTAATTAATAATGAGTCTTTTAATCTAGTAAGAGAAAGGTACCTTCGGAAATGAATTTCCCACCTTAATGGTGTGACGAATAGAAGGAATAACACTCTTATGGTAGTGATTAGATAGATGATGAATTATTTGGAATTACTAAATTCATTTTATGGATATGCCCTAGGAACAGTAATTCGTAAGAATATTTTTCTATTTGTGGGATATCCTAGAAAAATGAAGGATGATTTATTTAGTCCACAAGATCGAAGAGTGATTGTTAACATAAACACTAGATTTTTGGAAAAAGGACTATGTAATAAATCAAATACCCATGTATAAGTTGTTCTAAAGGAAGTGAGAGGAAAACACAAAGTATAAGTACCAAGTGTACAAGAGGATATACCACAAGGTAAACTGCAACGCGTGTCACGTCTGATATACAATTGCATGTAGTGCCTTGTCGTAGTGGGAGGGTTCTTCGACAACTTGTAAGATACATGTTTTGGGAAAGTCGTGAGACTTGGTCCCTCGCAAACATGAAATGGACCCACGGATACGACGAAGTACTACAAGTTAGAAATGCCTAATCCTAGCAAAGTGCAATGAATATTAAAATAGAATGATTTGAAATTAGGTCTGGATGCTTGTTGAACCGCTAAATGGCGTAAAAGCCATTGGAAGCAGGCATGCAAGAATAAAAGAGGATCATAGAATAAGGTGAAAACCTTGGAAGCAAGCTTGTTACGAAAAGGTATACTCAGAAAGAAAGGATTCGATTATGAGAAAACCTGTTCGCCGGTAGCTATGCCTAAGTTGATCCGAACTCTTTTATTTGTTGCTGCTAATATGAAATATGAGGGATAGCAAATAGATGTCGAGACAGCTTTCCTGATTGGAAGTCTTAAGGGAAACATCTATGTGAAGCAACCAGAGTGATTCATTGCAAAGAGCTAAGAGCATTGTGATAGTGAGCTTAAAAGTGTCCATTAATGGACTAAAACAAGCTTCAAGATCATGAAACATCCGTTTTGATGAGGTAATCCAGTGACATGGATCTAATCAATGATCGGATGGGTCTTGTGTATTGAAAAGAGTGATGGAAACGGGTGGTATTTCTTGTACTATACGTAGATGATATATTGCTCATTGGAGACAATGAAAGAGTATTGACGGGCGTATGTGTATGGATAATAAAGCGGTATGAAATGAAGGACTTAAGAAGAGCAAAAATATCCTTTTGATCACGGTAATACGGATCACAAGAAAGGATATTATGCTTGTCTCAAGCTTCATGAATTGATACGATCCTTACTTGTTTTAGCAAGTGACTTTATCTAAGAAAATATGTCTTGAGACACAAAAGGAAGATAAAGGTGACGAAAGCGGTTCCTTATGCTTCGGCGAATAAGGAAGCTTAATCTTAGGAATGCTATGCGCGAGAATGGATATCTATTTTGCTGAACGCATGAACAGTGGGTATCAACGTAACCCGGAACAAGAATGATGAACTGTGGTAAGACATATATGAAGTGTCTGAGAAGGACTGGAAATTATATGTAAGCTTACTGGGTAAATTCACTGCTTCTTGTGGATTACGTAGATTCGGATTTTTTAGTCAGATTGGACGGCAGTAAATCCACCTCATGGTTATGTGTTTAATTTTAGGAAGTTGAGTCATAATGTGGAGGAGTGTTATATAGAAATATATTTCAGACTCCGGACTCCATCATGGAAAGATGATAAATTGGAGCCTATGAGGCAGCCAAAGTATCTGTATGACTCTAGAAACTTCAAGATGGACTTCGAAGTGTTTCTAAGTTTGCCCAAGGATATCACAATTTATATTGATGATATTGGTGCAATTGCAAACTTGAAGGAATCACGAGCCCATAAGGCAATTAAACACATGGAGTGCAAGTACCACCTGTTACGAGAAATCATATGATGAGGGGAAGGTTGTTGTCGCCTAGATTGCATCGGATGATGACCTAGTAAATCCATTTACAAGGATATTAAGGCGAGAGCTTTTAATGGTCGTGTAGTGGGAGTGGGAATCAGATGTATGTCGGAAGACATGACAGCATAGTCTTTTAGTATAAGTGGGAGATTGTTGGATTGTATACTAAAAGTCTAGCTTTTTGTATTAACAATGTTGTAACAATTAATTTGAAATGAGAATCATATGATCAAATGATTGCATCTTATAATTTATTTATATGTTCGATGCAATAGTCCACTTACTTTATACTGTAGATAATATGTTGTGCGACAACACGCGGAAGATCATATTATCGGTTTCCTTATAAAGTATAAACTGATGCTCACAACCGAGATAGACGGGGACTCTCTATCGGGATGGTTGTAGTGTGGTTTGGTATTAGCTTGTCTTGGCTATAGAATCACATTAGTGCACTTGTGTGTATTGAGCAGGACCGCTTGAGATCGTTCGATTTATACTGACTTATAGGAGAACTTGATCTCAGTTATTATGGAAGTTCGTGCTCTTAATTCCTATACAATAACCTCGACACATAGGGCAGTATGTATTTCTTTGATTCATCAATGGGTGAGATTTACATGCAATTAAATCAATAAACTCGGTGAGTTGGGAAGTAGTGCTGTCTCTATGGTGTGCTGTTGATTGTAGAAGGAATCCGTGTCCATCATAGGTTGATGATGTCCCCTTGAGGAGCTCATAAGGATTATCATGTAAACCCTGCAGGTGGAATTTATTCCGGCATGGTAATGAGGTTGAGTGGTACTACTCTTGGATGAGATATTAATTAATTGAGTTGTCAGTAACTTAAATTAATTAATGGACATTGTATATCTTAAACATGAGAGACTAACGGGCTCATAATAAGAAGGAGCCCAAAACGTAATTTTGGGATTGGTATGGTAGTGCAGTAATAATATTTTAGTGGAATATATTATTATTATTGGACTTAAGTATAAGCTTTGGGCTAAGCTTGGATACTTAAGCCCAATGGAGGCCCAACCCAATTTCTCCTCCTGGTCCCTGCTGTAGCCCATGTATATAAGTCACCTCAGCTTATCTGGAACCCTAATCTAATTCATTATTCACGTGTGATGAGGGTTGAGAGCAGATTAAGTAGGTCTCGTAGATCGTCGCCCACACGACGTCGAGATCGGACTTGGGACATACAGCAGAAGACCGGAAGGTCGTTTGCTGCTGCAGTTTGTCATGTTCCAAAATTCATATAAAATCGTACATTTCTTCGATTTTGATGTATTATATACTGATGGAAAGCCGTCGAAGAGAGGATTGTCTGAGCACAAAGATCACTCAATTCTGACATCAGAAGATGAACTTATGGCTATTTTCGTGGGACTGCACAGACTGCCAGCGAGAATTCAACCTCTACATCAACCCTTGGTGAAAGGTAATGCGTTTCATGTTTACTTGCTTCCGCTGCTTGTTAGAAATACATGGAAACCTAACGGGTCACGTTAACCAAACGATCGAATGCCAACAATATCTATACAGAGTGTGGTCAACATAAGGTCCAACATCATCTCTGCACAGTTTCTGTGATGTTCCCATAGGTGTTTTCATGGGCTTAGCATTTTCAAGACCAAATCTTTTCACCAAGTTTTTAGTATACTTACTCTGTAAGATGAAAATTCCACTATCACTTTGCTTAATTTGGAGTCCTAAAAAGTAATTTAGGTCACCAACAAGACTCATTTCAAAAGTGGTAGTCATGGCTTTTACAAAATTGTTCATCATGACTTGAGATGTTGCTCCAAATACAATGTCATCAACATAAATTTGAGCAATCAAGAAACCATTTGATTCATGCTTAATAAAAAGAGTTCTATCAGCCTCACCTCTAATGAATCCAAATTGAAGTAAGAAGTCAGTTAGTCTACCATTCCATGCTCTAGTAGCTTGCTTTAGACCATACAAAGTTTTTTTCAATTTATACACATGATCAGGATATAAACGATCAACAAAACCTTTTGGTTGTTCAACAAAAGCTTCTTCATTTAAAATTTCATTTAAAAAGCAGCTTTAACATCCATTTGAAACAGTTTGATACAAACAAAGCATGCAATAGCCAAAAGAAGCCTAATAGACTATATTCTAGCTACAGGTGCAAATGTTTCATCAAAATCTATCCCTTCAACCTGTGTGTATCCTTGTGAAACAAGTCTAGCTTTGTTTCTTACTACATTACCAGATTCATTAGTTTTGTTCTTGAAAATCCACTTAGTTCCAATGACATTAGTGTTTGTAGGTCTAGGGACTAGACTCCAAACATCATTCCGAGTGAATTGTTCAAGTTCTTCATGCATAGCCTGAATCCAACATTCATCTTTTAAAGCTTCAGAAACATTTTGGGTTCTACAGAAGAAAAATAACATTCAGCAAATACCTGATTGCATATGTTGGACATGCAAACTGATCTTACTACATCTCTAAATTTACCTTTCCTTCTGGTTTGAACACCAACTGAGGATTCTCCTATGATCTGTGAATAAGGGTGATTCTTCTTATATCTATAGTTAAGAGAATTTATGGAAGTTCTGTGGATCTGATTCTCATCATTTTCTGACTCATTCTTAGATGTTGTAGGTGATGTGATCATTTTTGGCTCAACATTGTTCACTGGTTCTGTAATTTCAATCAGATCATAGATGTCATCTTCCATCTTTTTACCTGCAATATTAGATGTATCATCAAATACCACATTTATAGATTCTTGAACAGATCTGGTTCTAAGATTAAAGACTTTGTATGCTTTGCTATTCTTAGAATAACCTAAGAAAAGACCTTTATCACTCTTAGAATCAAACTTTGAAATATACTCTCTATCATTCAGAATATAGCACATGCAACCAAACACATGAAAGTATTTCAAGTTGGGTTTTCTCCTATACATCAACTCATAAGATGAAATAGAACTACCTGGTCTAAACAGAATTCTATTAGACACATGACATGCAGTGTTCAATGCCTCAGCCCAAAATCTTTTAGACACATTCATTAAAGTAAGCATGGCTCTAGTCATTTCTTGCAGAGTTCTATTTTTTCTTTCAGCTATGCCATTTTCCTGTGGAGTTTTAGGGGATGAAAACTCTTGCACTATACCTTTCTTTTCACAGAATTCAGAAAACATGTTATTTTCAAATTCTCTACCATGATCAGTCATAATCCTACAAATCTTGAGATTGAAAGCATTTTTGAACCTTTTGTAAAGAACTTTAAACACTTCAAACACATCTGATTTTTCTCTAATGAATTCAACCCATGAAAACCTAGAAAAATCATCTACCACAACCAAAGAATACTTCTTACCACCAAGACTTTCAGTCTCCATAGGACCCATAAGATTCATGTGAAGCAATTCAAAATATCTTGAAAATGTGCACATAGTGGTGATTTTGTGTGAAGACCTTACCTGCTTACCTTTTTGGCATGAACCACAAGTGGGAGGGTCTTTGAAACTGAGCTTAGGTAAACCTTTAACAACTTCAAACTTAACCAATTTTTATAAATTTTTGTAATTTACATGGCCAAGTTTTTGATGCCAAAGTACATTTTCATCATGTTGTGTGATGTTGCAGTAGGTGTTGTTACCAATCAGATAACAATTATCAACAAATCGATTACCAACCATCACACACTCATCAGTTTCATTCAACATAAAACATGAATTCTTGTCAAATTTCACATGCAGATTATCATCACATAATTGACTTATGTTTATCAAATTAGCACGCAAACCTTCAACATGCAGCACATTCTTCAAATTTGGGAAGCCTTTAACATTTAATGTTCCTTTACCAACAATGTTACCTTTAGAGCCACCACCATAAGTAACCTTACCACCATCAAATGCTTCATAATCTTTCAAATATTCAATATTTCCAGTCATATATCTAGAACAACTACTATCAAAATACCATAAATCAGGTACACATGCTTGTAAAGAAGTACAAGCCACATTAGATAGCACTTTTGGTTTTCTGACCCAAACAGTTTTTGGTGTGTGTGAATACTTGTGTGGCAACATTTCAGGCAATACTTTTCCAGAGAACAAGTCATCTTTTAGTTTAAAACAAAATGGTCGAATGTGACCAGGAACTGAACAGTAATGACAGATAAAAGTTCTCTTGCCTCTCTGTTTTGGAAACTTTTTAGAAAAACTTTTTGATCCAGGTTTCACAAAATTTACAGGTTTTTCAAAACTAAAAGGGTTAGAACTTTCAGAAATTCCAAGACCACTCATATCAGATTTACCAACACACAAAGCTTCATTCATAACAGATGTACTCTTAGAGTATTTTTTGAAACTTAGTGTTGAAGCAGTCAATTGTTCTTGGAGTTTTGAAAATTCAGCATCCTTTCTAGTAAGATTTACCTCAAGTCTTGTGATAGTTTCAATCAAATCATCATTCTCTTGGTTGACCTTTTGAAGTTCTTTCAAAAGTTCAGCAATTTTGCTTTCCAATTGCTCTTCAGATGTACCTGCTCTAGTATAAAAAGCATTAGTACATTTCACAGTAGAATCAGAAATAGACTGAACCTTGCTTGATGTCGAAGTAGATATTGTCCCATCTAACTCAACATTGTGTCACTTCCAGAAAGTCCTTCACTTACACATTCTGACAAAAATGTCAGTTCTTCATCCTTTGTCTCTTGATCACCTTCAGATTCATCATCACTCAAGAAAACATTTAAGTTCATCCTTCTCTTCAAAAGAGTGTTAGCACATTCATTTGCATAATGACCAAAACCAGTGCATTCACTACAAATGAGGGTCTTTCTAAATTCAGGATCATACTTAAGTTTTCTTTGAGTGGGTCTTCGAGTAAATGTTTGAGGAGTACGAGTTTGAGGAGTATGAGGAGAATGTTCTATCCTAGGCTGAGTATTTTTTTAGACTTGTTTTTCTGATTTCTCAAATTAGCTTCAAATTTCTTAGCAAGTAAAGCAATATTATCAGTGTCATCTGAAATGTCATCAACATTTTCATCAACTTGTGAAATTTCAGTAATGGTTGATGTCATTCCAGAACATGAAGGAGCATCATTTTTAAAAACAACATCTTTTCTATCATATGCAGAATCTTGTTGAGACATATCCATTTCATAGGTTTTCAAAATGCTCATAAGCTCATTATGACTCATAGTATCACTATTCCTAGCTTCTTCTATAGCACAAACTTTACTATTAAATCTCCTAGGAAGTGTACGAAGCATTTTGTTTACTAACCTGGAATTGGAAATTGGGTTACCAAGTGATTGCAGCTCGTTCACGACTTCATACAACCTTTCATTGTAGGAATTGATGGTCTCATCTTCTCTCATCCTCAAGCTTTCAAACTTCGTGCTCAGCTGCCTTGCCTTTGCTCTTTTGACACTACCAGAACCTTCACAGTGTTCTTGTAGTCTTTCCCATGCATCTTTAGCAGATATGCAGTTCTGAATCAAGTTGAACATTACTGGATCAACCGAAGAGCTGATTGCGTTCAAAGCTTTGCAGTTGTATGCAGATAGATTGCTCTCCTCGGCAGTCCAATTGAGTTCATCTTTGAGAATCTGATCTCCATCTTTATCTTCTTCAGTGGGAGGTGTCCATCCAGATAGAATAATCTTCCAAGCTTTATCGTCACATGCTTTGATGTATGACCTCATACGGGTTTTCCACAAGGCATAATTTATTCCATCACGAATAGAAGGACGGGTGACGAATGCAGAGTAATCCACAATAACTCAACACTTAACACCAGGAATCAACACTTAGTGTTGGCTCTGATGCCATTTGTCGGGTGCCCAATGGTGCAAACTGTGTTTTTGGTTCGATGTTGTCCTAAGTGTGGTGACACTTTGAACAACATTATATGTATCAGAATGTAACTTGACTAAGTATAGAACAAGTTGTAAATCAGCGAAAGACTTAACGCACGGATTTCTCAATCTTTCCACAAACTTTTGCAAGTTTGTGGCGGCCTCATGGCACAAATATCACTATTGGAAAATGTGATTACAAAAACAGAGTCTTAGGCATGGAAATAATTCTTCCACCCTTCGAATACAAAATCAGATCTAAAATCCAAACACGTTCCCAAATGGCAGAACCTAGACTTGTTAGAATCTAAGCCTACTTCACATGTGGGCTTCCACTGCTTGTGAACAGCACACACAAAATGTACGAGAATAATAGTAGACAACTGATGTTGAACCAAGTGTTACAACACCAGTACAAACACTATGACAGAAACCTATCTATGATCTTTTACACTGTATAATAGGATTGCCTTTTTGATCACTTGACTTGGCAACTAGCAGCTTTCATTGCTGCAAGCTCCAAATTATGAGTGGTCCACGTAGGAGATGTAGATTGCACCCATGCAGACTCGAATAACCGTCCACTAAGATAGGTAGTTATTTTTGCTTTCTAGATCCTTCTAGAGCTTCTGGATCTTTCTAGTTTGCTCCAGGGCCTTCAAGGTCTGCGTTTGACTTGGTCTTTGCATCCAACATGTTCAGCACTTCAACCGCAACAACCCTAAAAGCAACATTAAGCACAACACCAGTCAAAACAATAAACCAACGTTAGTGGTTAATATAACAACTGGTGGAGGACAGGTGTGATTCCAGATGTGATGACACTGGTCTCCACACTTCACATCAACAGATTAGTTAAACTCTCTTGTGTGTTCTCCATACAACACTATTTGTGGATTGATTTTATATATGATTTTGCTTTCTTAATACATATTCACGGTCATTTTGTGCATATTCAACTATTATATAGAGTCTGAATATATATCTTGGTTGTAGATTGAGTGCGTTCACCACTGAACAGGATTCCGTGTTATGATTTTAAGTGAGGGGACTCCGAAGCTTCATTAGAACTGTCATGTATGAATGTTTATTAATTGAATTGAATTCGGGTTAGTAAGCAAGATAAAGAGGGTAATTTTATAGTACCTATAAAGGGAGATCAATATCGGGTTAGGTTCCAGATATGGAAAATAATTGATCCTGATAGTACTTAGAAAGGGGGTGAAATTACGTCTCTTGCTCCGAGGTTATTCACACGTGTTTCACGCATATTTACTTGTGCCTATAGAGTAGATTTGTATAGTTTAGTGATGCTTTCATAGTCCACAAGGTATAGTCAGCCTGCACTTGAGAGGAAAGTTAAGTAGCAGAACTGGATTACCCTAGAACTACCTATTCTCCTACTTGAGTCACTTTCGTATTCTTCTAGTGCTATTTTATTTTATTTGTTATTTTATTTTAGTATTTTAGTAGTTAATAATTCCATACATCAACCTTATTGCCACCTGTCTTAATTAATTTAGTTAATAATTTAATTGATAATACACCGTCCTTTGTGTTCGATATTTCACTTGGTCACTTGCTTTAGCTGCAATTGATATCCTTAATACTTGGGGATTAATTTTAGTGCAAAGAAAATGCACATCAAGTTCTTAGCGCCATTGCCGGGGATGACTGTTATTATTGATTTTATTATTTCTAGTTTGATTAAGATTTTTATTTGTGATTATTTATTTCTATCTAACCTTGAATTTTTCTGAGATACTTGTGCACTAGAAAAAGGAGAGGGAAAAAAGGAAGAAGTAACACATTGAGCTAAACATGGCCGGAGCAAGGCAGAATTCGGATAATATTGCCATACGTGAAATTTTCACGAACTATGGGATTGGTAACATGGGGTTGATAGGAGCAAGGGGGAAGATGATGATTTTGAGATACATCCCGCCCTTATTAACATGGTGGAAAAGAATTCCTTTTCTAGAGTTTTCTTTGAATATCCATATCAGCATCTTAAAAGATTCTTTGGTTATGCAAACACTCAAAAAGGTGCTGGAGCTAATGATAATGCTAGGCGGATCGCCCTATTTAAGTTCTTTTTGATTGATAGGACAAAAGCTTGGTATGAGACTCTTGATGCCACGGATTGCACTGCATGGGACCAACTGCAGCAGAAGTTTTTTGAGAGACACATGCCACCCTCAAGGATCTTAAGAATGAGGCAAGACATTACCAAATTTGTTATGAATCAGGGTGAGAAATTTCATGAGACGTGGGATAGGTTTAAAGACATGCTCAGTAGGTGCCCACAGCCTAGAATGTCTAAGGCTGAGTACATAAGCATCTTTTACTATGGATTAGATTGTGAGTCGCGTATTCTTATTGATGAATCATCAGGTGGAGCGCTATTATATAAAACAACACTTGAAGCAAAGAAGTTATTTGAAGACATCTTCATGAATTCACGTGACTGGCCTGTAGAGAGAGATAGAGGATCATATGTACTTGGTAAGGTAGCACAGGTTGAACATCAAACGGTGAAGTCAAATAGGGATGAGGAGATCGTCTCTAGTCTAGCTAACATCAATAAGTTACTAGAGTCCCAATAGAAGCGGATTATCCTAGAACTACCTATTCTCCATACTTGAGTCACTTTTGAATTCTTCTAAGTGATTTTATTTTAGTTGTTATTTTAATTAATTTGTTAGTAGATTAATTATTTAATTCTCAAACTTTATTGTCTTGTCTTAATTAATTAGTAAATAATTAAATTGATAATACGTCGTCCTTTGGGTTCGATATTTAACTTGGTCGCTTGCTTAAGCTGCAACTGATATTCTTAATAATTGGGGATTAATTTTGCGTGCAAAAAAACGCGCATCAAGTTCTTGGCACAAAAAGTTCTTCAGAATCCAGATAATTACATCATGTACTCTTTTGAGTAATTTGTCGAGGCTACTATGAATGCTAAGCATGCAGATTTATCTAAGCAGTTGAAGGACCTTACTTTGAT
Source organism: Pogostemon cablin (assembly GCA_023678885.1). Taxonomy (NCBI): domain Eukaryota; kingdom Viridiplantae; phylum Streptophyta; class Magnoliopsida; order Lamiales; family Lamiaceae; genus Pogostemon; species Pogostemon cablin. Next base: position 25,010,557 of record CM042961.1, on the reverse strand, counting down.
GATGGAGCAGATGGCAGGGAATGTGAATCAATTGACACAAACATTGGAGGAAGGAATGTTCCCGTCTCAAGGTATAACGAATCCAAAAGAATGCAAAGCCATCACATTTAGGTCTAGGACACAGTATGAGGGATCGATGATGCCAGAAATGAATTTTAAAGCTCCAGGAGCTCGATTCAACCAGGGTTAGTCCCAGCCATCAGGTCGAACTACATCATGGAGATCGAACCAAGCACCTGGACAACCTCTGGAGCGTCCAGATGACCAATTCGACCAACACCATGCTGGTTTGACCAATCCTGTTGGTCGAACCACAGTCGAACCACGGTCGAACCAGTCTGTCCAGAATTCGCTGATGTTGGGTTCGACCACGACCCTCATGGTTTGACCAACCTAGTTGGTCGAACCAGCCTGTCTGCAGCCCCCTGTTTCGTCTGAAGCACGATTCGACCACGACCACTATAGTTTGACCAATCTTGTTGGTCGAACCATGGTCGAACCGACCTGTTCGGGAGATGCCATACTTTCTGAAGCCCAATTCGACCACTACACACCTGGTTCGACTAGCACTCATGGTCGAACCATGGTTGAACCACCTCGTTTGGCACCACTTTCTGCGCATAATGCTTTATCTAATGTTAATGTTACTCCAGTTCCTCCCCAAGAGCAGAATAATGAGCTTATAGTGGAAAAGAAGTGGGAAAGAGCAAAGAGGTTGAGAGCCGAGAAGCTTAGACTACAGATGGATAATGAAGATGTGGTTTTCTCTCTTGACAAAGCAATAAAGATGCCCATGGAGACTCAATCATGCAAGAGTATAGATGTGATTTCTAACTTGTTTAATTTTAATTTTAGTAGGACAAATGATTCTGAATTTGAGTGGAAGATTGACAAGGAGGAATCTAGACAGCCATGGGAGGAAGGTAATTCAAAGGATCATATACTTGTGACCAAGAAAGGTGAGGTGTTGAGTGTAGACAAGAAGAGGGAAAGAAAGTACTTGAAGGTGAGAATGCGAGAAGACCGCCATCTGATCCAGTAGTTCAAAAAATGGTATTTCGTCGTGACTCTCCGACGTTAAACATGAGCGTCTGTTGGGGGCTTGCCCTTCTATTTTACTGCTTTATTATTTCTTTCGTGTGAATGAGGAGTTATTATATTTGAAGTGCTCACGTTTTGGCAATTAGTTCTCTTTTCAAACTTAGTTTTGACTTACATTTTTAGTAAGTTTGGGGGGTGTGATGTACTTACCTCGTCTTATAAGCACTAAGGGTATAATTTTTCCTTTTGTTGGTTATTTGTTTGTTAGGGGGTTGAGTTTTTGCGGTATATTAATATTTTAACCGGTGTTGGTATATCAATTTTTTACAACCTACCTAATGTTTAGTGTGTTGTGTTGGTGTGTCTAGTGTGTGGAGTCGACTAGATAGTCAATTGAGTCTTTCTTATAGTTCTCCTATATTATTATTGATAAATCCTGTGATGATGAGTATGTTTGAGCTTTGATGATAGAAAAATGTACTAGAATGGCAAGACGAGTTCTACACTGAGGCTTTGACCTGACCGAGTTGAACAACTCGAGGAGCTCGTGCATACGTTGAAGACAAACCAGGTGTCCTCCATTCCTTTTTATAATTTTTATGTGTGCTTTAAATTCATGGAGTGGAAGGATTGAGTTTATAATTTTGGTGATCTACATGAGCTTATATTTTTAAATTGTGCATGAAATTCATATGCTTTTTAAATTAATGATGGAAGTGCACTTGAATTATATTGCGGTATGATGTTCTATGTGTACTTGTGAGATATTACTTACCATGAAAAGTGCTCTGTTACTTGTTAAAAATCCATGTGAGATTTTGAGCCTCGTTGATCATGTTATATAATCACATGATATTTCTTTTCTGGTGAGTATCATTCTTGTGTATGTATTCTAGAACTTGCCTCTTGTCTTAATTGAAATTACATGTGTTAGATGATAGGAGATGATTTAAGGCCATCCTTAAATTTATGAGTCACTTAGCTAAATAATTCCCTACCGAATGATGTTTATTCGTAGTTGGCCCCGTTGAGCTTAAAACCCTTATTCTTTGGCAACCTACGAGAAATAGCCACTTTGAGCATCCGAATTTTTTGAGCCTTGATTATTCTTATAGAAGAGAATTAATGGCTTTTTAAAGTGTGTTGATGGAGCTTGATAACAATTTGGGAAGGAATAAAATTGGTGTTGAAATAGTGACTGAGTTTGAAAATGCATCTAAGGAGAATCATGGAGTAGTGCTTGAATCTAGTACTCCATTGAACTAAACACCCCAGGGTAGTGCTTAAATCTAGTATCCTGTAGAGGATGCCTAAGGTAGTGCCCGAAACTGGTACCTCGAGAGTAAAAAGGAGAGAAGGAAAAAAAAGAAGGAAAAAGTTGTTGTGCTTGAAAGAAAAAAGTTGAAGAGTTGAGGAGGATGTTGTGCTTAATTGAAGTGAGTAAGAAGAATGAAAGATAATGATGTAGTGCACGCTTGATTGATCCGAGTTTTGAGTCACTTATCCATATATATTTCCTACCTTAACCAAAGAGCCAATATTACATCCAAAAGAAAAGTCCTTTTTGATACTATTGTCGAATCATACTTTTAGTAGTGGAGAGTTTGAGATATTTGGCAAGCTTATGGTTACGCATGCACTTGAATTGAATCTGAGCGTAAACACCTTAACCCATAAGTGTACATATTTTACACTTGAGTGTGAGTGATATATACTTTCCGTGAGAACATGTCAATGTATTATTTGAATTGGTGGTGATTATCTTATCTTGTATGCTATGAATTAATTATTACATGTAATGAGAGTTGCATGACCTAAGTTGAGGATATTTGTATTTTGAAAGGGGCATTGGTCATAGTCCTTTTTTCCCTGCTAATTTTCTTACTCTTTTCTCTTTATTTTTTATTTTTTTGCCTCGGGACGGGCAACGGGTAAGTTTAGGGGATTGATGAGAGTGAAAATAAGCGTGTTTGAGTGTCCAATTTAACACCTTTTTGATGAGTATTTTTATTATGTATTAGCACAAGTGTCTTATATTCATATATGTGAGAAAAAGGTAACTTGAGGTGTTTTATTATGTTTTAGGTGGAAAAAGGATCAAAAGTGCCAAGTTGGAGAAAAGGTACAACTTGCGTAGGAATGCTGAAAAATGCACATCCAACTTGTGTAATTTTTCTGTGTTTTTATGTAGCTCAAAATTAAATGTGTAATACATGGTAAAGCCACAGAAGAGAGAGTCGTTTTGGCATAAAGAACACCTTAATCGGAATCCAAATGAGAAAGTTATGAGCAAAGTGGTGACGTCACGCGAGCTGTGCCGTACAGAATAGTTGTGTCACATTCCATGGCATGTTATACCTTCAAATCTTGGATTTTTTGTGATTTCATTATATGGATAGAAATCCAAGGAAGAGAGGATCGCGTGAGTGCAAAAATCACTAAAATCAGAGCACGTATGTAGAAGTTATGCGTGAAACGGTGAGACTGCGCAAGATGATCGACCCGAACCAGTGGTCGAACCACTCGTGTCGTGGTTGAACCACTCGTGTCGTGGTCGAACCAGCAGCCTGAAAATTGAAAAAGTGTGGTTCAACCATGATGATGTGATTCGACCAGCCATGAGGTCGAACCATATGCCTGGAGTGCAAAAAATCACCGATTTCGATTCGATCATAGTTTGACCAAGCCCATAGGTCGAACTAAAGGCCTGGGACATCTCTAAATCCGATATTTACACCCCTAGTGCATGTTTCTGCATGTTTTTGTCGTAAAATGCCCATCCAAAGTCCATAAGGAGAGCTTACAAGTATAAAAGGGGATTGGAGGAACATAACACAATCATCCTACACCCCACAAGGTGGGATCACCCCCCAACCATCATCCACATCCTTTCCTCCATCCATCCATCACTTTGAAGATTCGTCTGTGGAATCAAGAGGAGAACCAAGAGGAGGATTCAAGATGGAAAAGGACCCGACGACGCACACATCTAGGGTTTCCTTCATTTCTTAATTATCTTGTATTTTCAGGACATATGGTGAGATATATCCAACCCCATGATTGTTCTTCGCAACATCATGGGCTAGAACCATTTTGGTAGATCTAGGGTTTTGAAGGTTTTACGAATTAATTGAATTTTCGTGTGTATACTCCGTACAATACTACTTGTGGTTTAGTTTATATGACTATGCGTTTTTAATTCATACTCACAGTTGTTTTGTGCATCATTAATTATTATGTAGAGTCAGAATACAAATCTCAATTATTGATTGAGTGCGTTCACTGCTGAGCAGAATTCCATGTTATGATTCTATATGAGGGGACTCCGAAGCTTCATTAGAACTATCTTATATAAATACTTGTTAGTTGAATTGAATTCAGGTTAGTAAGTAGAATAAAGAGGGTAATTTTATAGTACCTATAAAGAGAGATCATATCGGGTTAGAGTACCAATCATAGGGGGAAATAATTGATACTGATAGTACCTAGAAAGGGGGGTAAAATTATATCTCTTGCTCCAAGGTTATTCACACGTGTTATACGAATGTTTGCTTGTATTTATAGAGTAAATATGCATGGCTTAGTGATGCATCCATATTCCACAAGGCAGAGTCGGACATTGATACACGAAAGGAAATTAATGAGTCAAACTGGATTATCCTAGAGCTACCTATTCTCCATTCTTGAGTCACAGTCGTATTATTCTAGTGCTTAATTTATTTTAATTGTTATTTTATCTTTTTGTTAGTAGATTAATAATTCAAACCTCAAACTTAATTGCCATCTTGTCTTAATTAATTTAGTTAATAATTAAATTGATAATACGCCGTCCTTTGGGTTCGATATTTCACTTGGTCATTTTCTTAAACTACAACTGATATTCTTAATACTTGGGGATTAATTTTGCGTGCAAAGAAAATGCGCATCAAGTTCTTGAAGCCTAGAACTACCGAAGCAGTTCTAGCCCATGATTGATCGAAGAACAATCATGGTGGTTGGATAGATCTTACCCATAGTCTTGAAAATTACAAGATAAATTAAGATGCGAAGTAAACCCTAGATGTGGACGTCGTCGTGTCTCTCTTAGTCTTGAATTTTTACTTGGTTCTCACTTGATTCGATAGACGAATCTTTCTCCACAGCTCCATGGATGGTGGTAGGGTTTTGGATGTTGTGTGGAATAAAAGTGGTGAATGGCTATATTTTCCCTTGCGTAGGGTCTTCCTTTTATACTTACGAGCTCTCCTTACAGACCTAGGATGGGCTTTTTGGGCGAAAACATGCACTGAAGGTGTAAAATATGAATCCGAACATGTCCAGCGCATCAGTTCGACCAAAGGCCTTGGTTGAACTATTCACAGCTAGTCAAACCATAGGTCGAATCGACCTGTAAAACACTGGTAGGTCCATAGTTTAGGTCGAATGGCAGGTCGAATCAGAAGCCTTGCAGTCAAATTACAACTTGGAAAACTTAAGCTTTTAGTTCGACCATGCATGGTTCGACCACTGTGCTTGGTCGAACCATAGTGTCGTGGTCGAACCACACTCCTAACGAATTCCCGATGCCTAGTTCGACCAGGGATGCTGGTCGAACCACTCTCTACTTGGTTGAACCGCCTCCCTGCATGGTCGAATTGGGTGCTTTCAATACCCTTTCTCCAGTTCTGATCACTTTTAATCTGTTTTCCTTCGAAAATCTACTCAAACGGAATCAAACATACCTGATTCATGACTTTCTACAATACAACTCGATTTATCTTGACTTAAGACCAAATTCTACATCATTATCACATGAATCAAGGCTCAAAATACGTGAATTTACACACTCATCCAACCTCCAAACTAACATGTTGCTCATCCCGAGGCAACACAATCAAAACATAGGAGTAAGTGTAAATTTCACAAGTCCATCTCGTCAAATACAAGTCATACCTATCATGCAATTCTATCAACTTAAAACAAGTATCACTCGCATCATATATTTCATTCATGCAAAACATCACTAAATTATAATACAATTCGGAGTACTAAGTCATCTAGCTCACAAGATAAGTGTTTACTCTCGCACTCAAGTGTAAAAGTTGTACACTTTAACGGGTTAGTATATACGTTCAAATTTAATTCATATTCCTGCGTAACCATAAGCTTGGCAAGGGTCTCAAAAATTAACTTATAATCACTTTATTATTAAGATCACAAAGGACTTGCTTTTGGGTTGTAATGTTGGCGCTTTGGTAACGGTAGGAAAATATAGATAAAGTGACTAATTCACTAATAGAGAATTACCTTGGAATTTTGTTTTTCATCAAACAGCTTCTTCTCTCCTTCTCATTCTCATGATCTTCGCGATTTATTTTTCCTTCTTTTCTTTGGCATCAACATCTTATTTCTTTCAAAGTACAAGGGTACCAATTTTGGGCACTAACCTTTTAAAAAGTCGAGGTACCGGTTTTAGGCACTACCCCTAAACGAGATTTAACCATTCCTTTCTTTTCTTCAAATTCATGCTACTCAACCCAAATTTTCTTCCTTTCTTCTTCACATTCAAGCTAGCATTTATTCACCTCAACTCTCTACTAATGAATAGGATATTCAACATGGCTCAAGTAAAGGATAAATAAAGGCTTTTTTAATCAAGACTTGCCAAAGAAAAAGCTTGTAAAGGCACAAAAGGGCTCGCAATGATTTATATAGTATATGGGAAGGTAAAATTTGGCTAAGTGACTTAGATAAATAATAACGGCCTAAGATCATGTCCTAATAATTTATTAATCATAAGTCTCACACAAGACTCCAAGCCAAGTTCCAGAATACTGTCATATGAACGATCCTCACAAGAATAAACTATCATGCATATAGCATAATTTCATAAGGCTCAAATTCTCACATGGATAAATAGATTCCTAAGCACTCCTCATAGCATATAATCAAGATCAATTTCACAATGAATTCCATATATTTAACAAGTATTACATGCTTCTCATCAACAAAATCAACATATGCAAAATATGAATGCAACATACTTAGCAAAGAACCCATCATAACAATCCAAATCAAGCTTCTCCAATCAATCCATCATCAAATATCAAATATCAAAAATCCTATCAAATCCCAATCCAACATATCAATATACTACATGCCACACACACCACAAATACCCATCCTATAAAGATAAAAAGAGAAGGGGGATGAGATGAAACAGATAAAAGGAAAAAACTTAGCGCAACCTACTCCCCTGGAGCATCATCCTCATCATCATCATCACTCATCTCCGTGCGCCAATGATCAAAATCCTTATGGAGATTATTCAGTTTTCTATCCAACTCCCGCTCAAATGCTTGCATCTTTCCCAATCTCCTATACATCACTACGTAGTTAGCATGCAATGCGGTGTATCTCAAATCAAGCGCGGCATAGCTAGTAGTAAGCAAGCCCAGTTGATGGTTCATCTCTTTCTGCTCATTGTTCAGGTTGGTAAAATGCTCATTCATCAACCTAAACTGCTCCCTGACGTACTCATCAGGACCGCCCCAATACTGCAGCTGTGGTACTGCTGGAATGGGTAGTGGTGGCATCTCGTGTTGCTACGGAATATCCATCTTAGGATAAACATGATCCGCTTCATGCTGCTGCTGTAGCTGTGGCTCAAACTGCCCTTCATCAACAATCCTCTGCAGCTCTTGGTATATCCCTGCAACGTACATCTGAGCCATAGTCCTCCAATCACCTTTCCTCAAGCACGTAAGAAAAGAGCTTAGATCCCCTCGTGTAGAACCAATCTCCATCGTGATGATGAGCAAATCCAGCTTTCACGCACGTAATCATAACTAGATCCGGATCCTCAAGGATGGGTGTAATGCCAGTAAAGTCTATGTGGTATGACTCAGCCACAGAAGTAAGCAATCCTCCAATATTTACTCTTTGAAACGTGGAGCTCCTGAATCTGTACAGCACCCCACATTAAACCTTACTCCATTAAGCATACACCATAGAGCATACAACTTTCCTCTCGATATGCAACTTCCTTCAGACTGGGCGAACAGTGTGTTCCCCAAAACTCTATCCATGTATCTAAGAACAGGATTCTCAATCAGAAATGCGTGAGCATCCTTGGTTTTGAAATCCATATCCTCTCCATAAATTACTCTCTAAAAGTTATTTGCATTAAAGTATCCATTCTCGTTCCTAGAGATCCCCCTCGGAGTCTCAAATAACACGTTGAAATCTTCCACTGTCCATCTTCTCATTACGCCTCCCAGCTGAAAAGAACACTCAAAATGAAGAGGAGTAGAGCCTTTCTTGATGGTGATGGAATACAACACCTCCACAGTCACATGAAAATATGTTGGCTTTTTAAGCTCCATGAAGTGACGAATCCCTACTTGATCGAACATCCACATGATATCCTCACGGATATTCATTGTTATCATGGCCCCATCATCTTGGTACCTCGTTCGAGCAATCTTATCAGACATATCGCCCCATCAATCCTTTATCTCCTCCCAATTCTCCATTCGAATCTTGAAATCCCTAGACAGCCTCTCCTTAAGCCTTAGCTTCTTTGTGACTTCATCCTCACTAGACGGCCTATCTTTTCTCTTCTTAGATCGAACCTCAGCTTCCTTTCCTTTTCCTACAAAACAATACTTCAATGCCAAACGGATACAAGAAAATAAACTAAATCCAATGCATAACTAACTATACATGAAACTCTACTCAAGACTTCAAGTTTAACAAGTATAATCAATTCAAGACAAGCATGCTAATTCAATTTCACTTCTAACTTCAACTCTTTAAGAAAAACTATCACTAACTTCAACAACCACTTCACTTTCTTAAGCATGCATTCATCAACTTCAAAAAATCAATTCAAAATTCAACATGCTTCACTTTACTTCTCAAATTACTCATCAATTTCACGTAAAATCAAGGTCTAACAACAATTCAACAATTAAATTCAGACCCATCACTTGTTCATATGAAAGTTCAAACAACAATTCAATTTGCACCATGGATTCTCATAAACACGAGTTCAATCAACTTACCCACTCCAAAATCAAGAAATAGAACTTCAATCTTAGGGCAGTAGAGTCAAGAGAACATACCTTTCGATCCGGCCATGGTTTATATGAACTAATTACGAAAAATCCCCAAATTGGATGAAGAACCCTAGTTTTGCAACCAAATTGCTCCAAATCCATGAGAAATCGAGTGTAGAAAGTGTGGAAAGTGGTTTAATTGGAGCGAAATCGATCAAAATCAAAGTTTGAAAGAGAGAATTTTTGGTTCGAAGAGGATTCGAGTGCGGGTGGTGTGAAAAGTGATCAAAATAGGGCGAAAATCCACTTAAAACTTGAATTACCTGTTCAGTTCGACCCGAACCAGGTGGTCGAATCGCCTTGTCGTGATTGAATCGTGCCTCAGGATGATTTTTAGCATTTGGTTCGACCTGAACCATTGGTCGAATCAGAGTGTCGTGGTCGTACCTGCCTGTTACAAACTTTCAGGTGGCTGGTTCGACCCGAACTCCAGGTCGAATCGCACTATGCGTGGTCGAATAGACCTATTACAAAATTTCTGATCACTGATTCAGCTTGGGCTTTTGGTCGAACTCCGGTCGAAACCTCATGGCTGGTCGAATCGACCTTAATGAACTTTCAGGTTCATGGTTCAACTTGGGTTGTCCGGTTCGACCTATCTCCTTGGTCGAATTGAGCCCCTGTACCTTCGTAATCCAATATTCTTCGTCCCCTACACACTTCAAACTCAAAAACAAACTTAAGGTACCAACACGGAGCAAAAACTAAGCTAGAGAACCACTTATAAGACTCTAAAATCATGTGCATATACTCCGCATACGACTCAATAAATAAAAACCACTAAACATTAGGCAAATTGTAAAAAATTAACACGTAAAAACCGGTTAAAGTTTCAATATGCTGCAAAAAATCAACTTCCCTAACATATGTTACAAAAAGATTATACTCTCTGGCTACGATGAGGTAAGTACATCACACCCCCCAAACTTAGTGGAAACTATAGTCGAAACTAAGTTTGCAAGAAGATGTAATTTCCGATTAGTAAGCACGTCAAATATAAAAATTTCTTACTCACACAAAAGAAATAAAACAATAAAATGGGAGGGAAAGCCCCCAACAGGCACTCTTATTTAATGTCGGAGAGTCACGATGGTACCAAATCAATGCAAGGTATCCTCAAAGACGACGCAAGCATCATCCGATGACTTATAATCCTTCAAACGATGCCCATTCGCCGCTATGATGTCTCCATCTTTGTCCATGATTTCGAAACTCCCCCTCCGCAGGCTCTATGGATAATGAACGGTCCCGTCCACTTCAATTTCAATTTTTCTGCAAAGAACTTCAAACGAGATTTAAAAAGTAATACCTCATCACCTTACTTGAATTCCTTGTAAGTGATATTCGAATCATGCCATTTCTTCATTCTTTCTTTATAGATCACCGAATTCTTGTAAGCTTGATTTTTGAACTCATCTAGATGATTAATTTGAGTCATCCTCAACTCCTTTTGATCCTTAAGACACAAGTTCAAACTTCTCAATGCCCAAAAAACTTTATGCTGAATCTCTACGGGTAAGTGACAAGGCTTCCCATAGATAATTTGATACGGTGACATCTCAAGCACCGTCTTATACGCAGTTCAGTACCCTCACAAAACATCATCGAGCTTCATAGCCCAGTCTTTCCTATTAGTTCCGACTACCTTTTCCAAAATTTGCTTCACTTGTCAGTTAGAGAACTCGGCTTGCCCATTAGCTTGAGGATGATAGGGTGTAGTAATCCTATGCTTCACACCGTAGTCCTTGAGCACTCTCTATAGAAGTTTATTGACGAAGTGAGAACCTCCATCATTCACAAGTGCTCTTGGGACTCCATGACGGGCAAAGATATGTTTTTTCAAGAAAGACAACACGATCTTTGAATCATTCATGCAAGTAGGAATGGTTTCCACCCACTTAGAAACATAGTCCACAACAAGAAGGATATAGAGGAATCCATTAGATGGGGGAAATGGCCCCATAAAATCAATCCCCATATATCGAAGATCTCTACAACAATGCTCGGCTGAAGTGGCATCTCATCTCTTCTACTTATGTTTCCCATCCGTTGAAATCTATCGCATGTCGCTACATAGGATTCACAGTCTTTAAATAAAGTAGGCCAATAAAGAGAAGATTGAAGTACCTTAGCTGCCGTCTTTGAGCTCCGAATTGCCCCCATTAGGTTATGCATGGCAAAAATCAAGAATACTCTCCATCTCCATCTCAGGCACACACCTACGGACGATAGAATCCGTACAAATCTTGTAGACAATGGATCATACCATATGAATGTCTCAACATCCCTCTTAAACTTCGCAAGTTGATATCTGTTGAGATCTCTTGGAATTTCTCCTACGGCCATGTAATTGACATAATCTGCATACCATGGATCCATTCCTTGAGCACCAACTACACAAGCTTTTTCTGCTCTTTCAGCAAACACTGCCATGATTTTCTCATCAGAAAATATCTATTCTATGTATTCGAAAGAATCATCACAATGCTCCCTTGTCTCCAACCTTGATAAGTGATCGCCAATACATTCTCCGTACCTTACTTGTCTCGGATCTCCATATCAAATTCCTACAGAAGAAGGACCTATCTAATGATCCTTGGCTTCGCTTCCTTCTTCTCCATTAGGTACCGGATCGCAGAATGATCCGTATACACAATGGTCTTCATGCCAACCAAATACTGTCGAAACTTATTGAACGCATACACAACAGCTAGAAATTCCTTTTCAGTGACAGTGTAGTTCTTTTGTACTGCGTCAAAAGTCTTACTCGCATAGTAGATGGCGCAGAACTTCTTCTCATTCATCTTCTCAAGCACCACCTAAGTGCTTGATCACTTGCATCATATATAAGTACAAACGGTTGAGTCTAATCCGGTGTGATCAAGATAGGTGTAGAAATAAGTGTCACCTTTAAAACCTGAAAAGCTGTTAGACATTCATCATCAAAAACAAAAGGAACATCCTTTTCAAGTAAATGAGAGAGGGGTTTGGAGTATTTTGAGAAGTCTTTGATAAATCTCCTATAAATTCCTACGTGTTCAATGAAGGACCGCACTCCTTTTCATTAGTAGGAGGTGGAAGCTTCTCAATCGCCACCGCCTTTGCTCTATCCACTTGCAATCCCTTAGCCGAAATATGGTGTCCAAGAACAATCTTATCTCTCACCATGAAGTGGCACTTCTCCCAATTCAAGACAAGATTAGTTTCATCTCTTCAAAACAATAGATAAGTTAGATAAATAAATATCAAAAGAGGATCCAAACATAGAAAAATTATCCATAAACACCTCCATGATCTTTTCTATCAACCCATCAAATATGGCCATCATGGAATGCTGAAATGTAGCAGGTGCATTACACAATCCAAAAGGCATCTTTCTAAAGGCAAAAGTTCTATAAAGGCAAGTAAAAGTAGTCTTTTCCTGGTCCTCGGGTGCAGTCATGATTTGATTTTAACCCGAGTACCCATCCAAGAAATAATAAAACTCATACCCCGCAAGACGATCAAGCATTTGATCCATGAAAGGAAGAGGGAAGTGGTCTTTGCATGTATTTTCATTCAGTTTCCTGTAGTCAATACACACACACCATCCTGTAGGAATCCTAGTAGCTAGAGTCTCTCCATCATCAGCTTTCACAATAGTCATGCCCCCCTTTTTAGCTACAACATGCAACGGACTCATATGGGGACTATCACTAATTGGATAAATAATTCCTACATCTAACCATATTAAGATTTGCTTCCTAATCATTTCTTGAATAGCGGGATTAACTCTCCACTGATTCTGAATGCTACTCTTTCCTTCATCTAACAATCTTATCTTATGCATGCAATATGATAGACTAATATCTTTCAAATCATCAAGAGATCAACCAATCGCAGACTTATACTTCCTAAGCACATATAATAACTCATCGAGTTGATTATCAGTTAGAGAAAAAGATACAATTACCGAATATGTTTCGTTGTCACCTAGATAGGCATACTTCAAGTGCTCTGGTAGCGGTTTTAACACCTCCTTCTTTTTTTCTTTGATTGTGCTTTCTCTATCCAAAGGCAAGTATTTTCTAGCCCACTTCACCTCTTCAAACTTGGTCCTTTTTTATTCATATCTTTCATCACCCAAAGCAAGTAGGATTTCTAGAAATTCAATACATACCTCATTGGAGAGCTCATCTAGCTTGGTGGTGGGAAAACTAAGAGACTCCGTTATGCATGTCTCCAAGGAATCCTTAGAAAGGATAAAGACATATCTTCTTTCACGATCTCCTCCACCACATCGATGCTGTGACACTGCATCTCCATTGGCATCTTCATTGCTTTATCAAGGTTGAACAGAACCTCTTCTTTGTCCATGCGCAGCCGTAGCTCCCCCTTTTGAACATCAATCATAGCTCTAGCAGTGGCAAGGAATGGTCTCCCTAGGATGAGGGGAACATTATCCTTATCATCTTCCATCTCAAGTACAAGAAAGTCCATAGGAAAGATTAGTTTCTCTACTTTCACTAGAACGTCTTCAATCATCCCTTTCAGAAAAGTCATAGACCTATCCGCCAGTTGTAGAGCAATAGTTGTAGGAGTTAACTCCCCTGCCCGAACCAAGCTTTTGAAATATCGACAAAGGCATCAAATTGATGCTTGTCCCAAGATCGAACAAGGCTCGTCGTGCCGGCCCTATTCCAATCTCACATAGAATTGTGAAGCTTCCCGGATCCTTTAACTTCACTAGCAACTTTCTCTATATGATCGAGCTACAGTTCTCAGACAAATTCACTATCTCAATTCCGTCCAAGCTTCTCTTCTTCAAAATTATGTCCTTTAGGAAGCGGGCATGATATGACATCTCTAAGAGTGCTTCAGAGAAAGGAATGCTCAAGCTTATCTTGTTTATGATATCTGAGAACTTCTTGAACTTTTCTTCCAATCCCTTATTGACTAGCTTGAAAGGAAACTGAGGAGGTATTTTAGTTTTGGGAATCCCCCATTCATCACGTTCAACCTTCTCCTCTTTATCCTTTCCAGCTCTCAATCTCTTTGCTCTTTCCCATTTTTTTTCTGCTCTTTGGATGGCACTGGAGTAGCATCAACATCAAGTAAAGCATTCGGCATGGAAATCTGATTCAGTGGTGTGTCTAGTGTGTGGAGTCAATTAGATAATCAATTGAGTCTTTCTTATAGTTCTCCTATATTATTATTAATGAATCTTTGAGGATGAGGTGTGCTTGAGTTTTAATGATAGAAAAAGGTAAAAGAGGGGAAAGATGAGTTCTACAATGAGGCTTTAACGTGACGGAGTTGAATAACTAGAGGAGCTCGTGTACATTTTGAAGGATATAAATCAGGTGCCCTCGTTTCTTTATACTAATTTTTATGTGTGCTTCTAATTCATGGAGTGGAAGGATTGAGTTTGGTTTTGGTGATACATATGAGCTTATTTTTAAATTGTGCCTGAAATTCATATGTTTTTGAAATTGATAAAGGAAGTGTACTTGAGTTATATTGTGGTATGAAGTTCTATGTGTACTTGTGAGATATTACTTATCATGAAAATTGCTCTATTACTTGTTAAAAACCTGTGTGAGATTTTGAGCCTCGTTGATCATGTTACATGATGACATGATATTTCTTTTCTGGCAAGTATCGTTCTTGTGTGTGTATTATAGAACTTGTCTCTTTTCTTACTTGAAACTACATGTGTGTTAGATGATGGGAGATGATCTAGGGCCATCCTTGAATTTATGAGTTACTTAGCTAAATAATTCCCTATCGAATGATGTTTATCCGTAGTTAGCCCCGTTGAGCCTAAAAACCTCATTCTTTGGTAGCCTACGAGAAATAACCACTTTGAGCATTTTATTTTTTTGAGCCTTGATTATTCTTCTAGAAGAGAATTATCGGCTTTACAAAGTGTGTTGATGGAGTTTGATAATAGTTTGGGAAGGAATGAAATAGGTGTTGAATTAGTGATTGAGCTTGATAATGCATCTAAGGAAAATCATGGAGTAGTGTTTAAATCTAGTACTCCATAGAATAGAATACCCTAGGGTAGTGCTTAAATCTAGTACCCTATGGAGAATACGTGAGGTAGTGCCCAAAACTGGTACCTCAAGAAAAAAAGAAAAAAAAAAGAAGAGAAGAAAAAAAAATGTTATGCTTGAAGGAGAGATAGGAGAGTTTGATGAGAATGTTGTACTTGATTGAAAGTGATGAGGAAGAATGAAAGATTGAGAGAGACTGCAGCAGATTGATCCGAGTTTTGAGTAACTTATCCATAAATTTCATACCTTTTCCAAAGAGCCTACATTACAACCAAATAAAAGACCTTTTTGATCCATGATTTGCTAGTTTCAAGTAAAAGGAGAGTTGAGACAATAGACAAGCTTATGGTTATGCATTCACTTGAATTGAATCTGAGCGTAAACACCTTAACCCATAAGTGTACATCTTTTACACTTGAGTGCGAGTGATATATACTTCCCGTGAGAACATGTCAATGGAGCATTTAAATTGATGGTGATTGTCTTAACTTGTATCCATAAATTGATTATTACATATAATGAAAGTTGCATGACCTAAGTTGAGGACAATTGTATTTTGAATGGGGTATTAGTCGTAGTTCTTGTTTCTCTGCCAATTTTCTTACTCCCTCTCTCTCTTTATTTTTATTTTTTTACCTAGAGACGAGCAACAGGTAAGTTTGGAAGATTCATGAGAGTGAAAATAAGCGTGTTTTAGTGTCCAATCTAACACCTTGTTGATGAGGATTGTTGTTATACATTAGCACAAGTGTAATATATTCAATATATATGAGAAAAAGGTGCACTTGAGGTGTTTTATTGTGTTTTAGGTGGAAAAAGGATCAAAAGTGCAAAGTTGGAGAAAAGGTGAAACTTGTGCTAGAATACTGAAAAATGCACGTCCAACTTGTGTAATTTTTCTGTATTTTTGTGGAGCTCAAAACTATAATTTTGATGCAAGTTTGGAAATCCACAGAAGAGAGGGTCGTATTGATGTAAAGAACACTTCAATCAGAGTTTAAACGAGAAAGTTATGATCAAAATGGTGACGTCGCGCAAGCTGTGCCGAACAGAACGGCTGGTCCAATTTGCATGACTTGTTACATATTCAAATGTTGGAGTTTCTAAATTTTCTTTATATGGATAGAAATCCAAATAATAGAGAATCACGTGAGCATAAGAATCACTCGAATCGAAGCTTGCATGTAGAAGTTATACGCGAACGGTGAAACTGCGCTAAATCACCGAAGCTGGTTCGACCGGCAGGAGAGTGGTTCGACCATCACCCATGGTTGAACCAGGTTCAGGAAGCTATCAGAAGTATGGTTCGACCACGAAAGTGCGATTCGACTAGGCATGTTGGTATAACCGTGGTTGAACCAAAAGCATAAGTTTTTACAGATGCAGTTCGACCACGACATTTCTGATTCGACCTGGATTTCGACCCTAGCCGTGGATCTGCCAGTGATTTACAAGTCGATTCGACCAGTGATTCCACTAGAGCTGTGTGGTTTGACCAAGGGTCTTGGTCGAACTGATGTGCTGGACACGTTCGGATCCGTATTTTTACACCTTCAGTGCATGTTTTCATCCAAAAAACTCATCCTAGGTCCATAAGGAGAGTTTACAAGTATAAAAGGGGATGTAGATCACACCAATTAGAGGGGATTGGAGAGGAACCACAACACAATCATCCTACACCCCTAGGGGGATCACCCTTCAACCATCATCCACATCTTTTCCTCCATCCATCCATCACTTTGAAGATTCGTCTATGGAATCAAGAGGTGAACCAAGAGGAGGATTCAAGACAAAGAAGGACGTGACGACTCCCACATCTAGGATTTTATTCATTTTCTAATTTATCTTGTATTTTCCAGACATATGGGCAAGATCTATCCAATACCCATTATTGTTCTTCGCAACATCATGGGCTAGAACCATTTTGGTAGATATAGAGTTTTGAAAGTTATATAAATTAATTAAACTCTCTTATGTGTCCTCCGTACAACACTACTTGTGGATTGATTTTATATGTGATTGTGCTTTCTTAATCCATATTCACCATCGTTTTGTTCATATTCAAATGTTATATAGAGTCTGAATATATATCTTGGTTGTAGATTGACTGTGTTCGCCGCTGAACAGGATTCCAAGTTATGATTCTAAGTGAGGGGGCTCCGAAGCTTCATTAGAACTGTCATATATGAATGTTCATTAATTGAACTGAATTCGGGTTAGTAAGCAAGATAAAGAGTGTAATTTTATAGTACCTATAAAGGGAGATCATATCGGGTTAGGTTCCAGACGTGGAAAATAATTGATATTGATAGTACCTAGAAAGGGGGTGAAATTATGTCTCTTGCTCCGAGGTTATTCACACGAGTTACACGCATATTTAATTGTGTCTTTAGAGTAGATTTGCATGGTTTAGTGATGCGTCCATAGTCCACAAGGCAGAGTCGGCCTGCACTTGAGAAGGAAGTTAAGTGGTAGAACTGGATTACCATAGAGCTACCTATTGTCCTACTTGAGTCACTATTGTATTCTTCTAGTGCTATTTTATTTTATTTGTTATTTAATTTTAGTATTTTAGTAGTTAATAATTCCATACATCAACCTTATTGCCACCTGTCTTAATTAATTTAGTTAATAATTTAATTAATAATACGCCTTCCTTTGGGTTCGATATTTCACTTGATCGCTTGTTTTAGCTGCAATTAAAATTCTTAATACTTGGGGATGAATTTTATGTGCAAAGAAAATGCACATCAAGTTCTTGGCGCCGTTGTCGGGGCTTATCATAGTTGTCAACACGTCATGAAGGTCGAACTATGGTCGAACCAGCATGTCCACGACCCTCTATTTTTTCTGATGTCGGGTTTGACCAAAATAGCTCTTATTCGACCAAACCTCTTTGTTGAACCAAGGTCAAACCTACCTATCCGCGGTACCCTATTTTTTCTGAAGCACGGTTCGACCACGATCAACATAGTTTGACCAACGTTGTTGGTCAAATTGTGGTCGAACCGACCTGTCCGGGAGAGAACACACTTTCTGAAGTATGGTTCAATCACTACACACCTGGTTCGACTAGCACTCAAGGTCAAACCAAGGTCGAACCACATCGTTTGGTACCATTTTCCTCGCGTAATACTTTATCTGATGTTAATGCTACTCCAGTGCCATCCCATGGGCAGAATAATGAGCTTATAGTGGAAATAAAGTGGAAAAGAGCAAAGAGATTCAGTACCGAGAAGCTTAAACTGCATATGGATAATGAAGATGTGGTTTTCTCTATTAATCAAGTGCATAGATGTGATTTTTAACTTGTTTAATCTTGATTTTAATAGAACACATGACTCTGAAATTGAGTGGAAGATTGACAAGGAGGAGTCTAGACAGCCATGGGAGGAAAGAAATTTCAAGGATCACATTTTTGTGACTAAGAAAGATAAGGTGCTGAGTGTAGACAAGAAAAGGGAAACAAAGTACTTGAAGGTGAGAATGCGAGAAGACTGCCATCTGATCCAGTAGTCTACAAAGTGGTACTCCGTCGTGACTCTCCGACGTTAAACATGAGTGCCTGTTGGGGGCTTGTCCCTTCCGTTTTATTACTTTATTTCTTTCATGTGAGTGAGGATCTATTATATTTGAGGTGCTCACGTTTCGGCAATTACATCTCTTTTTAAATTTAGTTTTGACTTACGTTTTTACCAAGTTTGGGAGGGTGTGATGTACTTACCTCGTCTTATGAACACTAAGGGTATAATTTTTCCTTTCATTGGTTGTTTGTTTGTTAGGAGGTTGATTTTTTGCGGCATATTAATATTTTAACCAGTGTTGATATGTCGATTTTTTACAACTTACCTAATGTTTAGTGTGTTGTGTTGGTGGGTCTAGTGTGTGGAATCGATTAGATAGTCAATTGAGTTTTTCTTATAGTTCTCCTATTTTATTATTGATGAATCATGTGATGATGAGTATGTTTGAACTTTGATGATAGAAAAAGGTAAAAGAGGGGGGTAGATGAGTTCTACACTGAGGCTTTGATTTGACCGAGTTGAACAACTCGAGGAGCTCGTAAATATTTTGAAGGAGAAATCAGGTGCCCTCGTTTCCTTATTCTAATTATTATGTGTGCTTTTAATTCATGGGAGTAGAAGGATTTATTTATGGTTGTGATGCACATGAGTTTATATTTTTAAATTGTGTCTGAAATTTATATGCTCTTGAAATTGATGAAGGAAGTGTACTTGAGTTATATTATGGTATGAAGTTCTATGTATACTTGTGGGATATTGCTTGCCATGAAAAGTGAACCCATGTGAGATTTTGAGCCTCATTGATCATGTACATAATCACATGATATTTCTTTTCTGGTGAGTATCGTTCTTGTGTGTGTATTCTAGAACTTGTCTATTATCTTACTTGAAACAACATGTGTGTTAGATTAATAGGATATGATTTTAGGCCATCCTTAAATTTATGAGTCACTTAACTAAATAATTTCCTACCGAATGATATTTATCCGTAGTTAGCCCAGTTTAGCCTAAAAACCTCATTATTTGGCAGCCTACGAGAAATAATCAATTTGAGCATTTGAATTTTTTTGAGCCTTGATTGTCCTTCTAGAAGAGAATTAATGGCTTTTCAAAGTGTGTTGATGGAGTTTGATAACAATTTGGGAAGGAATAAAATTGGTGTTGAAACAGTGATTGAGTTTGATAATGCATCTAAGGAAAAGCATGGAATAGTGCTTAAATCTAGTACTCTATGGAATCAATCACCCAAGGGTAGTGCTAAAATCTAGTACCCTATAGAGGATGCGAGATGTAGTACCCAAAACTGGTACCTTAAGGGAGAAAAAAATATTGTGCTTGAAGAAAAAAGAAAAAAGTTGAAAAGTTGAGGAGGATGTTGTGCTTTATTGAAGTGAGTAAGAAGAATGAAAGATAATGATAGAATGTGTACTTGATTGATCCGAGTTTTAAGTCACTTTTCCATATATTTCATATCTTAACCAAAGAGCCAATATTACATCCCAAAGAAAAGTTATTTTTTATCTTATTGTCGAATCATACTTTTAGTAGTGGAGAGTTTGAGATATTTAGCAAGCTTATGATTATGCATGCACTTGAATTAAATTTGAGCGTAAACACCTTAACCTATGAGTGTACATCTTTTACACTTGAGTGCGAGTGATATATACTTCCCGTGAGAACATGGTAATAGAGCATTTGAATTAGTGGTGATTGTCTTAACTTGTATGCCATGAATTGATTATTACATGTAATGAGAGTTTCATGACCTAAGTTGAGGACAATTATATTATGAATGGGGTATTGGTCAGAATCCTTGTTAACCCGCTAATTTTTTCTCTCTCTCTTTATTTTTATTTTGTTACCTCGGGACGAGCAACGGGTAAGTTTGGGAGATTGATGAGAGTGAAAATAAGCGTGTTTTAGTGTACAATCTAACACTTTTTTTATGGGAATTGTTGTCATATATTAGCAAAAGTATCTTATATTCAATATATGTGAGAAAAAGGTGTACTTGAGGTGTTTTATTGTGTTTTAGGTGAAAAAGGATCAAAAGTGCAAAGTTGGAGAAAAGGTGCAACTTGTGCAAGAATGCTGAAAAACGTACATCCAACTTATGTAATTTTTCTGTGTTCGTGTGGTATCCAACACCCATGATTATTCTTCACAACATCATGGGCTAGAACCGTTTTGGTAGATCTAAGATTTTGAAAATTTTATGAATTAATTAAACTCTCTTGTGTGTCCTCCGTACAACACTACTTGTGGATTGATTTTATATATGATTGTGCTTTCTTAATCTATATTCACGGTCATTTTGTGCATCTTCAATGTTATATAGAGTCTGAATATATATCTTGGTTGTAGATTGAATGCGTTCACCGCTGAACAGGATTCCATGTTATGATTCAAAATGAGGGGACTCCGAAGCTTCATTAGAACTATCATATATGAATATTTATTAATTGAATTGAATTCGGGTTAGTAAGCAAGATAAAGAGGATAATTTTATAGTACCTATAAAGGGAGATCATATTGGGTTAGGTTCATGACGTAGAAAATAATTGATACTGATAGTACCTAGAAAGGGGGTGAAATTTCGTCTCTTACTCCGAGGTTATTCACACGTGTTATACGCATATTTACTTGTGTCTATAGAGTAGATTTATATGGTTTAGTGATGCGTCCATAGTCCACAAAGTAGAGTCGGCCTGCATTTGAGAGGGAAGTTAAGTAGTAGAACTGGATTACCCTAGAGCTACCTATTCTCCTACTTTAGTCGCATTCGTATTCTTCTATTGCTATTTTATTTTATTTGTTAATTAATTTTAGTATTTTAGTAGTTAATAGTTCTATACATCAACCTTATTGCCACCTGTCTTAATTAATTTAGTTAATAATTTAATTGATAATACATCATCCTTTGGGTTCGATATTTCACTTGATCGCTTGCTTAAGCTGCAATTGATATCCTTAATACTTGGGGATTAATTTTACGTACAAAGAAAATGCGCATCAAGTTCTTAGCACTGTTGCCGGGGATTTGTAAGCTGACTTATGTTTTTACTAAGTTTGGGGGGGTGTAATGTTCTTATCTCATTGAAGCACCAAGAGTATAATCTTTTCTTTGTGATGTTTGCTAGGGTAGTTGATTTTTTGCGGTATGTTGAAAATTTAATCGGTTTTGATGTATCAATTTTTCGCAATTTGCCTAGTGTTCAATGGTGTGTCTAGTGTGTGGAGTCGATTAGATAATCAATTGAGTCTTTCTTATAGTTCGCCTATATTATTATTGATGAATCTTTGATGATGAGGTGTGCTTGAGTTTTAATAATAGAAAAAGGTAAAAAGAGGGTAAAGATGAGTTCTACATTGAGGCTTTGACGTGACAGAGTTGAGTAACTCGAGGAGCTCGTGTATGTTTTAAAGGATATAAATCAGGTGCCCTCGTTTCTTTATTCTAATTTTTATGTGTGCTTCTAATTCATGGAGTGGAAGGATTGAGTTTGGTTTTAGTGATACATATGAGCTTATTTTTAAATTGTTCCTGAAATTCATATGCTTTTGAAATTGATAAAGGAAGTGTATTGCTGGCGTTCGATGATTTGGTTAACATGAACCGTTAGGGTTCCATACATTTTTTATAAGTAGCGGAAGCAAGTAAACAAGAAACGTATTACCTTTCACCAGGGTATGTTGAAGACGATGAATTCTCGCCACTAGCCTGCGCAGCCTCACTGTTTTGGGCATAACTCTCTCGTCCGATATCAGATTTGAGTGGTCTATGTGCCAAAATGATCCTCTCTTCTGTGGCTTTCCATCAGTATATCACACGTCCTGTTATGATGTCTGTAAGATTTTATAAAAATTGTAGAAGATGGCGGACAGCAGCAGTAAACAACCTTCCAGTCTTCTGCTGTATTCTCAAGTCCAATCTCGACGTCGTGTGGGCGACGATCCTCGAGATCTTCTCAATCTGCTGTTCTCTCACCCTCCTCAAAGTGTTAGGAATAATTAATCTTATAGATTAGGGTTTCCAGACAGCTGAGATGACTTATATATGGGCTACAGCAGGGACCAGGAGGAGAAATTAGAGTTGGGCCTCCATTGGGCTTAAGTATCCAAGCTTAGCCCAAAGCTTATACTTAAGTCCAATAATAATAATATATACCACTAAAATATTATTATTGCACTACCGTTCTAATCTCATAATTACATTATGGGCTCCTTCTTATTATGAGCCCGTTAGTCTCCCCATGTTTAAGATATACAATGCCCATTAATTAATTAAGTTACTGACAACTCCATTAATTAATATCTCATCCGAGAGTAGTACCACTCAACCTCATTATCATTCCGGAATGAATCCACCTGCAGGGTTTACATTATAATCCTTATGAGCTCCTCAAGGGGACATCATCAACCTATAACAGACACGGATTTCTTCTATAATCAAAAGCACACCATAGAGACAACACTATTTTCTAACTCACCGAGTTTGTTGATTTAATTATATGTAAATCTCACCCATTGATGAATCAAAGAAATACATACTGCCTTACGTATCGAGGTTATTTTATAGAGATTAAGAGCATGAACATCCATAATAACTGAGATCAAGTTCTTCTATATAGACAGTACAAGCCGAACGATCTTAAGTGGTCCTACTCAATACACACAAGTGCACTAATATGATTCTATAGTCAAGACAAACTAATACCAAATCACACTACAACCATCCCGATAGAGAGTCCTCGTCTATATCGGTTGTGAGCATCTGTTTATACTTTATAAGGAAACGGATAATATGATCTTCCACGTGTTGTCGCACAACATATTATCTACAGTATAAAGTAAGTGGACTATTGCATCGAACATATAAATAAATTATAAGACGCAATCATTTGATCATATGATTCTCATTTCAAATAAATTGTTATAACATTGTTCATACTAAAGCTAGACTTTTAGTATACAATCCAACAGTGTACTTGAGTTATATTGTGGTATGAAGTTCTATGTGTACTTGTGAGATATTACTTACCATGAAAATTTTTCTATTACTTGTTAAAAACCCATGTGAGATTTTGAGCCTCGTTGATCATGTTACATAATCACATGATTTTTCTTTTCTAGTGAGTATCGTTCTTGTGTGTGTATTCTAGAACTTGCCTCTTTTCTTACTTGAAACTACATGTGTGTTAGATAATGGGAGATGATCTAAGGCCATCCTTGAATTTATGAGTCACTTAGCCAAATAATTCCCTACTGAATGATGTTTATCCATAGTTAGCCCCGTTGAGCCTAAAAACCTCATTCTTTGGTAGCCTACGAGAAATAATCACTTTGAGCATCTGAATATTTTTTTAGCCTTGATTGTCCTTCTAAAAAAGAATTAATAGCTTTTCAAAGTGTGTTGATGGAGTTTTATAACAGTTTGGGAAGGAATGAAATTGGTATTGAAACAGTGATTGATCTTGAAAATGCATCTAAGGAAAAGCATGGAGTAGTGCTTAAATCTAATACCTAATGGAATCAAACACCCTAGGGTAGCGCTTAAATCTAGTACCCTATGGAGGATGCGTTAGGTAGTGCCTGAAACTGGTACCTCAAGAAAAAAGAAAAAAAATAGAAGGAAAAAATATTGTGATTGAAGGAGAAATAGGTGGGTTTGATGAGAATGTTGTGCTTGATTGAAAGTGATGAGAAAGAATGAAAGATCGAGAGAGACTGCAGCTTGATTGATCCGAGTTTTGAGTAACTTATCCATAAATTTTCTACCTTTTCTAAAGAGCCTACATTACAACCAAATAAAAGACCTTTTTGATCCATGATTTGCTAGCTACAAGTAAAAGGAGAATTGAGACAATAGGCAAGCTTATGGTTACGTATTCACTTGAATTGAATGTGAGCGTAAACACCTTAACCCATAAGTATCATCTTTTACACTTGAGTGCGAGTGATATATACTTCCTGTGAGAACATATGAATAGAGCATTTGAATTGTTGGTGATTGTCTTATCTTGTATGCTATGAATTGATTACTACATGCAATGAAAGTTGTATGACCTAAGTTGAGGATAATTGTATTGTGAATGGATATTTGTCATTGTCATTATTTACCCACTAATTTTCTTACTCTCTTTCTCTTTATTTTTATTTTGTTGCCTCGGGACAAGCAACGAGTAAGTTTGAGGGATTGATAAGAGTGAAAATAAGCGTGTTTTAGTGTCCAATTTAACACATTTTTAATGGAAATTGTTTTCATATATTAGCACAAGTATCTTATATTCAATATATGTGAGAAAAAGGTGCACTTGAGGTGTTTTATTGTGATTTAGGGGAAAAAGGATCAATAGAGCAAAGTTGGAGAAAAGGTGCAACTTGTGCTAGAATACTAAAAAATGCACGTCCAACTTGTGTAATTTGTTTGTATTTGTGTGGAGTTCAAAACTAGAAGTGTGATATATGATTGGAAAGCCACAGAAGAGATGGTCGTTTTAGCATAAAAAACACTTCAATCGAAGTTTAAACGAGAAAGTTATGATCAAAATAGTGACGTCGCGCAAGCTGAGCCGAACAGAACGGCTGTGCCACTTTGCATGACTTGTTACATATTCAAATGTTAGAGTTTCTGAGAGTTATTTATATGGATAGAAAGTCAAGGAAGAGAGGATCGCGTGAGGATAAGAATCACTCGAATCGAAGCTTGGATGTGGAAGTAATACGCGAACGGTGAAACTGTGCTAAATCGCCGAAGCTGGTTCGACCAGCAGGAGAGTGGTTCGACCATCACCCAAGGTCAAACTAGGCACCGAAAGCTATCAAAAGTATGGTTCGACCACGACAGTTTAATTCAACTAGGCGTGTTGGTCGAACCATGGTCGAACCAATAGCATAAGTTTTCGCAGATGCAGTTCGACCACGACACTTCTGATTTGACCTGGCTTTTGACCCAAATCGTGGATCTGCCACTTATTTACAGGTTGATTCGACCAACAATTCGACCAGGGATGTGTAGTTCGACCAAGGGTCTTGGTTGAACCGATGTGCTGGACATGTCAGGATCCGTATTTTTACACCTTCAGTTTGTGTTTTCATCCAAAAAGCCCATCCTAGGTCCATAAGGAGAGCTTACAAGTATAAAAGGGGATGAAGATCACACTAATTAGATGGGATTGGAGAGGAACCACAACACAATCATCTTACACCCCCCAGCCATCATCCACATCCTTTCCTCCATCCATCCATCACTTTGAAGATTCGTCTGTGGAATCAAGAGGAGAACCAAGAGGAGGATTCAAGACGGAGAAGGACGCGACGACTCCCACATATAGGGTTTTATTCATTTCCTAATTTATCTTGTATTTTTCAAACATATGGGTAAGATCTATCCAACACCCATGATTGTTCTTCGCAACATCATGGGCTAGAACCGTTTTTGTAGATCTAGGGTTATGAAAGTTTTATGAATTAATTAAACTCTCTTGTGTGTCATCCGTACAACACTACTTGTGGATTGATTTTATATATGATTGTGCTTTCTTAATCCATATTCACGGTTGTTTTGTGCATCTTCAACTGTTATATAGAGTCTGAATATATATCTTGGTTGTAGATTGGGTGC
Source organism: Pogostemon cablin (assembly GCA_023678885.1). Classification (NCBI taxonomy): domain Eukaryota; kingdom Viridiplantae; phylum Streptophyta; class Magnoliopsida; order Lamiales; family Lamiaceae; genus Pogostemon; species Pogostemon cablin. Next base: position 24,984,231 of record CM042961.1, on the reverse strand, counting down.
ATTCACCGCTGAACAGGATTTCATGTTATGATTCTAAGTGAGGGGGACTCTGAAGCTTCATTAGAACTGTCATATATGAATGTTTATTAATTGAATTGAATATGGGTTAGTAAGCAGGATAAATAGGGTAATTTTATAGTACCTATAAAGGGAGATCATATCGGGTTAGGTTCCAGACGTGAGAAATAATTGATACTGATAGTACCTAGAAAGGTGGGTGAAATTACGTCTCTTGCTCTGAGGTTATTCACACGTATTGCACGCATATTTACTTGTATCTATAGATTAGATTTGCATGGTTTAGTGATGCGTCCATAGTCCACAAGGCAGAGTCGGCCTGCACTTGAGATGGAAGTTAAGTAGTAGAATTGGATTACCCTAGAGCTACCTATTCTCCTACTTTAGTCACTTTTGTATTCTTCTAGTGCTATTTTATTTTATTTATTTAATTTTAGTATTTTAGTAGTTAATAATTTCATACATAAACCTTATTGCCACTTGTCTTAATTAATTTAGTTAATAATTTAATTGATAATACGCCGTTCTTTGGGTTCGATATTTCACTTGGTCGCTTGCTTAAGCTGCAATTGATATCCTTAATACTTGGGGATTAATTTTGCATGCAAAGAAAACACACATCAATCTCCATTACTAATCCTTTGTGTATCTTGGTCTTCCTAAGCATCCACTCATTTTTTTTAATCTCTCATTAGGATAATAAATAGTATTGTAAAAACTATATGGTTGATCCTGTGAACCCACTTCAAGACAAGATGACTAATCAACCAATCTTGGGATTGATTCGCGTTTTTTTAAGCACTTCAATTTAATCCCAAGTGTGAAGGATATCAATTGTAGCGGCAAGCAATCAAGTTAAATTATCGATCCTAAAAGGACAGTTAATTATCTACTTCTAAAATTACTAAAATTAATCAAGATGAGTAACCGATTACCAAGTGTTTTGAATTAATTATCTAAGAGACTAAAAATAATAAATAACTAATAAAATAAAATCACAGAAGAAAGAATTTAAGTTTGACTCAAGAGACGATTAATAGTTCTAAGGTAATCCGGTATAGACCAATTAATTTGAATTCTTAGAGTTTTAATTATTCATTCATGCAGATTTTATGAAAATACACCACATAATCCTATTTTTTCACCCGATATGATCCGATTCAAAGCTAACAGTATAATCTAGTTTAAATCCTAAGGTACGTGAATATTATCAAGCCTCCTTCTTAGATACTAATCAATGCAAATAACAATACCTTCGAATGACAAGTTTGATTAACAAGATATTTTTTGAAAGTACTACAAGGCTTTATTCACTTCCTACTTGAATGTCTAATTGCATTGTTCCACTAAACAGTTCAAGTATCTGATTTACCAGTTCATGGAATTAAAGTGTTTATAGCGGAACTACTTCAATCCCTAACAGATAGACAATACAAATCATGAATGCACACAAGCTAATATAATAAATCAAGCACTATAGCGGATGTCATGAATTTAATATGAAGACATTACGAAGCATGATTCCAAAATCTCAATACGAATCAAATAAACAAAAATAATAATCCACATGAATTCACAAAAATCAGTCTAGTTCATCAAATCAATTATATATGTGTATCCTTCAAACCTTAAAACTGTAAACAAAATTAGCCAATGGGGTTATAAGCAACTCCCATGGCTATCAAATTCATACCAGAAGTCTTGACAAACGAAAATAAAAGAAAAGAATAGAAAATCCCTAGTGTCGGCGTTATTCCGTTTTCCTTCTTCGTCTCTCCGATTGACTGATCTCCCTCTTGAATAACCCTTTAATCTCCTTCGGTGTGGATGGATACGGATGATGGTAGATGATGGATGGGGTTGATTCCCCTTGTGGAGGGTGGTGTCTCTTATGAATAATGATGTGAAATATATATAGGTGTGAGAAGGGAATAAGATAAAGGAAATTTATTGTGCTCCAAGAAATAGAAAATATGGCTAATTTTTGGAAATTTTTGAAAATTATCGTCAGCAGCTGCGCGACCCCACGATTTTGAGCATAACTTCCTCGTACAAACTTTGATTTGAGTGATTCTTACACCAAAACGATCCTCTCTTCCGTGGCTTTCCAACCATATATTAAAATACTAGTTTTGAGTTCCACACGAGTACAGAAAAATTACGCAATGTGGACATTTATTTTTCAGCATTCCTTCACACTTTCACTCTTCATTCCAACTTTGAACTTTTGATCATATTTTACTCTTCAAAACTCAAGAAAACACCTTAGTAGCATCTTAATTATGCAAGATATGAAAATCACATAATTCTACACAAAACATTGGCCACATTCTGTCAAAAATGGTGTAATGTGAGAGACCTAAGATACGTGAAATTCCTCTCTCAACAGGGATAAACAGTCATAACTGCTTATGTTTATTTGCACTTAATTCTTGTACATAGGAAATGAGAATGAATTCCTTTAACAACAAATTTGGAAGCCTTTTTATTTCACTCATATAACTATTTGGTTTAATTCTTCAACCCAATAATGAATAAAAAATAGATATCCCAATCATTTCACTTTCTTGCTAGAAATAAATAGGGGAAATTTTATGTCTCACCGAATCACACGTAGAGATATTGATAATACACATAGGGTTAATGGTATTTCATAATTAATTGATTGAGCAGCAACCCTTAATCCACCTAAAAAAGAATATTTATTATTTGATCTGTATCCCGACATAAGAAGTCCAACGGGAGCAAGACTTGAATCAGCGGTCCATAAAAAACACCAGTACTAAGATCGGCTAGAATAAAACGATAGATAAAAGGAATTACTGAATAACTTAGTAAAATGGATATGACTGCTATGGATGGCCCAAGACTGATAAACGCGTATCTCTTCTAGATGGAAGAATATTTTCTTTAAAAGGTAGTTTCGTACCATCTGCTAAAGCTTGAAGAATTCCCAAAGGCCCCGCATATTCGGGTCCAATACGTTGTTGTATTCCTATAGATATTTCTCTTTCTAACCAAACAATTACTAGTACACCTAGTGTGATTCCTAATACAAGAATGAAAATAGGGAGAAGCATCCATATGATCCCATAGACTTCTTTTAAGGATCCTAATCTGAAAAAAGGATTGATAGCTTCTATTTTTGTTGTATCAATTATCATTCAACCATATGGGGTTTTTACAATACTATTTATTATCCTAATGAGAGATTTAAAAAAATGAATGGATGCTCAGGAAGACCAAGATACAAAGCCCTCCCCCGCAGTTCTTCTGAATTTCGAATAGTATTAAAGATACTCTATTTTTATTATTTAATAAATCAAGACCATCAAATTTAACCACCACCTTTCCACACTAATTCATAAAAAATAAATTTTTAATAAAATATAAAAGGTCAAAACATCATAGATTACAGAAATTAGAAAGCCTAAAGAAATTATTATTAATTTGTACGAAATAAAATACCGAATGCAAGGAATAATTTTGACGAAATTCAACGCATTCGTAAGTTAATAGAGTTAAAATACCGGACCTATATAACATCATAAAATTATTCCATGCATTTGGTATTTAATCAGTAATGTCTTTGTTCAGATGACGATGATTAATTTAATATTTGTTTTTTTTTTAATTTCATTTAAATTTCATACGCCTTAGTTAATGAAAACTTTTTTTTTTCAAAAACTTGCGTAAAACCGTGTCACAATTAACCTGAGACGGATAAAAAATGATAACTCCTATTATGATAAGTGATGCTCTTTTAATGAAAAGCGATATATTATTTCATAAATAATTTATAATACAAATAAAAAAATGAGAAGATTTATAACGAAAGTGATAATATTTTATAGCGAGAGTGATAAATACTCCCTCCATTCAACATTTATTTTTTGCACGTGTATTAAGGAGTAATATTATTTTATGTGTAGTGGATAGTTGTATTAGTAGAGGGCGTGAGTCCCATATTTTATTTATATTGGTAGAGGATGTGAATCCCATATGTCTAAAAAGAAAAAGGGATAAATTAAGAGTGAACGACCCAAAATAATAAAATAGATAGATTAACAATGACGGGAAGTATTATATGACGAGAATGATTACTTTTTATCTGTCTCGCATTACTTTTTTTTTTTTCTTCCATTTATAACTGTCTTCTATAGATTAAAGGACTGAAAATTAAAAATAAAAAAAAAATCCGAAGTTAAGAGATCAAAATAAAAAAAATTTAAGGTAGAGAAAACATAATCGGTTAATTAAGGAACAAACAATTTCATTTTCCCATGACAGATAAACAGGTATGTTATAACTTATATATTAAGAATTTGAATTCATCAAGATTAGAGAAAACAATGGCATGTTAAAAGGTGAAACAAAAATTCAGAAATAGACAACAACATTAACAGTCAATATAGGATAATTAAGGGAAATAGAATCACAGCTACATGTCTCAAACACGTGTGTGCATATGTACCCAGCGTACATAAGACTTGACTCTTAAAATTTTAATAACATTAAATCCATTTCCCATCCAGATTACACACTGACATTCATGGAGAATTTCAGTCCCAGTCATAAATGGGGTTTAACACAATGATCATGTGAATGCAGGTCAGTCATGGAGGACTCATTTTCGACTCAACAGAGGAGAAGCTGATAGTATACGTAAGCAACTTCTCCAATAATCTAGTTTCTCGTGGGCTGTACAGCCTGAGAGGAGGCGATCATCTGAGCAGTTATACTAGCATACTGAACTGATGTGTGCTGCAAAGAATATTGATCGGACAGGCCGTACTCTGTGAAGTTTGGTTCATTGTGTACAAAATGACCTGGCAACGACCTCTTAGAAAGAGTTTCCTGCCATAGGTCAAAGAACTCCCCCATGATTTGATGTGATTTTTCCCATGATGAAATTGGTAGATACTCCATCTGCAAGAAGAACATTCCTTCGGATCAGTAGCAGTATTGTTGAAGAAAAATGCAAACATTCTTGTGAAACAGAAGCTAAAATTGTTGAAATTACAATAGCATTCATGATCTTCTCCTATTAATGTCATGACACTACGATGTCTTGTTTTAATTAAATTTAGGCCAGAATTTTAATGTTGACCCTTACACAGAGACCACAACTGATGATATAAAAATTTAGGATAGTAGAAGGTTAATTAGGACACCAATCCAAGCAAATATATCGATGAGACTACAAATCTGAGGTAATCACTACCAATTGCAAACTTGACCCTATTCAGTAAATAAGATGTATCATTCGCAGGGTCAACTTGATGATTGTGGCTTTTAATCACAAATTGGTAACATGACCCTCTCTCTCAAGCTCAACTCCATCTGGACACTCAAGACAATCCAACACAAACATCAAAGCCAAGGCATTAGCTACACCGCCCCCACTCCCACCCCCACCCCCCCAACCCCCAACAACCAAAGAAAAAAAAACCCAACAAAAAAAAAACAAAAGTGGTGATGAATGTATTCAATATTCATTTTTTCAAAATAATGCAAAGTAATAATAGGGTTCGTTCATCACTATATCGAAGGATACCAATGACAGGTGACAGCAACTCACAGTCAAGTGAATCAATATTAATTTTGTCAAAATAATGCCAAGTAATAATAGGGTTTTTATGTTCATCACTATAACGAAGGATACCAATGACAAGTTACAGAAACTCATAGTCGAGTGGATAATAAAACTGTGGGAGGAGACAAACATATTAATCAGACGATTATGAAGTAAGCTCCAGTTGACTTTTTGATATTACAGCCCTCATTTATCACCTAGTTCTAAATATACAAGGATAACCCATCATGACCCAGTTCAAATTTGCATCCTGTTTTGAAATTATGCCAACAGTGCTACAAGTGTAATCAACAAAACCAGAATGAACACAAATCAAAATTATCCAATTCAATCAATAAAGTACAATATACTGGTGTATGGTATTTTCAAATTTCAAGCATGATACAATTTATTTTCATTATGTAGTCCACCATCAGAATCCACCATTAAAAAGATTACAGGTTAAACACCAGGTATAGTTCAATTTTTCAAACCTATCCAGACTTATGTAGGCTACATCTCACACTCAGGTCAGTACATAGATTGATTCTTTATAACCAATACAAATCCCTATTTACCTCTTCTACTACTCATAAATTTTCAATTCTGTTTGACGCCAGGAACATGTACTTTAAGATGACAAAACTCATGTGATCACGCATAGAATAATCACAGGTATCACATTCGCCCAGGATTATTCCATACATACCATTTAGAAATTTGTTTAAAGAGTTTCTTGGAAATCCATTTAATCATTTTAAAAAATAAATTGCTTAAAATAACTCACATCTCCAGAGCTTTCTTTATCAATTGGAATATTGAATTGCAAGTTTTTAAGTAATGAGAAACTTGTACAAGTAGCAACATGACCATCCGACGAACTACATTTTTAGAAAAGGAAAACAGAATTTAATCTAAACGAGTTTCCATCACAATGATATTCATCACAAAAACCAACCTTAGTATTTCAGACAAGAGTAACTTTACCTAACTTGTAGTAAGGTTAGCCTTAAGCATTAATTTTGTTTTGCGAAGGTGCTAATTAATATATAAATCTATGGTGACATTCAAATATTTGTTAGTTAATTCCTGCAGTGAAACCTCTTAAATGATTCTAACTACTTCAGAAAATGTTTCATGTTCTATTTCTTCTAACTACTCAAGATATTCCATGTTCCATTTCTTTCAACTATTTCAAAAGACCTTTTATGTTCTATACAATGGTTAAGTTTAGATAAGTAGCATAGCATAGATCTCAATCTCCAAATGTGAGGAAGGGCATTCTGATGAAAAAAATGGGGTTTATTCTTCAATGATGAGCGTACACTAATATGCATGAGTTTTCAAACCAGTGTAACTAATAGCTTTACTTTTATACTATTCTGTTCCCTTTATCTGTTCTTTTTATCGGAATTACTCAAGCTAAGCTTCAGATGCCACACCAAAATTACAATTAAATTCTAACCAAATTACAGATGTAGACAAAAATTTCAACGTAATAAAGAAAAAAAAACTCTACCAGAGTTGAAGAAAATATGATTAATTACTCTTGGAGACTACAATTTCAGAACGTTGAGCCCATTACAAATTATAGATTAGATATATACATATGTATAGTTCACGAAAAACGTTCTAAATGAAACTATTACCTCCATAACTATGCCCCTCAAATTTTCGGAGTGCATTGGAACCACCTTTCCAACTTTTAACTGAAAGTCACCAAGTTGATATTGGGTCCCCTGTGTCAGATGGAAATTTCAGATGAACAAATAATCTCAAAAGGAACCGTGATTGTATTTTAACGTTAATTTCTTTAATTTATAACAAACAGAAACCAAGATGAATTGATAAACAATTGATGCTATGTCAGCAAGAACAAACAAACTCGTATGTTAAAGCCACTAACCTCGAAATTAAGAGCTACGCGTGTTTTATAAGATTGAAGTTTCTCCATTATCATCTGAATACTTGACTCAGCCTCCACAACAAGACGCTGCCCTCTAATAACTAAAAAATATTTACTAGGCTGCTCCGCAAGTGAAATCCCCACAAAATCACGAGGAAATTCATTTATACTGGCTTGTTCTTAAATCACCCAAGAAGGTGAAAAAATGAAAAAAGAAAAAAAAAAAGAAGATGTTTAAGATGCTATGTTAAAATTGCTCTCACAATCAATCGTAATATATTAAAAAGCTAACAAAAAACTAAAAGAAATTCGTTTTGATATCAGTACAGAGATTGAAACGCATGAAGGACAGAAAAATGAATATAGGTATCCAGAAAAGCATGACGAAATTAAGCACTACACACAGAGTAGACAAAGTGAGTGAGATACCTCTAATCATGGCTTTATAGAAACTGAGAGTGGATTTCCAGCGTCCTTCTTTAACGCCATTGATGCTCTCAGCGCATTGACAAACTTCGGAGAGGATTTGACTGTTCACAGTAGTGCCCGGATTTGGTTGCCAGTGTAAAATCCTACACAAATCATCAACATCGTTATGCGTATACGATTTGGAGTAATTCACGGATATTGTATGTTTGTAGAAGGTGAAATCATAATAGAGTTCAGAAAACAATTACCACTTGATGGGCATTATGTTTGCGATTGATTTGGTCAGTAGATGGGTGTTGAGGAGTCTCTACAATCAGCTATGGGTGCAGAGCCCCCTCCCCTACTTCATTTTATTTCCGTTGGTTCACCGGTGACCATTGAACTGATGAATACGTAAGGCTGAGTGAGGGGAACAGATAGATGACGTAAGGTACGACTAACCCTTTTTTTCTCAATGTTTGAAATGTTAATGCTACAATTCTATTGTATTTCATAATCCTAAATTCATTTTCAGTAAGCGGGATAAATGGTATTCATAATTTACAAAAAACAAATGAGTAATCCTCTAAGAACACTTTTAACCAATCCTATTAAAATTTAAAGTCATACTTGGGTGTGCCTGGGTACCATGCACTAGGATAATTAAAACCTTTGGCTTTGTATTCAAATAATAAATCTAGATCAGACTCAATCAGTTTGGAAAGATGATGACACCCAATGAAATTTCATAATAAGAAGCTACATAACTTAATGCTGAAAATTACAATTAAACCCACCGAAATTTATCCATATATCAAGCCAAATAGGAAGCAAAGGTGTGCGGTGGTAGATTGTAAAATAAAATTTAAGTAACAACGTTGAAACTAAGCTAATGTATACAAAATATAACATTGTTAGATTTCCACATAAATGACTTCTCTTCAATGTTAGATTTCCACATAAATGACTTCTCTTCAATGTTGAAACTATTGTTCATGAGTTCACAAAAAGAGCATGTTTAAAGTGTAGATTTGGTACCTAAGGGGGGAGAGCACGTTGAAGAGTTCCAAATAAATTTATTACTCCAGTTGGGAAAGCCTAGGCAAAACAAATGGAATCAAACATAAGTAAGAATGGGAGGGACTTGGATAAAAGTACCCAATTACGTCTAGCAAAGGTCTAAAATTTAGAGTGTAACATCAGTCAGGAGTTGGAAGGTCCAAGCATCATTGACAAAAAGATTAAATGCAAATAATAATTTGAGGTCTTTAATAGGAATTTTGTTAAATCTATAAACACTGTAATACTGTATGCTTGTCCAATCTTGTCATCAGTATACGGTCATGAGCATTATCTATATATGAAATAGCAACCTCACTGCTGGCTTTTTAACATCAGCCGAAACAAGCAATGTTCTAATTGCATAGCATGCCTGTTTACAAAAGCAGCATATTATAGAACGTATAAATTTACATGGACAAGTTAAGCAGCTGATTTAGTGGTACATTGATGTCAGCAAGTACAAAATATGTTTAGAGTATTAGGTATGTGAATGCCTCTGCCACCCTTGATATAACCCATCAAGATTTACGAGAAGCTCTTGTGTCAAGGAATCTGATTCATTGCCATAACAATTTTGATTAAATAAATTTCTCAATAACCTATAATCATAATAATTTTTGTTTTTTGAATACTTCTTACGTGTCTAAATTTTACGTATAGAATTGACCTCTTAATCTTGTGATTATCATTAGATAGCTTACATAGGTAACAACCTAGAAAATTATCCAGTGTAAATTCCCTCTAAAGCATTTTATCAAACAACTGATGAGCAATACCTCTGAACTCTGAAAGCTTCAGAGCTCTTATTCTATAAGCTGTAAAACTCTCACATAGGTGAATGAGGTCAATACTTTTCAAGGCCTTTCAATATTACGAGGAAAGGAAGCAAAATAAATATCATAATTATTTTGGGTTAATCCAAGTATTAAAAGTCCTTAGTAAAATAACATAGACTAATTTTTTTGTCCTACTAATTAGTTGCATTACCAAAGTGCTTATTATTCAATTTTAAGCCATAAGTTGAGATAGTGACTACTATAATAAAAGAAGATATCGCTCATGCTCGAAAAACTGCAGTAAAACCTGCTCGCCAACCTCATACCCAGCCTAACTTATATGTACCCAGCAAAGATAATAGCATGCCATGAACCCCTATCACATACCAAAGCAATAGCTATGCAGTCAACACTCGTTCACTTAAAATTTACATTGAGGAGTGCAGAAAAATCGAAGACTTTCAAAAAGGCTGAAGGAGCTAGAGTACGATGTTCAATCGAGATTCAGGAAAAGGTTTTACAGAAAATTAACACATACCAAAGCAATAGCTATGCAGTCAACACTCGTTCACTTAAAATTTACATTGAGGAGTGCAGAAAAATTGAAGACTTTCAAAAAGGCTGAAGGAGCTAGAGTACGATGTTCAATCGAGATTCAGGAAAAGGTTTTACAGAAAATTAAGGAAAATAAATATTACCTGGTAGAAGTGCGAACAGGGAAGCGCCGGAGGAGACTAGTGGAGGCGCGACAGAAATCGGCCTGCAATTGGAGGGGGGAAGAGAAAGAATGTAAGATTAGAGTTTTGATTTAACGGGTGATAAAAGTTTGATTTTCAAGAAGAGAATGGGTGAGGAAGAAGAGAATGGAGGGGTTTCATAGGCTAATTTAGTTAATTATTGTTGTTTTATTTTTTATTTTCGATTCTCTCACAAGTAAATACTTCATGGAACAAAAACTAACATAGTTTTCATCTAAATACAACATGTAAAATTATTTGTAACATCAACTTAATGTGAGAGACAACAACATTTGTGCGCACATGATATTTTTTGCTGCACACAAACTTTTTTGTTGCACATAACATTAATGGTTGTGTGCAGCAAAAATGTTTGTGTGTAACATAAAAGTTTGTGTGTAGCATAAAATGTTATGTGCAGCATATTGCAGGGGTAACATAAAATATCATCGTATATTTATATGTAGTTGAAATTATTATAAATTTTTTTTTTTATGTTTGTATCTCATTGTAATAAGAGTTTCCAATATACTATTGTAGTTATACACACACACACACACACACACACACACACACACACACACACACACTAGATAGGGCACCTCACTCCGTGAGGTGTTAACCCGCATTTTTTGCGAATTTTGATGCAAAATTTAATGTATATAGTTGCAGTATCTTAAAAAAAATTATTGTTTACATTATTATAGCTACACAAACTATCTCACATGAATTACATAAAAAGCTCAGAAGCAAGTATCATATGACTCCTGAAATACAGACTTATTTATGACAACCATGATATCCATTGGGTTTAGACAAAGAACTCCGCAAGGTAGAAAGAAACTCTGTTTTTTGTGAATTTAGACCAGCGCCAAGAAAATGGAAAATAATTCAGTTAAACATAGAGATAAGGAGAAAGAGTGGCTGTGAATTCACTTATATTGGAGGATTATATATAAATGGATTCATCACTTAAATTCATATAAATCTGATTCTTTGCCAGGGAAAACAGGAACCCCATCATCGAAACCTTAATAAAAGTTAAAACAAATGAAAGCCCTTACTCAATAGTAAATACTTAAACAGCTAAATAAGTTATTAATATTAGTGCAGAAAAGTATTAGAAATGTGTAAGCATATTATCAGATAGGCTGTACTAACCTTCAGAGATCATGTCCTAAAAAATAATTTCTCAGGAAAGTAGAAACATGTTTTCTTAATGTGTCGTAAGCTTGTTCGTAAAACACCTGTCTTAGAGAACACTAAGATGGTAGAAACTAATAAAATTTCTATGGAACAGGCAGTTATGCAGCTTAAAGATAAAAAAATGAATGTGATATCCTAAATAAATGGTAGGTGTTAAAATGGCTAATACACTTATGCATGCAGTTAGAAAGCTTGTATCACCAACATGCATGACTTATGGCAGTTAATGGTGCAGAGGATGAGAGGAATAAATTTGATAATTCGCATCTTTGATTTCATTATGAGTAATTTATATTTTCCGTTATTTGTTGAGCCACCAATACAAACTTCAACTTGACATGCTTAAGCTTAGTAATCACTGATCATTATGCCTGTAGACTGATGAAGTTATGTTACATGTGTTGATGCTGTCATATAATTCCTTCCAGTAAACTCTGGTTTACCAATATTAGAATTTGTCAAGGCCAGAAATTTTGCACTCCTAATGAAATCTACCGCTAACTGATAACATTCTAAACCAATATTAAAATTGTAAAGGGCACAAACTTTGCACTCCTAATAAAATCTACTGCTAACTGATGACATTCATGCATACCTCGCAAATTCAAATGTGACCATAAAATAGATGATGAGCTCGTGCAGTAAAAAAGTAGTCTAAGTTGTGCTATTTATTTGTTTTTTCAGTTTATCGAAAATGTATTACTCAAGTTTCCAAAACAAAATTTGTAATTAGATGCTTAAACATTATTATCTAACCAGAGCTTATTCTATCTTGCTCAACCATTTTCAGTTGGTGATATGATCAAAGTATGACTTTGACAGTTTTTGAGAAAATTGGAGGTCTTTTCTGCTGTTTGAAACTCTGGTTATAACTTAAATACATTTAACTATCTAGCAGGGATATTCTTAGACCATTGTATAGATGTTTGAGAAATCATTAGCTGCTGCAATTAGTTATTTACATAGGTAAGAAACTTTGTTTTATATGTAAGCAAATTGAGACAAGTATAGAAATGAAATTTATCTAACACACTGATGGGTGGGAGTTTTTGAGATATGTAATAATTATGAAACGTATTATTGACTTTAAATTGTTCTCTCCGAATAATTATACTTAATCTTGTCCAAGTATTCCATAAGTGTGATACTTCTATTTGTTTTCTATTTCATGTATCAATTAAGGCAAATACTAGAATGCAACTGTCCTACCAATTCCAAAATGTACAACCTCCTTCCTTCAACTTCAGTGTGTGTTTTCTTCTTTTTTTTCTTTTTTTTTTTTAAACTGTTGTTGTTACTCTTTTTTTTTATTTATTTATTTAATTTTAGTGATAAAATTGTAATTTTACCCCTGTGGTTTAGGGTATAATTTATCTCTAGGGTTTAGGGTATAATTGTAATTTTACCCTTGTGGTTTAGGGTATATTTTATCCCTAGGGTTTAGGGTATAATTGTAATTTTACCCTTGTGGTTTAGGGTATAATTTATCCCTAGGGTTTAGGGTATAATAGTCATTTAAATAAAATAAACTTAAAAATAAAATAAAAAAAACATCAATGAAGGATCATGAATTAATTAAGAAGAGTGGGGACAAAGGATGTACCAATTGAATTGGTACCCCTGGTTGTACCCTAGTTCCTCTCATCAATTAATATGTTAGATTCTTAAACTAAGGAGCCGCTTGGTTCAAATTCCGGAATGGCAATGGTAATGGGAATCATTGATGAGGGTAATGGGAATGTAAGTGATTGAAGGGGTGGGGGTATACATTGAATCCAGGGGAATGATTGTGGGATTTGAATTCTCATTACCCCTAATCAAGCATGAGGAATGGGAGTCAATACCCTTTCATTCTCATTGCCCTCCCCTAATATCTCTAACCAAAGCGCCCCCTAAATTCTACAATCAGCCTTCTCTAATAGTTGTACTAAATAATCATGATCAATATAACGAATTATGTGTTGCACTACACATTTTCACATGTTCTAATCATCATATCTTTTGAAATTTCATTTATTTTCATCTGATGCCAACATACCCTCATTGATAAACACAATTTTACCATTAAGATCCTCCGAACGTGTGATTACACAAACAGAGCTTAATAATATGTAATGGTGGATGCTTGCTACTTGAAATTAAAAAAAAAAAAAAACATACACACACATATCACACAATAAATATGTGTAACAGTTATATAATTTTCATTGAAACAATTCATCGAACCCATTAAAAGCAAACACCTAGCATAACACAGATAAAGCCATGTATATAATATAACTACCTAGTGGGACGTGGTGAGGGAATGGACTATACCTTAGTGTTTTCGCCTTCTAATCGAAAATAGAGGAAGGGGAAATGCCCAATTAAGATTGTTATATGAAAATTGGGAAATTGAAATGCTAAATAGGGATTCTTATACTTACAAGTGACAGACAAAGCAAGATCAATGCAGAAGACTAAAGAGCGAAGAACCCAGATGAGGTGAAGAGAAGTGAAAGGCGGAGGGAGAGGCGAGAGCGTGTTTCTTACTTTCTTAGGTCAGAATCGGGATGAGAGTAAAGAGGGATGAAGCGGGAGGATAACTTGTTAATCGGACACGTGTGGAGAGTTGACGCATGTAAACTCTTGCAACCGGCTACCGTTTGGATTGAATAGGTGGATTGACAGAAAAATAAAAATAAAAATAAAAATAAAATAAAAATAAAAATCTGAGATTTGTTGTCGACACTTGCTTAACAAGTTTAGATAGAACAAAAATTTTGGATATAGTTTTTTATGGCGGCGATTAGCACGGTTAATAATTTGGTTTATATTAAGATCATATACTCAAAATCATAAAAAGATCTGCACACTTACTTGACTAAGCCTTGACGTGGTTCCAACTTTCATTACCAAAACTATTTCTTAAAAAAAAATTAAAAAAGGAGGTTATAAACTTAGCATGAAGAGGCGTTGGATTTGAGAAGAACAGATATAGCCAAAAGGGGGATTTTGACGCTAAAGAAGAAGAGGATTGGATTTGGGGTGTATTTAGATTTTTAATTGGGGTACATCTAGAAATTTAATTGAGATCTTATAATAATTTGTGATAACTAATCTTATTCATTTATAAAAGGGTATTTATGTCTTTTCACATAAATATATTATATATATAAAAATTAATGGGGTTCATTTAGTAGATTTGGGGGTGCAAATAGCCGTTCACATATAATATACTCCCTCGGTCCCCTTAAAATGTACTTGCACCCCCTTTTTATTAAGTGCACCATTTTTATTGAATATACACCTTTTAAAAAATTTAAATCTTAATTTTATTATATACATATCCCTTAAAATTCTAAAATTACTCTTTTAATTTTAAAACTAATGAATATTGTATTTTAATGTGTAGTGGATTGAGAGATAAAATATTTTAATGTATAGTGGGTATATGTATTAGTGTTGGGTGTGGGCCCCATAAAGATAAAGTGATTGATTTGTGTGGGAGCATTTACCAAAAAGAGAAATATAACTCTTGTAGCGAAATGCTCTAATTAGTAAAATGTAACTCTTGTGACGGGACAAACCCCAAATCCCATCATTCTCACCAAATATAAACTCCTTTTCAAAAATAAAAGCACGCAATTCATAACTAATTAATATCAAGTACAGAATCTTCATTAATTAATTTATAAGAAATAAAAATTTGCAGTAGAGCTGTTAAAATGGAATAGCACGTGAGATTGATCTACAATTCACCATTTTGGTGTTAGAATGAAGCGAAATTATATGAGTGTGAGATTGATATTGCGGGCCCATATGGTTATATTTTCTAGTTCTACATAACTTTTTTTTATTAAAATAAACATATGAAAACAAAATTTTAGAATGAATTAATTGACGTACATTATAAAATGTTTTTATAAATTTGATTTTTTTAAAAAATTAAATGTATTGGGTTATTGGTGAGACGGATCATGTGAGGGCATTCATATGTAAGAAATAATATTTATGAAATTGAATTATTTTATAAGAAATTCATACAAGAAAAAGTTGATAAACTTTTAATAAAAAATAATAATTAATAATAAAAATTTTTGAAAACTGTCAAATTAAATTATTGTTGAACAAATGGTATGATTTAATAAAAAGTGATAATGTTTTACAAAATATAATAACTGATCAAGAAAATGTGTTATATGATTAATTGAAGTGCATTTCATAAACAACTTAAGTAATTTAAATAAAATTTTTAAGTCGTATAATAAAATGTGATAACTTTTTCTATAAAAAATAAATAAAATACATATTATAATATATTTTAATTTTACGAAAAAAATAAATTATTACTAAATTTGTCTTAATTAGAGAAGCAATCACGTCGCCGGGCTAATGACACGGGCGGCGTTCTTTTATTTTTCAGGAGATGTATATTAATGAATTATATGAATATTTTAAATTTTTTAATAATAAAGTATACTCTCGTCCGCTTCTAAGGTATTCGTTTTATTTTCTTTGGCGTCCGTTTCAAAGGTATACATTTCCCCTATTTAGTAAAATAAGACACAATATGACCCATCACTTCCCTCTAATACAACTACTCACTTTACATATAATAATAATACTCCTTAATTCACGTGCAAAAAGCAAATTGATACCTTAGAATCGAACGGAGGGTGTATATTTTAATTATATAATAATGGAGTGTGTATAAAATAGAAGGAGGTGTGTAAATAAATTTATTCGTCCTTTAACTTACATCTATTTTGAAATTGGTCCATTCGTTATCTTGATTTTGAATTCAATCCATTAAGTTCATGAAATTAAACTTTTTGGTCCATATACCTGCCACAGCAGCAGGTAACTCATCGGTAATGATGATGTGGATTTTGTTTTTCCAATTTTTTTTTAACTTGTGAAATGGTCTGATGACGTGGCAATAAAACACAGAAAACTTGTTTAATTCCAAATCCAAGATCACCCACGTCTCTTCTGCACCACTAGTGGACATGTCCGGCGCTGACTACCAGCTTACCAAGTTCCACGACCTCCGTCCCTCAACCATTTCATGATATACCAGTAGGGCTGCTATGTCGGTGGCCGTCACCCGCATGACCGAGAACAACGCTGGCACTAGGGACACCCACCTCGACAGCCTGGTGGGCCATCTGTTCGGCGACGGTGCCGTCTCGCTTATCATCGTGGGTTCCGATCTGATTGTGGGAATGGAGCAACCGGTCTTCCAGCTGGTCTCGACAGCGTAGACACTCCTGCCGGAAAGTGACGGGGCGATCGACGGGCACTTACGTGAAGTCGGGCTCACCTTCCATCTCCTGAAAGTCGTTCCGGGCCTGATCTGGAAGAATAACGAGAAGAGTCTGATGGAGGTGTTCGGGCCGCTGGGGACCACCGATTGGAACTCCATTAACGTGTTCTGACATCGAACTCTCAGCTTTTTTAATTTTTGGAATCAAAATTTGGAATTTACAGGTTAAAAATTTGGAATATATATAATGTTTGTATTTCATAGTAATAAGTGAGCCAATGTACTCTGTAGCTCGTCAGATTTTAATCCTTTTTTAATGACGGGTTAATGTGACTGTTAGTGAAAAATAAAAGGATTATCTGTGCTAAGCTAACATAAAATATGGAGATAGGTTTGCCCCCTGGGCAGTTTTGTGACTTTTTTAGGGGGTGAATAAGTGATGATCTATTACTATGGGTTATCCCCATATTTATATTAGGTAACCTGACGACATTCGAATCTGGATAAATCGCCAGGTCATTTCACAATATACGCGTACAGTGCGAGCATTAAATGCGTTTAGCCTCACATGACTATCTTTATAATTGAATCTAGGATATTCCCTACGCAGATATCTCAGGGAATATCTGCGTATCTTGGGCAATTGGGGCAAGTGGCCTAGTGGCTTCAATCGGGCTGACGCTCCTCGCAAATTGGGGGCCTTTTGGCCCTTATTGGGCTATGCGGTCATTAAGCCCAATGGATGAACATGGGGAAATGAGAGCCCAACTTCAAAGCCCTATTACATTAACCCTCAGGTTTCGTCATCACTAGCGCGTGGCGAGTGGAGGCAGAACCTTCTCAATGCATGCGCATGCCCCAATCTTGAATTTTGAAATTTTGAAGTGACGGTTTGGAAGGGCTAGGGATCTTGAAGAGACGTTTCGAGATCCGAGAGTGTTTTTCGACGCGCCTTTTCATCATTTAAGCTACCTTGGGTGTGCTCCGCATTGATTATTTCCTGAGCAGGGGTCACGTCGATTGGGGAGATGTGCTTTTGTTTCTTTGATTCTTATTTTCTCTCCCATTGTCGCTTCCAACTCGTAATTCTCTGCCAACTCTCTTTCTTCAGTCGTTTAAAGCATGAATCTCGGTGGTCATCTTGTGGACCAATCGGACCCCCGACGGATGATAAGTGGTGGAGAAGGGGTATCAGAATCCTTAGAGAAGGCATTCCAAGACCTGTAAGAAGAGACTGAAGTTTCTTCATCGCGTCGAAGGCTCCAGCGACGACCCGCTCTCTACCATCTTTGTTTGCTACGGCGGAGGATATATCGAATTTGGAGAACATCCGGGCACGTATTGCTTCTCATGATGGGCCCACAATGGGATATGGGCCCACTTCCAAGATAGCACTATTCCTCATTCCCAATTCGAGGAATTATCCTCGAAATATGCGGCGCCAGGAATGGAATTCGTTATGCCGGTTGAGAATGAGAAAGCGAGCAAACTGGCTCACGGGCGAGTGGCAGTGAATGTCCATATGTTGAAACTAGGGTTCCGTCTACCCCTTCATCCTTGCTTAAAGGAACTCCTCAACTATTGGAATTTGGCGTCACACCAGCTTTCTTCGAATGCCTGGGTTACAATAATTAGGTTCATACTCCTGTTTTGTAAGAAAGGGTATCGCCACTTGTCTCCTAAGGAAATCGACTACCTGTGCCGTCCTTCGGAGAAAAATCTACACAAAGGGTTTTATCGAGTCAACCCTTCTTGAGGATTGACTCTCTCAAAGAAGTCTACCTCCATAAAGAATTGGAAGGAATGGTGGTGCTGGTCACTGGGCGTATGAAAGCCACTGCAAATTAGGGTTCCCTCGGCCTTTCAGCTAATTCATTCTCGTGGTGGTATGTCTTTTTATTTCTTATCTTTCATTTATCCGAGGGGTATAGTCACCGTACTTTTAACCTTGATTTTCAGATAGGGACACTCGTCTGGGTCCCCCTCCTTCCAAAGAGTTCTTGGAACTAGTGAGCGTCATTAGCAGAATGAGTGCTCAGGAGAGAAGCACCGACATCATTACCGACAATCTCTTGAAGAAGTATGGGTTCATGGTGGATTCGGGTGCGCCGGTCCCTTTATCTGCGGTGACTGTGGCTGTTCACGTTGGCGCTAGTTTGGAGCCCCCGACGACCTCTCTCGCTGACCCAGACATCCCCGTTGGGGTGGCGGTGATTCTCGTGGGGTCGTCCGTCTCTCTTAATCAGGCAGTTTTGAGGCCAGACGCCTTAACAGACATAATAGAGGTGGATGCGTCTTCACTGGCGGAGGTGAGCCCTCGGGCTTTACAAGAGGACGCGGTCGCACTAGTTTTGGGA
Source organism: Pogostemon cablin (assembly GCA_023678885.1). Lineage (NCBI taxonomy): Eukaryota > Viridiplantae > Streptophyta > Magnoliopsida > Lamiales > Lamiaceae > Pogostemon > Pogostemon cablin. The sequence continues at coordinate 24,964,938 of CM042961.1, read as the reverse complement.
GCTGGTGATTTTGTTAGAGATGATGTCGCAGTGAGCCACGAGCCCGTTGATGCTGTGCCACAAGAGGGTTTCAATGATGTGATGGTCACTTCGGATGGGAGGCGTGAAGAGGATTTTTTGCTTCACGACTCCGGCTGTTCTTCTCCCGTTGTCCGCATGGTACAACGACGTCCCTCGGGTTCCAGTGGAATTACTGTGGACGATCAGTCGGCGCCTATCAGCGGGCCTTCCAAGCACCCAAGCAAGAGGGTTCGGGGCGATAGTTATGGTCTTTTTCTGGTGGGGCCGCCTTGGGAGCGTCTTCGACCGAGACCCCTTATCTCAATTTTAAAGTTGGCGCCTCTAACCCGGAGGTTTGTCCTCTGCCACCAGTGCTCCGCAGCCTGTATGGGTCAAATCCATATAATCCCAATCAACCCACTCTTCCCCCATATATGCTGAGGGCAATGGAGTCCATCCCTACTAGTTTCACTCAAGAAGAAAGTGATATTATAAGGGCTTTGAATGTGGACGACCTTATCTATGCAGTGATCAGGTATCACGCACGGGCTTTAAGCTATTCTAGCCAGGCGTCCCTTATCTTGGCTCGCCGGGGCCAGGAGATGGCTTAGTCCGCCGCTTTGGGTCGCCAAAGGGAAGTGGAGCTAGCCCGGACAAGGGAAGAGATGGAGAAAGCGAAGCGGAGACACTCAAAAGAGATTGCGAAAGTTAAGGAGGAGGCAGTTCGTCAACATAAGGCTTTGGAGGATGCCTCAAGAGCCCTTCAGAAGGAGTTAAGACTGGTCAAGGGGAAACTCCTTCCAAGTGAAGCGTTGCTGAGGGCTGCCGAGGAAGCTCTAAGAGAGTCGGAGGAAGGGAAAAGTCAACTCGCTCAGGAATTAGACGAAGTGAAGAGGCGGCTAGCTGATTCCTAGGAAGAACTAAAAGTCAAAGGGGCTGAGGTGACTGCCTTTTCCCACAAATATGAGGTGGACTTTTCCTCCTTAATCAACTCCGAAAGAAAAATCACTGGAATAGTGGATTTTGCCAAGGCCTTAGCACACTCGGCGCAATTGGCTAATGGGATCGGCGTGATGGTCCTTCTAGAAAATTTTCATCAAATGCTGCATGCCCGTATCGCTGCCTTGGGATTGTCGGCTGGCATAGATTGGGAGTCGGAGGGGATGAATTTGGCTCCATTGGGACTTGTGTCCAATTTTTTCCGTGTTCCGAATTTTCCTAGTCGAGTGGCCTCTCAGCCATCTACAGCGTCGACTTCCGCCATGGCCCCCTCTCGTTCTACTCCTGCTCTGACTGGTCCTCCTGATGGGACTTAGTTTATAGGGTGGAATGCCTTCGTAATCTCTCCATTTCAATTTGGTTGGTTTTTACCTAGTTTGTATTTTTGTTCTTCAATAACAATGATTGTATTTAATTGTGGCTCTGACATGTATTAATTACGCATTTAATGCGGTGGATCCCCTATATCTTCGCCGCTAATTTTTTCTTGAACTATCACATCAGACATCATTCTTCCCATGATCTTAAGCCCGATTACGTCCACATGTCTTAATCCAATGTTCCACGATCCCTCCTTTAACTGGACTCTTCGAGTTTCGGGATAGGGACAGTTATTGGGCCCCCACCTTCTCCTTTTATAAAAGGGGTTGGCAAGGTGAACGCCTAAGGTCACACTTAAACTTTTCATCTTCCTGCAACTTTTTTCCTGTTGAGCTTAAAAAATGGCGATTGTTCCTTTTCCTGGGTTGTTCATACTTATTTGCCTACTTTTCATTGTTCTAATTCCTCCGCTCATGGCAGTCGATTCGAGATCCTTGCAAGAATTCCTCAGTTAAGAAGAGGACGAAGAGGCCAGTAATGCTAGGGCCCCTTTTGCTGCCCCTGTAACACGAAGTGGCCGCCGTTCAGTTCCGCCGCCTCCGCATTACGAAGTTCCTTGAGAGCCCGTTCTTCATGGAGAGGGGTCATCTCGGCGGCGCGTGATTCTGAAGACTGAAAGTCGAGCCTCCCCATCCTTTGTGAACCTAGAAGACTCAGCCGATCCTGACAGCATGAGTCATCCTTCCAGTCAGAGTCGCGCGGTAACTGACTCTACTTTGATGGGTTACTCTACTAGTATGCGGAGTGAGGACGTAGATGGAGTTTTCATCCTATACAGTTATCCTGGGATTGAGTTTGGCACCCTCGGGCAACGCGAGCGTCCTTGAAGTGGCGAGCCTGACCATGTTGCCTTCAATACGGGTATGTTTGCTGTTGGTGTTAGGTTGCCATTGGCTCACATCATCGGCCGGGTGTTGATCAATTGGGGTCTGGCCCCAATGCAGATAATCTCTTCAGTCTGGGCTAACTTGATCGGTCTGCTGGTATTGCTTCATCAGAATGGATGTTCCTCTCGTTCTGCCTGGGATATTGATTACGTCTATCAATACGTTTGTGATCCTGGCTGCCATGGTCACTACTATCTACAGGTGCAGCGAGGCGTTTGTCCTATATTCAATAGGAACTCCATCAGTGGGCAGCATTGGAGGTGTCAGTGGTTTTGGGTGTGAGGGTTCGAATGCCGAGACCCACTTGGAAATTATTTGCCCGTGCCATGTGCCTTCAGGTCTCCCGAATCTTGTAAGCTTTATTACCGCCTCTTTTTCTTGTGTCCTTACCATTTCTTACTAGTGTTTTTCTCATCTGCATTGTACCTTTCGGTAGCTCCGCTTTGGCCGGCTGAGAAAGAGTTGTCTCTGGGATTTCGCCGAGCTTTCGATGCAATCAACCGTATGCCTCTTCCCCGTGATGTCTTATCACTTTTATCTAACGAAAGGCTGTCAGCAGCGAACTTTTATCAAGATCCGACACGGGATCCACCGGTAAGCTTCGAGGGGAGGGTAAGTGATAATTTCTCATCTTGGGACGCCACTCTTGACGAGTATTTTTCCAATCAGGTCGCGTATCCCCTACCTCGAAGACCCCGTCAAGAAGCCGGTCCGAGTCTGGTTGTGATCGAAGATACTTCCACGACTGTAAGGGGTAGGACTAGACTCCGTGGCGTAGTAGACGCCAACATTAACGGAACTGAGGAGGCTGTAATAGGGGCGGCCTAGGGTAGGTTTTCTGTGGATGTCGGCGAAACGGTACGCGCTCGCCCATCAGACAAGGGGAAAGCTCCTATGGAGGAAGCCAAAATACAAAAAAGTGACATTTTGGAGGCGACCATTCTAGAGTCCACTCGTCGTGCTAGCCGGGGCATCAGCATTCAAATTAATCCAATTGAAGACCCGTCGAGCACCAGTCAGCCTCGAGTTCTTCGCCCCGACAGTGACCCGACCCTCGAAGGAGGAGGGCTTGATAGCAGTGCCCAACAGCGGACTCCTCTGGCAGGGAAAACTCACACCACAAAAGGCGACATTGGTGGGGGTGTTCCCCTGGTTGCCTTGAATGAATTTGTACAACTGAGGAGTATGGGTGACGCTCGGTCGGCCATTGAATCGGAGCTAAGTGTCTCGGAGGCCGGCTTTATTCCCGCTCATTTATGGAACCCCATGTTGTCTCGCTGGTAACAGAGTGCTGATGAGTGATATTTTCACCTAAATTTTAATATCTTTTTATGTGAGTTTTCATATATTTTTATCCGTATTTATGTGTTATTTGGTTATGTTTTGTGTTTTTATTGAAATGTGTGTGAATGAGCTTAAACATACGATTTTTACTTTTTATTGGATGCTAGAGATGATAAGGAATGCATAGGAAAAAGCGGATCTCAATTCGGAGTTGAAACGAGAAAGAACGAGCCAAAACAGTGAAGCAGACAGCAAAATACGACCAGCCGAGCCCGGAAACACGACCCGTGTCCAGTGCACTTGATCCCCTCCATCCAAGTTATCAAGGAAGCAAGGGAGAGTGAGATCACAAGAAGAAGAAGGAGATCTCCATTGAAGCACTTCAAAGGGGGAATCTAATTCTAATTTTTAAGCATTTCTTTATAGATTGATCATGGTTTGTAAGGATTTTAATGTCTATGTTGAATTTCTTGTAACTATGAGAGGCTAATCTCCTTTGTGAGATTAGCTCCATGATTGGTGTTGGATAATTTAGTTTTTATGCAAATTGATTTTAATCTTGAATGGGCTTTGTGTTATTTCTATCATTGATTGTTGATTGCTTGATGTATATGATGATTTGTGTGATTAATTGTCATGGGCATGTGATTAGATTGAGAAATCAATTATGTGTTTAGGATAGTTCATTGAATTATTTCATCATACACTTCATGTGCATTAATTTAGAATGAGATAGAGATATCCTTCTAGATTTAGAACCCTTTAATAGAACATTTGATTAGCTTAATTGAGAGATTGGTTGATTAGGTGAGGAGAACCAAGCCATTAGTATATTCATAGTACCTTAAAAGGGAATATTGTCTATGATTTAGTACCTAATTAGGGAACTCATAGAGTGATTAGTACCTAGTGGGAGGTGTTTGCTATGGTCTCGATCCTATGTGCTTTTGGGAGCCTTGTTGAGGGCCTACATCCTATCCATCTCGAGAGAGAGTTTAGGTGGAATTAGTGATCGCTTCTATACCTTGTCCATGAGAGATTAGAATTAATTGCATGATTACTTAATTATCTATGCCATGATTGTTGTTAATCTCATCCTTGCATCATTTGGAACCCTTTTATCTTTGCATTCATTTTATCTTTATTTCTTTCATTAGTGTAATTGTGTTTATTTGCATAATATCCTCTCTTCCGTCGTCCTTATAAAATCACGATAAACTTGAGATCGCTTAAACTCTAGTACCTTCCTCCCTGTGGTTCAATAATTTCTTTAATTGGTCATGCCCACTATATTACGACTAATCAAGTGCTGGGCCACATGAGATTGGAAATGCTGCTTTGGTGAGTGTTGGACATGCACTGACTTTCTTGTGCCACTTTCTTCTTGTGATGTAATCTGGTCAGTCCATCCCTCCGGGGGTCGGCCTCTGCATGGGAGCCTCTACTCGTGCTGAAGGGCTCTTTTCGGTGGCAGAGACTTGACAGGCTATGGTGGCAGAGCAGCTTATTACCGCTGCTAATACTCGAGCCACGACCTATAGGGGGAGAGCACGTTTGGCTGAGAGCCAAGTTCATCAGTTGGAGGTTGCTCGCTATCTGGCCAAACATTAATTGGAACACAAAAGAGAACACGTTGCTCAACTAGAGGCGGAGGTGGCGTGGATGTGGAGTCTCTGCAACTTTTCTGGCGGTGGTGCTGGTCCTAGTAGCACCGGTCCCAGTGGCGTCGGTGGTCCTAGTGGTGCCGGTCCTAGCGGCGTTGGTCCTAATGGTGCTTGACGGGAGGCCTCTTTTTCTGGTTTTTTGTTATTAGGTCCTTGCTGGACTTTCCTGTAGCCTCCTTGGGGCGTATTATGAACTTGTTCCTTGGGTTATAATGTTTTATTAAGTAGGTTTTGTGGTATTACGTGCATTCTACTTTTCCTTGCACTTTATCTTATTATTGCTTTACACTCATGCGGTCTTACCACCTTTCCTACAAAGGGCAATTTGGCTAAGTATTCTCAAGCATAGAAACGCTTCAAGATCTGAGCATTCCATGGGTGCTTGATACTTTCACCGTTGAGTTTGCTGAGCTCGTACGCTCCATTACCCAAGTTTCTTGTTATCATGTATGGGTCTTCCCAATTTGCACCGAACACTCCACCACCTTGTTGACAAATCTTTCTCATGACCAGATCTCCAGCTGTGAATTCCCTGCGATGTACCTTCCTGTTGTACTGAGATTCCAGTCTTGACTTGTAAATTGCATACCTCTCTACCGCCTGCAGCCGAAGTCCTCCAATAGGTCAAGGTTAAGTCTAATGGCCTCAGAATTGGTGTCTTCTTCTTTGTGAGATACTCAAAATGTTGGACAAGCTACCTCCGCATGTATGACCGCCTCTGTACCATACGTCAATGAGAATGAGGTCTCTCTAGTTGACATCTTGGCTGTGATGTGGTATGACCAAAGAACTTCGGGTATCTGCGAGGCCCAACTTTTCTTGAGGCTTTCTAGCCTGGTCTTGAGAGTGTGCTTGATTACCTTGTTCACTGCTTCAACTTGTCCGTTTGACTGGGGGTAGTAAGGTGTCGAGAATAGCTTTTTTATTCCTAATCCATCACAGAATCTTTGGAGCTGCATGCCCTCGAATTGCTTCCCATTATCTGTCACAATAGCATTAAGTATGCCGAAATAGCAAACGATATTCTTCCAGGTGAAGGTTATCATGCTGGCTTCATTAATGGTGGCTAGCACTTCCGCCTCTGTCCATTTTGAGAAGTAGTCGATGGCAACTATCGCGTACTTGACACCTCCTCTGCCGGGTGGGAATGGGACTATCAGATCGATCTCCCATTTTGAGAAAGGCCAGGGGCAGCTGTCGTAACTAATTCGGTGGAGGGAGTTCTGATTATAGGGAGTAGATTTGATAACTTTTGCATGCCCTAGCATACTCCATAGCGTCTTCCTAAGGGTAGGCCAGAAATATCCTTGTCGAATTATCTTCAAGGCTAACGTTTGTCCTCCCAAATGATTCCTGCAGACTCCTTCATGAACCTCCGTCAACACTTTGGCAGCTTCTTCTTTATCTAGGCATCTTAGTAATGGCATCAAGTACCCTTTTTTATACAACACATCGTTTATCATGGTGTATCTGGTGGCCCGGAGTCGTATTCGCCTAGCTTCCATTTTGTCCTCCGGCTCCTTTCTTTCTCTTAGGAAAGCTTTGATGGGAGTCATCCACGTCTCTTTTTCGTCGATTTTCCAGATCGCCTGATCACTCAGGACTTCTTGTCTTACTACGCTAATGCTTCCCAGTTGTTCAGCATTTTCCAAAGTCGCCAGATGGGCCAATGCATCCGTCTGGGTGTTTTGTAGTCTGGCAACCTGGATGATATAAATGTGATTGAATTTTCGGATCATATCTACTACTAGCTTGCGGTAACCGACTAGCTGCTGATCTTTGGCTTCGTAATCTCCTTTGATTTGATTGACCATTAGTTCCGAGTCGCTAAAGATCATTACTCTTTTGACCCCGATGGTCAATGCCATTCTCATGCCAGAAAGTAAAGCTTCGTATTTGGCTTTATTGTTGGTTGTTGGGAATCCAAATTTAATTGCCGAACAGAACATCTCTCCGGTGGGACTTGTGAGTACCACGCCCATTCCGGAGGCATAAGTTGTGGACGATCCATCTACCGACATCTGCCAGGGTTTATTGATCATTTCTCCTGGTAAGACATGAATGGTGAGCTCTGCATGAACTCGGCTAGGGCTTGCGCCTTGATTGCCAGTCGGGGCACGTACTTAATGTCAAATTGGCATAACTCCACAGCCCACTTCATCAGTCTTCCTGCTACGTCTAGTTTTGAGAGCACTTGCCTCAGTGGGAAGGATGTCACTACCTCAATCGGGTGTCCCAGAAAGTAGGGCCTTAATTTTCGTGCGCTCATTACCAAGGCGTAGCAAGCTTCTCAACTACGGGGTATCTGAGTTCGGCATCATGGAGCATCTGACTCACATAATATATTAGCTCCTGTTGCTTCTTCTTGGTTTGGACCAACACTGCGCTTAGTGCCGACTCTGAGGTAGCTAAGTATAGACTGAGAGCTTTGCCCGGTTGTGGTTTTGACAGGGTTTGTGTGTTGGCCAGTATGCTCTTCAATTCTTCAATGGCCTTTTGGGCCGCAGGCGTCCAGTCAAAATTTTCTTTTCGGATCACATCCATGAGGGGTTTACATTTATCGGATACTCTGGGTAGGAAGCGACTAAGAGATGCAATCCTGTCGGCTAGTCTTTGTACACCCTTGGAGTGCTTGGGAGGCTCCATATCTTGTATGACCTTCACTTTATCTGGGTTTGCTTCTATTCCTCGTTTACTCACCATGTATCCGAGGAACTTTCCTGCGGATACTCCGAACGTGCACTTCTTAGGGTTAAGTTTCATTCCATACTATCGTAGGATGTTAAACGCTTTGCTCAGGTGGCGTACATGGTCGTCTATAGCCTCACTTTTGACCAGCATATCATCCACGTATACTTCTATAGTTTTCCCCAGCTCTTCTTGGAACATCTTGTTCACTAGCCTTTGATATGTGGCGCCTGTATTTTTCAACCCAAATGGCATCATTACCCAACATAGTAAGTTTTTTTAGTATAGAAAGCTATTTTTCTATATCGTCTGGGTGCATAGGGATTTGGTGATAGCCCTAATATTCATCAATAAAGCTCATCAGTTCGTGGCCAGCCGTGGCGTCCACCATTTGATCGACGTGTGGTAGTGGAAAACTGTTCTTCGGGCATGCTTTGTTGAGGTCCGTGAAATCGATGCATAATCTCCAAGATTTGTTTGCCTTCTGTACTAAGACTGGGTTAGCCACCCATGAGGGGAATAAAGCTTCCCTCACTAAATTGTTAGCCAACATTTTCCTGGCTTCCATCTCGATGATTTCGTATTTCTCGGGGCTGTACTTTCTTTTCTTTTGTTCTACTGGGCGATAAGATAGGTTTGTATTGAGCCGGTGGCACATGTGTTTTGGGTCTATTCCTTGAATGTCGCTGGGTGACCAGGCGAACACGTCTAGGTTAAACCTTAGAAATTCGATTAGAGCCGTTCTGTGTGGCTCTTTCAGCTGCGAGCTGACATACAATTCCAGGTCCGAGTTACTTGGTTCCATCCTTATTATCTCGACTTCCTCAGCTGGTTCACCTCTTTTTCTTTTCTTTTCCGATCTTGGATCTTCATCGATTATCGGGGGTAGATTGACTTCCTTGTTGTTGAAGGGTTGGAGCTTTTGGTCCTTTCTCGGCTCTGGATCTGCAATTATCAGGTCATCCGATAGGGGGCTTCTTCGCGATCTGCCTCCTCCTCTTGATTCGACTGCTCCATCACTATTAACTGAAAACTTGGATTGTGGTAATTGAGTCTGTCTCCCTTTTCAATGAACGAGCATTCCCTGGCTTTTCTTTGACTGCCTCTGACGGTGCCAACTCGATCGTCAGTGGTTATAAACTTCAGAAATTGGTGGAGCGTGGATGGGACAAAGTTGAATATGTGGATAAATGTCCTTCCTAGGATACAATTGTATGGTGATGGGAGGTCCACTATTTTGAATTCGAGAGTGTGTTGGGCTTTTACTGCTTGTCTTTCGTCCAATATCTGGATCGAAAAGATTTGTCTGCATCAAGGGAGTAGTAATGGCATTACCGAAGCCTCGAATCTCGTCATTGCACAAAGACGCTTTGTGGTGAGAGAGTCCTCCGATGGCTTCAAACGCCTTTTTGAATATAATATTTGTGTATGCACCAGTATCGACTAGGCACCGGTGTACCTTTACACCTGAGATTGCAGCCGAAATCACTAGTGGGTCATTGTGGGGGGTTCGTATCTCGGCGAGATCTTCTTCAGAGAAGAATACATCGGCTTCGTGTAGGGGCGGTCGAGGATTTACCGTAAATACATGGTGGTACCTGTCGAGTTCTCGCAGCTTGGCTTTCTGTTTTCTTCGCGACTAGGTGGTTAGGGCCTGTGACGTTCCGCGTAACTTTTATCCATCACGTATACTTCCCAAGGTGGTGTGGGCAGGCGGTCTCCGAGTCCAATCTGTCCTTGCTGATTGGCCAGTCCTTTAAACCGTCCTTCCGTCACAATAGGTTGTTCTCCCCTCCGCTTTGGGCCAGACACAAGTCGGTCCAGCTTCCCATCTTCAAACAGTCTTATTAATTCGGCCAACAGGTCACGACAATTATTGGTGTCATGGCCGATAGACTTGTGGTATTTGCAGAATTTCTTCTTATTCAGCTTAGCTGGATCCGCTCGTATCTTGGGCGGGGGCTCAACAAGTTGGTGTCTTGTATCTTTTCAAATATCTCTTCGGGAGTGAGTTCTAGTACCTCAGTCATCTCCTGAATCTGGCTATCATCCGAGAATGGTTTGAAAGAAGATGGAGCTCTATAGTCTTTTTCCCTTTTTTCTTTTTTTTATCGCCATCCTTGAGGTCGCCTTTAGACTTCCTATATTCTTCGAGAATCTCTTCGCTATGGATAAATACTTGAGCCGAGGCCATGAAGGTTGCGTAACCGCTAGGTAATTTATGTTGGCAGCTAGTCCACATAGGTGATCCTAGGAGCAAGGCGACAGTTGCCAAGATGGTCGATGTTTCATCTGAGACTTCTTCCGTGTTGGCATGTTGTTCATTGAATCTCTTCATGAAATCCTTCAGGAACTTCTTTTGTCCCTGTCGTAGGCAAGTCAACTTCTATTTCGGCTTCTTTCGCTACCCCAAATATATAAAGTGGGACGAGAAGGCCGTGGCGAGTTGCGCCCACGAGTCAATGGAGTTAGCGGGAAGAGATTCGAACCACGAGTGTGCCTTATCTCCCAACATTAAGGGGAACATCTTGCATCGATCCTCTTCTGAACACCCTTGTGCCAGCATCCACCCAACATACTTATTGAGGTGCGAGATTGGACTAGATTCGTCGGCGTATTGGGGGATCTGTGGGATCTATTTTTTTTCATGGTGGCTACTGTGATGACCCTATGGGTGAATGGGGACCTCCCTGATTCCGGATCGGGAATGCTATGGAGTCCAGCCTCATTTCTTCTCTCTATTTGATCGGGCCGTCTCCTCAGCGCATTTATTTCTGCATCATGCTGTCGCTTGAGTCGAGCGACATGATCGTCCCCCGCACTTTCTCCCATTTGCTCATGTCAAGACTTTATCGGATCTGGTCCTAGCCGATCCTTGGCGCTTATGCATCCGGCCGTATGCGCGGAGGATCAACTGGAGACCGAGTTAGAATGGGATGCTGTCTTTCTCCATTCGCGTCCTTCGTCTACCATTTTCTGGGCCTTTCTCGGTTCCTTCTGTATGTCCTTTTAGCCCATTCGCTCGTGTACAGACCTCCTAGGCGGAGTCCGTTCATGTTGTTGCATGTTTGTTTGTTCTGCTGAGTTCTCCTCGAGGCTGAAACTTAACCTTCGACTGGCGGTATTCGGCCCCGCGGCTCGCTTTCCCTTCATTTATTTGATAAAGTCGAAATACTTTTGGCAGAAGTTAGTCTGCGGGTCATCTTCTTCCGGATCTACATCGTGTGACGGGACCTCATTTTTCACAGTCCGATGGGGGTTTGGGTCTTCCCGCCGATGCCGAATGGTGACCGCTTCAGCCCTACTAGGGGTGGCTTCATCCTGTCCATCCGCCATCGCAGGCGCGATTGAGATGGGATATATTGAGGAAGGCAGTCGGAGTTGGTGGGCCGGGGGCGAGAGGCAGCTGCCCTTCCTCTAGCGCCAAATGTAGCTCGTCAGATTTTAATCCTTTTCTAATGACGGGTTAATGTGGCTGTTAGTGGATAATGAAAGAATTATCTGTGCTAAGCTAACATAAAATGTGGAGATAGGTTTGCCCCCTAGGCGGTTTTGTGCCTTTTTTAGGGGGTGAATAAGTGATGATCTGTTACTATGAGTTGTCCCCATATTTATATTGGGTAACCTGACGTCATCCGAATCTGGATAAATTGCCAGGCCATTTCACAATATACGCGTACAGTATGAGCATTAAATGCGTTTAGCCTCACGTGACTATCTTTAGGATCTAATCTAGGATATTCCCTACGCAGATATCTCAGGGGATATCTGCGTATCTCGAGTAATTGGGGCAAGTGGCTTAGTGGCTTCAGTCAGGCTGACGCTCCTCGCAAATTGGGGGCCTTTTAGCCCTTATTGGGCTATGGGGCCATTAAGCCCAATGGATGAACAGGGGGGAATGAGAGCCCAACTCCAAAGCCCTACTACATACTCCCTTCGTCCCAACTTCAATTTAATACTTTTTATTTTGATTCGTTCCAAATTCAACTTTACACTTCCATAAAAGGAAGTAACTAATACTCATATTCCTTTAACATACTTTAATTTCAAATTTGTCATCACTCATCATCTAGTACTCCCTCTTTTCCTTAAGGTATACGTTTTTCATATTTTGTTTGTCCCAAATTAAGGTTTATATATATTTTTTTTGTCATGTTTGGTCCATACAAAACAGTTAATTATTCTATGTAGAGCCTACACACAATATTAGTACAACTACTCACTTCACATTAAATATTATTTCTCTCAATTCATTACACATTAAAATAGGGTTAATTACACCAAAAAACCTCACCTTTCATTCAATTGCAAAAAAGTCCAAACCTTTTAAATTTGGCAAAAAAAACCTTCACATTTATAGCATTTGGCAATTAAAACTTATTGGGCAGCTGCACTGACCGGATGCCTACGTGTCATCCATTATTGGGTGAAGAGAGAGAGGGGATAAGAGAGAGAGGGGACCGGTGAGAGAGGGTGGTTCAGTGTTGACTGAGGCATTTCTCATTATCCAACAACTCCATACATCCTCAAACCCCCCTGAACATTCTCAAACTCCTTCCATCTTCCTACAGAAACTTTTTAATCTTTGGAGACCTTTTAATATTTCTGCTTCACTCGAAATTCTCCTCAATTTCTTTATTTCTGGGAATTTTTGAAAGAGTTTCTGATTACAAGATAAATTTTAACTTTTGGATTCATTCGCTTTCCGAATCTGAACCCACGGTTACACCAGTTGATGATGGAGCTCACGGCCACCGCGGACATGGCGGGGGATGGGGCGTTCTCGGGCTGAGAGCGGGAGGGGGTGGATGTTCGATAAGGGTCCGACGAAGCTGAATATCACGGGGACCTGGTACTGTAGCAGTTGTGCTTCATTGGACGGTGGGGATGGTATTCCTGACGACGTCGTTGACAGGAGGGATTTGCTTGACGGCGCTTTGCAGCGAATGTGGTAGGGGAGTGGTGGTGTACGACGACAAGGTAGCGGTGACGGTGGTGGGTGTGCATGTGGTTGCTGCTGGCGGGGAAGTGGTGGTGTACGGTGACAAGAGGTACCGGTGACGGTAGTGGGTGTGCGTGTGGGGTCCCATTAGTGTTTGGAATGCACATCAAGGATGCTTAACCCTTGTATGTCCATGTAAGCATCCGGTTAGCTATACCTGCCCAATAAGTTTTAATTGCCAAATACATTAAATGTGAAGGTTTTTTTTGCCAAATCTAAAAGGTTTGGACTTTTTTTGCAATTGAATGAAAGGTGTGGTTTTTTGGTGCAGTTAACCCATTAAAATATTATATCCCTTAATTTAAGTGCAAAAAGCAAACATAAACGTTAAGTTGGGACGAATAGAGTATATTTTATCATTTATTTATTATCCAAAAATATCTAAGTAAGTTAATAAGTGATTTTTATTAAACTCTCAATCTAATAAAAAAAATTAAAACAAAACTGATAAAAACAACATTATCATTGCGGCTTTGCCAATGGCGCAAAATTAGCCTTTTAATTCTGGTTTCTTCATCTTTCAATTCTGATTTCTTCATCATCAAGTTCATCAATGCGCGGATACGCTTCTGAGTTGTATAATTTCTAAAGGCAACGCAATGCGCCCACACTATAAGTTACGGTGGGCAAACTCACAACTCCACGTTCCCCTACTAAATCCTTCATCTCTGACCAAAAGTAACCCTAAATTTCACAAAATCCAAGCTCTAATTTCTCCCATGGCGAGTGAATCCGTATCTACGAAGAGACCCATTTGCCAATCTTGCAACAAACCCGCCCGCGTCTGCCTCTGCAACCGACTCCGTCACCCTCTTCTCCACAACTCTGTTGCAGTCACCATTCTTCAGCACAGTCTTGAGAAAAAGCATCCTCTTAATTCCACCCGAATCGCTACCATTGGCCTTAAAAATGTTGATGTTTTCACAGTTTCCGATGTCAATTTTCAAGCCCGGTTCGTTTTGCGATTACTCGACAGCAGTGGAGATTGTCGGGATGAAATCCGCCACCTGTTCGATGAAATGGCGAGCAGAGTAAAGAAGGACGAGTTTGTCAATAATGCGGATTTCAAGAATAGTATCGATCTCACCATTGCAAAATACGGAGCCATTACCTCATTTCACAGTAAATGCCATCAGCAAATGAGTTTTGATCAGCTACTGAGCTCAGATACAGCTCTTGATGAGATACGAAAAGGATTCGTCGTAAAAAAAATTGAGAAAAATGGGACGGAGGAGCATGAAGAATTTGAAATTGCAGTTCCTGTTGGGTCAGTGCTGCTATTTCCAAGTGAGAGATCAGTTGAAGCTGGGGATTTAAATCTTGAGGTGAAGAATTTGATTGTGTTGGACGGAACGTGGGCGAAGGCAAAGAGGATGTACAATGAGAACCCGTGGTTGAGAGTGTTGCCTCATGTAAGGTTGGATAGAGATGAATTGAGCTTGTACCGTGAGGTGAGGCATCAACCCAGGGCTGGATACCTGTCGACAATCGAGAGCATTGTGTACGCGATGCGAGCCGTTGGCGAAGAAGATGCTGAGGGATTGGATGGTCTTTTGGACGTGTTCGAATCCATGGTTGGAGATCAAAGGCGATGTAAACATGAGAGGATGAGTGAAGTGTTTGGGAAGAAGTGAAGTGATCAACTGTTTTGGAATTGATCTCATTATAAAAAAAAAAAAAGGAATGCCTTGTCTTTTTTGTTGTGTTTTGGTTCTTGATTGATCTCAAGATCATATGAATTTAAGGTTGGTTACAGCTGCTATTTTGCTATATGTTCGGTTATGGTATTTCATAAGCCAACATTGGAGAGTCGAGATGAAAGAGAAAATAAAATCTAACTATGTTTGGTTTGAATTCTGAAATTTGATTTTATTTAAAATCCACTCTAATTTTTAAAATTACCCTTACATACCTACAAATCTTATTAAATTTTCATTCACCCACTTTTATACATTATTTTTACTTAATTAATTAATACTCTTTATATACGTTAGCACCTATCTCTTATACATTAATTTGACGAAAAATTAATTTTTATAATACGAAAACTAAAATAAATGCAAATTATCATTGTTTATGGTTTTCAAACCTTACGAACAAATATAGACCAAAACTTGGTCAAAAGATTTTTTCTTCTTTTAATTTACGTATAAATAATGTTGGTAATTTCTAATCTATATATGTTGTTAGTGTCCAACCTGATCAAATTAACCCATAACCTAGAATACAAGGGCGAGATCGTCTCATGTAAGCACTTACATGAGACGGATAAAAAGTGATAATATTATTAATAAAAAATAATAATGAAAAGTGATAATGGTGCAGTGAACTATTTCATAAACAATTTAGAGACCGTCTCATGTAAGTCTTTATCGCGAGACGAATAAAAAATAACAACCTTATTAATGAAAAGTGATAATGAATCAATGGAAAGTGACAATGGTGCAGTGAACTATTTCATAAACAATTTACAGTATAAATAAAAAATGATAACATTTTATAGCGAAAGTGATAATAATATTATAACTTTTTATCCGTCTTACATAAAGGGTTACGTGAGACAATCTCTCGTGTTTGCCTATATGAAATTGGGTTCATATGTGTCATTAAACATAATTCACTCGCTAATTCACCCCTCTCACACTCTATCTCTCATGCTTTTTCTCCAACTCTCTCCGTCTACTTTCATTCTCTCAGCCTCCATTGCTTCTCTCATTTTCTTCACCTCCACCTTTCTTGATTGCCTCTCCTCTCCGTGTCTTCATTGTCGTTGCGCCAATAGCTCTTTCTCGACGGCATGGATAGATTTTTTCAATTTTTTTTCAATCACATTTTCAGATCTTCTATAAGTACCGATGATTGTGTTCGAGATCTGTGTCTCTAATAGGTGGATCTAATTCTCAAATTCTTTCCACATTCAGAGGATTCAACGTAGATGAGTGGATCTAATTCTATAATTTTTCAAACATTTAGAAAATTTTATATTGTTTATGTTTTTATTTTTTCCCAAATTTTTAAGATAAAGTCATTGAGAATGTTTTCAAAAGTTAATTAGTTGTTTTTCAATTGTCCGATGTAATTAGTTGTTCTTCAATTCTTCGATTTTGAAAATCTTCATGTCTATTGAAAAGTGAAAATTATGATGTATTGACGATTTTGATGGTTGTTGACAACATTGATGGAAATTGTGTAGGAAGTTTTTGTTTTAATTTGGTATAGTGTATATTTTGACAATAACTAGCATGAAACCGTTCTAAATTTCAAATTTGTGGAACCGGATCCTCCACCTCATATAATGTGGTCCCTTGTGGCCCTTTCCTTTAATAGTTAACTCTTTTATATATTTCATTTCTTGATTAAAGCATGTACGTGGTCCCCTATTATATATAGTTCCCACCTAAATTAATTAAAGGGGTGGCTATTTGCACCCCGATTTTATTAATCGTACTCCATAAATTTATAAAATTAAAATATCTTACTCCCTTCGTCCCTCACTAAGAGGGTCTTTTGCTTTTTGGCACGTGGATTAAGGAGTAATATTATTTAATATGTAGTGGGTAGTTGTATTAGTGGGAGTGTGAGTCTCATATTTTGAAAAAAATGGTGTACCCCACCATTAGGGGCCCCCACCGCCCCTGCCCTGGGGATTGGTGGAGGAGGTAAATCGCAGGATGTGCCTCAAGTGGCTTATAGAGAGGGCTCACTGTTTAACTTGTGCTTGCAAGGGGCCAAATCCATGCCAAAGGCAGGATTTGAACCCCCACCCTGCAGCAACCAAGCTCAGTTGGAAGGCCTTTCCACCCTCCCCTCTACCACTTGAGCTATGCCCTGGGGGCTATGGGGGGTCTCATATTTTAATTGTATTAGTGGGTGTGTATGGATCCCATGTGTATAAAAAAAAGAAAGTGGACTCTTTGGGTGGGACACCGAAAATGGAAAAAAAGACCATCTTTATTTAATAAGATATGAATACCCTTATAAAAATTATTATTAAAATTACCCTTATATAACTACAAATCTTATTAAATTTTCATTCACCCACTTTTATACTCCCTCCGTCCCAACTTCAACTTCACACTTTCCGTTTTGGTCCGTCCCAAATTCAACTTCACACTTCCATAAAAGGAAAAAGCAACAAACTAATATCCCTCTAACATACTTTAATTTCAAATTTGCCATCACCTTTTTAACACACATAACATACTTTATCATTTATTTATTACCCAAAAATACCATACTACCCTCAAAAGTAAGTTAAAAAGTGATTTTTCTTAAACTCCGTATCTACAGTAAACGTGAATTTGAATTTGGGACGGAGGGAGTACATTATTTTTACTTAATTAATGCTCTTTATATATGTTAACACCTATCTCTTATACATTAATTTGATGAAAATTAATTTTTATAATACGAAAACTAAAATAAATGCAAATTATCATTGTTTATGGTTTTCAAACCTTACGAACAAATATAGACTAAAACTTGGTGAAAAGATTTTTTCTTCTTTTATTTTACATATAAATAATGTTGACAATTTCTAATGTATATATATTGTTAGTGTCCAACCAGGTCAAATTAACCCATTACTTAGAATACAAGGGTAAGACCGTCTCATGTAAGCTATTACGTGAGACATATAAAAAATGATAATATTATTAATAAAAAGCAATAATGAAAAGTGATAATAGTGCAATGAACTATTTCATAAACAATTTAGAGACCATCTCATGTAAGCCTTTATCGTGAGATGAATAAAAAATGACAACATTATTAATGAAAAGTGATAATCAATCAATGGAAAGTGACAATAATGAAGTGAACTATTTCATAAATAATTTATAGTATAAATAAAAAGTGATATTATTTTATAACGAAAGTGATAATAATGTTATAATTTTTTATCTGTCTTACATAAGGGCTTACGTGAGACAGTCTCTCGTGTTTGCCTAAATTGGGTTCATATGTGTCATTAAACATAATTCACTCGCTAATTCACCCCTCTCACACTCTATCTCTCACGCTTTTTCTCCAACTCTCTCCGTCTACTTTTGTTCTCTCAGCCTCCATTGCTTCTCTCATTTTCTTCGCCTCCACTTTCTTGATTGCCTCCCCTCTCCGTGTCTTCATTGTCGTTGAACGAACAGCTCTTTCTCGACGGCATGGATTGATTTTTTCAGTTTTTTTTCAATCACATTTTCAGATCTTCTATAAGTACCGATGATTGTGTTCGAGATCTGTATCTCTAATAGGTGGATCTAATTCTCAAATTCTTTCCACATTCAGAGGATTCAACGGAGATGAGTGGATCTAATTCTATAAATTTTCAAGCATTTAGAAAATTTTATATTGTTTATGTTCTTATTTTTTCCCAATTTTTCAAGATAAAGTCATTGAGAATGTTTTCAAAAGTTAATTAGTTGTTTTTCAATTCTCCGATGTAATTAGTTGTTCTTCAATTCTTCGATTTTTGAAAATCTTCATGTCTATTTAAAAGTGAAAATTATGATGTATTGACGATTTTGATGGTTGTTGACAACATTGGTGGAAATTGTGTAGGAAGCTTTGTTTTAATTTGATATAGCGTATATTTTGACAATAACTAGCATTGAACTGTTCTAAATTTCAAATATGTAGAACCGGATCCTCAACCTCATATAATGTGGTCCCCTCCTTTAATGGTTCCCTCTTTTATATATTTCCTTTCTTAATTAAAGCATGTACGTGGTCCCCTGTTATATATAGTCCTCTCCTAAATTAATTAAAGGGGGCGGCTATTCGCACTTCCGATTTTACTAATCGTACCCCATAAATTTATAAAATTAAAATATCATACTCCATCCCTCCCTCACTAAGAGGGTATTTTGCTTTTTGGCGCGTAGTGGGTAATTGTATTAGTGGGAGTGTGAGTCTTATATTTTAATTGTATTAGTGGATGGGTGTGTGTGGATCCCAAGTGTGTAAAAAAGAAAAGTGGTCTCTTTGGGTGGGACGCCCAAAATGGAAAAAAGACCTTCTTTAAAGGGGACGGAGGGAATATTTAATAAGACATGAATACCTGATGAGAGTGATAATTCACGTATTTTGAGCACTGATTTAGGTGGAAATTGAGTACGATTTGATTTACTATTAAGACGAATCGAGATGTTTATGGAAAATCCACGAGTCAGATGCAACTAAGGCTATTTGAGCGTATTTGTATAGGAAAATAAGTCTTAAGTGCTCGGAACAGAGAAACAAGATTTTTGACCTGAAGAGTCGTTTCGACCAGGTTCAGACTGGTTGAACAAAGGAGATAAGTCGAACGGAGAAACTTTCAGCGTACAGACGTTCCGCTCGACCAAGCGAAGTCAAGTCTAACAACAAAGGCCAAGTCAAACGGTGAGCGTGGAAACGAGTTTCAGCTTACAGACACGCTGTTCGACCAAGAGGTCCCATTCGACCAATTCAGTTCTGGTCGAACGGCGATATATCAGCTCTGAAAAGTCGAGATTTTCACCTCCAATTCATGCATGTGCGTGTTTTCTACGAAAAAACCCAGTACAGGTCCATGAGGAGAAGTAACAAGTATAAAAAGGGGTGCCGATCACACCAAAAAGAGAGTTAGATCCCACATCCATTCTACACCACATCCAAATCCTAACTCCATCCGTAGGAGCGGTAGAGAGAGATTCGTGCATCGAATCAAGTGAGAACCAAGTGAAGATTCAAGATGGAGCGAGAAGTGATGGCGCCCACTTCTAGGATTTATTTCGTAACTTAATCTATCTTGTAATTTTCAAGACTATGGGTAAGATCTATCCAATCACCATGAACGTTCTTCGAAGCGTTATGGGCTAGAACCACTTTTGTAGTTCTAAGGTTATGAAGGTTTTTATCTAGTTAATTGAACTTTCGTGTGTATACTCCGTACAACACTACTTGTGGATTTATTTTATATAAGACTATACTCTATTAATTTATACTCAGATTATTTTGTGCATCATTAACTGTTATGTAGAGTCTGAATACATATCTTGGTTATTGATTGAGTGCGTTTACTGCTGAGCAGGATTCCATGTTATAATTTTAAGTGAGGGGACTCCGAAACTTCATTAGAACTATCTTATATAATTACTTATTAATTGAATTAAATTCGGGTTAGTAAGTAGGATAAAGAGGATAATTATATAGTACCTATAAAGGGAGATCATATCGGGTTAGAATACTAAGTGCACGGGAAATAATTGATACTGATAGTACCTAAAAGGTGGGTGTAATTATAGCTCTTGCTCCAAAGTAATTCACACGTGTTACATGCTTGTCTATTTGTGTCTATTGAATAGATTTGCATGGTTTAGTAATATGTCCATATTCCACAAGCCAGAGTCGGACATTAACATACGAAAGAGAGATTAATTAGTGAAACTGGATGGCCCGAAGAGCTACCTATCTTCTCACTTGAGCAACTCTCGTCTATTCTATACTTTTATTTATTTTAATTGCTATTTTAATTAACTGTTTATTTGTTACTTAATCATCACAACTTTATTGCCATATTAGTCTTAATAAGACTAGATTATAATTAAATTAATAATAATATATCCTTTGGGTTCGATAATCACTTGGTCGCTTATCAAAGCTACAATAGCATCCTTAACACTTGGGGATTAATATTGTGTGTTGAGAAAATACTCATCAAGTTCTTGGCGCCGTAGACGGGGACGACATTAATTATTAATTTATTATTTCTAGTTTAATTGAGACTACTTTATTCTTATCTTGATTTTTTAACGCTTATTTTTCTTAAGTGTATGCTCACTAGATCAAAGGTAGGAGATTTAGAACCTTATAATCCGGAGATTGGAGCATCGTCAAGGAAGAAGAAGGGGAGGAAGAAGAAGAATAAGAACGTAGAACCAACAGAGGCTCTTAATTTAGGAGTTGAAGTTGACGAGTTGAATCCGCAAGCGATTGAAGCTGCAACCGAAGTTAACTTGGAAGCAGAAAAAGTCAACATGGCGGCGAATATGGATAATCTTGCCATCCTTAAAGTCTTTAAGAATAACGTAGGGGGCAATGTGGGACTGTTAGGAGCAAGAGGGGCCGGAGCTGATTTTGATCTTCACCCTTCTCTGATCAGCATGATTGAAAGGAGTCCCTTCTCTGGGGGAATCTTTGAAGATCCTCAGCAACATCTGAATAAGTTCCTTGGTTATGCAAGTACACAAAAGGATGCAGGAGCTCATGAAGATACGAGGAGTATCATCTTGTTTAAGTTTTTGCTTAATGAAAAAGTGAGAGATTGGTACGACAATCTTACTGCTACTGAATGTGATACCTGAGAGAAATTGAAATTAAAATTTTTGGAGAGATACATGCCACCTTCAAATGTGTTTAAGATGAAACAAGAAATCAATTAATTTTCTATCCATGGTAATGAGAAGTTTCATGAGGCTTGGGACAGATTCAAGGACATGCTCCAAAAGTGTCCACATCATGGGCTTTCTAAAGCTCAATACATCAGTATTTTCTACAATGGATTAGACTGCGATTCTCGAGTATTACTTGATGCTTCTTCTAATGGAGCATTGCTTACAAAGTCATCAGTAGAGGCCGAAAAGCTCTTTGAGGATATTTCTATAAATTCAAGAGATTGGCTAACTGATAGAGTAAGAGGCACTTATGTTCTTGGAAAAGTAGCACATGTTGAGCATACTATGGTTAAGTTGAGTAGAGAAGATGAGATCGTCTCTAGTTTAGCTACTATCAACAAGCTACTTGAGTCTCAGCAAAAGCAGATCACTGATATAGCGCAGCGAGTACCAATGATGCAATATGAAGTTGGTTATGAAGGAACCAACCAAGAGGAATTTGAAGAAACGAACTACGTCATGTGTCAGAGTATTCAAAGAACGAGGTATCCGAACAATCAAGAAAACAGGAATTACCAAGGGAACTACAACAATCGTGGTCCCCCGGGTAACTATCAACAACAAATGAGACTGGAATTTTTGTGGAGCAATCCAAATACGTCGATGCAACTTCCTATTGGTGTTAATCTCGGTGCTAAGACGGAAAAAGAAAAATCTGGTTTAGAGGATACAGTGAATCGATATGTGGCTAAGAATGATGCTAGGGTGGATCGATTGGAAGAAAAAATTGATTCAAATCATGGAGAATTGTCAAAGCAGATGAAGGAACTAACATTGTTGTTGGGTCAGATGGCAAGGAGCGTAAATGAATTGACACAAACAATTGAGAAAGGAAAGCTTCCATCTCAAAGTATTACGAATCCTAAGTCTTGTAATGCCATCATATTGAGGTCAGGGATGCAGTAAGAAGGTCCGATGAAGCCGGCGCGTGAAAAAGAAGAAACTAGGAGTACTGTTCGACCAGAACTACCACGTTCGACCAGACCTGATGGTCGAATGGAGGTCAAACAACTCTCGGAAAAATAGAGTTACGACACTCTATTTTCAATCCCGCCATTCGATCAAGCCACTTCTGTTCGACCAGATCACTCTGGTCGAACCATGGTCGAACAGGCACCTGTGGAGATGAAGGATCGCATTCAGATTACAGGTTCACCGTTCGACTAGACACATTCCGTTCGATTAGAATATTCTGGTTAAACTATGGTCGAACTGTTAGTGGATAGGCTGAAACTGACTTCAGAGACCTTGTTCAACCACACTCATGTTGTTCGACTAGACCACTCTGGTATGGTCGAACAGTTGAATGCACCTTCCGTTTCGATACCGAATGCTAAACCTGTTGTTCAGAACACTCCAGAGCCATCACAAGAGCATAATACTGAGCTTATAGTAGAGAAGAAGTGAGAAAGAGCCAAGAGATTGAAGCCGAGAAGGATAAAGCGAAGGAAGTTGAACGTGATGAATGAGAAATCCTTAAGACCAAGATACCTCCTTCGTTTCCTTTTTGGATAGTGAAAAAGGGATTGGAAGATAAGTTTAAGAGATTTCAAGATATAATGAACAAGATAAGCTTGAGTATTCATTTCTCCGAAGCAATCATGGAGATGCCGTATTATGCCAAATTTTTTAAAGATATCATATTGAAGAAGAGAAAGCTTGAATGGGGTAGGGACAGTGAATCTATCAGAAAACTGTAGCTCGGTCATTCAGAAGAAGCAGCCACAGAAATTGAAGGATCTGGGGAGCTTCACTATTCTATGTGAAATTGGAAAGGGGCCGGCACGTAAAGCTTTATGCGATCTTGGAGCAAGCATCAACTTGATGCCCTTATCTATATTTAAGAAGCTAAGTTTGGAGGGGCTTGCTCCCACAACAGTGGCTCAACAATTGGCGGATAGGTCTATGACTTTTTTCGAAGGGTATGATTGAAGATGTACTTGTTAAGGTAGATAAGCTTGTCTTTCCTGTGGATTTTCTTATGCTAGAAATGGAAGATGACAAGGATAATGTCCCTCTTATATTGGGAAGGTCATTCCTTGCCACAGCTGGAGCTATGATTGATGTCCAAAAGGAGGGAGCTTAGATTGAGGATGGATAAAGATGAGGTTCTTTCAACCTTGATAGGGCAATGAAGATGCCAATGAAGACGCAATGTCACAGCATTGATGTGGTGGAGGAGATCATGAAGGAAGATATATCTTTGATCCTGTCAAAGGATCCTTTGGAGATATGCTTGATGGAGTCTTTTACTTTTCCTATCACGGAGTTAGATGAGCTCTCTATTGAGGTATGTATTGAATTTCTTGAAAATTTACTTGCCTTAGGTGATGATAGGAATGAATCTAAAAGAACTAAGCTTGAAGAAGTCAAATGCACTAGGCAATACCTCCCATTGCATAGAGAAAGCACACCGAAGGAAGAAAAGAAGGAGGAGTTGAAACCACTACTGGAGCACTTGAAGTACGCCTATCTAGGCGATAATGAAACTTACCCGGTAATTGTATCTTCTTCTCTTATTGATGACCAACTCGAAGAGTTGTTAGATGTGCTTAGGAAGTATAAGTATGCTATAGGTTGGACTCTTTATGATTTGAAGGGTATTAGTCCATCGTATTGCATGCATAAAATTAGATTTCTAGATGAAGCTAAAAGTAGTATTTAGAATCAGCGAAGAGTTAATCCCACGATTCAAGAAGTGATTAAGAATCAAATCCTAACGTGGTTAGATGCATGAATTATTTATCCAATTTGTGATAGTCCCCATGTGAGTCCATTGCATATTGTAGCTAAAAAGGGGGCATGACTATTGTGAAAGGTGAGGATGGCGAGACCCTAGCCACTAGGATTCCTACGGGATGGCGTGTGTGTACGGATTATAGGAAACTAAATGAAAATACATACAAAGACCATTTTCCTCTTCCTTTCATGGATCAAATGCTTGACCGTTTAGCAGGGTATGAGTTTTATTGTTTCTTATATGGGTACTCGGGTTATAATCAGATCATGATTGTGTTTGAGGATCAAGAAAAGATGACTTTTACGTTCCCATATAGAACCTTAGCTTTTAGGAAAATACCTTTTGGATTGTGCAATGCACCTGCTACATTTTAGCATTGCATGATAGCCATATTTGATGGGTTGATAGAGAAAATCATGGAGGTGTTTATGGATGACTTTTCTGTGTTTGGTTCCTCTTTTGATATTTGTTTGTCTAACCTAGCTACTGTTTTGAAGAGATGTCAAGAAACTAATCTTGTCTTGAATTGGGAGAAGTGCCACTTCATGGTAAGAGATGTGATTGTTCTTGGTCATCATATCTCGGCCAAAGGATTGCAGGTTGATAGAGCTAAGGTCGTGGCAATTGAGAAGCTTCCACCACCTACGAATGAGAAAGGAGTGCAGTCCTTCCTTGGACACGCAGGATTTAATAGGAGATTTATCAAAGACTTCTCAAAATACTCCAAGCCCTTATCTCACTTGTTCCTTTTGTTTTTGATGAAGAATATCTAACATCTTTTCAGGTTTTGAAAGAGGCTCTTATTACTGCACCTATCTTGATCACACTGGATTGGACTCAACTGTTTGTACTTATGTGTGATGTAAGTGATCTAGCACATGGAGTGGTGCTTGGGCAGCTGAAGGAAAAGAAGTTCTGGGCCATCTACTATGCGAGTAAAACTTTTGATGCAGCAGAAAAGAACTACACTGTCACTGAAAAGGAATTTTTAGCGGTGGTGTATGCATTTGATAAGTTTCGATAGTACTTGGTTGGCATGAAGACTATTGTGTACACAGATCATTCTGCGATCCGGTACTTGATGGAGAAGAAGAAAGCGAATTCCAGGATTATTCGATGGATCCTTCTTCTACAAGAGTTTAACATGGAGATCCGAGACAAAAAAGGAATGGAGAATGTTTTGGCAGATCACCTATCAAGGTTAGAAACAAGAGAACATTGTGATGACTCTTTTGAATACATTGAAGAGATGTTCCCGGATAAGAAGACCATGGCGGTGTTCATGGAAGGAGCGGAGAGAGCTTGTGTAGTGGCTGCTCAAGGAATGGATCCAGGGTATGCGGATTACGTCAATTACATTGTTGTATATGAAATTACAAAAGATCTCAATAGGTATCAACTTGCAAAATTTAAGAGAGATGTTGAGACTTTCATATGGTACGATCCATTTGTGTACAAAATTTGTACGGATTTTATCGTCCGTAGTGTTGGCAATTGGATCGTGTGGATTAACGTGATCGTTAGGATTAAAGATAAACAATAAGCAGCGGAAGCATAATTAAATCGTTTACCGTACTTCTGGGTTGGTGTAGAGGATGAACTGCAGAGAACTACCTCTGATCTTCTACTGTATGTCCCAAGTGTGATCCTGCTGTTGTGTGGGCAACAGTCTGCAGGATCTCTCAATCTGCTTCTCTTCCCTTCTCTCACCAAAAGAGGCGCAGGAATAATCTTAGGGTTCCAGGAAGCTGAGTTCACTTATATATTGGGCTACAGCAGGGACCAGGAGGAGAAATTGGGCTGGGCCTCAATTGAATTTAATTAATCAAGCTTAGCCCAAAGCTTTTAATTAAATCCAATAATAATAATATAGTCCACTAAAATATTATTACTGCACTACCCGTCCAATCCCAAAATTATGTTCTGGGCTCCTTCTTATTATAAGCCCGATAGTCTCCCCATGTTTAAGATATACAATGTCCATTAATTAATTAAGTTACTGACAACTCAAATTAATTAATGTCTCATCCGAGAGTAGTACCACTCAACCTTTTTATCATGCCGGAAATTAATCCACTTGCAAGATTTACATGATAAACCTTATGAGCTCCTCAAGGGGATATCATCAACCTATAACAGACATGGATTCCTTCTACAATCAACAGCACACCATAGATACAGCACTACTTCCCAACTCACTGAGTTTGTTGATTTAGTACTTATAAATCTCACCCATTGATGAATCAAAGAAATACATACTGCCCTACGTGTCGAGGTTATTGTATAGGGATTAAGAGCACGAACTTCTATAATAACAGAGATCAAGTTCTACTATATAGTCAGTATAAGAAGAACGATCTCAGGCGGTCCTGCTCAATACACACAAGTGCACTAATGTGATTCTATAGCCAAGACAAGCTAATACCAAACCACACTACAACCATACCGATAGAGAGTCCCCGTCTATCTCAGTTGTGAGCATCTGTTTATACTTTATAAGGAAACCGATAATATGATCTTCCGCGTGTTGTCGCACAACATATTATCTACAGTATAAAGTAAATGGACTATTGCATCATGCATATAAAATAAATTATAAGATGCAATCATTTGATCAATGATTCTCATTTCAAATATTGTTATGACATTGTTCATACTAAAGCTAGACTTTTAGTATACAATCCAACAATCTCCCACTTATACTAAAAGACTATGTTGTCATGTCTTCTGCCATACATCTAATTCCTACTCCCACTTACACGATCATTAAAAGCTCTCGCCTTAAGGTCCTTGTAAATGGTTTACTAGGTCATCATCCGATGCAATCTAGGCGACAACAACCTTCCCCTCATCATACGATTTCTCGTAACAGGTGGTACTCGCGCTCCATGTGTTTAATTGCCTTATGGACTTGTGATTTCTTCAAGTTTGCAACTGCACCAATATCATCAATGTAAATTGTGATTACATAGGGCAAACTTAGAACCACTTCAAAGTCCATCATGAAGTCTCTAAAGTCATATAGATACTTTGGCTGCCTCATAGGCTCCAATTCATCATCTTTCCATGATGGAGTCCGGAGTCTGAAATATATTTCTATATAACACTCCTCCACATTATGACTCTACTTCCTAAGATTAAACACATAACCTTTGAGGAGAATTTACTGCCGTCCAATCTGACTAAAAAATCTGAATCTACGTAATCCACAAGAAGCAGTGAATCTGTCTAGTAAATCCACATATAATTCCCAGTCCTTCTCAGGCACTTTATATATGTCTTACTACAGTTCATCATTCTTGTTCCGGGTTACGTTGATACCTTCTGTTCATGCGTTCAGCAACACAGATATCCAACTTCGTTCATAGCATTCTTTAGATTAAGCTTCCTTATTCGCCTGAAGCATAAGGAACCGCTTTCATCTACTTTATCTTCTTCTTATGTCTCAAAGATACATCCACTTAGATAAATTTATATGCTAAACGAGTATGGACTGTATCATTTTATGAAACTTGAGATAAGCATAATATCCTTTCTTGTGATCCGTATTACCGTGATCAAAAGGATGTATTTTGCCTTTCTTAAGTCCTTCATCTTTACCGCTTTATTAACTGCACCCATACGCCCGATAATACTCTTTCATTGTCTCCAATGAGCAAGATACTATCTACGTATAGTACAAGAAACACCACCACGTTTCCATCACTATTTACAACACACAAGACTCATCCGCTCATTGATTTAAATCCATGCCACTGGATTACCTAATCAAAACAGATGCTCCACTATCTCAAAGCTTGCTTTAGTTCATCGCTGAACAATTTTAAGCTTACTATCAAAATGCTATTAGTATTTTGCAATGAATCACTCTGGTTGCTTCACATAGAAGTTTTCTTCAAGACTTCCAATCAGGAAAGCTGTCTTGACATCTATTTGCTGTTGCTCATAATTTAATATGAGCAGCAATGAATAAAAGAATCCGGATCAATTTAAGCATAGCTACCAACGAATATGTTCCCTCATAATCGAACCATTTCTTTCTGAGTACACCTTTTCGCAACAAGCTTTGGTTCCAAGGTTTTCACCTTTCTGTATGATCATCTTTTATTTTCTATGATCACTTGCAATGGCTTTTACACCATTTTAGTGATCTTTCAAGCTCCAAACTTAATTTAGAATCCGTAGATTCTATTTCAACATTCATTGCACCTTGCTAAGATTCCGCATTTTCATCTTGTAGTGCTATGTCGTAATTGTGTATTAGACGTGACACGCGTCGCAGTTTACCTTATGGTATATCCTCTTGTACACTTGGTACTTATACTTTGTGTTTTCCTCTCACTACCTTTAGAACAACTTATACATGGGCTTGTGATTTATTACATAGTCCCTTTCCAAAAATCTGGTGTTTGTGTTAACAGTCACCCTTCGATCTTTTGGACTAAATAAATCAACCTTCATTTTTCCAGGATGTCCCACAAACAGACAAATGTTTTACGAATTACTGTTTCTAGGGTATATCCATCAAATGAATTTAATTATTCAAAATAATTCATCATCTATCTAATCATAACCATAAGAGCCTTATCCCTTCTACTCACTACACCATTCAGCTGGGGCATGCCCGGCGTAGTCAACTTGAGATTTAATCTCAACTTCTGATCAATAGCTCTTAACTATCCCAAGAGGTATTCGCCATCATGATTGAATCATAATGACTTAATATATTTTCCATGACGCTCACTGTACCAGCCTTACAATTCTTGAATTAATCCAAGAACTTAGACATGCAGTGCATCAAATAAATATATCGGTTCCCAGAATAATCTTTGAATATTCATAACCACCTCTCGCCTGGATATTGTTAGGTTCGCTTGAATCAGAATGAACTAATTCCAACATATATATCTTTGGCTCTACACCCCACAGCCTTGAAAAGGCAGTTAATCATTTTTACTTCCAAGCAAGACTCGCAAGTCCGATAGTTTCCACTTCAGATAAACCTTACGGTCTATCGGCTATCAACTTTTGAATCCTACTTAAGTAAAATGAATTAGTCATAGATGCCAAATGTATGTTTAGTTCATTTCCGAAAGTTCCTTTCTCTTAATATTAGAAGATGCATTATTTAATTACTATTTATCGCATCTGTGGGATGTACATGATTCAAGAGTATACTTTTTATCCATAAACATACTTTAACGGATTATAGCCTCATTCCTCATTACTATGACCATGTCATTTAAATGAAATGAAGTATCCATCCGTTAATGCATAGAAACCGAAATTAAATTCTTTCTATGAAACGTACGTAAAGACAATTTCTCATAATCAATTGTTTATTCTTATCATGAGATAAATAAACAACTCCCACTGCAATAGCCACTACCTTTGTAGTTTTACCCATGTTGTTAAAAATCTTATTCTTACTTAGTGATAAACATTTAGTGATTCCAGTATCTACATACTTCAAGTCAGTAGATGCCATCACTAATCATGTTTAAACCATTAGTAAATAAGATATTAAACTTGTTCACATAATGATGAAAAATGGCTTTCTTTTGCCACATGTTTTGTTAGAAGTTTCCTACCATATACAATCTCTCGTATTTCAGGTAGAACTTGCTCAAAACATCCAGGCAAATTGTGAAGAATAAATTGATTTAGGTTTCCCTTTCAATTTCTATTCCAAGCTTTTCCAATTCATTCATCAATTGAACCATGATCTTCTGCCTTTTAATTTACTCAAGTATCCGAAGAGTTACATGAGACCATCATATTTCTATGAACCTCTCATCTCTTCACTAGAGACTTTAATAGGCATCATGAGACGTCCTTTGTGAGAATACACATGTATTTTCTTAAGCAGTAATTTTCAAAACCAAGATTCTTTCTAATCATCTAATTTGGACAAGTAAATATAATGTCTTTTAGTTAACAATTAGTGAAATAAAACCATTCGAAATTCAGAGAATCACAAATAAATTTACTGATCAAATCTTCGAATTTTATCCTTTTATATTGATTCCCTCAAAACAATATAAAATTAAAATTCACCGACATCTCAAGCATCGTGAGTCTGCAAGCCACGTTAGGGTGGACGTTTACAAACCCGAACATTTATAAGAGAAGGTTTTACCCATTAATTTCATTTGTCAACCTAACTTTATGACAAAATAATTAATAGTCGGTTTCTCTTTAGCCATGCAAATAATAGCAGTGACTCCGTTGGGGAGGATACTAATTATTTACACCTAAGTGTACACCATTATTTGATCCCAAGTCCACTGCGCGAACTTGTGTGCCTTACAGTTGGAGAAGTACACACGCGCTCGGATAGCTTCCTATAATCATCTATTATTAGTTTGTACTAGTGAACCGCACACAAATTCATCCGTTAGGGAGGAAGGCCAATGCCAACACGCAAGTTTGTGTGCCACATTACAAACAATAATTATTTAATGAAGTCTGTACCAGCGATCCGTGAATAAACTCATACGTTAGGGAGGAAGGCCTATTGCCAACACGCAAGTTTACTCACATCACTTACAAACCAATAATGGAGGCCGCGGGAATATATTACCAATTCCTTCTCCCACTTAGTTATTTAATTACCGAGGGTTTTTAATATGCATATAATATTCCAGAATAAAATATACAACTAAGACATGCTTCTATTAACAACAATTTAAATAAATAAATCACATAGAACATGCCTTTCA
Organism: Pogostemon cablin; assembly: GCA_023678885.1. NCBI lineage: Eukaryota > Viridiplantae > Streptophyta > Magnoliopsida > Lamiales > Lamiaceae > Pogostemon > Pogostemon cablin. Next base: position 24,934,160 of record CM042961.1, on the reverse strand, counting down.
CATATACAACAATAATTGACAATTAAATCAATTAATCAGTTATATAAAATTAATTAATTGCATAATTAGTGGATCAATTAAATGGGCCCTAGTGCATCAAATAAGCACAAAATGAGCAGCAGATTAATTAATTAATCATACTCATTATCTATGGCCCATAATCTTAGCCCAAAACTAAATTAAGTCCACCAAGCCCACTAGCACAAAATTAGTCCATTAATAAAATTAATTAATCATGCTAGGCCCATTACTCACAATTAATTAAAACCAGCAATAAAATAATAGCCCAGCAGCCCATTACCATTTTAATTAAAATTGGGCCCAACAGCCCAAAACCAAATTAAAAAAAATTGAGCAGCCCACTATTAATTACTGAATTGGGCTTTAAGGTCCAACAACCATTCTATTTTAATTAAAATTTGGGCCCAGCAAACCAAGCCCAAAACAAATAAAAAAAACACAGCCTGAATCAACAACCCATTAACCAAGCCCAAACACTACAACAAGCCCACAAAAGCCAGCCCAATACTCAGCCGGAATAAATAAATCAGGCCCAAAGGAACCGGCCCAATAAACATTTTCCAGCCCAAGTATAAAAAGGGCCAAGGGCATGCCATCCAGCCCTAACTCACGCACAACCGCACATACCAACTGTCACATGGCACCGCCGCTCTCGGCGGTCGTGCAGTCAGCGCGCCGGCGTCACGCCGCTAGACCACCGGAGTCTTCCCGTCCGCCCAGCAGATCGTCGACCTCCTCGAGCCATCACCGTCGCAAGCCCGCCCACAACCACTGCCAGAGACGAGCCGCCAGGACGCCGCCGTGCAAGCACCGTAGTCGTTCATGCAGATAGACCGGATCGGCTAATCGCGTCTCACCGGCGAGACGCGATAGAGACCAGCGTCGCCCAGTCACCGCGTCTCCTCCAGCGCCGCCCAGTAACCGAGTCACCTGCAGCGCCGCCCAGCCTCCGATTCATCTGCAGTGCCGCCCAGCCTCCGATGATATAGGTCACCGCTGGAAACCGCCGTGGACCAACGATTCTGCCCAAGACCCGATCGTCGCTCGTGTTCGATGGCGCTTACTACTACCAGTCGCCTTGCCCCGACCACAGCCTTCCACCGTGCAGCTGCCAGGAAGACACCGGCGAAGATACGCCTGCATCCAACCTCTCCAGCCGATCGCCGCTTTCAACTCGCAGCCGGCCAGACCCCATCGTCGATGTTTCAGCAAAGCCCACCGCCGCCGTTGACAATCGCCAAGGCTCCCATACCGACTGTGCCGATGCTCCAGTCTGTGGCGGTGGTTACAGTCTAGCCCAGAACCCATCAGATGCCACCTTCCTCCCGATTTCAGCAACGCTTGACTTCACCGCCAATAGCTGATTCTGGGTTGAAGGCGTCGAAGGCATAGTGCAGACTTGTGTATATTGTATCGTGCTTTTATTTTCCAGATCGTTGATGAAATTTCATGGTAGATTTGTAGTCCATGGACACGATCACAACGTTCTCACGATGGAATAGCCGTGTGTGTGAATCGTGTTCAAATTTGTACAATTATCAACCAATACAGCCCAATGTAAAATTGACAAAAGCACATATGATATACACACATATATAATCCATAATCTCATGCTTTTCCATCGACAATAAACACATGTATTGGATTAAAACTCTACCTAACGTGTCACGTTTCACCACTAAACCAACGCTCTGATACCAATTGTTGGCAATTGGATCGTGTGGATTAACGTGATCGTTAGGATTAAAGATAAACAATAAGCAACGGAAACATAATTAAACCGTTTACCGTACTTCTGGGTTGGTGTAGAGGATGAACTGCAGAGAACTACCTCTGATCTTCTACTGTATGTCCCAAGTGTGATCCTGCTGTTGTGTGGGCAACAGTCTGCAGGATCTCTCAATCTGCTTCTCTTCCCTTCTCTCACCAAAAGAGGCGCAGGAATAATCTTAGGGTTCCAGGAAGCTGAGTTCACTTATATATTGGGCTACAGCAGGGACCAGGAGGAGAAATTGGGCTGGGCCTCAATTGAATTTAATTAACCAAGCTTAGCCCAAAGCTTTTAATTAAATCCAATAATAATAATATAGTCCACTAAAATATTATTACTGCACTACCCGTCCAATCCCAAAATTATATTCTGGGCTCCTTCTTATTATAAGCCCGATAGTCTCCCCATGTTTAAGATATACAATGTCCATTAATTAATTAAGTTACTGACAACTCAAATTAATTAATATCTCATCTGAGAGTAGTACCACTCAACCTTTTTATCATGCCGGAAATTAATCCACTTGCAAGATTTACATGATAAACCTTATGAGCTCCTCAAGGGGACATCATCAACCTATAACGGACATGGATTCCTTCTACAATCAACAGCACACCATAGATACAGCACTACTTCCCAACTCACCGAGTTTGTTGATTTAATACTTATAAATCTCACCCATTGATGAATCAAAGAAATACATACTGCCCTACATGTCGAGGTTATTGTATAGGGATTAAGAGCACGAACTTCCATAATAACAGAGATCAAGTTCTACTATATAGTCAGTATAAGAAGAACGATCTCAGGCGGTCCTGCTCAATACACACAAGTGCACTAATGTGATTCTATAGCCAAGACAAGCTAATACCAAACCACACTACAACCATACCGATAGAGAGTCCCCGTCTATCTCAGTTGTGAGCATCTGTTTATACTTTATAAGGAAACCGATAATATGATCTTCCGCGTGTTGTCGCACAACATATTATCTACAGTATAAAGTAAATGGACTATTGCATCATGCATATAAAATAAATTATAAGATGTAATCATTTGATCAATAATTCTCATTTCAAATATTGTTATGACATTGTTCATACTAAAGCTAGACTTTTAGTATACAATCCAACACGTAGGTGTGTGCCCAAGATAAAGATGGAGAGTGTTCTTGATTTTTGCCATGCAAAACCTAACGGAGGGCACTTCGGAGCTCAAAAAACTGCAGCCAAGGTATTACAATCTGCTCTTTATTGGCCTTCTTTGTTCAAAGATTTTGAATCCTATGTGGCGACATGCGATAGATGTCAAAGGATGAGAAATATAAGTAGAAGAGATGAGATGCCACTTCAGTCGAGTATTGTTGTTGAGATCTTCGATGTATGGGGAATTGATTTTATGGGCCGTTTTCCCCATCTAATGGATTTCTTTACATCCTACTTGTTGTGGATTATGTTTCTAAGTGGGTGGAGGTCATTCCTACCCGCATAAATGATTCAAAGACCGTATTGTCTTTCTTGAAGAAATATATATTTGCCCGCTATAGAGTTCCAAGAGCACTTGTAAGTGATGGTGGTTCCCACTTCGTCAACAAACTTCTTGAAAGAGTTCTCAAGGATTATGGTGTTAAGTATAGGGTTACTACACCCTATCATCCTCAAGCAAATGGGCAAGCGGAAGTTTCTAACTGACAAGTGAAGCAAATTCTGGAGAAGGTGGTCGGAACAAATAGGAAGGATTGGGCTATAAAGCTTGACGACTCTTATGGAGGTTCCGAACAGCGACAAAACTGTGCTCAACATGTCGCCGTATCAAATTATTTATGGAAAGCCATGCCACTTACCCTTAGAGGTTCAACATAGAGCTTTTTGGGAATTGAGAAATTTGAACTTGTGTCTTAAGGATCAAAAGGAGTTGAGATTGACTCACATCAATCAACTAGACGAGTTCAGAAATCAATCTTACAAGAACTCGGTGATCTATAAGGAACGAATGAAGAAATGGCATGATTCAAAGATTACTTATAAAGAGTTTAAGCAAGGAGATGAGGTATTACTTTTTAACTCTCGTTTGAAGCTTTTCGCAGGAAAACTGAAATCGAAGTGGAAGGGACCGTTAATTATCCATAGAGCCTGTGGGAGGAGAAGTTTTGAAATAATGAACAAAGATGGAGACATCATAGCGGCGAATAGGCATCGATTGAAGCACTATAGGTCGCCAGATAATGCATGTGTCGTCTTTGAAGATACCTTACATTGAGTTGGTACCGTCATGACTCTCCATGTTAAACATGAGCGCCTGTTGGGGGCTTTCCCTCCCATTTTATTGCTTTATTTATTTAGTGTGAGTAAGAAATTTCTATGTTTAAGGTGCTTACTAATCAGCAATTACATCTTTTTGCAGACTTAGTTTTGACTATAGTTTCTACTAAGTTTGGAGGGGTGTGATGTTCTTACCTCATTGAAGCACTAAGAGTATAATCTTTTCTTTGTAACGTCTGCTAGGGGAGTTGATTTTTTGTGATATATTGAAACTTTAACCGGTTTTGATGTGTCGTTTTTTTGCAAGTTGCCTAGTGTTCGGTGTTGTTTTATTATTTTAGTGTGACCGGAGTAGTATACATGATTTTATATAGTCTAAGAGTGGTTCTCTAGCATTTATTTTGCTATTATGATGCTTGATGATGTCGAGTTTAAGTTTTGTAGGGAAAGAAGAGAGGAGTTCAAAATTTCAGAAGTTCGAAGGCTCGTTCGACCACACTCTGCTTTTCGACCAGGAATCACAGGTCGAACGCTAGTCGAACGGAACATGAGAGAATAGGGAGCGATTTTTTCAGCTTACAGATGTGCCGTTAGACCTCCCACTGTTGTTCGACTAAGATAATTAGATCGAACGGGGATCGAACTAGGTCACGTTTTAAAGGCAGACGCGTGTTGTTCGACCAAAAACCCTTGTTCGACCATTCCGTTTGAGTCAAACGCGGTCTGAAATTGCGAATAAAGGTCAATATCATCATTTTATTCGACCGATTTCTGTCACCCTCTCTCAAACACCCGTCACGAATTGTAAGTTCTTCATTCCAAATTCCTCCCACACTTAAATCTTCCTCTCCACACACTTCCACATCCAAGATTTGGAGGATTCAAGTCCGAATTGGGGCTAGTTCATTCAAAATTTTGGGAAATTGTCACCGTACATCACACGAACACCATGACCAACAAAGGTATATTTTCCTACCTCTTTACTCTTGAATTGAAGTGATTATACTTAGTTAAGGTTGGGTAAGTTGGGTAAATATAGTTGTAGTTGGATTTGAATTTTGGTGTTCTTGTTGAAATTTTACTTGAATTGGCATGATTCGATTTACGTTGGATTATTGAGATTTTTGTGAAATTGATGATGCATATCTTACGGGCTTGAGGTTAATTTCGGATTATATATATGGGCTCGTTGAGTTGAAGTGTTGATGTTGTGCAATTGGAAGTGGAGGATAAGCATGCTTATGGTTTTTGTTGAAGTTTATGTTGAAATTGAGAAGCATGTTTCATGTGTGTAGTAATTTTAAGACTAGTGGTTGACATGGTCCCATGACTGAAAGTGTTGAGCCTATACTTGTTATGATTATTTGATGAACACTTGAAATGTGGAAAATTAAGTTATGATTATAGCATATGAATTTGAAGTCTTGAGTAGAATTCATGCTTTGATTAGTCTTAAGATTGGTAAGCTTGCTTTATCTCTTTTGTTGTGTATTGAAGTATAGTTTTTTGTAGGTAAAGAGATTGCTTCATCTTCGAAGAGGAAGGAGACTAAGTCTCCTATGAAAGGTGCTAGTGCTAAGAAGTTAAAGCTCTATAAGAGGAGACCTTCCAATTTTTGTATAAAGATCGAGAATTGGGAGGAGAAGAATGAGTTATTGGCCGCTATTGCAAGCTAGATAATGAGGACTCATTATCAAGATGATCAAGCGATGATTGTGATGAACATCATCAACGACATTCGTTAGATGTTCAATCGAGTAGGGATCACCAGGTTCATGAAGATAAAGAGGGAGACGTATTTCCACATCACAGCCGAGGTATTGTGCACGATGAGAGTTGATCGTGGAGATCATTATCTTTCTTATTGATTGTGGATGCAGATTGGTGGAACATTGCAGCTGATGTACACGAATGAGTTTAATGAGATGGTTGGTTGTGAGGATGTGTCTGAAGTGGAGCATGCTGATTTCAATGCTGATGAGTTTTGGAGGTCTATTTCGGGGAGGTAAGGACGTTATAATTCGAATACTGCTAAGGTTGCTTTTATCCGCAATCCCGTGATAGGTTATATGGACCGGATCCTGAGCAACACATTGTTTGCTTGATCCGAGGGCAGTTGTATTCCTAGGGAGAGTTGTACGTGCTCTGGTGCATGATGAATGGAGTCCGCTTCAACGTTGCAGCTTACTTTTTTCTAGCAACTGTAAAAGTTCTCTACTATTGATTTCCAACGAGTCAACATTGGAGGGCTGATTACTCTGATAGCGGAGCATTACTGAGTTGATTTGAGCAGGCATAGGCTGATCCGAGGGGATCCTGATTTGATTCTGTCATCATGTGTTAGGATGGGGTTGATTCAGATGATGGATGATGCTTGGATGTTCATCCGTGGCAAGAATCTACTTTCTTTTCGATTTCCGCTAATGATTGTTGATCTTACTTCAATTCAAATCAACACCAACGTATTGATGGATACCTCGGAGCATAGGGCAATTTCCAAGACTTGTTTGGAAGAGGGAAATTGGAGAATTTTGGCTGAGATTCACTTCTAGGGAGTCCTCATTGATGAGGATATGGTTTTGGTTGGTGATCCATCTAATTTCATCGACGAGGATCAGCCACAGCAGCCAGCATTTGTGTATCCAGAGATGAATTTGCCTCTGATACCGCCACCGCAGCAGCAGCAGCAGCCACAACATGAGTATTTTGAGCCACCACCGCAGCAGCATCAGGATTTCTGGCAGGCCCAGGATCACTTCTATAGGGAGCAGTTTAGAGTGATGAATGAGCATTTCGCCACCTTGAATGCAAACCAGCATGAGATAAATCGACAGTTGGCATTGGCGAATACAAATTATGCTACGCTTAACCTCCTATATGATGCTATGGATGGGAGATTGAGAGATCTTAATGAGAATTATGAAGCTTTGGATAGTAACATCAATACCTTGCAAAGCGATTTTGATGATTGGCGCAATGATAATGATGATGATGATGATGATGCTCCGAAGGAGTAGTGGCGCCAGGTTTTTTACCCTTTTCTGTTTTCTCTCATCTCCATCCTCTTTTTCACTTTACATGTTGAGTGATTGTGAGTGGTGTTGAGTATTTGATTGAGATTCATGTGTGGGTGGTCTGTATTGATATTGATTGATGATGATGGATTCATTGGTTATGTTTGATTTAGATGTGATCGGATTGATTTGAAGAGTATGATGTTACTTCTTGAATATGCATGAGCACTTGTTTTTTATGCATGTTGATTTTATTAATGATGGCATGTACTTCTATTGCTTGTAGTTTATGTGAATATTGATGTTGGTTGCATGCTTTGAAGAGTGTTTAGGAATCTATTACTCATGTGAGAATTTGAGCCTATTAATCATGCTACATGATTGTATGATAGTTTATTCTTGTGAGTATCATTTGTATGTTCATATTCTAGAACTTGGCTTGGAGTCTTGTTTGAAATTTATGATTGATAGATACTAGGATATGATCTTAGGCCGTTATTGTTTAAATTGAGCCACTTAGCCAAATTTACTACCTTATAATATTAATCACTGGAAGCCCCGTTGAACCTTTAAAGCTTTTTCTTTAGCAAGCTTATGGTAAATAGCCTTTATTTACCTATACTTGAGCTTTAAATACCCTATTTACTAGTAGAGATTTGAAGTGAATAAATTGCTAGTTTGTGTGTAGAAAAAGGAAGGAAAAGTTTGCATAGGGATGAGAATTAAATTGTGGTTAAATCTTGTTTAAGGATAGTGCCTGAAACTGGTACCCTAATTATTTAAAAGGGTAGTACCCGAAATTGGTACCCTTATACTTGAAAGAAGAGAGATGTTGATTCCAAGTGAAGCCGGAGACGAAGTATTGAAAGATAAGCGAGAATGATGAAGGAGGATAAGTATTAATGCTGATTGATGAAAAGCAAATCTCCAAGGTAATTCTCTACTAGTGAATTAGTCACTTTATCTATATTTTCCTACCTTACCAAAGAGCCAATATTACAACCCAAAGAACAAGTCTTTTGTGATCCTAGTGTTGAAATAATTATAAATTGATTTTTGAGACCCTTGTCAAGCCTATAGTTACGTGAATACATGAATTGATTTTGAGCGTATATACTAACCCTTTGAAAGTGTACATTTTTTACACTTGAGCGCGAGAGTAAACACTTACCTAGTGAGCTAGATGACTTTGCACTCATAGAAGTATTGTATTAATTGATATAGTTGCATGGATGAAAGGTATGATGCATGTCTTGAATTGGTAGTATAGCATGTGTTAGGACGAGTTGTGATTGTTATAAGGATTGTATGATTACACTCTCTTGTCTAGTTTTGATTATCGTTGCCTCAGGACGAGCAACATGTAAGTTTGGGGGTTTGATGAGAGTGATAATTCACGTATTTTGAGCACCGATTTATGTGAAAATTAAGAACGATTTGATTTACTATTAAGACGAATCGGGATATTTATGGAAAATCCACGAGTCAGATGCTACTAAGGCTATTTGAGCGTATTTGTATAGAAAAACAAGTCTAAGTGCTCGGAACAGAGAAACATGATTTTCAACCTGAAGAGTCGGTTCGACCAGGTTTAGACTGGTCGAACAAAGGAGATAAGTCGAACAGAGGAACTTTCAACACACAGAGTAGTCATTCAACCAACACGTTCCGCTCGACCAAGCGAAGTCAAGTCGAACAACGGAGGCCAAGTCGAACGGTGAGCGTGAAAATGGGTTTCAGCTTACAGACACGCCATTCGACCAAGAGGTCCCATTCGACCAATTCCGTTCTGGTCGAACGGCGATGTATTAGCTCCGAAAAGTTAGGATTTTCACTTCCAGTGCGTGCATGTGCGTGTTTTCGACGAAAAAGTCCAGTACAGGTCCATGAGGAGAAGTAACAAGTATAAAAAGAGGTGCCGATCACACCAAAAAGAGAGTTAGATTCCACATTCATCCTACACCAGATACAAACCCTAACTCCATCCGTAGGAGCGGTAGAGAGAGATTCGTGCAGCGAATCAAGTGAGAACTAAGTGAAGATTCAAGACAGAGCGAGAAGCAACGGCGCCCACATCTAGGTTTACTTCACAACTTAATCTATCTTGTAATTTTCAAGACTATGGGTAAGATCTATCTAATCACCATGAACGTTTTTCAAAGCGTTATGGGCTAGAACCACTTTGGTAGTTCTAGGGTTATGAAGGTTTTTATCTAGTTAATTGAACTTCCGTGTGTATACTGCGTACAACACTACTTGTGGATTTATTTTATATAAGACTATACTTTATTAATTCATACTCAGAGTTGTTTTGAGCATCATTAACTGTTATGTAGAGTTTGAATACATATCTTGGTTATTGATTGAGTGCGTTTATTGCTGAGCAGGATTCCATGTTATGATTCTAAGTGAGGGGACTCCGAAACTTCATTAGAACTATCTTATATAATTACTTATTAATTGAATTGAATTCGGGTTAGTAAGTAGGATAAAGAGAATAATTATATAGTACATATAAAGGGAGATCATATCGGGTTAGAGTACTAAGTGCACGGAAAATAATTGATACAGATAGTACCTAGAAAGGGGGAGTGTAATTATAGCTCTTGCTCCAAAGTAATTCACACGTGTTACATACTTGTCTGCTTGTGCCTCCGTTGGTTCTACGTTCTTATTCTTCTTCCTCATTCCCTTCTTCTTCCTTGACGATGCTCCAATATCCAAATTATAATATTCTAAATCTCCTACCTTTGATCTAGTGAGTATACACCTAAGAAAAATAAGCGTTAGAAAATCAAGATAAGAATAAAGTAGTCTCAATTAAACTAGAAATAATAAACTAATAATTAATGCCGTCCCCGGCAACGGCACCAAGAACTTGATGAATATTTTCTCAATACACAATATTAATTCCCAAGTGTTAAGGGTGCTATTGTAGCTTTTATAAGCGATCAAGTGATAATCGAACCCAAAGAACATATTATTATTAATTTAATTATAATCTAATCTTATTAAGACTAATATGGAAATAAAGTTGTGATGATTAAGTAACAAATAAACAGTTAATTATAATAGCAATTAAAAGAAATAACAATAGAGAATAGACGAGAGTTGCTCAAGTGAGAAGGTAGGTTCCTCTTCGGGCCATCCAGTTTCACTAATTAATCTCCCTTCCGTATGTCAATGTCCTACTCTGCCTTGTGGAATATAAACACTTCACAAAACTATGCAAATCTACTCTATAGATACAAGCAGACAAGCGTGTAACACATGTGAATTACTTTGGAGCAAGAGCTATAATTACACCCCCTTTCTAGGTACTATTAGTATCAATTATTTCTCGTGCACTTAATACTCTAACCCGATATGATCTCCCTTTATAGGTACTATATAATTATCCTCTTTATCCTACTTACTAACCCAAATTCAATTCAATTAATAAGTAATTACATAATATTGTTCTAATGAAGCTTCGGAGTCCCCTCACTTAGATTCATAACATGGAATCCTGCTCAGTAGTGAACGCACTCAATTAATAACCAAGATATGTATTCAGACTCTACATAACATTTAATGATGCATAAAACAACTCTGAGTATGAATTAATAAATCATAGTCTTATATAAAATAAATCCACAAGTAGTGTTGTACGAAGCATACACACGGAAGTTCAATTAACTAGATAAAAACAATCATAACTCTAGAACTACCAAAGTGGTTCTAGCCCATAACGCTTCAAAGAACGTTCATGGTGATTGGATAGATCTTACTCATAGTCTAAAAAATTACAAGATAGATTAAGTTGCGAAGTAAACCCTAGATGTGGGCGCCATCGCTTCTCGCTCCGTCTTGAATTTTCACTTGGTTCTCACTTGATTCACTGCATGAATCTCTCTCTATCGCTCCTATGGATGGAGTTAGGGTTTGGATGTGGTTTAGGATGGATGTGGAATCTAACTCTATTTTTGGTGTGATCGGCACCCCTTTTTATACTTGTTACTTCTCCTCATGGACCTGTACTGGGCTTTTTCTTCGAAAACACGCACATGCACGCACTGGAGGTAAAAATTTCAACTTTTTAGAGCTAATACATCACCGTTCAACCAGAACCGAATTGGGCGAATGGGACCTCTTGATCGAACGTTGGTCGAACGGCGTGTCTGTAAGCTGAAACCCATTTCCACGCTCACTGTTCGACTTGGCCTACGTTGTTCGACTTGACTTCGCTTGGTCAAGTGGAACATGTTGGTCGAACAACCACTCTGTACGCTGAAAGTTCCTCCATTCGACGTATCTCTTTTGTTCGACCAGTTTGAACCTGGTCGAACCGACTCTTCAGGACGAAAATCGTGTTTCCCTGTTCCGAGCACTTAAGACTTGTTTTTCTGTACAAATATGCTCAAATAGCCTTAGTAGCATCTGACTCATGGATTTTCTATAAACATCCCGATTCGTCTTAATAGTAAATCAAATCGTACTCAATTTTCACATAAATCGGTGCTTAAAATACATGAATTATCACTCTCATCAATACCCTTATAAAAATTATTATGACTAACTTGACACGTACGCTTGCTACAACTGAACAAACTGATTCTGTTCGGTTTCAACAACCGATCAAACTTATTTTGTTCGATTCATGTACCCGAACAAAATCTTACTAGTTGTGCCTACGTGAGTAAAACCTCTGCAACCATCAACACAATCATGTGCTTCAGCCAATTCACTTGTTCCTTATCAATATCCAAAGCACTGATGCTCTGTTCTCAGGTTTAGAGCAACTATTGTATTCTGGTTATTACTAGATTTAGATAATGAGGAAAAGCTTAAATCAATTATTCGCACTTCAAATTTCCTCTTTTGTCGTTGAAACTCAGAGCTTCCTGCAGATCTATAATCACTACATCAACTATGGCTCGCCTTCCACCGTCGCGCTCTATAAGGAGAACTTCACCAGCGACAAGCGCGTAGCCGTGCGATTCTCTTGTGGCAATAGAAAAATAGAGAATCAATCTTTGTAGGCAGAGGAGGTTTATAAAACTGAAAGAAGGCTCGAGAAAGCATCTTCTTATAAGCTCAATTTGGACCATGATGGGACTTACATGGTGCGTTTTAATTTCTACTTGTTACCCTCTCTGGAAAATGCTCAATTCAGCATTTCAGCTTCTGGGTTTTCTCTTTTTCACGATTTCAGAGTTGGGGATATTCGTTCTTATCCACACATTGAAAAGTTCTTGTCCACACATTGAAAAGTTCTTGCTACGACTTCTACATGAGAAGTTCAAGATTGATTTCTTACCACAGCAGTCAAATTTTGGCTTTGTTAGTGCAATGGAAGTAATTCTTACACTCGCTGATTACATTCCTGATTATGTTCCTCGTGTGATTGTACAAGGTCCTCGTGGTACCTTTAATGGTGTTCGAAACACTGAGATGCACGTTGTTCATAGGATAAATGTTGGGGATGATAACATCACTCGGGGTGATGATACCATGTTCAGATCACGGATTGTTGATGATGGTTTTTTGTTTAATAAGGATGCGGCAAGAAACAAAAGTTCTAGGATCCTGTAGAAGTGCTTTTATAATTTGCATTTCCGTTTGTCTATGTTTTTTTTTCTTCCATCTATTTTTTTTGTAAGATTTTTTCTCATCACTGCATTTCAACAATTGAAGTTCTATTATTGTACTGCATTATTTTTTGTGTTGGAATGAAAATCAAACTATTTTGATTGATAATATTGGTATTATTTGGAGTCTGATCAATGTTTATTTCCTACAATACGGTGGAATAAGGGTGATTGGTGGATGGGAACTGCAATTGTGCCTCCAATAGAACATGTACGCCAGTGAAAGGGTGAGCAGGATATCAATGGGGTACATTTAGAAATCTAATTGGAGTGCATTTAAAATTTTAATTTATATAAGTGTATGTATGTCTTCTTACATAAACAAAATTTTAATCTATAAATTAATGGGGTTCGTTTAGTAAAATTCGGGGATGTAAATAGCCGTCCCTTTAATTAAAATATGTGGTCCCCCACTTTAATAGTCCACTCTCCATTAACCAATGGCTATTTATTAGATAAGTATTATATATTTTTTATTTTATTTTTATTTTTATTTTATTTAAAAGATTAATTTAATTATTTCTATAGAGTAATCTAATTAATTTAAAATAGTAATGTAATTACTTCTATTAGAGTATGTAATAATTAACAGTTCTATTTTGACCAATTTTAATAGCTCGTTATAATTTCGCATTTGACACGTATGTACTAATTTTTTTTTCATTTTTAACGTGAAATATATATTGCGGTCAATATCTTTTAGGTTACTCTTTAATTAATTGGGTTACTCCATATTACTTTTTTTTTCATTTTTAGCGTGAAATATATATTGCATATTTGGTCAATATCTTTTAGGTTACTCTTTTTAATTAATTGTGTTCCTCTTTATAATGAATTAGCTTACTATTTAATATTTAATCAATATCTTTTACGTTACTCTTTTTAATTAATTGGTTACTTTTTATAATAAATTATGTTACTATTTAATTTGAAGTTCTAATTTTTTGAAAATAAAAATTATGTATGGTAAAGAATTAAATTATATACAATTTGTAAGTTGATAGATCACTATATAGAAATAATTAAATTACTCTTTGTAATTAATTAGATCACTCTTTTGAATTAATTAGATCACTCTTTGTAATAAGTAGGATTACACTCTATGGGTTAACTGCAAAAAAACCACGAACTTTACTCCTATTGAAAATTAATCCTCACTTTTGAGAAATTACAAAAAAAATCACAACATTTAAGTATTGTTGCAAAAAAAAATAAAAAATAACCTACTATTAGTCACAAATTGATTTTTTTTTTGCAACAATACTTAAATGTTGTTGTTTTTTTGCAATTTCTCAAAAGTGAGGATTAATTTGCAATAGAAATAAAGTTCGTGATTTTTTTTAACTAACCCATTTTCTTTTAATGATAAGGAAACAAAAGAATTAAGTATTCTTCCAATATTTTATAACTCCATGAAATTGAATAAGGAAACAAAAGAATTTAGTATATTTTCAGTATTTTTTAATTGATACTGATAGTACCTAGAAAGGGGGGTGAATTATATCTCTTGCTCCGAGGATATTCACACGTGTCATATGTATATTTACTTGTATCTATAGAGTAAATTTACATGGTTTAGTGATGCGTCCATAAACCGCAAGGCAAAGTCGGACACCGTCACATGGAAGATGCATTAATAAGTGGAACTAGATTACCTAAAGAACTTCCTACTATCTTACTTGATCACAACTCACTTATCTCTTCTTCTTGTTATTTTTACTTGATATTTTAATTACTTTTGTTACTTAATTACAAAATCACAACCATTATAATTTCCAACATAGTCTTAGTTTACTAGAGGATAATTAAATTGATATTTATCCGTCCTTTGGGTTCGATATATAACTTGGTCACCTTCGAAACTATGATTGATATCCTTCATACTTGAGGATTAATTATGTGTTGAGAAAACGCCCATCATGCTAGATATGATAAGGAAGACATAGGAAAAAACGGATCTCAATTCGGAGTTGAAACGAGGGAGAACGAGCCAAAACAGTAAAAGAGAAAACAGGGAAGCAAGAACACGGGCCGTGTACAGAACACAGCCCTGTCGAAATTGGCAGTGCTCCGTCACCTGAAACACCAACACGGCCACCCCTGTGGCCGTGTGCAGAAAACGGGCCATGTGCAGGAACACGGGCCGTGTACCAAATACGGCCCTGTCCAAAAAGGCCGTGTGCGAGCATCAGAAATACCAACACAGCCACCCCTATGGCCGTGTGCTGCACACGAGCCGTGTAGGTGTTGGGATCAGAAAATTTTCAGAAATTTCTAGAAGCTTCCCAAGGGGTATAAATACCCATTTATTCAACATTTGAATTGAAATTCGGTTATTGGACCCTACACACACACCTCACATACTATTTCTTCTATTCCACACCATCATCTTCATCCATTCTTCATCCTTTGGATCTATCATCATCCCACCATAAATTTCTACATCTATGTGAAGGAAAAGGATCAAGGAAGAGAGGAAAGTGCAAAGAAGGGAAGGAGATCACCATTGAAAATATATCAAGTGAGTTTCCATTCAATCTTTGTATTAAACCTCATAGTTTTATTATGATTTATAAGGATTTAATTGTCTATGTTAATTTCTTTATGAATATGATAGGCTAATCTCCCTTGTGAGATTAGCAACATGAGAGTTGTTGGATAACTTTGGGATTTGTGTATTTAAATTCATATGTTGATTGGGTTAATTGATTTTCTATCATTGATTATTAATTGCTTGATTTGTTTTGTTGATTTGTGTGTTTAGTTGTTCTAGATATGTGATTAGATTGAGAAATCAATTATATGCTTAGGATAATTAAGTGAATTATTTCATCAAACACTTCATATGCATTATAAATTGTAAAGAGATTGAGAAATCCTTTAGAGTTTAGAACCCTTTGATAGAACATGTGATTGGTTTGATCGAGAGGTTGATTAATCATGTGAAGGGACTCTCACCTCAAGCTTAGTACCTAGTTGGAATTGTTTGAGTGAGAACCAATTCATTGAGCTTAATTCCATATTCTATTCATCTTGAGAGGAAGTTTAGGTGAACTTAGTGTTGGCTGTTAGTCTAAACCCATGATCATATGAATTTGATGCATTTATCCTAGGATTTCCACTTCTTAATTGTTGTTAATCTCACTTTTACTCAACTTGGAAAACCACTCATTTCATCCATCTATTTTGCTTGTTTTGATTGATTTAAATTCTTGTTTGATCATCCAAATCATTGATGATTCGTGTCTATAAAATTGTGATAAATGTGATCTCGCTTAAGCTCTAGTGCCGACCTCCCTGTGGTTCGATAAATTATTTTAATTGGTCATCCCTACTACAAAATGGCTAATCAACTATTTTAATTCGTGTTTTATGTTATAACTCTTAATCTTCAGGTGTATGCACACAACATTAAAGCAAGGTAAATTAGTGCCTTATAATCCTGAGATCGGAGTGTCAACCAAGAAGAAGAAGAGTAAGCTTCAAAGCAAGAAAGAAGATCCAACTGAAGCTCTTAACCTTGGAGTTGAAGTTGACGTGCTAAATTCGCAAACGATTGAAACTGCAACCGAAGGTAATTTGGAAGTAGTGATAGTCAACATGGCAGCGAATCCAGACAATCTGACCATCCGTGAAGCCTTCAAGAATAACGGGGCTGGACACTTTGGGCTTCTAGGAGCAAGGGGGGCTAATGCAGATTTCGATTTTCACCCCACTCTTATTAGCATGATAGAAAGGAACTCCTTTTCAGGAGGGACTTTCGAGGATCCGCAGCAGTATCTAAACAAGTTCTTGGGCTATGCAAGTACTCAAAAAGACGCAGGAGAATATGAAGATGCTAGGAAGATCCTCTTGTTTAAATTCTCGCTTACTGAAAAGGCGAGAGATTAGTACGATACTATTAACGCAACTGAATGCACTACTTGGGAGCAATTGAAGTTAAAGTTCTTGGAAAGATACATGCCACCTTCGAAGGTGTTCAAGATGAAGCAAGACATTAACCAATTTATTATCGGTGGTGGAGAGAAGTTTCATGAAGCTTAGGACAGATTCAAGGACATGCTTCGTATGTGTCCACAACATGGGATATCTAAAGCTCAATATATCAGCATATTCTACAATGGATTGGACTGTGATTCACGTGTGTTATTGGATGCTTCTTCTAAAGGAGCATTGCTTACTAAGTCATCCGTAGAGGCCGAGAAACTTTTTGAAGATATTTCGATGAACTCAAGAGATTGGCCAACTGATAGAGTGAGAGGCACTTACATCCTTGGAAAGGTGGCTAAGATTGAACATGCTATGGTGAAAACAAGTAGAGAAGATGAGATCGTCTCTAGCTTGTCGAGTATCAACAAACTACTTGAGTCCCAACAAAAGCAAATCAGTGATATATCTCAGTGCGTACCAATCATGCAGCAGAAAGTTATGGATGATGGAATGATCCAAGAGGAGACGGAAGAAGCAAACTACGTTATGGGCCAAAGTATTCAAGGAACGGGGTATCAAAATCAAGGCAATCGGAATTATCAAGGGAACTATAATAATCGTGGTCCTCCGAGTAATTATCAACAGCCTAGGAGGCCGGAGTTTCCATGGAGTAATCCTAACAATACAATTCAAGCTCCGATGGGTGTTGATCCGGGTGCGAAAGTGGAAGAAGGAAAGCCTAATTTTGAAGATACTGTGAACAGGTACATGGCTAGGAATGATGCTAGAGTGGATCGTCTTGAGGCCAAGTTAGAGAAGAAGATTGATGCAAACCATAAGGATTTGACTACACAAGTGAAGGACCTTACATTGTTGATGGGGGAGATGGTCGAAAGTGTTAACAAGCTCACTCAAACTATTGAAAAAGGGAAGCTCCCGTCGCAGAGTATTGATAATCCAAAGTCCTGCAACGCCATTACATTGAGGTCTGGAACACAGTACGAGGAACTTATGAGGCAGGAATCAAAATTGGACACGTCAAGGGCTCAATTCGACCCTAATTCGACCAACACTTCAGGTCGAATTCAACAAGGGAGGTCAAATTGGATGCCTGGACGTGATTTGGAAGCAACAGAGCCTCGATTCGACCAAAACCCATTCAATTCGACCAGGGGACCAGGTCGAATTGAGGTCAAATCCACCCTTCCGGAGCACTCTGTTTTATCAGAAGGCCGATTTGACCAGCAACCACTCAATTCGACCAGACCTTCAGGTCGAATTGAGGTCGAATCGGAGGGCAAAAATCTTACAGTGAGCCAATTTGACTAGGGGGACTTCAATTCGACCAGACTTTCAGGTCGAATCTTGGTTGAATCGAGCATACAGGGTGAAAATGGACTTCCAGGTGCACAATTCGACCACTACATACCCAATTCAACCAGGGCTTCTGGTCAAATGCAGGTCAAATTGCCCCATACTGCACCTGTTTCTTCACCGAACACTCCTCGTAATGAGAACATTACTCCATTGGTTCCAAAAGAGCAGAATACTGAGATCATTGCAAAGAAGAAGTGGGAAAGAGCCAAGAGGTTGAGAACCAACAAAGATAAAGCGGAGAAGGTCGAGCGTGATGAATGGGGTATTCCCAAAACAAAGATACCTCCGTCGTTTCCTTATAAGTTGGTTAAGAAGGGATTGGAAGAGAAGTTCAAGAAGTTTTCAGATATTATAAATAAGATAAGCTTGAGTATTCCTTTCTCTGAGGTAATAATTGAGATGTCGTACTATGCTCGATTCCTTAAGGATATACTGTTGAAAAAGAGAAGCTTGAACGGAGTTGAGATGGTGAACTTGTCTAAAAATTACAGCTCGATTATCCAAAGGAAGCTGCCACAGAAGATGAAGGATCCGGGAAGCTTCATTATCTTGTGTGAGATTGGAAAAGGGCCGGCACGATGAGTCTTGTGCGATCTTGGGACAAGCATCAATTTGACGCCATTGTCTATCTTTCAAAGGCTTGGTTTGGGGGAGTTATCTCCTACAATGGTTGCTCTATAACTAGCGGACAGGTCGATGACGTTTCCGAAAGGTATCATTGAAGACGTTCTTGTCAAAGTGGAGAAACTAGTCTTTCCTATGGATTTTCTTATACTTGAGATGAAAGATGACAAGGATAATATCCCTCTTATCTTGGGGAGACCTTTCCTTGCTACTGCAGGGGCCATGATTGATGTTAAAAAGGGAGAGCTCAGGTTGCGGATGGATAAAGAAGAGGTCCTATTCAACCTTGACAAAGCAAAAAAGATGCATATGGAGTCACAATGTCATAGTATTGATATGGTGGAGGAGATTGTGAAGGAAGATATGTCTTTGATCCTGTCTAAGGACCCTCTTGAGACATGTTTGATGGAGTCTCTTACTTATCCCACTACGGAGCTTGATGATCTCTCTAATGATGTATGTATTGAATATCTTGAAAACTTACTTGCTTTGGGTGATGACAAGTATGAATTGGAAAGATCTAAGGTTGAAGTGAAGTGGACTAGAAAGTACTTGATGTTGGATAGAGAGAGCACTCCGATGGAAGAAAAGAAAGAGGAATTGAAACCGTTATCGGAACACTTGAAGTATGCCTTTCTTGGTGACAATGAAAAATATCTGGTAATAGTATCTTCTTCCCTTGATGATGATCAACTTGAGGAGTTGTTAGATGTTCTTAGGAAGTACAAGTCTACGATTGGGTGGTCTCTTGATGATTTAAAAGATATTAATCCTTCATATTGCATGCATAAGATAAGGTTGTTAGATGAGGCCAAGAGTAGTATCCAAAATCAGCGGAGGGTAAATCCCGCGATTCAAGAAGTGATTAGGAAGTAAATCCTAGCGTGGTTGGATGCTGGAATTATTTATCCGATTAGTGATAGTCCCCATATTAGTCCATTGCATGTTGTAGCTAAGAAGGGGGCATGACTATTATGAAAGCCGAGGATGGCGAGAAAATAGCCACTAGGATTCCAACGGGATGGCGTGTGTGTACTGATTACAGGAAACTGAATGAAAATACATGCAAAGACCACTTTCCTCTTCCTTTCATGGATCAAATGCTTGATCGTCTCGCAGGGTATAAGTTCTATTGTTTCTTGGATGGGTACTCGGGATATAATCAAATCATGATTGCTCCCGAGGATTAGGAAAAGACCACTTTTACTTACCCATACGGGACCTTTGCTTTTAGAAAGATGCCATTTGGATTATGTAATGCGCCTGCTACCTTTCAGCGCTGCATGATGGTAATTTTTGATGGGTTGATAGAGAAAATCATGGAGGTGTTTATGGATGATTTCTCTGTATTTGGTTCCTCCTTTGATATTTGTTTATCTAACCTTGCTATTGTGTTGAAGAGATATCAAGAAACTAATCTTGTCTTGAATTGGGAGAAGTGTCACTTCATTGTGAGAGATGGGATTATTCTTGGGCATCATGTTTCTGCCAAGGGATTGCAGGTGGATAGAGCGAAAGTGGTGGAGATTGAAAAGCTTCCACCACCGACCAATGAAAGAGGAGTGCGGTCCTTTCTTGGACACGCTAGATTTTATAGAAGATTTATCAAAGACTTCTCAAAATACTCCAAGCCCTTGTCTCATTTACTTGAAAAGGATGTTCCTTTTGTTTTTGATGATGAATGTCTAATAGTTTTTCAGATTTTGAAAGAGGTGCTTATTACTGCACCTATCTTGATCACACTGGATTGGACTCAGCCGTTTGTACTTATGTGTGATGCAAGTGATGTAGCACTTGGAGTGGTGCTTGGGCAGCTGAGGGAAAAGAAGTTCTGCGCCATCTACTATGCGAGTAAGGCTTTTGATGCAGCACAAAAGAACTACACTGTGACTGAAAAGGAGTTTTTAGTTGTGGTGTATGCATTCAACAAGTTTCGACAATATTTGGTTGGCATGAAAACTATAGTGTATACGGATCATTCTGCGATTCGGTACTTGATGGAGAAGAAGAAAACGAAGCCAAGAATCATAAGATGGATTCTTCTACTTCAAGAGTTGACATGGAGATCCGAGATAAGAAAGGTACGGAGAACGTATTGGCTGATCACTTATCAAGGTTGGAGACAAGGGAACATTGTGATGATTCTTTTGATTATATTGAGGAGATGTTCCCTGATGAAAAGATTATGGCTGTGTTCGTTGAAGGGGCTAAACGAGCATGTGTGGTTGCTGCACAAGGGATGGATCCATGGTATGCGGATTATGTCAATTACATTGTCGTGGGTGAAATTGTGAGAGTTCTCAACCGATATCAACTTGTTAAATTCAAGAGGGATGTTGAGACTTTTATATGGTATGATCCGTTTGTTTCCAAAATATGCACAGATTCTATCATCTGTAGGTGTGTGCCCGAGATGGAGATGGAGAGTGTTCTCAAGTTTTGCCATGCACAACCTAACAGGGGGCACTTCGGAGCTCAAAAGACAGCAGCCAAGGTACTTCAATCCACTCACTATTGGCCTACTGATGAGTGTGTAAATTCACAAGTTTGACATCATGCTTTGTGCTAGTTTTGGAGAGTTTTGAGGTGGAAATAGGTGGAAAACCTATACATATTGTGAATTAACATGAATCAGGTGTTAGTGGAGCTATTTAAGTGGTTTTCATAGCAAATCGGAGTGAAAGTGCTAAGAATCGAAGAGACGAAGTCGAGACCACGCGAACCGCCAAGGAGAGAGGTGGGTTCGACCTCTCTAGCAGGTCGAACCAGCATTGAAAGAGTGCAGGAGAGGGGTTCGACCACGACTCGAGGGGTTCGACCTGTCTATCAGGTCGAACCATGGTCGAACCAGTTCGCGAGAAAGTTGATTCGACCACGACGTTTGTGGTTCGACCAAGACTCGAGGGGTTCGACCTGTACAAGAAGTCGAACCAAGTGCAGAAATTGTCCAGTAAGTGGGTTCGACCTGCAGCCAGTGGTTCGACCTGTTTGCTGAGGTCGAACCATCGTGCAGAAACTTACCTTATCCGGATTTTCGAGGCCAAAACGCATGTGATCACTTAAAAAGCCCATTCCAAGCCCTAGAGACATGATTACAAGTATAAAAGGAGGCTCATGCAGTCAAGGAAGACATCACCAAACACATAAAAACACAATATACAACAACACAATACAAGAGAGCTTTCCGCTGGAGATTCAAGTAAGATTGGTCCATCTAACCATGATTGTTCCTAGATCAATCATGGGCTAGAGCCACTTCGGTAGTTCTAGGGTTATGAAGGTTTCATGAGTTGATTTGTATTTCGTGTGTATACTCCGTACAACACTACTTGTGGTTTATTTTATATAAGATTGTGCGTTTTTAATCCATACTCATAGCTGTTTTGTGCATCAATAATCGTTGTGTAGAGTCTAAATGCATAACATGGTTATTGATTGAGTGCGTTCACTAATGAGCAGGGTTTATTGTTATAATTCTAAGTGAAGGGATTCCGAGGTTTTATTAGAACCGTCTTATATGAATGTTTGTTAATTGAATTGAATTCGAGTTAACAAGTAGGATTAAGAGTATAACTTTATCGTACCTAAAAAGAGAGATCAAATCGGGTTAGAGTACTAAGTGCACGGGAAATAATTGATTATGATAGTACCTAGAAAGGGAGGTAAAGTATACGTCTTGCTCTGAGGATACTCACACATGTCAAAAGCTTATCTATTTGTGTCTATAGAATAGATTTGCATGGTCTAGCGATGTGTCCATATTCCACAAGGCAGAGTCGGACATCGACACAAAAAAGTATGAATTAATGAATGAAACTGGATGGCCTGACGAACTACCTAACATCTTATTTGATCACAACAACTCTTCTCTTGTTCTTGTTATTTATTTGCTATTTTAATTGTTACTTAGTTTACAAACCAACAATTACAATTCTCAACATAGTCATAATTGCTAGAAAATAACTAAAGTAATATTTATCCATCCCGTGGATTCGATATTTAACTTGGTCACCTTCGAAACTACAATTGATATCCATCATACTTGGGGATTAAAATTGTGTGTTGAGAAAACACCCATCAAGTTTTTAGCGCCGTTGCCGGGGACGGCTTAAAATATCTTTTTATTATTTCTAGTTTATTAGGGCTATTCATCTTGTTTTGCTGTTTTAATTCTAGTTCTTTTTAGGTGTATGCTCACGAGATCAAAGAAAGGTGAACTTGAACCCTATAATCCTGAGATCGGAGCATCTTCAAGGCAAAGACTATTGATCCAACTGAAGCTCTGAATTTTGGAGTTGAAGTTGATGAGCAGAATTCGCAGACGATTGAAGCTGCAACTGAAGTTAATTCGGGAGTAGGGACAGTCAACATGGCAGCGAATCCTGATAATCTAGCCATCCGAGAGGTTTTCAGAAATAATGGGGCTGGAAATTTTTGGCTTCTAGGAGCGAGGGGAACTAATTCAGCTTTCGATCTTCATCCCGCTCTTATTAGCATGATAGAAAGGAACTCCTTTTCAGGAGGGTCTTTCGAGGATCCGCAGCAGCATCTGAACAAGTTCTTGAGCTATGCAAGTACTCAAAAAGATGCAGGAGAACATGAAAATGCTAGGAAGATCCTCTTGTTTAAATTCTCGCTTACTGAAAAGGCGAGAGATTGGTACGACACTATCAACGCAGCTGAGTGCACCACTTGGGAGCAACTGCAGTTAAGGTTCTTGGAGAGGTACATGCCACCTTTAAAGGTGTTTAAGATGAAGCAAGACATTAACCAATTTGCTATCGGTGGAGGTGAGAAATTTCATGAAGCATGGGATAGATTCAAGGACATGCTTAGGAAGTGTCCTCAACATGGGCTATCTAAAGCTCAATATATCAGTATATTCTACAATGGATTGGACTGTGATTCACGAATGTTATTGGATGCTTCTTCTAATGGAGCATTGCTTACAAAGTCATCCGTAGAGGCCGAGAAGTTATTTGAAGATATTTCGATGAATTCGAGGGATTGGCCAACTGATAGAGTTAGAGGTACTTATGTCCTTGGGAAGGTACCTCAGGTTGAACAAGCAATGGTGAAAACAAGTAGAGAGGATGAGATCGTCTCTAGCTTGTCCAATATCAACAAGCTACTTGAATCCCAACATAAGCAAATCAGTGAATTATCTCAGCGCGTACCAATCATGAAGCAGGAGTTGAAGAATGATGGACCAATCCAAGAGGAGTTGGAAGAGGCACACTATGCCATGGGTCAAAGTATTCAAGGGACTAGGTATCCAGATCAAGAAAACTGGAACTACCAAGGGAACTATCGAGGAAACTTTAATAATATGGTCCCCCGGGTGGTTATCAACAGCCTAGGAGGCCGGAGTTCTCATGGAGCAATCCAAATAATGCGATTCAACCTCCGATGGGTGTTGATCCGGGAGCTAAGGTGGAAGAAGGGAAACCGGGTTTTGAGGATACTGTGAACAGGTATATGGCCAAGAACGATGAAAGAGTGAACCGCCTTGAGGCCAAACTTGAAAAGAAAATCGATGCAAACCATGAGGTTATATCTAAATAGGTGAAGGACCTTACATTGCTGATGGGGGAGATGGCAGGAAGTGTTAACAAGCTTACTCAAACTCTTGAAAAGGGGAAGTTCCTGTCTCAAAGTATTGAGAATCCAAGGTCCTGCAACGCCAACACATTGAGGTCGGAAACGCAGTACGAGGGACCTATTAGGCCATAATCAAATTTGGACATGTCTAGGGCAAGATTCGACTATGGTTCGACCAACATTGAAGGTTGAACCATATAGGGGAAGTCGAACCAACACACTGGACACAATCAGGAAGAATCGCAGTATCAGTTCGACCAAAATGCAAATGGTTCGACCTGGCATACAGGTCGAACCATGGTCGAACCTGACAATTCAGAGCATTCTGTTTTTCCAGAACACCGGTTCGACCAAATCAATGATGGTTCAACCTACTCAACAGGTCGAACCCAGGTCAAACCGCACAACTTGGATCACTTTATTTTGTCGCAGCAACGGTTCGACCACAACGGACATGGTTTGACCTATCCAACAGGTCGAACCTTGGTCGAACCGGAGGGCGGAAGGAGTACAGTAGGTCGGTTCGACCTAGGTGGCCGTGGTTCGACCTACTCAACAGGTCGACCCCAGGTCGAACATCAAATTCAAAAAGAGAGCAGTTGTCCAGAAGAGCGGTTCGACCATTACGTGCTTGGTTCGACCTGTTCCACAGGTCGAACCCTGGTCGAACCCATCTAGAAGTTGCCTATTGCTACTCCGAACACTCTCGATGATGTTGATGCTACTCCAGTGGTTCGGAATGAGCAAAGTACAGAGATAATAGCTGAGAAAAAGTGGGAGAGAGCCAAGCGATTGAGAGCCGAAAAGGAGAAAGCGGAGAAGGTTGATTGTGATGAATGGGGGATTCTCAAAACAAAGATACCTCCATCGTTTCCTTACAAGCTTGTGAAGAAGGGATTGGAAGAGAAGTTCAAGAAGTTTTCAGAAATAATGAACAAGATAAGTTTGAGCATTCCTTTCTCAGAGGCAATCATGGAGATGTCGTATTATGCCTGATTTCTTAAAGACATATTGTTGAAGAAGCGGAGCTTAACTGGAATTGAAACGGTGAATTTATCTGAGAATTACAGCTCAATCATTAAAATGAAGCTGCCGCAAAAGATGAAAGATATGGGGAGCTTCACTGTTCTATGTGAGATCAGAAAGGGGCCGGCACGGCGAGCTTTATGCGATCTAGGGGCAAGCATCAATTTGATGTCGTTGTCCATCTTTCAGAGGATTGGTTTGGGGGAGTTGACCCCTACAACAGTGGTTCTCTAATTGGCGGGCAGGTCGATAACGTTTCCAAAAGGTATAATTGAAGACGTTCTCGTCAAAGTGGAGAAGCTAGTCTTTCCTGTGGACTTTCTTGTGCTAGAGATGGAAGATGACAAAGATAATATCCCTCTAATCTTGGGGAGACCTTTCATTGCTACTGCTGGAGCTATGATTGATGTTCAAAAAGGAGAGCTTAGATTGCGGATGGACAAAGAAGAAGTTATTTTCAACTTGGACAAAGCAATGAAGATGCCCATGGAGTCTCAGTGTTATAGTATTGACGTGGTGGAGGAGATTGTGAAGGAGGATATGTCTCTGATCCTGTCAAAGGTTCCTCTTGATACATGTTTGATG
This sequence comes from Pogostemon cablin, assembly GCA_023678885.1. NCBI lineage: Eukaryota > Viridiplantae > Streptophyta > Magnoliopsida > Lamiales > Lamiaceae > Pogostemon > Pogostemon cablin. The sequence goes on along the minus strand of CM042961.1, from coordinate 24,908,320 downwards.
GAGTCTCTTACTTATCCCACTACGGAGCTTGACGGACTCTCCAACGAGGTATGCATTGAATTTCTTGAAAACTTACTTGCTTTGGGTGATGACAGGTTTGAATCGGAAAGAACTAAGGTGGAAGAAGTCAAGTGGACTAGGAAGTACTTGCCTTTGGATAACGAGAGCTCTCCGATGGAAGTGAGGAAAGAGGAGTTGAAACCGTTACCGGAACACTTGACGTATGCTTATCTTGGTGACAATGAAAAAGATCCATCAGGTGATTCGGAATTCAAGAGGAAGATTGACCCGGAGGAGTCTACACGGCCATGGGATGAAGGTAATTCTAATGATCATATTTTTGTGAGCGAGAAAGGTGCCGTGCTGACTGTAGACAAAGAAATAGAAGATGATGCCTACTTGAAGCCTCCTAACTTACCACCGGATACCAACAAATTTGAAAGTCCTTACTCTCGTTCTTATCCTGACTTTGATCTTGATAGAGATAGGAGTTATTCCAAAATTGAGTGGAAGATTGACAGGAATGAGAAGAGAAAGTTTGAGAAAGGAGATTCTACTGATCGTATGGTGCATAAGAATGGTAAGGTGGAAAGTGTGAATGATAAGAGGGGGAGAAAGTATTGGAAAGTGAGGATGTGATATGATCATCCTCTGATCAAGTAGTCTTCTAAGTGGTATTCCGTCGTGACTCTCCGATGTTAAACATGAGCACCTGTTGGGGGCTTTCCCTCCTGTTTTAATGCTTTATTCCTTTCATGTGAGTAAGAAATTTTTATATTTGAGGTTCTTACTTATCGGCAATTACATCTCTTTGGAAACTTAGTTTCGACTATAGTTTCTACTAAGTTTGGGGGGTGTGATGTACTTACCTTGATAAGCACCGATAGTATATTATTTTCTTTGTGACGTTTGTTAGGGGAGTTAATTTTTTGCGGCATATTTAAAACTTTAACCGGTTTGTATGTGTCGATTTTTTATAACTTGCCTAATGTTCCGTGGTGTTTTGTTATTTCGTATTTTGAGTGATTGCGGAGTTACTCATGATTGATAAGTTTTTAAAGAACCAATTCTTGACGAAGTTGTGCATGATTCATTTTGAAGTTTGAAGTGTGTAGGGATTGAAGAACATGCGTTTTGGAGCTTCCAGGGGGTAGGTTCGACCAGTGCCAGGAGGTCGAACCCAACAGAGGAGGTCGAACCGTGGTGATAAATCGTCCAGTGAGGTGGTTCGACCACGACGTTCTTGGTTCGACCTGTTTAACAGGTCGAACCTAGGTCGAACCGGTGATCTGAAACATACAGAAGGGTGGTTCGACCTGATGTGTTTTGGTTCGACCAGTTCCAGTAGGTCGAACCCAGGTCGAACCTGAAGAAAAACTCATCCAGAAGGGTGGTTCGACCTCGTCAGTCGTGGTTCGACCTGTTCAACAGCTCGAACCCAAGGTCGAACCAAGCCAGGTATGTGTTTTAAGTTCGATCTTATGGATAGGAACATCAGCAGTCTGTATCGAGCTGTGGAGCAGAGATTGGATGACGAGGATGATGATGAAGAGGATGATGATGCTCCACAGGAGTAGATCTTCAGATGGATTCATGAGTGTTGAATACTTGTATGGGCTGTTGATTTTGTGCATTCATATGTTCATGTGTTAATTTCTATTGATGAAAAGCATGTATAATTTGATAAGTATGTAGAGTTCTTGTGGAATTGATCTTAATTATGTGCTATGAGGAGTACTTAGGATTCTATTTACCTATGTGAGGATTTGAGCCTTTTTAATCATGCTTGATCATGATTGTTTTATTGTTGAGAGGATCATTCATATGAACATATTCTAGAACTTGGCTTGGAGTCTTGTGTGAGACTTATGATTGATAAATTGCTAGGACATGATCTTAGGCCATTATTTTGTGATTAAGTTACTTAGCCAAATTTTGTCCTTCCTAATGATCTTATTAACCTTTGGATGCCCCGTTGAGCCGTTAAAAAACCTTTTCTTTGGTAGCTGAAGTAAATAACCTTATAAACCTTTACTTGAGCCTTGATTAACCTATTCATTGGTAGAGAGAGTTGAGGTAAGTAAGTGTTGCAAGAAGAAAAAGGAAGATAGAATATGGTTGGATGAAAAGAAAATGGTTAAATCTTGTTTAGGGGTAGTGCCTAAAACTGGTACCTCGATTGATTATAACATGAAGTTTTAAGCTTAAGAGCGCTGATTGATAAAGTGAAGAAGGGTAGTGCCTAAAACTGGTACCCGAATTGTCTAAAGAGATGATGTTGATGCACGAAAAAAGAAAGAAAATCCATGAAAAGAAGAGGAGAAGTTGGAGGAGATATTGCAGCAAGAAGAAGAAATCGAGAACCTCCAAGGTAACTCTCTACTAGTGTCTTAAGTCACTTACCTAAATTTTCCTACCTTTTTCCAAAGAGCCAACATTACAACTCAAAAACAAGTCCTTTGTGATCCTAGTGAAAAGTTGATTATAAGTTGATTTTTGAGACCTTTGCCAAGCTTATGGTTACACGTGAATATGGATTGATATGAGTGTTTATATTAGCTTATATAGTGCCTTACACACTTGAGTGAAAGAGAGTAAATACTTATCTTGTGAGCTAGATTACTTAGTACTCCGAATGGTGTGTGATTGGATTGGTTTTGCATGAGTGATATATATAAAGCAATTAATACTTGTTTGATTTAATGAAGTTGCATGTGTGATATGTGTTGTACTTGATCTTGGTGAATTATACACGACTTCTGTGGTTTGATTTGGTTGCCTCGGGACGAGCAACATGTAAGTTTGGGGGTTTGATAAGTGTGTAAATTCACAAGTTTGGCATCATGCTTTGTGCTAGTTTTGGAGAGTTTTGAGGTGGAAATAGGTGAAAAATCTATACATATTGTGAATTAGCATGAATTAGGTGTTAATGGAGCTATTTAAGTGGTTTTCATAGCAAAATTAGAGTGGAAGTGCCAAGAATCGAAGAGACGAAGTCGAGACCACGCGAACCGCCAAGGAGAGATGTGGGTTCGACCTGTTGGAGGAGGGTTTGACCTCTCTAGTAGGTCGAACCAGCGTTGAAATAGTGCAGGAGAGGGGTTCGATCACGACTCGAGGGGTTTGACCTGTCTATCAGGTCGAACCATGGTCGAACCAGTTCGTGAGAAAGTTGATTCGACCACGACATTTGTGGTTCGACCAAGACTCAAGGGGTTCGACCTGTACAAGAAGTCGAACCAAGTGCAGAAATTGTCCAGTAAGTGGGTTCGACCTGTGGTTCGACCTGCGGCCAGTAGTTCGACCTGTTTGCTGAGGTCGAACCATCGTGCGGAAACTTACCTTATCCGAATTTTCGAGGCCAAAACGTGTGTGATCACTTGAAAAGCCCATTCCAAGCCCTAGAGACGTGATTACAAGTATAAAAAGAGGCTCATGCAGTCAAGGAAGACATCACCAAACACACAAAAACACAATATACAACAACACAATATAAGAGAGCTTTCCGCTGGAGATTCAAGTAAGATTGGTCCATCTAACCATGATTGTTCCTAGATCAATCATGGGCTAGAGCCACTTCGGTAGTTCTAGGGTTATGAAGGTTTCATGAGTTGATTTGTATTTCGTGTGTATACTCCGTACAACACTACTTGTGGTTTATTTTATATAAGATTGTACATTTTTAATCCATACTCATAGTTGTTTTTGCATCAATAATCGTTGTGTAGAGTCTGAATGCATAATATGGTTATTGATTGAGTGCGTTCACTAATGAGCAGGGTTTATTGTTATAATTCTAAGTGAAGGGATTCCGAGGTTTTATTAGAACCATCTTATATGAATGTTTGTTAATTGAATTGAATTCGGGTTAATAAGTATGATTAAGAGTATAACTTTATAGTACCTAAAAAGGGAGATCAAATCGGGTTAGAGTACTAAGTGCACGGGAAATAATTGATTATGATAGTACCTAGAAAGGGAGGTAAAGTATACGTCTTGCTCTGAGGATACTCACACGTGTCAAAAGCTTATCTATTTGTGTCTATAGAATAGATTTGCATGGTCTAGCGATGCGTCCATATTCCACAAGGCAGAGTCGGACATCGACACACGAAAGTATGAATTAACGAATGAAACTGGATGGCCTGACGAACTACCTAACATCTTATTTGATCACAACAACTCTTCTCTTGTTCTTGTTATTTATTTGTTATTTTAATTGTTACTTAGTTTACAAACCAATAATTATAATTCTCAACATAGTCATAATTGCTAGAAAATAACTAAAGTAATATTTATCCATCCCGTGGATTCGATATTTAACTTGTCACCTTCGAAACTACAATTGATATCCTTCATACTTGGGGATTAAAATTATGTATTGAGAAAACACCCATCACCTACTTTGTTTAAATATTGTGAAACCTATGTGGCGACATGTGATAGATGTCAAAGGATGGGGAATATAAGTAGGAGAGATGAGATGCCACTTCAGCCGAGCATTGTTGTAGAGTTCTTCGATGTGTGGGGATCAATTTTATGGGGCTTTTTCCCCCGTCTAATGGATTTCTCTACATTCTTTTAGCTATGGATTATGTTTCTAAGTGGGTGGAAGCTATTCTTACTCACTTGAAATGATTCAAGGACTGTTATATCTTTCTTGAAAAAGCATATCTTTGCCCGCTATGGAGTTCCTAGAGCACTAGTGAGTGATGGAGGGTCTCACTTCGTCAATAAACTTCCGGAGAAGGTGCTTAAGGATTATGGTGTTAAGCATAGGGTTACTACACCCTATCATCCTCAAGCGAATGGGCAAGCGGAGGTCTCTAACCGTCAGTGAAGCAAATCTTGGAGAAAGTGGTAGGAACCAATAGAAAGGATTGGGCTATGAAGCTCGATGATATTTTGTGGGGGTTCCGCACCGCTTATAAGATGGTGTTGGACATGTCACCATACCAAATTGTCTATGGAAAGCCGTGCCACTTACCCATGGAGATCCAGCACAAAGCTTTTTGGGTTTTAAGAAGCTTGAACTTGTCTCTTAAGGATGTAAGAGAGTTGAGGATGACTCACATAAATCAACTTAATGAGTTTAGAAATCGTGCTTATAAGAATTCTGAGATTTACAAGGAAAGGATGAAGAAGTGGCATGATTCTAAGATCTCATATAAAGAGTTCAAGCAAGGTGATGAGGTATTACTTTTTAACTCTCGTTTGAAGCTTTTCGCAGAGAAATTGAAGTCGAAATGGACAGGTCCGTTCATGATTCATAGAGCCTGTGGAGGGGGAGTTTTGAGCTTATTGACAAAGATGGAGACATTATCGCGGTAAATGGGCATCAATTGAAGCATTATAAGTCACCGGATGATGTTGCGTCGTCTTTGAAGATACCTTACAGTAAATTAGTTCCATCGTGACTCGCTGACGTTAAACATGAGCGTCTGTTGGGGGCTTTCCCTCCCGTTTATTGCTTTATTTCATTCGTGTGAGTAAGAAAATTTTATATTTGAAGTGCTTACTTATCGGCAATTACATCTCTTTGCAAATTTAGTTTCGACTATGGTTTCTACTCAGTTTGGGAGGTGTGATGTACTTACCTCAATAAGCACCGATAGTATAATCTTTTCTTTGTAACGTTTGCTAGGGGAGTTGATTTTTTTGCGGTATGTTAAAACTTTAATCGGTTTTGATGTGTCGATTTTTTTACAATTTACCTAGTGTTCAGTGGTGTTTTGTTCCATGTTTTGTGTCATTCGCGGAGTTACTCATGAATGTTATGTTTTAGGATTGATTCTTGATGAAGTTATGCTTTTTTTGGTACCTAATGTTCGTTTGTTAAGCTTGAAGTTTGTAGGGGATGAAGAAAACTAGATTTTGGAGCACCAGGGAGCCAATTCAACCTGAGGCATGGCAATTCTACCAGAAGCCCAGGCCGAATTGAGGTCGAATCGGAGTATGCAATCTTCCAGTGAGCCAATTCAACCACGACAGTTCTAATTTGACCAGCAGCTCAGGATGAATTGAGGCCGAATTGAGGACCTGAATCTTACAGTGTATGGATACGACCTGAGGCATTCCAATTCGACCAGGGGAGCAAGTCAAATCAAGGTTGAATCGAAGGTTAAAGTTGTCCAGAAGGTCAATTCGACCACGATAAATTCAATTCGACCTTTTAGGCAGGTCGAATTGAGGTCGAATTGGGCCAGGTAAGTGTGTTCTTAACCCCGATTTTCAAATCATTCGATCAATTTGCACCACCTCCACTCGAATTCACTTTTGAATCAAAGAACTTTGCCTCCAATCTTCAATCCTACGTATTTTTGCACCGATTAAACCATATTCCACCCCTCATTCCTTCGATTCGTCGCGATTTTGGGCGAAGTCAGTTGTAGTCTAGGGTTTTTGCGCGAATTTGAAGGAGTTCATTCATTTGTTCGATTTTTAGCCATGGGCAGAACAAAAGGTATGTTTTCTCAATTCATTACCCTAGGATTGATGTTCTATATGTTGATTTTGGTATGGGTAAGTTGATTAAACTTGGTTTTATTGAGAATTCATGGTGATAGTTGAATGTTGTGAACAATTTCATACGAATACTTGTTTAGTTCCGTTTGATTGTTTAATTGATGTTAGAACCTTGAGTTTTATGTGAATTGTTGGGTGATTAAGGAGTGTGATTGATGAGCGTGTTGATTATGGATTAGAATTGTTGAATTTGAGTAGTTTCTTGTGATTGTTTATATCGAATTGCTTGAATTAATGATGCATGCTTGTTGTTGATTATGATTGTTTGATTATTATGCTTGATTGGTGTTGGAATCATGGTGAATAAGCAAGAGGATTGAGTATTGGATGTGAATGGAACAAGTTGGGTTTGGTTGATTATGCATTGAAACTTGAAGTCTTGAGTAGAGTAGGATGCTAGTCAATTACTTGGTTTGTTTTCCTTGTTGGTTGTTATTGAAGTATTGTTTTCAGGACAAGGAAAAGACAAGGGAAAGGAGGTGGAAGTTTGATCTAAGAAGAGGCAAGATAAGCATACTCGTGTGAATAATGTGACGAAAAAGTTGAGGCTTAAGGAGAGGTTGCCTGCGAATTTCAAAATCCAAATGAACAAGTGGGATGAGATTAAAGAGAAGTGGGCTGAGGTCCCTGAAAAGATAGCAAGAACAAGGTACCAGGATGAGGATGCTATGCTCACAATGAGGATCCAGGATGATATGTTATGGATGTTTGATCAAGTAGGGATCCGCCATTTTATGGAGTTGAAGAAGCCGACATACTTCCATATGATGGCTGAGGTTCTTTGTTAGATCACGATTGAGAAGGATCCGATGGGATTTCCTTATGAGTGCACCTTCCAGCTAGGAGGAGTGATGGGACGTGGTTTGCGGAGGAGTTCAATGTGCTATTTCAGACTCCTACAGAGATTGCTCGGGTTGAGAATGGATTCTTCAATGCCAACACTTTTTGGCGAGAGATTTTTGGGGAGGATGGAGACTTTAAGACGCAGGATGCCCGTGCTTCGATGATTAGGAATCCCGTACTCTGATACATGGATAAGGTGTTGAGCAACATGTTATTTGCCCAATCTGAGGGAAGTTGTGTGTCTAGAGGAGAGCTATATGCTCTATAGTGCATGCTGAATGGGGTGAGGTTCAATGTAGGCTCGTATTTGATCTATCAGATGAATCGGTTTAGGATCCACGGGTTTCAAAAGGTGAATATAGGAGGATTGCTCACAACCGTGGCTGAGCATTATGGCATGAACTTCATCGGCATCACACCTGTTTCTAGATAGCCAGATTTGGTTATGTTCTCTTGCGTGAAGGGAGGATTTGCGCATTTTCGAGATGGGGATTAGTTCTTTATGAGGGGACCTAAGCCCTTTGATTTCATGTTCCCCTTCGATGTGAGTGACATGACTACCATTCGTGAGGAGAGGAACATGTTGATGAGCTCATTGGGACACACTGCCTTGTCCGTTACTGTTTGGACGAGAGAAGATTGGAGGGCAGTGGCCCGGATGTGTGCAGCCAATATGGTTGAGGAGCTGTAGCGGATTGTTGATCAATGAGAGTTTCGGCCACAGCAGCCACCGCCACAGCAGTATCGTGGAGACAAGGACGAGCATCAGGAGATGGATATTCCGGAGCAGTACGAGAGGGTTCCTCGTCCCATTCCGGTGATGCCTCAGCAGTAGCAGTGGGTAGGTCCGGATGATTATACATGAGAACAGTTCCATCTGTTGAATGAGCATTTGGCCACGATCAGCGCGAATCAGCATGAGACAAATAGACAGCTCGCGCTCACAAATGCCAACTACGCCACACTTAATGATCGGTACAGGGCCATGGATGAGCGGGTTGGTAGAGTGAGTGATCGTGTTGACTTGTTGGATAGACACATCTGTGATCTGCACCGGATTATGGAGCGGAGGTTTGATGAGATGAGTGAGGATGATGATGCTTCGGAGGAGTAGAGCTGCTGGTTTTTGTGTTCTCTGATTCATCTCATCTCCATTCTTCTTTTTATCTTTACAGGATGGGTGTGTCTTGCATGAGTGGCATGTATTGTATTGTCATATTTAATCATCTTGGATGTGGATTGTGAGGATAGATTGAGATGCATGAGTTGGGATTTGTAGAGATTCTTGTATGATTGATTTGATATATGGGTTCATGGATTTTGTGCATTCATATGTTCATGTGTTAATTTTCGTTGATGAGAGCATGTATAATTTGATAAGTATGTAGAGTTCTTGTGAAATTGATCTTGATTATGTGCTATGAGGAGTACTTAGGATTCTATTTACCCATGTGAGGATTTGAACCTTTTAATCATGCTTGATCATGATAGTTTATTCTTGAGAGAATCATTCATATGAACGTATTCTAGAACTTGGCTTGGAGTTTTGTGTGAGACTTACAATTGGTGAATTGCTAGGATATGATCTTAGGCCATTCTTGATTATTTGAGTTACTTAGCCAAATTTTACCTTTCCATTGATTATGTATACCTTTGGTAGCCCGGTTTGAGCCTTAAAAGCTTTTTCTTTGGCAAGCCAAATAAAAAAAAAACCTTATTTAGCCTTTACTTGAGCTTTGTTGAATACCCTATTCATTAGTAGAGAGTTGAGGTGAATAAGTGTTGCGAGAAGAAGGAAGATAAATTGTGGTTGAGTATAGGAAGAAGAAGTGTATAGTTAAATCTTGTTTAGGGGTAGTGCCTGAAGCTGGTACCCCGATTGCTATTTAAAAAGGGTAGTGCCTACAACAGTTACCCGAGTTATCAAAGGAAGAATGATGTTGATGCAAGGAAGAGAAGGAAAATTTAAAAATTACAAGTGTAAGAGAAGCAATTGGAGGAGAATATGCAGCCGAATGAAGAAAGCAAGAACCTCCAAGGTAACTCTCTACTAGTGTTTGAATCACTTTATCTAAATTTTCCTACCATTTCCAAAGAGCCAACATTACAACCCAGAAACAAGTCCTTTGTGATCCTGGTAATGAGTTGATTGTGAGTTGATTTTTGAGACCCTTGCCAAGCTTATGGTTATGCGTGAGCATGGATTGAGTATGAGCGTATATATTAACCTTTTAAGTGCAACTAGCATTTGAGTGAGAGAGTAAACACTTGTCTTGTGAGCTAGATGACTTAGTACTCCGAATGGTAATATGATTAAGTGATGTTTTGCATGAATGATATGTATGATGCAGGAAATACTTGTCTTTAATTGATGAAATTGCATGTGTAATATGTGTTGTACTTGGTGATCTTCGTGAATTATACACGACTCCTGGTTTTGATTGCGTTGCCTCGGGACGAGAAATATATAAGTTTGGGGGTTTGATGAGTGTATTAATTCACGAATCTTGCGCTTGGATTTGTGCTATTATGAAGTGTTTGAAGGATAAAATTGGTTGTAAATCGATATATATTGTATGAAGTTATGAATCAGGTGTTGTTGGAGCCATTTGAGTGGTTTTTCGAAGGAAATCGGAGTGGAAGTGTTGAAAACTGAAGAAAGGAAGTCAAAGCCATCCGTTTGGGCGAAGCAGGAGTGCAATTCGACCAGAAGGAGGTCAATTCGATCAGGCCTGCTGGTGAATTGGCAGCACAACACGAGCAGAAGGTGGATTCGACCACGACAGGGGAATTCGACCTGGGCATCAGGTCGAATCGAGATCGAATTGATTGGCAGAGATGCCAATTCGAATCTGCCTCCCACATGTTCTTCCTCGTGTTCTTCCTCCTGCGATCTGCCTCCCACGTGAATAATGAACGTGAGTCCAAGATGGTGTCCGGGATGAATCTTTCCTTTTAAAACTTTCCTTTTCTCCCCTTCTTCTCCTTTGGTAATTCAACATTATTGATTCTCAATTAATTCTTCATGATGGCGTGGTCAGCTTACTTTTAATTCTTTCCATAACAGCTATGTAACAGTACTTAATTTGAGAGAATGCGATAGCTGGAATTTATTTTGATTTTTTCCAAATTGATCAATTAACTTTCCAAAATTCGTCATTTTAGTCCATTGACCGGTTGGAGAAAATCACCTAACCGGTCATGCCACGTGGCACTCTTGGAATTGGATTTATCAATCCTCTCCCAATTAAACTGTCACCTTTTTTTCCCTTACAATCCCTTCAATTAGTTACTAATATTTCACAAATAAAACAGTGACAAAGTCATCTGATACATTAAGGAATATGTGATAATGAAGGGAACGACTGGAATAGGTGCTGACCTTAATTTTTGAAAATAGGAAGGATGGGATTAGGGGCATTTAGGTCTAAAATTATAGATTTGGGTATAGTCATTACAAAGTATAGTTAAAGGTTATCAATGATTTTGAGAACAAGGGGTATTTATGTCATTCTCTTTTCTAATAAACCTTTTAAATTTTCAATGGAATATGAGACCTAAATTTACTAAAATGAAAAATGATAGTTATATGGATCAAAATAATTAAGAGGTGCTCTCTTCATCAAAGGTAGATGCAATGATATTTGGTATCATGAAGTTTAAGAAAAATGACTTTTGATGTAATTATATAATTCAAAATAGGGATTTTTTTTATTTTAATTAAATAAAATATACTATGATATAATTAACTTTATCCTCATTTTACTATATTGAGCATCTCATTCAAAGCTTCTCATTTTTTATTTTTAGTAAAAAAAGCTCACCACTCAGTGTTGTCAGAATCGAACTGGCCGGTTCGACCGGTTCAACCGGAAACCGGCACAGGAACGGGTCCGAAAGCACATGTTAAATCGCTTTTGATGCTAAACCAGAAAAAACTGGTTCGAACCGGTAAAAACCAAGAGAATCGGTAGAACCGGGTGAACCGGAAACAGCCGGTTTGCTTATTTTTATTATTATTTTTAATTAAAACAAGTCATAAGGCTGACAAATAATCCTCACCAATCAAAAATTTCAACAAAAAAATTGAAAAATAGAAGATTGAGAAGAACAGAAGATTGGGGAATTGATGCGCATAATAGCTCTCTCAAAGAATTTACCCATTAATTATCATCATTAATAACAATCCAAAACAAGAACATTGGAATTGAAACAGAATATCGCAAAGAGAACGTTTCTTGCTTCCTTACATGACAACTTCTCCATATCATCTTCTTAAAATAACCGTATTTGCTAAGGAGAGAAAGAGTGGTGGCATGTTTGGAAATAGAGGGAGGGAGAGTGGAGAGTGAGAACTGTGGAGAGATTTAGAGAGTGCTGTGCATCTGTGTGTTCAAATGTTGAGGAATGCGGATGGGGGAATGAGATTTTAACCCTACTTATCTATATTTACATATGAGTGGGCTTTATTTATTTTATTTTATTTTTACAGAGAGGGCTTTATTAATTTACAATAATATTTAGTGGGGTAAATAATTCATGGGCTTTTATTTCACCATTGAACATATTATTTTGTTAAAAAATATTTATTATATTATTAAAAAATGGTTATTTTAAAATATAATTAAAAATATATAAAATTTAATTTTCTGGTTGAATCGCCGGTTGAACCGGTCCAACCGGTTGAACCTCGAACCGTTACCTCTATCGGTTCGATCTCCGGTCCGATTATAAAAATACTGTCACCACTATCTATTACATCCATCTAATATAACTACTCAATACACATAAAGTAATACTATTCATTAATCCACATGCAAAAAATAAACGACTACCTTTACCCGGGACAAAGGGAGTATTATTGTAAGAGTGTTGATATTGTATATTGTTTTCATTTTTTAAATGTGTAAATATTTTAGAGACATACCAAAAAGGAAAATGAATAAATAAATATTTTAATGACGAAGAGAATATTTTAAAATTATTAGATTTTTTTTTCTTTCGGAATACAAAGTTATAATTAAAGAAGAAAGTATTATGAAATTATTAAATTGATAAATTTATTTTGAAATGTAACAGGCAAAACAAAGAACAAAGAAATGAAGAGTTTTTGGAACATGAGAGCATTATAAAGAGCGAGTGTTATAAACTTATATAAGAAATACCACTCCCACCTTTACCCTTATCCAGTTTTGCAATTTTGATTTTACTTTTTATAAAGTATTAATTTCCTTTTTCATAGACTAGTTTTTTTAGACGTGCAATACACATCACATGCACGTCATACTTTGTAGTGTTTTTGTTTTTGTCGTTGTTTTTGTTTTAATTTTTTATACTTGTTTTTTATTTTGAAAAGTTATTTTAATATAGTAATGAATAATTTAAATAAATAACCTATTTATTAATTGTATCAAACTTCTTTGGCAAAAGTTCTTGCGCTCCTGAGGACACATCTTGTCCCCATGCGAACGCAACACTCCCCTCCCTATTTTATTTAACCCTATGTATTGCTAGCAGGTTAAATTGTAAAGGGCACGGTGTCTCCGAGGCACAAGTGCCTCACTCAACTTCTTTATATACAATATCTTTAGTCTACAATGTTCATTCAATTTATCAATAGTCAATTTATAAACTATTAAATAAGTAAATTGTTGTGTGTATCTTTTTTATGTCTTGTGTATTTTGTTTTTTGATTTTATACTACTTTAAAACATACATCTTCATTCTTTCAGTAATAACATTAAGAATCTTGAATTTTTGATTTGATAATTCATATATATTTCTCTATTATATGAATAAAATAATTTTATTAAAAATTCTTCACATCATGACTATATTAATTTTGCACAACTTTTATATCGTGCTCAATTATAAATTTTCATATAAATGAATTGTCTAATTTGTTTGAATAAAATATATCTTGAGAGACAATATATGATACAATTATATGTTAATAGCAACGAAATTTTCAAATGAAAGTTTGGAGTAGTTTTTAGTTTTATTTGCTTATAGATTATAGGGTTAATTGCAAAAAAAAATCACGAACTTTATTTATATTGCAAATTAATCCTCATTTTTGAGAAATTGCAAAAAAAAACCACAACCTTTAAGTATTGTTGCAAAAAAAAAAACCCAATTTATGACTAATAGTAGGGTTTTTTTTGTTTTTTTTTGCAACAATACTTAAAGGTTGTAGTTTTTTTTTTACAATTTCTCAAAAGTTTGGATTAATTTGCAATAGGAGTAAAGTTCGTGGTTTTTTTTTTTGCAATTAACCCTAGATTATATGAAGTACTTCGATTATTATTTAATGACCCTTTGACTTACAAAAGTTTTGATTTGAATGATATTAATAGTGAAAATTAGTAAAGAGTGTTAAAATAATCCACCATATTAAAAGTATCATTTTAAATTTTAATTAATTACATATTCTTTTGATCTTTTATATGGAGTATTTCTTATAAAAATATTGTTATACTTAAAATTATTTCTTACATTTATCGCACTTAAATTTAATAAAATATCATCTATAAAATATTATAATATTATAATAAAAATTAAAACCTAAAAAATGGTAACAATAAAATAATAATAATGATATTTCTACTTTAATTAATATCATAAGAAATAGTTTTAACTCTTTAAAATTTTATTATATTTTAAAATTACTTCTTATGTTAAATTTTAAACTCACATATTATAATTTAATTTTGTATATTAATTAATTTTCATTCAATTATGTCTATTCATCTTCTTTAATTAAATTTAATATTTTAATATTTTATTATTAGAGTCAATTGTAATAATCTAATGAATAATTGGAACCTTTGCAACTAATTATTCTCTACATTTTTGCATTAAAAAAACTAAATACTCTCATTTACTTTTAAAAATACCATTAACTTCATATTAGTTTATTGCATATTTATTTATAACCATAATCAAATTAATAAAATAGAATAGAAATCAAAATTTTGTATTAATAAAGTGTAAAGCTCTCGAACATAATACATTATATATGTTTAATTTAATAATGTCATTACATTTTTATTATTATTACATACAATAATATGATTTTAATATTGATTTGCAACGGTAAATAACTCTTCAGTATCTAAACAACGAAGAAAACAAAAATTAAAAAATGTTTGACATCATAGGAAACGTGTCGTACGTACGTGTGAATATAATATTTTGCCTAGGTTGACATTCTTGAAATCTTATCCCCTTCATTAGCATAAACATGCACTACACCATGCATCTTCGATCCATTCTGAAAAAATGTTGTTTGCACATCATCCAAATAAATAAACTTACATGTTTAGATCACATATTGTAATCTTAGGATCAACCACCACCACTATAACCCTCATGCTCGACGATACTCCTCTCAACTGAGAAACAACATAGAGGTAATAAAGAGATGAAATTGTACATCATAAACTTGCATTAGTTAAGAAATACTGACAGTTAAATAGCAAGAAATAAACAAATAACAAATATATTGTAGTATGAAACAAATAATTACTGGATGCACATGATAGCAAAATTACTTAGATGAGCTCAAATATAAAGAAATAAAAATTAAAGAAGATAATGTAAATATAAGAATACAAAGAGAAATCAAATTCTCTTGTTGTAAGATGTTAGCTATTTTATATAGGTAATAAGAATTCAACCAAAAATCACATGAAATAGAAATTCAAGAATTGCATTAACTTGAAAATTAATTATTTTAAAAGAAATTCAAGAGTTTCTATTCATGAATGAACCTTGAATTATTAGTAAAAATTAAATTAATAAATTTATTAATATAATTAGTAAAGTTGTAAGTATATTTATTAAAATAGAAATTCAAGAGTTGCGAATCTTGAATTATTAGTAAAATTAAATTAATAAATTTATTAATATAATTAGTAAAGTTATAAGTATAATTATTAAAATAGAGAAGGAATAAAATGGGAAAAAAATATTTTCTAATCCCTTTGTGCTTTTAATATATTAAGATTAGGATTATAATTATATATGATAAAATTATAATGAAATAATTATAAACATAAATATACTCTTTAACTTAGTAATTTAATAAATAAATAAATAATAATTATTATTATTATTATTATAAGAGGTAAAAATAAAATTTATGACTTCATGAAAATTAATTATTGAAATAAATTATATGAAAAATGAAAAGACATCACCTTTATTTTTTAATTTAGTATGGATTATATAATATGATAAATAAAGGATAAAAATGTAATAAAGAAAAATAGGTGAGGATAAAGTGGGAAAAATATTAACACTTGCTAAGCCACTTTTAATATATTATGATTATGATATAAGACCCACAAAAAATAATTATTATACTCAACCCTATTACATATCGAACTCACATACAAACACCAATACACATTAAAATATTATATCTCTCACCACGTTAAACATTAATTTATTATACTCATTAATCTTTATATAAAAAATAAATACATATCAAGGAGGAGGAGTATAAAAAAAAGAATTTTTCGATTTCGAACGTCAAAAAAAATTCCCGATGTAATTGCAACAATGATTCACTGAATCTATGTTAGACTATTCTCGGTGAAAACGCAAATACTTCCTTCGTTCCACGTTAAGGTTTATGTTTTTCATTCTAGGTTGACCCAAGTTAAAGTTTACATTTATTTTTTTTGTCAGGTTGGGCCACACAAAACAATTAATTATTCCATGTAGTGAGACGAATTGAGTATTAGCAAGTGTAGAGCTATTAACCCATAAAAAGGAGTTACTCGAGAACTCGTCCCAACTCTATTCGTGACTACTCAAACTCGATTTCGCCTAATGCTCATTTCATAAATAAGCGAGTTCGGATCAATAAGGCTCGATTATTTTAATAATAATTTCTCGAAAATTACTCGAGCAAACTCGAGCTCATTCTTAGACTCATTTCTTTAACGAGCTAAACTCGATGTCGGTATTGAGTATATACAGTTCTACTGTACACCCTCATGCAGATAATTCTTCCACTAGCTTAGGTGGCAGTTGTGCCAGCTGTAGTTAGGTGGCAATTGTAAGCCGTTACCCCTCTTAGTTATATGACAGCTAGCTATTCTTGTTTCTATAAATACTTGTACCTCTTGTTTCCAGCAAATATGTGAAATACACAAGATATTTTCCTTCAATCTGTTAGCTTTCTCAATGTTGTTATGCAATATTCAACTTGGCATATGTTAGCTTTCTCAATGTTGTTAAGCCATATTCAATATGGTATCTAGAGCAGGTTATTAGATTCATTTGCGGTTACATTTTTTTTTTTGGGAACACGATTGTTTCCTTTTCGATGGATTCTCAAATTGCTTGGAACAACAATTGGCCGATGTCAACAGCGTCTTCTACGGCGTCGTCAATGGCGGCTTCTGGTTCTTCTACGGCGGCATTAACTGTGGCTTCTGGTTCTTCAACTGTTGCTGCGTCCATTGATGGCGCTTTCTACCTCCATGGCGCAGAACATCCTGGTATAGTCCTGATTCCTCATCAGCTTACAGGTTCTAATTACCTTCCACGGAGACGTGCCATGGAAGTTGCCCTCGGTGCGAAATCGAAACTCCAATTTGTTAATGGCGACCTAAAAATGCCAGCGAAATGTGATGCACTATATAATTCGTGGTTGTTAATGGCGACCTAAAAATGCCAACAACTTTAAATTACATGAGGGTGTACAGTAGAACTGTATATACTCAATAGTCGGCTCGATAACTACTCGAGCCGACCTAAAGTATGCACAACTCGAGCTCATTCGGCTCGAATGACAACTCCAAGCAAGAGCAATAAGATTGGTGATCATTCCATGCAATTTGGGTTGGATTGAACATCAACCAATATATGAGTACAATATACTCAAACAAAATACTATGCAACCTGCGTTTACAGTTCAAGTATACTCAGCAAATCTCTGTCAGCGCAGTTGATCAATAATTTTCAGAAATTCAAATATGCCTACTTACAGCAGATTATTCAATAACTTCTAAAGCTCTGGAATGAAACATCAATGGTAAACATGTACAATAAACTGCTCAATAATTCCCCTCATCAACCATAGATGTACTATGCTGTATATTTGCTCAATAATTCCCCTCAGCAACCATAGATGTACTATGCTGTATATTAAATGAGCGTATGACTACTATGACTAATAGAGCACGTCCTCGGCATATTAATAACCCACTAACAAACCATATTTGAACAAAGTCAAATCTTCTAAGAGTGAGGAATAAATAAAAACCATATTTGCACCTTTCCTTACTTTTACTAATAAGTGGTCGGTACTCCTCAGGACCTGACCTCCGGTAATGCTATTTAGTTATTTGGCAGAAGGAAGTTCACACACACCTATAAATAAGAAAAGTGATCCACTAAGAAATGAATGTGATGTTGTTCTTTCGCTTGGCCCAACTGCTGACACACCGCCTGCCCGCGTTAAGTGAAGCTGGCCACTTGTAGCACAGACCAAAATAGGAAGTTATTTCTATTTAGAGAAATTTAAACCCCTAGCAATACATAGGGTTAAATAGAATATGGAATATGGAAGAGGAGGGTTGTGTTCCCATGGGGGGCACTCAAGTTTTTGTCATCTTCTAATAAGCCAAGTTTGAACATTTTCATAATAATTATTACTAATAAATAAAAGCTACTCAAAATGCAATAATATCATATTTTAAAATGAAATGAATTGAGAATGCAGAAACAGTTGCAAAAGAAAGCAAACCTTAAAACCAAAATTAGTATTCAGATCACAACAAAAGAACTAGTATTTCGTAGCAACAATTCGTTCTAGCTTTTAAGAGCGGGGAAAACTTTAACTTGTATCGAAATGAGATCATAATAAACTTATAATTCAACCACAAACAACAGTCTAAGCCTTATCTGCTTTAGCAGCTGTAGCAGCAGCTTGACCTCTGAGCCGACCCGTTCTTCTGGCGGCAATAAGACCAACCTTCTGCCCGGGTGGTGCATCACGACGAACGGTACTTGCATGACCAATGTGTTGGTGGTTACCACCACCATGAGGATGCTCCACTGGGTTCATAGCAACACCACGAACCTTGGGCCATGAGTTCCTCTTCACTCTAAACTTGTGATATGCGTTCCCTGCTTTCAACATTGGCTTTTCAGTTCGTCCACCTCCTGCAACCTGTCCAACCATGGCTCGGCAGCTGCTAGGCACAATCTTCTTGGCACCTGATGGGAGCTTCACTCTGCCACCACAACCAAGATTTTTAGACCACGGAATGAGGTAAGCATCCCAAAAAAAGTGAATCGGTTTGAAGCAGTTTTTATTGATAATAGAAAAAGAATGAAATTGTAACTATCGATGAGGCAAGTGTATTATCTTAACATTTTTTTTAAAATGAGGTATTCATACCTACAGTTTCTAGAAGGTCAGGATATGCCATTAACATTACTGGAACATGGATTGATAGAGAATTGCTCAAAAGTTCCAGGAAACTTTGCTCAAAAGTTCCAGGAAACTTTGCTCAAAACCCACATATTTAAGCACTAAAACGGATAAACCAATTACAAAATATATCAATATCAACACTAATAGACGGCATATAGTTGCAAATTGAAACCCTAAAATTTTAAATTACTAAATTTAAACGACATCATAAATGTTATCAAAATGAATAATTCCCAAATTCAAAACCAATTGTTTCATAATCGAATCTGTGAAAAAAAAAATAGAATCCCAAATTGTACCTAGTCGTTCCATTATCCGGATTGTGGGAGATAACAATAGCGTAATCCCCAGAAGCCCTAGCGAAGACTCCACGGTCACCAACGTGATGCTCTACGTTGCAAACGACGGCACCCTCGGGAATGGATCGGAGGGGCAAGACGTTACCAACGACGAGATTGGCCTTCTTACCACAGTAGATGAACTGACCGGTGTAAATACCCTCGGCGGCAACGAAGAGCTCCTTCTGGTGCTGGAATCGGAAGGGGTGGCGGAATGTGACGCGAGCGAGCGGCGCACCACGGCCAGGGTCGTGGATGATCTCGGTGACGACGCCCTTCAGGTAGCCGTTGCGCTCACCGAAGTCGAGGGAGCGGAAACGGGCAGGGCCCTTGCGGTGGTGGGTGTGGGACTTGAAAACGGACCCTGCTCCCTTACGCTGTGCTCGGATCACCCGACCCATTTTCCCGGCGTGCTATGTGTGTGCAGAATGTGTTTTGTAGAACGGCGGAAATGTATGGAAAATGAGATTGGAATGGAGGGCTAGGGTTTTAGAGACCACTACTGTGGGCTAGATTTTGTAAATGGGCTCAACAGTTAGACCAAAATTATTTGAAGCCCAACTTCTCTCGACAGAGAAGAAATCCCGTTTACAATTATTTTTGGGCGGTATAATTGTCACTCGAAAATTTGTTTGGGACACCTGAACTTTTAAAAAAATTGTTTTGAAAATATTATAATGTTACTATATGTACCCAAAAATATATAAAGTAACATAATTATCCTTATAAATCTTATATTTGTTCGGTTGCAACAATCGAACAGAACATAATCAGAATTCATCTCTCTTATCAGTTCGGTTACAGCAACCGAATAGAATTAGAATCATAATTATCATTATAAATTTTATATTTGTTCGGTTGCAACAACCGAACAAAAAAGAATCAAAATTCATCTCTCTTATCTGTTCGGTTGTTGCAACCGAACAGAATTAGAATTGTGATTTTTCCTTACCATCAACCAGTTTGTGCCAGATTAGTGATAAGTCTGGTGGAGGAACGAGCAGTTCTTGCTGATCGACAAAACTAGCGCCCACCCTGTCGTCGTGATCCAAGGTCTGTTGAAAGTAATCACCGGAATTTACATCTCATTCACTCTGACATCGAAATCGACAGCGGAGGAAGAAGGGGACGATGAATTTGCGGAGCTGTATGAGTTCCGGTGGACGACCTTGATGATCCCGCCTATCACCATCATCATGTTCAACGTGATCGCCATCGGAGTAGCAGTATCGAGAACAGTGTACAACCCATCCCTGCAGTGGAGTAAGTTGGTGGAAGGCGTTATGGGTGTGCACGGTACGATTTTATAATTTTTTCTACATAATTCAAATTGCATTGTTATATACGGTTCGGTTTGGCAATGAAGTATAAACTGCGGTTATTCAAATAATATTAATTATGCAGTTTTAAACGGTTTCGATCGGTTTTTTACGGTTTGACGGTTTTACTTATAGATTAGCTTAAATAATAATGGCCTACTATTAATTTTTTTATAGGCGGCGAAAATTCATAAGACAATTCAACCAATAACTATTTATTTCTAATTTCTTATAAACAAAAAATAATTTAACATACATTTAATTAATAGAATTTAATTAACAATAATACTTAAATAAGGAATGTTAGTGTATAGTCAGGAAAGAAAGTGAAATGCCTCATTTGTAGATCGTAGAAAGAAAGTAATAAATTGATATTTGGTAGTAATTTGGAAGATTTCTTTATTACATGCTTAGGTGAGTGAAAGAACGATAGGCTAATCACTAAAGAGTGAGGCTTGCATGCGCCCGGGCGCACGGGAACACATTCCGTGTGCCTTTAGAAATTTAGTATTATGGGTAAGAGTACATTTCTTTGGTCTAAAGGGTATACACTTTAATTAATAAAAGGTACACCATTTTGTTCTAAACGGTATACACTTTTTATTAATATTTTTTTCTTTAGAAAATAAAGGGTACACATTTTTATACTAAAGGATATACAATTTAACACAAAATTCTAAAGGCGCACAGAGTGTTGTCCATGCGCCCAGATACACACAATAATTTTCTTTAGAAAATAAAGGGTACACATCTGTATACTAAAGGGTATACAATTTAGCACAAAATTCTAAAGGCGCACGGAATGTGGTCCGTGCGCCCAGGTGCACAGGAGTTTTTGTCATCACTAAATTAAATACTCTATATGCTAACAATAATCTAACATAAATAATATATTATATAACTATATATAATATTTTAGTTTATAAGTAATATGTATGGTGCGGTTTCTACTAAGAAAATGAAATTGCACCGCATAGTACGGTGCGGTTTTGCTTTAAAAAATAAATTGCGATTTATTCAAATAATTGCATATCGCGGTGCGGTGCAATGCGGTTCGATCGGTTTTTGCGGTTTACAGTTTTTCTTGCCCACCCCTAGGAGGCGTGTTCTTTAGCTTCTGGGTACTGTCTCATGTGTATCCCTTCGCCAAGGGATTAATGGGAAGAAGGACAACATTTCGACCATTGTTTATCCCAAAAAATCACAATTCTGACTCTGTTCGGTTGCTGCAACCAAACAGATAAGATAGATGAATTTTGATTATATTCTGTTCGGTTGTTGCAACCGAACAAATATAAAATTTATAAGAATAATTATGTCAATTTATATATTTTAGGGGTACATACAGTAATTTCGGAGTGTAAATAGCCGTCCCCTATTATAATATCCTCAAACTCAACTTATTCCACCTAAATCATTTTGCTAACCTCACCCAAATTTTTTCTTGAAGATTCATTATATGAGAAACAAAAAAATTCTCGAAGATTCATTGTATGAGAAACTAAAAAAAATAATAAGGTATGGGAATTTTTCATTCATGATGGGCGGCGCTATTGCCACCCGAAACTCTATTTAGAACACCCGATATTTTAAATTCAATGACTTAAAAAGACAAAAACAACCCTAAGCGAAAAATCTAAAATCAAACCACCCACTCCTTCTTCCTCACCCATCGATTACTCTAATTCCTGAAATTCAATTGCAGTAAACAGAGGTAGACTCTTCGCCAAGGACATCAAGACAATTTTCAATTTTATCCACCTCTTTAATTATTAATTATTGTGTGTTTAAAATTTTCTTTTTATTTTAAGAATTATCACAAACCCATTTTAAGATCATAATAATGCTTTATTCTCCCTCATTTCTACACATTGCCATTTCTCATTTCCGGCCATATCACCGATTACAAATCTGATATGGATAGATTGCGTGTTGTTTTAAAAAGTAAAAGTAAACGCACACATAATTATTATTGAAATACATCAGGATCTTGATTCATTATATTTTATTTGTGCACATATCAAAATCTTTCTGCTTAGTCTTCTCCAATTTTCTTCCATGGGGGTCGTGCTTCAACGTTTTTGATTCGGGTGTGCCGGTGTGTAAAGTAAAAGAATAACGAATTTAAATTAGGGTTATTTTGTGTAGGGTTATTTTTGTCTTTTCAAGCTATATCATTCAAATTATTGGGTGCCCTTAGCAAAACATCGGGTGGCAATAGTGCCGCCCATTCATGATTCATGGCATTCTTTGATAATTCTCAATTAGAATAATATCTACATTTTTTTTAATTATGTCAATTTCCATGAATTTTGTTTGCTTGAGAATTGGAGCCGCGCGGCGCTAGTGAACTACCAGTATTCCATAATCCTAATCGATAATTTCTATCTAAATTAACTAAATAATCCATCGACAAATATCATAAATTAGAAACATAATATCCGGTATATGAACTAGATGCCTTCCGAATTTCCGAAACCATACACAAAGACTTTTGCAAAATACAATTAGAGGTTAGTAATGGTGTGGGAGTTGGGTAAGCAAAATGAATTTGCTTGAGTAAATAGTATTTTCACAATAATTCTTTTTGAAATTAGGTGCTCTTAATAGGTTTTTGGGTGGCAATAGCGTCACTCATAAAAAAAAATTAGTGATGACATGATATAACATATGAAATGGATAAAAAAATAAAGGCAAAAACTTGTGTAAGACTGTCTCACGGATCTCATTCCGTGAAACGAATCTTTTTTGACCCAACCAAATTGATCTATACCAACTATATATATATATTGGACAAAGTCTTTTGTGAGACGGGTTATTTGTGAAACGGGTCAACCAATCACTAAAGTATGCTTATTGTATAGATAAAGTATGTTTAATAGTTATTAAAGTATGCTTTCTAAAGTATGCTGAATTATACATTGAAGTATGATTTTAATGTATTATAATATGATTTATTATTAACATACTTTAACTATAAATAAACATAATTTATCTATACAATAAGCATACTTTAGCTATGGGTTGACCCAACTCACACTCGTCCCACAAGAGAGTCTCTATATATTGAATTGACACTAAACCAATACATTTACCGGTAGTTGTTTTGGTAGCTGTTTTGGCACAAGCTTGGTTTCATTCCTGTAAGGACAGGGATCAAGCCTTTTCATTTTTGTATTTTAATTTTATGCACCTGGGTGCACCCCAGGATACGATGCACCCACTTTCAGATCATATACAATTATGAACAAAAGCATACTATATAATTATGAATAAAAATGTATACAATTTGTTTGTTAGTTATTTTAATAAAAAATTGAGTGTAAAAAAATATACAACTATAAAAAATATGTATACACTATTTAATAAAAAGTTATACACAAATGGATGCTAGTTTTTTTAATGAAAAACTGAGTGTAAAAAAAATATACAATTATTAAGAAACATGTATACAAAATAGAATAACATGTATATACAAAATAAAATAAAAAGTTATACACATATGGGTGCAAGGATGCACCCGGGTGCACCGAATATCAACTCTTATTGTTATTACATTTATTTTTTTATTTAATTTTATTAACTTAAAATTTGTTATTATTTTATTTTTAATTTAATTACTCCCTCCGTCCCGGGAAGTATTTCGCGTATTGGTGTGCGCGGAGTTTAAGAAAATTTTGTATTTTTATGTATAAAGTAAGAAAGAGAATATATATTTTAGTTGATTTAATGAAAAAAGTGTGTAAAGTTATTGAGAGATGTGGAAAAAGTGTGTAAAGTTTTTGGGAGATGTGAAAAAGTAAGTATTATATTGGGATATGTGTAAAAAGTGAGTATTAGTATAATGTATTTTTTACCAAATTTAGTAAAAGTAAAGTGTGAAATACTTTGAGGGACGGATGAAAAAGGAAAGTGTGAAATACTTTGGGGGACGGAGGGAGTATTTTTTAAAATTCAAGGATAATTTTTTATAGTAATATTGATCCAATTTTTTTGTGAGTTTTTATCTTCTCTTTTATATATAATTAAATTTAGTGTTTTAAATGTTATATATATATATATATATTTTAAATATACCATAGCAGAAACTTTTCTGCCTGCATGTCGTCTCCAAAGCGCTCCGTTATGACGTGTAATTTTCTTATTTTTTTTAATTTTTAAATAATTTTTTATATATTTTCCTTATTTACTTATAATTAATTTTCTTATTTTGTATTTATTTTTTAAAATAATGTACTTCCTTTTCTATTTACTAGAAACTTACCCGTGTGTTGCACATGCATTAATTTTTTCAATGTTATTTATATTTAATATAAATTATAAATATTTTAATAGTATTTTTTTAATAATTGTTTAGAACTTGAATTAATAAAACACAATTTTTTTTTAATCATACTATTTGGAATTTATATGAGTATTATATTTCTTAACCTTATTATTTTTTACATAACCCTTCATGAATAAACTCTAAACCCTATACCCTAAATCTTAAACCCTAAAACTCTAAACCCAAAACCTAAAACCTTAAACCCAAAACCCCTAAAGCCTATACCCTAAACCTTAAACACTAAACCCCCTAAACCCCAAACCCCAAACCCAAAACCCCTAAACCCTTAAACCCTAAATCAAGGCAGCAACAACTAACAATCATATTACGAAGATCAATCAAGTATGACCATAATGTCAATTAGAAAAGCTCCCATAAAAAATATCATGACAGCAATATCTTTTTAAGTTCTAGATTCTAGGAATGTGGTGTCATATTGTTGTAAAACAGAATGAGAAATGATTGAAATTTCTTTTTTTCCGTAAGATCATTATTAATGCTGATTAAGGAAATAATTTTAATATGAATAAACATAATATCACTTCATAACTTGAACGAATAAATAATGTTGAAGAATTAGAAAATATTGAAAAACATACCTACATATGCTCAATAAATATGATCATTCTCATCTCGCAAACCCATATAACCAATAAAAACAAAATAATAGTCAATAAAATTATAATCTATGACAACTTTGCATAATTAATCACATAAAAATAGCAAGATCACAAAGACATTTTAAACAATAAATTGTATAGTGAGATTAACCAACCTGAAAACATGTAATGTTAAAAAGGATACATATACAATACATCTATCACTTCAAACTTTAATGAATGGTATATACCCACATACATTAATATAAAAGGTTGATTTTCAACCTTTAATATAAAAAATCACAACAAACGTAACTAAGATCTAAGAAAGCCCAAGTGCAGAAACAATAATAGGATGTAAAACAAAAAGTCAAACAGATTAACAATTTTTTTTGTCAAATAATCAGAGCATATCGCGGAACTATTATAAAGTTAATAAAATTACATGAAATTTGAACAAATATGTTATCATGATATACATAATCCTAAAATACTGATATTACCATTATAGATAATCCTAAAAAATAATATACTCTAAAACACTAAATCCTAATAAATTTACTAATTTCAGTAAACCCTAACCCCTAAAGACACACAGAATATGCTCAAAGATGTATACTAAAAAAATTTATTAAACCAAGTGGTACACTAAACCCCAAACCCAAAAAAATATAAATAATAAATTTAATATAATAAAAATATATATAATAAAATAAATTAAAGCCCTAAACCCTAAAACCCTAAACACTAAACCCTTAAACCCTAAACCCTCAAACATAAATCCTAAACCCTAAAGACTAATTAAATGTTACCAGTTAAATTATAATAAGATACTATTAATTTGATAGATATTATATATTGATTATATTTTTATATAATGTACACGTAAATAAATAAATTGTATTCCCTCCGTCCCATGTATTTTTATCCACTTTCCATTTTGGGTTGTCCCACATATTTTTACCCATTTCATTAATGGTAAAAATACATATTTATTACATACTTTTTATACTTTATTCATCAATCTCAACAACTTTACTTACTTTTTACACTTTATTCATCATTTTCAACAACTTTATTTACTTTTTTCAATTACTAATTTATCCTTACTTTTTCTTACATTATATATTAAAAAAAATAACACGTTTTGATCTCTGTGTCCGTACAAATAAGTAAAAATACTCGGGACGGAGGGAGTATATTAATCTAACTTCTTTATATATTTCTATCGAATATTTAAAAGACTTTCAATATTATGAATATTATAAGGTGAAATATATTTATACAAATCAAAATATGATTATGATTAGAGAATAATAAATAAAAAAAACCTCAAAGAATAAAGTAGATAAAAATCTCTATAATATGAATGAATATGAATATGTAGATCAAAGTTTATATGAATGTTAAATGGTTAATGAATGAACTCAA
The DNA here is from genome assembly GCA_023678885.1 of Pogostemon cablin. NCBI lineage: Eukaryota > Viridiplantae > Streptophyta > Magnoliopsida > Lamiales > Lamiaceae > Pogostemon > Pogostemon cablin. The sequence goes on along the minus strand of CM042961.1, from coordinate 24,881,483 downwards.
TGTCATAAAAGTGTATTTATAGAAAATTAGACTAATTGTGTAGTTGCATTAAAGAAATATAAATTTTCATTATCTATATTTTTTTATTTAATGTCCAAGATTGATTATAGATAAATTAAAGGTTGTGATGAATTTCAAAACATACCAAAAATTATCAAAATAATTAGGCGGGATATTAAATAGGGGTGCCATTAATGAACCCCCTATTGCTTTTATAATATATATAAAGATAAATCTAAATTAAGTAATAAATTAAAAATATATATTTTAAATATATATTTATTTGATTTTTATAAACAATTAATTAAAAATAAATCTATTATTATAAATCTAAATTAGGCTTTACTTATTCATAAATCTAAATTAGGTAAAATTTATTTTAGAGTTAAATAAAAATAAATAAAATGTTATAATTCATAAAACTTTACTATTCATAAATTTAAATTAGGTATAATTTATTATTATTAATATAATTATAATTATAATAATATTTTAGTTTTAAATAATGTATTCCCTTTTCTATTCAACTTTTTTATTCATAAATCTAAATTAGGTTTTACTAATTCATATTTTTAAATTAGGTAAAATTTATATTGGAGTTAGATTAAAAAATAAAATCGTATAATCAATAAAACTTTACTATTCATAATTCTATATTAGGTCAAATTTATTTTGGGGTTAGATTAAAAAATTATATAATGATTAAGTCAACCAATACACGCTATGCTCCATTATTATTATTATTATTATTATTATTATTATTATTATTACTATTATTATTATTTTATATTATAATATAAAATAAAATTTGTGTGGATACTAATTCTATTATTTTAAAATTATTATCATAAATGAACATCTCCTCCTATTATATGTAAACATACATCGTCATTATAATTTCAACATTCAAAACAATCGAAATAAAAAAAAGTTGAGTGATTTATTATGATCAATAATATAATGACTACACGTCACACTTCTATTGTTGATTTAACTCCTGCAAAGGCACTATGGACAATTACAGTGAGGGTTATTCGATAATGGGTTGTACCACATTCGAATAATTTAAAGGAGGTTGCATATCTCAATTTCGTTCTTATGGATGAACAGGTATTGGTCAATCTTTCGTCATATAAATTAATTAATAAATATTATCTTTAATTTTTTTTCAAATTATATGGCTAAAAAATTGAAGGATTTGCGAGAGATAAGATTGTCGTGGATAAATCTTTGCAACGGTTAAAAGAGAATGATGATATCGTTAGTATTTCAAATTATAAAGTTGTAACGAATCAACAAGATTTTCAAACAGCTCAGCATAACTATAGGATTGAATTTTATAAATTTACAGCATTTAGAGGATACACTACAGTGATTATACCTAAATATGGATTTCATTTCATTCCGTTTGACATAATATTATGAAATAGAATAGAAGAATCAAACTTGATTGGTAAGTTAAATTTATTATCACGGTGTGTGCTGTTTTGAATTTCCTGCATGCCTTCCCCATTCTATGTTTTGAAATTTGCAGCTTACGAAACATAGATGGTTCTAAGAGTGATATAATAGATCACATTATCTAAATATTTTACTATGTAAAAATACATAAATTTTAATTACGATTATTTACTTTTTTTTAATTATAGATATTATTGAACAAATAACTGATGTCAGTAAAGTGCGTTACACTAAGGGTAATCCATCTAAAAGGAGTATCAAAGTGGGTCTGATTGATGCTAAGTATGTCTTTTTTATTGTATTTTTTATTTTTGAAGTCAAACACCATATTAATTTACCAATTTTATAATTTTTCCTTTTAATTTGATTTAGTGAAATTACTCTTGAATGTACTCTTTGGGAAAAATATCTGGATCAATTTATAGAATGCTCAAAGATGGCAAAATCTGGTATTGTTGTGTTAATTTTGAGGTTTGCTAAAATCTACAAATGGAATGGTTAATGATATTAATTATATAATAATGTATTAATTAAAAAAATTAAAATTATTAATATGGCTCACTTTTTTTTTACATTATTATTAGATGATTTGAAGGTGTCTAATTTGTACTATTCAAGTGGAATATTTTTAATGATGATGGTGTTGATGAGATTCAAATATTCAAATTCAAGTCATTTCTTCTAATCTACGCATTAGATAAATATTTACTTCTTAAACTTAATTTTCTCACATGAATTCTTATTCAATTTTTTTTCTCACTGGAAGTTTGATGGATCAAATATTTAGTAGTGACTCAGATAAAGTATATATAACAAAAAATCTACACAATGATAATATAGGATAGAAGACATATTAGCAACTGCAATGCATGTTCTATAAATCTCGTTCTATAAATCTAGTATTCAATAAAGGTAAAGAAATAACTATGTATTCGAAAATTTATAATATTTTTAATAAATGTGATATCTTTTTAACAAAAAGTAATATTATTTTAATTTAACTCATTCATAGAACAACACAAAATTAAATTTCATATTTAATATATATGTTTACATTTTATTAATTAAATAAAATAAAAATAAAATAATTCCTTATGCAATGAATTGAATTGTATAAAAAGTAACGAAAAAAAAGCCAAGGGGTGATCGGGTGAGCAGGGAATCATGGGATTACCAGCAATTCAAATTGAATAATGGGAAGCACCTTTTTTAAATAATTATATTAATGGATAGCAATATAGATAAACTCTCCTGTGAAACGTCTATCCTGTGAGACGGATAATTATTTTAATTTATTAAATGAAATGAATTGTTACCCATTAATAATTATTAATTTAGAATTATCCTATCCTATAAATTCTCCTACAAACGTGCTAATTAGAGAGATGCTAATTGATTTTTCCATAAAAAAAATATACATCAAAAGAGAGATCAAATTTACATAAAGAAGATTTTTACAGCACTTTGATGAAGGTTCGTTTGAAAGAGGTGGTGTTGAACGTGGTGGTTTGGCCGCGGCCATCTGTTGTAGCGGCAGTGACAGAGACAAAAATGAATATTTGATGTTCTTCGAATTTGTGGATTCCATGATAGAGGAGATTATTTATCTCGGTGGTCTAAGAATTCGTCAACATTAGCAAAAAGTGATTGTATGGGAGAATTTTTTTTTTAATTTGATAACAGTTACTCACACAAAATATTAAATTCATATATTTTTTGAATTTTTATTCCTGAATCTATAATTTTTCTTGGTGTCATTCACTCATCATTATTCTTCTTGTATTTCTTTATTAATCAGAAAAAAAAATTATATTGAAAGTATATCTAGAACATTTTAAAGTACGTTGGTTTTGTATTAAAAATGTTGTTTAATAGTAATGTTTATTAAGATACTCTAAAAGAAAAGAATCATACTATAATATACACTTAACATACTTTAGTATGAAAACGACATATAATATAAATTAAAAAAATTTATACTCTAAAAATTTAAATCATACTTTAACATATATTTAAGATACTTTAGTATCAAACTAGCATACATTAAACATACTTTAGCATGAAATAACATGAACAAACATAAACCGACAAACTTTAACAATAAACTGACATATTTTAACATAAACTAATTTTTATTTTACATTTTTTAACAATACCATAATACAATTTAAATATATAGGAGTAAATTTTAGTACTAAACAACATACTCCAAACATAAATCGACATACTTTAGTCTATACTAAATATATTTTTAAAAGTATGATTAATTTGAAATATTACTAGATAAAATATTATTATACAAGAATATTTTATATATGTTAAAGTATGTCGGTTTTGTATTCGAGTAGACGTTGCTAAATATTTAGCAAAGATACTCTTTTATAAAGAAGTCATACTTTAAAATATATTAACATACTTTATATTACCATACTTTAATACAAAATCGACATATTTTAAGAATTGATTATAATATTGCATAGATAATTAAAACACGTTAATTAATTAAACTAAAACAGCAGAAAGAAAAGCTACTACAATTTTAATTTCATGAATTCTACAAATTTAGGAATTAGTTTGTAAGTTACTACTAATTTAGGAATGATAATCGAGGAGTTGACTAATCTTATATTAATTATTATATAATAATATTACTTAATTAATAAATTATATATGAATATAACCCATCTCAGGATCCGTCTTTTTATGACTCGTCTCACAATAGAATGACTCATTTAATATTAATATTTAATATACTAAAGGAGAGTTTAATTTTGATGAGGTGTTGCCTCCAGAATTAATCTCAATTATTTTAATTTTTAATTAAAATTAATAATCTTAATTATTTTAATTTTTAATTAAAATTTAATGTAGATAAATACATATATTATTTTAAGATTTGAATATGATATTATCAAATCAAAATTAATTACTATTAATTAAAAATTAATATAAATAAATACAAATATTTACTTTAAAATTTAAAAAATTTATCTTCTCACCACTTATAAATAAGACTCTTTATTCATTCGTTCTACACACATAATTTATTCGTCATGACGAACAAAAGCTTTCTTCAAATTAAAAAAAAAAAAAGGTATTCATTTTATTATTGTTATTGATTATTGATTAATTTTTGTTTTTTTTATATTATTTATTTGTTTATTTATTTATTGGTTTTAGTTATTTTTAAAAAAAATACTCAACCAAAAAAAATTTCGTGCGAGAAGGAATGCCTTAGCTCGAGCTAAGGAGACTTTGTTTTCGAGCCTATAATTCTAATTCCTGAGATTTGGCATTCTTCTCCCATATCTCAATTTTTTTACACTTTTGGAATAATTAATAATAGATACACACTTTGTACCTCTAATTACTATAAGATACATTGATTTAAAATAATTACTCTCACATACAAAATATTAAAGTAAAATATCAAATATATCCCTAAACACATACACTTTTAAACCACAAACCCTAAACCCCACCTTCGGACCACCGCCGGCCGGTCACCGGACCACCGCCGGACTACCCCACTTTTTTTATGCACACACTTTTTTTTACTGCACACACTTTTTTTACTGCACACACTTTTACTGCACACAACATTTATGTGCAGCACATTGTAGGGGTAATTTTGAAATATCACTATATATTTTTGTAGTTAGTAGTAATATTTTTGTATGTTTGTATCTCATAGTAATTAAGAGTTTTTTTTGTACCTAGTAGTAATCTTCCCCTTTACTTTTTAATTAAAATTAAAAATCTTTATTATTTTAATTATTAATTAAAATTTAATGTAGATAAATACATATAGTATTATTTTAAGATTTGAATATGATATTACTAAATCAAAATTAATTACTATTAGTTAAAAATTATAGATTAATACAAATATTTACTTTAAGATTTAGAAAATTTATCCCCTCTCCACTTATAAATAAAACTCTTTATTCATTCATTCTATACACATAATTTATTTGTCATGACAAACAAAAGTTTTCTTCAAATTCTAAAAAAAGGTATTTGCTTTTGTCACACCCTAAAATTCTAACTATTTAAAAACATCATATTTAACTAAATAAATCATTTTTAGCGGAAGCTTAAAGTAATTAAAATTTAATAAACCAAAATCCAACTTGATAAGTTATAAAATCCAAATGTAATACTTGAAATAAATTGCATAAGTCTAACAAAATTTAGAAATAATACTAAAGTCTTAATGAAAATGAAATTGTGATAAGCATCTTCCTTATGTCCCACCATGTCAGCTCCTCCATCTGAAATGTTAAAATATTTGGGGTGAGCAAACCACACGCTCAGTGGAGAAACATACTTGCCAAAATTAAATATCACATGTAAATACCAAATAAGTAACATGGATCATGTAGATGTAAATGTAAATGTACTGAATAAGATTTCTCAATTATTCAAGTAATAAATGTCTCGTTTATAAAGGTCAGGAGACCTATATGTACATGCATGAATTCAAAAATATCACATAATAGCAGTTAATCAAGACAAAGTAAGAATTTCCCCCACCTTTAAAATGTACTGAGTTGACGATAATTCAAAAAATATTGATGCAGCGAAACTTCTAACTCACGAACTCCTTGTCGCCTATTAACGAAAAAATAAGTAGGACTAAGTTCTAAAACTAATAAGGTAATATGAAACTAAAAGGTATGTTAATAAAATCAAATAATGACCTAACAGCTATCTGTATATATATAGGGAAGTAGAATACTGATAAGCTCCCGGTATAAATATAAGGAACACACGTACTGTATATATATGTACTCTAACATAATTAAATATGTCCCAAAAATAAAATTAATTAGATAATAATTAAATAAAAATAATTATAAAATATAAATAGGTGGATCGCTGAACGGAAACAAATTCGATGTACTATCGACAAGGTAAATATATGGAATATAAAATTGTATACATTGAAATAAAACCACGTGTACAAAATACATACATAGATATATTATTATCTAAATAATAAGGATAAATGGGTACTGTACATGTGTTTGGAGTAATTAAGTACTACAGATGACACGAAAACATGATAAGCAAATATTCTAAATTAGAAACATATTTGAAGGTTGCTTTTCGTAAAAATATAATTTGTTTATGAAAATCTATTTAATTAGAAAATACTTAATAGTCCATATATCCCCATGATTTGATCAATATACCTATACGTATGTAAAACCCCAAAAGAAAACAAGTTTATATTTATATATATAGATACTGGAATGATTAATTTATGAACTGTTATGATTAATCTAGAACCCACAATATATTTACTACTCCAAATAACAAAAGAAGGAAACCAAATCTATAAGAGTTTAGTCCACCAAGAAAACATGATGCAAGTATTATAAAAATATGATAGGGAATGACTTACAGAATGCTGAAAATTAAGGTTTACACTAGAAGAACTATACGAAAGAAGAGAAAAGGAATAAAAGTAACCTTTGATAATGAACAGAGTTTATATTTTCCGCAATCTGACTGTTACAGGACCTTGGTTTCCTCTATAATACTCTAATGGAAGAGAGTAAGTTTTCGCGTAGGATTTTCTGAGTGTATGTGATATGAAAAGAGATTTATTTACTAAACAAAATGAGACGTGTTGAGGGTTTTGATATGAACGTGATAGACTATCCTACTTTTAAAGGATGATGGGCTGTGATAGTTGAGAGAATAATGGGATGGAATAATCCAAAATAAATTCAAATCTTGTAATAAATAAATATACATATATATATATATATATATATATATATATATATATATATATATATATATATATATATATATATATATATATATATATATATATATATATATATATATTAAATATAATTAGTAAACATATGTATATGTATACGTATAGAAATATGCTGATGTTACATCCTACCCCTCTAAAATAAAATTTCGTCCTCGAAATTAAGTAACGTACCGTTGCCAAAAAGAGTAGGAAATTTAGTATGTAAATCATCTTCTCGCTCCCACGTGGTCTCATCATTAGTGTGATGATACCATCAAACTCTCACTAGTGGAATATTTCTACTTCTCGTCTTTAGGACCTTCCTCTCCAAAATCTCAATCGGCTCTTCCTCATAAGTTAGATCATCATTAAGGTTAAGAACTGGGTGGCTGATCACATGAGTTAGATCATGCACATACTTTCTCAGCATGGAGACATGAAAAACGTTGTGAACTGCTGATAGCTCAGGTGGTAGAGCTAAACGATAAGGCAAGTCTCCAATTTGTTCCAAAATCTCAAATGGACCAATAAATCTTGGCCTCAACTTTCCTTTCTTTCCAAAACGAACAACTCCTCTCATAGGAGAAACCTTCAAGAATACGTGTTCTCCCGTATCAAAATGTAAGTCCCTCTGACGATTATCTGCATATGACTTCTGTCTATCTTGAGCTGTTTTTATCTTCTCTCAGATCATCTCAACTTTGTCAACTGTTTTCTCAACTATTTGTGGTCCCAATACTCTTCTTTCTCCAACTTCACCCCAATAAAGGGGTGATCTGCACTTCCTCCCGTACAATGCCTCATATGGTGCCTTTCCAATAGTGGCTTGAAAACTATTGTTTTATGCAAATTCCACTAAAGGCAAGTACTTCTCCCAACTGCTACCCAAATCAAGAACACATGCTCTCAACATATCTTTCAAAGTTTGGATCGTCCTTTCAGACTGCCCGTCTGATTGCGGATGAAAAGTTATACTGAAATTCAACCTTGTCCCCAAAGCACTATGTAAACTCTTCCAAAAATTTGAAGTAAATCAGGTATCTCTATCAGAAATAATTGATTTAGGTACCCCATGCAACCTCACTATCTTTTGAATGTATAGCTGAGCAAATTATTCCATTCCAAATGTCATCTTCACTGGCAAAAAGTGAGCACACTTTATCAAACGATCAATTATGATCCATATAGCATGATTACCTTTGACTGATCTCGGTAATCCCACTACAAAATCCATGGCTATCTGATCCTACTTTCATTCAGGTATCTCAAGAGGTTGTAACTTTCCCGCTGGTCGTTGGTGTTCAGCTTTAACTTGTTGACAAGTTAAACACCTCTCCACAAAACTCCCAATATCTTGTTTCATACCTCTCCACCAGAACCTTTCCTTGAGATCATGATACATCTTTATTCCTCCCGGATGCACTGGATAAGGCGTATCATGTGCCTCTTCCAAAATTTCTCTCTTCAAATTTTCATCACATATAACACACAACCTTCCTTCATAAGTCAAAGTATCGTCATCTGTAACTACAAAGCCTTTACCTACGCTTTCACTCACTCGTCCCTTCATCCTTTGTGAAAAGGAATCACGACTTTGAGCATTTATGATCTTTTCTCTCAATGTAGGCTGTACCACTAAAGCTGACAGAACTGCCTTTGTACTTTTAGGTGGTACTAAGGTCTCAATTCTCATTCTAGCAAACTCATTCACCAATTTTTCTTACTCGGTGAGCAAACAACTCATCTCTCCCTTCGTCTTGCGACTCAACGCATCTGCCACCACATTTGCCTTACCCGGATGGTAATCAATGGTGCAATCATAATCTTTGACAAGCTCTAGTCATCTCTTTTGTCTCATGTTTAACACCTTTTGTGTGAAGATATACTTCAAATTTTTATGGTCCGTGTAAATCACACATCTCCCTCCATACAGGTAGTGTCTCCAAATCTTTAAAGCGTGGACCACTGCCGCAAGCTCCAATTCATGTGTGGGGTAGTTCATCTCGTGTGTCTTCAATTGCCTTAAAGCATAAGCCACAACTTTCCCATGCTGCATCAGAACGCAACCAAGTCCTTGTTTGGATGCATCACTGTAAACTGTAAACTCTTCTGTAGGATTAGGAATGACCAAAACTGGTGCTGAGGTCAAACTCTCCTTAAGTTTCTGAAAACTTGCCTCACACACATCCGTCCACTGAAATTTCACTTCTTTTTTAGTCAACCGAGTTAAAGGGGTTGCTATCTTGGAGAATCCTTCAATGAATCTTCGATAGTAACCGGCTAACCCTAAGAAACTCTGAACTTCATTCATACTGGTAGGAGATCTCCACTCATTTACGGCCTCCACTTTTGATGGGTCAACTTCAATCCCTTGAGCAATAATCACGTGCCCCAAAAATGCGATCTGATTTAGCCAAAATTCACATTTCTTGAACTTTGCATACAACTTCTCTCTGCGAAGTGTCTCAAGTACAGTTCTTACGTGCTCTTCATGTAGCAGCTTATCTTTCGAGTATACCAATATGTCATCTATGAAGACAATGACAAATTGAAGTACGGGTGGAAAACTTTGTTCATCAAATCCATGAACATTGTCGGTGCATTTGTCAATCCAAAAGGCATCACTACAAATTCGTAGTGCCCGTAGCGAGTTCTAAAAGCCGTCTTGGTTATATCTCTCTCTTTGATCTTTAACTGATGATAGCCTGATCTCAGATCAATCTTAGAAAATATACTTGCTCCGGCTAGTTGATCAAACAAATCTTCAATTCTGGGTAGTGGATATTTGTTCTTTACAGTTAGATGGTTCAACTCTCGATAGTCAATGCACATTCTTAAGGTTCCATCATTCTTCTTCACAAAGAGAACTGGTGCTCCCCACGGTGAGACACTTGGCCATACAAGACCCAAGTCGAGTAATTCTTGAATCTAAATTTTCAATTCCTATAGCTCCGTGGGTACCATTCTATACGGTGCTTTTGACACCGGTGCTGCCCCAGGCATCAAATCTATAGTGAATTCAACTTGTCGATCCACTGCGATTCTGGGCAAATCGTTAGAAAATACGTCTGGGTATTTACATACAATAGGTACATCAGATATCGTAACCATCTCAGAAGAAGTAACCATTACATTCACCAAATACCCTTTACAAGTTCCTTTCTTCAACATCTTTACTGCTTTTAGTGCAGAAATCACTCGTTGTACAAAACCACTCTTGGTTTCATAAACAGTTGTTCCCTCATCACTTGGAAGTGTAAAGGTTATCTTCTGATCTCGGCATCTGACATTCGCTTGATACTTAGCTAACTAATCCATTCCTAGAATTATGTCAAAGTCCTTCATGTCTATCACATACAGTTCAGCTTCAAGATTCTTCCCATTAATGCATATATTGATGTCTTTCACCATAGTATGGGTATGAATCCCCTTTCCGGCAGGCAAACTAAAATCTAGAGATAGAGATTCATCTACCTCAAACATTTTACTACCAAGCACATTGCAAAACTTTTTGGATATGAAAGAATGAGAAGCTCCAGTATCAAATAGTGCTAAAGCAGGAACATTAGATACTGATAGCATACCTGACATCACAACCGGCTCTTGCTCTTCCTCCTCATCGATCATAGCAGACATCATCGACCTCCCTCCTGATCTCTGAGTAGGTCTACTAGCTGCAGGCTGTGCTCTGGATCCTGAACTCATCTGTGGCTGTCCCCTCGATCCTGAACTCATCTGTGCTCCCTTAGGTCAGTTATATGATGTGTGTCCCGGTTCATGACATCTGTAACATCTCCCCTGCCTAACTAAACACGTTCCCCTATGATTCTTTCCATATGTGGTGCAAATAGGCTTAGGTACCTGATAGTTTGGCCCAGTGCTCTTCCCAGTGTTTGCTTGCTTAGACTGATTTACGCTTCTACTTTGAGTAGCACCTTCCCACTTCTTTTTTCCAGAAGTCTCAGCCTTTTTCTGTCTTGCTTCCTCCATCTGCATAGTCATACCTAACCCCGCTACTCTCCGATGTGTCTCTGCAAAAGACATAGGACCAATTCTGGTGATGATAAAACGTATGTCAGGTCATAGCCCCTTCAAAAAACATTTAGTCTTCTTTCGGTCAGTATCAACCAAATCTGGGGCAGATCTACACAACTGGTTGAACTTCCTCTCATACTCAATCACTGTCATATCTCCCTGCTGCAACTCAAGAAATTCAGCTTCCTTCTCATCACAGTAAGAGTTGGGGTTATATCCGTCCATCAAAATGTCCTTAAAATCATTCCAAGTAAGAGCTGTCATATCCTGTGCTGGTCTCATCCTCCAATAGCCTGTCCACCAATGATATGCATCCTCGACAATGAGAAAAGAAGCCAATCGGACTCGTTGTGCATCAGTGCACTCCATAACATCAAAAATTCTATCCAAGGTTATGAACATCTCCTCCACATACTCTGGGTCCTCACGTCCTGTGAGTTTAGGTGGGTTTTACTTCTGAAATTTCTCCGATAGATCACTTTGGGAATTTCTCGAAACTTGATTTTGAACTTGTTGTGGAACTTGGTTTGGAACTTCAGGCGAAGGTTGGTTCTGATTAGGGTTCGGAACCAAATTAAGCAAAGCATTAGCATCAGCCGCAGTAACATTAGCATCAGCATCAGCGGCATTAGCATTAGCATTTCTATTGGCGTTCCTACGGGGAGTTCTAAGTCTACGTCCGGCCTGCATCCTGCATAAAATTTGGGCTACTAATACATTAAGCACTTTACTAATGATATAAATCTAATTAATACTCCCTCCATCCCATTTCAATGTTTACGTTTGCTTTTTGTATGTTGATTAAGGAGTATAATTTTTTAATAGATAGTGGGTGGAAAAATATAATATTTAATGCAAAATGGGTAAGTGTATTAGTGTTGGATGATATATTAATTATTTTAGGTGGGTCCCATATTCCAAAAAGAAAAATGTAAACATTGAAATGAGACGCGCAAAATAGAAACGTAAATATTGAAACGGGACGGAGGGAGTAGGCTCTAAGCGCTATAAATGACTTATCCTTACTGCATCGATACTCGAATTGAAATTCTTTAAAAAATATTTTAAGCTCACATGAATTCGTAAGATGACAAACTTGCATAAATGTAATTTCTGTAAATGTTATACCTCATTGGAGCTGCCGTAGTGTGACGGATAGATGCTAGCATTTTTTTTAAAACGGGTATACAGAATCGTATAACCGCTCTGATACCACAATGTCACACCCTAAATTTCTAACTATTTAAAAACATCATATTTAACTAAATAAATTATTTTTAGCGGAAGCTTAAAGTAATTAAAATTTAATAAACCAAAATCCAACTTGATAAGTTAAAAAATCCAAATGTAATACTTGAAATAAATTGCATAAGTCTAACAAAATTTAAAAATAATACTAAAGTCTTAATGAAAATGAAATTGGGCTAAGCATCTTCCTTATGTCCCACCACGTCAGCTCCTCCATCTGAAATGTTAAAATATTTGGGGTGAGCAAACCACACGCTCAGTGGAGAAACATACTTGCCAAAATTAAATATCACATGTAAATACCAAATAAGTAACATGGATCATGTAGATGTAAATGTAAATGTACTGAATAAGATTTCTCAATTATTCAAGTAGTAAATGTCTCGTTTATAAAGGTCAGGAGACCTATATGTACATGCATGAATTCAAAGATATCACATAATAGCAGTTAATCAAGACAAAGTAAGAATTTCCCCCACCTTTAAAATATAATGAGTTGACGATAATTCAAAATATTGATGCAGCGAAACTTCTAACTCACGAACTCCTTGTCACCTATTAACGAAAAAATAAGTAGGACTAAGTTCTAAAACTAATAAGGTAATATGAAACTAAAAGGTATGTTAATAAAATCAAATAATGACCTAACAGCTATCTGTATATATATAGAGAAGTAGAATACTGATAAGCTCCTGGTATATATATAAGGAACACACCTACTGTATATATACGTACTATAACATAATTAAATATGTCCCAAAAATAAAACTAATTAGATAATAATTAAATAAAAATAATTATAAAATATAAATTGGTGGATCGCTGAACGAAACAGATTCGATGTACTATCGACAAGGTAAATATATGGAATATGAAATTGTATACATTGAAATAAAATCACATGTACAAAATACATACATAGATATATTATTATCTAAATAATAAGGATAAATGGGTATTGTACATGTGTTTGGAGTAATTAAGTACTACAGATGACACGAAAACATGATAAGCAAATATTCTAAATTAGAAGCAGTTGTATATGAAAAACTATTTAATTAGAAAATACTTAATAGTCCATATATCCCCATGATTTGATCAATATACCTATACGTAAATAAAACCCCAAAAGAAACAAGTTTATATTTATATATATAGACACTGGAATGATTAATTTATGAACTGTTATGATAAATCTAGAACCCACAATAGATTTACTACTCCAAATAACAAAAGAAGGAAACCAAATCTATAAGAGTTTAGTCCACCAAGAAAACAGGATGCAAGTATTATAAAAATACGATAGGGAATGACTTACAAAATGCTGACAATTAAGGTTTACACTAGAAGAACCATACGAAAGAAAAGAAAAGGAATAAAAGTAACCTTTGATAATGAACAGAGTTGATGTTTTTCGCAATCTGACTGTTACAGGACCTTGGTTTCCTCTATAATACTCTAATAGAAGAGAGTAAGTTTTCGCGTAGGATTTTCTGAGTGTATGTGATATGAAAAGAGATTTATTTACTAAACAGAATGAGACGTGTTGAGGGTTTTGATGTGAACGTGATAGACTATATTATTTTTAAGGGATGATGGGTTGTGATAGTTGAGAGAATAATGGGATGGAATAATCCAAAATAAATTCAAATCTTGAAATATATATATATATATATATATAATTAGTAAACATATGTATATGTATACGTCTAGAAATATGCTGACGTTACGGCTTTATTATTATTATTATTATTATTAATTATTGATTCATTTTTGTTTTTTCTGCTATATTTTTTAATTATTTATTTCTTTATTTATTGGTTTTCAGTTATGTTTTCTTTTTAAAAAAATTGATAGAAAGTAATTTTATAATTTTAATCTTTTTAATTTTTTTTACGTAATTAACTTTTTCTTTTGATTAATTTTACAAATATTTTTTTATTATTCTTTTTTTTCATGGTTTTTCAGATTTATTTAACTAATTTTGTTATGATTTCTTTTTCTTTTCTTATTTTTTCAAATTTATTTATTATAAATTTATTTTTTTTAATAATATATATTTATTTTATTTTAATTTTCTTTTATATATTTTTTTAAAAAAGTTAATAATATTTTGTTATTTGTCTTTTAATTTTATTTGTTTTATTTTTTAAAATATATTTTCACCAACATTAAAATTTAATGATACATAAATATTATTTTTTTTAAGATCGAATATGATATTTTTTTTATTTTTATAATTTTTTACGTTTCTTTTATATTTTTTAAATTCTCTCTTGATTAACTTTGGTTTTTATTTATATTTTTTTGTTTTAATTCTATTATTTTGTTTTTAATTTTTTATTATTAAGTAATTTTTAATCTTTTATTTTTTTACGTTAATAATTTTTTTTCATGGTTAATTTTATTATTTTTTAGTTAAAAATTTTTATAATTTCTCTTTAAATTATTTTTTTCAATTTATTTATTTATTTATTTTAATTTTAATTTGATTTTTTTATTAGTAATTTCTAATCTATTAATTTTATTACGTCATTAAATTTTTTTCATGATTAAATTTACAATAAATTTTAATGATGTGTTGTCACTTGAATTAATTTTAATTTTAATAATTACTAATTAATATTTATTGATAAATACATAAATTTTTTTTAAGATTCGATTATTTATATGATTAAACCAAATAAAAATCAAATCAAATCTTATCTAGAAACATAAAAAAATAAAAATTTATCACTCTCTACCTATATAATAAGACTCTTTCTTTATTCGTCAAATAAACTATTCACCATAACGAACGAAACTTATCTTAACTTTCTAAAGAAAATTTTTCGTTTCCATTTCTTTCTTTTTTTTTATTGATTAGTTTTTGCTGTTTTTTTTTATATTTTTAAATTTTCTTTTGATTTTTTTTATTTTTTTATTTTATTTATTTATTTATTTTTGGAGTTCTTCATGTGAACTTCTGTACAAATAAAATACACTCTTCGTCTACAAATAAAACTCTTTATTCATTCATTATACACGCGTAAAGAACAAAAGTTTTTTTCAAGTTCTATTCATGTTCTGAAAAAAGGTATCCATTATTTTTTTATTTTTTTATTTTTTAAATTTTCTATTAATTAATTTCATGCAGATTTTTTTTATATTTTTCAAAATTTTGTAATTATTCTTTAAAAAAATTATTTTAATTCTATGTTTCTTTTAATTTTTTATTATATTATAATATGTTGATTTCTTTACGTTATTATTTTTTTTTTCATGGTTATTATTATAATTTATAAATTAATTTTGTAAAAAAAAATTATTTCATTGAATGGATTTATATTAAATTTATTTTTTATTAATTAACTTTATTGTAAATTTTTTTCTTCAATAATTAATTTAATTTTCCAACAACAACCATTACAAAATTTGAAAAATCAATTCAATAAATTTTTTTTAATTTTTTTTATAAATCAATTTAACAATGAAATTTAACTTTTCCTTAAAAAAAGCAAATTCACATTTGAATGCATTTAAATTATATATATATATATATATATATATATATATATATATATATATATATATATATATATTGGTTAAGAAAATTCATAAACAAAATTATATTTTAATGGTTTTTTAGGATATATAATACTAATATATATGCAGTAAAATTCAATGCGATTAAAATTCTAGAAAAGTAAAATTTTGCATAATTTTTATAGATGATGTTCTATTTAAATAAACTAGATATTATTCATTCGTGTGTTGCACGGAAAGAATTAAAATATATCACAATTATATACTTTAATATTTAATTTTTTTTATTTTAATCATAATATATATATATATAATTATTTATTAATTTATATAAATGTATTTTTTATAATATAACATAATTTTATATTTATCAATTAAATCGCATTGTTTATATACTTATCTTCTATACATCCTAATATATTAAAAGTGTCTTGCCCTTGTAAAATAATTTTGGACACTTTTGTCCTCTACATATTTCCACAACTACAATTTTATCCTACATATGATGTCTTCTTATTTTCTGGATACTTATTTCATCATTATTTAAATGCAAAATTTATTGTAATCAACCTCTTGACCTCTTCATTCTTTTCGTCGGTTATACTTTCTCTATCTGCCTTTCCATAAGCTTTATATGGGTTATCAAATCAAATTCTACTCACCTTCAAACCTAATTCCCTCTACCGCCTTGCCCCTGCTTCCTGCCTTCCACAGTTCCATGTCTACTTGAGTTGGAACTCACGATGGAAGCTTCCATTGCGACGAAGCCCTCGGTTGCTTCATGATTCACCTCACTGAGAAGTTCTCCGCTGCTCGCATCGTCCTCACCCCATGACCCCCAGGTAACATTATCTTTTCCACCATTTTTCTAGGAGTTTGTTCGCTGTGATCTTTGTAGGTGAGGTGTTTGATGAAACGTGCCTTTCAACTATGTTAGGTGCTGGAAACACTCGATGCTGTCATATATGCGTGTTCCATGGCTTCGGGCTAATTACTGCCACGCATGGTTTCTAAATTTTCATGAGTATATGATGGAGATATGATGGTAGTTAGAATATTTTATAATAATGTTATGATTTATTTTCTTTTATTTATATTTGTCATTAATATGTCAGATCCTATAAATAAGTGATATTGCAATAGTGTTACGGAGTTGAATTTAATTAATGAAAAGTTTGGGTTAATCCCTTTATCGTGTTTTATTTGTATTCTTCCAGTATTCCTCTTGAATCAACGGACTAATATTTTTAATCGCATTTTCGTCTACTCCTACGGTATTCTTGTGAGAATCAACGTTTGGGTAGACATTTATCTCGCTATTCCGGTATTCTTTGTAGAATCAACGAATTAGTGTCTTTGTTTATCGTTCTTTCGTATCTTCCGCTGCATCAGTTGGTAATTAGAGCCAATTTATGATCCTCGATGATGATTCCGTGGCATCAATCGGTAGATGATATCATGTATGATGAGCAGATTTATGAATACGATAATATTTCTTTTTCTGATCTATTTTCTCCGTTCAATCTTGATTTGGACGAGTTTGTTAATGGTGGCTATGAAGGTCCACCGATATTTGATGAGGAAGATGATGAAGAATCTTATGGTGGCTATGATGGTCCACCCATCTTTGATGAGGAAGATGAAGAAGGTTTCGGCTATGATAACCCACCAACTTTTTATAAAGAAAGTGATGACGTTTATGGTGATCTAATTTTTTATAGAGAGATGATTGAAGTTTTTGTTAATACGCCTAATTCAAAAGATTCGTATGATCCAAAAAATTCATATTTTCTAGATCTCATAATTTGTTGCAACATTGAAAATGAAAGTGTTATTTTAAAGGATTTTGGGTTATATGGATTCAAGGATGTTCCAGCGTGTCTTCGCACTTTCGTTCGTGATACAACCTTGCACGATTCAAGGTCGAATCGTCTTCAAGCGGAGGAGAATGATGGAGATATGATTGTAATTAGAATATTTTATAATAATGTTATGATTTATTTCCTTTTATTTATATTTGTCATTAATATGTCAGATCCTATAAATAAGTGATATTGTAATAGTGTTAGGGAGTTGAATTTGATTAATGAAAAGTTTGGGTTAATCCCTTTATCGTGTTTTATTTGTATTCTTCCAGTATTCCTCTTGAATCAACGGACTAATACTTTTAATCGCATTTTCGTCTACTCCTACGGTATTCTTGTGAGAATCAACGTTTGGGTAGACATTTATCTCGTTATTCCTATATTCTTTGTAGAATCAACGAATTAGTGTCTTTGTTTATCGTTCTTTCGTATCTTCCGCTGCATCAGTATATATAGAGTATAACAACACTACATTCATTGATTTCAATTCTCTTATATTGCATCATTTCTACTTCTATAAAGTTAATATAGTAATTTTCTTTTGCTATTATGAGTGGTTTGATTTGGCATTGATGACTGATTAAATCTCAATTAGAGAATAATTTCACCTGGTTCGTTAGTTCAACAGAAACTTTAATGAATATTTGGCAGAACAAAAATTTGACTTGGCAGTTTATAAGTAGAAAATGTGACTGAGATATTGAGTTTGCAAGGAAGTTGCAACTATAAGCTGAGCACGTTCTATTCTTTTGAGGAGGTTTTTGGCCGTGGGTGTAATACTAAGCTTAGCAGTACTGGTTGTGTTTACAAGGTAATAATATATAGCAGTTAATTGCTCTCCAAATATGTGTAATGTGTATGAAAAGCATAGGTATTGCGATCCAAGGAGGAAGATTTCAGGAAGCCTAGCTACGAGAGGCATAATGTGTAAGAAATATGTAAGTTTTTCTAATTTTTATGCTTACGGGTTATACGAACTGAATAATAAGGAAGATGATTGATGGGGTGGTTTAAATAGTGGGAATGATAAGTGATGGGGTGGATTAACATAGTACTCTAATTCCCCTCGAGTCTTGGCTTCTCCACTGCTTCAATTATGGCTCATGTCAGTGCAAAGTTCTGAACATGAGTATTTATATTTTCGGAGATTGATCACCATGTTTGCTTACTTAATTGAACTTGATTATTAACATATATATTTAGTTGCTAACTAAACCTGATAATCTCTAGTGTGCTATTT
Organism: Pogostemon cablin; assembly: GCA_023678885.1. Classification (NCBI taxonomy): domain Eukaryota; kingdom Viridiplantae; phylum Streptophyta; class Magnoliopsida; order Lamiales; family Lamiaceae; genus Pogostemon; species Pogostemon cablin. The sequence continues at coordinate 24,862,333 of CM042961.1, read as the reverse complement.
CATTGAAGTACATTATCATTTTAATAAATTAGGATCCTTTGATAGATAAGAAAGTGATAAATGACAGAAGAATATCTTTCTATAGCAGTTAGAGATGTTTAATTATGATATCTTCTGCTTGACTGTAGATATGAAGGGGAAAAGATGTCGGATGTCGAAACAAACTGAGAAATTTCTGTTTCATTATGGGTGGCTAAAAGTGCAGCAGCATCTATCAAGAGAGTGACGGTTTGTTGCAGAATCAGGGATAGTTAATAAAGAGAGGACACCTTCAAAGACCATAACTGGAAGTTCGTAATTGCTTCACGAGAAGAGGGAATATTGTCCTTTTGGAGGGGAAACTAAGCGAATATTATAAGATATATAGCAATCCAAGTAAATACAGTCTTGAAGCAGCCAAGCATCAAATTCTTGGCACAAGATGCAATACTGCCCATTATTCTTTCCTTTTCAATATTTTATGCTGACTTGATTAACTAAATTCCTCCATTAGGTATGTACATTAAGACTTACCACTTATTAATTCCTTAACATTTATTGCTTACCTATTGATATTACTTTGATGTATAATATAGGTCTGAACTACATGCAATTCCTCAAATCATGGTATCCTATTGCTGAAGAAAGCCAAAGGGCTCTGAAGGGAAAGCAAGAGTTATCTGAGATATGCGTTCTTTTGAGAAACAGTTGCAGTCAATGCAGGAGCAGATCGAGATATTAAAACTTGAGAAGAAGCAAATAGAGGAGATATTGAAGGCTGAAACAAGTTAATGAACAAGAAAAACTCAAGAAGCTACATAGTGGTTAGTTTTTTTTCACTAACTCATTTTGTATTATCGACGATTACTGCAGAAGAAGAGAGTCTGCTCGGCGACTGTGGTTTTGGGCTTCAGGAGTAAGTCGGACATAGAGACGTTTATGATGCAGCTACCGCTGCAACGTGTATTATATTAGTTCAGACATTGAAAAAGATACAACAACTTGATTACAAACGCCTCACTCCCTCTCTCTCTCTCTCTCGCTAAGTTCTTGGTTCACTTCCAGTGGGTATTTTCTCTCTTTACTTGAATCTTCAGTTGAAAGTTTTCTAACTTGAACGTGTACAACGTGGCTGTATTTCTTATATCAATATCTGTAATGCCATGGATTTGAACTCAACTGCTTGGTTAAGATGTTGCTCTGCTAATTTTCCTTTTATTAATTCATTTATTTCTGGTTTTTTTTTGGCCGGTGGCTTTTGAAGCATTCTGGTTTTGGTAGCTAGATCTGATCTTGAGCGGTAGGTGTGATGTTTTCAAATATCAGCTTCCTTCTCTCGGTATTTATGTTTTGTATTTTCTTAATTATACAGAATTTCTTGGCTTGATGTTGATGAGTGTGACATTACTAAATTTTCTGCTGATTAAAGTTATAAAACATTGTTAGGTTAATCTGTTCTTCGTTTTTTAGTCTGCCATAATTTTCTGTAAATTTTTGTTCATTTTAGCTTAATGCTATGGTTGCAGAAAATAACATTCATACTCTTCTGAGCTTTGTTTGTGTGTTTGTGTATGTTAGATGGCAGTAAGTTAAGCGATGATTTGTTAACGAGAAGTAGATTTGGTTAATGTTATGGAAATGGTGTTTGGGAGGGTGAAAGCTTAAAAAGGATCTGGTAATCATTCGTTGTTACTTATTCAATGATTGTTAAATAAAACTTCTGTTGATTGTTTTATATACTCACAGCAAGAGGTAGAGAGCATATGAAAATTGCAAATGAAGCGCTTGAAGCAATGTATGTAGAGAGACAACTTCTACCAAGTGCTAACAAGAAATACACTTTTTTTTTGCAGTGATTACTAATTTTAAGCTTCATGGTAGAATATGATATTTTAAGAATTTTATGCAATAACAATGGTAGGGTTTTTTTTCCCCCTAATTCATTTGTGGCTGAAAACATATCAAAGAACACTGGCAGATATACATAATACATGTATAGTCTCATTGTGTTCCCATATTTCAAATTATTATTTATGTTAACTTCATTTTACCCCCTACATTGAAATACTTCTGGATTATAATAATTTCTTTTTATTTTCGGGAAACAAAACCGGTGTCTGATTAATTTGAGTTGATAATTTCCCAGTCATTTGTCGGTCATCCTGTTTCATGCATTACAAATCTCTTTGCAATGAATATTTCTTCACTTGATGCATTCGTTTTATCTTGATTAGTGTTCTTAATTAATAATCACCTTGAGGTGAGTGCATCTGTACATCCAAGCCATTCACATTATGAAACACGTCTTTTACAACTCCTTTTAAATTTTATATCGAAGGATCAAATAGTTATTTCAGTTGGAGCTTGCAACATTTTGAGATTTATATGAGTAATCGTTCTTACTAATGTTAAATGTTGGTTGTCATAATTTTATTTGTAAACTTCTATGTTCCTACAGCATTAAATAGGGAATACGATCTGATGTATCGAATGTCGTAAGTGCCGATGAATTTGTGTACAAAGATAAATCAATCTAGAAATCACAAGTATTATGCCATTAATATTTTTCCATTTGTAACTGTTGGGTATCGGGCCGCCTCTCCGTCCGTCGGGAACGATGCCGTATACAGCACGGGCTCAGGTCTTTGGTTCCATTTCTAGTGGTTGAACGGTGAAAGGAATGAGTAGAGATTCACGAAGAATCAATGAGGATGAGCAACTCTCCTATCTCCCTCTTGTACACTGCAAGATACACCTCTTCCTTCACCCTCTTGAAGACCCACTTATATAAGAGACACAGCAGTATTGAAATTACGGCTCAACTCATATTTCCAAGGTAAGCGGGCTGCTCAATGCAGCTGGTTCCCAAAAGGAAGGACAACAGCCGTGTGTATATGGAGAAGAAAAGGAGGCTACCATCATCCCATATACCTAGATAGAGATTAGGCCTCAAATATAATTTATCATGGGCCAAAAACATTATGGGCTTAATAAAAAGCCCAACAGTAACTGCTACTTTGGGAGAAGAAAGCATCAATTATATGAATGATATATCAATCCCAAATAAATGGGATGTAGAATCTTTAACAAACTACCCCACTCTCTAAACTAATTGATCTAGATTTCTATGAGAAAACTATCTTACTGATCAGCTATTGACTCATTTCTACTACTTGTGATGTTTGCCATTATCATGCAAATTTTAACTTTATTCTTGGCCATTTGTAAAAATATCTTTGAAGCTACAACACTGGTTCTTAGAACTAGAACTCTTCTAAGTTTGATGGGCTTACCATCGGTAGGAAATTTTAAATTAGTGAAATTTTAGATTTATTTTCATCTCCTCATTTGATATGCTTCTGGTGTTGTTCGCCTATCTAAGTTTTGTTTGCTTCTTTCCTGAATTATCTCTATCGTGTTCATGTTAGTGAAAATTAATGCTCTGTAATGTAATTTATCATAGCTGTTATATTTCTTGGCATGCAGAGACACCTCCAAGTTATTTTATTAAAATATTGACACTTATTATCTATCCAAAGCATGCAACTTAACTTTTTATTGGAAAAACAAAAGACAGAGTAAAACGTACTTGCGACGTGCAACGCACGTCCAAAAAAACTAGTATATAAAAGCAAACCTAAACTTCTACTTTTGTTTTTAATTTTTTTTCAATTTTACTCTATCTAGAAATAATTCAATTTTAATCTTGACCGTCTATTAATTAATGCTTTTGATTTCAATCATAAAATTTAATTATATTAATAATAGATTTTATTATTTAAATTTTACTTTTTATTTTACAATATAAATTTTGTTAATATGAGAAAATTGATTTATTTAAATATAAATTTGGTAAATATAAAAAATATTATTGGCATATATTTATATTTATTTATTTTTAAATTAAAAATATAAATTTGGTAAATATAAAAAGTATTATTGGCAATATTCTACTTATTGTCAAACAATATACTAATTTTAAATCAATATACCAAGTAATATATTTTAATTTAATTTATATATAATATCAAATCTTTCAAGGCAATTTTTTGTAATTTTTTATTTTTTTCCTATGTCGTTGATTGCTTTCAATCACGATCGTTCATTCTTTCAAACCATTCTATATAAACATTTTCATTACCTAATCAAATTATTACTTTTTTTTGGTATTTCTTCTTTTTCTTCTCTATTTCACTTTCGCACTATTTCAAATATACTTTAATTTGTTTTATCTTTTATATTTACTTTTATTTGATCTTGCATGTTCATTTTCTATGTATCATTCTTTTTTTTTTTCTCATCTGTTTATTTATTTTAATAAACCCTATTTCTATACTTTAATTTATTTTATCTTTTGTACTTTTATTTGATCTTATTTTTATATTCAATTATTCTCATACTTGATCTTATGTGCATGTTCAATCATTCTCATTTGAAGTATCTTTTTTTTTTAAATCTTATTTTCGTTTCTCTTTGATTTTTGTATTTTCTTTATAATAATTCTATAAACCTTATTTATATATTTTAATTTATTTTATTTTATCTTATACTACTTTTATTTGATCTTATTTTCAGGTTCAATCATTTCATTTGAGGTATCATTCATCTTTTTTGTTTTTTGTTTATTCATTATTTAGGTATCATTCTTCTTTTTTATTTTTTGTTATTTTTTTTATCATCTATTTATTTATTTTATTTATAATTATATAAACCCTATTTCTATACTTTAATTTATTTTATCTTTTAAACTTTTATTTGATCTCATTTTTATATTAAATCATTCTCATACTTGATATTATGTGCAGTTCAATCATTCTCATTTGTCCCCAGGGCATAACTCAAGTGGTAAAGGGGAGGGTGGAAAGACCTTCCAATTGAGCTTGGTTGCTGCAGGGTGGGGGTTCGAATCCTGCCTTTGGCATGGATTTGGCCCCTTGCAAGTACAAGTTAAACAGTGAGCCATCTCTATAAGCCACTTGAGGATGTGGGTTCGAATCCTGCCTTTGGCATGGATTTGGCCCCTTGCAAGCACAAGTTAAACAGTGAGCCCTCTCTATAAGCCACTTGAGGCACATCCTGCGATTTACCTCCTCCACCAATCCCCAGGGCAGGGGCGGTGGGAGCCCCTAATGATGGGGTACACCATTTTCAATCATTCTCATTTTAAGTATCTTTTTTCTTTTTTTTTTTAAATCTTATTTTCTTTTCTTTTCTATTTTTGTATTTTCTTTATAATAATTCTATAAACCTTATTTATATACTTTTATTTATTTATCTTATATACTTTTATTTGATCTTATCTTCAGGTTCAATCATTCAATTTTATGTATCATTTTTTCATATTCTATAGTTTATGTTTTTTTCTTCGTTTCTTTTGTATATTCTTCATATTCTATAAACCCTATTTTTATAATTTATTTTAATCTTATTGGCTTTATTTTATTTGATCTTATTTGCAATTTAAATCATTAAAAAAATTCATCAATGTTTGGAGTGATAAATTTGGACAATCCATAATTAATTTCAGAATGTTTTCTTTATAATTTTATAAGCTCTATTTTTATACTGTAATTTATTTTATCTTTTATATTTTTAGTTGATCTTATTTTCATATTCAATCATTCTCCTTTGAGGTATCATTCTTTTTTTATTCGTTTATCTTATAATTTATGGTTTTTTCTTCGTTTTTATTGTTTTCTTTATATTTTATAAAATCTATTTTTATAATTTTTTAAAATCTTATTGTTCTTATTTTTATTTGATCTTATTTGCACATTCAATCATTAAAAAAACGTCAGTGTTTGGAGTGATGAATTTGGACAATCTAGAATTAATTTTAGAAACTTTAGAATGGGAGATTCAAAGCGCACGTCAAGTATATTTTTTATTTAAATCTTATGGATTAATGTATGAAATTTATTTTCGAAATTTTGTACTTTATTTTAATTTTTCATTCAATTATATTTTTATTAGGATCGTCTCTATAAATATTCTTTTAATTTAATCTTTAGGATTAATGTATGAAATTTATTTTTAGATTTTTGTGATTTATTTTAATTTTTTTATCAATTTATTTTTATTAGGATCGTCTCCGTAAATATTATTTCAATATTTTTAATTTATTATATTGAATAATATTTTATATTTTATTTATCCATATTTTATTCAAAATATGAATTATAGTATACTATATCTTTCTTAAAAATAGTAATTGAGTTTTACGAGAGATTATATTTATTTTTTAAAAAATAAATATATATCAATTAAAATAAAATTATTTTAATATAATTAATGATAGAAAGGTAATACATATTACTCTATTTATCTTAAATACCGAACTAAATTTAATGTTATAAAAAATAAGCGTATAAACAATGAAATTTAATTGATAAATATAAAATTACGTTAGGTTAAAAAATATATTTATATATTATACATACTTAATTAGTAGTTTTTATAAAAATATGCATAGATTCAAATAAATAAATAAATATTTATATTTATATACATACATATGTTATGGTTAAAAATAAATTAAATATAAAAGTACATAATTGTAATATCCTTAATTCTTTCCGTGCAACGCACGGATGGGTAATATCTAGTTTTTTATAACATTAAATTTGATTCAATATTTAAGATAAATAGAGTATATATTAACTTTCTAATAATATTTTTTTTAAGAAAGATATAATATATTATAATTTATATTTTATTTTTAATTGAATAACATATGGATAAAATAAAATATAAAATATTATTTGATATAATAAATTATAAATATTAAATAATATTTATGGAGACGATCCTAATGAAAATAAAATTGAAAGAAAAATTAAAATAAATCATAAAATTTCGAAAATAAATTTCGTACATTAATCCTAAAGATTTTATTAAAAGAATATATATAGAGACGATCCTAATAGAAATATAATTGCTTTGAATCTCCAATTCTGAAATTAATTCTAGATTGTCCAAATTCGTCACTCCTGGTGACTCTTTTTATGGCAAAAGCTCCTGCGCCCCCGGGGACACGGAGGGATGCTCCGTGTCCCCATGTGAACACAATCCCCCCTCTATATTCTATTTAAATGTATTGCTAGGGGTTTAAATTGTAAAAGGGCACGAAAATTATAAAGGCGCACGAAATGTGTTTCGTGCGCCCGGGTGCACAGGAGCCTCAATCTTTTTTTATATGATTGAAACTACAAATAAGATTAAGGATAAGAACACTAAGTTTAAAAAAATTATAAAAATAGATTTTATAAAATATAAAGAAAAAAATAAAAACGAATAAAAACCATAAATCATAAGATAAACGAAAAAAAATGATACCTCAAAAGATGATGATTGAATCTAAAAATAAGACCAAATAAAAATATATAAGATAAAATAAATTAAAGTATAAAAATAGAGTTTATAAAATTATAAAGAAAACATTATAAAATTAATTATGAATTGTCCAAATTCATCACTCCAAGCATTGATGACTTTTTTTAATGATTGAAGTTGCAAATAAGATAAAAAAAATAATAAGATAAAAAAATTATAAAACAGGGTTTATAGAATATAAAGAATATAAAAAAATGAAGAAAAAAATATAAATCATAAGATAAAAGAAAAATAAAAAAGAAGAATGATACCTCAAATGTAATGATTGAACTTGAAAATAGGATCAAATAAAAGTATAAAAGATGAAATAAATTAAAGTATATAAATAAGGTTTATAAAATTATTAAGAAAATACAAAAATCGTATAGAAATAAAAATAAGATAACAAAAATTAAAAAAGAAGAGTGATATTTCAAATTAGAATGATTGAATATGCACATAAATCAAATATGAGAATGATTGAATATAATAATAATATCAAATAAAAGTATAAAAGAAAAAATAAATTAAAGTATATAAATATGGTTTATAGAATTATAAATAAAACAAAAAAATCAAAGAGAAAAAAAAGGTAACACAAAATAAAAAAGAAGAATGATACCTCAAAGAATTATTGACATGCACATTAGATCAAATCAAAGTAAAGTATAAAAGATAAAACAAATTAAAGTAGTTTAGAAATAGTATGAAAGTGAAATAGAGAAGAAAAATAAGAATAAGAACAATAAGGTTAAAAAATTATAAAAATAGATTTTATAAAATATAAAGAAAATAGTAAAAACGAAGAAAAATCATAAATCATAAGATAAACGGAAAAAAAGAATGATACCTCAAAAAATAATGATTGAATCTGAAAATAAAATCAAATAAAAATATATAAGATAAAATAAATTAAAGTATAAAAATAGAGTTTATAAAATTATAAAGAAAACATTCTAAAATTAATTATGGATTGTTCAAATTTATCACTCCAAACATTGATGACTTTTTTTAATGATTGAAGTTGCAAATAAGATCAAATAAAAAAATCAATAAGATTAAAAAAATTATAAAACATGGTTTATAAAATATAAAGAATATACAAAAAACGAAGAAAAAAAACATAAATAATAAGATAAACGAAAATTAAAAAAGAAGAATATACTTCAAATGGAATGATTGAACCTGAAAATAAGATCAAATAAAAGTATAGAAGATGAAATAAATTAAAGTATATAAATAAGGTTTATAGAATTATAAAGAAAATACAAGGAAAAATTACTCTTAGATACACACTTTGTACCCATAATTACTGTGAGATACATTGATTTAAAAAAATACTTTCACATACAAAATATTAAGTAAAATACCAAATATAACCCTACACCCATACACTTTTAAACCACAAATCCTAAACTCCTCACCTCCGCCGGACCACCTCCGGACCGCCGCCGTTGCCCGATCGCTGGACCACCAACGGACCGCCGCTGAATATACATTTTTTTTGCTACACACACTTTTTTATTGAACACACTTTTGCTGCACACGAATTTTCATGCTGCACACAAACATTTATGTGCAGCACATTGTAAGGGTAATATTGAAATATCACTGTATATTTTTGTAGTTAGTAGTAATATTTTCGTATGTTTGCATCTCATAGTAATAAAGAAATTTTTAATGTACCTAGTAGTAAGTACCCCAAAATACAAAAATCATAGAGAAACGAAAAGAAGATAACAAAAAATAAGAAAGAAGAATGATACTTCAAATGAGAATGATTGAACATGCACCTAAAATCAAATGTGAGAATGATTGAACATAATGATAAAATCAAAAAAAAAGATAACACAAAATAAAAAAGAAGAAGGATACCTTAGAGAATGATTGAACCTGTAAATTAGATCAAATCAAAGTATTAACGATAAAACAAATTAAAGTAGATAAAGATAAAATAAATTAAAGTAGATTATAAATAATATGAAAGAGAAATAGAGAAGAAAAAGAAGAAGAAAAAAATAGAGTGAGGATTTGATTAGTATATAGAATGATTTGAAATAATAAATTATTGTGATTGAATGCAATCAACGACATAGGAAAAAAGATAGAAATTTATCAAAAATAGCGTTGAAAGATTTGACATTATTAAAATTAGTATATTGATTAACAATTAGTAGAATATATGTCAATAATATTATTCATATTTACCAAATTTATATTGTTAATTAAAAAATAAATAAATAATTTATTATTAGCATAAATAGGATCCATGATTGAGATCAAAAGTAATAGACGGTCAAGATTAAAATTGAATGAAAACTAAATTTACTAAAATTGAAAAGATGAAGAAAAAATTGAATATAAAAATAGAATTAAGTTTGTTTTTATATATGTATATAAATTAAGCATATATTGATTAAAAATTAGTCAAATATGTCAAAAATATATCTCATATTTACCAAATTTATAGTGTAAAATAAAAAAGTAAAATTTAAATAATAAAATTTATTATTAGTATAATTAAATTTTGTGATTGAAATCAAAAGTATTATTTGGACGGTCAAGATTAAAATTGAATTATTTCTAAATAGAGTAAAATTGAAAAAAAAATTAAAAATAAAAGTAGAAATTTAGATTTGCTTATGTATATATATAGATATAGATTTTCTTATAGTTAATTAATGTAAGATCGGTTCTGTTAATGTCCAAGTTTAATGAAAAAAAAAGGTTTAAATTGAGTGGTGGGATTAGGCATGTTAAACGAGTCGAGGCTCGAGTAGTTTTCGAGTCAAGTTCGATTCGATTAGAAAACAAGTTATACACGCATTCGAACTCTGAACGAGTAATTCTGGAGTCGAACTCAAGTGCGGCTCGACTTGTTAAGTAAAACGAGTCGAATTTTTCAAGTTTTATCGAGCCTTATTTAATTAGTTTATTATTATATTTAATAATAATTAATGTAATATAATTAAATAATATTTATTATTATTATTGTCGAGTCTTATTGAATCGAACCGAGGTCGACCCATTAACGAAACGAGTATTGAAACGAGCTCGAGTTCGAGTAAGTACGAATCGAGCCGAGCTTGAGACTTAACGAGTCGAGCTCTCGAGCTACTCTTTTCGTTTAATAACACTGGGTGGGATTTAGATTTTTAACTAGTAAAAAGTGAAGGAGAAGATGATTCACAAGTGAGAGTCACAAATTCACATTGAAATTCCGGTAATATTTAGTCTATTAATGTGTTTAACTTTATTATTTTAATAATTTTTAAAGACTATTAAATAATATCTAATCAATATATAAATTTTAAGTAAACTTTAATCTTAATTAAAACACAACATGTATTAAAATAAGATTCCAATATAAAGACATTTAATTAATATGTTTTAGTAAAAACCTAGGTTGTATTTGAAAGAAAGGATTGGAGGTCTCCCTTATATTTCAGAACAAAATATAATCAATGTCAAAAATTTTAAATCAATAAATTTTAAATCATGTATTTCAAATCATGAATTACTCGTGTCATTTGAAATCCTACTATTGAAAACAAAAAATATTTTAAATATAATATTAGATGAACCAATTATTTTTTTTTAAATTATTTTAATCTCACCACCCGTGCCAAACCCCCTCCCCCAACTTACACATCTATCCTCCAACCCCACCCCAATATTCGGCACCCGTCATCCATCACCCCACTCTCAAAACACCCACCCCACAACCCTCTCCGCCATTGAGAGTTGTTATTCGAGCGGAGCGAGTTCGAGTAATGCATACTCGAGCTCGACTCGAGTAGTTTTCGAGTTAAATTGAGCTCGAGCTCGGTTTGACTCGTTAAGCAAATTGAGTCGAGTTTATCGAACTTTATCGAACTGATTTTAATAAATATATCTTATATTTGTTATTTTATTTAATATTTATTATATTATTATTAATTAATTATAATTATTATTAAAATAATAGAGCCTTGTCGAGCCGAGTTGAGCTCGTTAAGGAAACGAGCATAAGAAGAGCTCGAACTCGAATTCGAATAGTCACGAGTCGAGCCGAGCTCAAGCTCTAACAAACCGAGTCGAGCTTTCGAGTAGTTCGTTTCATTTAACAGCTCTACCCCTTTTCCCCCTCCACTCCCAACCCAATTTTTTCTTTTAATAAATTCATTACACATCCAAATAAGTCAAATAAATTGATTTACAATTCATGAATTTTAAATCCATTAAATTTAAAATAAATTAATCCAAACCCAATGTAATATTCAAAATCAGTGCACCATGCAATTAGAGTTTTTTTCATCAACTGCTACTAATGTATATTTAAACTTCAAAACTGATACATTTATTTTAAAAAAATCCATGAAGCACGACTTTTGAAATCGGGAAAGAAACACGACAGAAGATCACCTGTCGACCACGACCACGACCTCGACCTCACCTCCTCGCAGTACGTAGTGCACCTCCTCGTGGTAACTCCGATGGCAGCCACAGGTATGGCAGTTGAACTCTGTTGCGGTCCCTTGAGCACCGGGCACAAACCGTTGACAACTTTTAAGTACAATATGACCTCCACCATTAGTTACATGATTAATTTGACATTTACCTAAACGCACTATTGGAACCACATCACCACTTGGACTCAGCACGTCTTGCCTCATTCTTTCCTGTTTTTCTCAATCAACAATTTACACTTATTAATTAAAAAAAAATTACATTTAAATTAAAATTTTAATTAGCATATGCATTTTATTAAGATATTTAGAAACGTAATTTAAATAATAATTTGAGCCATTACTATCTAAGAATTAAATATATTCATTGAAATTTAGGGTGATTTTGGGTGCACAGTATTTAAATAGGGGTGTGGGTGTTTTTCTTAAAAAAAATTAATTATTTTATTATATTTTATGGTTTAGATTGAATTGTAAACTAATTTACAATTATACCTAGTAATCCTCACTGAAGAAAAATAATTATGGTGTAAATTTTGTGGTTCCTGCATGGGGTATAATAGAGCCCTAGCAACATATTTGAGGATTAATCCTCACTATCATGAAAAACAGTTAGTCTCTTACGAAGAACTGGGTTTACTGTGTAAATTTTGTGGTTCTCCTTTAATTTAAAGGACCTAACAATACATAGGGTATAATAGAATCCTAGCAATACATAAGGTATAATAATATTGAAAAATTAAATGGGAAGACTACAGGGGTTACACTGTGAACCCAATTTACACAAGTGTTAGAAAAATATGAAAACTCATACTCCCATTATTTCCGAAAAACAATAGATAGATGCAGTGCAAAATATTGAAAGAACGAGAGAGAAAAAAAGAAAAAAAAAAAAGAAAAAGCTAATACGATTATATTCTACAATAAAATCAGAATAGCAAGATAAATTTATGAGAATATTGATTCACACAGGAATACCTTGAAAGTAGGAATACCGAAAGAACACAATGATGAATTTCAATCCTAATAATTAAATTGAACTCCCTAAACCAATAATAAGATATCGTATTTATAGAAGGAAATAAATATCCCATATATATTTATAAATGATAACAAAATCTGCCACGAATATAAATAAACATATAAAAGGAAACAAACTAGAACAATTAAAACAAAATAAAAGGAATCAAGTTGAATTCCCAATTACAACAATAAAAATTGGGAAGTCTTGCGTGAGGCTGATGAGACAATTTTACAAAAATAATTAAAACAAAATAATTATCACACAAGTGTTTGCCAATAAAAATAAGGTTTTTTTTATTAGTGATAATAAAATCTATCACAAACAAACATTTTAAAAAGAAATAAATTTAAACAATACCTTATTAATATTTAACGTATCTAATTTATAATTATGCTAAATCTTCTATATTTTTATCGATAACTTATATAGGGTAAATTTGTGCGAGAGATCTCATGAATTTGTTAAACAAATATTATTCATTAATTTGATTAATATATTTATTTTTCATTTTTTAATTAATTTATTATTTTTTTATTAAAAATATTATCACTCTAATTAAAAGACATTATCACTTTTTATCTCACAGACATTATCAATTTTTATTTTCATGAAAAAACAAACAAACAAGGAAATAGAACATAAAGTATGTGGAATAGGCTATCCAAATTCCACTTTGCAAGGCAAAAATTTATGGGAGTATATTGAAAAAAATAAAAAATAATCGTGATGCTCATATCCAAAGACGGTTGCCCGCCCCATCTTCTCCATGATACAGCCACACCAAAGGTTTAAAATTTCCGATAATTCCACGATATATCCGTATTTGGAGAGTATCGATATCAATATTGGGAAAAAAGATAGTATATTTTTTCTGATGTTGAGGATATATCGAGAAATATTGAGAAATATCGGTTATAATATCGATATCGGTTTGCCGCAGTTCAAATTTTTTCAGATGTCGAGATATATCGAGGAAATATCACTAAAATATCGAGGATATATCGAAAATATCGAAAAATTATCCATATTTGTAAGAATTTTTTTATGATTTTTTATATTACTTTTACCAACTAAATACAATTTTTTTATTAATTTGATCAATTTTAAAAATAAAATAAAATAAAATAGAGCAACACTTGCATGAAATTATTAAGACTTTTCATTTTATTTAATTAATTATCATTTATTATCACTCTTCATTAAAATTATTACTATTAAGTAAATGAGGAGTTTCCTTTCATGTATACAGTATGATAGTATAATATGATTAAAAACACAATTATTTTGGTACATTTAATCGGATCGGGACGGAGTGAGTATTTTATTGGTACATAACAATACTACTCGCACATTTAGAACTATGTTCAAAATTTCTCTAATTCGATGAGCCAATACCAATATTGTTTAGATCAAGATGACATCACATGCTTTACATTTGAGCATCATAAGTTATCATTTTGATATTAGTTATTATAAGTATTGTATGACTTTAGACTATTTAAATATAGGGATACTTACTTATAAGTACAAAATGGAGTCCATATTTACTATTAGATACAAGCCTAAATTTTAATTACAATGAGATGCAAAATTGCACAATGAAATGCCATATTGTCCCCTTAATTATTAAGGTGTAGAAACTTAAACATATGAATTTATTTCTCTTTCATCAATCACTTAAATAGTGGAATTTGCACAATATCCAATTTATGTTTAAAAATATAAAATGTATTGCTCTTTCATCAATCTGTAGGATTTGCACAATATCTAATCGTATGAAATTTATTCTAGATATTACAATCTACGTTTATTTCTCTTTCATCGATATGTGAGATTTATACATTAATGAAATTTATTCCAGAGATTACAATCTACGTTTATTTCTCTTTCAATAATGTTTAAAAATATGAAATTATTCTAATATTTGCTCAATATCCGCAAATAAAATACGTTCAAATATATTTGAGAATAAATATTTAAGAATAATTATACAAATTTAAGTAAGATGTTTACCTAGAGGATTACAAAATAATATCAATTCCAAATTTATTGAATATATTTAAAATATTTTGAAATCTAATTTTTGTGGATATATTTTGTTCATTAAATTCTAGTGAGTAAGATGTTTACATAGTAGGATTACAAAATAATATCAATTTCAAATTTATTGCATATATTTAAAATATTTTGAAATCTAATTTTTGTGGATATATTTTGTTCATTAAATTTCTAGTGATATATTTTGCATAATGAATTAAATATTTTGCACAATTAAATATTTCTATGCACAATCCGTATATAAATCAACCCAACATAAAAATATATCAATTTCTCATAAATTTGCTTAATTATTGCCGCACAACATAGTTGTATGGTTGCACAACACATAAAAAATAGTGATATATTCTATATAGACCATTAAATATTTTGCACAATTGGATACGATTTTGCACAACCAACATATAAATTTTCACAACCAACATATAAATTTGCACAACGCAGTGGCTGCAGTTTGAGACTTTCAAATGCAATGACTTCTGCATCGTGGCCGGCGACGGGTAGTGACATCTTCTTAGCGGAGGCAGCGGCGACAGATACAGATTTGACGAACTCACTGACGGTGAATGATGAAAACTAGGGTAATATCTCTTCAAAGCAGACGATGGTGGTAGACGGTGATTTACTCCGGGACAAACGACGCGGTGATCGGCTGATCCGAATGGAGACAGTGTTGGCATTAGATCGTTTGGTTAACATGAACCGTTAGGGTTTCATACGTTTCTAATTCAGTGGAAGCAAGAAATCAAAGAAACTTATTACCTTTTACCAGGATATGTTGAAGAAGATGGATTCTCGCCGATAGCCAACGCAGCCTTCCCGTTTTGGCATAACTCTCTCGTCTGATCTTCGATTTGAGAGATCTATGCGCTAAAACGATCCTCTCTTTAGTGGCTTTCCGTCAGTATATCACATGTCGAATTATGACTTTTGTATAATTTTATAAAAATCGTGCAAATTGACAGACAGCAGCAACAAACAACCTTCTGGTCTTCTACTATATTTCCAAGTCCAATCTCGACATCGTATGGGCGACGATCTTCGAGATCTTCTCAATCTACTGTTCTATCTACCCTCTTCACGTGTTAGACGTGTCTCTCTTATTAGGGTTTCCAGACAGTTGAGATGACTTATATATGGACTACAGCAGGGACCAGGAGGAGAAATTAGAGTTGGGCCTCCATTGGACTTAAGTATTCAAGCTTAGACCAAAGTTTATACTTAAGTCCAATAATAATAATATATACCACTAAATATTATTACTGCACTACCGTTCTAATCCCATAATTACGTTATGAACTCCTTCTTATTATGAGCCTGGTAGTCTCCCCATGTTTAAAATATACAATGCCCATTAATTAATTAAATTACTGACAACTCCATTAATTAATATCTCATCCGAGAGTAGTACCACTCAACCTCATTATCATGCCGGAATAAATTCACCTGCAGGGTTTACATGATAATCCTTATGAGCTCCTCAAGGGGACATCATCAACCTATAACGGACACGGATTCCTTCTACATCGACAGCACACCATAGAGATATCAGTATTTCCCAACTCACCGAGTTTATTGATTTAATTACATGTAAATCTCACCCATTGATGAATCAAAGAAATACATACTACTTTATGTGTCGAGATTATTGTATAGGGATTAAGAGCACGAATATCCATAATAATAGAGATCAAGTTCTCCTATATAGTCAGTATAAATCGAACGATCTCAAGCGGTCCTGCTCAATACACACGAAGTGTACTAATGTGATTCTATACTCAAGACAAACTAATACCAAATCACACTACAACCATCCCGATAGAGAGTCCCCGCCTATCTCGGTTGTGAGCATCTATTTATACTTTATAAGGAAATCGATAATATGATCTTTCGCGTGTTGTCGCATAACATATTATCTATAATATAAAATAAGTGGACTATTGCATCGGACATATAAATAAATTATAAGACGCAATCATTTGATCATTGATTCTCATTTCAAATAAATTGTTAAAACATTGTTCATACTAAAGCTAGACTTTTAGTATACAATCCAACAGACAGATCGGTGGCTGGCGGCGATGGGTGGAATGCTTGGAACGAGGACGTCTTGGCGTAGAGCGGGCAGCGGTTGACCGTGACAACATATTAGAGATAAGATTCGAAGGAAATGGTCCGATCCGAATGAAGACAGATCAGTGGCTAGCGGTGATGGCGGACGGCTTGGAACACGACGTTGTGGCGCTGGTAATATATTAGAGATGAGATGAGACTTGAAGGAAATGGTGTGGAAGACGTGTCTACAGGGAGAGAGATGATTATAGTGCATGCGGTTAATTAGGCATTTAAGTAGGAGATAGAATTATATTTATAAATATTTAATTAATATTAGGGTTATGCTACCTCTGTCCGCCTGAAAGGTGGACATTTTGCCATTTTGGGCGTCCGCACCAAAGGTCCACATTTTCCTTTTTAAACACATGAGACCCACACACATCACTAATACAATAAATTTATGGGACCCATACACCCCACTAATACAACTACCAACTACACATTAAATAATAATACTCCTTAATCCACGTGCAAAAAGCAAATGTCTACCTTTGGGGCGGATGGAGGGAGTATTAAGCGTTTTATTCTAACTTTTTGTATCTGATAGTAAAAAAATTGAATGTACGTATCTCTCAGTAATAATGTTTAAAACTATGTATTAGAAAGTAATTATTGTAATGGATTTGCTTATGATATGCTACGTGATTTTAAATTATATTTATATATTAAAATTAGTTAAAATATATTGAAAAGTTAAATAATTTATTTTCTCTTTTTTTCAAGTTTTCGTGATTTTTTTAATTTTAACCGATATCGATATCGATATTCGATATATCTATCAATATATCCATAAATTTGAGGTACTGATATTTTTACCGATATCGATATTTTAAACCTTGTCACACCCTTCTACGCTTCTACCTGCCCTTTTAAGTTTTAACACTTAGTTTCTCCCTCTCCCTCTCCCTCTCCCTAAGTTTTTTTTCGTGTTTATTTATTGAGTGTATATTAGGTGCACCCGGGTGTACCCTTGCACCCATATTTGTATAACTTTTTATTCTATTTTGTATACATGTTATTCTCTTTTGTATATATGTTTTGTAATATTTGTATACTTTTTTCACACTAAGCTTTTCATTAAAAAAACAATCATTCATATGTGTATAACTTTTTATTCAATAGTGTATACATGTATTTTAATAATTGTACATTTTTTTACATTCAATTTTTTATTAAAAAAATTAACAATTAAATTGTATACATTTTTACTCATAATTGTATATGTTTTTGCTTATATTTGTACGTGGGTGCACACTATATTTAGCCATATTTATTTATTTATTATTATTATTATTATTATTATTATTATTTATTATTATTTTTTAATTTTAGGGCTCTTCCATTTTTCGCTGTTGCCCGTCGATTCTCCCTCGCTTCTCCAATTTTGCGTAATTATTTACTCTCCCTCTTCCTGTTCTTAGATTTTTTTCTCCTTTTTTGACCTGTGCTACTAATTGAATTCGCTCCTCCCCACTGCTGTCGTTCAATTATCGTGCTTCATCTGTTAATTATTTGTGAATTGCTAGAAACTAGTCTTGAGGTATATACTGTTTTTTAATATCACCTAAGCAGCTTAATTATATCTGCTATATTCTTGAATGGGAAAAAATGATGAGATGAACAGTAATCTAATTATAATTTTCAGTTGTTCTATTCGTGAAGACAATTATGACTATTCATGTCCTGTGATTTAGCGGAGGCTTTCAAAGATATTGCTCACTTTAGAGGGAAATTGCATAGCTGCTGTTTTTCTAAGTGGTATTCTCTATCTAGACAACTTTGTGTGTAGGTTTACTGCCTCTAGTTTTTAAGATTGTAGTTCTTGCAAAGGTTAGATGAATGAATGTTTCATTTTCAGCGATACTTTGGAAATGTACAATTTAGATTACAGTGCTACTTTTTGCTATGTAATGCCTATATATATGGAAAAAGGAACTTAAACCCACTTCAGTTACAGAGAATTTAGGGAATGAACTTATATTTATATTCTTATGTACAAGTACTAAATAAAGTAGTATTGATAAAAAAAAAGGGCTTAACAATGATGTGATTCATTGTATCAATAAAAATAAATGACTATAGTAGTAGGTATAAAACAAGAAATTCTGTGATAATTGTTTTAGAAGGTTAGAAACATGGACCCGTGGACAAGAATGACGAAATGACATTCTGAAAAAGAAAAAAAAAGAAAAGAAGAAGATGCAGTCTAATTTAAGAATCATAGAAAGGGGGAAAAAGTGTGTAATAAGACTGAGATGGTTTAGAGGGGCAATTAGGTTGTGGCTCATATTTTGCTGCCTTGTACAGACATGACTCTCTTGTATGTCTCATACCACTCCATATGGTTTCACTAGAGCCAAGTTTACATTTTTTTAATGGAGTTACGCTAATCATAATTCCATATTACTTCCAACAACAAAAAAGGAAAGTGGTTGTTTGCATAGCATTTAGATATTCCCCCTTGATATAAGTTGAACATAAGAAAGTAAATGTGCTCTAGTTTAATGAATACGATGACTGATGCAACTGTGAGTAAGGTCAAAATATTTATGCATCTCAGATTTATGCAACTGTGACCAAGGTCAAAAATTAACTCAGATTTCTGACTGTAGTGCATAATTTTGCTATTTGCTCTTGTTAATTGAGTGTTAAATGACTTGCCTGACATTTTCCAGATTCAAAGGACTACAAGGGTTGTGGATATTACTCGGTAAGTTGGCTACCCTGTCTTATTATATGAAACTACTCGGTGTGTTTTCTGTATGATTTACTTCTGTATCATCCTCCTAATGGTGATAAACCTTTATGTCTTCATATATCTGCACCCTCACATGTAAGTATTTAATTATGGGGATGTTTTGAGAACAAAAAAAAATCCATAAAAGATAGAGAATGATATTGGCAATTATTTATTTTTGTGAAAAAATATTTCTATCTTAGCACCTCTTGATTGCTGATTTCTGTCGGGAGTGTGATCATTAAAGCATTCTCCTATAAATTATATGGAGATGAATTCATATGTTTTCTACCCTACCTATGAAACTCTAAACCCATGTGTTAGGCGGATACGGTCGTCATCGTCGTCCGTGTTCGTCGTCTACGCCGGAGAAGATGGTCGAGGGAACAACTCCACAGTGCTCAGATTCCCGTTGAACTCACACAAGAATTCAAATCCACGTTCTGCCCATAAGGGTCACAAATGGGTGATTAAATGGGATCGGGTGTAAGGCTATGGGCCACATTCCAATTAATTGGAATGGGCCCAATACTTAGGAAAGAAGACCATCATTTGGGCCAAATGCCCAAAGGGCCCAACAATCTCCACCTTGGCCCAAATCATCTACCCTTGTGTATAACTAAATGGGAATTCATCATCGCACTTTTCCCGGACACCTGCAAAACGAAAGACACAAAGTCAAATGCAAGATCCAGAAAATTGACACAAAGTCAAGGTATCACAAAAGATACACAAATCTAAGCCGAAGCAAAGATCAAGGACACACAGTCACAAAATGTTTAAAATATCCCAAGGACAAAATAAACGGAGCACACAAGCTCAAGAGTGGACACAACATCCACGGAAAAGAACTGCATACAACATGTTTCAATCAAGAGAGTCGAAATTTAAAGTCCTCATGCAAGACCTAAATTTTTCAACAGATAAGCATTTAGTACCCATATCAGCAGGATTAAACTCAGATGCAATCTTTTCCAGGTTAACAATACCTTTTTCCACAATATCACGAATGAAATGATACATAACATCTATATGTTTGGTTCTATCATGGAAAACATGATTTTTACACAACTGAATCGCAGACATACTATCAGAAAACACAGTGGCACATTTGTCAAGAAAACCTATTTCATTCAGAAGGCCTTGCAGCCAAATAGCTTCCTTTAAAGCATCAGTAATAACCACGTATTCAGATTCAGTTGTAGATAAAGCAACCACATGCTGTAACTGAGACTTCCAACTTATGCAAGAGCCACATAAAGTAAACACATAAGAAGTTATAGACTTCCTATTATCCTTATCATTTGCATAATTGGAATCAACATAGCCAACAAGACTCACACCATTTGCAGATTTGGAAAAGCGCAAACTTACCTCCATGGAGCCCTTGAGGTATCTCAAGAGTCATTTCAAAGCCTCCCAATGAGGCGCACCTGGATTAGCCATATACCTACTCAAGCAACTAACAGAATATGCAATATCTGGTCTAGTGCTAACCATAAGATACATAACAGACCCAATGACATTGGAATAAGGAACCTTTTCCATTTCAGCAATTTCAGAATCAGTCTTTGGAGACTGATCCTTACTTAACACAAAGTGAGCAGCAAGAGGCACATTCACAGTTTTAGCAGACATCATAGAGAATTTACTCAAAATCTTTTCAACATATGAAATCTGATTAAGCAAGAGAACATGGTTCTTCCTATCTCTATCAATGTTCATTCCAAGAATCCTTTTAGCATCTCCAAGGTCTTTCATATCAAAATTATCACATAGACTCTTTTGAACAAGCTCAACATATTCAAGATCAGGGCTAACAATTAGCATATCATCCACATATATGAGCAGAAAAACAGGAACAGAAGTATCAATCTTGAAGTAAAGGCAATTATCATGCAAGCTTCTCTTAAACTTCAACGATGTCATGCATTGATCAAACTTCTTATTCCACTGTCTAGGAGATTGTTTCAAGCCATACAAGGATTTCTTCAAATAACATACATGATCAGGATTTTTAGGGTCCACAAAACCCTCAGGTTGATTCATGAAAATCTTTTTGTCCAAATCACCATTAAGAAAAGCCGTTTTGACATCCATTTGCTTCAATTCCCAATCAAAATGAGCAACTAATGTAAGCATTATACGAATAGTGGTGAATTTAACAACAGGAGCAAAGATTTCATTATAATCAACCCCTTCCTTTTGAGTAAAACCTTTTGCTACCAATCTAGCTTTAAATCTAACATTTTCAGGCTCATGTTTCACTTTGAAAAGCCACTTGCAATCAACAACAGAGCAATGAGCAGGTTTTGGAACCAGAGTCCAAGTATGATTAACATGCAACGATTTCATTTCATCTTTCATAGCATTTAACCATTTCACAGAATCGTCAGATTTTAAAGCCTCTTGATAGATCTTAGGTTCATTATCAACATTTTCAAACGCATTGAAAGCATGAGTATCAATATGAAAATCATCATACCTAGCAGGTGGCCTAATATTCCTTCTAGGTCTATCCCTAGGCAACACATAGTCATCATCTTCAGGAATATCATGCACATTTTCATCATTGATAACAGGTTCATTGGCAACAAGTTCTTGATCAACAACAGTGTCAGGCAAGTTTTCAACATCAGATAACAAAGGAGACAACTCCACCTCACTCGAAGAAGTGGTAGGATCATGTAAAGGCACAACATCAGGCAAAGGAGCAGATAAGCAAGGAAATTCAGATTCATTAAAGATCACATCCCTACTAATCACGATTTTGAAACCAGGTTCAGAGATATCCCACAGCCTATAACCTTTAACACCCTCAGGATAACCAAGAAAAACACATTTTCTACTCCTAGGATCCAATTTGTCATGTTTCTGACGCACAAACGCAGCACAGCCAAATACACGTAGCACAGAATAATCAATACTTTTACCAAAGAACACATAGACAGGGCACTTACCCTTCAAAGACACAGAGGGAGATTTGCTTATTAAAAATGCTGCGGTAATAAGCGTCTCACCCCAAAACTTTTTAGAAAGTCCAGAAGACACCAACATGCTCCTCATCCTTTCTAACAAAGTCCTATTCATCCTCTTAGCAACCCCATTCTGTTGGGGAGTGTAAGGAGCAGACTTATGTCTCACAATTCCAGATTTGACACATAAATCATCCATGGCATTATTGCAAAATTCCAATCCATTATCAGTTCTAAGATACTTAATCTTTTTACCCATTTGATTTTCAATCAAAGTTTTCCAATTTTTGAACTTTTCAAAAACATCAGATTTGTTTTTAAGCAAAATCACCCACACTTTTCTTGAAAAATCATCAATAATGGACAGAAAATACACATTGCCACCTTGAGTTGGCTCACTAGAAGGCCCCCACACATCAGCATGCAGGTACTCAAGTATATCACTACACGAAGAAGTCTTAGGGTATGGGAAAACAGGAAATTTCACCTTCGCATGTTTGCCTTGCACACAAGAATCACAGAAAGAAGTGCATGTAAACTTATCATTACCAAAAGAACCAGCCTTATGCAATATTTCAAGACCTTTTCCACTCATGTGACCTAACCTACCATGCAAAATATTTGTTTTATCTTCTTTAACCGCGTTAGCAGACATAACAACAGATTTAGCACAACAAACATACAGGTTATTCCTTTTTTCAGCATTAAAGATGGGGCACAGAACCCTTTACAATAGACATGCAACCCTTTCCCCACCTACCCTCAAGCCCCTCATCTTCAAGTGCAGCACAAGAAATCAAGTTGTTACACAAATCAGGCACATGTCGCACGTTTTTCAAAGTGAACACAGAATCATCTTCAAAACGCAAGCAAATGTCACCAACACCAAGCACATCACATCTTCTTTCATTAGCCATAGACACAGATCCATGAGAAACATTTTTATATGAAGAGAAAAGATGTTTAAAAGGTGTCATATGAAATGTGCAACCGGAATCCACAAGCCATTCACTATCACACAGAGATGAATGCACAGAATTCACACAATTTTCAGAAATAGCAAACACATCACCATAATCCACAGATTCAGAGGCAACATTAGCATGATCATTAGAATTATTCCTCTTAGGATGAGGACACTTGTTCGAAAAATGTCCCCTTTCATGGCAATTAAAGCATTTCTTCTTTTTCTTGTCCCCATTCTGATTATTCTGGGATTTCACATCAGAATTTTTGTCCTTGTTCTTATTGTTGTTCTTGTTCTTGTTACGATTGTTAGGTTTCCCTTAACATGCATAACCCCCCCCAGAATTCTTAACACCCCCATTTTGTTTTAAATCATGCACTTTGCTTTTTAAGGCATTCACCACAATATCAAGAGTAACGTCATCACGACCATACTTTATAGCAGACTTGACATCATTGTAAGAATCAGGTATAGCATTTAAAAGCACAATAGGAGTGTATTCATCAATATGCTTGTCACCAGTTAGCTTAATATCTTGAATCAACTTCGTGAACACATCCAAATTTTCTTCAACATCTTTGTTTAAATCAAGTTTAAAACGAAAGAATTTTTTCAGAAGAAACATTTTACTAGGCAAAGATGTTTCAGTGTACAGCTTATCCAACGTTTCCCACAAAACTTTTGCGGACTCATGCAAATCAACTTTTCTAAGCACAGGATCAGAAAGATTCAAGATAATCGCAGATAAAGCAAGCTCATTCATCTCAGCCTTTTTAGCACGTGTATCATCCTTATCATACGAGTGATCTACAGCTTTGAATACCCTTTGTTGAATGAGTATGCACTTCATTTTCTGTTTCCAGATACTGAAGTCTCGCTTACCATCAAACGGTGCTTGTCCAAACGAAGACGAAGCCATGGGTATTTAAAGTTGAGTAGAACACACTTTGAACGGAGAAAATACAGAAATACAGAGCAACAATCTGTCACACACCAGGTTGGCACTACTCTAATCACACACAAAGCGAGAAACGGAGCAGTATAACACACAAGGACAGATTTTCAGCAGCGAAAATTGAAAGACTAAGATAACAGTTTCACAAAAGAAACAAACAAGAACAGTAATAAGAAGGCCAGCCGCCACAGGGCATCACACAAGAGCAAATAAGAGGGCCAGCCGCCTCAGGGCATCACACAAGAAGATTAAATAAGAAAGGCTCAAGCTATTTCACCAGAGCGGTGTCTCCGACGAGAACACCGTACCACCTCTACGAGCCACCAGCCCGTTACTTAACGAGGGCGGATCCCTCGTAGTCTTGTTCACGTACCAAACACGAACGGGGCAGCCTCCACTCCAAGTTTCAACCTACACACAAAGTGAGAAACATTTGGGGGGTTAGTGAAGGCATAATCTGAAAATTTTCAGAAAAGAACAATCCGAAAAAATAACAAAACAAATCTGAAATTTTTCGGAACAATATAAAATGGGGAGAGGAGAGACACTTCCCTTCCTCAAATGGGCACTCCAATTGACCGGAACCCTAGCTCCGGCGATCAACTCCGGCGGTCAACGGCGGCGGCGGGCGGGCTGTAACAGCCGGCGGCGGCAGAAGGCTGACTGTCAGCTCTGAGCGAGTAGCTCCCGGTGGCAGCGCGAGCTCCGGCGGTCGGCGGCTGGACAGCGGTCAGCGGCAGGTCAGCCGCTCCGACGAGCAGCAGGCTGCGTTGGTCGGTGTGCGATCCCGGCGGACAGCACAGACGACGGCGGCGGCTTCGATCTGGCAGGTGGCGGCGGAGCGCTGCAGATCGCGAACACGGCGGAGGCGCGTTGCAGATCGCGAACACGGCGGCGGCGCGCGGAACCCTAGCGGCTGGACAGCGGCTGTGCAGCGGCGGCCCAACCCTCGTCGCGTTTCCGGCGAGCAGCTCTGGCGGGCGTTGGCGTCGCGTTCCGATTGCGACTCAGCGGCGGAGGCGTGGTCAGATCCTAGCTGATCGGAGCAGATCGGCGGCTGGAAGCGGAGGAGGCGTCAGATCCGAGCAGATCCGCGGCGAGCAGAAGCGGTTGGCGTCGCGACGATGGCGATTTTCTCTCTCCCACTGGAGGCGAGCGGCGGCAGCTGTCCGATCCTTCAGATCCGAGCTCAGATCGTGATTCCGGCGATGGAATCCGGCGACGGCCGGACGGCGGCGATCTCCCACCGGCGGCTGACGGTCAGCAGCTTCGGGAGATGGACGGACGACGAAACCCGCTCTGATACCACTTGTTGAGTTTATCTGGCCTAGCGGAGCCGAGCCCACTCAATCCACTAGCATGATATTGTCCGCTTTGGGCTTGCCCACTGGCCCGCACGGTTTTACCACTCTGAGCATCACGCTCAAAAGGCCTCATGCTAGGGAGAGACTCTCTCACACTTATAAACCCCTCGCCATCTTCATTTCTAACCGATGTGGGACTTTGGTTGACACCCAACCAACACCATGTTATATAATAAAACCATTAGCTTGTGTAGATGATTACATTTTTAAATTTTCAAGGTATGAGAAAAACCAATCCAAAACAAATTTTTATTGTTTCCTTGAATATATTTTCAAAATAGTGATCTTTATAATGAAATTGGCCAGTAAATGAAATTCTAATGTGCATGTAATATCTCTTTGAAGGCACCATCACCAGATTTTAATTGGTCAAGACATAGATGTATATACTTGGTTTAAACTGGGTTCCAAACTTTTGTCGTCTTTTTTATGCATCAATTTTCCTTGTTGGGTTTATCTGGCCCAGCGGAGCCGAGCCCACTCAATCCACTAGCATGATATTGTTCGCTTTGGGCTTGCCCACTAGCCCGCACGGTTTTACCACTCTGAGCATCACGCTCAAAAGGCCTCATGCTAGGGAGAGACTCTCTCACACTTATAAACCCCTCGCCATCCCCATTTCTAACCGATGTGGGACTTTGGTTGACACCCAACCAACATTTTCCCCTCAAACAAAGTCCGCAGCTAGACCATCCAGTTTGAGGTCCGAACATCCCACCAACCCCGGGCTGGGCCGGTTGCCATCCCCATTTCTAACCGATGTGGGACTTTGGTTGACATCCAACCAACATTTTCCCCTCAAACAAAGTCCGCAGCTAGACCATCCAGTTTGAGGTCCGAACATCCCACCAACCCCGGGCTGGGCCGGTTAAGTCTGGGGCCTGGCTCTGATACCACTTGTTGGGTTTATCCGCCCAGCGGAGCCGGGCCCACTCAATCCACTAGCATGATATTGTCCGCTTTGGGCCGCCCACTGGCCCGCACGGTTTTACCACTCTGGGCTTCACACCCAAAAGGCCTCATGCTAGGGAGATACTCTCTCACACTTATAAACCCCTCAGCATCCCCATTTCTAACCGATGTGGGACTTTGGTTGACACCCAACCAACATTCCTGAATGTATGAGTATTTAATTCCAAAAATTGAGACTGTCAATGTGTGCCATTCCTCCTTTGAATCACTTGTGTGCCATTCCTCCTTTGAATCACTCATTGTCATTTTTTATTGTTATACTAAAAGATGGAATTCCTAGCAGTGTCTCTTTTTCATTTTTTTTATTGTTAAAGATTTGCCAATGCTATTCGGGTTTACCATGTTATGGTCCTTTTTATCTACCGTTTTACAACCTAATAAATGCCATGTGTGACTTGTTGTGTTGCAAGATAGGGTGGAGCTCGTGGCTGTGTATGTTTAGTTTTTTGCTTTAAATACATCACATTGGCAAATTTGTGGACATTTATTACCTTTTGCAATAATTATAGAATTATTTTTTTTGGCTTCATGTTTCCGTCGGTATAACCGTATATATGCAGAAATTTTAAACCTTACTACATACATATCAAGAATATTAGCACATTTTTATATATGACTTAAAGATGATTACCATTTTTACTACAACCTACAAAATTATTCAACCTAAATGATTTATAAGCTTCTATGAGACTATCTCACGGTGATATCGTTTTACGTTTTTTAAATTAGTTATTACTTTTATTGAAAATGTTACTTCCTCTATCCCATAATGAAATTCAAAGTTACTGTAAATACAGAGTTTAAAATAATTGTTGTTTGACTTTGCTTTTAGGAGTAATTTAGTATTTTTTGTATTTTTAGGTGATAAATAAATTATAAAGTAAGTTATGCAAGTTGTAAATGGTTGACAATTTTGAAATTAAAGTGTGTTGTGAGGTTGTTGGGTTGTGTGCTATTTCTTTATTTGGGGCTATGAAATTGTTTGTGGAACGGACAAAAATAGTAAGTGTGAATTTGTTAATGGGATGGATGGAGTATCACTTTTCATTAAAGATGTTATCTCATTTTTATTTATACTTCAATTTATTCATGTAATAGTCACTTGAATGGTTAGCACTTTTCATTAATGAGATATCATTTTTTTATTAGAATGTTATCATTTCTTATTCATCTCACGAAAATGATTTTCGTGAGATGGTTTCATCTAAGTATTTGACAATGATTAAATTTTAACAATAAATTATATCGTATTTGAAGGAAAATCTGAACCTTTTCCCTTGGGTTGATTTTTTAGGGCATAAATTTTATCCATATCTACTTGTACTCGTGAACTCCTTGTTAATAAAAATGAATTATATTACATTTATTAATATGTGTAATAAGAGAATCACTTGGGTGACCGTGGTCACTCATGACCCTCTCACATGAGGGGGTGGGAGCCACCCCTGACATGTGGGTCCCCACCCCCTCATGTGAGAGGGTCACGGGTGACCACGGGTCACCCAAGAATTACCCGTGTAATAAATAATAATACTAATAAAACAAGCTTCCAGTACTGTTGTTCTTTTAGTTTAGATTTTAGCATTTGTTATGTTGCTCTGCTAAAATGGTTACTTAGTGAATTAAACTGGAGGGAGAAGAGGTGAGTGCAATTGTCATAGTTTCAATTTATGCTAATGAAGTGAACTTTCTCGTACTTTGCAAAACCCTAATTCAGGAATGCTGCTAAAGCTAAAGCTAGAGCTCAATTCATGGCGTCGCTCCATTTATCAACCCCAATTCTTACTCATCTCTCGCTTCCTCACCCACACTTTGCC
The DNA here is from genome assembly GCA_023678885.1 of Pogostemon cablin. Lineage (NCBI taxonomy): Eukaryota > Viridiplantae > Streptophyta > Magnoliopsida > Lamiales > Lamiaceae > Pogostemon > Pogostemon cablin. The sequence continues at coordinate 24,833,551 of CM042961.1, read as the reverse complement.
AGCCAAAGAAGATGATGAGTTTTACGACCCCCCATTTTCCCTCGTACCTACAAAATCTCCCCAAAACAAAAATAATTCCAAATCCAATACAAGGAAGAATCAACCACCAAAATCCACCAAAAAGGTCGTTAGTTCCAATATTGTCAGTGAGTTTCCGGTGAAGTCTGAACTGCCATTCGATTTTATGTACTCTTACTCGGAGATCAGCCCCGGTGTTGAGCCAATTGGTTTTCGCGAGCCACCGAGGTTCTCTCCATTTGGGCCGGGCCGTCTTGACCGGAAGTGGACTGGAACTAGTGCCCTTGCCCAGCAGAAGCCCGATTTGGAGAAACTGGCGGAGGAGCGCCGATGGATTCTGGGAGACCCACTTTCTGACGCTGAGATTTCTGAGCTTGTTGAGAAGTATCGGCACAACAATTGTTCCCGCCAAATCATTTTAGGTAAAATTCTTGTGCATGTGTGTGTTTTATTGATGATCGACTAGCACTTTATCTTAATTTGGTGTGTAAAACATGATGAGAATGTATGTTATCTTGTTTGACTCGATTTATTTGGGAAAATTTTGTGTGTTCCGAACTTCTGAATTAGGTTTGCTTAGTCTTTCAGGTTACTTCATCAAGTAAACACCTTGTTGCTGCTAGTTTTAGACAGACATTGTCATGAGATATATGGTGATTAACATGCTAAGACTAAAGTATTTTGTGGGAGGACTGGTATATTAGCCCCTAGCACTAGGCTTAGTGGACGAATGGTTTATGAGATTACACAAACTCATTAACATCTCCATGATTACTTTTTTTAAATATGTATCGCTTTTCATAAAAGATTTATTACTTCTAATCTACCCTATACTAGTTGTTAATGAAATACTTCATTAGATGGATATCAGTTTCATCTAACATGGTCATTCCGTGATGCCGTCTCACACAAGTTTTTGCCCTTTGATTGGGATAAGGAGTAAAGACTTCAATTAATGGACTCTTTGGTCGATTGGCTGTAGGCTACTATTTCTTCCTTGAATACCAAGTTGTATACCTCTCTTGAATTCATCAGTAGCCTGAAGTATTTAGTCTGAGTTTGAACTTGATTTTAATTTTTGAAGCCTTTTCATATGATGGAATGGAATTTTCAATTTTGATAATGATAGGGAGGGGAGGTGTAACGCATAACACACTTGAAGATATCCACAGCCACTGGAAAAGGGCAGAGGCTGTGAGAATAAAGTGTTTGGGGGTTCCAACTATTGATATGGACAACATTTGCTTCCATCTTGAGGTCTTAAAACCCAGTCAATTCTTATAAATTTACTGTAATTCACTTGTTAACTAACGAGGACTGCAGCGAGTTTGTAGGATAAAACTGGAGGGAAGCTTATATATCGCCACATTAATATTCTCCTCCTATATCGCGGTCAGAACTATGATCCCAAAAACCGACCGAAGATTCCAATTATGTTATGGAAACCTTACGCACCAATTTATCCCAAACTAGTGAAGAATGTTGCTGATGGTCTGACATTTGAAGAAACTAAGGAGATGAGAAACAGAGGGCTTAATTCTCCTCCTCTAATGAAACTCAGTAGGTTATTCGAATCCAGTACTCATATACTTTGGTTTAAATAAGTTGTTGACTGAAGTTTTCCATCTGTCTTGTTGCAGCTAGGAATGGTGTGTATGTAAATGTTGTGGAGAGAGTGAGAACAGCATTTGAGACTGAAGAAGTAGTTAGGTTGGATTGTACGCATGTGGGCACAAGCGACTGTAAGAAGATTGGGGCCAAGTTGAGAGTATGAAAACCATTTTTTAAGCATAAGATTCTTTTTTTTTTTCCATTTCCAAAGAGATTGGGAATTTATATTGCTTCCATTCTTCACTCTTATTCAGGATCTTGTCCCTTGCGTCCCTCTCTTGTTCAAAGATGAACAGGTTATACTCTGGAAGGGAAAGAAAGAGCGTGAATAAGATCTTTGCATACCACTTGAATTTTTCAGCCATGATTGATATTTACTAAGGCATCCGGGAAAAAATTGAAATGCAGATTCAGGTTCAGGTTTGCATGATTTTTTTCTAACTTGAGCACTGGTCATGACGGCTTGATAGATGTGAGCTGTTGTATGTTATCCGAGTTGTCGATGTTAACACATGCGATTGGGATAGGAGATTCTCTGGTCAAAAAATTTTTTCGACTCATGTTAGCATACATCTAAATCTTAGATTTGCACCTCTCTCTTTAATGTAGAAACTTGAAAGTATGCGAATGTTATTTGTGTATACGATAGAATAGATATGGCTAGTGATGGAATCAAGCATGTGTAGGATAGATTACCCCACATTGGGATGTGCAGAGAGCTGTTGGAGGTGTTTGCTGGAGTTTTTTCTTGCTTGTATCTCAGATTAAGCTTTTGAGAATCCAGTTTGAGTGTTGTTAAATACTAAATTTATAAGCTGGAAAATGGTTGCCAACAGGCCCTATACTGTGCATGCATCAATCGATTCATCAAACAGTTGAATAAAAAAAAAACTTTCTAATCAAGTTTGAACATGAAAACTTGATCAAATCCACCTAATTTCAAGGGGCATCAATTTTTATAGGTTGATGATGCATGCATATACATATTCTTTTTTTTCAAACAGCCTAAACTCGATAGTGAATGAATCCACACTTGATCTGACATCACGGCTTCATCGTCATCGTTCCTATGCCAAGTCCACAGCGCGTGAGTCGAGTTCACAACGTCCAACTCACCGTGACCAAAACTTGCTTCCCGGAAGGCTGTCCATTCAGGCTGTGGATCCTTGAACCTGCCCAAAACCCTCCTTACCATCTGGTTTAAGAATGCCTACCGTAATATAGAGTTTACCAAACACTTACCAGCCTGCTAGGCCTTCTTTATTACCACCATCACCTATTGTGATGTGTATAGCTCCACATGGATCTGACTTGCCATTAAAAACGTTCTTCTGTTGGAACATCAACTAGTGCTTAGTGGTTGAACGAGTGATATTTGATTTGAAACCAACTAAAACCAACTACATACCTACCGAGCGTTCATAGGCGTGGACATGACCAGCAAGCGCGATGTCCACACCAGCAGAGTATAGCACCGGCTCTATTGCTGCCATCATGCCATCGCCCTCACCTTGGTGAGCCACGTTGCTGTTATACCAAGGTACATGGAATACTACAACGATCCAGGGTGTTATAGCTCGATTCACCTTTGCAAGATCCACCTAATCAATTAATAGCAGAGTTTTTATTCTGTTTTTACCACACAATTCTTCATCAAAGGAAAAAACAAATCATGATGTTGAAATCACGTGCATATTCTATCATAGCATACCTTTAGCCAGTTATACTGATCTGAATTCGTGTCATAATGAGCGTACGAACCGAGCATGATAGTATGAACTCCAACCACATCAAACGAATAATAAAGATTCGAGTCAGAGCCACTCTCCTGATAGGGCATCTTCCATCTTGCATTATAGGATAAGAAACTGGCTTTCACTGCGGGTATATGCTCCTTATCATGGTTGCCCTGTGTGACCATCCACGGCCTTGCACTCGCAAGAGGCTGCACCAGCTCCCCGAACGTATCCCACCTAGGCTGCACATAATCAGCATAGGATAGGTCCCCCGGTAGCAGGAGAACATCATACTTGAAACGCTCTATATGCTCCAAAGTCGACTTAGTCCATCCGGTTTGACCTAAATCACCAGCCATCACAAACTTAACCGGGAATCGAGAAGGCGGGGTCTTGAGCTGGAACTCCGGACCTCCTCCCCCACATCGATAGAAGTATAAAGTATCATCTTCCAATGGACCAATGACGGTGTGGTGAATCCTCCCAGAGTGGTACATAAGATAATGATAATGAGTATCCTCTCCTTCAGCTCTGGAGCTGTAGTTCTTGGATGACTTCCCGTATTCAACCATGGATGGAGACGTCTCGTCGTTCGTGATCCACGTGATTCGCATGTGCTTAGCTCCAGCCAAGGAGACATGAACCTGAATCATCATCACATTGGACTTTAATTTATATATTACTTCTTAGTAAGTCTTGTGTGAGACTGTCTCACGGTAAAATTATTTTACGTTTTTTAACTATCACTTTCCCTATAAAATGTTATCACCTTTTATTTATACTATAAATTGTTAATGAAAATAATTCACTGTACTATTATCACTTTTCATCGCCTAACACTAAGTCTTTGTCTACTTGTTTATAGCTCCACTTTTATTATCAGAATTAATCTAATTGTCATCATTATTAAAGCATGCTTGAGCAGATAAATTGATCGATTCCCTCATATAAGTGATACAGCTGAAACAGAATTGTTATTCCTATCAATGGAATTCCAAATTATGCACAGATAAGATAGTCGTAATCAGCAAGAGTTTCTCAAACAGTAATATGCAATAATATATTATTGCATACCATTAATTATTAATTCAATTAAATAATAACTACATATCCACGCAAATTGAATCGAAAATTACCTTAACCAATTAAGGCCGATCCTATAATAGAATTCATTGAGTCGAATTTTAAATGGAGCCCAATTTTTTTTGTTTTATTTTTTATTATATGAAATAAAGTTAGTAAAACTAATTTAAAACTTAATTCGATAAGACAGATATTTTTAAAATGATTATTTTAAACATACTTCACCAACAAAAGAGCTAAAATTTTAAATATTTATAAAATTCTAATTTTCAAAAAAGACAATGATAATAATCTCTTGATATTTTTCAATCTCATTTTTTAAGTTATCGTGTATGAAGGAAAGAAACATAATAATACATAATATTTCATCCTAAAAGAAAATTAGAGGTTATATAAATCTTATTTTTATTTTTTTTATATATCATTGTTAGATTAATTTTTTTTAAAAAAAATTATTTGAAGGATACATAATAAAAAAGAATAAGAATGAAATGGTAAATTAGAATAAAGAAAAAGAAATATTAAATTGTAATAAAATAATTTGAAGAAGGTGAAAAATACTTTAAAAAAAAAAGAAAAAGATTGATTCGTAAATATGATTTTTTTTTAACGGTAAATGTTAGTTGTTAGGTTAGTGAGGAGTCCAGTAGCTAGGTGTGCTAATCCACCTAGTTGAATATAATTAATTGGATAAAACTTGTATGTCCTTAGCACCGTGAGCCAGATTCGACGGCCACAGTAAGATATCCTTTTAGTATAAAAACTAATAAAATTTTTCAAAAAAAAAAATTCTTATTCAAACATTATTATCATTCATATTTCAACCGATACTCTTATTGAAGAAATAATCTCCTTATGAATTAAAGTATGTATTTTTTAGAACAAAATATTATACACTTAAATGTCTTGTGCGCTCGAGCGCACAAGAGACAAACTCTTACTTCAGTTGTAATTTAATCTCAATCTTTGAAAATTAAAAAAAAAAAGATTATCATTCTTCAAATTCTTGCACCCTGATATTTAGTACATGAATATTTTTTTAATTAAAAGATAATACTTTATTAATTAAAATGTATATTTATTATAACAAAATATTATACCCTTAAATATTTTGTACAATGGTAAAGTATGAAATATATCATCTTATTAGAATAAAATAATGAGAATCACTTGGGTGACCACGGGTCACCATGACCCTCTCACATGAGGGGGTGGAGGACCACATGTCAGGAGGTGGCCCTCACCCCCTCATGTAAAATGGTTATGGATGACCCGTGGTCACCCAAGAATTACCCTAAAATAATTTATATACATATATTTTTTATTTTTAAATGAAACCTTAGGACCTTAGTTAATCGCATTGTTGGACTCAAAATATGCACGGTCCCGAAAGCAACACCATATAACGACAAGCACGTGTCTGATAGCATTCCACGTTCAAAAATAAATAAAAAAAAAAAAAACCCACCGCAAAGAAGTTATTTCCCTGATTCCACATATTTTTACTCACTTTCTATTGGGGTGTCTCATGTATTTTTACTCATTCCATTAATTAATGTTAAAAATACACTATACACCTTAATTACTTTTTATATTTTATTCATCGATTTCAACAACTTTATTAACATTTTCACACTTTATTCATAATTCCCAACAACAACTTTATTTACCTTTTCACAATTTATTCATAATTCCCAACAACTTTTTTACTTTTTCTCTCAATATTATCAATTTATCAGTACTTTTTCTTACATTATATATTAAAAAAATACTTCTTAATTTTCGTGCTCGTACAAACAGTAAAAATACTTGGGACGGAGGGAGTAATATCTGTGTACATGTACAGCTGCACTTGGAGATTTATAGGATAAAACTTGACAAAAACTTGTGTGAGATCGTCTTACGTAAGACTTATATGAGACAGATAAAAATTGATAATTTTTATAATGAAAAGTGATAATCAATTTATGAGTTTAACTATGGTGCACCTAAATAATATTAGCCATTAGATCGTATTTGTATTTAATCTTTACCACTCAATAAAATAAAATAATAAAAAATAAATTTAAAAACTACCCCACTACACCCTATTTTTACTCTATAAACTACCAAGTGCACCGGTGCACTACAGAATAACCCTCAATTTATAGTAATATAAATGAAAAGTGATACTAATATTTTATGACTAATTTAAAAAAGTGTAACTGATCTCACATTAGACAGTCTCATACAATACTTGCCCATAAAATTAGTGTTAGGATAAAATAAAATTTTAATCTTAATGGTCTAAATTATTCGTTTAACTCTGAAACCTGATCACACACCAAAATCTTCAGCCCACCTGTTCAGGAAAAGAAGAGGGTTTGGATCGCCATGGAAAATGAAGCATCTCCCGAGGCGGCGGCCTAACGTAATCAGCGGTGGCAACGAGTGTCGTCGCTGCCACCAGTAGCAGAAGTATATTTTTATCCATCTAACTACAAATTAGAAAAGATTGATGTTTATAGTTCCTACATACAGCGGTAAATTTATATGAAAGATACAAGTGTGAGAGTGTAAGCAACATGGGTATTGTGTTTGATCTTCGATCCTTTATATGGACGTATGCAATAAAGTGGCCCTGATTCTGTCGCCATTATTTGGATGGGACATAGTAAATACATTTCCTTCTTGTTTCTTGTAGGGATATAACCAAATATGGAAACAATATGTAATTTATTGATTCCAAATTCTCACAACCATCGACTTGAATTCATTATTTAACTTTCTATGTTTCATTAGTATTGAATTTTGGACATTGATTAAGACACAGGTAGAAAATCTAATGAATAAAATATGAAATGGAATACGGAAATGGAATAAGTGATCCATTTGCACCAACCATGCATAATGCATAAACGAGAGATATTTCACCCCATCCTTACAATGGTTTTTTCACTATATAATATTGATAAATACTCAGTTGAGATCGATCGTCTCATGGAATTTCAAGGGATGACTTTTATGAGACGTATAATAAGAAGTGATAACTTTTTAATAAAAATTTATATTCAAAGGAATGAACAAAGGAAAAATATCAAAATTAGTCTTATATGTTTGGCATAATCCAAATTCAGTCCTCAAATTTAATAAATTCTCAATTTTGATCATCCAGTGTCCGATTTTGGTCCTTTTAGTCCAAATTTTGTCTTATAATTTTGTACAAATTTAATCTATTATATTAGAATTTGTCTAAATTTAGTCCTTTAAGATAGAAATATGTCCAAATTTTGGTTCAAAATTATGGGACTGAATTTGATAAAAGGATTAAATTTGAACAAAAAAGACTAAAATCGGACACTAAGGATCAAATTGAGAATTTAACAAACTTGGGGACTGAATTTGGATAACATAAAATATAAAGGACCAATTTTGATATTTTCACGAATGAACAATAATAGTAGTATAGTGAATTACTCCCGCTGTCTGCTTACAAGGGTATCATTTTTTCATTTTGGGAGTCCACCCCCAAGGGTCTCATTTTCTTTTTTTATACATATGGGACCCACACACACCCACTAATACAACTAAAAAATGGGACCCACACCTCCACTAATACAACTATCCACTACACATTAAATAATAATACTCCTTAATCTACGTGCAAAAAGCAAATGACACCCTTAAAGGCGGACGGAGGGAGTATTTGATGAACAATTTGTATTATTAACTAGATTTTACTTATCTGTGTGTTGCACGGAAAGATTTATATTATTACAATATACTATCATTTATTTTAGATATTTATATTTTTGTTTTTACGTTAATTATAATAGTATATATTTATTTATATGAATTTATGTATTTTATAAATAAAATACTAATTATTTATATATAATTTATAAATGTAATTTTTCTTTTTTTTATATAACATAATTTTATATTTATTAATTAAATCGTATAATACGTATATTTATTTTTCACAACATCAACTTTACTTGTATTTAAGGATGACAACGTTTAGGGAAAACGTTTATTTAATGATACTCGTATGTGTTTAAATATTAACTACTTGTATCATTACCTAAAAAAATTTATTATAATATACGTACCCGTCCCAAATTCATTTATAGATACACGTGGGTTACTTGTATCCATTTAATATTCATTTATTTTATATATTTTTATTTTTTAATGATTAAATTAATATTATAATAAAATTAACTAAAAGTCTTTACACTCCTAAAATGGTAAAATGATCATAACAATTAAGCTCTCACTTGCACTTTATTTACAAAAATATCATCCATTCCTAGGGTACCGAAAAACACCTGCCTCGTAGTCTTGACGAATTTTATCGTAAAATAGATTATTAATTAAATTAAATTAAGAGGATATTGTTGGCGTTCGATCGTTTCATTAATATGAATTGTTAGGGTTCCATGAGTTTCTAAATCAGCAGAAGCAAGAAACACAGAAACGTATTACCTTTCACCAGGGTATGTTCAAGAAGAAGAAGAATTATCACCGGCAGTCTGCGCAGACTTATCGTTTTGGGCATAACTCTCTCATCCGATCTTCGAATTGAGTGATCTAAGAGCCAAAACGATCCTCTCTTTTGTGGCTTTCCAATGGTGTATCACACATACAGTTTGGAGTTCTATATGTTTTTATATAAATCATGCAAGTTGATGAACAGCAGCAGCAAACCTCCTTCCGATCTTCTGCTGTATTCCCAAGTCCAATCTCGACATCGTGTGGGTGACGATCTTTGAGATCTTCTCAATCTACTATTCCCTCACCCTCCTCACAATGTTAGGCGTGAATAATCAGTTAGGGTTTCCGTACAGCTGAGATGACTTATATATGGGCTACAGCAGAGACCAGGAGGAGAAATTAGAGTTAGGCCTCCATTGGGCTTAAGTATCCAAGTTTAACCCAAAGTTTATACTTAAGTCCAATAATAATAATATATACCACTAAAATATTATTATTGCACTACAGTTCTAATCCCATAATTATGTTATGAGCTCCTTCTTATTATGAGCCCGTCTCCTCATGTTTAAGATATACATTGTCCATTAATTAATTAAGTTACCGACAACTCCATTAATTGATATCTCATCCGAGAGTAGTACCACTCAACCTCATTATCATGCCGAAATAAATCCACCTGCAGGGTTTTCATAATAATTCTTATGAGCTCCTCAAGAGGACATCATCAACCTATTTAATAGGACACGTATTCCTTCTACAATCAACAGCACACCATAGAGACAACACTATTTCCTAACTCACCGAGTTTATTGATATAATTACATGTAAATCTCACCCATTGATAAATTAAAGAAATACATACTGCTTTACGTGTCGAGGTTATTGTATAGGGATTAAGAGCACGAACATCCATAATAACAAAGATCAAGTTCTCATATATAGTCAGTATAAGTCGAACGATCTCAAGCGGTCCTGCTCAATACACACAAAGTGCACTAATGTGATTTTATAGTCAAGACAAACTAATACCAAATCACACTATAACCATCCTGATAGAGAGTCCCTGTTTATCTCGGTTGTGAGCATCTGTTTATACTTTATACGAAAATCGATAATATGATCTTCCGCGTGTTGTCGCACAACATATATATTATCTACAGTATAAAGTAAGTGGACTATTGCATCGTACATATAAATAAAATATAAGACACAATCATTTGATCATATGATTCTCATTTCAAATAAATTGTTATAACATTGTTCATACAAAAAGCTAGACTTTTAGTATACAATCCAACAGATATTTCAGAGTGCATATTAAATTTAAAATATATATCAAAATCAAAATAAATTTAATTAAAAAAATATGATCTTTAAAATTAAATTAAAATAAAATAGTTTAAATAGATTGATCAAATATTAAGAAAAAAAATAAATTATCAATATATAAATCTTATATAAATTAAATTAAATTAAATCTATTAAATATTGATTTATAAATTGATTGAAAATTATTCATTGATAATTAATCAAATATGCCAAAAATATCTCCAATATGTATCAAACTTATATTATTATTAATTAAAAAATAAAAAAATATATTATTGGCATAAATAGGGTTAGTGGTTGAGATAAAAAATATAAAATTGACGATTAAGATTGAAATTGAATAGTTTCTAAATACAGTAAAATTGAAAAGATGAAGAAAAATTGAAGATAAAAATAAAATTTCATGTTTACTTTTATATATGTACAGAAGTAATAACATTCTTAACGAAGAATGATAATATTTTTAAGAGAGGGTGATAAATAAATATTGCTCAATATTTTATGTAGCGTGGTTTTTGGATTCTTTGAATCTTTTTACTCACACCTTTTAATTTAACAAAACACTCCCTCCATCATGCATTTAACTTAATTAGTACTGTAAATAAGTAGTTTTAAAAAAAATTATTTTTTTACTAACTTTGTTAAATTTTTAAAGGTATTGTAGTGTTTTTAGATAATAATAAATAAAAAAGTTAGTCTCTTGTAAACCGGGTTTACATCATAAATCTTTATAAATCCAGTGGTTCTCTTTAATTTAAACACCCTAACAATACATAGTAACATAGGATTTATAAGATTGGAAGAGGAGACCACAGTTCTACACTGTGAATCTAATTTACACAAGTGTTTGTATAAATAAAGTAGGGATAATTGCTAAAAAAAGTCTCATCATTTACTTTAATGGTGAATTAATCTAAATTTTTGAGAATTTATAATAAGTACTCCGCCTTAATGCTAAGTTGCAAATCCAATTATCAGTTAGCATCCTACGGCCCGCTCCACCTATTAAAAAAATATCACTCCCTCCGTCCCATTTAAAAAGAATCTTTTTTTTATTTTGGTCGTCCCATCCAAAAGGTTCCCTTTTCTTTTTTACACACATGAGACTCACACACCCCCTCTAATACAATTTAAATATAGGGTCCACACTCCCACTAATACAACTACTCACTATACATTAAATAATATTCCTTAATCTATGTGCAAAAAAGCAAAAGACCCTCTTTTGACGGGACGGAGATAGTATATTTATATGTATTTTTCATGTATACTCCTCTATCCCACGTCACATTCTCTCTCTTAAACCTTCTTTTCTTTGTTTGATTCCATTAACCCCCAACCTCAAATTCCTTGAATAACACCTCAACACTAAGGCAATGTTCGTTTTCGAGTTTTAAACTCAGGTTTTTGTTTTCAAAACCTATATTAAGATTTTAAAAACAACCCATATATATGCCTACTATATTCTATCTCTTCAATTAATACACTTTATCTCTTTATCTCTCCTCTCTCATTTAATTTTTTAAATAAATTAATACATTTTGACATAAAGTTAAAATCTACCCTACCTAAAACTCAAAATAAACATAGAATGACTATTCATAATTTTCAAACCCCACGTAACCCCAAACCAAACATCACCTTAGTAATCTCAATTTTTCGTGTTCAGATTCTAATCCAATATCTTGGTGATTAGCTTTCGGATTTCCGCGATAACCACAGGGGGCATTTGAAATCGCCAGGCCCGGCCCTGAGGGTTGTCGTGGTGGGCCTAAGCCATGGGCCCCATAATTTGGGGGCCCCAATAATTTTTTGTCTTTATATATATATATATACACACACACACACACGTGCTTAGATGGATAATATTTAAGGCCCATTAGTTTTATTTATTTTTTTTATGTTAAGGCCCATCAAGTTAAGTTAACTTTAATAAAAAAATTAATAACGATTTTTCATTGATTAAAGCAAAAATCATTTACTGTTCTCTCGACAACGAAGGGACATATCTTAATTGTTAAAGTGAGATTTTCTCACCAAATCCATCCATTTTTCAAGTGATTCCTTAATCTGATTCATCATCCATGTGTATGTTTTACTCTGTTTCTTCAAACAATCTGATTAATGTTAAACTTGTGTGCTGTTCAATTCCACTTTACTTTTCCAAATCTCCCATTTTTCAGTTTTTTTTTTGATTACTCTCATTTTTTGTTGAGGCTTTCTTGATTATCTTTATTGTAACTTTGAAGTTTTGAATATTTTAGATTGAAGAACACTGTTAAACTTTTGAGATTTAATTTCTAGATATTTAGCAAAGAATGACTGTCGACTTTAAGAAATAGAAATCTTGCAAATTACACTACATGATCTACATTTCATTTGGGTTCATTTTAGTTTACTCTCACAATCAAGATTAATATATTGCTTGGGTGTCTGCATTATTTAATTCTATAGTTAGATGTTCTTTGTCTAGTCTAAAATATTTGATAAGGAATTAATGCTCTGATGATTTCTTCTACATCAGCACGTGCTCTTTTTTAACATTTTATATGATGTGAAAAAAAAGGTAAATAAAGAAGACAAATGATGTTAATCTAAAAACATAAGTGAAAGATTAATTGCACTTTGTAAATTATAATTATCATGCAAAAAGATATATTTTTTATACTCTAGTAAATATTTTTTTATGAAGTTTATCAATATATATAAAAAAAATTAAGGGCCTCAAATTTTTATTTTGCCACGGCCCCTAAATTGTCAGGACTGGCCCTGGAAATCGCCTCTGTAATTTACCAGTAAAGGTAAACAATGTTTTCATCCTGAAATGGCAAATAACCAGATATATGTCGTTTTATCCCTTTTTTCCTAGCACCTTCAGCACAAAGCCGGCGTCGTATGCGTCGTGTGCAACATACCATCATGGAGATGTTCGGAAAACGTACTCAAACCAAAATCAGTCACTTTTAGATTTCCTTCTTCATCCAGCAGCAGATTTTCCGGCTTCAGATTGCGGTGGTAGACGCCGGGATTGTGGCAGAAATCGATCGCCAATGTGAGCTGCTGAAAGTAATTCTGAGTAGCTTCTTCACGCAGCCGCCCCTGGTTATTTTGGCAAAACACCAATGAATTCTATAACGAAATCGAAATACACCAAGGAGAACCAATCCCTCCAAGAAACCTGATTTCGCAGCAATAGAGTGGTGTATTTCTTCATTTTCGGACATCTTTATCTTTCTTTGCCCCTACTTTTTACAGATTGAACGCGAGGAAGGGTGATTTTGAAGTGGACCTTTGTCAAATCATCAAGATTTGCATTGAATTGTATTACAGATGAAGCACATTGACAGCTCCCGTCTACCTAAGGAAAGTTCAAGATGGATAAGAATCGAAGGCTGCATTCTTCCTTGGCATTATCTTCATCAGATTGATTCATGGTGTACCCCACAATTAGGGACCCACCGCCCCTGGGGATTGATGGAGAAGGTAAATCGCATGATGTGCCTCAAGTGACTCATAGAAAGGGCTCACTGTTTATCATCTGATTGATTTATGTATTCTGCAGATGTAATTACTGTTTTCCAAAGATTGGTTAATAGAGTCAAGCAGATTGATTTATGTATTCTGCATATGTAATTAGGATTGGTTAATGGAGTCAAGCAGAGAATAAAGAAAATCTAACAGTAAGAGAGAGAATGTGTAAGGCATAGAGTATACATGGAAAAGAAAATATATACTCCCTCCGTCCCGTAATAATATTTACGCTTCCTTTAATATATATATATATATATATATATATATATATATAGGTGGCATGAAACATAGATAATGCAACTGACATGTCAGTGATCGGGCAATCTCTTGTTGCCTGATGGTTCGATTTGCAACTCGGCATTAAAGTGAAGTACTTTTTTGTAATTTTTTAAAAATTTAAACTAATATGCCATTAAAGTACAGGTTGAGACTTTTTTGGTAATTAACTCAATAAAGTATAAAGTATGTTCTGTGTATTAGGTGTGAGTAATATATTTTTTAAATTAATATGACTTTTTGAGGTAGTTGATTGATATGATATTTTATCTTTTTTAATGGTGAAGATAAGTATGAGACGGATGAAAATGAAAAATATGAAGATAAGTACTGAACAGATGAAAATGGAAAATATGAAGATAAGTGTGAAACGAATGAAAACAAAAAGTCTGAAGACAAGTGTGGGACGGAGAGAGTAACACATTATCTAATTTTTAATATTTTTTTGGAGTTTTGTTATAGGATGTGCTATCCATATTTACTTTTAAAAAAATAATTGATACTACTTTCGTCCCGAACTTATCTGCATCGAAATTGTAGATACGAGATTTAAGAAAAGTTATTTTTGATAAACTTTATTGACTTTTTAGGGATTTTGTGTTATTTTTAGATAATAAATAAATTATATGTTATATGGGTTAGGTTGGAGTTGTGTTTTTGAAATTAAGATAAATTTTGAGGTTGTTGGTTGATGTAAATTTTTTTTTTTTGTGGTGAAGATAAGTGTGGGACGAACGAAAATGGAAGTGTGTAGATAAGTGTGGGAGAGAGGGAGTACTTTGTAATGAGATAGACCAAAATAACAAAATAAATATTCCCTCCATCCCACAATAATAATTACTTCATCCGTCCCAAATTCATCTTCACATTTACTATAAATACAGAGTTTAAGAAAAGTCACTTTTTGACTTACTTTTGGGGTAGTATAGTATTTTTGGATAATAAATAAAGAGACACTCTCTTGTGAGATGAGTTTTTCGTGAAACGGGTCGATTCATTACTAAAATATGCTTGTTATATATGTAAAATATGTTTATTTGTAGTTAAAGTATATCAATAATGAATCATATTATAACATCCTAAAATCATACTTCAATTCATTATTTATCATACTTTAGAAAACATATTTTAACAATCATTAAACATACTTTATCTATATAATAGACATACTTTAATACGTCTCACAAACCGTCTCACATGTCTAACGTCTCACAAGATAGTTTGTCATAAATAAATGATAAGTATGTTATATGTGTTGAAAATGTGATGACAAATTTGAAATTAAAGAACGTTACAGGGATATTAGTTAGTTGTTTTTATCCTTTTATGAAAGTGTGAAGTTGAATTTGGGACGGACCAAAACAGAAAGTGTGAAGTTGAAGTTGGGACGGAGGGAGTATATATTTCCAAAAAAATTAATATTATATCTCTATATGGCCCACACACAATACTAATACAACTATCCACTTTATATTAAAATATTATTTTCCTTACCTCACTATACATTAAAATATTACTCTCTTCGTCCCACAAATGTTTGCACCCCTTTTACGACACAAAAGTTAAGAAAAGTTATAACTTTTAGAGATATTATGCAATTTTTTTTGTAATAAATAAATAATAAAATATGTTAGGTGTATTAGGTAAGTGTTTTTTTTTTAAATAAACGGCGTCTTTGATAGATTATATTAAGGGCAATTCAAATGGTGTTTTATGGCGTTTGGTAGAATGTATTGAAAAGTGTAGGGGCTCGGTAAAATATGTTCAGCCCGTTACAATGTATTGTTTCACTTTACATAATTAATATTGGCCAGATCATAGTATTAATATTACGGCTTCGAACAGTAACCCGTATTATAGCATGAAATTACCGCGGTACCCTCCTAATAATGAAATTAATGAACATAATTTGCTCTCATCTTGCTTTCATGACTTACGATTCACACTTCTTTTGTTGCATACACTTTTTTTACTGAACACACTTTTTTTACTGCACATAACTTTTGCTGCACACAAACATTTATGTGCAGTACATTGTAAGGATAATATTGGAATATCACTATATATATATATAGTTAGTAGTAATATTT
Organism: Pogostemon cablin; assembly: GCA_023678885.1. NCBI lineage: Eukaryota > Viridiplantae > Streptophyta > Magnoliopsida > Lamiales > Lamiaceae > Pogostemon > Pogostemon cablin. The sequence goes on along the minus strand of CM042961.1, from coordinate 24,817,401 downwards.
TTGTATGTTTGTGTCTCATAGTAATAAAGGAGTTTTTAATGTACCTAGTAGTAACTCTTCCAATAAAAAAATTCATAAAAACTAAAAATTCAAAATATAGTAAAGTGTTAATGTAATTGACGTCTTGAAAATTTTAAATGACCAAATAATTTTAATAATGAAATAAAATAAGTATTAAAATTAAAAAATGGATTTATATTTAATTACTATATTTTAGAGTATTAAAAATTTCAATAAGTAATGTATAGCATTTTAATTTTTAGTAAATAATAAATTATAATCATATAGTATAAAATAATAAATTTAATAGATTAATTTAAAAAATATAACATAAAACATAAATTTGATTTAAAAAATTATGTTTTACATTAAAATATTAATTTATAATATTATATATATAATTAAATTTTAATTATATAAAATTATTTAAAGAGAATATAATTAAAAATATTCAACCAATTATAAGGGTATAAAAGTAATATTACATTTTATACATAATACTACTATTAACTACCAAACACTATATGAAGTACTACACTTATTTTTATACATTTTATCAAACAAACTCATTTATTCATATTACCTCCTTATATTAGTATACATAATACTTACCTTTATAATACTCCTTTATTTTATTTTATCTATCAAATGAAACCTAAAGTGTATGGGGAAGGAGTATTAAGTTTGACTTTTTGCTTTTTTAGAAATGTGTAAACTCTTGTGGAACAACCCTAAAAAAAAGTATGTCATCTAAAATGAGACGGATAAAATATATTTTTTAATCCCCGTACAAAAAGAAAAAGTAATTATTATGGCAGAATGAAAGGAGTACGTTCTAAGGGGATAGTGAGAGTATTATAAAGATTTTTTTTTAAATTATCTCCAACATACTCTTCAATTTAACTTTAAAATTAAAAAAATTTTCCCTACAAATTTGGAGAGCATTTTAAAGAATTAATATTTTTTTAGAACGTAAATTATAAAATGAAGAGCATCTATTAATTTAATATATTTTATTTTCTTAAGCTCTTCCACATACTTTTTAAATTTTACTATTTATTAGTTCATGTCCCAGTATGACGTGGGTAATATATATATATATATATATATATATATATATATATATATATATATATATATATATATATATCGTGTTGTTCATCATTATCTGAATATTTTTTAATTTTCATTTCATCAGCATTTATTACATTTTTTTTTATAGTTGAACAAGATAAAACGATGTAGTTCGATGTAGTCAGATCATTAGCCACTGAAAGCTTAATGAAATGATATACATATTCAAAACCTTTATTTGATATATTTTATACTTTAACTAACCTCATATTCAAGTAAGAACAGGGGTGTCAATTTTATCTGCGGATATAGATATCCGCCGGATAATACCCTATTAGATACGGATAAGGTAGGGTATTTCGAGTTTTGGGTAGGGTAGTACCCGTGCCCGCATTGAAATGTTGAGGGTAAGGGTAGGGTATGAATTTTGTAAAATATCCGATTACCCTACCTGATTACCCGTTTATTTTATTACGCATTATATATTTTACATAATATATATTATATATTTATATAATAACATAATATATACATAAACATAATTCCATGTATTTGTAGTTAATTTGTTAGCATTATTGAATTAGTTTGTTTAACTATGCATTACTTTGTAATTTTATATAATTTAAATTTTAATAGTGTCATACTATTACATAATATATGAAAGTTACATGATTATATTTTTAAATTATTTTTATAAATTTATGAATCTCATAATATATTGCATTGATAATGATTTCTTTTAAATAAATTGGTCATGTATGTAGGATATGATAGGTCGGGATTTTATAGATAGGATAGGCCGGACATTATTATTCGCATTAGTTTTTAAAATTGTGGGTAACCGTTTACCCGCGGATTATTCATGTACCCGATGGACAATATCCGTACCCTACCCGATAATATATTTAAGGGTAATAGGGTAGGGTAAGGGTCCTAAAAATAGGAATGAGGGTAGTATATGGATTAGGCATACCCGTACCATACCCTACTCGTTTACACCTCTAAGTAAGAATATGATCACGTTGTAGCCATTTATCTTTAATTTTATTTAGGGGGCGGCTATTTGCATCCCCGGATATATTAAACGAACTCCAATTACTAAATACACCCTACTAAAATTACAATTAACAAGCATCAATCACTATACATACCCTATACATGTACATTTTACCTTTTAATTAGAATTAAACATATGATACAATTTTTATAAATAAACCTCTTAAATAAAATATGTATTAAACAAAAGCAATTAAAAAGTAAAAATAATAATTTTAATTAAATAAATAAAAATAACATCTAGTCATCATTAATTTTAGACTCTTCTTCTTCTTCTTTAGTCCGTAGTTTTTCAAATTAAATTTCAAGAGACCTCTGTTTCGTTCTGAGAATGCTTTATGAATCTTCGAAATATTCTTGGAGAATGCTCCATGCATCTTTAGCAGAAACACAATATGATCGAATATTACCATGTCAACTTACATTGAGAGCTCTAGCATTGAAGTTTGCAAGATTAATTTTTTAAATAGTCTACTCAATTTCAGGTTTATCCACTATTTTGAATTCATTGAAGGACTCCATCCGATCAATATGCAACGGCAGAAGTGTCCATCTATTGATTTTATGATAGCATGCATTTTGATTTTCAATATAGAATAATTCGATCTATCAAGGATTGGAAGACGATATAAAGAAGTAGAAGGAAATTTCATTTATAAGATAGAGAGAGAAAAAACACGAGAAAAACAAGGATTGATATTAAGTGACATCTAGTACGTACTATTGGCTCTGATACAAATTGAAAGATTCGAGTTGTCCTAATTTCACGAAAAGCGAGAAATAGAGTACAATGCTAAAACAAATGTTAAAATATTTACGATAACAAAACAGAAAATACAGACAAAATAGCAAAAGACATATAGAGAGAATTTACCATTGGAAATTTAAAACTTTCTACATGGTTTTAATCTTGTAGTGCCTCATGGCAAAAACAACCTTATTGAAGAAATTAAGAAAAACTTATAAGACAAACATATAGAAAGTGAAGCCTAAAAATACAAGACCAATCAAAGCGATATGATCTAAAATGAGAGAATAAAACTTACCAATGAATAGTAGAAAACACTAAGAATACTCCGTAAAGACTACTCTCTCTAAATATGTGAAACTTTATAAGTTCTGAAAATGATATGTCAATTCTCTACCAAATACGATATCCATCCATGAGATTATATATGCTTCTTAATTAATGGATATGTTAATAAGTACTCTTAATAACTATCTCTAGATAAGGCTTCAACTTCTCCGCCAAATATGTAGGAGGTATCTTCAAATTCAATCTTTTATTCAAATTCATCATACTTCTCATTCCATTACATTCGTCATTCGAGGAACCATTAATAACAACCTCAAAGTCATTGATAACTCACCCTGAAACATATCCACTGATAAATACTAGATGTTATATGGGAATGTTAGCAACAACGAAGATAACATGAGATGGAAGTAGAAAGTTTAAGAAAGGCAAAACATAATAAATGTTACACAAAAATCACACTAACAAACTCGATCCACAAGAGGAGTTGTTTACGACAGAGAATAATAGATAACTTGATTTAGAAGATGAGCTATTTACCATTGCAGAGAGAGAGAGAGAGAGAGAGAGAGAGAGAGACCATGGAGATAACTCAAAGTAGAAGAGGAACTATTTGCTTGATCTGTCAATATGATACTCTCCGCTCAAAGCCGAAGAAGAGGGTATGCAAAGAGAGACAGCGAGCTGCATAATTGGAAATATTTACAAAGAAAACCTTGTAGATAACTCGATGAAACTTAATCAAGATAAGGAACTATTTGCTAGAGTTATCTATAACATCAATACATAAAGGTTCTGGTAGATTGCTGATGAGGAACTACTTACTAGATCCATCAACAAGATATTGTTCACTCTAAGAATTGTGGCCCACAAAAGGGCTTTCAAATAACTTCAAAGGATCTGTTTACGATATTGTCAGCTCAAAAAGCTGCGACCCTTTAAAGAATGATAACCTAGAAAGGACTTTGTGAATAACTCTTTTGTGACCTAGTAGATAATTGAGAGGAATTTTCTACGATATTGTATATATGCTCAAAGAGGTGCAGACCACAAAGGACTATGTAGATATATAACTCTCTATGCTCAGAGATTCGTGGCCCACAGTGAATTTCATAGATAACTTGAAAGGAACTATTTACTGCATCACACCAACAAGACAATGTCCACTCATAGAGCCACGACCTACAAAGACCTTGTTGATAATTATTTTATGACCCTAAATAACTTGAGAGAAACTTTTAATGCATAGTTTGCTCAAAGAGCCATGGCCATTCAAACAGTCGCAGTCCATAATGAACCTTATATATAACTCTTTTGTGACCATAGATAACTTAGAGAGAAACAATTTATATTATGATATTGTCCGCTCAAAGAGTCGTAGCTAATAAAGGGCCTTGTAGATAACTCGAGAGAACTGTTCATGGTAGAATTTGCTCTAAAATTCAAACATTGTGTACAACTTAAAGAATCTTGTAGATAGTTTGAGAGAAAACTACTTACATCGATCAACATGATATTGTCTGTTTTGAGCCACTCCAAGCTCTCACGATTTTGTTGCTAATCTCACACCCCAAAATACATCATGCTAATAATAGACACAAATACATACTCTACTTATTAACCCATTTCATTACTGAAGTGATATCTTAGTTGTTCATTGAATCCACACTATTTCTTGTTAGGTTCATCTTTGTATCAATCGAATGTGTTGGTTAGAATTGCTAACTCATGCATTAGCTTCATCGTGAACTCCAGCCACTCTCCTCTAAAGAATATTTTTTCCTTAAAATAGAAAAGAAAAAGGAAACGTGGGAGTAGAATATTCTGGATGATTTATACAGGGGCAAATCTGGAAAACAAAAATAGAAGAAATTGTAAAAAGAAAAGAAAAAAAATGTTGGAAATATAAAGATGGAAGTACCCGCAAAAAGCATAAAAAACATAGTAACTAGTTTTGTGTGTTGCTAAATATATACGAGTATTACTATTCCAATTCCAAATCCAAGCATTTGAGCAGCAGCTTCAACTCTCAGATCTCCGCAGTCCCTCCAACTTCATCATTCAAACATCCAATCCCTAATATTATTGTTTTCCATTAATTCTCTCGTATTCACATTTATTGCATTTAATCAGATGGCCTGTAGAAAGGGGGAGTTGAGGGAGGAAACCAAGAACAGAAACGACGCCAAAGCCGCCGCATCAGTTGCCGCCGTTGGTGATGCCTTGCTGTTCACCATGATGTGCATCATTGGGATGCCTGTGGATGTTCACGCTAAAGATGGCTCCATCTATTCTGGAATCTTTCACACCGCCTCTGTCGACGAGGACTATGGTAATCTTTGATTCTATCGTTTGATTTTCTGTTGTTCTGCTCGTGAAGGGGTTTTCTTTATTGTTTCAAATCTTCTAGGGGTTTTGGTTTGCTGATTGTGCCCGAGAAATTATAGTTACTTTTCTGGTTTTTGATGGATATGAATTCTCAAATCTTAGGGTGGTCTGTGATCTTTGATTTTTCTTTGATCTTGTTGCTTTAATTTCTCGTTTTAGTTATATATGATACAGTCTGTTGATTTCATTTTTATTAGTTGATGATTCATTGTTGGCAATGTGGTTTAAGCTGTAACCTAGTTTGTAGTGCAGTACTATTCAAACTTATGATTGTTGTGGTTTACTTTATTGTTTCAAATCTTCTAGGGGTTTTGGTTTGCTGATTGTGCCCGAGAAACTGTAGTTGCTTTTCTGGTTTTTGATGGATATGAATCCTCAAATCTTAGGGTGGTGTCTGATCTTTGGTTTTTCTTTGATCCTGTTGCTTTAATTTCTCGTTTGAGTTATATATGTTACAGTCTATTGATTTCATTTTTATTAGTTGATGATTCATTGTTGGCAATGTGGTTTAAACTATAACCTAGTTTGTAGTGTAGTACTATTCAAACTTATTTTTTTTGTAACTTTAGTATGTCTTTTGTAATTTGATTTGATTTGTGTTTGGTTCAGCAATTGTGTTGAAGAAAGCAAGGATGATCAAGAAGGGAAATTTAGATGTAAATGTAGTGATTGGAACTCTTATAGAGACTCTTATAGTTCGATCGGAAGATCTTGTCCAAGTTGTTGCTAAGGCAGGTTGCTTGTGCTTTCTCTGTTCTCTAGTCACGTTTTACATTTCTCTGTTCTCTAGTCACGTTTTACATTTTGGTAGAACTCTCTCTAAAGTTCTTAGAACTAACAAAGTTTCCTATTTCCAGGGAGTTCTACTTCCTTCTAATGGAATTACAGGATACGTGGGGGAGGATGGCATACAGGCTGCTTCGGGTTATAATATATGCCTGAATGCGGATACAGAAGTTGTTAAACCTAATAAGTCTAGAGGGAACAAAAAACATAAAAGTCAATCAAGGTAAAACTTACTGGAACATTTTGCTGCCAAATCCAATTGTACTTTCTTTACACTTTTTGTTTTGGTGGGTGTGTTGGGGTGGGGGGTTGGGATAAAATTCTGAAGATATTATCTATCTGCAGGTTGGCAGCTAAAAAAGAGAACGATTTTCCTTATAGTTCTACAACTAAGGCAGCAAATACCTTGGGAAACTTTTCAAATGATTATATTGAGAGATTGGATGCTGTGAATATCGTACAGGTGGATTTTATGTCGTAGAATATCCTATAGGCCTAATAAATTAATAATGACTGATAATGAAGCTGAAATTCTTTGCATTTGCTGAATGGCACAAAAGTTGTTATTTATCCTGCTTAACATACTATGGATTGCACTTCTTACGTCTTCTTTTCATTTATTTCAAAGTCGCTCTATTCATTTCCTTTTTCCATTAAATTTGTTGATGCAGATGGAAGAAGCACAAAATGTTTCGGCTGATGGAAGGTAATTATTTCTGTTTATTGGCATTTTTTTGTGCATTCTGTCTGAATCTGCTATTGTTGAAGTTGTTATTTTTCATTCACTTAGGTCAAGTTGACCTCAACATCCATCCGTTAGAGACCACTAACCACTTGGATGTTCCTTTTGTTTTCCCATTGTTTTTGTTGTTGCTTTTCTTTTTGCAAAAAATAGTAGTATTGCTTTTCATTCATGCAATTATTGTTAACAGACTTGTTCGGGATTGCTCTAAGAGTGAATTGCAGAATAGCCTAGAGTTTCAAGATAAGGGAATGGTATGCTGATAATTTATTTCCTATAATTTATCTCTTCTATTTTTTTCCTAATGAAATATCATCCCCGTCTTTGGCAGATCAATGAAATTCGAGGCTCAAGTCCAACTAGTGAGTTACTTTCTTGATCCCTTCGGAATATTTGATAACAACTAACGCTACTGTGTAGAGCATTTTTTTCTATGTTCTCAACATTCCACCGCTCTTCCAATTCCATTTCTAATTTTGAAAATCTGGGGATTTGAAGTAGTTTATGCATTTTTAGTTTGAAATACTGTTTATTCTCATTGTCTTTATATTCCCTGTTAAACTTGCCAATAAACAGGCAGGTCTTCCCAGCTTAATTGCCCCCCTCTCTCAACCCTATACTTCCATCTATAGCTTAGGCAAAGCTTGGTCTCTCAAGCATTCTGATATTTCACCACTTTTTCCCATCAAATTGTTGAGACTGTCTTTCTCGTTTTATCATCCTTTTAACTTAGAGTTTGAAGGAAGAACTCAGAAGTCACAACTAACCACCCAGTTCCAAAAAGAAACCATATAACATATCTCCTCCCCCTCTAGAATATAATCCTGCGAAAGTAACTTCCTCATTGGCAATGGTTGAATAATTTTTTAGTTCATCTCTTAAATACTCTCATAGTACCTGTACTTGTGATTTGACAACTGAATTTGTGGACCCTAATTCTTTTGTTATTAGAGATATAGTAATTCTTCAGAAAATAAAATTTCTGACTACAACCAAAATATAATCTGATTCAGGAACTTACATTTCTATCGTTTGGAAATTAACACATTACCCTATATTTTTATTATCTTAAATTTTGTTCATAAAAAAATCAATAAACATGAAAACGCTGACTGTGTTATATCTATCCATATTGGTACACGTACATATCTAGAGCTTCGATATCTTTACTTAATTAAGGATATTTGGATGTGTCTAAAAAGGACCGGCAATATGGATGTAGGAATAGGTCTATACTTACACCTATAGCAAATATAATTATCTGATATATAACAGTTCAAGGTACTTGCCTTATTAAATCATTAAAATTTCAACTGCTAAAAAAATATAATATTGCAGTACTTCATTTGCCTTAAGTTCAAGATAAGAAGGATTCACTCTTAGGATGGAGGATCCTTTAGCTTTCTTGTATTCTATAGGCATGGGATTATGCCTCTCCAGTTATGAAAATTCTGAGCTTCAGATCACATGGACATTTATTAAAATAATATTATTAAATGTGTCAATTGGGGACAAAGTGACAAACTCACCTATAGAAACTTTAATTCGGGCCTGGCATGTGATAATTCTTTTGATTTTACCTGTGAGTATTACAGTCAGTGACACCAAGCATACAAGTCCCACTCTGTGTCTTCTGTTGTGACACTCTTGTAAGATTCAAGTCAGGTGAAGGGATGAATTACGAGAGAAAAAAATGTGCAAGTTTTAAGAAAGTAAATTAGGGGAGACAAGAAACTTCCTCAAAGATGAAATTTCTCTATGCAACATTACTAATTGTAAGATGCAGCAGTTATGTTTCCAGATAGGATGTTTGTTCTCTTTTATGAACTGGTTTTAGATTTTTAAAATCCTAGACTTGTTCCACTTAGGGATCTTATCTTAAGATGCTTTTTAAAACCATCTCTACTAATAAATCCCCAACTCACTCAACCTCTATATATTATCTCTTTTCATTTTATACTCGTTTCTCTCTTTCCCTTTTCTCTTTTCTCTCCTCTCCTCTCCTCTCTTATCAATTAATTCTCTCTCGTATCTCACCACCCACATCAACACCCTTCTCTTACACATTGATGTTGACGTAACGTTAAAACCTAATTCACACAAAAAAAAATAAATAATAACAAGCATATATTATTACTATTCATTTGGATTTCAAAATCCACTGAATTTTAAAGGTTGAATTTCAGAACCCACCATAAACTATAAACAAATATCCCCTGAAGGTATAGTATCTGGTGGACAAGAACATCCTTCTAACATGTATATAAATTAGTAGTATCCTGCTCGGTACCCTGTGATTTCTTTTATTATGCATAGATTGCTGAATTTTTCGTTTGCCTAGGTCTTATACAGGCTATTAATATACTCTGTCACATATTACGTGTTCTGAAACTCAATCAGCTCTTCAATACTGCTTTGTATTGCAGATGATACCTTGCACCAAGAACCACAAGGAGTACCCTCTGGTTGTACTGATGCTCTGGTGGACCAGGATCAAGAGAAAGTTACCTCAGATGGGGCTGCATCTACTGTTGATATTCCAACAAATATTACTGTTACTTCAACTCCTGTTACTGATGTTAAATCAGACACCTGCCTTAGTGCATCATCAAATCCATTTCTTTTGATACCTCCAAAAAGTTCAAGTGTTAAGAGAACAATCAAGGTATTATGAATGCTGATTATTTTCATGGTTTGAAGTTAGGTTTAAAATTTCTCGATACAAAAATATTTATGATAATCGATAACCTGGATCATATATTTATTTATGTTTGGCACCTTTCCTTTATCATGTGGATCAAGTGCTTTGGTGGGCTCAAGCCAATATATGTGATAAATTATTCCTGAGTTCATGTGATCTATGGCATAATTTTTCTCCTCCTAGGAATCTAAGCTCAATCCTGGAGCTAAAATGTTTTCTCCATCAACGATCCACCATAGAACGGTGACTCCTCCTGCAGCTCCAAATGGAGTTAGTGATTCTTACATGTCAGGCACTTACACGATGGCGCCAATGGCCACTGCACACGAAGAAATTGATGGAAATTCTTTTGCTCGTTCTTCCATGCCTATTAAGTTTGTTCCATACAGTAATGTTGCCTTTGTGCGTGGTGGCAATGATGCACCATATGTCCAACCTGTTAAGTGTTTTGTCTTTCTAACTCTTTGTTCCCTCCAGAACATGGAATATAAGATAGCAAACTTATATTCATATTCATGTATTCATCACTGGTACTCTTTTCTGTGTGCAGATTATGAGGCAAGTGGTGAACAGGACACAACCTGTTAGATATACCGGACAATTTCAGAACTTTCAGACAGGGCATACATATGTTCATCCAAGTTCACAAAATGTATGCTAAATTATAATTTATCAATGGTTTTGTAAGGGTTTTTCTTACAACTAATTGACATTCTCAGGTTTTTGGGAGAGCAGGACCGCTTGTTTGTATGCATCCCATCCCTAGTGTAAGATGCCATGCCTATATCTACTAGAAGTTCTTATTAGTTACCCCCTCTGTCCACCAAAGGAACATACCAAACTCTGCACAACATTTGAGGAAAAATGTATATTTTTATGTAAGATATTAAATGTGAGTGGACATGATTTCAATAAAGCAAGTGGTGCAATAAAGGGGTTTCCATAAAGGGTATGTACTTTTGGTGGATGGACGAAAATGAAAAGTGTATCTATCTTTGGTAGACGGAGGAAGTACTATTTTTTTTTCTTGTCTGTGAATATTCGTTCTTGGTTCCTTCTAATTTCTTTCTATCTTTTCGCATGTGAGGGTTAATTTTCTTTCTGCTATGATGCTTAATGGTAGTCTATGTGCATTTTTACTAAGTTTTCTGCTTTATGTTTATATTAGGATGTTGTACAGAGTGCTGCAGGTTTCTCTGCAACAGCTTCTGCATTAACTCCACATCAGGTGCATTTTCCCAAGCACCAAGGTACGCATCCGTGAGCTGTTAAATTATTTTTCTACAATGAAACTGTCTCCTTATTTAAAATGGAAGGAAAAAATTTCAAATGTTTTTTTGACAAGTAATCTTAGTAGTGGAAATACAGAAATCATTTAATCAGGTTAAGTTATTTGTTATACATCAATGGTAACCATTTCTGCGAATTAGTCTGTCAATATCCTCTAAGAGCATTCCTTGGTTGAAGATTATTATATATTTAGTTCAAGCAAACAACAACATGCACATGCAAACAACAACACGCACATGCACGCTCTTAAATACTCCACATTTTTTTTGCCCCGTAAACTGAACTGGAAGGTCATCTTCACAGGAAATGCTTCGGCACAGGCATTGCAACTGTACATTAATCCCCCAATTATGGCAAATGGACCGCCATCTTTTGTAATGCCAAGTTCCATTCCCATTTCACAGCCTGTATTTCCCGTATTACAGCAAATTGCAGTTCCGGGGACCAACGGTTTCTTGAGCTCCAAACTTGCCTAAATTTGCACAAATCTATTGCAGCTTTTCAGTCTTCATTTTTCTCACAGAAAATTTTGACATAGTTTGTTTCTCTTGCCCAAATTCCTTTGTTTACTCATCATATTTCTTTGGTTTATGAAGGTGCTACTAGAAATCTGAGGCATTGAAACATTGTAATTTGAGGAATTTTTTAGTATTATATTGTTGGAAGTCTTTTTGAGGTTTGGGAAGGTGGTATTTTGTTTCAGTTGTAATGGGTTGATTTTCTCATTAGCTTCCTGTTGATATTTAACTCCTTCAAGCTGACTACGTTGCAAAACGTTCTACCTCAAAGGTAATATAATATTTTTAAATAATAAATAAATAAATTAATGATGGGTGTCGAAATCAAAAAATAATAATACCTATTAAAATTACTACTTGTGATAGTGATGAGCAAAGTTGAATCATATATTGGTAAAACAGATTAATTAGACAAAAATCTATATATATATATATATATATATATATATATATATATATATATATATATATATATATATATATATATATATATATAAACAGACAAGTGGCTAAAAATGGTAGGTTCAGATTTTCCCGTCTAAATCACTTTCTTAATATAGAAATGTCATTTTTATATTATATAATATTTTTTTTATTCTGATCAAAAACCTATTAAAGTCATAATTGCTTTATTTTTATTGGTCTTTTATGTGATATATATAATAATATATAATAATTACAGTTCTTTGATAATGGAAACAAAGCTCTTTTTTTATTTAATTTTTGTTTTCTTTTGAACGCATGGATTCCCGACGCATGGTTTCCCGATTTGGACTGATGCATTAATTATTGGGCGGTACAGAACGTTTTCTAATATCAACCTCCCTAACATTATTATTTATATCTATCTATGGATTAATATGTTAAACATAATTAAGTAAAGATATTGAATTATAGTATTTATTTTAATCTTATAATTATAATATAAATTTGTAACTAATAATATACTCTATTTTTATATGAATTCCATAATTATTAACAATAGAGAAAACTCTTTAATTTATAATTGTTTACTAAAAGATCTCATTCCAAAAATTTAAAAATACATTTTAATTTAAATTTTGTTATGAATTTTCTTTTAACACATCTATACATAATATACTTTATACAATATTTATAACCTAAAAATATTAAACTATTTCTAAAAGGTTTATGAAATTAGTAAAAAATAATAATTTTTGTTTAGAATAACATATAAGTTCAATAGGCTTCACACAAATCTTTATTTAATATACATTTGTTTATTTGGTAAGGTCTCTTTTAGAATGTAATCCAATAAATATCAAATTTATGTGTGCACATATATAGATAATATAAGATTAGTTATAAAGAAAAAAAAAATATACATATATAAATACACATTAAAATTACATACATATGTAAGTTACATGTTATAAATATATGGAATATTATAAAAGATATATTAGAAAAATCATTATAATGGAGTATAATCTTATATTTGCAGGCATAATTTGAATTTAAATTTTTTTGGAATAGAAACGCTTCAATTTCCATCAGTGACTGCTTCAATTTAAATTTAAATATTGTTATACGAAACGATGAGAATTAATAGAAAATAACGTGATTGGGTGATTGGGCGGCGCATACAGGCTCGAAGAGTGGCAGATTTATGGGGGAAGATAGGATAAAAAGGTGTGAGGATAGGATCTGGAATCCAGCAGGATTTAGTCAGCATCGCGTCTTCCGGCGTTGTGGCTTGGATCTGCAGCGGCGACATTCTCCAGCTATGCACGGTGGAAACTGGGTCGTTATTCCTTCGCAGGGGAGGAGGTCCCGGGACTTCTTTATGCCAAGGGTAATGCCACAAATGATGGGACCACCAATCAATGCCAAAAACTTTGAATTTAAGCGGGTTTGATTTCTATGGTGAGAGAGCAACAATTTAGTGGAACCCCGAATGAAGATCCTAATGCGCATCTAGCTCAATTTATTGAGATTGCCAACACCGTGAAGATGAATGAGGTGAGCGAAGATTGTATCAAGATGAGGTTGTTTCCATTTTCGTTGAGGGATCGTGCGCGAACATGACTATCTACCATTACTCCGGGTACGTGCAACTCATGGGATGAGCTTGCATAAATGTTCTTGAACAAATATTTTTCGCCTTCCAAGACGCTTCAAATGAAGAGCTTGATAACTCAATTCAAGCAAATGCCTCAAGAATGTTTCTATGAAGCGTGGGAAAGGTTTAAGAATATGCTTTGCAAGTGTCCACAACATGACTTCCCGAAAAATCAACAAGTTGGGTTTTTCTATCAAGGTTTGGTGAATGATCAAAGAGTACTTGTTGATGTTTCAGCGGGTGGATCAGTACTAGGAGTGACTCCGGAAAGTGTTATAAGAATTTTTGATGAGATTGCCACAAATGTCTACCAATGGCCATCGGAGAGAGTAAGTGGGTGTTAAGGGTTTGAGAGCTTCGATCAAGGGCAACAGTTTAGTGTGAAGAGTGCTAGTGTGGAACCAAGTATACCAAGTGTTGAAATGATAGCATCGGAAATCTTGAGGCAAATGAACTTGAATTAGGGTATGAATAATCAAGGAGTTAACATGGTTGAAGGGCAAGTAGAGCAAGGGGTTCTTCCTCCGAATAGTGTTAGTGGGGAACAATGGGCTATGACAATATCACGTGTGGAAGATGTACAATACATGCAAGGAAGGAATTACCAAGGTAACTATCAAAACAATTACCAAGGTAATTTTAACCACAACCAAGGAAACACCACCAAGGCAAGGAGGCTTCAATAGTCAAGGTAGTGGAAGCTCATACCCATAATAACAAAGGAGGATAGATAACTTCTCTTATTCAAACCCAAGCAATGCGGTTACTTATCCCCCGGGTATCAGCCGGGAGCTAAAGTGCCAAATAATGAAGGGAAAGCAACCACCGAAGAACTCATTGAAAAGTTGATTGCATCTAACAAAGCTCAAGATGAGACAAGAAGAAAGATTGATGAAGCTAATGATAGAAGATTCAAAGCCTTGGAGCACTCGGTTGGTCAAATTGCTAGTTCATTGAGCGCGAATGAAAAAGAAAAATTTCCTTCTACCACCGTTGTAAATCCAAAAGAGCAATACAAGGCAATCACTTAGAGGAGTGAAACAAATTATGAGGGACCTTCTATACCTATAAAAAATGAAAAGGTAGAAGAGAAGGAGGTTGAGGAAAACTTGGTTGAAGAAGAGTTTGTGGAAGAAAGTGAAGTTGAAGTAAAGACAAATGATGAAACGGATGTGGTTGAGTCAGAAGTTGTTGAAAGGAAATGACAAAGAACCAAGGCAATGAAAAAGAAAGAGGATGAAGTAGAGTTGGAAAGGGATAGTTGGGGCATACCAAAAACTCAAGTGCCCATCCCTTTTCCACATAGATTTTTGAAGAAGGGCCTTGATGAAAAATTTGCAAAATTTTTGGAGATCTTCAAGAAAATCCACATCAATATACCCTTTGTGGATGCTTTGATTAAAATGCCTCATTAAACCAAGTTTTTGAAAGACATCATGGAAAGAAAAAGGAGCTTAGTGGAGAATGAGACCGTTAATTTGACGGAGGAGTGTAGTGCTATAATTCAAAAGAAGTTGCCTCCAAAACTCAAGGATCCGGGAAGTTTTGTCATACCATGTGAGATGGGTAAGAGTGAAATTCATAAAGCTCTTTGTGATCTTGGGGCTAGTATCAATTTGATGCCTATGTCTATATTTAAGAAACTTGGTATAGGGGAAGTAAAGCATACGTCCGTTATATTGCAACTTGCGGATAGGTCTTTGACTTATCCTAAGGGAATAGTTGAGAATGTGTTAGTTAAAGTTGAAAAATTCATATTCCCGGTGGATTTTGTGGTGCTTGATATGGACGAGGATGCAAATGTTCCATTGATTTTGGGGCATCCATTTTTGGCCACGGGAAGAGTTTTAATTGATGTGCACAAGGGGGAGTTGATATTGAGAGTAAATGAAGAAGAAGTGGTGTTTTCATTGAGGAGTGCGATGAGGCATCCAGATGAAAAGGAAGAATGTAGAAGGATTGAAATGATTGATGAAGTTGTTCAAGAGAATTTGCCATTCTTCTTATCTAAAGATCCTCTCGAGACAAGCATAAGCAACTCTCTTTATCTCTTAACTCTAACTTTTCTTTCCATTGTCTAGAAGATGATGATATAAATGATTGCTTACATGATATGAATGCTTGTAGGGAAATGCAAGAAGATGAAGCCAAGTTGATGTACTATGGAAAGAGATAGTATCTTCCATTGGAGGCCGAGAATGAAGAGTCAAAGGTTGAAAAGGGAAAAGAGGAATTAAAGCCATACCCGATCACCTTATGTATGCGTACTTGGGGGACAACAAGTCCTTTTCGGTAATTGTATCATCTTCTCTTTCATCCTTAGAACTTGAAAAATTGTTAAGGGTTCTTCGAAATCATAAGAGTGCTATAGGATGGAGTTTGGGTGATTTAAAAGGAATTAGTCCCACAATATGCATGCATCACATAAGGTTGATAGATGAAGATAAGTCATGCATACAACCTCAAAGGTGTTTGAACCCAATTATGCAAGAAGTGGTAAGGAAAGAAGTTTTGAAATGGTTAGATGCTAATTTTATTTATGCCATAAGTGATAGTCCTCATGTAAGTCCTTTGCATGTTGTGGCTAAGAAAGGGGGTCTAACCATTGTTAAGACGTAATTTGATGAAGAGCTTGCTACAAGGGTGAAAACGGGTTGGAGAATGTGTTGTGATTATAGGAAACTTAATGAAAACACTCATAAAGATCATTTTTCTTTGCCTTTTATTGATCAAATGCTTGATAGGTTGGCGGGATACAAGTATTATTATTTTCTAGATGGTTACTCGGGGTACAACCAAATTATGATAGCCCCCGAGGATCAAGAGAAAATAACTTTTACTTGTCCATATTGTTGGATTGTATACTAAAAGTCTAGCTTTTTGTATGAACAATGTTATAACAATTAATTTGAAATGAGAATCATATGATCAAATGATTGCATCTTATAATTTATTTATATGTTCGATGCAATAGTTCACTTACTTTATACTGTAGATAATATGTTGTGCGCCAACACATATGACACGTTTACTTTTTATAACTTGACCCTTTGGGTTGTGCAATGCCCCCGCTACCTTTCAACGTTGCATGATGGCCATCTTTGGGGAATTGATTGAAAATATAATGGAGATTTTTATGGATGATTTTTCCGTCTTTGGATCTTCATTTGATATATGATTGGCTAATCTTTCTATGGTTTTGCAGCGATGCCAATATACAAACCTAGTCTTGAATTGGGAAAATGCTATTTTATGGTTCAAGAGGGTATCGTACTTGGACATCACATTTCGGAGAAAGGTTTGAGAGTTGATAAGCCAAAGGTTATAGCCATTGAGCATCTTCCCCCACCAAAGAATGAAAAAAGGGTTAGATCGTTCCTTGGCAAGCCGGGTTCTATCGACGTTTTATAAAGGATTTTTCTAATATAGCCAAACCTTTGTGTAAGTTGCTTGAAAAAGATACTCCGTTTAAATTTAATGATGAATGTCTTGATGCTTTTAAGGTACTCAAGGAAGCTCTAATTTCTTCACCAATCCTTGTCTCTCCCGATTGGAGTAAGCCTTTTGAGCTTCATTGTGATGCAAGTGACAATGCATTAGGAGTGGTGCTTGGTCAAGTGAGAGAGAAGAAGTTTTGAGCTATCTACTATGAATCCAAGACGTTCAATGCAAATCAAAAGAATTATACCACAACGGAAAAAGAATTTTTATCCGTGATTTATGCATTCAAAAAATTTCGTCCATACCTTGTTGGCACGAAAATCATTATTTATACGGATCATGCCGCCATTAGGTATTTAATGAGTAAGAAAGATGCTAGACCTAAACTAATTCGTTGGGTGGGTTCTTTTGTTGCAGGAATTCGATGTGGAGATACGTGACAAGAAGAGAGTTGAAAATGTTATAGTCGACCACTTGTCACGTTTGAAAAATATTGATGAAGAAGGAACCATGGAGTTCATTAAGGATGTGTTTCTGGATGAAGAGTTACTTCAAATTGATTTTCAAAGGATATACACTTTATGTGAGACCGGGAGGCCATAGTATGCGGATTTTGTGAATTATTTAGCTTGTGGTCATAAGCCGGATCATCTAATTAAGTCTAAGAGGAAGAAATTCTATCATGATGTCAAGGAGTACTTGTGGGATGATCCTCTTCTATTCAAGAATTGTCTGGATGGAATCATACGGAGGTGTATTCCGGAAGAGGAAAAAGTAAGTGTCATGAAGATGTGCCATAGTTCACCATGTGGAGGACACTTTGGATTTCAAAAGACGGGAGCAAAGATCCTACAATCGGGTTTGTATTGGCCAACTTTGTTTAAGGATTGCAAGGAGTACATCAAGGATTGTGATCGGTGCTAAAGGATTGAAAGTATAGGGCAACATGATGAAATGCCCATGAGGAACATTTTCGAGGTTGAGGTGTTTGATGTATGGGGGATGGACTTCATGGGCCCATTTCTGCCTTCCTATGGTTACATTTTACATATTGCTTATGGTAGATTATGTGTCTAAATAGGTGAAAGCAATCCCGACGAGGATAAATGATGCTCTAGTGGTCAAGACTTTCTTAAAGAAGAACATCTTTGCTAGATTTGGGGTGCCAAAGCCCATGATTAGTGATGAGGGATCTCACTTCATCAACAAGCTTATTGAGAAGCTCTTGAATGGCTATGGGGTGAAGCATAAGGTTTCTACACCTTATCATCATCAAACAAATGGCTTGGCAGAGGTGTCAAATAGGCAAGTGAAGCTTGTACTTGAAAAGACGATCAATGGAAATCGAAAGGATTGGTCTTCTAAGCTTGACGATGCTCTCTGGGCCTATCGAACGGCTTACAAGACCGCCCTAGGTTTTTCTCCATATAAGCTTGTTTATGGGAAGGCATGCCATTTACCCGTGAAGTTGGAACATAAGGCATTATGGGCCCTTTGGAAGTTGAACTTTGATGAGAAAGAATCCGGAAAGAGAAGGTGTCTCCAATTGGTTGAATTGGAAGAGTTTAGAGAAGAAGCTTATTCAAGCTCAAGGATTTTGAAGGAGAAGCTCAAGAGATGGCATGATGAAAGGATCAAAACAAGGGAGTTTATTTCGAGGGATAAAGTTCTATTGTTCAATTCAAGACTTAAGTTATTCCCCGAAAAACTTCGTTCCAAATGGACCGGTCCATATTTGATGATTGAAGCTAGAGATGATGGTTCCTTGAAGCTTGAAGGATTAGATGGAAGTGTTTTTGTGATTAATGGTCAAAGGGTGAAGCATTACCATTCTCCCTCTCAAAGGAAGTTGGTATATGTAGATACCTTCACCTCTTGAAAGATCGTATCCTTTTTAGTAGTTTAAGTTTGTTAATAGTTTCGTTTTCTTATTTTGCATTTTTGACCTTGTAGGTGGATTGTGCTCATGAGAAGAATGCATATTGAAGGTACGAGAAATGCTTAATTTGAAGTGTGTAAGTATGTCTCACTATTTTTTTTGCAAACTTAATTCTCGATTCTTATCTCGATGTAAGTTTGGGGGGATGTTGTGTGGTGTAACATACATATTTTATTAGTAAGCATATCTTGCTCGTATTTTTGAGGTAAATTTGAAAATTTTCTCATGTGCTCGGTGTGATTTTAGTCCGGTTGGTTGTGTTGAAGTACATGATAATCCGTGTTTTGATAACTAATGTTGAGCTAATGATGTTTATGAGTTGTGAGCATGAATAGGGAGCATTGGAAGCATAAAAATAGGGGAAGACAAGATTTGAAGTTGAAAATTGAAGAAAACAGAACTACAGGTACACGAGCCGTGTCGCCAATACAGCCCTGTAACATGTGGCCGTGTTCTGACATCAATTCATCCAACACGGCCACCCTTTTGGCCGTATAGCATCACACGAGTCATGTCCTGTGTCGAGACTCGAGCCGTATCACCGAAAATGGACCTGTAAGGAATAGCCATGTGGCGACATCAATTCACACAACACCGCCAACCATTGGCCGTGTTACGTCACATGACTCGTGTTTTGTCAAGAGTCAGTTTTTAAAAGCCAGCTGTTAGAACACGACTGCTCATTCCCTTCGTGTTTAAGCACTCTTCGTCGTGCGATTTCATCTCCAAAATTCTATAAACTATTAATTAACATCAAAGAGTGGTAATATTGTGTGATTAAAGAGTGATTCTCAAGGGTTTTACATCATTGTTTCCATTTGATTCCAAGAAAACCCAAGATATGACACTTCGAACTCTAGTTTTCAATTGAAGGTTTAAATGTTGAAATTCTTGTATGGGTTTTTGATGATAGCATGTTTGAAGAATATCTAGGATATTGAAACATGAATGTGCAAGTTTAATTGTAGGATTGATTGAAATTGTTCAAGAATTAGGGTTCATGAACATTTTGAATTTGGGGATTTTTGAAGGAATAGAATTAAAAGCATATGTTGTTGCATATTGATTGATAATGCTTTTGTGATAATTGTATTGTGTACACTAGCTTAAGCATTGATGATTTGAGCATGACGGTATTGAAAATTCTTGTTGAATTGATTGTGAAAAATGTGAATGCCAAGTGTTTGATGAAATGCCTAAGTGAAGTTTTGAATAGAATTAAAAGCTTTTGCATCCCATAGACAAGAAAGGTGATGAATTCATGAAAGAATGGAAAGATTGAGCTGTTGAACTTGATTGAATTAATAATTTTTTTTGAATAAATTGATGCTAAAGTTGCTTGGATTAAAATGTGAAAATCATTGGAAAATATTATTTGTTGTGCTTGAATATGTGCTAGAATTAACACTTAGTTGAATAACTAGTGATGATTCTAAGCAATATGAGATATTTTTCCTTGAGTTGAAGTTGAATGTAATTTGAAATAGGTTGAATATTGCAGATGGCTGAAAGAAAAGTGAGAAAACGCAATGAGGACTTCATTATTGTTGAGATAGATATGGAACTATCCAACCTCGATGCACAATTGATGATGAAAGAAACGCACCCTGTGAATTTCGGAGTTGAGTTCACAGAATGGGAGAAGTATGCATTAAGATGGGAAAACATAATACCCAAAATTAGGCCAACTCGATTCCAGGATCAAGCCACTATGGTTGGTCTTGGGATAGAGGGTGATCTGAGGACCTTATTCCATTGGGTGAACATGGAAGAGTTCTTCGACAAGAGACGTCCCACTTACCTCCATCTTACAGCCGAGTTTATGAGCACCCTAGAGGTTCAGAAGGATAGGAACAAGTTTCCTATCTCGATCACATTTCAGCTGAAAATGAGTTATGGGAGAAGATTCATGTGAATGAGATAAATAGGTTCTTTGGGTGTCCGATTATGAGAGGTCATCAAAACTTTCTACCAGGAGGGGATTTCAATCAACAAAACTGGTGGAGAAAGTTGGTTGACTATGGGACAGAACCTAGTGAGTACATTCCAAGCTCTTCAAAGGGGACAGCTATAAGAAATCCGGTCATGAGGTACCTTGAAGAGATTGTATCAAATACCATTCTGGGGAGATTTGAGAGTAGAGCTGTTGGTGAGAAATAGCTGTACATCATGTACAATTTATATCAGGAGTTTACAGTGAACATTGCAGCTCACTTCATTCAGCATGTTGAGAGGGTGGCAAAAAGAGAAAATACTTGAGGGATTATAATTGGAGGAATGGTGACCATAATTGCTTAAGGGTTAGGCATCGACCTTAGAGGTATGCCACACATGATGATTAGTGAGGGGCTGACTTACACACAGCTCATAAGGATGGAGTTCCTATCATTGATAGGAAACATGTATTGCTTGAGGCAAGATAAGGGAACTCCATTTCCTCTACCTGCTCCTGAGCTCACCACAGTGCGCAGACAACGAAAGCAGCAAAATCTAGCAATGGCGAGTCCCAACCACTCTGCAGTTGTGAGAGCCTTCTACAGACAGAATAGAGAAGGAGTTGAGGCAGTGCTCCGACTGATGAGAGTAGAAGAGAATCCGGAGCTAAGAAATCTGAGAACTGAGCCAGTGGACATGGAGGTAGGAGATGAAGAAGAGCAACTCATCATGTGGAATTTGAAGAGCAAGTACCAGAGCCTCCAATATTTGAGCAAGAAGAAGATAAAGTCCAAGAGGATGAGTTTCAGCAACAACAATAGTTTATGGGACCCGGAGTGGGGAATGCAAGGTGAAAGTTTTTAAAAGATGAAGTCAGGGAGATTAGGCAGACTCAGCAATCATACGGAGATCAGATGAGAGAGTTCCGAGAGGAGCAGCAGAGACAGGGTGTGATGATGAGGGAGATCCATGAGGGGCAGCATAGGAGGGACTATAATGATGAGCAAGCTCGTGCCCACTCAACAACATGGAGGAGATGCTCACTATGATGTTTAACTTCCAATTTCCGGCTTCACCTCGTGCCTACAACCCTTGGGTAGCTTACCAGAGGACACCACCTTCTCCTCCGGAGAATTGAAGGGAGTACTTTTAGTGCTCAACACTTCTTTAACTCATTTCTAGTTAATTTGGATTGTGATGGATTTGATACTTCATTTGTTTTATTTTGGGATGTTTTAATTTCGTAATTTAGGATTTTTTTTTCAATTAATGATGAGATGAGATGTGACTTATATTGATCATGGATGGGTGAATTTTGTGTTTCATGTCTCTATGTGGTGATTTGTGTTATTACTTGTTTGGTTTCATTTTCTTTTATGTGTGGTCATTTTATATTCTTGTTTAGGAGTTGTTTTGGTGGTTTATCTTTGGTATATCGTGAGTCATTTTTGAATGTGAGTGATGATATGTTGTTGTGATAAGTGATGACATGTTATGATTAAGAATCTCTACACTTTCGAATTGTAACATGTTTTACTTAACTGGTTCAATTTTGAGATGAATGTGGTGTAATAAGTTCCTTAAGGTCCGAGCATAAGCTTGTGAGAATTTGAGCCTCAACCGTGCATACATGGTATTTTTTCATAAGTGGATCGGTTGTGTTGGATAAGCTAGAACTTACTCAATGACTATAGGAACGAGCCCGATTAGTGGAGGTTAATGACATGATCTAAGGCCATCCTTGTCATTTATAGTCATTGCCAAATATTTTCTTACCGTGAACATCATCCCTAGTCAACCACTTTGAGCCTTTAAGCCTATTTATTGTGATATAAGCACATTACAAGCCTTAATTACCCACATGAGCCTTATATATTTTCCCTTTTGTGTGAGTGATTGAGCAGATGATAATTAGAAAGGTTTGATGAGATAACAAAAGAAGAAAAGAAAATGGTAACAAGTGAGAAAAATAATGAAAAGAGTATGAACAAAAGATGCATATGCAACCTTTAAAATAAGAAGAAGAGCGAAGCAACAAAGACGCTCAAGAAATGAAAAATCAAAAGAAAGGAGCATACAATCAAAAATAGTTGAAAATGAAAAGTGAAGTGATGATTAGTGCTTGAATGTTGCAAAAGATAAGAAGAAAAGAAAGAAAGTGGAGGAATGAAAAAAAGTAGCTACCTCTTTGATTACTTACACGTGTTTAGTCACTTTTATCTAAATATTTCATACCCTACCAAAGAGCCTATCATTACATCCTTAATGAAAGACTTTTTTGATCATTGATTGAAACTTTGGTGGTTTATGAATGTGGTCCACGAGCAAGCCTATAGTGAGTCAAGCCAATCGATTGATGAATGTTGTTTACCCTACTTAAAGAGTGTTGAGTGAAATTGATAACCTATGTGAGGCTTGGACTAAAAAGGGACTATATTACACTTTATTTTCTTTTGATTGAACTTGTTAATTTCTCATGTCATGAATCTAATATTGTAGGATGACTTAACATGATTTGTAGTTCTTATTACTATTAATGTGTTATTATTTATGTTCGTTTAGTCTTTTCCTAGGTGAAAATCTCTCTCCCATTGTTTTATCATTTTCGATGTTCGGGGACACACAACACTTTAAGTTTGGGGTGTGATGAGTGATATTTTCACCTAAATTTTAGTGTTTTTAGGTCTATTTTCGTGATATTTTATCCGTATTTATATGTTACTTGGTGGTGTTATGTGTTTTTGTGGAAATGTGTGTGAATGAACTTAATCATATGTAAAACAGGTGAAAGCAGAGCAAAAACGGAGACGAAAGATAAAACAAGGAAGAAGAAACATGGCAACATCAACACGGTCGGTCGTGTAGGGTACACGAGCCGTGTTGCAGCACACGGCCCATGTACCGAAAATGGGCCTGTAAGGAGTAGCCGTGTAGCAGTATCAAAACATCCAACACGGCCACCCTTTGACCGTGCGTCAGCACACGACTCGTGTACCGTTTTGAGTAAAGTTTAACCGAGAAACCCTGACAAGACTTGACTAGTGTTGCAGCACACAAGTCGTGTCGGTGCCAGAACATAATATTTTCCTACATCTTCTAGAAGGTTTCCAAAGGGTATAAATACCAATTCATTCAACATTTTTATCATCTTGGATCCGAAATTCAGCTCACACACCCACACACCAATTCCTTCATTTTACACCACATCTTTCATCACTTTCATCCATCTATTCACTCTATTATCATCTCACCATAAATCCTTCATCCAAGTGAAGAGAAGAAGCAAGGAAGAGAGGAAAATTACAAGGAAAGGAAGGAGATGACCATTGGAGCCAATCCAAGGGAGTTTTCATCCAATTTTTGTAGTAAACCTAATTGTTTATCATGACTTGTAAGGTTTTTAATGTCTATGTTAATTATCTTATGATTATGGTAGCCTAATCTCCCTTGTGAGATTAGCAACATGATAGTAGTTGGTTAAATTTGGGGATCTATGTATTTTAATTCATGTGTTGATTGGAATTATGATTTTCTATCATTGATTGTTAATTGCTTGATTTGTATTGTTGAATTGTGTGATTTATTGTCATAGGCATGTGGTTAGATTGAGAAATCAATTATATGTTTAGGATAGTTCATTGAATCAATTCATCATACACTTCATGTGCATTATAAGTCTTAAAGAGAGAGATATCCTTTAGGATTTAGAATCCTTTGATAGGACATCCGATTGGTTTGATCGAGAGGTTGGTTGATTGTGTGAGAGGATTCTCATTTAAGCTTAGTAACTAGTTGGAATTGTTTGAGTGATAACCAATCCATTGAGCTATTTTTGGAGTCTTATTAGGATTCACATTCTATTCATTTCGAGAGAAAGTTTAGAAGAAGTTAGTGTTGACCCTTAATCATTTATCCATGATGCATATGAATTTGTTACATAATTCCTAAAGTTACCACTTCTTAAGTGTTGTTAATCTCACTTTTGTTTAACTTGGAAAACCAGTCACATTCATTTTAATTTTGTTTGCTTGATCATTGCTTGTTTACTTGCATTGATTGATTT
The DNA here is from genome assembly GCA_023678885.1 of Pogostemon cablin. NCBI lineage: Eukaryota > Viridiplantae > Streptophyta > Magnoliopsida > Lamiales > Lamiaceae > Pogostemon > Pogostemon cablin. Next base: position 24,792,349 of record CM042961.1, on the reverse strand, counting down.
AATTACTTATTTGACAAATAAAACTTTGATGATTCGTCTCTATAAAATTACGAGAAATGTGAGATCGCTTAAGCACTAGTGCCTACCTCCCTGTAGTTTGATAAATTCTTGAATTGGTCAACTGATGAGTGTGTAAATTCACAAGTTTGGCACTATGTTTTGTGCTAGTTTTGGAGAGTTTTGATGTGGAAATAGGTGGAAAACCTATATATATTGTGAAATAGCATGAATCAGGTGTTAGGGGAGCTATTTGAGTGTTTTCTTAGAAAAAACGGAGTGAAAGAGCCAAGAATCGAAGAGACGGAGTCGAAGCCACGCGAACCGCCCAAGAAGTAGGTGGGTTCGACCTGGCTGGAGGAGGGTTCGACCTCTCCAGCAGGTCGAACCAACGTTGCTGGACAATACAGAGAAGGGTTCGACCACGACTCAGTTGGTTCGACCTGGCCATCAGGTCGAACCATGGTCGAACCAGTTTGCAAGAAGGAGGATTCGACCACGACGTTGGGGTTCGACTTTCCCGTTGGTCGAATCGGGAGCAAGAGTTGTCCAGTGCTGTGGTTCGACCTGGGGTTCGACCAAGACCTAAGTGGTTCGACCTGTCCAGAAGGTCGAACCTGTGCAGAATTCTTCCAGTAGTGGGGTTCGACCTGGGGTTCGACCTGTGGCTCGGGGTTCGACCTGCTTGACGTGGTCGAACCTGTGTGCGAGAACTTACCTTATCCAGATTTTCGAGGCCGAAACGCGTGAGATCACTTAGAAAGCCCATTCCAAGCCCTAGAGACGTGATTACAAGTATAAAAGGAGGCTCATACAGAGAATAAAGAGAGCTTTTGATCGTCAATCGTAGGAGAGACAAGAGTAGAGGTGGTGATCCATTCGGAGGGCTGTGACAGAGGTTCGCTGAAGGTTCAAGTAAGAATGATTAATCTAACCATGATTGTTCCTAGATCAATCATGGGCTAGAACCACCTTGGTAGTTCTAGGGTTATGAAAGTTTCATGATGTAATTCGTGTTTCGTGTGTAAAACTCCGTACAACACTACCTGTGGTTTGTTTTATATAAGATTGCATATTTAATCCATACTCATAGTCGTTTGTGCATCAATGATCGTTGTGTAGAGTCTGAATACATGACATGGTTATTGATTGAGTGCGTTCACTACTGAGCAGGGTTTATTGTTATAATTCTAAGTGAAGGGATTCCGAAGTATTATTAGAACTGTCTTATATGAATATTCATGAATTGAATTGAATTCGGGTTGATGAATAGGATGAAGAGTATAACTTTATAGTACCTAAAAAGGGAGATCAAATCGGGTTAGATTCTAGACGTAGAAGATAATGGATTATGATAGTACCTAGAAAGGGGGGTGAAGCATATCTCTTGCTCCGATGTTATTCACACGTGTCAAGCGCATATTTACTTGTGTCTATAGAGTAAACTTGCATGGTTTAGTGATGCGTCCACAAACCACAGGGCAGAGTCGGACACCATCATACGAAAATACGAATTGCTAGTGAAACTGGATGACCCAATGAACTACCTATCATTCTCATTGATCACAACTCACTTCTCTCTATTTTTGCTATTTCTTTTGTTAATTCGATTAGAAGTTACTATCCATTAAACCTTTACAATTACCAACATAGTCTAAAATATACTAGAAGATCACAAAATTGATATTTATCCGTCCCGTGGGTTCGATATTGTAACTTGGTCATCTTCGCGACTACAATTGATATCCTTATACTTGAGGATTAATTTGTGTGTTGAGAAAACCCCTATCAAGTTCTTGGCGCCGTTGCCGGGGACGGCGTAAACTATCTTTTTTGTATTATTTCTAGTTTATTAGGACTATTTACCTTGTTTTGTTGTTTTCTTTCTTATTCGTTTTAGGTATATGCTCACAAGATCAAAGAAAGGTAATCTTGAACCGTATAATCCTGAGATTGGAGCATCATCAAGAAAGAAGAAAAAGAAGAATAGCAAGGCAAATGCAATAGACTCAACTGAAGCTCTGAATTTTGGAGTTGAGGTTGACGAGCAGATTTCGCAAGCGATTGAGGCTACAACTGAAGTTAATTTGGAAGTAGTAACAGTCAACATGGCAGCGAATCCGGATAATCTAGCCATCCGTGAGGTTTTCAGAAATAATGGGGCTGGAAATTATGAGCTTTTAGGAGCAAGGGGAACTAACACAGCGTTCGATCTTCATCCCGCTCTTATTAGCATGATAGAAAGGAACTCCTTTTCAGGAGGGTCTTTCGAGGATCCGCAGCAGCATCTGAACAAGTTCTTGGGCTATGCAAGTACTCAAAAAAACGTAGGAGAACATGAAGATGCTAGGAAGATCCTTTTGTTCAAATTCTCGCTTACTGAAAAGGCAAGGGATTGGTACGATTCTATTAATGCAGCTGAGTGCACCACGTGGGAGCAATTGAAGTTAAGATTCTTGGAGAGGTATATGCCACCTTCGAAGGTGTTTAAGATGAAGCAAGATATTAACCAATTTGCTATCAGTGGGGGAGAGAAATTTCATGAAGCGTGGGATAGATTCAAGGACATGCTCAGGAAGTGTCCTCAACATGGGTTATCTAAAGCCCAATATATCAGTATATTTTATAACGGATTGGACTGTGAATCAAGAGTGCTACTTGATGCTTCTTCTAATGGAGCATTGCTTACAAAGTCATCCGTTGAGGCCGAGAGATTGTTTGAAGACATATCAATGAATTCGAGGGATTGGCCCACTGATAGAGTTAGAGGTACGTATGTTCTTGGAAAGGTAGCTCAGGTTGAACAAGCAATGGTGAAGACTAAGAGAGAGGATGAGATCGTTTTGAGCTTGTCTAATATCAACAAACTACTTGAGTCTCAACAGAAGCAGATCAGCGAGATATCCCAACGAGTGCCAATCTTGCAGCAAGAGATGATGAATAATGGAACCATCCAAGATGAATTGGAGGAAGCAAATTATGCCATGGGTCAAAGTATCCAAGGAACGAGGTACCCAAATCAAGGAAACCGGAACTACCAAGGGAACTATCGAGGGAACTTGAATAATCGTGGTCCATCTGGTAGTTATCAACAGCAACCAAGGAGGCCTGAATTTTCATGGAGTAATACGAACAATGCAGTGCAACTTCCGATGGGTGTTGATCCGGGAGAAAAGATGGAAGAAGGAAAGCCTGGGTTCGAGGATACTGTGAACCGGTACATGGTAAAGAATGATGAAAGAGTGAATCGCCTTGAGGCAAAGCTTGAGAAAAAGATTGATGATCACCACAGAGATTTGTCCACTCAAGTGAAAGATCTCACATTGTTGATGGGTACAATTGCAGAGAATGTGAACACATTGACTCAAACTATAGGAAAAGGTAAGTTTCCGTCACAGAGTATAGAGAATCCAAAGTCGTGTAATGCCATCACACTGAGGTCAGGAACGCAGTACGAGGGACCGATGAGGCCGGAATCGAAGTTGGAATTTTCTAAGCCGCGGTTTGACCAACACGCAGAGGGTTCGACCAACTCTTCAGGTCGAACCCAGGTCGAACCTCATCGGCCAGAACACTCTGTTTTGACGCAGGAGCGGTTTGACCAACACGCGGAGGGTTCGACCAACTTTACAGGTCGAACCCAGGTCGAACCTCATCGGCCAGAGCACTCTGTTTCGACGCAGGAACGGTTCGACCACGATCACGAAGGTTCGACCAACTCTTCAGGTCGAACCCAGGTCGAACCGAAGGATGGAAATTATACAGTGAAGCGGTTCGACCAAAGGGTCAGTGGTTCGACCTCTAATGTTGGTCGAACCCAAGTCGAACCTCCGGAGCAGAATGAGATCAGTCTTCCAGGAGAGAGGTTCGACCAATACAGTCCTGGTTCGACCTTTCAGCCTGGTCGAACCCCAGTCGAACCTCGCCAAGATGTGTTGTATGATGCACATGTTGTTCCTTTTGATGTTGATGCAACTCCAGTGGTACGGAATGAGCAAAGTACAGACATAATAGCTGAGAAAAAATGGGAAAGAGCTAAGCGATTAAGAGCCGAAAAGGAGAAAGCGGAAAAGGTTGATCGTGATGAATGGGGGATTCCCAAAACAAAGATACCTCCACCGTTTCCCTACAAGCTAGTGAAGAAGGGGTTGGAAGAGAAGTTCAAGAAGTTTTCAGAGATAATGAACAAGATAAGCTTGAACATCCCTTTTTCAGAGGCAATCATGGAGATGCCATATTATGCTCGGTTCCTTAAAGACATATTGATGAAGAAGCGAAGCTTAACCGGAGTTGAAACGGTAAACTTATCTGAGAATTGTAGCTCAATTATTCAAAAGAAGTTGCCACCAAAGATGAAAGATCCGGGGAGCTTTACTATTCTTTGTGAGATCGGGAAGGGGCCAGCACGGCGAGCTTTATGCGATCTTGGGGCAAGCATCAATTTGATGCCATTGTCTATCTTTCAGAAGCTTGGTTTGGGGGAGATGACCCCGACAACTGTTGCTCTCCAATTGGCAGATAGATCAATGACGTTTCCGAAAGGAATAGTTGAAGATGTTCTAGTAAAGGTGGAGAAGCTAGTTTTTCCTGTGGATTTCCTTGTATTAGAAATGGATGATGACAAGGATAATGTTCCTTTAATCTTGGGGAGGCCATTCCTTGCTACAGCTGGAGCTATGATAGATGTTCGGAAAGGAGAACTGAAGTTGAGAATGGACAAAGAAGAAGTACTTTTCAACTTGGACAAAGCAATGAAAATGCCAATGGAGTCCCAATGTTATAGTATTGACGTGGTGGAGGAGATTGTGAAGGAGGATATGTCTTTGATCTTGTCAAAGGATCCTCTTGAGACATGTTTGATGAAATCTCTTACTTATCCCACTACGGAGCTTGACGGACTTTCTAACGAGGTATGTATTGAATTTCTTGAAAACTTACTTGCTTTGGGTGATGACAGGTTTGCATTGGAGAGAAATAAAGTGGAAGAAGTCAAATGGACCAGGAAGTACTTGCCTTTGGATAATGAAAACACTCCAGTGGAGAAAAGAAAAGAGGAGTTGAAACCATTGCCGGATCACTTGAAGTATGCTTTTCTTGGTGATGATGCACAATATCCGGTAATTGTATCTTCTTCTCTTAATGATGATCAACTTGAGGAGTTATTAGATGTTTTGAGGAAGTATCAGTCTGCAATAGGGTGGTCACTTGATGATTTGAAAGGTATTAGTCCTTCGTATTGTATGCATCGGATTAGGTTGTTGGATGTGTTGGATTGTATACTAAAAGTCTAGCTTTAGTATGAACAATGTCATAACAATATTTGAAATGAGAATCATTGATCAAATGATTGCATCTTATAATTTATTTTATATGCATGATGCAATAGTCCATTTACTTTATACTGTAGATAATATGTTGTGCGACAACACGCAGAAGATCATATTATCGGTTTCCTTATAAAGTATAAACAGATGCTCACAACTGAGATAGATGGGGACTCTCTATCGGTATGGTTGTAGTGTGGTTTGGTATTAGCTTGTCTTGGCTATAGAATCACATTAGTGCACTTGTGTGTATTGAGCAGGACCGCCTGAGATCGTTCTTCTTATACTGACTATATAGTAGAACTTGATCTCTGTTATTATGGAAGTTCGTGCTCTTAATACCTATACAATAACCTCGACACGTAGGGCAGTATGTAATTCTTTGATTCATCAATGGGTGAGATTTATAAGTATTAAATCAACAAACTCGGTGAGTTGGGAAGTAGTTCTGTATCTATGGTGTGCTGTTGATTGTAGAAGGAATCCATGTCCGTCATAGGTTGATGATGTCCCCTTGAGGAGCTCATAAGGTTTATCATGTAAATCTTGCAAGTGGATTAATTTCCGGCATGATAATAAGGTTGAGTGGTACTACTCTCGGATGAGATATTAATTAATTTGAGTTGTCAGTAACTTAATTAATTAATGGGCATTGTATATCTTAAACATGGGGAGACTATCGGGCTTATAATAAGAAGGAGCCCAGAACATAATTTTGGGATTGGACGGGTAGTGCAGTAATAATATTTTAGTGGACTATATTATTATTATTGGATTTAATTAAAAGCTTTGGGCTAAGCTTGGTTAATTAAATTCAATTGAGGCCCAGCCCAATTTCTCCTCCTGGTCCCTGCTGTAGCCCAATATATAAGTGAACTCAGCTTCCTGGAACCCTTAGATTATTCCTGCGCCTCTTTTGGTGAGAGAAGGGAAGAGAAGCAGATTGAGAGATCCTGCAGACTGTTGCCCACACAACAGCAGGATCACACTTTGGACATACAGTAGAAGATCAGAGGTAGTTCTCTGCAGTTCATCCTCTACACCAACCCAGAAGTACGGTAAACACGTTAATTGCTTCCGCTGATTTGTTAGCCTGAAATCCTAAACGGATCACGTTTGAACCACAAGATCCAATTGCCAACAATTGGTATCAGAGCGTTGGTTTCGTGGTGAAACGTGAACCGTAAGGTTGGGTTTTTTTGTGATTATTTGATTGATTATTTTAATCTGGCTTTGATCACATGTTAATTGAGCCATTCGTGTGTTATTATCCATTATTCCTTGGTGTTTCTCCATGTATATCATGTGTGATTTTGTGGATTGTTAATTACTGAACACAAAACAAACTATACTTGAAACACATCTGCTATCACACACACGACTGTACAAAGGTCAATCAGTCAACTGTACCCTTTGGATCACACACGCACACCCTGCTCGATGGGTTTTACATCCGGTGATGAGTGAACATTGGAGGCGACGGCAGAAGCCTGGTGGCTGGGCATGGGGAGAAGTCCGGCTCGGCGATTCGAAGCAATTCTGGGTCAGTCGACGACTTCCGGGTGAGTTAGCGGCGGATCCAAATCGATAGGCAGCGGCGCTATCGAAGCGAATCGGTTGAACGCTGATGGCAGAAACTCGATGGCATAGCCCATACGACGGATAGGCTCGAAGTGGGAGGCAGCGTAAGGCAGCGATGCTCACAGGCGAGTTCAAGGCGGAGTCAACTGGAAAGGAGTCTTCATGGCGGCCGGTAAGGATAGTCGGCGGCGTGAATTCGCTGGCGTGGCACGCCAACTGGAGGCTTCGGCCGGATCCAGTGGCTGTCTCGCCGATCGAGATTGCAGCGAACTGGGTTGTTCCAGGTCGGCGGTGGGCAGGTGCTGTGCGGCGGCGTGCCGAGTGTATGGCTGTGGGCAGGTTCGCCGGATGCAGCGGCGCCTAAATCCGACGGCGATTTCGCGTATAAGGATGGCGAGTCGGAAGCGGATCCCCATCGATGGCGAGATTGGCACAGCGCTGTCGTGCACGCTGGCGCTGCTGAGACGTCGGAGAAGGCGGGGCGCAACTGGGAGCTTGCACGGAGGCGTGCAGATGGCTCGATTCTGGCGGAGGTTGCTTGCAGCGGTGCTTTTTGCGTCGGTTGCGGCTGGAAGGAATAGGGCAGCGAACATGAGGGCGTATGGGCCCAAATTTTTTTGTTGTTTTGGGCCTTGTCTTCATGGGCTGTTTTTGCAGTTGGGCCTTGTTTTAATTTGGTTGTTGAGCTTATGGGTCCAATTTAATTAAATATGCTTATGGGCTGCCCCCTTGGGCTAGGATTTAATTTGGTTTTGGACTGGAAATGAAGTTCCAATTTTAATTAAATGCTTGTGGACTGCTGGACCTATTTCTTGCTTGTGGGCTGCTCAATTAATTTTAATTTGGTTTTGGGCTGTTGGGCCCAATTTTAATTAAAATGGTATTGGGCTGCCTGACAATTTTTTAATTGTTGGATTTAATTAATTGTGGGTAATGGGCCAAGCATGATATATTAGTTAATTTTAATAGGCTAATTTTGTGCTAGTGGGCTTGGTGGAATTAATTTGGTTTTGGGCTAAGATTATGGGCCATAGATAATGAGCATGATTAATTAATTAATCTGCTGCTCATTTTGTGCTTATTTGTTGCTCTAGGGCCCATTTAATTGATCCACTATTTATGCAATTAATTAATGTTATATAACTGATTAATTGAATTAATTATCAATTATTGTTATATAAGGAAGGCATATTCTATGTGATTTATTTATTTAAATTGCTGTTAATAGAAGCATGCTAAGTTGTATATTTTATTCTGGAATATTATATGCATGTTATAAACCTCGGTAATTAAATAACTAAGTGGGAGAGGGGATTGGTAATAAATTCCCGCGGCCTCCATTATTGGTTTGTAAGTGATGTGAGTAAACTTGCGTGTTGGCAAAAGGCCTTCCTCCCTAACGGATGAGTTTATTCACGGATCACTGGTACAGACTTCATTAAATAATTATTGTTTGTAATGTGGCACACAAACTTGCGTGTTGGCAATGGCCTTCCTCCCTAACGGATGAATTTGTGTGCGGTTCACTAGTACAAACTAATAATAGATGATTGTAGGAAGCTATCCGAGCACGTGTGTACTTCTCCAACTGTAAGGCACACAAGCTCGCGCAGTGGACTTGGGATCAAATAATGGTGTACACTTAGGTGTAAATAATTAGTATCCTCCCCAACGGAGTCAATGCTATTATTTGCATGGCTAAAAAGGAACCGACTATTAATTATTTTGTCATAAAGTTAGGTTGACAAATGAAATTAATGGGTAAAACCTTCTCTTGTAAATGTTCGGGTTTGTAAACGTCCACCCTAACGTGGCTTGCAGACTCACGGTGCTTGAGATGTCGGTGAATTTTATTTTTATATTGTTTTGAGGGAAACAATATAAAAGGATAAAATTCGAAGATTTGATCAGAATATTTATTTGTGATTCTCTGAATTTCGAATGGTTTTATTTCACTAATTGTTAACTAAAAGACATTACATTTACTTGTCCATATTAAATGATTAGAAAGAATCTTGGTTTTGATAATTACTGCTTAAGAAAATACATGTGTATTCTCACAAAGGACGTCTCATGATGCCTATTAAAGTCTCTAGTGAAGAGATGAGAGGTTCATAGAAATATGATGGTCTCATGTAACTCTTCGGATACTTGAGTAAATTAAAAGGCAGAAGATCATGGTTCAATTGATGAATGAATTGGAAAAGCTTGGAATAGAAATTGAAAGGGAAACCTAAATCAATTTATTCTTTACAATTTGCCTGGATGTTTTGAGCAAGTTCTACCTGAAATATGAGAGATTGTATATGGTGGGAAATTTCTAACAAAACATGTGGCAAAAGAAAGCCATTTTTCATCATGATGTGAACAAATTTAATATCTTATTTACTAATGGTTTGAACATGATTAGTGATGGCATCTACTGATACGAAGTATGTAGATACTGGAATCACTAAATGTTTATCACTGAGTAAGGATAAGATTGTTAATAACATGGGTAAAACTACAAAGGTAGTTGCTATTGCAGTGGGAGTTGTTTATTTATCTCATGATAAGAATAAACGATTGATTATAAGAAATTGTCTTTACGTACGTTTCATAGAAAGAATTTAATTTCGGTTTCTATGCATTAACGGATGGATACTTCATTTCATTTAAATGACATGCTCATAGTAATGAGAAATGAGGCTATAATCCGTTAAAGTACGTTGGAGGATAATAAGTATACTCTTGAATCATGTACATCCCACAGATGCAATAAATAGTAATTAAATAATGCATCTTCTAATATAAGTAAGAGAAAGGAACCTTCGGAAATGAACTAAACATACATTTGGCATCTAAGATTAGTTCATTTTACTTGAGTAGGATTCAAAAGTTGATAGTCGATAGACCGTAAGGTTTATCTGAAGTGGAAACTATCGGACTTGCGAGTCTTACTTGGAAGTAAAAATGATTAACTGTCTTTTCAAGGCTGTGGGGTGTAGAGCCAAAGATATATATGTTGGAATTAGTTCATTCTGATTCAAGCGAACCTAACAATATCCAGACGAGAGGTGGTTATGAATATTCAAAGATTATTCTGGATGCCGATATATTTATTTGATGCACTGCATGTCTAAGTTCTTGGATTAATTCAAGAATTGTAAGGCTGGTACAGTGAAGCGTCATGGAAAATATATCATATCATTGTGATTCAATCGTGATGATGAAAACCTCTTAGGATAGTTAGGAACTAATAATCAAAAGTTGAGATTAAATCTCAAGTTGTCTACACCGGACGTGCCCCAGCTGAATGGTGTGGTGGAAAGAAGGTGTAAGTCTCTTATGGTAATGATTAGATAGAAGATGAATTATTTGGAATATTTAAATTCATTTTATGGATATGCCCTAGATACAGTAATTCGTGAAACGTTTGTCTGTATATGGAATATCCTAGAAAAATGAAGGGTGATTTATTTAGTCCAAAAGATCGAAGGGTAATTGTTAACACAATAACTAGATTTTTGGAAAAGGACTATGTAATAAATCACGAAACCATGTAAAAGTTGTTCTAAAGGAAGTGAGAGGAAAACACTAAGTATAAGTACCAAGTGTACAAGAGGATATACCACAAGGTAAACTGCAACGCGTGTCACGTCTGATACACAATTAAATGTAGTGCCTTGTCGTAGTGGGAGAGTTGTTTGACAACCCATATAATATATGTTTTGGGAGAGTCGTGAGACTTGATCCCTAGTGAACATGACATTATCCCACGGATACGACGTAGCACTAAAAGATAAAAATGCGGATTCTTAGTAAGTTGCAATGAATGTTGAAATAGAATCTACGGATTCTAAATTAAGTCTGGGAGCTTATTAGACCACTAAATAGTGTAAAAGCCATTGGAAGTGGTCATAGGAAATAAAAGAGGATCATATGGAAAGGTGAAAACCTTGGAAGCAAAGCTTGCTGCGAAAAAGTGTACTCAGAAAGAAATGGTTCGATTATGAGGAAACATATTCGCTGGTAGCTATGCTTAAGTTGATCCGGATTCTTTTATGTAATGCTGCTCATATTAAATTATGAGGGACAACAAATAGATGTCAAGACAGCTTTCCTGATTGGAAGTCTTGAGGAAAACATCTATGTGAAGCAACCAGAGTGATTCATTGCAAAGTACTAATAGCATTTTGATAGTAAGCTTAAAATTGTCCAGCGATGGACTAAAGCAAGCTTTAAGATCGTGAAGCATCTGTTTTGATTAGGTAATCTATTGGCATGGATTTAAATCAATGAGCGGATTATTCTTGTGTGTTGTAAGGAGTGATGAAAACGTAGTGGTGTTTTTTGTACTATACGTAGATAGTATCTTGCTCATTGGAGACAATGAAAGAGTATTATCGGGCGTATGGGTACAATTAATAAAGCGGTAAAGATGAAGGACTTAAGAAAGGCAAAATACATCCTTTTGATCACGGTAATACGGATCACAAGAAAGGATATTATGCTTATCTCAAGTTTCATAAAATGATACAGTCCATACTCGTTTAGCATATAAATTTATCTAAGTGGATGTATCTTTGAGACACAAGAAGAAGATAAAGTAGATGAAAGCGGTTCCTTATGCTTCGGCGAATAAGGAAGCTTAATCTAAGAAATGCTATGAACGAAGTTGGATATCTGTGTTGCTGAACGCATGAACAGAAGGTATCAACGTAACCCGGAACAAGAATGATGAACTGTAGTAAGACATATATAAAGTGCCTGAGAAGGACTGGGAATTATATGTGGATTTACTAAACAGATTCACTTCTTCTTGTGGACTACATAGATTCAGATTTTTTAGTCAGATTGGACGGTAGTAAATTCTCCTCAAAGGTTATGTGTTTAATTTTAGGAAGTAGAGTCATAATGTGGAGGAGTGTTATATAGAAATATATTTCAGACTCCGGACTCCATCATGGAAAGATGATAAATTGGAGCCTGTGAGGCAGCCAAAGTATCTATATGACTTTAGAAACTTCAAGATGGACTTCGAAGTGTTTCTAAGTTTGCCCAAGGATATCACAATTTATATTGATGATATTGGTGCAGTTGCAAACTTGAAGAAATCACGAGTCCATAAGGCAATTAAACACATGGAGCGCGAGTACCACTTGCTACGAGAAATCGTATGATGAGGGGAAGGTTGTTGTCACCTAGATTGCATCGGATGATGACCTAGTAAAACCATTTACAAGGACATTAAGGCGAGAGCTTTTAATGGTCGTGTAGTGGGAGTAGGAATCAGATGTATGGCAGAAGACATGGCAGCATAGTCTTTTAGTATAAGTGGGAGATTGTTGGATTGTATACTAAAAGTCTAGCTTTAGTATGAACAATGTCATAACAATATTTGAAATGAGAATCATTGATCAAATGATTGCATCTTATAATTTATTTTATATGCATGATGCAATAGTCCATTTACTTTATACTGTAGATAATATGTTGTGCGACAACACGCAGAAGATCATATTATCGGTTTCCTTATAAAGTATAAACAGATGCTCACAAGATGGGATTACAGGTAGACCGTGCTAAAGTGGTGGCAATTGAGAAGCTTCCACCACCGATCAATGAAAGAGGAGTGCGATCCTTCCTTGGACACGCCGGTTTTTACAGGAGATTCATTAAAGACTTCTCAAAATACTCTAAGCCCTTATCTCATTTACTTGAAAAGGATATTCCTTTTGTGTTTAATGATGAGTGTTTAACAGCTTTTCAAGTTTTGAAGGAGGCGCTTATTACTGCCCCTATCTTGATCACACCGGACTGGACGCAACCGTTTGTACTTATGTGTGATGCAAGTGATGTAGCATTGGGTGTGGTGCTTGGGCAGCTAAGGGAGAAGAAGTTCTGCGCCATTTACTACGCGAGTAAGACTTTCGATACGGCACATAAGAATTACACGGTAACTGAAAAGGAGTTTTTGGCTGTTGTGTATGCATTCGATAAGTTTCGTCAGTATTTGGTTGGCATGAAGACGATTGTGTATACGGATCACTCAGCGATTCGTTATTTGATGGAGAAGAAGGAGACAAAGCCTAGGATTATAAGATGGATTCTACTACTGCAGGAGTTTGACTTGGAGATTCGGGATAAGAAAGGAACAGAAAATGTGTTGGCCGATCACTTGTCAAGGTTGGAGACTAGGGAGCATTGTGATAATTCTTTCGAGTATATTGAAGAGATGTTCCCTGATGAGAAGATCATGGCTGTGGCTGTTGAAGGGGCCGAGCGAGCATGTGTGGTTGCAGCGCAAGGTATGGATCCATGGTACGCGGATTATGTTAATTACATTGTCATTGGTGAAATTCCAAGGGATCTCAACTGATATCAACTTGCGAAATTTCGTAGGGATGTTGAGACATTTATATGGTATGATCCATTTGTTTATAAGATTTGTACAGATTCTATTGTCCGAAGATGTGTACCCGAGATGGAAATGGAAAGTGTGCTGGAGTTCTGCCATGCACAACCGAATGGGGGGCATTTCGGAGCGCAAAAGACTGCAGCTAAGGTACTTCAATCCGCTCTTTATTGGCTTACTTTGTTTAGAGATAGTGAGAGCTATGTGACGTCTTGCGATAGATGCCAGCGCATGGGTAATATAGGTAGGAGAGATGATATGCCATTGCAGCCTAGCATAGTCGTGGAGATATTTGATGTATGGGGGATCGATTTTATGGGACCTTTTCCCCCGTCGAATGGGTTTCTCTACATTCTTCTTGCGGTGGATTATGTTTCGAAGTAGGTGGAAGCAATTCCTACTCGTGTTAATGATTCGAAAGTTGTTTTATCTTTCCTAAAGAAACATATTTTTGCCCGTTATGGAGTTCCGAGAGCATTAGTTAGTGATGGAGGTTCCCACTTCGTCAATAAATTTCTGGAGAAGGTGCTTAAGGATTATGGTGTTAGGCATAGGGTTACTACACCCTATCATCCGCAAGCCAATGGGCAGACGGAGGTCTCCAACCGTCAAGTAAAGCAGATTCTGGAGAAAGTGGTAGGAACTAATCGAAAAGATTGGGCTATGAAGCTTGATGATGTGTTATGGGGGTTCCGGACCGCTTACAAGACGGTATTAGATATGTCACCGTATCAAATTGTCTATGGGAAGCCGTGCCACTTACCCGTAGAAATCCAACACAAAGCGTTTTAGGCTTTGCGTCGCTTGAACTTGACCCTTAGGGATGTAAAGGAGTTGAGGCTAACTCACATGAATCAATTGGATGAGTTTAGGAGTCGTGCTTTCAAGAATTCAGAGATTTATAAGGAAAGAATGAAGAGGTGGCATGATTCTAAAATTTCGTACAAGGAGTTCAAGCAAGGAGATGAGGTACTACTTTTTAACTCTCGTTTAAAGCTCTTTGCAGGCAAGTTGAAGTCTAAGTGGATGGGACCGTTCATGATTCAACGAGCCTTAGGAGGGGGGAGTTATGAGCTTATTGACAAAGATGGTGACGTTATCGCGGCGAATGGGCATCGATTGAAGCATTATAGGTCGCCGGATGATGCGTGTGTCATTTTTGATGATACCTTGTTCTGATTTGGTACCGTCGTGACTCTACGACGTTAAACATGAGCGCCTGTTGGGGGCTTGCCCTTCCGTTTTATTGCTTTATTTATTTCGTGTGAGTAAGAAATTTTTGTATTTAAGATGCTTACCAATCGGCAATTACATCTCTTTTCAAACTTAGTTTCGACTTACATTTTTACTAAGTTTGGGGGGGTGTGATGTTATTACCTCATTGAAGCATTAAGAATATAATCTTTTCTTTGTATTGTTTGTTAGGGGAATTGGTTTTTGCGGCCATGTTGAAATTTTAATCGATTTTGATGTGACGATTTTTTACAATTTGCCTAATGTTCAGTGGTTTTTGGTTGTGTTTTTTTTTATACGGAGATACTCATGAATGATATTATGTGGAACAATTTCTGAAGTTGTGCTCTAGATTATACCTAATGAGGTTGTGTTGAAGTTTGAAGTATGTAGTGAATGAAGAACACTCAGTTTTGGAAATCAGGAGGTAGGTTCGACCAAGTCTAGCAGTGGTTCGACAGGAGCCAGAGGTCGAACAAAAGCAGAGGAAGTCGAACCGGCGTTGAAAGTTGTCCAGAGAGGAGGTTCGACCAAAGCTATAGTGGTTCGACCTGATCATGAGGTCGAACCTAAGGTCGAACCTGTCAGTCGGAAGCACTCTGTTTTCCAGAAGAGGGGTTCGACCAATTCAAGAAAGGTTCGACCTGTTTAGCAAGTCGAACCCCTGGTCGAACCAAGAAGATTGTTTGTCCAGAAGAGAGGTTCGACCTCGCCATCCATGGTTCGACCAGTACAGGTGGTCGAACCCGAGGTCGAACCAAGCCAGGTACGCATTTTAAGTTCGAATTTTCAGAGGGGTTCGATCACTTTTTCGAAACATCAAACCTCGAACCCTCTTCGAACCTCTACACCCTTGCACAAATTCTTCAATTACACTTGATTTCGCACCGATTACACAACGTTACACCTTGAATTATCGATTTGGTCGCGGATTTGGGTGGATTTCGTCGCGAGTTAGGGCTGAAATCGCGTTTTTGGGTGTTTTGTGTTTTCGATCGGTTTTTCACCATGGGCAAGTCACAAGGTACGTTTTTTCCAACTCAATTACTCTAGGATTGAAGGTTTAGGTAAGCAATTTGATGTGAAATAGAGAATTGATGTTGAGTATGGTTGAATTTCATGGTGAATGTTGATATTTTGATTGGTTTCATATGAATTCTTTTTTCTTGGATTGTGGTTGATTGATTATTGATAGAACTTGGATTTTTATGTGAATTAATCAAGGATATAGAATATACTATAGAATGAGCATGTTGATTTGGTTGAAATTGATAAAATTAAAGTAGTTTATGGAGGAAAGCATGTTGAATTTTTGATTGAATTACTTGAATTGCTTAATGCATGCTTGTTGGTTATGTTTTGATGATTAAAGAAGGTATAATTGAAGATGTTTTGAAAATGTTGAATAAGCAAGTGGTGTTGAGATGATAGTTTGTATGAATATGCATTGATGCTTGAAGTCTTGAGTAGAGTATGTGATGTGCTAGTACAATACTTGCTTTCTTGTCTTGTTGGTTGGATTGAAGTATTTGTTTTCAGGAAATGGACAAGTATCAAGCAAAGGGAAAGGAAAAGCAGAGGAGGAGAGATCAAAGAAGAGGCATGACAGGCCTTCAAACTTGGACAAAGTGACAAGAAAACTGAGGCTACAAGACCGTTTACCTGATAACTTCAAGATTAGGATGCAAGGTTGGGATGAGATTAAAGAGAAGTGGGAAGAAGTTTCAGACAAGATAGCTCGCACTCGATACCAAGATGATGAAGCGATGAGGATAATGAGAATAGGGGATGATATATTTTGGATGTTTGATCAAGTAGGGATCCGAAGATTCATGGAGTTGAAGAGGCCGACGTACTTCCATGTTACAGCGGAAGTGGTTTGTTTGTTTGAGATGGAGAAGGACCTGCTTGGATACCCCTATCAGTGTACTTTTCAGCTTGGTGGAGTGAGTAGGAGATGGACGTCTGAGGATTTCAACGAGCTGTTTGAGACACCTTTGGAGATCCCTCGTTTAGAAAGTGCTGCATTCGGTGTAAAGCGATTTTGGAGGGAGATCACGGGGGAGATTCGTGATTACAAGACTAGACAGGCTCGTGCTTCCGCAATAAAGAACCCTGTCTTGAGGTACATGGACAACATCCTGAGCAACACGTTGTTCGCCCGCTCGGAGGGCAGTGTTGTGTCTAGAGGAGAGTTATATGCCTTGTGGTGTATGTTGCACGGAGTGAAGTTCAACGTTGGAGCCTATTTTATTGCGCAGCTGAATCGATTCAAGACCATTGGTTTTCAAAAGGTGAATATTGGAGGGTTATTGACGATTTTGGCTGAGCATTACAACTTGGACCTCACCGGCATTACACCAGTAGAAGGAGAACCCGATTTGATTATGAGCACGTGCGCGAAGGGAGGGTTTGCCCATTTTAGAAATGGAGATTGGTTTTTCACGAGAGGTGTCAAGCCTTTCGAATTTATGTTCCCCTTCAACGTGAGCAACTTGACAACTATTCGGGAAGCAAGGAATAGACTAATGAATTCTCTAGGACACACCGCTTTATCCGTGGCAGCGAAGTCGGGTGGTGATTGGAGAGCGGTAGCACAGATGTGTGCTGAGGGAAGGATGGCTGAGTTACAGCAGATTGTTGATCGAGGAGAGTTCCGTCCACCTCAGCCACAGCAGTCTGAAGAGGAGGATCAGGTAGAGGAGCAGCCGGAGATGGAGATTCCGGAAGGAGAGCAGCATGATGCGCCTCAGCATGCTCCAGAACTGCAGTAGCGGCGAGCAGTTCCAGGTACTCGGGAGCAGCTTTGCTTGATTCATGAGCAGCTGATCGCGGTGGTAGCTGCACAGCAAGAGACGAACAGGCAACTCGCGCTCGCTAACGCCAACTACGCCACGCTGAACGAAAGGTATTCTGCCTTGGATGAGCGTGTTGGTAGAGTGAGTAGTCGAGTGGATATGATGGACAAACACATTACCAGTCTGTGCCGAGCTGTGGAAAATAGAATGGATGAGGATGATGAGGATGATGATGCTCCTAAGGAGTAGTTTCAGGTTTTCTTTTGGTGTCTCCGATTCATCTTATCTCCCATTCTTCTTTTTATTTTTACAGATTGGGGTGTGATTCATGTGTGAGTGGAATGTACTTGATATAGTTGATCTTGTATCGTTGCTCTGTATATGGGTGTTGATTATGTGCATTCATATGTTTACGTGTTTATTTTCATTTGGAAAGAGCATGAATAATTTGTTAAGTATATGGAATTCATGAGGAATTGATTTTGATTATGTGCTATGAGGAGTATTAGGAATTGATTACCTATGTGAGGATTTGAGCCTTCATCATGATTAATCATGATAGTTTATTCTTGAGAGAATCATTCGTATGAACGTATTCTAGAACTTGGCTTGGAGTCTTGTGTGAAACTTACAATTGATGAAATATTAGGATATGATCTTAGGCCATTTTTGATTAATTGAGTCACTTAGCCAAATTTCACCTTTCCTAATGATCTTATAAATCTTTGGTAGCCCTGTTTGAGCCTTTTAAAAGCTTTTTCTTTGGCAAGCCAGATATACGAGCTTTAATTACCTTATTTGAGCTTTGAAAATACCCTATCCATTGGTAGAGAGAATAAGGTGAATGAGTGTGGAAGAAACAAAGGGAAGATGGAATGAGGTTCGGTAAGAAATATGCATGGTTAAATCTTGTTAGGGATAGTGCCTGAAATTGGTACCCCGAATTGCTTATACATGGGGCTTGAAGTTTCTAAGAAACAGCCGAACGATGTTCGATAAGGGTAGTGCCTATAACTGGTACCCGAGCAATTAAAAGAAGAATGATGTTGATGCAAGAGAAGAATTGGAGGAGAATATGAAGCCGAATGGGAAATCAAGAACCTCCAAGGTAACTCTCTACTAGTGTATTAAGTTACTATGATCAAATTTTCCTACCCTTTCCAAAGAGCCAACATTACAACCTAGAAACAAGTCCTTTGTGATCCTAGTGTTAATCTAATGTAAGTTGATTTCTGAGACCTTTGCCAAGCTTATGGTTACGCGTGAATATGAATTGATATGAGTGTTTATACTAGCCTATAGTGCCTCACGCACGAGTGAATGAGAGTAAAGACTTATCTTGTCAGTGAGATTACTTAGTGCTCCGAATGGTGTGTGATTAGATTGATTTTACATGAGTGACATATTTGATGCAAGTAATTCTTGTTTGATTCAATGAAGTGGCATGTGTAATATGTGTTGTACTTGATCTTGTTGAATTATACACGACTCCTGTGGTTTAAATTGGTTGCCTCGGGACGAGCAACATGTAAGTTTGGGGGTTTGATGAGTGTGTAAATTCACAAGTTTGGCGCTATGTTTTGTGCTAGTTTTGGAGAGTTTTGATGTGGAAATAGGTGGAAAACCTATATATATTGTGAAATAGCATGAATCAGGTGTTAGTGGAGCTATTTGAGTGTTTTCTTAGCAAAAATGGAGAGAAAGAGCCAAGAATCGAAGAGACGGAGTCGAAGCCACGCGAACCGCCCAAGAAGTAGGTGGGTTCGACTTGGCTGGAGGAGGGTTCGACCTCTCCAGCAGGTCGAACCAACGTTGCTGGACAATACAGAGAAGGGTTCGACCACGATCAGTTGGTTCGACCTGGCCATCAGGTCGAACCATGGTCGAACCAGTTTGCAAGAAGGAGGATTCGACCACGACGTTGGGGTTCGACTTGCCCGTTGGTCGAATCGGGAGCAAGAGTTGTCCAGTGCTGAGGTTCGACCTGGGGTTCGACCAAGGCCTAAGTGGTTCGACCTGTCCAGAAGGTCGAACCTGTGCAGAATTCTTCCAGTAGTGGGGTTCGACCTGGGGTTCGACCTGTGGCTCGGGGTTCGACCTGCTTGATGTGGTCGAACCTGTGTGCGAGAACTTACCTTATCCGGATTTTCGAGGCCGAAACGCGTGAGATCACTTAGAAAGCCCATTCCAAGCCCTAGAGACGTGATTACAAGTATAAAAGGAGGCTCATACAGAGAATAAAGAGAGCTTTTGATCGTCAATCGTATGAGAGACAAGAGTAGAGGTGGTGATCCATTCGGAGGGCTGTGACAGAGGTTCGCTGAAGGTTCAAGTAAGAATGATTAATCTAACCATGATTGTTCCTAGATCAATCATGGGCTAGAACCACCTTGGTAGTTCTAGGGTTATGAAAGTTTCATGATGTAATTCGTGTTTCGTGTGTAAAACTCCGTACAACACTACCTGTGGTTTGTTTTATATAAGATTGCATATTTAATCCATACTCATAGTCGTTTTGTGCATCAATGATCATTGTGTAGAGTCTGAATACATGACATGGTTATTGATTGAGTGCGTTCACTACTGAGCAGGGTTTATTGTTATAATTCTAAGTGAAGGGATTCCGAAGTATTATTAGAACTGTCTTATATGAATATTCATGAATTGAATTGAATTCGGGTTGATGAATAGGATGAAGAGTATAACTTTATAGTACCTAAAAAGGGAGATCAAATCGGGTTAGATTCTAGACGTAGAAGATAATGGATTATGATAGTACCTAGAAAGGGGGGTGAAGCATATCTCTTGCTCCGATGTTATTCACACGTGTCAAGCGCATATTTACTTGTGTCTATAGAGTAAACTTGCATGGTTTAGTGATGCGTCCACAAACCACAGGGCAGAGTCGGACACCATCATACGAAAATACGAATTGCTAGTGAAACTGGATGACCCAATGAACTACCTATCATTCTTATTGATCACAACTCACTTCTCTCTATTTTTGCTATTTCTTTTGTTAATTCGATTAGAAGTTACTATCCATTAAACCTTTACAATTACCAACATAGTCTAAAATATACTAGAAGATCACAAAATTGATATTTATCCGTCCCGTGGGTTCGATATTGTAACTTGGTCATCTTCGCGACTACAATTGATATCCTTATACTTGAGGATTAATTTGTGTGTTGAGAAAACCCCTATCATCAACCCGACTATAAGTTATGGCTAATCAAGCACAAACGGATTACAAAATAAACAGAGATGGTAAGTAGGAGCAAGGACTTTGAGATGATGCAAAGAAATCCATAGCCTTACATATTTCTCAACCTTCAGATTTATACTTATTAGAGAGACTGATGATGTCTTTCGAAATTACCCAAATGAAGATGTGCCTTAATATTCTTGACTTTGAAAATTCCGATCATAAAGTGTGCAACTCATGTCCCCCAAAACTTAACAATCTCGAAGTTAAATTGCCAAACTATGAACAATAAAATTGATTTATCCGCACAAGAAAAAAAAAGCCAATTCTCTCTGAGTGGGAATAAATTTCTCAAAAAGAAGAACAGAGAAAACATAGAAAAGATAATGAAAAATCTCGTTTGCTTTAGGTGGTGTCGTGGTGATCATCAATTATTGAAAATACCCTCGAGTCATCTCTACCAAATTCAACATCGCATAACAGGAAAAAAAAAGATAAACTAAATATTCCCTTTTGCTTTAAGGAGTAATTAAGTATTTTCCCAACCAAAGCTATTCAAATAAACATGCAATGCACGCTCAACGTTGCCGACGATTAAAGGAAAAAATTATAAGATCATCCGCAAACATACACATAATCACTTCATATAAACTTGTCATTCATGTCCAACTGAGAGAATGCGACTTATTAGAGATGACTAAGCTTGTTGTTGCCATAGCAATGGAGATAAGTGAATTCAACAGCAACTACAGGTACAATATCTCAAATCTTCGGTAACAATAATGAAGATATATTACGATAAATTGTGAATAAAAGAAAATAAACAGGTTACCGAAACCAAGTGGGTTAGCCCACTTGGCCACTGGGCTCCTCACTAATTGGAGAGTTGGGAGTTATAAGGAGGTTAGGTAAATAATCTTGGAGTATATGGGTGTACTAGCTTCTAACCACTAACAAACTAACTTTGTTCGATAAAAAAAAATTGCCATTTTCTTTTTAATTTTCAATTTAAAATTTTGAAATGATCCAACGATGGAGAGTAATCCTATCTTAATCAAATGGTTTAAACTTTTTAGGTGCACGGTATACCCGGTGCACAGTAGTGTGACTCCAATTTTTGTTGGTATATATATATATATATATATATATTTTTTCTATATATAAAATTAGATGTGACAAGTTCTAGTTATAAAATATAACTAGAAGTATAACACCAAAGTTGGAGTTGTATACCACCAAAACGAATATGAAAAGAGTATCATTGTAGATTCTACTTGTATTAAAATGAATTTGCGAAAAATTTGTAAAAATCTCAAAAATTCGGAAAATCCTCCAAATCTACGAAATTTGTCGAAAATAAAAAAATCTTAGAAATCCTCCAAAAATTTAAAATTCTCGGAAATCCTTCAAATATCCAAAATTTTCAAATGTGATTTTTCAAGAATGAAACCTATTTTCAACTTGCTTGCAATAATAGGTATAATATCAATCCATAAATTTAATTTCCTTTAAAAAGATTGACACATTCTAAATTGAAATAAGAAGAATATTTCTTGAAACTATTTTTAATAACAAGATTTTGATGGGAGAGTTTGATTTTAAACTTAAGATAAGAGTGAAAGGAAAATTCACTTTGCTAATTCAACTAAGATTTTCGATCTACTGATCAATTGTTACATCACAAGTTTTGCATATTTAAAGATGTGTGGGTAGGATTTACTCTTATGTCCTAACTTTTGTATTATATTGTTCTTTGTTTATGATCGGATAGAGTTAAAATTATTTATTGCTTGATAGGATGACTGTTCTTCTTACCTTAGCAGTGAGTTTACACATAAATATGATGGGTATGATACTTTATTTACTTTTATTGTTCATTAATACTCTCTCCATTCACTGAAAGGTTTTCATTTTACTATATTTCGCGTCTTATTTAAAGGTTCCATTTTCCCATTACCATTACCCATCACATTCCTCTAATACAACTACCCAATACACATAAAATATTAATACTCCTTAATTCACGAGTAAAAAGTAAACGACCATCTTTGCCTGAGACAGAGGGAGTATTAAAGATGATTTTTATTTTTATTGATTAAAATGTATATTAATTATATTAAAAAATTTTAGTTGTTAAATTTAATTTTTTTTTCCTTTTTGTTTAGTCATGTGTTTTTATAGGTGTTTTTTCAAACTGAGTATCTAATACTCCTTCCGTCTCACGTTAAGGTTTACATTTTCCATTTTTGGTTGTCCCATGTTAAGGTTTGCATTTTTTTTATCAACTTGGGCCCACACAAAACAATTAATTATTTCATGTAGAGCCCACACAACACTAATACAACTACCCACTTTACATTAAATATTATTTCTCTCACTTCACTACACATTAAATTATTATATCTCTTAATCTGCAAAAAGCAAACGTCAACATTAACGCGGGATGGAGGGAATATTTATTAAGAATTTCTTTATATTTTTAAATCTTTAATATATTAATTGAAAGTTTTTTTTCTTTTGGCCTACGTGTCGCTTTCAGCAGTCTCCTCGATAACATATTAAATTATATTTGAGTGAGGCTCTTGTGCCCCCGTGGACACACCGTGCGCCTTTAGAATTTAGTATTATGGGAAAGAGTATACACTTTAATTAATAAAGGTGCATCATTTATAAAGGATATACACCTTTCATTAAATTTTTTATTTTTCTATAGAAAATAAAGGGTATATATTTTATATTAAAAGGTATACAATTAAACACAAAATTCTAAAGACGCACAGAGTGTAGTCCGTGTGCCCGGGTGCACACAAGTTTTTGCTATTATATTTACTACTATCAAATTTACATTTTAATTAGTTTCTTATGTTTTCGTATTTTTTTTAATTTAATTTGTTTTTATTTTATTAAAATTTTTTCATACGTATATTATATTCTTTTGATTTTTTTTAAATATTTTTTCCTTCTAACTCTTTATATTTTTTTAATTTTTATAAATAAAAAATTTAGATCTATTAATTTTGTTTTTTTAAACTTTTTAATATATTTTTTTGAAATTCACGTTTCTTTTAAATTTATTTATTTAATTATAATAATTTATTACTTCCTCAGTCCCACTAATTATTGCACATTTTTCTTTTTATCCGTCTCAACATTTATGCACGTTTCTAAAAATGGAAAAAATACATTACAATTCTACCTACTTTTTACACACATCCTAACAACCTTACACATTTTTTAATTAAATTATCTAAAATACTCACTTTTTAGACACATCCCAATAACTTTACACATCTTTATACATAAAAAGTAACTTTTCTTAATTTCCATGCACTAGAATACGTGCACAATTTATCGGGATGAAGGGAGTATTATTTTTATTTTTTTATTAATACGTATTTTAAATTTATTTACTTTTATTTAATTTGATTAGTATATATAATAAAATTTATTATAATTTATTTTATTAATATAAATATTAAAATTTTTAATTCTGTATCTTTTAATTTTGGGAGGATTACTATTAGGTACACAAAAAAATCCTTAATTACTATAAGATACAAACATACAAAAGTATTACTACTAACTATATAAATTTATAGTGATATTTCAATATTATCCCTACAATGTGCTGCACATAAATGTTGTGTGCAGTAAAAAAAGTGTGTGCAGCAAAAAGTGTGGTGGTCCCGGCAGAGCTCCAGCGGCGGTAGCAGTTTTCCGGCGATGCTCAGGCGACCGGCCGGCGGCAGTCCGGCGACGGTACGGTGATGGGTGAGGGTTTAGGGTTTAAAAGTATATGGATTTAGGGTTATATTTGGTATTTTACTTTAATATTTTGTATGTGAAAGTAATTATTTTAAATCAATATATCTCATATTAATTAGGGGTGCAAAATGTGTACCTAGTAGTAATTATTCCTTTAATTTTTTCATAACTTTTTTAGTTGTCAAATACACTTTTTTTTTACTTTTTAATTAATTAATTTTTTTTCCTTATAAATGTTTTAAAAATTTTATTTACTTCTCCTTTATTAGTTTTGTTACAAATTATTTAATTAATATTGATTAATTTAAATATGTTAAATGTATATTTCTATTGCATTTGATTATTTGATCATTTATTTATTTTTTATTAGTTTCATTATATATTTTTAAAATTTCTATTGATTGATATATATTAATTTCTTTTTTTATTTTATTGAGTGCAACTGTGGTACGGTGTATTTGAACGATCTTAACCGTTAAATTATTTTAGTTTAATCTCTACCGTTAACCAAAATAATATAATTAATTTTTTAAAATAAAACCTACTCAATATCTATTTTAAACCTATTAACACCCCAAAATCACCCAATTTGGTTATAAATTTGTAGTTGTCAAATTACATTTTTTGTTTTTTGTTTTTTTTGTTTGGTTTTTTAACGATTTAAAAAAAAAAAATTTATCTGATTATATTTTTTTCTTCAACTTATTTATGGTCAAGCTTAATGATATAAAAGAGGTATATGGTTCATAACTATTTATTAATTATTGCATCTAATAAATAAATTAATTTTTAATACACTCTCTTCGTTACAAGTTAAATTTCATACTTTCCATTTTCATCCATCGTATATTAAATTTCATCTCTAAAAAAATAAATATCATATCAATTCTAAACCCTAAAAGTATATCTTAAATACAAATTTAGGCAAATACTTATACAACATTGTTTTGCTAATCTCATTTCATGAGATGGAGCTTTATTACTTTATATATAACCCGCTTCGATGTGTATTATATCCATATAATATTTGTTTGAAAATTAAGCATGTCTCAATATTGGTTTGGCGGTAGAGACTCGGTCATTCAATTATCTGGCAGAAAGTTTGAGCTTTGCGATCACCGTTAGTTTTATCCTTTTCTTTTCAAAATTTAATTATTATTTTTAAATAAGTTTAATTATTCTTTGTTCTTAAAGTGTATATTAAAACCATTTAATCTTTAAATTTAATTTATATAATGAATATATTTAATTATTTTTTAATAATAATGGTGCAGTAAATTATATTAATAATTTATAATATAAATAAAAAATGATAACATTTTTAATTAAAAGTGATAATATATTTAATAAAAAATGATAATTAGTTAATAAAGTTTAAAATTGTCTCACGCTAGTATTACTAGGACAAATACAAAATGATACTATTTGATTAAGGGCCATATCCAATTAAAGCATTTCATAAACAATTTGTATGATGGATAAAAAAATGATAATATTTTTAATAAAAAAAGTGATATTTAATCAAGAAAAAGTGATAATCGTCAATTGATTATTTTATGCACGAATGATTGATAGAATAAATAAAAAGTAATAACATTTTAAATAAAAACTAATTCATGATTATAGAAAAGTGATAATCGTCTAATTAAATTATTTCCTAAACATTTTATATGATTGATAAAAAGTGATAATACTTTAATAAAAAGTGATAACAATTTTAATAAAAAAATGATACTTGATCAAGAAAAAATGATATCCGTCAATTAATTATTTAATGCACGAATGATTTATATGACAAATAAAAAGTGATAACATTTTAAATAAAAAGTTATTCATGATAATATAATAGTGATAACTGTCCAATTAACCTGTATTTATAAAACAATTTATAAGATGAATAAAAAGTAATAATACTTTAATAAAAAGTGATAATATTTCTAATAAAAAGTGGTAATATTTCTAATAAAAAATGATACTCCCTCTGTCGGGTTCTAAGGTATCCGCTTGCTTTTTGCACGTGGATAAGGAGTATTATTATTATATGTAAAGTGGATAGTTGTATTAGAGGAAAATGGTGGACCATATTGTGTATTTTTTTACTAAATAGAGGAAATGGATAACTTTGAACTAGACGCAAAAAATTGTAAAATGGACACCTTAGAAGCGGAAGGAGAGAGTATATGATTATAGAAAATTGATGATCATCAATTAAATTATTTAGTATATAAACAATTTTTATGACTAATGAAATATAATATCTTATTTAAAATAATTCAATTAATTATATTATTTTATTAGAATAATATACTAAATTTTATTAACTCTATTTTTATTCAATTATTTATTTTATATTTTTTTATTTTTAAAATTGAAATAAAAGAATTAATTAAAGTAAAAAAAAAAGCTAACAGAAAAGTAAAAAAGAAAAAAAAAATTAAACATATATAGATTAGGCCGTTAACCGAAATAAATTGAATGATTCCCGTTCAAATAAATTGCTGAGGGCACAGCGCATTTAAATAATGACAAAAGCTACAACGCTCGGGGACACGGTCTGTGTCCCCATGTGAACACAACCCTTCTCATCCCTATTCTATTTAAACCTATGTATTGCTAGTGAGTTTAAATTGTAAAGGGGCACGAAAATTGTAAAGGGGCATATATCTAAATCCGTGTGCCCGGGCGCACAAGAGACTCACTCTTAAATAATATATTATATTAGGGCAATAGGCAAAAATACCCAAAATGTCAAAGTCAAAAATCAATACCAAACTTTTTAAAATTTCATATCTTTTCTGACCAATAGGACAAAAGAGGACCACTATACCCTTATATGAGATATTTGGCAAAACTGTGTGGGTGACTTATGATGCGCATTTTCTTTGCACGCAAAATTAATCCCCAAGTATTAAGGATATCAGTTGCAGCTTAAGCAAGCAACCAAGTGAAATATCGAACCCAAAGGACGGTGTATTACCAATTTAATTATTTATTAAATTAATTAAGACAAGTGACAATAACGTTTGAGAATAATTATCTAATTAACTAAATACTAAAATTAAATAACAATTAAAATAAAAGCACTTCAGAAAAATACGATAGTGGATTAAGTAGGAGAATAGGTAGCTATAGGATAATCCAGTTTCACTCATTAATCTCCCTTTCGTGTATTAATGTCCGACTCTGCCTCGTGGAATATGGACGCATCACTAAACCATGCAAATCTACTTTATAGACACAAGATGTCCGACTCTGCCTCGTGGAATATGGACGCATCACTAAACCATGCAAATCTACTTTATAGACACAAGTAAATAAGCGTGTAACACGTGTGAATAATCTTGGAGCAAGAGATATAACTTCACCCCCTTTCTAGGTACTATCAGTATCAATTATTTCCCCCTAGGATTGGTACTCTAACCCGATATGATCTCCCTTTATAGGTACTATAAAGTTAACCTCTTTATCTTGCTTACTAATCCGAATTCAATTCAATTAATAAACATTCATATATAATAGTTCTAATGAAGTTTCGGAGTCCCCTCACTTAGAATCATAACATGGAATCCTGCTCAGCAGTGAACACGCTCAATCAATAACCAAGATATGTATTCAGACTCTACATAACAATTAATGATGCACAAAACAACTCTGAGTATGAATGAAAAACGCATAGTCATATATAAACTAAACCACAAGTAGTGTTGTACGGAGTATACACACGAAAGTTCAATTACTTCATAAGAACTTTTAAAACCCTAGATCTACTAAACGGTTCTAGCCCATGATGTTGCGAAGAACAATCATGTGGTTTGGATAAATCTTACCCATATGTACGGAAAATTAGAAAGTAGAAGAAAGAATTAGGAAAACCCTTGGTGTAGAAGTCTCCTTCCTTCTCTCTTCCATCTCTTCAAATCCTCTTGGTTCTCATTCTTGATTCCATAGACGAATCTTCACAGTGATGGATGGATGGAGAAAAGGATGTGGATGATGGTTGGGGGGTGATCCCCTCTTGCGCGGTGTAGGATGATTGTGTTGTGGTCTCTCCCCAATCCAATTCCAATTCAATATGCCTTCTTGGTGTGATCTACATCCCCTTTTATACTTGTAAGTTCTCCTTATGGACCTAGATGGGTTTTTTAAGACGAAAACATGCAGAAACACGCACTAGGGGTGTAAAAATACGGATCCGGTGCTGTTCAGGCATGTGGTTCGACCTATAGGCTTGGTCGAACCATGGTAGAATCGAAATCGGCGATTTTTCGCACTCCAGGCATATGGTTCGACCATGGTTCGACCTCATGGCTGGTCGAACCATATCATTGTGGTCGAACCACGCTTTTCTCATTCTCAAGCTTCTGGTTCGATCACAACAAGGGTGGTTCGACCACTGGTTCGGGTCGAACCAGATTGCGCAGTCTCACTATTTCACGTATAACTTCCACATATGAGCTCCGATTTGAGTGATTCTTACGCTCACATGATCCTCTCTTCCTTGAATTTCTATCCATATAAAGTACTCTCAGAAAATCCAATATTTGAATATGTAACAAGTCATGCAAAGTAGAATAGTTGTTCTGTTCGGTACAGCTCACGCGACGTCACCATTTTGTTCATAACTTTCTCGTTTGGATTCCGATTGAGGTTTCTTTATTCCAAAACGATCCTCTCTTCTGTAGCTTTACAAAAATATATTACACTATCAGTTTTGATCTCCATAGAAATATAAAAAATTATAAAAATTGGACGTGCATTTTTCAGCATTCATGCACAAGTTGCACCTTTTCTCCAACTTTGCACTTTTGATCCTTTTTCCACCTAAAACATAATAAAATACCTCAAACACACCTTTTTCTCAAATATATTGAATATAAGATACTTGTGCTAATATATGACAATAATTCCATCAAAAAGGTGTTAGATCGGACACTAAAACACGCTTATTTTCACTCTCATCAACCTACATGCTCACCCATATTGTTACCCACACAGCCTTTTACAAAATATTTCAATATATTTTCACCCATTATATTCTACAAGTATTTTCAACATTTCCTCACGCTTCAGAATGGTATCAGAGTCCTAGGTTTATTCATTTATGAATGAAAAATTATTATAAAATCATATTACTTAACAAGAGGAGAGTTTCAAAGAAATATGGATGCGAACAAAAGTTCGACATCCGAGAGTGACAGGACTGTAGGCCCTGTTCAAAACTGGAGCAACGCTGGCCCATTGGAAATGATGAAATGAAGCTCTATATAATAATACTACAATATTTTATATAGACAACAAGCAGAAAAGAAGGAAGAGGCCGCCGACCATTTCTGGGATGGTCTCGACCAAAGATGGAAACTGGCAGAAGCCCGTGCCAATTACACCGAGGAAGAACATCTGGAGGAAAGCCGCCAGATGGAGATAAGATACTCTAAAGAAGTATCAAGAAACACAGTGGAACTCCAAAGTTTCACTGAGATCCATGGACGTATCCCCAGACACGAATAATGGAGAAGATGACCAAATCAAGGTCCAAGAAAGATCTGCAAGCCCTATCACTTTTCATGGTGGACAAAATGACTGAGTGGAAAGAGATCGAGGCAGATAACTCTAAGCTGAACCAAGATCTTAGAGAATTACAAAAGACGGTAAAATTCTTTGGAGAATATTGCCAAAACATGTCCAAGACGATACTTGAGATCAGCCTCAAGATGGATAAGGTGGAGACGCTGTAGAACAAACAACTCGACCTCATCAAGAAGCTGATAAAGCAAGTAGAGTCACTGGAAACCAAGGTGATGGCGAGAAGGCCAGGAGGAAGGTTGCCACCAACCTTCGAAATAGAACTCTTTTACACCAAAAGGGAAAGATGACGGAGGTTATAAGGCTGAAGACGGAGAGTGAAAAGATGATCGCTATCTTTCGAGGAGAATCCACATCCTCGGATGGAAAGAGCGAATCTTGAGGATCTATAATATCTATATGAGTTCTTCCAAGGACTAACTATCGTAGATTTAAAAATGAATGTTGGAGAGACTTCTAACACTCAACAACAATCTCATGCTCCTCAGACCCGATAGGATCTGAGCCAAAATGAAGGAACTTCTGGATCACACGGAGTCAATGAAGCAAGACAGAAAGAGGCATCCCAAAACTAAGGAAATTTCATGATGAAGGCATTGGGATTGTCAACAGGAGCAAGCCGAGTTCGAGGATCTAACCTACACAACACCCCATATGGTCGGTCTCACCTTGAACCGATAAATCCATACGGGTTGATCCTAAACCTCGATACTCTAGACTTCAAGAACAGAGAGACCTTGATCGACGAGTGGACAAATGCAATGAAGATTGCAGGAGGAGCACCAGAACTGGATAAAGAAGGGTTCATAAGATTCCTAACTATGAGCCTGGAAGGATCAGTGAAGTACACTTGGGAGGTACTTTCAGACGAAGTCAAGAAGGAGGCCATGGAAGGCGAAGACCTATGAAATATTGTTGATCGCATGGCCAAGATCTTCAAGATCCACTTCATCGGAGTAGGTTACTTCGAAGGAATGGAAGAAAAAAAGGAAGAAGTATCGGAATGCCCTATACAGCTTAGAACTACTTGACATCTGTCACGTAGACGAGTACATCAAACTCTTCACAGAGTATAGATGAAAATCGAAGATCAAGGAGGAGGAAGTATTCCATCTATTCTTTGCCAAGATTGCAAGTCCATCGAGGGAAATACTGATCAAAGAATATGAACCCTGTGAGCTGGATTAAATAGCAAGGAGGATATCTTTCCTCAAAGCCAAGATTGCAGAGTGGTGTCATCAAGCATCACTACACAAGAACTACAAGAGACTAAGGGGAATCAACAAGACAGTACCTTATGTTGCGAGAATAATAATCTTTCAACTATCATTGGAAGAAGTCCTAGGAAGCAAAAAGGATGAAGAAAAATCATCCTTACACACAAAGGAGCGAAAGATGGAGCTCCAAAAGACCAAGATCCTTTTGGTTCAAACAAAAGGCCCAAAGCTATAAATCAGGACAAAGGTCTGGACCATCCAGATAGAGTTCAAGAAGTCAAGCCTCATCCTCAGGATCAAACCAGAGGACTACAGGGAGAACTCCCACAAGAAAGATGTTCCGAAGAGCAGCTACACGAGCTAATGAAAGATTCAAGGATTGTAACTGCTACACGTGTGGAGCCCGAGGGCATCTCTCACCAAATTGTCCAGAGAACCAAAATCGAGGAGTGCGACAGTTCGAAACCTCTCCAGAAATGGAGAAAGCTGTTTACTTCCAAGATCCAGTACATGTATATCAGTTTGAAGATATACCCTCAGACGAGAGCATCTATGAAGAAGAATTTTTCAGCCAAGACGAATCCTCTGAAGATGAGTCGGAGTGTAGAAGAAAACTTCAGACAGGAGATGCAAGAGGACATGTCTGGATTCTTTTCCCAGACATCCATTTCTCATAAGACTCTTATAAGATTCATGAAAGAAGATCCAAGACTCAATCTATACAACGGATTCACTGTGGGACGATTAGAGCGATTTCTCAGCTTCAAAAAGAGAAAGCACAACATCATATACAAGGTAACTGAAGGGAAAATTACCATCCCTATGGAGCTTACGGGAAATATGATGGAAATACAACTGGTTCCCTATGAGGAGATCAAGAGAGAACTCAGTAAACTCCCGGAAAAGGTGTCTATGACTATGTCTTGGATCTATATCAAAGCCATTCGGATCCTCATCAAAGTAACATTCAAAGAAGGTGACATCCTACATTTACCCGAGGATCACCTAAAATCTGGCGGATCGAGATTTCAATAGGGCACTCACCCTTCATCAAGATTTCAAAAACAAAGACTTGACGAGAGAAGGAAATATGCCTTACTCTATCACATATAGTATCTCGTATGCTCTGTCAAACACTCATCATTCGGATTTATTCCAAATGAAGGAGTATATTGAGATACCAGAAGTGTTCGAAAGGGTTGCATGTGCAACTAGGCCAGAGATAATGGAGTTACCGCCGATTCACAACATGGATTTGCGAATCAAAGATAAGCCAGTCTGGAGCAAATAAAATAGCCTCAGATTCGAGCAGAGAAGGATTTCTTTCCAAGAAGATAGGATAATCAATGAAAAATGGGGAAAGAAACCAATCGTGGAGGTAATCCAGGAATCAGAGAAGTTTACAACCACAGGTGAACTAAAATGCCTAGAAGGATGGAGAGAAGTCGAAGTAATATTTGAAATCACTAAAAAGGAAAACTCTATTCCTTGTGATGTCTTGTATTATCTCCAATAACCAACAACTGGGAGATATCGAGGACAACTCAAACTCGGAGAACTTGGGGCTGGTGATTGAAAAAGTAGCAGGATGATTCCCAGAGCAACTAGTACTGGGACTGGAATTTCTCGAGGAACACAAGCCTTGGGAAAGATTACAAGATGGAATGGAATTCACAGTCAAAAGGAAAAGATATAAGGTTCAATAGCAGAAGCTCGGGTTATAAGCTCTGATCTACCCATGACCACAAGTCCATTTTTGATATATATCACCGTAGGAATGATATATAAGGAGCACCGTGTAGAATATTTTGCGGCATACATCGATTCAGGAGCCTGTATCTGCACAGTAAAGGAAGGGGTCTTTTCTAAAGGCTCAGGCGAGGAATTGACAATGGTACTAGGAAGAGATTTCTCACAAAGGGTGCTAATCCTTAAAAGAGGAATCAAGCAAGCAGAGATCATGATCGGAGAAGCGGATCGTACCCCATGGTACAAAGTAAAAATCCACCGATATACTTTCATGATACCGGAGCAGATATTCTATTAGGAAATAATTTCCTACAGATATTCAAGCATTTTACCCAAGAAAATGCAACAAGAAGGCTTATCTTCACAACCCTTTGTGAACATAAGATCATTACACCAAGATTGCGTAATGCATTCCAAAGAAAAATGTCAATCCAATTTCGCAGCAAGCGTGGTGATAATGAAGGAAAACTTAGCCATCCAAAGATGAACGATTGAAGGAAATATGGCGAAGTTGTCCTTCAGATGAGAATCGAGACTGGAGGAGAATGGAAGATGGAGAAACTAAAAGAAAAAGAATCCACCTTCTCAAAGCAAGCTTGGGAGAAAGCTTACAGAAATACGTCACAATCAAAGAATGAACATCTTTGGAGGACATCAAAAAGAAGATACAGAGGAACTTCAATGAGGATCCTCTAGCCTGGTAGGACAAAAACGAGCTCAAAGCCTCACTCAAAGTGAAAGAAGGAAAGGAGCATGAGTTCGTAAGATATAATCCTATCCTGATGAACCAAGAGGATAGAAAAGATATGCAACAGATACTTAAGGAACTCTGGACCTTAAGTTGATATCACCAGGAGTATCTCCATACAACAGTCTAGGATTTCTAGTTCGAAATCATGGAGAAGTCAAGCGGGAGAAGCTGAGACTTGTGATCAACTACAAAGGGATCAACAACATCTTGGAGTTCGATGGATACTACATACCAAGTAGGGAACACTTGGTTAACTGTATCAAGAATGCCAAGGTATTCTCAAAGTTCGATTGCAAATCTGGGTTCTACCAAATTATGATGGAAGAAGGGAGTAAGAAGTTCACAGCCTTCTCCACACCTCAAGGACATTATATTTGGAATGTCATGTCAATGGGCTTGGCAAACGCACCCCAGATATACCAAAGGAAGATGGATAATATTTTCAAATATTATTTCTCATTCATGTTTATTTATGTGGATGACATCCTTATAGCCTCAAAGAGCATGAAAGAGCATTTAGCGCATCTGGAAATATTTTCAGAGGTATGTCACAAGGAAGGATTAGTGCTTTCTGAAAAGAAGACAATAATTGCAACAAGACAGATCGAGTTTCTTGGAGTAGAGATTGATCAGTCCGGAATTATTCTACAACCACACATTGTAGAGAAGGTTCAAGGATTTTCTGAAGATCTCAAAGACAAGAAACAACTCCAAAGCTTCTTAGGAGTTGTCAACTTTGCTGGAATGTTCATCAATAATCTAGCGCAATACAGAAAGGTGTTCAGTCCTCTGTTGAAGAAAGATGCCGAGTTTAAATGGGAGGAACCACACCGAGAAATGGTTAAACAATTAAAGGAGGTTTGCAAGAAATTTTCGAAGTTAGCCATTCCTAATGACGAGGATGATTTGGTACTATATACAGATGCCAGTGACCATTGGTGGGCGGCAGTGTTTAGTAAGTCCACACCAGAAGGAGAAGTGTCGTGCAGATACTGTAGCGGACTCTTTGCGGAGAATAAGGCAAAGAGATGGCACATCAATGAAAAGAAGTTCTTTGCAGTTCAGAAGGCGTTCAAGAAATGGCCGCTATTTCTTCTCGCAAAGAAATTTATCTTTAAAATTGATGACACGAGTGTCAAAGCCTTTTTGAAAAATAAAATTGAATCAAAACCAGAAAAGGCTAGACTATTAAGATGGCAAGTTGAATGCCAATATTATGATTTTAATATTATCATTATTAAATCTGTTGAAAATGTTTTGACAGATTTCCTGACGAGAGATGGAAGGAGCTGAGATAGACTCCATCCTAACCGTTTCAAAGCACCTGATGGACAAACTTGAGTTTCTCAAAAGGGAATTCGAGAATCTGGCACTCAACGCAATGCGTGCTGGAAAATTACAAGAGAGTGATTGGGTCAAAGTGTCCAATTGCATACGAGATTCTATTCGCAATAATGCAAGTCTCTTCGAGTCACTACGAGAGCCACTCCTTCGGGCTGTTGATAGCAATCAACAAACGGAGAGTATTCGAGAACGGGGCTCTAAACCCAGAGCAAAGGACTCAAGTACCCTTAGCACGAGTCCTGAATTGGAACTTCCAAAAGAAGAACTGGTCCAAGGAAAAATCGAGGCTCTGGAGTCACATCTAGAGTCGTCGAGTCAACCCAGCACCTCTGGGGTAAAAGAGGAAGAGATCAGCCTTAGGCCTATGATAGGCACTGCTAAGGCTGGTATTAACTTAGCTGATTTTTCTTATTGGCAGGAGTACCAGGCCAGTTGGGAGAAATTGAATACAAGACAGGGAATTTGCCCGGAGAAATACTGGGTAGATGTATCGGGACTATACCCCCCGAGTTTGGATGAGAGAAGACTCAAGTCCGAACAATGTAAAGTAATGGTATGATTTTGGGGCACTAGTCTCAATATATACTATCGCACCAAGCTTCCCGGAACTTTCAAAGCTACCAGATTGGCTAAGAAAAGCAGTTGTGAAGGCCTGAGAAAACAACCCGACTTTGTCCAGGGGAGATGTATTGGAGCTTTACTTCACTAGTACAGCTCCATAACCAGTTGGGAAAGGCTGCCACGAAGCCTTTCATTTTATTAAACTAAGAAGACCAGATGTGGGAGCATCAAACAAAATCAAGGAGTCTTCTGGGAAGGAACCAGTCTTGGTTTCTACATATTTATAGGATCAAATCTCTACGCGAAGAGTGAGGGGTTTGTACGCTTGTATTCAGGCCATGGATCAAGTAAAGTTCCCATTTAAATTCGAGCACAAAACAATGAATGGGTCCTTCCTGTTGAACACCTTAACTGGAAGAAAAATACAATTTGCAGAGGATGCTCTCGAAGACAAGCGAGATCTTCTTTGGGATAATAAGTTACCGATAGTAAACAAACCTATCGGAAATATTGCAACATGGTCCACTTTGGGCAATGGACATAAAATATATGCTCAAGCTGCTCTACCCAAAAGGAACTAGAATTTGGAAAAGGAGTAAGATTAGGCATAGGAAGAAGAAGGACTGCTGGACCCTCTCCAGCAAAGGATACACGTGGAAAGAAGAGGGTAAAACCTCTTCAAGACACCCAAAAGCCAGAGGACCCTTCAGATACCACAGCGGATAAATAACTCTCCAAGAAAGCAAAAGCTAGGTGACCCCGCAAGAAAACAAAGCCATGTGATCCTGCAACAAAGGGGCCAAAAGAAGTGGACCTGGCCAGCTGATAAAGAAGGGCATCCAATCCAGCCAGTTAAGGAAAGCATCCAAGACATATGACGTAAGCAGTGACGTCACAAGAAGTAAGAGGCTTTGGAATCCGGGTTTCAAGTCCACAAGCCTCTATAAATAGAGAGTTTAAGGAAGCAGAAGGCATCGACCATCACCCTATGTTTTCTCTTTCAACAAATATTGCAGTTTCTTTCCTTTCTTTGTATGAGTGTTTCTGTTTCAGCTACCATAGGTAGATAGAGGAATCTTCTTCTCTTGTTTAAGTAGTATGAGTGTGTAATAAATATTTCCATTCCATAAATAAATAATCTTGGGTTATTGCCCGAAGCATGTAACCTTCCATTCTTTCTGTAACCTTAATATCCATACTTTCCAACAAGAAACAGTAGCAGCATCCTGTACACTCGGTGTAGGAAACGAATAAGGATTGTACTGAGGTCCACTGAAGGAATGAGACTGAACCATCACAATGCGGGATGCATGGTTGGCTGTGAGGAGCAGCTGTAAACCTATCCCGGATACCCGATGGATTAAAGGTAAAAAATATACTGTTACTATTTCAAGTCGGTTAGTTATGATAATATATTATTTAATTAATGTACGGAAGCATGCTGAGCCTGATATGGTCGTAATAGACTATGTCTATTTTGAGAAAAAAAATGTTGAAAAAAAAATTAGTGTGAAGTGTGGGTCACCCACGTTGGTACCTACACCCACTCCCACATGGAATATATTAGGTAGAATGTTTCAAACAGTAATGGTATAAGGGAGGTCCAAAAAGGTGCTATTGTTTACAAATGATATAAAACAAAAGGGATGGTTGGTAAAGATATTTGATGTTTGACTTTTGTATATTTTTGCAATCCTCCCATTATATTATGTAAATAGATTGGTTGGAGCCCGTGGAGGATTCATCCCACATAATGGGATCTGTGAGACGGTCTCATTCAAGACTCATCCCAAATTTATCATTCTCACATAACAAACATAACATACTTTTTAATTTATTTATTACTTAAAAATACCACATTATCCTTCAAAAGTCAACAAAGTTAGTAAAAATCTTCTCTTAAATTTCGTACAGTAATGGTGAAATAAAGTTAGGCAAAAGCTCTTATGTCTCTGGGTGCACAGATTTAGACCCGTGCGCCCAAATTCGACCCTGCCTACATTATACCCTGACTCGGAGTTTATAAGAGAAAAAAACCTAGATTCATTCTCAGCCTTCACGTCACTGCACACACACTCTCTAATTCGCGTTCTCTCTCTAAATCTCAGTTTTGTGTGTAGTCTCCTCCTCAAGTTCTTTGGCTACTCCTCGTCATTGATAAACGACAGTGTATCCAGTGGCTCAATCTAAATGTGGGCTATAGAATTGCTATCCGTTGTAGAATTGCAAGGTATTTTTATGTGTGTGCGCTCTCCATCTCTCTTACTGCATTTAGCTCTCTCTCTCACTCTCTCTCTTACTACTTTCCTCTCTCTATGTGTTGTGTATTAATCAGAATGTAGTATTATGTTGTAATGTATGCTCTCATGTGTTATTAATCAGACACTCATTGGCCAAATCGATGTCAATTAGATTAGAAAACCTAAAAATTAATCTACCTGAAATAAGAAAATCCCACTCTAGAAGCATAATGGATCTCTCGAGCCTCCCCTGCCGATTGAGCCACCTTTTAGGAATAAGATATTATACAGATGGTAGGAATAAATCATACTATCCTATCTATGTGTGTGTCTATTTAAAAAAAGAAAATATAGCTATGTTGAAAGAAATTATGCAGGAGATTGAATGTTATGAGTTTGGGGAGAAATGGCCAAACTGAATTTATCAGCCAAAGTTTGAAATTACAGAGTAATTAACATGTCTTAATTCATGTCTTAATTCGTACACTCAAAGTTAATTTAATTTTTAATTACTATAGTACCATTTGAAGTTTTTCAAATTTGAAAATGTGTCATTTAAATGACAAACTTTAGAAGCACCAATGTTGATGCATTATCTAAAACACTTCAATGGAGTGGCATACACATCTCTTGATTTGAGCAAGTTAATTTGTTATAACTAGTAATTTTATTGGTATATTTATATGCGGAATATAATTTTAATTCATTTATACAATTACTTATTATGCCTTTTATTTCTCATGAAGCATGAAATTCAGTTTATACTAGGGGCTTAGATTTGTGCAACAATTATGCTGTCAAATCAAAATGAGATGAGAGCTCAAGTTTCTAAATTTTTATATGAATTTTGTGAGAAGAAGCCTCAAATTTTGAAGGGAAAAGCTGAGAAGAAAAATAAAAAAGCGTCAAAGGCTGCAGAAGAGAAAAAAAAAGGGCTGCTACGGAGAAATTAAA
This sequence comes from Pogostemon cablin, assembly GCA_023678885.1. Taxonomy (NCBI): domain Eukaryota; kingdom Viridiplantae; phylum Streptophyta; class Magnoliopsida; order Lamiales; family Lamiaceae; genus Pogostemon; species Pogostemon cablin. Next base: position 24,753,647 of record CM042961.1, on the reverse strand, counting down.
AGAATTAAAAAAGTTAAACTTGTAAAGAAGTATAGTTGATGGTGTTTGTTGATTACTTCAATTTTTGGATATATTGTGTTGATGACTAGTATATGAAGGTAATTATAATCAAGTTAGAGCTACAACTGTGTATGCAATAAATGATTAATTTTTGCTATTGATTGGTCATTAATAGTCGGGATGACCAATTAAAAAATTTATCGAACCACAGGGAGGAAGGTACTAGAGTTTAAGCAATCTCAAGTTTATCGTGATTTTATAAGGACGACGGAATGGGATGGATAGATAAGCGTGCAAATAAATGTCAATTTTTTGGTTAGATTTGGCACAACAAAAACATCCAATAATTTTATGTCTTTTGAAATATGTGACGAGCCAATTTTAGATATAGGTAAATTTGCACCATTACCGACGATGACGCAATATCTGCCAGAGTAAGCTTGAGAGGTGTCTAAAGAAGAAGTCGAGGGAGTCATATGGGCAGAGACACCTGTGTCCAAACACCAATCAAACACAGCATCTGGAGATACGTTGCAGTTTGCGGAGAAGGCCTCAGCTAAGTGGGCCATCACATTATTTGGATCACTGACATAGCGTTGGTCGCATGCATCGGCCGATGATTTCAGAAGCAGTATTAGCAAGAGCTCGATATTCAGATTCACAACTTGATCGAGCAACAGTGAATTGCTTCTTTGCGCTCTATGAGACTAAGTTACCACTAAGGAAAATGGAATATTGATTGGTCGTTATAGTCGGGGCGATCAAGCAACAAAATATCAAACCCAAGGGAATTTAGGATTCATGGCCTTTAGGTATAGCATCATGATTAATTAGGGACGATCGAAAAGGAGGTTTAAAAATAAAAAAATAAAATGCATGAAAAAATAAATCTAATTACAGTATTTTTGGATTTTCAATGGCATGGTAGTTTTCATGATGCACTCATATAATCAATCATCCAACATCTTTAATTGTTTTCCATTTTTAAGCAAATCATGGTAAGGGCAATCACGATTTTTACCCATCCCCAATGGCCATGGTGAATAGGATGTAGATTGTTTTCACAACTCCTAAAAAGCTCATAGGATTGATCCTACTTGCAATTCCCTTCAAGGTACTATGTTCGTATGGATGGGGTTCCCTTCACTAGTTTAATCCTCGGGCACAAGTGATCTCACTAGTGTTCATTTATGTTGTTCTAAACATAAGGACTCCTTGGCTAGGATCCCCTTATATTAAACCCACATGTAATAAATGGAAGAAACTCACATATGATAATCATGCAAAATAACTAAGGGTAAAGCAACGACAAGACATGATGATACACAATACACAACTTAATCACAATGCACTAATATCAAAGACATAAATCCCATATTATTACAAGGCATGTGAATTTCATAAATAAAACCTAATCAAAATCGGAAATTCAATCAAGACATTTTCATAAATTAATCAATAATCATGACTTCAATCAACCACCAAAACATAGAAAATAGAAAGATAATTAGTAGGATTAGATTACACCTTAATGAAGTTTTACATTCATGAAGATCATCTCCTCCTTGGTGTCTCCACCTTCTTTGAAAGCAATAAAATCCTAATCTAGAAAAATATTTAAAACTAAAATAGATTCATTCCCCAAATGGGAGGAATCTTAACTAGTGGAGATCTCTCTTGGATGAAGAGTGGTGGTGTGGTGTAGCCTCCAAGAGGAATGGGAAGTTGGAGTTGGGAAATTGGGGGCCAAAGATGAGAATATGGGTATTTATATGTGTGGAGGGTCAAAGGAAATTAGGGCACAATTGAGTCATGGGCTTAGGTGGAGAAAATTGGGCTTAAGTGGAGAAATGAGCCTTTTTTGAATAAAATTTGGTTCCAGTGACCGGGTTTAAGGTTGATTCCGTACAGTTCATAACCAACAGCCATCTGTGTTCAAGCGGTGGAAGTCATCCTCATGCAAGCGCGAGGTCCTAGGTTCGAGTCATGGCCTCCGCGGAATTTATTATTATTATTTATCTTTTAATTAAAGGGAGGCCCATCATGTACGCGGCCCATCACCGCTGCTGGCCCATCATCATCAGCCCGCATCACAATCTTGCGCAGAAACAGAACAGGTGATGTGGCACGCATGTCAAAAAATTTGACCCGAGGCAGAAATCTTCGGTCGAGTTTCTCTTACAGAGAATTATGCCCTGTTTCCGCAAATAGACCACATTTCTGTGCCATAATAGACAACGCTTTCAGCTGTTGTCAATGCTCTCTTTTCTCAACACCCAGAAAAAGTATTGTGGTAGCCTCTTCTAAATCTGTTGTCTATTCAACTGCAACCCTTTTTTTCTCCTTTTCGTCCCGATTTAATTTCCGTTTCCTCCTTCTATCTTTTAAGCACAAAAATACTCTTTTTTCTGTAAAAATATAGAAAAACACCTATCTCCAAGTAATCAATCAATTAATAGTATTTTCATTAAAATCATGCTTAATTATTAAATTAAATCCAATTAAATTCATGCAATTAAGCCCAAATAGGTGAATTTCACACCGATCAAATATCCATAAGTGGAACGATATGTGTCTGGGCAACGAGCCCAATCTGCATCTGAGTAGCCAAGAAGAGTGAACGACGAACCACGAGTGAAGGACATACCAAGATTCAAGGTACCTTTAACGTAACGAAGAATTCTTTTTACCGCCACAAAGTGTTCTGTTGTAGGAGATTGCAAGAACTGACTCACATGGTTGACTGCGTATGAAAGGTCTGGACGTTTAATAGTTATATATTGTAAGGCTCCCACCAAAGAGCGATAGTGTGTCGGATCCGAATATGGAGAGCCTTTGTTGTGAGAACTTGTCCAGCTGCTAGTGGTGTAGAGATGGGTTTGGATTCTTCCATCTGAGCTCGAGTTAATAAATCATAAGCATACTTGGTTTGACTTAAGAACAATCTATCAGCAGTGTATTCAACTTTGAGACCCAAGAAATAATTTAACCGTCTAAGATCTTTTATTGCAAATTCCTTGTGAAACCTGAAAATAAAATTAGAGAACAAAGTATTGTCATTTTCCATTATTATAATATCATCAACATAAACTAATAAATATAATAAGGAAGAACCACGAGCTAAAATAAACAGCGATGTGTTTGCCCGACTCCATAGAAAACCAAGACCAACAAAAAAGTCACTAAATCGTTGATACCACACTCGAGGAGCTTGTTTCAAGCCATAGAGTGCTTTCTTAAGTTGGCAAACATGGTTAGGGAAACGAGGATCAATAAAACCTGGAGGTTGTTCTATGTAAACTGGTTTAGATAAGACCCCAGTCAATAAGGCATTCTTGACATCTAATTGGTGAAGATTCCATTTGTTCATAACTGCGAGGGTCAAAACCACCCTTACTGTGGTGGCTTTGACAATAGGACTAAAAGTGTGGGAGTAATTGAAATCTGGAAATTAACTGAACCCTTGAGCTACCAAGCGTGCTTTATGATGATCAATAGACCCATCCGACATAAACTTGATTCGAAACACCCATTTTGAGCTGATAATGTTTACTCTTAATGGCCGCGGCACAAGCTCCCATGTATTATTTTTTGCAAGAGCTCTCATTTCTTCATCCATGGCAGCCATCCAGTGAGGGTGTCAAGCAGCAGATTTGAAACCACGGGGCTTGTTTGAAGTGACAAGAGCATGTATGAGCGAGGTTGATGTAATATCTGCAATGTGCCTTGGTTTAAATATGTCTGCCTTTCCTCGTGTTATCATTGAATATGTAGGAGCAAGTGGGGGGTGAGGTAATTAGATGGGGCTACAGATGATGTAGCAAGTGGAGATTGTGGAGGATCTGGCACTACACGTGGCTCATGAACAAAGTTTTGGTCTATTGGAAATAACATGGATGTTTCTGATTAGACGTTCGAAGTAGAGCAAACTTGGCATGGACTGGAAATGGTGGTCGACTTGTCTTCAAGAGAAGAAGATTCTTGTGATTGTGGATCAATAAAATAAGAAACAGTTAATTTAGAAATGCAAGAATGTGTTGTTTGTCCATAATAAGGATAAACCAGTTCATCAAACTTTGAGTGTCGAATGATATAAACACGTTGAGTTGTAGGATCAAGACAACGGAAGCCCTTGTGTTGTACACTATAGCCGTGAAAATGCAGGGTTTGCTCTGAACATAAAATTTATTTGCTGCATAATCTCGTAGACAAGGAAAGACCCTGCAATCAAAAGGGTGAAAGTGTGCAAAATTCGGAAGCTTATGAAACAATATTTCAAATGGAGATGCCCCTTTTAACACGGATGATGGCAACTTGTTTATGATATAAATAGCAGTAGTAAAAGCTTCTACCCATAAGTATGAAGGAACATGAGCATTGAACATCATTTACAAGCCGGTTTCGAAAATGTGGCGGTGTTTTCGTTCTGCCCGACCATTTTGTGATGGAGTGTATGGGCATGACATTATGTAATGAATTCCTTTTGAAATAAAAAATTCTCGAACACGATTATTAATAAATTCAGTTCCACCATCACTTTGAAAAGTTTTTATTTTGCATGCAAATTGAGTTTCTACTAAATTTGCAAAAGACACAAGATTTGCAAAAAAAATCCAATTTGTTAATGAGAGGACATAACCAAGCAAACCTAGAATAACCGTCAATGAACAACATGTAATAACGAATACTAGAGCGAGCAGTTATAGGTGCAGGACCCCAAAGATCACAATGAATTAATTCAAGTATGTTGTTTGTACGTTTTTCATTTATTATAAAAGGTAGTCGAGCACTTTTAGCAAGTTGACAAGGGGTACATATTGAAGGTTTTGGCAGAAGATATGTGACTTTCAAATGGCCTAATTTATTTAATAAAGAGACAACGCCAGATGAGACGTGGCCTAATCTAGCATGCCATAGTTCAAATGAAGCACATGAAATAACATTTTTCAAATCAGCAATGAGTGCAGGACGATCCCATTCCAACAGATATAACCCATTTTCACGCTGGCCTTTTGCCAAGATTTCCTTTGTCTGGCGATTCTGAATAACAAACAACTAGTCAGTGAATAAAACATCAACAAGAAAATCAGAAGTAAGTATACTGATTGAAAGCAAACTTTTGGTTAGATTTAGCACAACAAGAACATCCAATAATTTTATGTCTTATGAAATATGTGACGTGCCAAATTTAGATATAGGTAAATTTACACCATTACCGACGATGATGCAATATCTACCAGAGTAAGCTTGAGAGGTGTCTAAAGAAGAATCATGGGAGTCATATGGGCAGAGGCACCTGTGTCCAAACACCAATCAGACACAACATCTTGAGATACATTGTAGTTTGTGGAGAAGACCTCAGCTAAGTTGGCCATCTCATTATTCGGACCACGGAGATAGTGTTGGTCACATGCATCGACATAGTGGCCTTCCGTCCGACATATTTGACAGCGAGGAATATGGTATTGACCACCACGCCCTCTACCACGATGCCTTTGGAAATTTTTGTTTCGATTCGAGTGAAACTGACTCATGTTTTGATTTCCACCAGATCTATGCTGATTTTGTCCATAGAATGCAACATTTGAGGAATCTGTGGAATCAAGAGAATCCTGAAAGAGAGAAAAACTTTCAGCTTTTGATAGTAAGTCATGAAACATGGGTAAAGGAGTGAGGGCCATTTAGGCAGCAGAGAAACTAGAGAACGTAAAATAAAGGCCTCGAAGAAACCAATGTTCCTTGTCCGTATCGTCCATGGATTTCCCAATGGCAGCAAGTTGGTCACACAAGGATTTAAATTGATGACCATACTCAGTGACAGTATGGGAACCTTTCTTCATGAGCTGCAAATCGTCTTTCAGACGTAGCTTGCGGGATTTGGAATTGTGGCTAAAAGCGGCTTTAAGCGCTAGCCATACTCCTTGAGACGTTGAGCAACTGAGAGTTTCAGCTAATGATTCATCAATGAGAGAAGAAAGAAGGATGCTGAGCAGCTTTAGGTCATTCATTCGCCAATCTGCGTATGCCGGATTTGGAGTGGAAGTGCTACCATTTGTGATGACGGTGATGGTGGGGCTGGTTTCGTACCGTCAATATAGCTTAAGAGATTTTGGCTAGATAAAAGTGGTGTCACTTGACTTCTCCACAAGAGATAATTTGTAGTTGATAACTTAACAGTTATGATACGAATGAGAGTAGCATAAGGGAGAACATCACTTTGCTGCGCCATTGAAAATTTTAAAGAAGAGAGAATATGGCGAATGTAGAATGGGGTTTCAAACCCTGGCTGATACCATGTAGAAGTGAAGAATGAATTGCTTGATGTTATTACAATGATACAAGAGATTAAATAGCAGTACCATTTTATAAATACAGAAAGTAGAAAATCCCATGATTCCATGATTGCAGGTGATGATTTCTGATCGCTATAACGTTACTTTTTAATCTAGATCCCATGATTCTAGGTGATGATTTCTGATTGATATCACCTTCCTTATAATGGATGAAGGTAGGGTATTGCTCTTATGAGGGTGTATGTATCTAGTCTCTTTTGGATGTGAGTTGAGTGTCCTTTTATATTTGAAGGCTCTTCAATAGACCTCTAATGGGCTTTTTAAGTTAAAACACGCACGCACATGCACTCGTAACATGCATTACCTTCATCATACCTTTCATCCATGCATAAACATCACTTAACTGTAATACATTTTTCGGAGTGCTCAAGTTATCTAGCTCACAAGGATGGTGTTTACTCTCACACTCAAGTGTAAAATGTACACTTATAAGGATGGGTCATGTATATGCTCATAATCAATTCATACATCAAAAACCATAATCTTGTCAAGTGTCTCAACTATCCACCTACAACTGCTCAATGCTAGGACCACAAAGGACTTGTATTCGGGTTGTAATGTTTGGTTCTTTGGTAAATATAAGAGAATATGGATAAAATGACTAATTCATTAGTAGAGAATTACCTTGGAACTTTGCTTATCATCAAACAGCTTCTTCTTTTTTTCTCCATCTTCATTCTCATGAAGAATTCAACATGACTCGACTTCGCCATCATCCCTAAACGTTCAGACCAAAGATCCAAATCTGTAAGAAAGGTTAATAATTCTCCTTTCCAATTTTCTATTTATTGTAATAGTGATTGATTGGTATACATATAAACTAATAATCGTAAGAAAAAACACCTAGCCTCTACATCCTTCAATCACCATGACTAACGCAATGGATATTGATGGAGTTGAAACCTCCAATGCTAATAATTCTCGAACAGTTAATGAGAATCCTATTGGGACCGATTCTCAAAGGATGTATCCTCCAATGGGGATGACAAGACCATTTATTGCTACGGCTCTAGCGGAGTAGCCCGAGAAGTTTGGGGGTGCCAACTTCAAGAGGTGGCAAGAAAAGATGTTGTTCTACCTCACCACGCTGAATCTGGTGAACTTCTTAAAAGAGTCTGCACCAGTGGTGGATGAGAATGAGATCAACACGCAAAAGCATGTGGCGTATGAAATGTGGAAGGGACGTGAAACGTTGTACAAATAACTCAAAGCATGGGGGTGTTTAGCAAAAATGTGCAAACTCGTGCGATCATCGTATGGAATTAAACAAGCTTCGAAACAATGGCATGTAAAGTTTGAAAACACAATGATGTCAAATGATTTCCAAATCAACAAGTGTGATAAGTGCGTGTATGTAAAAATTACACTAAAGGGATTTGTCATTGTTTGCCTCTATGTTGATGATATGCTTAGCATGGAAAGCAGTAATGACATAATCGTCGACACTAAATAGATGTTGAGTCAAAACTTTGACATGAAGGACATAGGTATAGCGGATGTGATGCTTAGAATTAAAATCCAAAGAACATCTGATGGAATTGCATTATCTCAATCTCACTATATTGAGAAAGTGTTGAAGAAATTCAATGCATTCGATGATCCACCAGCTAAGACACCCATGGATCCAAACGTGCACCTTAGTATAAATAAAGGTGAACCAATGGCTCAATCTCTATTATCAAGACAAATCGGGATGTTTATAGAAAATCCACGAATCAGATGCTACTGAGGCTATTTGAGCCTATTTGTATAGGAAAATACTTCGAAAGTGCTCGGAATTGGAAAACACATTTTTTGAGGCATAGTTTGACCAAAGGGATGTCGTTCGATCAAGCTCAACCTAGTCGAACTACACAAGTGAGGTCGAACTGGAGGGTTTCAGTTTATAGAGAGGTTGTTCGACCAAGGAGGTCCAGTTCGACCAAGTGAAGCCAAGTCGAACTATAGAATTCAAGTCGAACTGCAGACGTGAGACAAAGTTTAGTTTACAGACACGCCGTTCGACCGTGATTCGACCAAGGGGGTCCAGTTCGATCAAGCCAAGTCTGGTCGAATTGGGACACATCAGCACTGAAACGTCGGGATTTCACCTCCAGTGCATGGTTGTGCATGTTTTCTAAGAAAAAGCCCAGTAAAGATCCATGAGGAGAGCTTACAAGTATAAAAAGGGATGCCAATCACATAAAAAAGAGAGTTAGATTCTACATCCATCCTACATCAAAACCAACCCCTAACTCCATCCGCATGAGCTGTAGAGAGAGATTCGTGCAGCAAATCAAGTGAGAACCAAGTGAAGATTCAAGACGGAGCGAGAAGTGACGGCGTCCATATCTAGGTTTTACTTCGCAACTTAATCTTTCTTGTAATTTTCAAGACTATGGGTAAAATCTATCTAAACACCATGAACGTTCTTCGAAACATCATGGGCTAGAACCGTTTTGGTAGTTCTAGGATTTATGATGGTTTTATCTAGTTAATTGAACTTCCGTATGTTTACTCCGAACAACACTACTTGTGGATTTATTTTATATAAGACTATGCGTTTTTAATTCATACTTAGAGTTGTTTTGTGCATTATTAACTGTTATGGAGAGTCTGAATACATATCTGGGTTACTGATTTAGTGAGTTCACTGCTGAGCAAGATTCTATGTTATGATTCTAAGTGAGGGAACTTCGAAGTTTCATTAGAATTATCTTATATAAATACTTATTAATTGAAATGAATTCGGGTTAGTAAGTAGGATAAAGAGGATAATTGTATAGTACTTATAAAGGAAGATCATATCGGGTTAGAGTACTTAGTGTATGGAAAATAATTGATACTGATAGCACCTAAAAAGGGGGGTATAATTATGTTCTTGCTCTGAGATAATTCACACGTGTTACACGCTTATCTGCTTGTGTCTATAGAGTAGATTTACATGGTTTAATTAGTGATGCGTCCACATTCCATTAGGCAGAGTCGGACATTGACACATGGAAGAGAGATTAATTAGTGAAATTGGATGGCCCGAAGAGCTACCTATCTTCTCACTTGTCAACTCTCGTTTATTCTATATTGCCTTTATTTTATTTATTATTTCATTACTTTGTTTATTATTTTAATAATAATTCTCCAATCCAATTGTCAAATAATAGTTTTAGTTACTTTAGATAATAATAAATTGATAATCAACTATCATTTGGGCTCGATAGTATAACTTGGTCGCATGCTTAAGCTACAATCACATCCTTCATACTTGGGAATTAATTGTGTATTGAGAAAATGCTCATTAATAGCGTGTTCAGTTAACAAACTGAGTAGATACACGAGTAACCCAAGCAGTGAGCACTGGAAGGCATTGAGAAGAGTATTGAGATACTTAAAATACACTCTTGATGTGGGGCTACACCACAAAATATCCATCAGTGCTCGAAGGGTACAGTGATGTAAACTGGATATCTGACACAAAAGACTTGTTCTCTACGAGTGGATACATATTCATTATTGGAGGCGGAGTAGTGTTGTGGAGGTCTACTAAACAGACATGTATAGCCCATTCCACAATGGAATTTGGGTTCATAGCTCTAAACTAAGTCGGGGAAGAAGCAGAATGACTTTGTAATTTCCTTGAGAATATTCCATGTTGGAACAAACTAGTCCCTTTGGTGATGATACATTGTGATAGTCTAGCCACAATTGGAAGAGCTCTTAATAATATGTACAATGGAAAGTCTAGACATATCCGTAGACTACACAACATGATGAGACAATTGATCTTGAGTGGTGTAATGTCAATTGACTATGTGAAGTCAAAAGACAATATCACGGATCTGCTTACAAAGGTAATTAATCGAGATCAAATGAATAAATTGCTAGAAGGAATGGAGTTAAAATCTATAAAGTAAAGATTCAAAACAGTAAAAATCCAACCTTGACTAGAGATCACAAGAACTTGGTTCAATGGGACAACGAAATTATAAAGGTTCAAGTTGAACTTGATACCTACTATTCCTTAATAGAGCAATACTATCAAGTACGAAACTCGTATTGTGGTGAGATTAAGTCTATGTTTTTAATGATTCCTAAGGCACCTCAAGGAGGTTGAGTATAAAGGGGGTACTCAAGATGGGAGATCACCTATATAAGTGTGTAGTGAGTGGCCGTTTCAAAGTAAAATACTTATGAATCCAAAGGGGGTCCATGAGCGAAACAGACCAAAATGTGAGAACAAGGAGAATGTGAGACATTGATGTGTTCACACTATTGTCTCAGTATACACTAAGGAGGAGTAGTTCAAAGATTTTATGTCTACTAAGCTACTGGTATACTCGATAGTTGGATTACGAAAGGTTAAAAGTCTCAAGCTACCTATCCAGATGCATTAATATTTCACGATAACTAGATTGTGTGTCTGCATGCAGGCACCAAATTCCACTCATGTGCGCGATTGTTGAGGAATTTAATTGGTTAGTAATGATTAATTAATAAATTAATCACCAATTAAATAATAATTAAAGTGAGTGAAATTAGTCTCACCTGTGGAATTGATCAAATATAAATTGGTGATTTTGTGTGTGAACACAATCAATGATAAATTGTGTGTGATCACAATCACTAATTAAAATAACAATCATGTTTTATGAGAGTGGTCTATGGAGCCTATAAATAGGGTCATTCTATATTCATTCCATATACAATAGAGTAGAATACACCACACGACATCACATCCAAAACACTTGCATCATATTACGATCTAGTTCTCCATTCTCTCTTAGTTTACCGGAGTTCCTGCTATAGCGGTGCTGCTTTGCCAGAAACGAGAAGTCATTTTACTTTTGGGGAAGATCCGCCTAGAGCACTACCAGGGCGTGTTTCTCCTTACGGGAAGAGTTCTATTCGACTCGACTTCGCCATCATCCCTAGACGTTCAAGATCCAAGATCCAAATCTGTAAGAAAGGTTAGTAATCTCCTATCTATTTTTCTATTCATTGCAATAGTGATTGATTTGTGTACATATAAACTAGTAGAATTCTCTTAAAAACATACTTATACAATCAATCTATTGAAAATATATTTATACCTAAAAGTTAATATTATACATGAGGTTAGTGTGTTTGCGTTTTGAAAATAAGCCACATACTTATAATCTTTGTTAATCTTCAAAATCCCACGCACCCACTATGCGATATTTCTTCTCAATTAAAAGAATGCCACACTTATTTGATTATATCTCATGATGAGACTATTTTATACTTTTTTAATTAGTTATTATTTTTTATTAAAGTTGCTATCACTTTTTATCAATTATATATTATTTTTTATTAAAGATGTAATTACTTTTTATCCGTCTCATGGAAGTCATTCTGTAAGACGATCTCACACAAGTCTTTGCCTTGAAGAAGAATGCGGTTATTTGTACTCCATAAATATACAAGACTATAATATCCTTATTTGTTAAGATATAAATACCCTTACATAATAATTATTCTTATCCCCAATTTCTATATATACGTACCCAAATGAGATTATTATATGTACCCCAATCTCATGAATTATAAACCCTACTAGTTCTCCATCATCATAATCCAAAAGATGGCCACCAAAACTTTGGAATCTTCATTCTTTACTTGAAGAAGATTTGATTTGATTTGATCGATTATTACATACTCTACAATCTTGTTCTAAAGAAAATCACTTTTCTTCCACCGATGAAGTTGCATATTTTTCATCCATGGTGTAAAGAAAAGCAACCACCCTCCATCCTCTGAAAAAAGAAACCATGTTTTAGCAGAAGGGATGAAGAAGAAGAAGATCATGAAAAAATGCGGATCCATCAAGCGTCCTAAATACTCCATCTATCCCATAATAAACTTCATCGTTACTATAGACACGGAGTTTAAGAAAAGTTACTTTTAAACTAATTTTATTGACTTTTGGAGGGTAATGTAGTATTTAAAGCAGTATTTTCAGAACCAGACCAGACCAATTTAACATGGAACTGCTGTTGGAATCGGTTCGAAAATACCCTAAAACTATTTTTGCTATTGAATCGGAAAAAATCAGTTTGGACCAGACTGAACCGGGAAAATAAAAAAACCTATCTAAACCGGAAACCACCAGTTCAATTTTTTTTGAAATAAATAATCACTGAAGACAATATCTTTCCCGTTTCCTTTCTAATTTGATAAACTTAAAACAAAGATCAGAAAGTACAACCCATAAAAACCTAAAATTCAAAATCAAAATTTCAAAGGAGATGCGGCCGATTGACTCTTGGCAGTAGACGGCGGTGCGATGTGGGCAAAGATCGGCGGGTGTCGGCGAAGCGAGCTTGGTTATGGGCAGGCCCATGACGAGAGACTGGATGGGGGCCACGAGCGAGAAGCGGTGGACTCCGATAACGGGTGGTGGTTTGACGGAATGAACTTTCTAGATCTGCTATTGGAAAGATATGTTCCTTGGAGAGAGAAAGGGTCATTGAGAAGAGAAAGAGAAAATCTAATGCTGTCCTTCCAGATCTATCTTTTATCTTCTCACAAAATACTGTAATTTGGGCTAATAAATCATACAGATACACCCTTAAAGTGTGAAAATTATAATTTATTGGGCTTCATAATTAATATTCACCTATCAGATTGTGGTCTGTTAGTTCTAATATAAATTGGGCTTAGGAGAATTGTTTAAATTATTACCCATATTAATTTAAATTATATAAATAATAATAAAATATTATTTAAAATGGGTGATTTTTATTTTTTCGGTTGAACCATCGGTTCGACCGGTCCGACCGGTTGAACCTCAAATCATTAGGGTTACCGGTTCGATCTTCGGTCTGATTATGAAAACACTGTTTTAAAATAATAAATAAATTATAAAGTATGTTATGTGTGTTAGGTGGGAGTGGTAAATTTATAATTAAGATAAACTTTTAAGGGTAGGGATTGATGTTATATTTCCTTTTTGGGTGGTGAAGTTTAATGTGGGACGGACGAAAATAAAAAGTGTGAAGTTTATTTTGAGATTGAGGGAGTAGTTCGAAAAACTACCATCGCCGCTCAAAAAAACATTGAATTACATTAAGTCCACCAATAGTTCCAATGCAAGGAAAGAGCAATCGCTGTCTCCAGTGAGTGTAAAAAATCTGTTGAGTTTACGCCAAAAAAGTTTGGACAACAGCGAATCGTCTGGTAAGAAAGTGACTAAAACGTTGTTGGCTACGAAGAACCGTAGTTTCAAACCATTAAGGAAGTGATCTCTGGTTGTTTTATGTGAGGATTTGGATGCACAAAGGGAGACGTGGTCGTCTACTTTGAAGGATTGTAAGTTTCTTGCTTACCTGAGTTTGAATATGGGTGGGACGGAATTAGAAGGGAGTTCCCCCATTAAAGTGTGTCCTTACACTTACTATTCTCTGAATGCAAATCACCGTGCTCCTCTGCCGTTGTTGAAGTACTTCTTGTCGGCACGACAACGGATGATCAGAACATAGAGGAGCATGAAGCTCGGCTATTTATCGCTAAGGCAAGCGAAGCCTGTTGTGGATGATGAGAAGAAAGATTTTCTTCATTGAAATCGACGTCAACAAGGATTAAGATGAAAATCAAGAACAATAAGTTTCAGAGACCCTTTCTGATGCACCAATTTATGATGATTTTAATGATGTTCCTCGTATGAACACGAATTGATGATGGATAATGGCAACACATGCTTGGTAGGGGTTAGAGTAGAACTAGAAGTTGTGTTGAAGATTCTGATATGGATTAGGAGAATGTTAAAGGGTAAAATGGTCTAATGGGGTATGTTTAGTAATTTATATATGCATATTTTAATTTTGGTGGGGTACATTTAGTAATAAGAGTACGTTTAGTAAAATTGGGAAAACGAATAACCACGCCCATGAAAGAATTTTTCTTTCTCTCTCAAATTATTTCTCATATCAATTAGTAATACTGTTTTATATATATATATATATATATATATATATATATATATATATATATATATATATATATATATATATATATATATATATCAACACTTACCTTTACCTTTTACGCATTTATTTGACATGAAAACACAATTATTATTATTTATAATTTACTAAACCCGCATAAAACTTATGCATTTATTTGACATAAAAACACAAATATTATTATTCATAATTTACAAAACCCACATAAAACTCAAACTAACATATAGTATGAATCATATTTCATATAAGACAAAGTCTCGAGATAGTTATTATGTTAGACGGGTCGATCCATTATTAAAGTATCATTATTATATAGAAAAAGTATGTCTATTTTTCCTTAAATAAAGTATATTGTTTTAAAGTATGATGAATAATGAATTAAAGTATGCTTTTAGAATGTTATAGTATGATTCACTATAAATATACTTTACCTATTAATAAATATACTTCCTCCGTCCCACAACAAGGAGTGCATTTTATAATTTTCTCTGTCCCAACACAAGAGATGCATTTTCTTTTTTAGTAAATGAGACTCACACAAAACCATTAATATATCTCCATGGGACCTACACACCATATTAATACATCTACTCACTATACATTAAAATATTATTTCGCTCACCTCAACTACCCATTAAATATTATATCCCTTAAATTACGTGCAAAAAAGTTTCACCACTCTTTTGGTGGGACTGAGGGAGTATGCTTTACTTATATAACCAACATACTTTAACAGTGGATCGACCCGTCTCACAAGCCATCTCATATTTACCCATCTCACAAGAGAGTAGCTCTTCATATAAATCCCCTATTTTTAGAAATGGTAAAGACTATGATATCCTTAAATATTCTAAATCATATTCTAAACCTTTAGAATAAACATTGGTTACTAAGGATATAATAGAACATAAACAGTAGTTCGCATAACTAACTATATCAACTCATTTCACTCAGGTGTTTGCTTAAATTAATACAAGGCTAACCCTAGCCCTAAGAGTCATTTAAATCATGAATCACAAATTATATATTAAATAAACTGAAATTATAATTATACCCTAAAAGTTAACACTAAATCCTAAAAGTAAAGATTAAAGGTAAAATAACATCTGAACAACAATGTTTAATAAATCAAGGAATCAAAGAAGACATGCACCGTAAGATTATACAATCGTACAATTTAATACACTGCTTTAATTTAATTTATTTTATTTAAAAGATAACAAGGGAAAAAAAGAAAAAAAGAAAGCATGGAATGAATGGTGTAATCCAGTTTCATCGTCCAAATTAAACTACCACACAACACATGGTCATCATTATCAAACTACACATGGTCGTCATTGCTCCGTTAATGGGAAGAATGAGAATCCATCTCACGAAATAGCATGGATCAATGAGACGGTCTCCACAAAATTGCCTCTAAAAATTCATATTGTACCATATCATGTACACTCCTACATTCCCAAGTGATCATTAGATATAAATAAAGTGATCTTCAGATGCCATAAATGAGAAGTTGTGCTTGTGCGTATTTCAACATGAGAAAGAAGCTCAAAACTAGTGCAAATAATAGAACAGTAGGGAGAATAAATTATGAAAAGCAGAAAAGATGAAAGGGTGAAAGATAGCAAATGTATCACAGAGAAGTTCAATAAATCGACATAAAACACCCTCTCAGCCTAGAGGATAATCTATTCCTGTTCCGTATATCTCTCCAAACCTGATATCTAAGTCAGTCTGCCAGGTATCTGGGGAGCTGCCACCAGGTTTGAAAGATAGATCACAGGATAACAGCTAGCCATCACGCCAAGCTGTTTTTATTCTTACCATCAGCTTCTGTTGTTGTCGTTCCCTCCAACTCGACTTGCGTTGTGAAAGTTGATACTTCAGCAATTTGTGCCCGCCTGTCATCTGCATTCTTCTCTAAAACCTATGATACAGATATGACAACTTAAATGGGCATGAAAAAATAACATCTTAATTGCATTAATCACAAAAGAAAAGGATATCAGACCATGAAAAAGTTAGTTCCCCAGAAAGTACAATGATGGAGCATTTTTAAGGATATCACAAATCCCAAAAGGTTTTTGAAATATTGCAATGGGGTAAATTAGACAACAATCTTTATTGGTTTTTTTTATTAGTTGTAATTAGGACAAAACTGAAAGTAGTTTCTGTAAGTATCCATTGATATTGACATGACTTGGCTAACCTTTAAAAGCCGAGTCATCACTCCATGTTCACAGTCAAATGAAGGCTCCGGAAAAGATCCAGGACACAAAGACTCTGTTGGAAGGCCATACATACCTCTATTTTCTTTCTTGGAAACAATACTTGATTCATCTGTTGAGGGTTTTAATCCTTTCATACCATCCTCAATTGTGCAATCTAATGGTTGTGAGGAGCCTCTCGCAATATCTTTTTCTTCTTCTACAACTGCAGTGGTGCCTTTAGACGAACCATCGCCATCATGCTGCCTTCCTGGACCAACTTCATTGCTAGAATGAGGTTCTGCTGAAACAAAAATCTGCCCAACGGGTACAGATTGATCTGGTAGTACCACGGACAGTGGTTCAGCCATCTCCACATCTAAATCCCCATGGTTGGAAACTTGCAATCCACCTGGATTAACAACTATCTCTGGTGGCTCATATTTGTATTTTGAAGGCACCACAGAAGTCATCTGAGCAACAGTTTCCTGGCCAGGATACAACCCCACATTTTCACCAGTGAAACGGACATCTCTTCTTTTGATCATATGAACATGAGGAGCAATATCATTTTCTGAGGTAATGGGAGCACAGTGTCCTGGTTTGAAAACAACGCCTCTTAAATTGGAGTTACCAATTCTAACAGTTAGAAGATAACCAGACTCAAATGCAGCCTCAACAACACCAGTTACTGACTGTCCCACTTTACATTCAATTCCCTTCTTTCTGTCAATTTTCTGATGATGGTATTCTTTCACTCCAACAGAAAGAGATGCATGGGCTGCTTCAGGGGGCTTCAGACTTTGATCTTTACGCGGTCGACCACGCCTTCGCTTTGTTGGCTGGGCAGATGGTCCAGAGCTTGCCCCTTGATCATGTAAATTCATTTTATGAGATTATGGAGAAGTGTCGCTTCTTGACCTACAATTATTAGTCTTGGCCCCTGCAAGCAGAATCAAGTACTTATTATGTAAAAAGCAATGCGAAAAATAACATGGGAAAACATGAAACAAATACGGTAATGAATATAATGATTTGACATGGCATGCACCACACATGCAATCTTGCACAAGTTCTTAATTAATAATTGCACAAAATCCTCCCAAAGAGGAACATGATTAAGAGATCAAATCACGTTAAAGAATAAAAAATATTCTATCTCATCTTTATCTTCTGGAGTACTATAATGGTGCAATCATACAAGTAACTTCTACTCTTGAGTATAAATGCCTCATGATCTTAATTCCATTTTTTAGTGAAAAGATAATATATTATTAAAAAGGTAAATTGAGAACCAACCCTGAAATAACCTCATGAGTCTATATATCCGAGAATATGGTTATGGTTCTGGGTTCAGTTGGGAAATTTTGAAAATAAAATAACAAATGATAAGCATTAAAGCATATACTTTTAATTCATGATAATAGACAGTGTAGATAATTTTCTGAGGCAACACCAAATAGTTTTGACAGCAAATGTTCAGAACAATGTCTCATTTCCAAACAGTATTCACAAAAGTGTAAAAGTATACATTCTACCAAACCAAGTAGTTTTGACAGCAAAGGTTCACAACAATATCTCATTTTCAAACAGAACTCACGAACGTGTATAAGTATACATTCTACCACACACCAGACTTTTAAGAGCTTGTTTAATATTGAACAGCAACTCAACTGTACCATATACCCAATAACCATTGGTTGAACAAGTAACAATAGTGCAAGCAAGAAGCAGAAAAATTGATGAACTTTTCCTTCTGGTGGTAGAAATGGAGTATTAATTTAATGCATGCCTAATGGATAATTCAAGATACTCATGAACCTTCAGATTTGGTATAACAGGCAGCTCCATTCAAAAATCTGAACCACGAATTACATGTGAAATGTAAATCTCAGAGTCTCAGCCATTTAATAGCACTATCAAAACAATTGCATACAGTCCAATATAGAAGTTTTAGAATATTAAGGTCAAATAGAAGCATAACCTATAGTACATCACCAAAAGCTTAAAATTCAGAGAATTCATGGAAGCTCTCAAATATTAGAAGATTTTAAGCCTCATATAATATAACGATTTCTACATAACTAAGTTATATTTAATAAAAATAAAATTTCAAATCAATTCATATCCCTAACAGAAATTAAAAATTGTCACTTAAGGGGGGAAAAAAAGATTGCCACACTTAAATAAATATAATTTACAACAAAAATCATAAATTGTATACCACGGAGGATTACCTAAGGCATTTAAGAGATAGATTTCAAATATAAAATAACAATTGAGCAGAGAAATCATGAGTATTTAACTTAGATATGAAAGATATTAACCCTAGCCTAAGTACGGTGGTTTTCTTCACAAAAGGCGGCACCGCAGTACCATCAAAAGGGCACAAATGAAGTTGGGAATATCGCGCGTCATATTTAAAGCTAAATTTCTTTTTAAAGAATTTGCATTGCTGTCCAATGCTACGACAACTGTATTATAATGACAAGGTTTTATGACATTTGTCGTAAGTCACAGCATCTCGAATAAGCTACTTCAGGTGACAGTCAATTTTTTAAACTTTTACTTTTTACCATTTTATCTGAATCTTATAATATTCAGTCAATCGTATTTACTTAATGTGGCTTTGAGTTGGTAACTAAGAGATATGATATTCAAGTGGTTCAGGTAAATTAATATCCAAACAATCTATCGACGTTGAAAATGGTCCATGTAGAAATTCATATATGGGAAGGGAGCTAACCAGCACTGCAACTATTCAGCCCAAACAGAATTTTGTATTGCAGCATTTCAGCCATGCGCTCTATATATCACATAAGGACTTGGTGCAGGTAGCTATGGTGCAGGTGTAGTAGTAAAGGGCAAAACACTGAAACTTTCACTGCTTCCCGAATAAGTTTCAACATCATCAGTCACCTAACGGCTGCATCAAATGCAGCAAAGAAAACTCAGGATTATTTTAAATACTATAAATACCAACAAACGACACAACAAAAGAAATGAAACCATTGAAATGCACATGGCCAGGGGCTAACAGAATCTTAAAAATTGTATGCACTGAATTGAACAGAATCTTTTTCATTAATGTTAACACAAACTGCAATTTAAATTAAACTTCCATTAGTTCACAATAGTTGATGTTTAGGTGTTGACTGTTGAGACCACAATGGAGTGCCTAACTAAAGTACAAGTTTAATGTAAACATTAAGTTGATAGATGCCTTATTTCCATTCACTATTAGAATGCATGTCATTAGTTTATTAAATCAATTAGTAGATCACTAAAATTAAATCCAATTGAATTCAAATGGTATATGAACCAAAGCACTGAGTAAATTACTTTAGAAGCCTTTGTTCTTATATGTCAAAAGGAAAACAGCAGACTAAGCTATAAGAATTCAATGCTTCATGACCTATATAATTAATCAGATCCCTTTATTGCAAATAATAACTCATCTCATAATTGAGTACTTTTAAGTTTTAACACACCTCACTTCTGCTATTTTGCAGTTTCTTCTCAAGTTTTATGAAGATATATTACTCTGATTGGAATTGCAGCTTCATATTTTTCATCACAAGCTTTAGTCTGTAAATAATTTCTTCTTCCACCCCTAAAACTTCATCTATAAACAAACTTTATTTTGAAATATAGGAGCATTTCTTTAAAGCTACAATTAGCTACATATTCCTTCTTCTTTTTTTACACCAACAAAAACCAGTAACTGAATCTTAAACTCCTCGTACATAAAACCATTTCAAAAAGTTCAGAAAACCCGCGCCACAAACAAATTCAGTTTTAAGAAAACCCCAAAACAACAACAATTCCAAAACAAACATAAATTGCACCAAACAATGGCAAGCCAATCCATACGAATTCAATGTCGCAACAAACAGAGCATCACAAATGCACATGTAGTGATTGAAAAAATGCATTATAAACGGCGATTTTTTAAATTTTGAAAATCAATGCGTGTTAAAAGAGAAATGCGAGCATAGGGTAGTTGAAAAACTATACCTGTGAAACTTGGCGAGAATTTTTCTCGATTAAAATTATTTCTGATAAATAATGAATGTGGTTCGAAAATTTGAAACCTAGAGTTGTTGAGATAACGACGAAATAGTGAGGTGAGTTTATCGTACCCCATTTTACTAAATATACCCAATTAGTAGACGTACCCCATTAAGATTAAGGAATATATATATATAAATTACTAAATATACCCAAATTTTTACTATTTTACCCTTTTAATTTTTTCTTTTAAAAAAAATAAAAAAACTCATTTAGCCTTTTTTAATTAAATAAAACACTATCACAAAATTCAATCCCTCCCCAACCTCCATATGCCAACAGAAAGCAAAAACGATGATGAAAAATAAAAAATCGAACTGAAAGAAACAAAGATGATGGAGAACTTAATAGATCTTCCCTTCACGTTTCTTTCTCTATATCTACGCTGTTCTTGAGTATCTCTACGCATTCCTTCTTGTTTGCGAGTGTATAGAGTCTTTGCATCAACTCAAAATTCCGAAAGATTTTCAAATTAAAAAATTCAGATGTTCAATGGTAGTACATTAATCTCATCCATATATTAAATTATAGCAGTAATGCATTCTTATAGTGAAATAGATTCTTTTCTTTCTTGATTTATTTTTATTTTCGTTTGCAAGCTCCGTTTATGCACTCAAAGAAGGGTTTGCAGTGCCCATGTCTTGGCCGAATCACTGTAAATTTGCTCAATTACATATATTATCATCTCATCGTCATTCTATCTTTTGTATTGTGTATATATACTCATTGCTGTACAAAATTGGTAATTATGGAGTAGATTATATATATATATATATATATATATATATATATATATGTGTGTGTGTGTGTGTGTTCAGGATGATTCTCCTTATTCATAATTATTTATTGCTCCATTATGTAGATGGAGA
This sequence comes from Pogostemon cablin, assembly GCA_023678885.1. NCBI lineage: Eukaryota > Viridiplantae > Streptophyta > Magnoliopsida > Lamiales > Lamiaceae > Pogostemon > Pogostemon cablin. The sequence continues at coordinate 24,732,189 of CM042961.1, read as the reverse complement.
ACTAATGGGATATACAGTATTGTTCATTACTAGGTTTATAATTATGAGATTGGGGTGTGTATAGAAATTTATTGGGGTAAGTATGGTAATTAGGGTAAGAATAAATGAAAATATTAATTAATAATTTATGCAAGGATATTTATGTGTTAACAAATAAGGATATTTTGGTCATATATAATATTGGGGTACGTTTAGTAAACTCGGGAGTGCGAATAGCCGCACCCGTTAATTAATTCTAAAATTACACCACTTCAATATATAACCCAAATTATTCTGAATTAAGTACATTGGGCCTTTTCTATTATTTTGTATTAGTAATATATATTCAATTCCATTTTTATGTAATTAAAGTCTATCACATAAAGGTTTCTAATCATTAAGATCTTCATTTGGTTGGCTAATACAAATTTTAAAAGAATAATTAATTTAGTATATTATTATTTATTAAAAATATATTGGAAATTACTAAGAAAAAAATGTTAATTAGCATACACATAACAACGTACTTCAATAAACGATATACAGAGTATAATTTTCGATTATTCTTTCTCTCATCAATCGATTCAATGCCCATTATCTGCTGTCTAAAAACATTAAGCGATATTTCTTTATGAATTTAGCGTAACACCAAGGCATAGCACCAAACAATTGGGAACGATAACATTAAGAACAATAAAATTGACTTGTTGATTAAATTTTTTAGTAACATAATATGTCACATATCTTATTTGACAAACAAAAGAGATATTCGGTTTATTTTCATTGTCATCCTCTATCATGGAGTCACACCACTTCCAGGATCAAGAGGTGCATCATAGGCTTACCCTGAAATCCTAATCATAATCTTTTCGAAGAAGGATTGTATGTCAATCTTTTCACTGCATATCCACCATTCCAGATTGATGCAAATTTCTCGTAAGAAATCCACGACTATCACACAAAGAAATTTGTAAACATTCTATGTAACACAACATTTTACAGTTAGAATAACACATTCATGTTCAAATTAAATTAACATCAGAAAAAGAAAAAAATGGTTCAATAAATACATTTACATGGCACTTAGAACTAACACACTAGATTGGCAATCTATTCTTAGAAGATGTTTTTGGAGAGAAGGTTTTTACTTTCTATTATAGGCAACTTTCATATATATATATATATATATATATATATATATATATATATATATATATACTCCCTCCTTCCCTAGGTAAGAGTCTCATTTTATCATTTTGGTTGTCCCACCCAAAGGATCTCATTTCCTTTTTTGAACATATGTGACCCACCCACACCCACTAATACAATTAAAATATGGGGTCCACACACCCACTAATACAACTACCCACTACATATTAAATAATAATACTCTTTAATCCACGTGCCCAAAAGCAAATGAGACTCTTACCAAGGGACGGAGGGAGTATATATATATATATATATATATATATATATATATATATATATATATATATATATATATATATATATATATATAAATATATATATATATATATATATATATATATATATATATATATGTATGTATGTTAATGTTATCACAAATTATTGAATCATATATAATCCCACGTACAATTTTTATTCTCTAAAATATTTTCATGTTTCTCAATTTCATTATCAATTTCTTCACCAACTTTTTTGTTTTTTTTTTTGCAAATCATCCATATTCATATTATTTTCATTCTCAATTACATTGACAATTTTTTCTTTGTCATTTTGATTATTTTTTTTACATTAAAATTAGAATTAGAGCAGTCAGAATTGGTTGGTGGGGCAGTTTAGCCCACAACCCGTCATAAACCACTCTTTAATGAGCTCAAATGGGGAAGACCTACTCGCGGTGCGGGTCCGCGGGTTGGCCCAATTCTTTTTTTTTTCAAATTTTTTTCTCGATTTTTTTTAAATTTTATTTTGATAAAGTGTCTTTCTCAAAACATTATATTTAAATTTTGGATTAAATTATGAGTTATGATATTGTTTATGAAGTATGAACTATATATATATATATATATATATATATATATATATATATTTCATTATTCATATTTTTAAATTGAATTTTTAACTTTATAAAATAAATTTTGTAATTATACATTTTTTCATGAATAGTGATTTTATAAAATATATAATTAAAAATAAGTATAATTCAATTTTTTGGTTGAATTTATTATTGAACTGGTCCGATCGATTGAACCTCGAATCATTGCCTTCTCTGGTTCGAGCTGCGGTCCGATAATAACAGCAATACTATGTAGATCATTAAGAATTATATAAATATATATAATGTCGATTCTCTAAAAGATGAAAAGATTTCCACAAATGCCTAATGTCCTGAGTTGGCGTGAAGGAATCATGTGAGAAAGTGATAATTGTTTGAAGATGGCGATGAGTAGATCTAGCTATCCAGGTCAAGGTTTAAAGTTTGTGTACAAGTCGAGGGTGGTATTTGTGTTAAGGTGCCTCAATCGGATCATCCTTCATATATTTGCAACGACGGCAATGCCTAAACCGTATTTTTTAGAAAAAAAAAGAGAGAAAAAAGAATACCAATGTTCCTGTTGCATGAAAGAGAAACCGGAACCGAACTAAGCTGTAATATATCCGATTTCAATTCAATTTTTGCGGGTTTCGAAACCACTAGTTCCGGTTCAGATTCAAACCACCAGTTCCCCGATTCCAACTACCGATTTTGATTATAATGTGCATATTTAAAAAAAAAAGATTAGAGGTTGGGGTGGTAGGGGGATTTTTTTAATTTATATTTTAGTAATTTTTTTATTTTAAATTTTTATAAAAAATTTCAAATTGTTTATTCTTTAAATTTATATGTTAAATTTTAATTATTGAAAAAATATTTTAAAATAAAATATATTAATATTTTATGGATTTTGAATTACAATAAAATTAAATAATTCATAATTATGGGGATTATTTCTGATAAATGTTAGAGACAGTTATTAGTAGGTACACTACATATATAAAACTTATTATTAAATACACAAATCTTAAAACATTATTCTTTACTACATTAATTTATTGTTGATTGTCAATTTTACCCTAATTCTGATTAAATGCACGAAATGCAGATTTGACCTCAAATCCCATTTATCACCCAATTCCCGCAATTAATAGCATATTTCCCTCAAATCCTGTAGGAATCGTATTCTTAGTAAATGAGATCTGAGAAAATGCAAGAAGTGTAGATTATAAGAAAGTTTTGTAATGCACGAAGTACAGATTATAGTAAATGGGATTCGAGTAAGGAAAGTTTTCAATTCACAAATTGAAATCGGTGCAAATTATTGCTTGGTGCAATCATCATTTGCTTGAAGAAATATTAGAGGAAAGTTTTTCATTATTCAAATTGAAATCGTGTGGAAATTATATCAAATATCATGATGGATTAAGGAAAGTTTTGAATTCTCAAACTGAAGAAGCGTAGAAATTGGAACAGACATGTTGATAGGATTTATTTTGAGTAAGGTTATAATCGATATTTTAACCTTTTATATTATACCTACAAGTAATTTATTTTGAATTATGAATCTTAAAATAATTATATACAGTAACTGTGTATCTAATCTAATAGTAATAATTTCATATTATATATTATTATGTATAGCCTAATTATTATTGGATACATTGATCCAGAATTAATATTGATGGATACATATATTATATTTTTTGCCACCATTACCCTTATTCTTTAAATTGGGATAAATATTAATATTTCATATATAATATCATCGCACTTTGATTTTCAATAAAGATATGAAACACGTATTTCAATCAAATAATAACGACAAGCTACGAATCTCTCTCTAAAACCAGCAGGTGAATTATGACTGCAAATTATACATATTAACCCTAGTCGGGGAACCAAACGAGAACTATCAATCCATATTAACACTTCTTCTCGTACAACGACATCAAATCATCCAACTTCTTTACATCATCTTCCATAACATCCCCTTGAACGGTGTCGTTCGAAATCCTAGAGGAAGATTTAAATTTGTAATTGGCTAGGAATTTTTCAAGTGAGGATATAAAATAATAATCGACATTAGGCTCTTGAGTAGCATGAATTATCACTACAAGAAATTGTCGGATTACCAATGGATTTATCGACGGAATAAAATGTTCGGTAATTAGAGATGATTTATCGACAAATTAACGATGTTTTATTGATTTAACATGATTTATTTTTAAAAATCACCAAAAAAATTCTGCCAGTTTTTGCGATGGATTACCGACGGATATTTTTTCCTTTAATATATCCATCATTATTTTGGAGGAATTAAATCTTGAAAATTTACCGACAGAAAAATTACATCGGTAAATATATTATATTTTAAGTTTCTTAAAATGAATAATTAGGGACAGATTATTTTCGTCATAAAAAATAGAATAAAATAAAAAATTGAAGTCTTTTGATTTAGCGACAGATTATTTCCATCGCAAAAATTAAAATATAAAAAGTTTGAGCTTTTAATTTACAAAAAAAATTAAAATATAAGAAAATTTGAGCCTTTTAATTTAGCGTCGAATTAAATCCGTCGCAAAAAATAAAAAATTTATGTCTTTTAATTTAGTGACGGATGTATTCCATCGGTAAATATAAAACTTTATTGGAAGGATTCAGGGTTTAGTTAGTGACGGATAATTTTTGTCAATAAAATATTAAATAATAAATTCAACAAAGTTACCGATGGAAAGTAATCGTCGATAATATTTAGTCATTTTAAAAATAATGTGCATATCTTTTAATTTATTTATTAAATAATGTAAAATATACCGATGGATTATTTCTGTCGGTAAGTTAAAGTTCAATTACTAGGGTTCTCACACTTTTCTTTTATTATTCCTGACCTCGTTTCTAAAGTACTCACCCCGTCAGATCGTGTAGCAGCTGCGCACCCATCAGGTTTTGATACGGCAGTATTTGACTCTCTTTCTCCAGCAGCGAGTACTACACCCCCACCCCCATCCCCGTCTGAAAATCCTCCATGTGATCCCTCGGGTAGAACAGCGAGTTCTGCAGCACCACCGTGAATCCCAAGCTCACCCCACCTTCTCATCTTTTGTCGATGCCGCTGTGCACACCCCGTGTAATCTGGAAGTCCTAAGCACCGAAGCCCTAAGACTTAAGCCTATTCGACGAAGCCGGAAGCCCTAAGCACCGCAACGAGGAATTCGATGAAGTCATACACGTCGAAAAGAACTGCCGTCCCGACGCCTGCTTCTGCCGCCATGCACCGGTCCTGCGTATACAAATCATATCATTGGTAATTGTTCATATCATAATCGGTATTTATTTTTCCCTTTTATTTTGTATATCTTATTTTTTGGGGAATTTACTCTTATCTCGGTTGTGTGTTTTGCGTGTGATTAAATGGAGGCGCTGCCGCTAGTGAATAAGTTTGAACTTACCGAGCAACATATGATTTATATTAAAAGGCTCATACAATTAAAGTACATAATTTATTTAAAGTATATATTTAACCAACTTAACTCATACATAATTTATGTTATAAATTGACATTTAAATTTATTAAAGTCTCTTTTTTGATGAAATTTTTATTAAAATTTTCCAACGGCTTAAGTTTAATTGGAATTTCTATTTGAAATTTCCAATGATTTATCAAGCTATTGGAATTAGCATTGAAATTTTCCAAGGATTTAATTTTATATGGGAATTTTCGTAGGAACTTTCCAACAGTTTTAGGTTTTATAGAAATTTTCGTTGGAAATTTCCAATAGATTATCAAGTCTACAAGGATCATGACCATGCTCTGATACCACTCTGTCACAATAAAGTAACAACTTAATTTCAATTCACACAGATCCACTTCTGGAACAACAACTTCACCTCAATCACATAGATTCATTTATAAAATAACAACTTCACCTTGAATCACACGAATCCCTTTTTGGAATAACAACTTCATCTTGGATAACACGGATCCTTATAACCAATATTTTCTCAAATCATACAGATATCTTTTCAACATTTTCTAATCACACAGATCTATATAGGACAATGATATTATTTCAAATGATATAAATCCACAACTTGTATTTACAAATTTATCATAAATAATTTACAAATAATATTGTTGAATATGAATCCTACTTTCCCCAAATCACATAAATCCACAACTTGCATAATCAATTAACCCCAAATAATTCATAACGTAATTAAACTAATCACAAATAATTCATGACATAATTATCACATATTAATCACAAATAATTCACACACAATATTTATGCATTGTAGTTGGACTTCTACTTACTTGGACTCCAAATGATAATAATACTATAGAACTCGTGAAGAATAGTGACTAATCTCTAATCTCCCGTTCCGGCACGCTCCTCCCTTTCTTCCCTTTTCTTTCTCTCCTTCTCTTTTCACTCCCTTTCTCTATCTTCTTCTCCTTTTCTTTTCTCTTACTTTTCATTTTTTTTAATAGTTTGTTAGTGATTCTTGAATGGGTTGTCAACCCAATTTATAAATAAGGTTTTGAGGGTGAAAGTCGGCAACCACCGCCTTAATTTACTAATAATATTACTATTTATAGTAACTTACTATTAATAGTAAGTAATTTATTATTATTATTATTATTATTATTATTATTATTATTATTATTATTTACTTAATAACAAAGTATGCCTTGTGGTGGCCTACGTGTTTATACACCAACGAAGTAAAAATTGAGTCGTCAATTAAATCACGTAGTTGACGAAAATTATCAATTTCTTTTATTTATTTATTAATATTATCCATTACGAATATACGTGTAATACTTAATAACTAAGATATGATACATTTACAATGTACAAAAAGGTGGTTCGCCCACCCTAGGCGCTCCCGCATGCCGGCTATGATACATTTACAAATTAATACATATACGTATACATTTTTTTCCACCACTATTGTTATTACGAGAACACGTGTGATACTTAATAATTAAGAAATAATATATTTATACACATAAGACAATTTAATTATATATTTAAATTAATGCATGTAAATATTTATGCACACATATATTCACATATTGTCACCATTTTTATCACATATGTCTCAAATAAAATGTAAAAATAAATAAAATGTAGAAACAATTACCACATTATTATCACATATTTTATAAAAATGTGTAAAATACAAATTATAAAATAGAAAAAAAATTTCGGGTATTACAAGTGTACATACCCTTGATGATGAAAGAAAAGAAGAAAAATACTCTCTCATTAATGTGGTTGAAGAAAGAATTGAATAATTTGTAGTTGAGGAGGAGTTTACTTGAAAAAAAAGTGATGAGGAAAAATGATAGATTATGATAGATGGCCACTTGATTGATCCGATTTTTGAGCTACTTATCCATATATTTCCTACCTTGTCCAAATAGCCTAAGTTACAACCAAATAAAAAGTTCTTTTGATTCATGATTTGCTAGCTACAAGTAAAGGGAGAGTTGAGACAATGGGCAAGCTTATGGTTACGCATGCACTTGAATAAATTGAGAGCACTTATATATAACCTAAACATGTACCTTTATACACTTTGAGCGTCACCTTGAGCGTGAGAGTTACACTATGTATATCCTGTGAGCATAAGCGGATTAAGCACTTGAATAGGTGAAGTAATTATCTTAATTAACTTGCATGTTTTGAATGAATTGATGCTTTGGAATTTGAAGTTAAGTGCCAAGTTAAGATTGATTACATATTTTGGAGGCTTAGTTGATGTTTTGATCATTCCCTTTGAACATGACATTCCATCTCATTATTATCTGATTTTTTCGTTTCATTGTTCGAGAAAAATAACACCTTAAGTTTGGGGGTAGGTTTGATGAGAGTGGAAATTCCTGTATTTTTGGATCCGATTTGATACCTCTTTGATGTGTTAATTGCTATTATTTTCATAAATCTTAATACTTTGAATGATTATTGACTAAAAGGTGTTTGAGAGGTATTTTGTTTTGTTTTGATAGGAAAAGGGATAAAAATGCAAAGTTGGAATGAAGGGTACTTGTGCAACATGCAAGAAAACAGAGGATCACTTTGCATAATTTTCTATATTTTTGTGGAAGTTAAAACAGGTTGTGTGATAAATGATTGGAAATATACGGAAGAGAGGGTCGCGTGGGCGCAAGAATCCCTTAAATCGAAGTTCAGATGAAGAAGTTATGTTCAAAATCGCGAGGTCGCGCAGCTGCCAGCGAGAATTCCGAAAATTCATGAAAATTACATTTTTTTCTTATTTTCTTGGTGACCAAGTTATTTTCTAATCTTATACATCTCCATATCTTCCATAATTATTTTTTTTCATATTTTTCAAGATTCCACATCCTTCTACTCCTTATCTTATTCCATTCTCACACCTATATATACTCAATTATCATCACCACATAAAGGTGTGGAGAGACCGTCTAATCTACCACCATCACATCACCTAGGGTTTTAAACTCTAGTCCACCATATCCACCTTTCAACTTCTACCCATCATCAGCCATCCACCATCTGGAGAGGATTCAAGAGAGTATTCGTCCACTTTATCAGAGACGAGAATTCTTGAGAGGACGGAGTTGAAGAAGGAGAACCAAACAAATAAGTTTTCTTTTTTTACTTTACTCTTTCTAGTTTTTAGACTCATTTATGGGTAGGTCTTTTTCCATAGATATGGTTGTTTCTTGTAACACCTTGGGCTAAGTATCTTGTTGGTAATGTTAGGGCTTTAGACAGTTTTGACTATGTGATTTGATTGCCCTAAACTTGGATTTCTTATACTACAGATTGTTTTTTTCCTTATTGGAGAATATATTTTGAGACTTCATATTATTGTGTTTTGAGTTTGATTCATTTAATTATTCATGACAGTATCACTGATTGATAGTTGATATGATTCTTTATTTCTGCATGATAATTGTTGTTTCCTGTGGCAGTTTTAAGGGATTGACCTATAATTCCTAAGACAACTAGACAATTAATTTGGGATATTAATTACTTGGTAAAACATCATTATTAGGTAATTGGTAAGGAGACAAAAGAGGTTAATTATTTAGTACCTAGAAAGGGAAGTCTAGTTGATGCGCGTTTTCTTTGCACGCAAAATTAATCCCAAAGTATTAAGGATATCAATTGCAACTTAAGCAAGCGACCAAGTGAATATTGAACCCAAAGGATGGCGTATTATCAATTTAATTATTATCTAAATTAATTAAGACAAGTTGGCAATTAAGTTTGAGGTTTAGGATGATTAAACTACTAAACAAGTAATTAAAATAACAAATAAAATAAAGTATCACTCGAAGAATACGAAAGTGGATCAAGTAAGAGAATAGGTAGCTCTAGGATAATCCAGTTTTACTCATTAACTTCCCTTCCATGTGTCGATGTCCGACTCTGCCTTGTGGAATATGGACGCATCACTAAACCATGCATATCTACTCTATAGACACAAGTAAACATGCGTGTAACACATGTGAATAACCTCGGAGCAAGAGATATAATTCCACCCCCTTTCTGGGTACTATCAGTATCAATTATTTTCCCCTAGGATTGGTACTCTAACCCGATATGATCTCCCTTTATAGGTACTATGAAGTTATCCTCTTTATCCTACATAATAATCCGAATTCAATTCAATTAATAAGTATTCATATATGATAGTTCTAATGAAGCTTCGGAGTCCCCTCACTTAGAATCATAACATGGAATCCTGTTCAGCGGTGAACGCACTCAATCTACAACCAAGATATATATTCAGACTCTATATACCAATTGAAGATGCACAAAACGACCATGAATATGGATTAAGAAAGCACAATCATATATAAAATAATCCACAAGTAGTGTTGTACGGAGTTTACACAGAGAAGATCAATTAATTCATAAAACCATCAAAACTCCTAGATATACCAAAAAGGCTCTAGCCCATGGTGTTGTAGGAAACACACATGGGGGTTGGATAGATCTTACCCGGATGTCTAGAAAATACAAGATAAATTAGGAAACGAATAAACCCTTGATATGGCGTCTTCATGCCCTTCTCCATCTTGAATTCTCCTCTTGGTTCTCCTCTTGATTCCACAAACGAATCTTCAAAGTGATGGATGGATGGAGGAAAGGAAGTGGTTGATGGATGGAGGGTAATCCCCCCTTGTGGGGTGTTGTATGGTTGTGGCCTCTCTTCTCCTCTCTTGTATTGTGTTCTCTATTTTGTGGCTTCCTAGACATCCTTTTATACTTGTAATCACGTCTCCTAGGCTTGGAATGGGCTTTTCAAGTGATCACACGCGTTTAGGCCTCGAAAATACGGATATGGTAAGTTCCCGCACATCGGTTCGACCTCAGCAAACAGGTCGAACCACTAAGCACAGGTCGAACCACAGGTCGAACCACCCTACTGGAAGCCCCAGGTGCTTGGTTCGACCAACCCAACAGGTCGAACCAGAATGTCTCAGGTCGAACCTAGGTCGAACCACCCTACTGGAAGCCCCAGGTGCTTGGTTCGACCAACCCAACAGGCCGAACCAGAATGTCTCAGGTCGAACCTAGGTCGAACCGATTTGTGCAGTCTCTCCGTTTTGCGTATAACTTTCACATCCGACCTCCAAATTGAGTGATTTTTGTGCTCACGCGATCCTCTCTTCCTGGGCTTTCTATCCATATAAAGAACTCACAAAAACTCAAAGAATTGAATCTGTAACAAGCCATGGAAAGTAAAACATCTGTTCTATTCGGCACAGCTCGGGCGGCGTCACCACTTTTCTTATAACTTCCTCGTTCGGCCTCCGAATGGGATGTTCTTTCTACCAAAACGACCCTCTCTTCAGTAGCTTTCCAACTATGTATCACAACATTAGTTTTGAGCTCCACAAGAACACAGAATAATTATGAAAATTGGACGTGCGTTTTCAGCATTCTTGCACAAATTGCACCTTTTCTCCAACTTTGCACTTTTGATCTCTTTTTCCACCTAAAATACAATAAAACACCTCACGTGCACCTCTTTCTCACATATAATGAATATAAGACCATTGATATGACAAGAATATCAATCAAAAAGGTGTTAAATTGGACACTAAAACACGCTTATTTTCACTCTCATCAATCCCCCAAACTTACCCGTTGCTCGTCCCGAGGCAACAAAATAAAAATAAAGAGAGAGAGAGAGAGTAAGAAAATTAGCAGGGAAACAAGGACTATGACAAATACTCCTTTTCAAAATACAATTGTCCTCAACTTAGGTCATGCAACTCTTATTACATGTAATAATCAATTCGTAGCATACAAGTTAAGATAATCACCACCAATTCAAATGCTCCATTGACATGTTCTCACGGGAAGTATATATCACTCGCACTCAAGTGTAAAAGATGTACACTTATGGGATAAGGTGTTTACGCTCAGATTCAATTCAAGTGCATGCGTAACCATAAGCTTGCCAAACGTCTCAAACTTTCTACCACTAAAAGTATGATTCGACAATGGGATCAAAAAGGACTTTTCTTTTGGATGTAATGTTGGCTCTTTGATAAGGGTAGGAAACATATGGATAAAGTGACTCAATTAGTAGAGAATTAAAATTGGAGATCTTTTGTACTGCAGATTCTTACACTTCAATGCTATCCAGCTTCATGCTCTTCTAATTTTCTTTTCTCTCCTTTCCTTCAAGCTCAACATACTTTTTCTTGTCTCAAGCACATCCTTTTTCTCTCGAGGTACCAGTTTCTGGCACTACCTCTAACATCTTGGGGTACCAGTTTCGGGCACTACCCCTAAGCAACTTATTTTTAAGCTCATATTTTTCAGCTCATAATCACTTGTACAGCTCCAAATATTTTATTCCTTCCAAACTCCATGAAAATCAATTCACACACTTTGACAGCATTTAATTCTCCACTAAATATTAGAATTTAAGGCTCAAATATGATATCAAAGTGGCTATCTTCGTAGGTTGCCAAAGAAATAAGGCTTTTAGGCTCAACGGGGCTAACTACGGATATAAAATTATTTGGTAGGAAATTATTTAGCTAAGTGACTCATAATTTCAAGGATGGCCTTAAATCATCTCCCATCATCTAACACACATGTAGTTTCAAGTAAGACAAGAGGCAAGTTCTAGAATACACACACAAGAACGATACTCACCAGAAAAGAAATATCATGTGATTATGTATCATGATAAACAAGGCTCAAAATCTCACATGGGTATTTAACAAGTAACAGAGCACCTTTCATGGTAAGCAATATCCCACAAGTACACATAGAACTTCATATCACAATATAACTCAAGTACACTTCCTTCATCAATTTCAAAGGCATATGAATTTCAAAGACAATTTTAAACATATAAGCTCACATGGATCACCACCTTAAACTTAATCCTTCCACTCCATGAATTAAAAGAACATATAAAAATTAGAATAAGGGAACGAGGGCACCTGATTTTTCTTCAATGAAAGCTCGAGCTCCTCAGCGTAGAACTCATCTTGCCACCTAGTTACCTTTTTCTATCATCAAAGCTCAAACAAACTCATCATCACAAGATTCATCAATAATAAAATAGGAGAACTATAAGAAATAATAAATTGACTATCTAATCGACTCCACACACTAGAAACTCCACTGAACACTAGGCAAATTGCAAAAAATCGACACATCAAAACCGATTAAAGTTTCAACATACCGCAAAAAATCAACTCCCCTAGCAAACATTACAAAAAAAAAGATTATATTCTTAGTGCTTTAATGAGGTAAGAACATCACACCCCCCCAAACTTAGTCAAAAACGTAAGTTGAAACTAAGTTTGAAAAGAGAAGTAATTTTCGAATAATAAGCACCTTAAATATAAAAATTTCTTACTCACACGAAAGAAATAAAGTAATAAAACGGAAGGGCAAGCCCCCAACAGGCGCTCATATTTAACGTCGTAGAGTCACGACGGTAGAGGACGGTCTTCTCGCATCCTCACCTTCAAATACTTTCTTTCCCTCTTCTTGTCTACACTCAACACCTCACCTTTCTTTGTCACAAAAATATGATCATTGAAATTTTCTTCCTCCCATGGCTGTCTAGACTCCTCCTTGTCAACCTTCCACTTAAATTCAGAATCACCTGTCTTAGAAAAATCAAGATTAAACAAGTTAGAAACCATATCAATGCTCTTGCATGATTGAGTCTCCATGGGCATCTTCATTGCATGATCAAGAGAGAAAACCACATCTTCATTATCCATTCGCAGTCTAAGCTTTCCTTCCTTAACATCGATCATAGCTCCAGTTGTGGCAAGGAACGGTCGTCCCAAAATAAGGGGAATGTCACCCTTATCATCTTCCATCTCAAGTACAAGAAAATCCACGGGAAAAACTAACTTATCCACTCTCACTAAAACATCTTCAATTAAACCCTTCGGACAAGTCATGAATCTATCCGTCAATTGAAGAGCAATATTCGTGGGATTAAGATCCCCCAAACCAAGCCTTGTAAATATGGACAAAGGCATCAAATTAACGCTTGCCCCCAAATCACACAAGGCTTTATGTGCCGACCCTTTTCCAATGTCACAAAGAATGGTGAAGCTTCCCGGATCCTTTAACTTTGCAGGCAGCTTCCTTTGAAGGATCGAGCTGCAATTCTCTGATAGGTTCACCGTCTCCACTCCGTTCAAGCTTCTCTTCTTTGATATAATATTCTTGAGGAATCGGGCATAGTATGGCATCTCCATGATTGCTTCAGATAAAGGAATGTTCAAGCTTACTTTGCTCATGACATCGTGAAACCTCTTGAACTTTTCTTCCAATCCCTTCTCGGCCAATCTCGAAGGAAACGGAGGAGGTATCTTGGTCTTTGGACTTCCCCATTCATCACGTTCAACCTCCTTCGCTTTATCCTTCTTGGCTCTCAATCTCTTTGCTTCTTCCCACTTCTTCTTCATTGTAAGCTCAGTATTCTGCTCATGTAAAGGTGCTGGAGTAACATCAACATCATGCGAAACATTTGGCGTAGAAACGAGCAACTTCTGGATGGGTTCAACCAGGGTTCGACCTGTGGAACAGGTCGAACCAAGCACGTACTGGTCGAACCTACCTTCTGGACAACGGCTCTTTTTTTGAATTTGAGGTTCGACCTGGGTTCGACCTGTTTGAGAGGTCGAACCAGGTATGTAATGGTCGAACCTATCTCCTGGAAGACTGCTCTCTTTCTGCTCTTGAGGTTCGACTAGGGTTCGACCAGTGTTAGAGGTTGAACCACTGCCCCCTATGTCAAACTGCCTCACTGTATAGTTTATATCCTCTGGTTCGACCTGGGTTCGACCTGCTGGGTTGGTCGAACCATTACGGTCGTGGTCGAACCGTTGCTGCGACAAAATAGAGCACTCCGGATGAAGAGGTTCGACCATGGTTCGACCTGCAGAACAGGTCGAACCCTCTAGGTTTTGGTCGAACCGGTGTTCTAGAAAAATAGAGTGCTCCGCATGGTGAGGTTCGACCATGGTTCGACCTGAATGCCAGGTTGAACCTTCTGGATGTTGGTCGAACCAAGGATTAGCTATGTCCAAATTTGATCTCGGCCTCGTCGTTCCCTCGTACTGCGTTCCAGACCTTAATGTGATGGCTTTATCTTCCAATTTTTGTGCCAATTGATTCACGTTCGTGGTCATCTGCCCCATCATCAAGGTAAGGTCCTTCAACTGCTTAGACAAATCTGCACGATCAACATTCATGGTATCCTCAAGATGATCAATCCTTACATCATTCTCAGCCATGTATTGATGGAAGGTATCTTCAACACTCTTCACTTCTTGCTGCTGCCTACTAGGCCCCCTTTGGTCAACTCTGTGATCTGCCTTTGCTGGAATTCTAATAGCTTGTTGATGTTAGCTAGACTAGAGACGATCTCATCATCCCTATTTGGCTTCACCACTTGATGTTCAACCTGCGCCACCTTGCCAAGTACATATGATCCTCTATCTCTCTCTATTGGCCAGTCACGTAAATTCATAGAGATGTCTTCAAATAACTTTTCTGCTTCAAGTGCTATCTTTGATAACAGCGCTCCTCCTGATGATGCATCAATAAAAACACGCGACTCACAATCCAATCCATAGTAAAAGATACTTATGTATTCAGCCTTAGACATTCCATGTTGTGGGCACCTCCTGAGCATATCTTTAAACCTATCCCACGCCTCATCAAATTTCTCACCCTGATTTATAACAAATCGGGTGATCTCTTGCCTCATCCTTAAGATCCTTGAGGGTGGCATGTATCTCTCCAAGAACTTCTGCTGCAGTTGGTCCCATGTATTGCAATCGGCTGGATCAAGGGTCTCATACCAAGCTTCCGCCTTATTAATTAAAGAGAACTTGAATAAGGCGATCCGCCTAGCATTATCATTCACTCCACTGCCCTTTTGAGTGTTTGCATAACTAAGAAATTTTCGAAGATGCTGATATGGATCTTCAAAACAACCTCCAGAAAAGGGATTCTTCTCTACCATGTTAATAAGAGCGGGATTTATCTCAAAATCATCATCTTCCCCCCTTGCTCCTATCAACCCCATGTTGACATTCCCAAAGTTCGTGAAAATTTTACGTATGGCAACATTATCCGGATTCTGCCTTGCTCCAGCCATGTTTAGATCAATGTGTTATTCCTTCTTTTCCTTTCTCTCCTTTTTTCAAGCGCACAAGTAACTCGGAAAAATTTAAGGTTAGATAGAAATAAATAATCACAAATAAAAAAAAATCTTAATCAAACTAGAAATAATAAAATCAATAATAGCCGTCCCCGGCAACGGCGCCAAGAACTTGATGCGCGTTTTCTTTGCACGCAAAATTAATCTCCAAGTATTAAGGATATCAATTGCAGCTTAAGCAAGCGACCAAGTGAATATCGAACCCAAAGGACGGCGTATTATCAATTTAATTATTATCTAAATTAATTAAGACAAGTTGGCAATTAAGTTTGAGGTTTAGGATGATTAAACTACTAAACAAGTAATTAAAATAACAAATAAAATAAAGTATCACT
The DNA here is from genome assembly GCA_023678885.1 of Pogostemon cablin. Taxonomy (NCBI): domain Eukaryota; kingdom Viridiplantae; phylum Streptophyta; class Magnoliopsida; order Lamiales; family Lamiaceae; genus Pogostemon; species Pogostemon cablin. The sequence goes on along the minus strand of CM042961.1, from coordinate 24,716,124 downwards.
CGAAGAATACGAAAGTGGATCAAGTAGGAGAATAGGTAGCTCTAGGATAATCCAGTTTTACTCATTAACTTTCCTTCCATGTGTCGATGTCCGACTCTGCCTTGTGGAATATGTACGCATCACTAAACCATGCATATCTACTCTATAGACACAAGTAAACATGCGTGTAACACATGTGAATAACCTCGGAGCAAGAGATATAATTCCACCCCCCCTTTCTAGGTACTATCAGTATCAATTATTTTCCCCTAGGATTGGTACTCTAACCCGATATGATCTCCCTTTATAGGTACTATGAAGTTATCCTCTTTATCCTACTTAATAATCCGAATTCAATTCAATTAATAAGTATTCATATATGATAGTTCTAATGAAGCTTCGGAGTCCCCTCACTTAGAATCATAACATGGAATCCTGTTCAGCGGTGAACGCACACAATCTACAACCAAGATATATATTCAGACTCTATATACCAATTGAAGATGCACAAAACGACCGTTAATATGGATTAAGAAAGCACAATCATATATAAAATAATCCACAAGTAGTGTTGTACGGAGTTTACACAGAGAAGATCAATTAATTCATAAAACCATCAAAACTCCTAGATCTACCAAAAAGGCTCTAGCCCATGGTGTTGTAGGAAACACACATGGGGGTTGGATAGATCTTACCCGGATGTCTAGAAAATACAAGATAAATTAGGAAACGAATAAACCCTTGATATGGCGTCTTCATGCCCTTCTCCATCTTGAATCCTCCTCTTGGTTCTCCTCTTGATTCCACAAACGAATCTTCAAAGTGATGGATGGATGGAGGAAAGGAAGTGGATGATGGATGGGGGGTAATCCCCCCTTGTGGGGTGTTGTATGGTTGTGGCCTCTCTTCTCCTCTCTTGTATTGTGTTCTCTATTTTGTGGCTTCCTAGATCTCCTTTTATACTTGTAATCAAATTTCCTAGGCTTGGAATGGGCTTTTCAAGTGATCACACGCGTTTAGGCCTCGAAAATATGGATATGATAAGTTCCCGCTCATCGGTTCGACCTCAGCAAACAGGTTGAACCACTAAGCACAGGTCGAACCACAGGTCGAACCACCCTACTGGAAGCCCCAGGTGCTTGGTTCGACCAACCCAATAGGTCAAACCAGAAGTCTCAGGTCGAACCTAGGTCGAACCACCCTACTGGAAGCCCCAGGTGCTTGGTTCGACCAACCCAACAGGTCGAACCAGAATGTCTCAGGTCGAACCTAGGTCGAACCGATTTGCGCAGTCTCGCCGTTTCGCGTATAACTTTCACATCCAACCTCCGAATTGAGTGATTTTTGTGCTCACGTGATTCTATCTTCCTGGGATTTCTATCCATATAAAGAACTCACAAAAACTCAAAGAATTGAATCTGTAACAATCCATGGAATGTAGAACATCTATTCTGTTCGGCACAGCTCGCGCGGCGTCACCACTTTGCTCATAACTTCCTCGTTCAGCCTCCGAATGGGATGTTCTTTACGCCAAAACGACCCTCTCTTCAGTAGCTTTCCAACCATGTATCACAGCATCAGTTTTGAGCTCCACACGAACACAGAATAATTATGAAATTTGGACGTGCGTTTTCAGCATTCTTGCACAAATTGCACCTTTTCTCCAACTTTGCACTTTTGATCTCTTTTTCCACCTAAAACACAATAAAACACCTCACGTGCACCTTTTTCTCACATATAATGAATATAAGACCATTGTGCTAATATATGATAAGAATATCAATCAAAAAGGTGTTAAATTGGACACTAAAACACGCTTATTTTCACTCTCATCACTAGTGCTCTAGCCTTTAATGAAATTTAGTATGAAGTACCTATAGAGGGAGTAAGAGTTAATTCCTAATCGGTCCTAGGATTTGCAGCTCATTATAAGTGTTAGATCTTACCCGATCAAAGTTGTCTAACTAGGCTTAACGAGCCTCTTATAAATATCTGCAGGTAATTAATTTGGATTTAGAATAAAATGTCACATGGTTAAGCTGGATTGTCCTTAGCATTATCAGTCTCTTATCTTGGAATACTTGATTGTTTTCTCGCCAGCGTATCTTATTTATTTTATTATTTAATAATTAATTTTCATAAAACTTGAGTTTGTCTTAAATAGAAATAGTCATATTTGATTTATTTGTCACTCTGACACTATCCCGTGGGTTCAATAATTTAACTTGGTCACATGCGCACTACAATTGATTCTTTACACTTGAGGGTGAGATTCATATTTTTCTAAAGAAAATAGTGAACAAGTTTATAGAGTTTGTTCTCGTATATCATCCTTTAATATGCTCTCGTTGAATCAGTTGGTAATTAAGGCCAGATTCTCGATGTTGGATTCGAGATTTCAAGTGGTTTATGATACCTTTTATTATGATCAGTCATTGTATGAAGATAATGTTACGCAGATCTACCAATAAAATAATTTGTTGGTATCCGATACCATATCGTTTGATGGATATGATGGGCCGCCAATTTTCAATGGTGAAATCTCCTTTGGTGACTATGATGGTCCACTAATGTTCGATGAGAAAGACGATATTTTCTACGGTGACTATGATGAACCACAAATTTTTCATAGAGAGATAATCAAAGTTGATAATAATGATGCGTTTGATCTAGAAGATTCGTTTGATCCACAAGATTTATATTTTTTAATCATACAATTAGAGATAATATTGAATATGAAGGTGCTCGACTGAAGAATTTTCGGTTACATGAATTTAAAGATGTTTTGACGCGTCTCCGCACTTATTTTATTCGTGATACGACTGGCATGATTCGAGGGCGAATCATTTCCAAGCAGAGGAGAATGATGTAAATATGGTGGAGATATAGAATAATTAATATAATTAGATTTTGATTTGTTTCCTTTTATTTATAATTGTCATTATTACGTTAGATTTTGTTATCACCTATAAATAGGTGTTGATGTTATTGTATTAGGGGAGTTGAATTTTATTAATGAAAAGTTTGAGTTAATCTCTTTATCGTGTTTTTGTTGTATTCTTCTGGTATTCCTCTTGAATCAACGGACTAATACTCTTAATCGCATTTACGTCTACTCCAACGGTATTCTTGTGAGAATCAACATTTGAGTAGACATCTATCTCGCTATTCCATAGTATTTTGTTTATCGTTATTTCATACGTTCTACTGCATCAGTAATGATGAAAATATGGTGGAGATATAGAATAATTAATATAAGGAGTTTTATCAATTCAAGGCCTGAAATATGTGAAACTATCAACCCAAGGCCTGAATTTGTCAAATATTATCTTCTATTTTATCAATTTAGGGCCTAAGTTCAGGCCCTGAATTGATAGTTTAACATAATTCTGGCCCCTAATTGATAGAAAACATAATTCAAGCCCCGAATTAATAGTTTACCCATTTTTCAGGCCCTGAATTGATAAAATTCCTTAATATAATTAGGTTTTGATTTTTTTCCTTTTATTTATATTTGTCATTATTACGTTTGATTTAGTTATCACCTATAAATAGGTGTTCATGATATTGTATTAAGGGAGTTGAATTTTATTAATGAAAAAATCCCTTTATCGTATTTTATTTGTATTCTTCAGGTATTCCTCTTGAATCAATAGACTAATACTCTTAATCGTATTTACGTCTGCTCCTACGGTATTCTTGTGAGAATTAACATTTGAGTTGACATCTATCTCGCTATTCCGGTATTCTTTGTAGAATCAACGAATTAGTATTTTGTTTATCGTCATTTCTTATGTTCTGCTGCATCAGTTGTTATCATAAACTTGTTCACTATTTTCTTTAGGAAAATATGAATCTAACCCTCAAATGTAAGGGATCAATTGTAGTGCGCGTGTGACCATGTTAAATTATTGAACTCACGGGATAATGTCAGAGTGACAAATAAATCAAATATGACTATTTATATTTAAGACAAACTCAAGTTTTATGAAAATTAATTATTAAATAATAAAATAAATAAGATACCCTGGCGAGAAAACAATCAAGTATTCCAAGATAAGAGACTGATAATGCTAAGGACAATCCAACTTAACCACGTGACATTTTATTCTAAACCCAAATTAATTACCTGCAGATATTTATAAGAGCATCGCTAAGCCTAGTTAGACCACCTTGATCGGGTAAGATATAACACTTATAATGAGCTGCAAATCCTGGGACCGATTAGGAATTAACTCGTACTCCCTCTATAGGTACTTTATGCTAAATTCAATTAAAGGTTAGAGCAACTAGACTTCCCTTTCTAGGTACTAAATTATTAACCCCTTTTGTCTCCTTACCAATTACCTAATAATGATGTTTTACCAAGTAAATAATATCCCAAATTGATTGTCTAGCTGTCTTAGGAATTATAGGCCAATCCCCTAAGACTGCAACAGGAAACAACAATTATCATGCAGAAATAAAAATTATATCAACTATTAATCAGTGATATCGTCATGAATAATTAAATAAATCAAAACTCAAAATACAATAATATGAAGTCTCAAAATATCTTCTTCAATAAGGAAATAAACAATCTGCAGTATAAGAAATCCAAGTTTAAGGCAATCAAATCACATAGTCAAAACTGTCTAAAGCCCTAACATTACCAACAAGATACTTAGCCCATGGTGTTACAAGCAACAACCATGTCTATAATTAGAAAGAAAACCAACAATAATACTCCCTTCGACCATTAGGGCATAGCTCAAGTGGCAACAAAATATGAAAACATATAAAGAAGAAAAGAAGGAAAAAAGAAGCATACAGAGAATCCACTACAAGAAAATTTTCAAATTCCAACAAAAAGCAAATCTGTAGGAAATTTTTAGAGTTCCAACGAATTTTCCAATGAAACTTTAAATCGTTGGAAAATTCCAGCAAAAACTCCCATGAAAATTTAAACCGTTGGAGATTTTCAATGCTAATTCCAATAGTCTGTCCATGTATACAATCTCGGAATCTGCGGTACACCATTAGACTAGTAAGTTCTATTTAAGAATATCATATATGTAATTTTGTATGAACATAATTGTGGTCTCATTTTTTCAAATGTGACGACAATAAAATGTAGAAGTAGAATGAGTATAAATTTCGAGGACGAAATTTTTTATAAGGTGTGGAGGATGTAATACCCGAGAATTTTTTCTATTTTATAATTTATATTTTACGCATTTTTATAAATATGTGATAATAATGTGGTAATTGTTTCTATATTTTATTTATTTTTACATTTTATTTGAGACATATGTGATAAAAATGGTGACAATATGTGAATATATGTGTGCATAAATATTTACATACATTAATTTGAATATATAATTAAATTATCTTATGTGTATAAATATATTATTTTTTAATTATTAAGTATCACATGTGTTCTCGTAATAATAATAATGGTGGAAAAAAATGTATACGTATATGTATTAATTTGTAAATGTATCATATCTTAGTTATTAATTATTACACGTATATTCATAATGGATAATATTAATAAATAAAAAAAGAAATTGATAATTTTCGTCAACTATGTGATTTAATTGACGACTCAATTTTTACTTCGTTGGTGTGTAAACACGTAGGCCACCACAAGACATACTTAGTTATTAAGTAAATAATAATAATAATAATAATAATAATAATAATAATAATAATAATAATAATAATAATAATAATAATAATAAATTACTTACTATTAATAGTAAGTTACTATAAATAGTAATATTATTAGTAAATTGAGGCGGTAGTTGCCGACTTTCACCCTCAAAACCTTATGTATAAATTGGGTTGACAACCCATTCAAGAATCACTAACAGACTATTTAAAAAAAAAAGAAAAGTGAGAGAAAAGAAAAGGAGAATAAGAGAGAGAAAGGGAGTGAAAAGAGAAGGAGAGAAAGAAAAGGGAAGGAATGGAGAGCGTACCGGAACGGGAGATTAGACATTAGTCATTATTCTTCACGAGTTCTATAGTATTATTACCATTTGGAGTCCAGGTAAGTAGAAGTCCAACTACAATGCATAAACATGTTGTGTGTGAATTATTTGTGATTAATATGTGATAATTATGTCATGAATTATTTGTGATTAGTTTAATTACGTTATAAATTATTTGGGGTTAATTGATGATGCAAGTTGTGGATTTATGTGATTTGGAGAAAGTAGGGTTCATATTCAACAATATTATTTGTAAATTATTTATGATAAATTTGCAATACAAGTTGTGGATTTATATCATTTGAAATAATATCATTCTCGTATATAGATCTGTGTGAATGGAAACTGTAGAAAAGATATCTGTATGATTTGAGAAGATATTGGTTATAAGGATCTGTATGATCCGAAATAAAGTTGTTATTCCAAAAAGGGATCCGTGTGATTCAAGGTGAAGTTGTTATTTTATGAATGAATCTATGTGATTGAGGTGAAGTTGTTGTTCCAGAAGTGGATATGTGTGAATTGAAATTAAGTTGTTGCTTTATTGTGACAGAGTGGTATCAGAGCACGGTCATGGTCCTGTAGACTATTCATGTATACAATCTCGGAATCTGCGGTACACCATTAGACTAGTAAGTTCTATTTAAGAATGTCATATATGTGATTTTGTATGAACATAATTAATTGTGGTCTCATTTTTTCAAATGTGATGACAATAAAATGCTGAAGTAGAGTTAGTATAAATTTCGAGGATGAAATTTTTTATAAGGTGGGGAGGATGTAATACCCGAGAATTTTTTCTATTTTATAATTTATATTTTACGCATTTTTATAAATATGTGATAATAATGTGGTAATTGTTTCTATATTTTATTTATTTTTACATTTTATTTGAGACATATGTGATAAAAATGGTGACAATATGTGAATATATGTGTGCATAAATATTTACATGAATTAATTTGAATATATAATTAAATTATCTTAGTGTATAAATATATTATTTCTTAATTATTAAGTATCACACGTGTTCTCGTAATAATAATAGTGGTGGAAAAAAATGTATACGTATATGTATTAATTTGTAAATGTATCATATCTTAGTTATTAAGTATTACATGTATATTCGTAATGGATAATATTAATAAATAAAAAAAAGAAATTGATAATTTTCGTCAAGTACGTGATTTAATTGACGACTCAATTTTTACTTCGTTGGTGAGTAAACATGTAGGCCACCACAAGGCATACTTAGTTATTAAGTAAATAATAATAATAATAATAATAATAAAAATAAATTACTTACTATTAATAGTAAGTTATTATAAATAGTAATATTATTAGTAAATTGAGGTGGTGGCTGCCGATTTTCACCCTCAAAACCTTACGTATAAATTGGGTTGACAACCCATTCAAGAATCACTAACAGATTATTAAAAAGAAAAAAGAAAAGTGAGAGAAAGGAAAAGGAGAAGAAGAGAGAAAGGGAGTGAAAAGAGAAGGAGAGAAAGAAAAGGAAAGGAAGGGAGGAGCGTGCCGGAACGGGAGATTAGAGATTAGTCACTATTCTTCACGAGTTCTACAGTATTATTACAATTTGTAGTCCAGGTAAGTAGAAGTCCAACTACAATGCATAAACATGTTGTGTGTGAATTATTTGTGATTAATATGTGATAATTATGTCATGAATTATTTGTTATTAGTTTAATTACGTTATGAATTATTTGGGGTTAATTGATGATGCAAGTTGTGGATTTATGTGATTTGGGGAAAGTAGGGTTCATATTCAATAATATTATTTGTAAATTATTTGTGATAAATTTGCAATACAAGTTGTGGATTTATATAATTTGAAATGATATCATTGTCCTATATAGATCTGTGTGATTGGAAACTGTTGAAAAGATATCTGTATGATTTGAGAAGATATTGGTCATAAGGATCTGTGTGATCCGAGATGAAGTTGTTATTCCAAAAAGGAATCCGTGTGATTCAAGGTGAAGTTGTTATTTTATAAATGAATCTATGTGATTGAGGTGAAGTTGTTGTTCCAGAATTGGATCTGTGTGAATTGAAATTAAGTTGTTGCTTTATTGTGACAGAGTGATATCAGAGCACGGTCATGGTCCTGTAGACTGTCCATGTATACAATCTCGGAATTTGCGGTATACCATTAGACTAGTAAGTTCAATTCAAGAATGTCATATATGTGATTTTGTATGAACATAATTGTGGTCTCATTTTTGCAAATGTGATGACAATAAAATGCTGAAGTAGAGTGAGTATAAATTTCGAGGACGAAATTTTTTATAAGGTGGGGAGGATGTAATATCCGAGAATTTTTTCTATTTTATAATTTGTATTTTACGTATTTTTATAAATATGTGATAATAATGTGGTAATTGTTTCTACATTTTATTTATTTTTACATTTTATTTGAGACATATGTGGTAAAAATAGTGACAATATGTGAATATATCTGTGCATAAATATTTATATGTATTAATTTGAATATATAATTAAATTGTCTTACGTGTATAAATATATTATTTCTTAATTATTAAGTATCACACGTGTTCTCGTAATAATAATAGTGGTGGAAAAAAATTTATACGTATATGTATTAATTTGTAAATATATCATATCTTAGTTATTAAGTATTACACGTAAATTCGTAATGGATAATATTAATAAATAAGTAAATAAAAAGAAATTGATAATTTTTGTCAACTACGTGATTTAATTGATGACTCAATTTTTACTTCGTTGGTGTGTAAACACGTAGGCCACCACAAGCATACTTAGTTATTAAGTAAATAATAATAATAATAATAATAATAATAATAATAATAATAATAATAAATTACTTACTATTAATAGTAAGTTACTATAAATAGTGATATTATTAGTAAATTGAGGCGGTGGTTGCCGACTTTCACCCTCAAAACCTTAAATTGGGTTGACAACCCATTTAAGAATCACTGACAGACTATTAAAAAAAAAGTTAGAGAAAAGAAAAGGAGAAGAGAAGAGAGAAAGGGAGTGAAAAGAGAAGGAGAGAAAGAAAAGGGAAGGAAGGGGGAGCGTGCCGGAACGGGAGATTAGAGATTAGTCACTATTCTTCACGAGTTCTATAGTATTATTACAATTTGTAGTCCAGGTAAGTAGAAGTCCAACTACAATGCATAAACATGTTGTGTGTGAATTATTTGTGATTAATATGTGATAATTATGTCATGAATTATTTGTGCTTAGTTTAATTACGTTATGAATTATTTGGGGTTAATTGATGATGCAAGTTGTGGATTTTTATGATTTGGGGAAAGTATGGTTCATATTCAACAATATTATTTGTAAATTATTTGTGATAAATTTATAATACAAGTTGTGGATTTGTATCATTTGAAATAATATCATTGTCCTATATAGATCTGTATGATTGGAAACTGTTGAAAAAATATCTGTATGATTTGAGAAGATATTGGTTATAAGGATATGTGTGATCCGAGATGAAGTTGTTATTCCAAAAAGGGATCCGTGTGATTCAAGGTGAAGTTGTTATTTTATAAATGAATCTATGTGATTGAGGTGAAGTTGTTGTTCCAGAAGTGGATCTGTGTGAATTGAAATTAAGTTGTTGCTTTATTGTGATAAAATATTGATATTGATGTCGTAAATGGTTTATGATGCATATTTAATTGCCCTGGTTGCATACCATGCATAATCATGAAAAGTATTTTCCCCAAAATTAATAAGATACTAATGGTGTGCGCGGCCACCATATATGCACTGAGTGGCGGAAGGGGCGACCTAGGAAGGGGCGACCTAGGAAGGAGCGACCTAGGAACCCAGAGTGTGTGCGGCCATTATATTTCTCTTCCTTTATTTATTTTCTCAAGGTACCAGTTTTGGGCACTACCTCTCGCATCCTCCATAGGATACTAGATTTAAGCACTACCCTAGGTTATTTGATTTCATAGAGTACTAGATTTAAGCACTACTCCATGACTCACCTTTAGATGTATTTTCTAGCTCAATCACTGTTTTCAACACCAATTTAATTCCTTTCCAAATTGTTATTAAGCTCCATCAACACACTTTGAAAAGCCTATAATTCTCTTCTAGAAAGATAATCAAGGCTAAAAAATATTCAGATTCCATTCAAAGAGTCACCTTTCCTTTTTTACATACACAGGACCCACACACATATTAATACAATTAAAATATGGAGTCCATACTCCCATTAATACAACTATCCACTACACATTAAATAATAATACACGTTAATCCACTTGCAAAAAGCAAAAGACCCTCTTTGGGTGAAACGGAGGGAGTATTTTAATTATATAATAATGGTATTTGTATCAATATTATTGAAATCGGATCGAATCAGCTGGTTTGATCGGTTCAACTGAGAATCGGTCCGATCAGGCACTAAAACCCACTTTTGAGGTAAAATCAGTCAGAATCGATTAAAATTGGAAAAATCGATTAGACCGGATGAACCGGTAACAGCTGGTTATTTTTTTTAACTTAAAACCTGCTGACCAATTTAGACTTAGTGGGTTTGAGTCATTTTTAAGTTTCCACTTCCCCAAATTCACAAAACGACGACAGCGTGAGTTTTGACTTGAGAAAATGAGATTAGGGCTTTAGGCCAATTCTTTTTCATTTCAACCATCGATCCTCTTTCAATCTACGCCTCTACGGGGAAATAGCGGTTAATCAACCACGGGAGAGATAAAATCAAAGTTTCCAATTCCTAAGAGGTATGTGAAATTCAAAGGTTTTGTATTTTAAATGCATATTTAGATGGTTTGTATTTTTTTAATTTTCGAAATTGTTTCTTTCACATATTTGAGTTAATATGTTGCTTGAGCCTTGAAGTGATGAGTTTATGGGTTATTGAATGAAAATGGATTGATTGTTTATATTTTATAGTTTTTCATACCTACAAGGTCTTTGATGAAATATTTTTACCAAAATTTTTTTATTTGTGATGTATTTTTGTTGGTTGATAGTGCAATCGCTATTGATATATGTAGATGATGATTTTATTTTTTTAGATGATGAATTTCATGTACATTAAAATATTAAATAATAAATATGTTAATGTGAATAGTAAAATTATATATAAAATAATAAAATATTATTAAAAATAGGTAATTTTTAATTTTTCTGGTTGAACTACCGGTCCGATTGTTAACCGTAGGGCTCACCGGTTTGATTATAAAAACACTGATTTGTATACAATAAAAAAATTATGTATATATAAAGGGAACTTAAAGGAAAACTTGTAAAAGAAATTTATAAGATGTCAAGAAATTTTAATAAAAATGAATAGACAAATTAGAATTATGAAACGAATCGGTAAGAGATGTACAACTATAAAAAATTTAATAAATAAAGAATTAATAAAAAATATAAAGAGATCACAAGTTTAATAAAGAAATCATTAAGAAATAAATAAATAAATAAAAATTAAAATGAAAGTAGTCTGAATATATTTTTTTTAAAAAATTAAAAATTAAAAAAATGTGAGAATTCTATTATTATAATAGTGTGTGTGTTTATATATATATAAGAATTAGGGACCTCTAAGATTTGAGAGTCCTGGGAGATGCCCTTCTCGACTATAGTCAAGGCGGCCCAGGGAAGAAATCTAGAGTAAAAGGGAGGAGGGGGAAATTGAGAGTGATTTATCTACAGGGATGAGATGCTGAGTAAAAATGAGGAGAGAGAAGGTGGGAGTGATTTGTTTGCTGAGGGAGTTACTCCCCACCTTATGTGAGAGAGATGAGATAATATGGGGAATCTAATGTAATTAATTTTTTTTTGTCTCCTATAAAGCTTGATTGCTAACATCATATGTATTGATCAAATTAATTTCTATATCCCATAATAAACTTCACACTTTCTATTTTCATTCGTCCCAACTTCACCACCCAAAAAAGAAAATATCACATCAATCTCCACTCCTGAAATTATATTTTAATTACAAATTTATTACTCTCACCTAATACACATAACATACTTTATCATATATTTATTACCTAAAAATACTATATTATCCTCTAAAAATTAATAAAGTTGATCAAAAAGTAAATTTTCTTAAATTTCGTGTCTAAAATAACAATGAAGTTTATTGAAGGACGAAGGGAGTAATTGGTTTTAACCTGGGTCATTAGTGAACACGAGCTAGCCAAGATTTGCCCTAAAAATTTATCTACTGATTTAAATTATCCAGAGATGCACTGGTGCACCAGGAGCATAATAATTAAATTAATTCTCTTCTCGCTTCTCAATATAACTATCAGCTTTACACCTACCTATGCCCATAGCCCATTCAACTATTTACATAAATATTTTATTTTAATAATTTTAATAATAATTTTCTAGTTATAGAAATAAAAATTTGAAAGGGAAATAAAACTCTCTCTCTGATTCTCAATCATTTGAACATTCATTTTGGACCGTCCCACAAAAGTTTGCACCTCTAAAAAAAGTCAAAAGTCAAAACAATCACCCTCTCTCAAATACTTTATTAAAAATAAACCACTAAATAATAAATCTAACATATTTTATCAATTAATATTTATTATAAAAAAAAGTTACCATAATACCTCTAAAAATTGTCATTTTCCTTAATTTTCGTTCTAGATGAGGGGTGCAAACTGAGGAGTGAGTACTTTTTATGGCAAACTTTTTCTGTTTATATGTATATATATATATATATATACATACACGTATTATTTTTTAAATACAAAAATAAAATAGTTATTTTATTATTTATCTTACCAATTATCATTACTATCAAATAATCATATATTCTCTCTTCTTGTACAATGTATACATTTTGCAAGTTTTTGTTTGTCTCACTATTGTTAGATTGTATACTAAAAGTCCAGCTTTTGTATGAACAATGATTTAACAATTTATTTGAAATGAGAATCATATGATAAAACGTTTTGCATATTATAATTATTTATATGTTATTGCAAAAGTCCACTTACTTTATACTGTAGATAATATGGTGTGTGGGGTCTCATGGAAGATCATATTATTGGTTTCCTTATAAAGTATAAACAGATGCTCACAATCGAGATAGACGGGGACAATCTATCGGGATGGTTATAATGTGATTTGGTATTAGTTTGTCTTGACTATAAAACCACATTAGTATACTTTGTGTGTATTGAGCAGGACCGCTTGAGATCGTTCGACTTATACTGACTATATAAAAGAACTTGATCTCAGTTATTATGGATATTCGTGCTCTTAATCCCTATACAATAATCTCGACATGTAAGCCGGTATATATCTCTTTGATTCATATATGGGTGAGATTTAAATATTAAATTAACAAACTTGGTGAGTTGGGAAATAGTACTGTCTCTATGGTGTGTTGTTGATTATAGAAGGAATCTGTGTCATATTAAATAGGTTGATGATGTCCCCTTGAGGAGCTCATAAGGATTATCATGTAAATCATGCAAGTGGATTTATTCCGACATGATAACAAAGTTGAGTGTACTACTCTCGAATGAGATATTAATTAATGGAGTTGTTAGTAATTTAATTAATTAATGGGCATTGTATATCTTAAATATGGGGAGACTGTCAGACTCATAATAAGAAGGTGTCCATAACGTAATTTGAGATTAGAGAGGTAGTGCAGTAATAATATTTTAGTAGACTATATTATTATTATTGGACTTAAGTTTAAGTTTTGGGCTAAATTTGAATACTTAAGCCCAATGGAGACCCGACTCTAATTTTTCCTCCTGGTCCCTGTTGTAGCATATAAATAAGTCATCTCAGCATATCCAAAACCCTAATTAGACATGCCTAATTGTGAGTGAAATAGGAAGGAGAGCAGATTGAGAGGATCTTGAAAATTGTCGCCCACATGACGTCAAGATTGGACTTGGAAATACAGCAGAAGATCAAGAGGTTGTTTTCTGCAGCTGTTCTTCTTCAACATACCCTGGTGAATGGTAATATGTTTCTATGTTCATGCTTTCGCTGATTTAAAAATGCATGGAACCCTAACGGTTCACGTTAACCAAACGATCGAACGCCAACAACTATAAGATATACATTTATGTTTTTGATAAGTGAGTTTCCACACAAAACAAATGATACCTATAAAAATTTTACAGTATTACATATTTTTTCATAATTCATATTAATGTTAGGTAAAAGATAAAAGTACAATTAAAGCTCTCTCAGTATCAATTGAAATATCATATCACTTAATCTACGTACAAAAAATAAATTCATAAACGTACTTGGGGGCAGAGATACATAGTATTATTAGAGTGTAGTGAATGAATTTGTTTACAAAAATCCCAAATTTATTGAGGAAATTTTGTATTTAAATAGATCATTGCGACAACATTTTGCAAAAGGAAAGTAATACTAGATTTGATCCTTTCAGTACCTTCCGACTAGAAGTAACATTAGTCAATGCAAGAATAATGCATCAATCTAATAATGGTTAAATGGGGGTTTGAGAGTGTGGTAAATGGTGGGCATAAGCAGCATGAACCATTTGTACATATTCATCGATTTTGTCAGCTGTCCAACCATCAGTTTTGATAGGAGGTAGGTACCTTACAGTTAGAGGTGTTGGGCGAGCAGGTAGGCTACCCTTCCGCCAAGCCCGCTGGGTGTCTGTTAGCACTATTGGGATTATTGGTCGTCGTGTTTGTAATGCTAAATGTATAAATCCCTATTGTATAACACATCATCAAACATTACTAGTTCATATTTACCAATCCTTAATCAATAATTTAGCCCTCCAAGCTCATCACCAAATTAATTAACTAAATTTATATATACCTACACCTACATGCATGATGTATGAATTGAGAAAGAAATTCCATATATATGTGCAATACTTAATTATCGTTTAATGATCTTGCCTTCTTAAAAGGTGGCAGTGCCCATTCTTGGATCGCGTTCCTTCTGGAAAAATTATCAAAGATAGATTGTTCTTCATAACTACATTGGCAGCCTATGAAAGTTAAAATGAAACGAATCAAGAATAAATACATATTTATGTACAGAGCAATCAAAAAAATGAAGATAGATTAAATGGACAAATCAAACCTTTTTCATGGATTGGATAGACGTCGTGGGATTAGATCTGTCAATTCAAAGATGGTTCGCCAAAACATACAATTGTCCGAAGAGTGGATAAAATATTATCTACACAAACATTAACAAATCTTCAACTTGATTTATAACATCATATGTGTGACTATAGGACATCGCACTAGTAATGGGTAAGCTTCAACACTTTAAGTCGGCGGAAGCTGAAGGTCGATGAACAAGGCCAATGACCTAATAGACTTATTATATAGGCACTTGATTGGTTGAATATTGAAATATATGTATTGTATTTTAAATTTTACCTAGTATTACATGATGTGAAATTCCCATCAAGGAGGATCTTCTAGTACAGTCCTTGGAGTTGTACTTGATGAATGTAATTTTGACAATATAGTTGCTTTTAATTTCGTAAAAGGATGATGATCAAGAAATCTTATACCTTCACACTTGCCTTTGTTGGAGTAGGTTTAGTTACTTGGGAAAAATGTTGATAGCTAATTTAGTTACAATATTTTAATGTGCTAAAATATGTTTAAATCAAGCTAAACATATATTTTAGTGCAAAAATTCAAGTTATTCGAGATTTTCTATTAAAAATGTTGAGACTATCTTAATATAAGGACTGAGAGACGTATAATGTAGTTGCAAGTTAGTTTGGCTAAATAAAATAATACTGTCATGTTAGTTAGGGTAATTTTGATTTGTTGTAGCATTAAATGTGCAATTAAAGAGGATGCTCCAGCATATTCTTTGGTGTTGTGTTAGATGGATGTGTTTTTTACATTACATGTGTATAATCGTTGTTCACCACTATAGTGTTGTTATTATCATCTAAGGTAATCAAGAAATTTTATACCTTCAAACTTGCCTTGTTCATATCAAGTTTAGTAACCTTGAAACTTTTAATATTCAAGATTGGGTTTATTATTTCTGTTTTGATGTGTTCTAGGGTGTTTTAAAGCCTCAGCGCCATAGGTTGAACCTCATGTCAAGAATAAATCGTATATAAATTAGCGTGATCATATATTTGGCTTGATTGTATATATCTGATCATCGTCATTTTCACCTAGTTTTTATAGGTTTATTTTGGTTATTATAACATGTTTTTTATTCTCTTTTTTTTGTATTATTGGTGGAGTATAGTGACTTTTGGGTAGTGACTGGAGTGATTTTATAACTATCCAGGATTAAATCAAATTATGCTTAAAACAAGTAAAAAAGGGACAAAACTAGAATCGAGAAGTACAGACAATGAAGAATGCAAAATCGTGCCCTAACTCGCCACGAGGCGGAGACTCGATGCTGAAAAAGGGCAAGTTTGGATAGCTTCAGATCTGCAACACCAACTCAGCCCTGTCAAAGGACGAGGACGGAACTCGCCACGAGTGATGCAACTCGAGGCGAGCTGTGACAAAATGTTCCAGCCATCCAAAAAGCCTGAATATTCCCCAATTTAGATATTTTAATTCCCTTTCATCACACACAATTCAATTTTCTTATCCTGATTAACACGCGTACACACATTTTTCACTTCTTTTCACACACTTTTTCTCCCATTTTCATCATCCATCTTCTTCCTCCATCACCCATCAATTTATCCATAATCATAATCCATTTTCACACCATTCACTCACCCATCTTCTATCTAAGGAAGGATCATCAAGAAAGTGGAAGGATAATCAAGAGAAGAAAAGACCAATTAAGAAGATTAGGGAGAATTCTTATATATTTTGTTATCTTTTCAAATCAAGAATTATTATGGAGTCATGTAACGATGTTGATATTGTTACTATGGTTTCTATGATAGGCTAGTCTCATTAGTGATATTAGCCACATGATGGATTAGGGATATTTTGGATTTATGGATTTATGATGGTTTATTGAATTGATCATGGATGTTTCTATCTTAATAATTATTCCTTGAATGTTATTTTGATATGTGTGGTTGATTTATTCTTGCATGTAATTAGAACTGCAAATCTCATTAGATGTAGGGATGGTTAATTGAATCATTTCATTATAAGATTTAAGCATGTTAATGTCAGGGGAGTCTGGTCAAAGTGTCCAAACGCTTAGAAACTTAAGGTAGGACACTAGAAAGATCACTCAGGCCCGATCATTAGATTAGTGAGGAGAACCCAATTCATACGAATATAGCAGTATTCTGAAAATAGGACCGGACCAGCCGGTTCAACCAGGAACCGACCTGGAAACCGGTTCGAATACACCCTACAAACCATTTTTGTTGTTAAACCGGAAGAAATCGGTAAAAAATGGTTGAACCGGGAAAATGGAAAGAACTGAAAATCGCCAGTTATTTGTATTTTTTAAATTCAAAATTTAAAACACTCAAACTCAGTTCGGCGTGTGCTAGTTTGGCGTGTGCTCCTGTTAACCTTAACCATCTATCTACTTGACATTATTCACAAAAATTAAACCCTCAAACTCCTTAATTGCAAACCCTCAATTGCAAAAGCACAGTAGTCAGAAAAATCCAATTCTACACAACTGTTGTTGAATAATAGAAAAAAATATAAAAAATTAAAGCCTATTTCGTTCGAGGTGGAAAAGAGGGAAAGAGCGGTGCGAAAATGGTAGAGAGGTGCGAAAATGGGAGGGAGAGAGAGAGAGATGGGGGAGTGGCGCCGCTTGCAGTTGCACCTATCTGCTTTCTTCAATCAAGAAACTATGAATTATGAAATGCCCAAGATATTTTTCAAATTTAATTAATATAAAATCTATATGGGCTACATGAATGAGATTCTAGGTGGGCTTGGGCTTGGGCTTTTTCTAAAGGTTGGATGATTGAATCATGTTTTATTCAAAAAGTTTATCGATTATATTATTTTTTATGGTTATTATAAAATATAATTAATAATATATAAAATTAAATTTTTCGGTTAAACCACCCGGTTGAACCGATCCGACCAGTTAAACTTCGAACCGTTGTCTCCACCAGTTTGAGCTCCGGTCCGATTTTCAAATCACTGGAATATAGTACACTTTTTGAGAATTGCAAGTAGGATCAATCCGAGGAGCTATTTTGGGATTGTCACAATATTCCCCATCCTATTCACCATGGCCTTGGGAGTAGGTGTGTCGACCGATAGTCTCTATGTCCTGACCAATGAGAGAAGCCATTAAATTTCCATAAGTCTAAAATTATCTTTAATACTAGTGTGGTTAGCCTTACTACTTTCTTAAATCGACATCTCATCTATTTTCATCCCCTCTATTGTTTTTATTGCTTGTTTGTTCGTTTAGTTGCTTACTTTAATTGTTAGTTGATAATCGTGATTAATTTCACACCAAAGCCATATTTTTATCGCTCATATAAAGATGATTAAACACAAATCCATATACATTTAAAGTTGATATCTCCCGTGTATCAATATTTAACTTGGTCGACTAAAGACTAATACGAAGAGTTCACTTGCTCTTATCACACACAAAGAATTTAGTGATCAAGTTTTTTATATATCTCTAATTGATTTATATTTATTAATTTCCAAGTAATTAATATTCTTTTTTTATTGTAAATTTAATTATAAATAGTGAAAGGATCCATATCCATCCTCAATTGAGAAAGATCAATATTGTTCACATTGTATCACCCTCTTTTCGTTGAAACCACTTTTCTCTTCCAAAAAATTTTGCTGAAAACCCACTTTTCTCTTTTCAAAATTCTCTTTCTTAATGGCGGATGATCCTCCGACCTCAGCATTCAATGCCTCCGACCTCAACGTTCAATGCCTATCTCATACTCCAGGCCATTACTCATCTCATTCTGGTGAAACTCACGGTCATGAATTACCTGATATGACATAGCTAGGTTTACCCTTCTCAAGCTAATTTAGTTTAATCTTTTCATAGTGGTTGTTCTTTAAACTCTGCTCCTCAATTTAATTGGTTTGTTGATACTGGTGCATCTACGCATATTGTCAATTCACAATCTATGCTTAATGTTGTTGCTCCTTATTTAGGAAATGACAAAGCTATTGCGGGAAATAGTAATTCTCTCTCTATTTCTCATATTGGTTCTCATTCATTAATAGAGATTTATCATTACTGGATGTTTTCATACTGCCACATATCATTAAAAATCTACTTTATATTAGTGAACCTACAAGTGAGTTCCTTGTTAATGTTGTGTTCACTAACAACTCATTCAAAATTCAGAATCAATTGACAGGAATTCCTTTGGCCTGGGGTACGTGTGAGAATGAGTTATTTATTCTAGAACGTGGGCATAGGAGTCTGATTACTGCACTTAAGACAAAAAAATTTAGAGGTTCTTTTTTACTTATGTCATGCAAGTTTTGATGTTATCAAACTTTTGCATAATTTGGATCTGTTATCAGCCATCTCCATTTTACCAAATCTCAAAGTTTTCACATCTTTTCAACTAGCAAAGAGTATACAACTCTATTTTACTATTATTAAAAAACATGATGCTCATATTTTGGATATTATTCATTGTGATCTATGGGGCCCTTCACCTATAATCTCGTGTGATGATTAAAAATATTATGCAGTGATTATCGATGATTATTTATGGTTTTATCCATTGAAATCGAAGTCTATTTTTTATAATGCATTAATTCAATATAAAGCTTTGGTGGAAAATCAGTTCTCTTGCTCTATTTAACATTTTCAATTAGATGGGGGTTCTGAATTTACGAATAATAGATTGCAAGCACTATTACGTAGCTCTGGCATTAGTGATTTAAAAACCGAACCGGAGGCCAAATCGGTGACCTAAACAGTTCAAGGTCGGACAAGTGGAATCGGAGGTTAAACCGGAAAACAAAATTACGTATTTTTAAATTTTAATAATGTTTTATTATTTTATATATAATTTTTTATTAACATACTTAGGTATATGAAAAATAATGGATTGAAAGAGTAAAGTTAAATGTAAAAATAAAATGATTTTTGAATTTTAGTTTATATTAATATCTAATTTAATTCAAATTTACTTTGAAATTGAAAGAAAATTAATTAAGAATATTAGAATTGAAATAAAAATGAAAAAAAAATTGTTAATTCTTTTGTTGACTCTAATTTTAATTAATATTCATTCAAAATATTTTTTTCAAATATTTGGATACAATTAAGAAATAAATTTATTAGTTTCAAAACTAAATAAATAATGAGGGATAAATTACATGTAGTCAAATGTAGGAGTATATGTTTATAGGAAGGGATAAGATCTCACATTGGTTAATTATAAGAGAGAAAGAGGTATTGGACCTCTATATATAAAAATCATATTTTCTCCCTTTTTTTCCAACAACTTCAAGATCCCACATTGGAAATTTATTAAAGAGAATGGGTATTGCAATTCTATATATAATGATCACTACTCCCTTTTCTTTGCATCCATCCTATCTTGAGATGTTGGCTCTCAAAATTAGTCAACGACTCAAATCTCAATACAAAAATTAAAAAAAAAATTTGAAATGAGTTGTTTACAATAATTTATGGTGTTTATAAAGTATTATTTATAATTATACGAAACAGGTTTTGGTAACACAAATTAATTAGCATTTTATTAGGACATAATATGCCTTTTGTTATAAGACATTATTCTTACTATAGATGTTATAGTATCAAAATTTCTTTTTATACAATATACTCTCTCCGTCTCATAATTATCTTCACACTTATCATTTTTGTTTCCACATTTATTTTCACCACCCAAAGAAAGAAACTTCACATCAACCAATAACCTTAAAAGTTATCTTAATTTCGAAATATCACTCCCAGCTAACACACATAACATATTTTATAATTTATTTATTACTTAAAAATACCACAGTACCCCTATAAAGTCAATAAAATTGATTAAAAAAACTTTTTTAAACTACATATTTACAGTAACGCTGAACATAACTATGACACGGACGAAATATTATTTTTGGTATCCATAGAAGGTTTTTGATACTAATGTACTCTCTCCGTCCGCTTTCAAGGGTATCATTTTTTCATTTAGGGCGTCCGCCCCCAAGGGTCTCATTTCCTTTTTTATCTACACACACCCACTAATACAACTAAAAAATGGAACCCACACCTCCATTAATATAACTACCCACTATATATTAAATAACAATACTCTTTAATCTCCGTGCCCAAAAGCAAATGGCACCCTTGAATTCGGACGAGGGAGTATAATGAATTAGTGTCAGATAAGGATTCTGATAAAAAAAATTGATATGATAGGAAGTTCGATTCTAAGAATATTATATGACAATGACTAGGGTGGGAAGGAAGCACCAATTTTGAAATTTACAATCTTCTTTCTTCACCTTTAGTGTGTGTTTTCATTTTTTTTAATATACTGTTACTGTTATTTTTTTCCTTTTTTTGTTTTTTATTTATTTAATTTTAGGGATATAATTATAATTTTACTCTTGTGGTTTAGGGTATAATTTCTCCCTAGGGTTTAGGGTATAATTGTAATTTTACCCTTATGATTTAGGGTATAATTTATCCTTAGGGTTTAGGGTTTAGGGTATAATTGTAATTTTATCCTTATGGTTTAGGGTATAATTTATCCGTAGGGTTTAGGGTATAATAGTCATTTAAATATAATAAATTTAAAAATAAAATAAAAAACAACATTAATGAAGGAGCAATAATTAATTAAGAAGGGTGAGGACCAAAGGGGGCACCAATTCAATTGGTATCCCTGATTGTACCCTAGTCACTCTCAAATTATATAAAATTTTAATAATTAATATATACAAATGTGGATGCAGAGAGTAGCGTTGTATGCTCGGATGCACAAAATATTTTGTCATACTATAACTTTAAATTTAAAGAAATACCTCTTTCTTGGCAATGCCGACAGTTCGTACAGGGGTCAACCACATTATAAGGAAGATGTCGATGGGAGATGCATGATTACTTACTCCCTCCGTCCCAAAATTGATTGCACTCTTTCCACATTTATCCGTCCCAAAATAGATTGCACCTTTCCAAAAAAGGAAATATCACATCAATCTCCACCCCTAAAAGTTCATCTTAATTACAACTTTACCACACTCACCTAACACACATAACATACTTTATAATTTATTTATTACCTAAAAATACCACAATACCCCTAAAAAGTCAACATTTCTTAAACTCCGTATCTACAGTAAAAGTGCAATCGATTTTGGGACAGAGGGAGTATATAAATAGCCCTCTCCTTTGAATATTCAGCTCCTTCTATTTTTATAGGGTTCCCTAAAATCCACATCTACAGTGAAAAATACGAATGTATCTTTTGCAGATTTTAGATTTTTTAATCACTTTGATCCTTTTAATTTGAAACAAAAGACAATAAAAATTTTAAAATTAAACTTTAAAGCAAAACAGTGAGATGGTATTCAAGTGTACGCACATACTCGTGTGAATGCCTTTATACATTACATTTTGATCCACCATCATTATTTATTCATGCACGTACACCTTGTTTTTCAAGATTCAAAAGTCGTCTATAAATTGATTCGGTTCTTCTAATTTCCTTCTCTAAATTCCTCTTAATTTTTTTGATCTCTTAAATTGTCTTTATATGAATTGGATTCGTCTCTAATAATTTGTGATAAAGAAGTTACGACGGCCAGTTTTTTGTCTCAAAAACGGTCTCTAAGTCTCCGTTTTTCCATTTCTAAAGTTGTTCCTAATCGATCGTGTGCTTTTTTGTAATGTACATTTGTTTAATTCAGAATTGAAAAGAGTTTACCCCCATTCATCCCATTAAATAGTTTATACTATCGTCTCATATTATTTGCAAGATTAATGTAAACAGTGAATTTAAGAAAAGTTATTTCTCTATTAATATTATTATTGACTTTTAGAGAATAATATAACTTTTTTTTAAATAATAATTAAATAAATAAATAGTAAAGTATGTTTTGTGTTGTAAACATTAAATTTAAGAAAAGTTATGTAGCTATTTTATATAATAATTAAATAAATTATAAAGTACTCCCTCCGTCCGCCACAAAGGGATTCATTTGCTTTTTGCATGAGGATTAAGAAGTATTATTATTTAATGTGTAGTGAGTAATTGTATTAGTGGGTATGTGGAGCTCATTTTTTAGTTGTATTAGTAGGTGTATGTGGGTCACAAATGTGTAAAAGAGGAAATGCGACCTTGAGGGCAAACACCCAAAATGGAAAAATAAGACTGAGGAGGACGGAGGGAGTATGTTATGTATTTGGTGTGATGGTATTTTTGAAATTGAAAAAAATATTTTGAGATTATAGGATTAATGTGATTCTTTCATTTTCAGGTGAAATTCATGACTTTTGAAATTGAAAAAAATATTTTGTTTTTTTTATTTTTTTTATTCGAATATTAAAGTATATGAGTGTTTTATTTAAATTTCAAAAGACTTAATATTTTAATTTTTAATAAATAATTTAATACCAAAATTCTCAATATTAACATTAAGGGTAAAATATTAATTTATTTGTAAATTTCCTAATTATATAAATAGGGATGTGACATAAATAATAAATAATATTATTTAGTTTGGAAATAAATAAAATAAGACAAAGACTTGGTTGAAATTGTCCTTACTTGAGACGAATAAAAAGTATTAACATCATTAATAAAAAGTAATACTCAATCGATAAAAAATATATTGGTGCAGCGAAATATTTAATGATCAATTTATAACTAATTACGAATTAAAATGTAAAATGGTCTTTTTGTGAGTCTTTGTCTGAATCCTGAATTTGTAAAAAAAAAATAAAAAATTTAGTACATACGAAATTAGTTTTAGTTAATTTTTTTAAAGAATAATTTTTCATAATTAATCAGGATTAACTTATGAACCAATTCAGTGTTTGCCGTGTATATATATATATATATATGGAATAATTACTTGTAGGTACAAACTTCCTATGTATAATTATGTTAAGATACATCCATAAAAATAAATTATTATTAGGTACAATTTTTAGAGTTAAAATTCCAAATTTATCCTTAATTAAAATATATCTCAATAATATCTCTTCCACTCTCAACGTATTTCACTTTAAGATTTCTTGACTTGCCATAATGAATTATAATTAATTCCCATGAATTCCTATTCATGTGGTTAGAAACCCCTTGACTTGCCATAATTAATTATGATTAATTCCCATGAATTCCTATTCATGTTGTTAGAAACCCCCAAACAAATCTGCATTTCGTGCAGAAAAATATCATTAATTGCGAGAATTGGAAGATAAATATGCATTTCGTGTAATTTCGTGCAGAAAATTAACTACATAAAAAATCTGCATTTCATGCAGAAAATTAACTAATAAAAAATCTGCATTTCGTGAAAAAAAAATCAACTAAACCTCCTTCAAATTGCATTTTTTTAACCGGAATTTGCATTTCGTGAAAAAAAATCAACTTAACCCCAATCAAATTTGCATTTTTAACTAAAATCTACAGTTCGTGCAGAAAAATCTGCATTTAAAATCTAAATTTGGATATTAGGGCAAAAAGGGAAATACATACATAAATTTTGTAGTTAGTAGTAAGAGTTAATTTAGAATGTATCTATCAGTTAATTACGCTTAGGGAGTGTAGTGGATAGTAACCAACCCTATATATATATATATATGAAAGGTAAGAAATTAGTAAGATAACATAGCAACATTTTGCCGGTGATGTGGCCGTAGATATTCCCTTGCCTGATCCTGTGGTAGGGCCACGGCAGCAGCAGTATCATGATACGGCCGTCGTCAACATCATCGTCACGAAGCACACCACTATTCTCACCCATGAAATCACCCCCGCCAACAATCCCCCCTCCTCATCGTCTTCTGCCGCCGCCGATATTGCTCCGGTGTTCGTCTCCGAATTCCTCCTGTTCATCATAATGCTGGGACCCACCTGAGGTTTCTCTTTCAACAAACTTCCGAATTCTCCAGAAACATGCAGACAAGGAGCATGTTGTTTCATGTTATGTTATTCAATTGGATTTGAAAAGGGAATTACTAGAATACCCCTTATCACTTGCCTAATGTGCGAGTAAGGTAGAAATGTTAATTTTTATTAAAACATAGAAATGAAATATATAAAGTGTCGATACACAATAATGGCATATATGAAGGACAAACATAATAATGAAGGAGATGGATTTTATTCATTTTTTAGCCAAAATAAAGATTTAGAACCAAAATGTAATCAATGAAAACTAAAGTTGGAAATTAGAATGAGTTTTCTTAATAAACATTTCAATCGGACCATCAAATACATATATTTGATTCCATCATTTTACGAGACTATGATACTTTTAAAGATAAAACTTAACGTATTCCTTGTGCTCTCAAATGTTTTTCAATAATTGTACCCTTCAATATTAAATATTATACCTTGATTTTTTTGAGAAAAAAAAACTTAATATTTATAATC
Organism: Pogostemon cablin; assembly: GCA_023678885.1. NCBI lineage: Eukaryota > Viridiplantae > Streptophyta > Magnoliopsida > Lamiales > Lamiaceae > Pogostemon > Pogostemon cablin. Next base: position 24,690,642 of record CM042961.1, on the reverse strand, counting down.
AAATATTTATACTATTCATATTTCAGTCGAACTTCTTAATGGAAAAAATTATATCTTTATTAATTAAAGTGTATATACTTAAAACAAAATGTTATATCCCTATACATACTGTGCACCCAAAAATACAAGATACAAACTTTACTTTAAATTACTTTCAAGGAAGTTCGATATAACAATCGTAATCGAAAAGAGTTGTGTATTCTAATATTTTCTGAATAAAAATAACTAAATATCACTGTATTGATATATTGGCTTGGTGGATAACTTTTTTTTTTAATATCTTTTTTTAATTCGATAAAGGAATTATATAATTAGGTAGTATATACCAGAAGTACTAAAAAAAATACACGAGAGTACATGGAAAGTAGAAATAAACTCCTAGACATGTACATCAAATATTATTGAGTTAAATTCATTTTTTGTCCTATAACTAAGAGAAATTTCGATTTTTGCCCTAAAATTGAGGGATAACTTTTTTTTTAATATCTTTTTTTAATTCGATAAAGGAATTATATAATTAGGTAGTATATACCAGAAGTACTAAAAAAAATACACGAGAGTACATGGAAAGTAGAAATAAACTCCTAGACATGTACATCAAATATTATTGAGTTAAATTCATTTTTTGCCCTATAACTAAAAGAAATTTCGATTTTTGCCCTAAAAAAGATAAGTGGTTCAATTTTGTCCTATTTATCTTGTCCTACATACCCAAACTAGTTATAGGGCAAAATTGAACCACTTATCTTTTTTAGGGCAAAAATCGAAATTTCTCTTAGTTATAGGGCAAAAAATGAATTTAACTCAATATTATTCTAAGTGCAGCATAATCTAAGATTACAACATCAATCTTGAAGGTTTCATTCCTATTTCTAAAATAATAAAAACACCAAGCCTTGGTTTTGATTTCTTCAAACAATTTAGTTGGATTGATCTCCAGATTATAAAAAATCTTGCAACTTCAAGCTTTCCAAAGATACCACACAACATATGTCCAAATACACTCTAAGATATGTTTCTTCAACTCTTAACCAAGTATTCTTATATGTCGTAAGAAATGTAGTACTGGTTGGTTATTCCATGCCATGGGAGCACTTAGCTTTGAGTATGTAGTAAAGTAATCATATCTGGTGTGAGAAGTCACATTCCAATAAGAGGTGTCGAGTGCATTTTTCAAATTGACCGCATAAGCCACACAGCTAATGTCGTCACTATCTCTCAATACTCTTCTTTTCATCAAAGCGACTCGAGTACAGTGCCGGTCCTGACATTTTCAAGGCCCGGGGCGAACAAAAATAATAGGCCCTCGTTGCTTTCTACATATTTATTAACTAAAAAGTTTTCATTATTTTATTCATTAACACTTTCTTTTCTTCCATAAAAAATTAAAAATTTATTTCTAGCAAGGTATTTTTTTATAGCAATTATTCTCAAAAGAAATTGTCTCCAATGTAATTTTTTTTTGAAAATTTGTTCATGTAAATCTTTATTTATGGTTCGTTTTAATCTAATTTGCAAATCAATCAAACTATTCATATTAGTGATGTGTTCCATAGTATTTTTATACATGTTAAGTCTCTCACTAAGATGTTCTAATCATTATATCCTTTATTTGGTAAAGCATTATATCTTTCAAATCTTCCAAATTCTTTGAAAAAATTTATCTAATAATCTTCTTTGTGATATATGTTATGATCTTTTTCCTTTTTCCTTTCTCATAATTAGGTTCATACTTTTTAATATCTAAATATAGGGCCCCTTTTCAAGTCCAATAGATTGATAGACCAAATTTTATGAAAACTCTAATGACCTAATATAAAATATGTATTTTATTAAAGACAAAGTCTCTTGTGAGACGATTTGTGAGACGTGTTAAAGTATGTCTATTATTTAGATAAAGTATGTTTAATGATTGTTAAAGTATGTTTTCTAAAGTATGCTGGATTATGCATTAAAATATAATTTTATTGTGTTATAATTTGATTTATTATTGACATACTTTAACTGCAAATAAGCATACTTTATCCATACAATAAGCATACTTTAGTGATGGGTCGACCCGTCTTGCAACCGTCTCACAAATAACCCATCTCACAAGAGAGTCTCTCTTAATTAAAATATAATTTTATCAAGTATTATATATATATATATATATATATATATATATATATATATATATATATATATATATATATATATATATATATATATATATATATATAAATTTTGAGCCCCTATATTTTTGGGGCCCAGGGCGGTCACCCTTCTCGCCCCTCCCAGGGCCACCACTGCTCGAGTAGGAACTCTTTCCCTCAAGACTTTCCATACCAAAGCTGATATCTTGAACAGGATTAGTACTGGGTTCTAAAGTTTCGAGAGAATTGAGATAAGATTCCCATCTAGGCGTTGACTCACCAATGCCAGTGATGATTGGACAACGTAGGCGCTCTTACTTGAGTAAATGTCATCATCGGATTGCCTCCACAACCATTTGTCTTTCATGCTGTTTTACAATATTTATAATAAAAAGTTTATTATAAAGGTACTCCTGTTCTCAATTGAAAAGAGGGCGTCTCCAATAAAAACTCCAGTTCCAATTATTTTCTAACCAAGCACCCATTTCTCCCACAACATTTTTAATATTACATAAGGAATAAAGTTTTGGAAATAAGATCATGAGTCTTGTATTCCCAACCCAAAATCCCTCCAAAATTTAATATCCATACCACAAGTAATTTTTTTAAATAAATTTGATTCAAACCAATTAACCTAATCAATAGAGAAAAATAAATTAAAAATTTCCCTCCACCACCATGACATAAATAAATAGTTAAAGTCCAATATTTTTATGTCCAATTTATACTCTTCTATATGATTTTGGATGTCACACTTTTATATATATATATATATATATATATATATATATATATATATATATATATATATATATATATATATATATATATATATATATATATGAAGTATTATTCTTTAAAAAAATAAATTAATATTACTTTTATGCATGATAAGTTAATTTTTCTTAGAAAATTCACACTCAAATATTCAGAATAGTAACACTATATATTCTAAATAGTATTCCCTCCATCATTAGTAGAGCTTTCACAAAGCTCTATTGGAATGGAGGAAGTAATATTTTTCGAAATAAAAAGTAATATTACTCTTATGCATGATAAATTATAACATTTTCGAGAAGAATAACATCAAAATAATTTAAGAATAACACTCGATATTCTAAAAAATAATATTTAAAAGAGACACTACATTCGATTACAATATATATATATATATATATATATATATATATATATATATATATATATATATATATATATAAATAAATGACCTTCTGCACAAAAATAGAGTGCAGGTATTAGAGAATATAAAAAATGGAAGATATTGGAGGAAAAAGAATGTGGAGATCTAGAGAAGCAATGAAAATATAAAGAGTCACCAACTTTACTCGTACTACAAATTAATTTTCACATTAAAAAAAATTATAAAAAGAATCTTATTTTTAAGAATTATTATAAAATACACATAATGTTGATATTTTTCTTAAAAGTGTAGTTCTTTTTTAGAAATTTTAGAAATTAGGTGCATTTTGTAATAATTTTAAAGGTGAGATTCTTATTTGCAATTTCTTAAAAGTGAGGTAAAATTGTAATTTTTGTTGTATATTAACTAAAATATAAATAAAAAGAAGGTGTTAGCATGAAGTCAATTCCATTAAAAATTGAATCATGAAATAAATGAAAAATTAACATTTTTTTTAAAAATAACAATAATAAGGTAACAGTTTGTAATGCAAAGAGGTAATAGTAATACATATGACTAATACTTTTCCAGCATAAAATGATGATTCAACATGAATTGAATCTACAAAATCTTCCTCGAATTTTAAGCCATAAATAATAATTAAAAGAAGAAAAGAAAAGTAAAATTAGGGAGGTACGTCCGAGATGATAACGTGGGGAAATGGAGTGGTGTTTGTGTGGAATTCTATTTTATCCATTTCTATCCTAATTTTCTAACGTGTGGCCTTCGATTCTTGGATTGAATTAATTTGTCATATTCCACACATGAACCATGGTTCCTTTCAATCAACTTTCCTAGAACACCTGGCAATCGGTGGGTGACACATGTTCAATTCTATTTGGGAACAAATAGGTGAAGAGTAATAAAGAGGCTTGGAGATAGAAGAGTGTATGGGTACTTGGCGAACTAACTATTAACTATACTAACAACTAACTTTCTCCAATAAAAAAAAACTTCTCCCTTTTAAATGCATGTTGATGAGAGTAAAAATAAGCGCGTTTTAGTATCCAATTTAACACCTTTTTATGGGAATTGATTGTTATATATTAGCACAAGTATCTTATATTTGATATATGTGAGAAAATGAGCATTTGAGGTATTTTATTGTGTTTCAGGTGGAAAAATGATCAAAACTGCAAAGTTTGAGAAAAGGTGCAACTTGTGCAAGAATGCTGAAAAATGCACGTCCAACTTGTGTAATTTTTATGTATTCTTGTGAAGCTCAAAACTAGAAGTGTGATACATGGTTAGAAAATGACAGAAGAGATGATCGTTTTGGCATTAGGAACACTTCAATCGGAGGCCAAACGAGAAAGTTATGATCAACATGGTGACGTTGCGCAAGCTGTGCCGAAAAGAACGGTTGCGCTACTTTTCATGACTTGTTATACATTCAAATGTTGGATTTTTGTAGGTTCTTTATATGGAGAGAAAGCCAAGGAAGAGAGGATCGCGTGAGCGTAAGAATTATTCAAATCGAAGTTTGAATGTAAAAGTTATACGCGAAACGGTGAGACTGCGCAAGCTGGTTCGACCTCGATGATATGGTCGATCATCTATGAAGGTCGAACCATAGTCGAACCAAATGCCTAAAGCTACGTTAAATCGCCGATGTTGATTGGACCAGGGTTCGACCATGCCTATAGGTCAAACCACCATGCGGGACAACTCTAGATTTGTATTTTTACACCCCCCAATACGTGTATTTTCGTGTTTTCCAAGAAAAAAACCCATCCAAGGTCCATAAGGAGAGCTTACAAGTATAAAAGGGGATGTAGATCACACCGAGAAGGGACAACACAACACAATCATCCTACACCTCACAAGGGAGGATCATCCCCAACCATCATCCACTTCCTTTCCTCCATCCATCCATCACTGTGAAGATTCGTCTGTGGAATCAAGAGGAGAACCAAGAGGAGGATTCAAGATGGAGAAAGACACGACGACTCCCGCATCTAGGATTTTATTTATTTCCTACTTTATCTTGTATTTTTCAGACATATGGGTAAGATCTATCCAACCCCCATGATTGTTTTTCGCAACATCATGGACTAGAACCGTTTTGGTAGATATAGGATTTTGAAGGTTTTATGAATTAATTGAACTTTCGTATGTATACTCTGTACAACACTACTTGTGGTTTAATTTATATATGACTATGCGTTTTTAATTCATACTCAGAGTTGTTTTGTACATCATTAACTGTTATGTAGAGTTTGAATACATATCTTGGTTATTGATTGAGTGCGTTCACTGCTGAGTAGGATTCCATGTTATGATTCTAAGTGAGAGGACTCCGAAGCTTCATTAGAACTGTCATATATGAAAATTTGTTAATTGAATCTAATTCGGGTTAATAAGTAGGATAAAAAGGATAATTTTATAGTACCTATAAAGGGAGATCATATCGGGTTAGAGTACCAAACGCGCGGGAAAATAATTAATACTGATAGTACCTAGAAAGGTGGGTGAAATTATATCTCTTGCTCCGAGGTTATTCAAACGTGTTACACGCATATTTACTTATGTCTATAGAGTAAATTTGCATGATTTAGTGATGCGTCCATATTTCACAAGGCAGAGTCAGACATTGATACACGAAAGGGAGATTAATGAGTAAAACTGTATTATCCTAGAGCTACTTATTCTCCTACTTGATCTACTTTCGCATTCTTCCAGTGATACTTTATTTTATTTGTTATTTTAATTAATTATTTAGTAATTAATAATTCTATACCTCAACTTTATTGCCACAATTCGTCTTAATTAATTTAGTTAATAATTAATTGATAATGCGTCGTCCTTTGGGTTTGATATTAACTTGGTCGCTTGCTTAAGCTGCAATTGATATCCTTAATACTTGTGGATCAATTTTGCGTGCAAAGAAAACGTCCATCAAGTTTTTAGCGCCGTTGTCGGGGCTGTTATTATTGATTTTATTATTTTTAGTTGATTAAGACTTTTACCATCATAACTCTCCGACGTTAAACATGAGTGCATGTTGGGGGCTTGCCCTTCCATTTTATTGCGTTATTTCTTTCGTGTGGTGAGGATTTATTATACTCCCTCCGTTCGGGTTCAAGTGTGACATTTTCTTTTGGGCATGGAGATTAAGGAGTATTGTTATTTAATGTGTAGTGGGTAGTTGTATTAGTGGAGGTGTGGGTCCCATGTTTTAGTTGTATTAGTGGGTGGGTGTAGATAAAAAAAGGAAATGAGACCCTTGGGGGCGGACGCCCAAAATGGAAAAATGAAATCCTTGAAAGCGGATGGAGCCACGGAGGGAGTATTTGAGGTGCTCACGTTTCGAAAAATACATCTCTTTTCAAACTTAGTTTCGACTTACGTTTTTACTAAGTTTGAGGGGTGTAATGTACTTACCTCGTCTTATGAGCACTAAAGGTATATTTTTTCCTTTTGTTGGTTATTTATTTGTTAGGGGTTGATTTTTTACGGCATATTAATATTTTAATCGGTGTTGGTATGTTGATTTTTTGCAACTTACCTAATATTTAGTGTGTTGTGTTGGTGTGTCTAGTGTGTGGAGTCGATTAGATAGTCAATTGAGTCTTTCTCATAGTTCTCTTATTTTATTATTGATGAATCTGTGATGATGAGGTGTGCTTGAGCTTTGATGATAGAAACAGGTAAACTGAGGTTTTACCTGATCGAGTTGAACAACTCGAGGAGTTCATGCATACATTGAAGAGAAATCAGGTGCCCTCATTTCCTTATTCAAATTTTTATTTGTGCTTTTAATTCATGGAGTAGAAGGATTGAGATCTTGTTTTTTGTGATCCACATGAGCTTATATTTTTAAATTGTGCCTAAAATTCATCTTTTTAAATTGATGAATGAAGTGTACTTGAATTATAATGTGATATGAAGTTCTATGTGTACTTGAGGAATATTGCTTACCATGAAAAGTGCTCTATTACTTGTTAAAGACCCATGTGAGATTTTGAGCCTTGTTGATCATGTTACATAATCACATGATATTTCTTTTCTGGTGAATATCGTTCTTGTGTGTATTCTAGAATTTGCCTCTTGTCTTACTTGAAATTACATGTGTGTTAGATGATGGGAGATGATTTAAGGTCATCCTTGAATGTATGAGTCACTTAGCCAAATAATTTCCTACCAAATGATATTTATCTGTAGTTAGCCCGTTGAGCCTAAAAACCTCATTCTTTAGCAGCCTACGAGAAATAACCATTTTGAGCATCTGAATTTTTTAGCCTTGATTCTATCATGACAAGAATTAATGGCTTTTCAAAGTGTGTTGATGGAGTTTTATAACAGCTTGGGAAGGAATGAAATTGGTGTTGAAACAGTGATTGAGCTTGAAAATGCATCTAAGAAAAATCGTGGAGTAGTGCTTAAATTCAGTACTCCATGGATAAAATACCCTAGAGTAGTGCTTAAATCTAGTACCTTATGGAGGATGCCAGAGGTAGTGCCTGAAACTGGTACCTCGAGAGAAAAAAATAAAGAAGAAAAAAAAGAAAAGGAAAAAAAAAAGAAGAGAAAAAAAAGTGATGTTTGAAGAAAAAAGTTGAAGAGTTGAGGAGGATGTTGTGTTTAATTGAAGTGATGAGGAAGAATGAAAGATCGAGAGAGACTGCAAGCTTTGATCCAAGTATTGAGTCACGTATCCATATATTTCCTACCTTAACCAAAGAGCCAACATTACATCCAAAAAAAAAGTTTTTTTGATCCGATTGTCAAATCATACTTTTAGTGGTAGAGAGTTTGAGACATATTTGTCAAGCTTATGGTTACGCATGCATTTGAATTGAATCTGAGCGTAAATGCCTTAATCCATAAGTGTACATCTTTTACACTTGAGTGCGAGTGATATATACTTCCCGTGAGAGCATGTGAATAGAGCATTTGAATTGGTGGTGATTGCCTTATCTTGTATGCTATGAATTGATTATTACATGTAACGAGAGTTGCATGACCTACGTTGAGGATAATTGTATTTTGAATGGGGTATTTTTCTTAGTCCTTTTTTCTCACTAATTTTCTTACTCTCTCTCTCTCTTTATTTCTATTTTGTTGCCTCGGGACGAGCAACAGGTAAGTTTGGGGGATTGATGAGAGTGAAAATAAGCGTGTTTTAGTGTCTAATTTAACACATTTTTGATGGGAATTGATTGTTATATATTAGAACAAGTGTTTTATATTTGATATATATATGTTTAAAAGGTGCGTTTGAGGTGTTTTATTGTGTTTTAGGTGGAAAAATGATCAAAACTGCAAAGTTGGAGAAAATGTGCAACTTGTGCAAGAATGCTGAAAAACGCACGTCCAAATTGTGTAATATTTCTGTATTCGTGTGGAGCTCAAAACTAGAAGTGTGATACATGGTTGGAAAACCACAGAAGAGAGGATCATTTTGGCATAAGGAACACTTCAATCGGAGGCCAAACAAGAAAGTTATGATCAAAATAGTGACGTCGCGCAAGCTGTGCCGAATAAAACGGTAGCGCCACTTTGCATGACTTGTTATACATTCAAATATTGGAGTTTTGTGATTTCTTTATATGGACAGAAAGCTAAGGAAGAGAGAATCGCGTGAGCGTAAGAATCACTCAAATCGGAGTTTGGATGTGAAAGTTATACGCGAAATTGTGAGATTGCGCAAGATGGTTCGACCTCGATGATATGGTTTGGCCATCTATTAAGGTCGAACCATGGTCGAACCAAATGCCTGAAGCTGCATTAAATCTCCGATGTTGATTCGACCAGGGTTCGACCAAGCCTATAGGTCGAACCACCATGTGGGATAGCTCCAACTCCGTATTTTTACACCCCCAGTGCGTGTATTTTCGTGTTTTCAAAAAAAAACTCATCCAAGGTCCATAAGGAGAGCTTACAAGTATAAAAGGGGATGTAGATCACACCGAGAAGGGACAACACAACACAATCATCCTACACCCCACAAGGAGGGATCACCCCCAACCATCATCCACATCCTTTCCTCCATCCATCCATCACTGTGAAGATTCGTCTGTGGAATCAAGAGGAGAACCAAGAGGAGGATTCAAGACGGAGAAGGACGCGACGACTCCCGCATCTAGGGTTTTACTCGTTTCCTAATTTATCTTGTATTTTCCAGACATATGGGTAAGATCTATCCAACCCCATGATTGTTCTTTGCAACATCATGGGCTAGAACCGTTTTGGTAGATATAAGGTTTTGAAGGTTTTATGAATTAATTAAACTTTCATGTGTATACTTCATACAACACTACTTTTGGTTTAATTTATATATGACTATGCGTTTTTAATTCACACTCAGAGTTGTTTTGTGCATCATTAACTATTATGTAGAGTCTGAATCTTAGTTATTGATTGAGTGTTTTCACTGCTGAGCAGAATTCCATGTTATGATTCTAAGTGAGGGGACTCCGAATCTTCATTAGAATTGTCATATATGAATACTTGTTAATTAAATCTAATTCGGGTTAATAAGTAGGATAAAGAGGATATTTTTATAGTACCTATAAAGGGAGATCATATCGGGTTAGAGTACCAAACGCGCGGGGAAATAATTGATACTGATAGTACCTAGAAAGGGGAGTGAAATTATATTTCTTGCTCCGAGGTTATTCACACGTTTTACACGCATATTTACTTGTATCTATATAGTAGATTTGCATGGTTTAGTGATGCGACCATATTCCACAAGGCAGAGTCGGACATTGATACACAAAAGGGAGATTAATGAGTAAAATTCTAGTGCTACCTATTCTCCTACTTGATCCACTCTCGCATTCTTCCAGTGATACTTTATTTTATTCGTTATTAATTTAGTTAATAATTAAATTGATAATACGCCGTCCTTTGAGTTCGATATTTAACTTGGTCGCTTGCTTAAGCTGCAACTGATATCCTTAATACTTGGGGATCAATTTTGCGTGCAAAGAAAACGTCCACCACATGTACACGTTGTGTGAGTATAATTTGGATCATCTAATAGAGAGGTTATATGAAGTCTAACGAAGTTTAATGGAATTATTGTAAAATTAATATTACACGTTGAATGTGAAAGGAGAACCTCAAAGTCAGGTCAGCCCGTGAAGCTTAATCCTCTCTACAAAAAGATAAGTTGTACCTGAACACAAGTTAAACTCTACCATAATAGCTGATATCAAATTGAGCTCAAATGAATTCTAATATAAACGAGTAATTTAATTTGATTTTTACCCTTGAAATTGATGGAGGCAAATAATTTTTTTTTTTAAAAGGTAAATTAATTTTTATTTGAGGCACTTGTAAGATATTCTTTTTCAGGCCAAAAACATGATTCGAAGTTGGCCCAACAATTTTAAGTTCAATTGAAAAAAAAAAAAAAATTAACCAGCTCCTCAACCACTTAAACTAAGTCCCGACTCCTGAGTATCCCCTTAAAAATAGTATACATAAACTATGCGAACTAAAGATACCAATACCATCATCCTTTCAAAAGTAAGGCACTAAATCCTACAGCCTTGGGGCAATGCCTTAAAATGCACTCGAGTGTTTGCCAACTGAAATAATTCATAAATAATTCATGGAAGATGTAGGAAGCATATAACAGTTGCATATTCACCGTTCATGATGATAAATCATTGCAATATACTAGATATACAGCAGCATATCAACAAGATTTTTTTAGTTCACCCGAAGAAAACTCTTAAGTAAAGCATGCCCATCTACAATATCGTCTAGCAAATGCAAGTGTTAGTTCTCCAAATAACAAGGAAATTATTTTTTTGGAACAGATTTCTTGGCCGTAGTTTTCTTCTTAACAGTCGCTTTCTTCTTTGAACTTGCATACCCCTTTCCACTCTCCTGCAGTAACCACAGTGATCATAGTATGACTGGAATAAGCTTGAAGTTTAGGTAGGATTCAGTATTTTCAACGAGTATTCAAGAGATTTGAAAAGAAAGACACTAAATACACCTACAAACTCTTTTAACCCTTACCTAACCCCCACCATGCATTATCGCTCCTCAATTAATTAATGTGTTATCTTCTTTTCTCTATCATCTTTCATCTCTTCTCTCATATCAATTAATACTTAATTTGACATAAAGTTTAAATCTATCCTACATAAACTCAAAACAAACATGGAATAACACTATTCATTGGTTTATTTAATCAACTTAAACCCAAATCAAACATTCCCTAAAGTCTTGGGGCAATGCCTTAAAAAGCACTCGAGTTTTAATACTCAAATTCTCACAGCCTCAAACTGAAGGGAAGGGTGGTCGAGGGGAGAAGGGCTATAAGCCTACCACACACATCTATAATCAACATCAGTTGCTCATATACATGAACAGGAAGTGTACCTTTCTATAATGCCTGTATGCAATTTGACCTGTCAACTCTTGCCCTTTATTATTGACGTAAACCTGAACAACAGTAAGCAAATTGGTTATTACTTGATAGGAGGAAAACTATAAAATCACACCCAATAAAGAGAAGAGTTGGATAAGGAGATATAATAATACTACATAGCTTCGTAACTGGACTACTGGAGGATAAATTAAAGTAGTACTACCTAGAGGATGTTTATAAGTGCAAGAAAGATACCACAAAATCACTATATTGCATCCACTGTGAGCATATGCATCCAAAAAAAATCTTCGCCATAACAAGAAACAGGATAAAACAAAGGACGGCTAAAACATAAATGGTGTTGATAAAGAACATAGCATTTATAATAGCTGGTAAGGTTCATCTAAGATTCCTTACAATATTTCAAATTTTGCAGGCGTTGTAATAGAAATGAAATGAAAATAATAAACCATGGGCTATGCTTGATTATACTTTCAAATTTTTGGGGATGAAGACATTGGAAGATTGAAAGAATGAATGTAATAGCTTTGGGAGAGGGCAAATTTTATTGAAGCAGTCATGTCCTGTATGCTAGTTGGAGAAGGGGGGTGACATCATGACTTTCAGTGTGAAATACATAATATTTAAATATAATGAGAAGATAATACATATTTATAATAACGCAAATGCAAGTTTCACTTACTCTTCGCCCATCCGAACCCGTGAACCAGTGGCCAGCAGACTTGCCATCTGCTTGCACCCTTCTGCTACCAGCAACTTTTTGGAGTCCTGCACCACTTTTAGGATTTACCCAGTTATCTGAATCTTGTGCTATGCTTCCAGCCTTCACATTCTTAGTCTTTTTCTGGCTTTTCGTGGAGCTTTTCTCAAAAATTTTCTTCCCATCTGCTTTCCTAGAATTGCTTTCATGACCAAATTGGCCCCTGAAGACAAATTCTCATCAAATGCAAATTCATACATGTAATAAAACTAAAAAGTAGCTAACGCCTAAACATACATGTAATCAATATCTTGGTTGTTCCCAGCTCCCAAGGGAAAAAAGTATGGCAAACGGTCACGAATTAGTTTTTGAATTCTTGAATCCTTGTGGAAAAAGTAGCAATGAGCCGGAGATTGAGAAATTTCTTCCAATTTCCTCTCATTGCTAGTGTCATTACAGACAGTATCTGGCATACTCTTATTTTTCATATTTGTGAAATATTCTTCAAAAGCCTCATCAAAAGCAGGAGTAGGAATGCGGGAATTCTTTTCTATGCAAAAATCATTCCACAAGTCTTTGTCTTCAGAAGTGCCAATTGATACTTTTTTGGTTCCCTGGTTGCTCAAAGCTGCGGATTTACTAGAAACTGATTGTTTGTCCTTAGAAGACAAAATTACATGAGGCATTTCTTTGCAAGTGTCTTCAATCACAGAAGGATCATCAGAATCAGAATCAATCAACTGGAACCTTCTAAGGGGGCTTACAGTCAATTTTGGAAACATCACCTTGCTGCTTCTTGTTTCCACATGATCAGAAGCCAGAGAATTTGAGACTTCTTTACCCTTTCTTGATTTCCATTTGCTTCCAGATTCTAAAGTCACAACATTCTGTCCATTCAGTGATGGCTTTGAGCTGCTACATACAGAATTACTTGGAAAGCTGCCTGCTTTTTGAAAACAAAGAAAAATTGGAATCACATATATCACTGATAAACAATAAATGTAACATACATGTTCTAGTATTAGCATCAGAGTTGGTAATGAAGATGCCATTACAACGACTGGTGTCTCAATAACACCCTCCTTTATGAGATAAAAACACAGATATCAAACATAATGAAACACGGAAGATCTCAAGCTTTTGAAATGGCATGCTGCCAAAATGACTTTGCAATAATATGAAATATATCCAACACAAGAGTGCCCCCCCCCCCCCCCCATTAACATCATAACATGTATACAAATGCATATATGCATGTTGAGTATGAATTGTGCGGAACGGTTCCACCATGAAACCACCTTAATTATGGATTGAAAAGAGAATTATACCCCAAGAATTATAACTAGACTTTAAGGGTAAACCCTAAACCAATCCCAAGGATAAAATAGGTCATGAACCACATTGTAAAATATTACTTAAATTACAAGGTTAAAGTACAATTATGCTCTTAGTATTAGAACTTAACTCCAATGATAAAATTAAACCCTAGGGGTAAAATAGTACATGAACCACAAGGTTTAATGGATCGAGGGGTAAAATTAACTATGAACCAGAAAGATAAATTATTACAGGAACCACAAAGATAAAATTACAATTATACCCAAAAAAAATCAATACTATATCCTAAGGATAAACTGATAAAGATTAAACCCATGGGGTAAAATTACACATAAATCACAAGGTTCCATTGAAAAGTTCCAAGGGAGGTTTTTCCATCTAAATTTAATTGGTAACAAAATAAAGACTTGAGTTGAGTACAAAGAAAAACCAGTTCATTTTATCATGTAAATCTTAGTAGTGTATTCGTAGACAATTCAAATTCCAATCTCTGAAAAAGAATTTGTACTGGGATGAATAAATTTATAGTGTTAAATCATGTGGAAAACATTATTTTTCACAATACTGAATAATTCTTGTCACTGTAATAGCATACAATAAATATGAAAAGAATCCTATAAGTACAAAATGTGTCATATGAGTATCTGACTGTTCATTATTTGGGAAGTTTATGAAGTCATAATTTATGGATACGCTAGTAGCACATGGACTGGGGAAAGGTCATGTACCACATCACACAATATTTTTGAAGTGTTGATTCATTACGGAACAACATTGAGAAATTTATCATCAAACCATTTGAGCAAACAAAATCAATTTGAGACATAGGTTGAAACATTCAAATCATCCTTCACGAGGCAAATTTTCTCAAATTTCTGAAACTGGACCTTTTTTTTTTGGAAGCATAACATATACATAATTTATAGATGCATCTTTTACAGTTCTCAATGCAACATTAGAAATTCAAAAAAATTCTCCAGTCGCAAAAGAAAAGGTAGTTATAGTTTCAATATATGAAGTTGTATAATACATATGCAACATTTTTCATGTGTTCTACAATGAAAAAGATTCCTACGGAAAAGAACTTGGAACTATAGAAAACCTCTCAAAGGTATTGTCAATGTTTTGCAGGTTGTGAACACAAGCAAACTAAATCCAGCTTTTCCTTTTAACATCTAACTCAATCGACCCATATTACAGTTGATATCAAATCATTAATCAAGAAAGCAAACTTTATCAATCAAGCAAATGTAACCTTTTTAATAAGACTCGTTCCGTAATAAGCCAGAATCCTAAGGGGGTTTAAGGATGAGAAATGATAAATGGATTCTTGGTTATTATGTAATGATTATACGCTGGAAAAATGAAAGTAATCCAATCGTTATTACCCACCATGATCAATCCCATTAAAAACAAGCCATACCACCATGATTATATGTTCAGCTAATTTGAAGGGAAAAAAAATCGTACAGATTCAATTCAATTTTCTGAAAATAAACTCCGATTATCCTGAACTGACCGGCCATCAAATAACACTACAGTAAAGAGGGAATCTTCAATTACCTCTCCGTGAATCTTCCTCAGAGGAGAAACCTTCAATCTCATCATCTACATTACACTGCAGATCCTCAAACTTCACCTTCCGGGTCTCGTTTGCGGGCCGGGATGTGGATCCCCTGCGAAGCCTTTTCAGAGCCCGAGGTGGGTCGGAAACCTTACCAGGGGATTCGAAATCGTCATCATCTTCTTCGATTGGCCGAAGGTTGGCAACGGTTGACGGCCGTTTAGCTGGACGGAAGACTGGATCGGGTTGAGGGGTCTGCAGGGGCTCGTCGAAATCCAACCCTAGAGAGAAGGATGGAGGCTCAAAATCAAAATCCGCCATTGCTAGGAAAAAAGGCGGGTTGGTGTTTTGTCATAAAGGTGAAAATGGTGCCATGGTATGGAAGTAGAAAATTTTTCAATCTGAAGCAATTGGCGCCAAGAAATTGAGAGAAATTGAAAACAGGTTTAGCAAAGAAAGTGGGAGTGTGTGTGTGGCGTTGAGCTTGATATCCAAACGCCGTCTGAGTTCGGCACGTGTCATAAAATTTCATTTCAGCACTCTTTGTTCATGTATTATTATTAAAAAAAATGATATGTTAATCAAAAAATTTTGGTTAATTGCATTAGAATACTTTTTTTTATATTTAATGACCTTTTTTCAATTTTTAAAATTTAATTACGGACTTTATTATAATAATCAATTAAATATAATACTTAAATTTTTTTACAAATAATTTTCTCAATTTAGCAAACAGCTTTTTTCTAATTTATAATTAGTCACAAATTTTATTTTAATTACAAAAAGTACACGACTCTTCTTTAATTAGATCAAAACACTATATATATCAAAGAATAAAATGTATAAGCGCCCAGATTGGAGTCCTATCTCCCACACTTATATTCACATTTTTCTAGTCGTCCGTCCCACGCTTATCTTCACTATCTAAAAAAATTTTCATATTAATCAACAACCTCAAAAATTATCTTAATTTCAAAAATACCACTTCACTTAAGAGCATCCACATTCGTTACCGGTTTAAACTCAAATATATCACCTCATTTCATTATTACACATTTCCCCATTAAACTCAACTAACACCCACATCTATTTTTTGTTGGTTTATAGGTACACCAATCAATTACTATTACAATGAATATGGAAATAGAGCGGAGAATTACTAACCTTTCTTACAGATTTGGATCTTGGATCTTGAACGTATCGGGATGAGGGCGAGGGCGAAGTCGAGTTGAGTAAAACTCTTCCCGCAAGAAGAAACACGCCCCGATAGTGCTCCGGTCTTGGCGAATCTTCCCCAAAGGTGAAACGACTTCTCGTTTCCAGCGAAGCAACACCGCTATCGCAGGAACTCCGGCGAACTGAGAGAGAATGGAGAACTTGATCGTTTAGACTATGCACTATGCAAGTGTATGCAGACGCTTAAAAGACTTTGGATTTTTGTGTGTTTGGTGTGTTTTGAATGAATGCACAATGACCATATTTATAGGTTCCAGAGACCACTCTCATATGGTAGGATTGTTATTTTAAGTAGTGATCTTGATCACTATCATATTTTATCAATTACCATATTTGATCAAATTTACCATATTTGATCAATTTACCATATTTGATCAATTCCACATGTTAAACTATTTTACTCACTTTAATAATTATTTAATTGGTGATTAATTTATTTATTAATCCTTACAAATCAATTAAATTTCCCAATATTTTTCAATTTAAACTAGCTATTCATAGGACCCACAATTTCACTTTTTTATACATAATATAACAAAATATAATACTCTTACATTTTCATTTAAATTATTATATAAATATTAAATACTCTAAACAAGAAATTATGATTATACTTAATTTAATTTATTTTAAATAAAAATACATATTTATATTATATATTGAAACTTTAAATAATATATATATATATATATATATATATATATATATATACACATAGTAATTTGACTAAAATATATTCAACATTAAAAATAAATGAGTATAACAATTACAACAATGAGTAATACGAAAAAATTAATGAGTACAATAATTAAGACAATGCATAAAATGAGAAAATAAAAAATTATTAATTGTTACCAAAGCATTGCCAAATATGTTGGACTAAATTACCACGAAGTTGGTGATGAACATGATTATCACGAAGTTCGGAATTCCTTCGAAGATGTTCTTGGAACTCTCGATTTGAGCCTTGAATAAGTTGTGCATGATTATCACCTTTGTCATTTGACCAATTTGTGACCATGTCTCCTTCATCTTCGACAATCATGTTATGTAAAATAATGCAAGTTAACATTATGAGTTTCAATCTCTTTCTATATAAAAACAAGCTGGTCCTCTCACGATTGCCCATCGAGCTTGGAGAACCCCAAATGCTCTTTCGACGTCTTTTCTTGCAGCTTCTTATTTTCCTTAAACAATCTTCGTTTTGGATCCTGCGGACATGGAAATGCTTTGACAAAAGTCGCCCACTCTGGATAGATACCATCAGTTAAATAATATTCTTGTGTATATTGTGTCTTATTAACGGTGTAAGTAACCGTTAGGGCATTTCCTCGCAAAACATTGTTAAACAAGGGAGATTCATTCAATACATTAATATCATTACGCGAACCTACAACTCCAAAAAATACATGCCATATCCATAAATCCATAGACGCGACTGCTTCGAGCACAATTGTAGGTGAGCCATGACCTCTTGTAAATTGATCTTTCCATGCAACAGGACAATTCTTCCACTCACAATGCATACAATCAAGACTGTCCAACAAACCAGGGAAATATTTCTGCTCGTGCATTTGATAAAGACGTTGAATGTCATTATACGTCAGTCTCTCAAGTATTGACAACCAAATATTTCAACCACGTTTTTGCAAAATTAGAAAAGGCACTTCATTGCAGAACTTGATGCGCGTTTTCTTTGAACGCAAAATTAATCTCCAAGTATTAAGGATATCAATTGCAACTTAGCAAGCGACCAAGTTGATATCGAACCCAAGGGACGGCGTATTATCAATTTAATTATTTACTAAATTAATTAAGACAAGATGACAATTAAGTTTGAGGTTTGAATTATTAATCTACTAACAAAAATATAAAATAACAATTAAAATAAAATAACACTGGAAGAATTACGAAAGTGGATAAAGTAGGAGAATAGGTAACTCTAGGATAATCCAGTTTCACGCATTAATTTTCTTTCCATGTGTTGATGTCTGACTCTGCCTTGTGGAATATGGACGCTTCACTAAATCATGCATATCTACTCTATAGACACAAGTAAACATGCGTGTAACACGTGTGAATAATCTCAGAGCAAGATATATAATTACACCCCCCTTTCTAGGTACTATCAGTATCAATTATTTTCCTGGCCAATTGGTACTCTAACCCGATATGATTTTCCTTTTTAGGTACTATAAAATTATCCTCTTTATTATACTTAATATCCAGAATTCAATTCAATTAATAAGTATTTATATATGATAGTTCTAATGAACCTTCGGAGTCCTCTCACTTAGAACCATAACATGGAATCCTGTTCAGCGGTGAACACACTCAATCTACAATCAAGATATATATTCAGACTCTATATACCAATTGAAGATGCACAAAACGACTTTGAATATGGATTAAGAAAACATAATCATATATAAAATAAATCCACAAGTAGTGTTGTACGGAGTTTACACACGAAAGTTCAATTAATTTGTAAAAACCTTTACAACCTTAGTTCTACCAAAAAGGCTCTAGCCCATGATGTTACGAAGAACAATCATGGGTGTTGGATATAACTTATCCGGATGTCTGAAAAATTACAAGATAAATTAAAAAACGAAATAAACCCTAGATGTGGCGTCGTCACATCCTTCTCCATCATGAATTCTCCTCTTAGTTCTCCTCTTGATTCCACCGACGAATCTTCAAAGTAATGGATGGATGGAGGAAAGGATGTGGATGATGGTTGTGGGGTGTAGGATGATTGTGTTGTATTGTATCCAATCCGTATTCAATTCGTATGCCTTCTTGGTGTGATCTACATCCCTTTTATATTTGTAAGCTCTCCTTATGGACCTAGGATGAGCTTTTTCTTGGAAAATACGCAAAAACATGCACTAGGGGTGTAAAAATCGGATTCGAACGCGTTCCAGACATGCGGTTCGACCTAGGACTTGGTCAAACCATGGTCGAATCGAAATCGGCAATTTTTCGCACTTCAAGATTCTGGTTCGATCAAAATGACTGTGGTTTGACCAACACATCAGGTCAAACCAAACTGTCGTGGTCGAATCACACTTACGCCGTCTCACTGTTTCGCATATAACTTCCACATCCGAGCTCCGATTTGAGTGATTCTTGTGCTCACGTGTAGGGGTGGGCATCGGATCGAGTTTTGGGTATTTTGGGTTTTCGGATCGGGTACCCAAAATTTTGGATTGGAAATTTTATTATCCGAACCCGATCCAAAATTTATTGGATCCGAAAATTTGGGTACCCAATTCGGGTACCCGAAAATACCTCTTTTTGTAAGTATTGTTATAATAAATTAATTAGGTGTGATTTAAATAATTTTTTTTTAATGTTTAATGTTTGAGGCAATATTTTATTTGATCTCTTTTATCATTTTTTTCTTCGTTTTTAAATAATTATAAAAGAATTTAATAAATTCATATCACATCATAATAATATTAATTTTTATACTAATGTTAGGATTTAGATAGGATATTTTTATTATGTTGTGAGATATTTAAATTTATAAGTACATTTTTATATGTTATTTTTATCTAATTAATTAAAATATTTATACATTAAAGTATATGATAACTATATCATATTAAAATTAATAATATAAGGAGAATTCAAATTTAAATTTGATAAGATAAGGATGTAATAATACAAAATGGTGTTTTTATTATGTAAAAATTATTGATAATTTTAAAAATAAATAAATTTAATTAAGTAATATTTAAAGGATAATAAATATATTTTATAATTAAAAAATTAAGAATGCATCAAAATTTTAATATTTCATGAATGAAATTATTTTTTATAATTAACATAAAAGTGTAAAAAAAACTTCGGATACCCGATCGGGTAATTCGGGTATATTTTCAATACTCGAAACGCGAACCGAAGTTATAGCTTCGGGTTCGGGTAAACCCGAAACCCAAAATTACCCGAAAAAATTGAGTTTTTTGGGTCAGATCGGGTATTCGAAACCCTAAAATAAATGCCCAACCATACTCACGTGATCCTATCTTCCTTGACTTTCTATCTATATAAAGAAATCATAAAAACTCCAAGATTTGAAGGTGTAACAGGCCATGGAAAGTAAAACATCTGTTCTGTTCGGTACAGCTCGCGCGACGTCACCATTTTGCTCATAACTTCCTCGTTTGGAATCCGATTGAGGTATTATTTATGCCAAAACGACCTTGTCTTCAGTGGCTTTCCAACCATGTATCACATCACCAGTTTGATCTCTAAAATAATATAGAAAAATTACACAAGTTGGACGTGCATTTTTCAGCATTCATACACAAATTGCACCTTTTCTCCAACTTTATACTTTTGATCCCTTTTCCCACCTAAAACATAATAAAACACCTCAAGTGTACTTTTTTCTCACATATATATAAGACACTTGTGCTAATATATGACAATAATTCCAATCAAGAAGGTGTTAAATTGGACACTATAACATGCTTATTTTCACTTTCATCAAGTTGATTCTCCCATCCGAAGATACTCATCAAGATGGTCGGCGCAAAATCCATAAGTTAATTGGCGAATAGCTGTGGTATATTTCTGTAGTGGTGACAAACTTTGTCTCTTTGCAGCATCGACCATTTGTTGAAAATAAGGAGATAGACTCTCTAGTACTTCTGCTATGTGAATGAACAACTCTCGCCACATTCGAAATTGTCTTCTAAATAAGTTATCCGGATACACAGAATTTGTGAAAAATAATCATGCACAAGTCTTTCATGTCCGGATTCATGATTTCGTTCGATGAACCTTCTTCATTGTGATATCTCAAACTGTTGTTGATATGCTTCTAGAAGGTGTCTCCCTTGATTGACTAACATTAACATGAATTCTTCGCCTGGTGAATTTGGTCTCTCGTAATTTTCGGCTCATATTCTTGATCAATTGATGAGGCAGAGCTACTATTGTTAAAATATTGAGACATTTTAGGGTGGAAAAATTGTGTGAGTACAACAAAATATTTGAGAATACAACAATGTCATGGATTAAGCACATATATATAGCAAACTCACCTTGCAACGGCTAGTTTTACAACGGCTATATTCCAATGACTAGTTTTTAACGGTCAACTATGAAAAAAACTTATATAAAAAAATATTAATTTAATAATACAAACAAATAATATTTTAAAATAGAAGATTACATTAAACTAGTGAAAATTACAAACAAGAAAAATAAAACATTACGAATATTCTACAAATAAGTATTAAACAAATACAACGGTTAGTTATACTTATTTTGAGAATTCCATTTTTCCATAATCTTCTTACATAGTTGCTCGTGTTAGATGAGACTATCTCTAGGTATTTTTTATGTATCTGCATTAATAGTTTCCCACTCTTTCATCATGATGTCGCGCTCCTTTAACTCAATTTTTTTCTTCACTTCTGTATATTCTGAAAACTTCTCGAGCACATTTGAGAATTTCAAAGACAGAGATCAAAACTTTCCAAATTTTCGCCTGATTTAACTTTTCCTTTTCCTTTGACTTTTCTCTTTGCTGCCTTTTGTCCAATTGGACGAGGTTCATCATCATTTAGATCAATATTCAGATGAAAATTTCTATCCGAAGATGTATTGCTTGTATCCGACTCCGACGTCCTCGCTTTCTTTGATGTCGCACGGTAGTCACTATTTTGTGGATAATACATTGGACGATCCTTCACTATTTTCCAGATATGCTCTAGATTAAATGCAACACCATTATTCTCATTTGCATATTTAGCATAAGCCATTGACAATATATCTGTATCACTTTGTCCACTTCTATATACCTCGTATACACTATTGTAGCAAGCATTGAATTTATTCACCTTCCGATTAATTATTGTATACCAGTGTAATTTCATCACGCTCGTATTTCTATTGGCTAAGCCTGCAGGACGATTTTTGTTATAGTAGATTGAAACCGTTCCCAAAATGCACTGACTTTTTGATCATTGCCGATTTTCGAGTCATCACTAATAGTGATAAAGGAATATGCGAGTAGTTCGTCTTCTCGTGTGCTCCGTCGAAACTTCTTTTGGCTACTAGCACTGCCATCATCTTGCTCTTCATTCTCTGATTGAGTTGGATTGTTATAGAATTGGGTTTCTGGAATGATGGTTGGAAATAAGTGACTAGATGAATTGAATAGAAAATTTTAAAATTTTGTGGAACTTGTGAATTTGGAGAAGAAAATAATTCATCGGATATATTTTGAGAATCCATAAAATTTCTAAACAATATATTATTGTTTTTATCCATGAGAGGACTTTGAATCAACTATAATGAAGAAAAATTTGACTAGAAATTTTGAAATAGTGAAATA
This sequence comes from Pogostemon cablin, assembly GCA_023678885.1. NCBI lineage: Eukaryota > Viridiplantae > Streptophyta > Magnoliopsida > Lamiales > Lamiaceae > Pogostemon > Pogostemon cablin. Next base: position 24,667,757 of record CM042961.1, on the reverse strand, counting down.
AATAAATTGTGGTGGGATATATTTTTTTTTGAATTCAATGTTATATTTATAGAAAATTTTTGAAAATTTTACCGTTAAAATTATAACGTTAATATTTACTGTTAAAAACTCTAACGTTCATTTCCAACTCTGATAAAATATCCTGCAGAAAATAAAAGTTCATGATGTGTCATATTAGAAGAGAGAGATTCTTGAAAAGAAAAAATTACTTTAATAACATAGACATGTTCAAATATAATAAATGGAAGGAGAGTGAATTATGTTAATGGAAAATAATAAGAGCATATCTAGTGGTATGTGCCACTTTTAATATCCCATAATATATTACTAAAATTACTTATAGATACACACTTTGAACCCATAATTACTGTGAGATACATTAATTTAAAAAAATTATTCTCATATACAAAATATTAAAGTAAAATACCAAATATAACCCTAAACTCATACACTTTTAAACCACAAACCCTAACCCCCTCACCCACCCACTGCCGCCGCCGGCCAGTCGTCGGACCTCCACTGAACCGCCGCCGGATATATACTTTTTTTGCTGCACACACTTTTTTTATTGCACACACTTTTACTGCATACGAACTTTTATGCTGCACACAAATATTTATGTGCAGCATATTGTAAGGGTAATATTGAAATATCATTATATATTTATGTAGTTAGTAGTAATATTTTTGTATATTTGTATCTTATAGTAATAAAGATTTTTTTAGTATACCTAGTAGTAATCCTCCCCTATTATTAATTATTATAATTTACATATTTGTTGAATTATATTTAATTTAATTTATTCTTAACTTACTAATTAATAACTAAATTATATTTAATATGATTTTTTTCTTATCTTACTAATTTAATAGCGTTAATATAATTTGTATAAATTATTATTATTATTATTATTAATGTTGGTTAATATTAATTATCATTATTATTATTATAATATGTATCTTTTAATATAATTTTATTGAATCTAAATTTACTTTTTATATAATATTTTATTTTTTAATGTAATCTTTGAATTTAAGTAAAATAATAAATTACAGATAATTTATAAATTATTTTTAACAATAAATATTCACTATTATATTAATTTATTAAACTAAAATTTCATTTTTTTAAAAAAATATAATTAACTAGAATAGGGTGACTACAGAGGGGTTTCATTAATTTTAAAAAAATAAAATAAATTTTAAAGAATAAATTTATTTTTAAACTCAATAATAAATGTGGTGGGCCCCCAAATTTCTTTTCCAACACATTTGCAACACACATACTACACTGCCCACTTGATTGGGTAGTGCTTCTCACTCCCCCCATTCATTATTATATACTCCCTCCGTCCCACAAAAGTTTGCACGCCTCTTCCGGCACGAAAATTAAGAAAAGTGATAACTTTTAGGGGTATTATGATATTTTTTGGTAATAAATAAATGATAAAGTATGTTAGGTGTGTTAGATAAATGTAATTTTTTTGTAAATAAATTGTATGGGGAAGGGTGATTGTGTTTGACTTTTTGCTTTTTTAGGAATGTGTAAACTTTTGTGGGACAACCCAAACTGGAAAGTGTGACATCTGAAATGAGATGGAGGGAGTAGTTATTTATTTTTAATGGGATGAACCCAGTATATCTGTATAAACTGTCAGGGTGGAGAAAGAATTGTGGGTTTAAAATCCCTCCCACATTCGATGGTTTAATTGATTTTTGGTTTTAAACCCAAAAAAATAACCAGTGCAGATGCTCTAACACACATAACATGCTTTATAATTTATTTATTATTTAAAAATATCACAATTCCCCCCAAAAAGTCAATAAAGTTGGTCAAAAAATAATTTTTCTTAAATTTTATATTTTCAATGTCGCCGACGGAGGTATCAACATGTTATGTTCGGCGACACTGTAGATACGGAGTTTAAGAAAAGTTGCTTATTTTGACCAACTTTATTGACTTTTTAGGGGTATTGTGGTATTTTTAGGTAATAAGTAAATTATAAAGTATGTTATATGTGTTAGGTGAAGATGATATTTTTAAAATTATGATAACTTTTGAGGTTGTACGTTAATGTGAAATTTATTTTTTTGATTGGTGAAGATAAGTGTGGGACGAACGAAAAGGAAAGTGTGAACATAAGTGTGGGATGAAGATATTCTTAATAAATACTCCCTCCGTCCCATCTTTATTGCTACTTTTACTGTAGCTTCTGTGAGAGCTTTTTGTAGTCAAAAGTAGCAATAAAGATGGGACGGAGGGAGTATAAGAATAAAATAAAATGTTCATGGTCCTTATTAAAAAATTAGAAATATCCACTTGCCTTGAAAAAATCCCAAATCTACCCACTTTTGATATAACCGGGAATCGCCGGTTATACAATGAATAAGTTTTGAACACATAAAACTAAATTAAAAGGCAAATGCAAATTCATACAAGTATAATTCTAATACAATGAATGAGTCTTGAACACATAAAACTAAATCAAAAGGCAAATGCGAATTCATGAGTGTAATGATTCTTAATGAAAGCTTTGAAAATAAAAAGGGAATTTGTAAAAATGCCACTTTCAATAATCTTTTTTAGAATTGCCACCCACCATAAAAAAATTTAGAAAAATGCCACTCTCATTTTTTTTAGACATAATTACCCTTCCTCTTAAGTTAAAAATACGAGGTTCTCTTGAAAGTAAAAAAAAATCAAAATAGAAGAAGCTCATTTTTTTTCAAAGGACACAGTTCAAACGATACTTCTCGTTTCTGAAGTCCTGCTTAACGGTGGACAAAAATACCGAAATATTGATATACCGCATTTATCGTACTGTAAAATAATGAACTTATCAAAAATTTCAGTATACCGTACCGAATTTTTTGGTACGGTATCGGTAAGATGTTTTTAAAAAATGGTACTTCGGTATATACCGAAATAACGATGATATTTAACTGTATTTCGGTATATACCTATATATCGAATTGTTAATTAAATAAATATTAATAATAATTATAAATAATTATGTATAAATTAACGTGTTTTAGTTTTTAAAGTGTGAATTTACTTTCCAATTGTTGACTAAAGGACCAGAACCGTAGAGGCCTCAAATCCTCCTCCCGCCTCTTCAACCCTCTTTTCCATTCCCACATTCCTGCTAAACTCCTCTCCTTTCACCATCTTCGCAACCCTCTTTTCCATCCTCACCTTCCTGTGAACCCCTCTCTCTCTCTTCTCCCTTCACCATCTTCGCTCCCGCCTGTAACCCTCTCTTCATAGCTTTCGCAGCCGCCGTTGCCCCGCCCCTACCACCGTCGCCCCGCTCCCGCTCCCGCCCCCCGCCTCTAACCCTCTCTTCTCCATCCAAGGTCATTCATAGTAAAGAGGCTATGGGCTCAAAGGCCAAAGCTAAGCAATTCGACCACGACCAGCCAATTCGACCTGTTGTGCTGGTCGAATTGAGAACCTGGGACTTACAGTAGGCTAATTCGACCTGGAAGGATTAATTCGACCTGTTGGTGAGGTCGAATTGAGCCTCAGAAACTTACCATATCCATATTTTTACACTCTCAATGCGTGTGATCACTCAAAAAGCTCATTCCAAGGCCTATAAGGAGAGCTTACAAGTATAAAAAGGGGTGTAGATCACATCAAAAATCAGATTAGAATAATACAATTGAATAGAGGAGAGGCCACAACAATACAACACCGTACAAGGGGGGATCACCCCCCAACCATCATCTACATCCTTTCTTCCATCCATCCATCAATTTGAAGATTCGTCTGTGGAATCAAGAGGAGAACCAAGAGGAGAGTTCAAGATGGAGAAGGATGCGACGATGCCTACATCTAGGGTTTTATTCGTTTCCTAATTTATCTTGTATTTTTCGGACATCCGGGTAAGATCTATCTAACACCCATGATTGTTCTTCGTAACATCATGGGCTAGAGCCTTTTTGGTAGAACTAGGGTTGTGAAGGTTTTTACCAATTAATTGAACTTTTGTATATAAACTCCGTACAACACTACTTGTGGATTTATTTTATATATGATTGTGCCTTTTTAATTCATACTCACGGTCATTTTTTGCATCAATAATTATTGTATAGAGTCTGAATACATAACTTGGTTATTGGTTGAGTGTGTTCACTGCTGAGCAGGGTTTTATGTTATAATTCTAAGTGAAGGGACTCCGAAGCTTCATTAGAACTATCATATGTGACTCAAAGTATAACAAACCCGAAACAGTGCAACGCCATCACGTTAAGTCTAGAACGCAGTATGAGGGACTGATGATGCCGAAAACAAATTTTGGAGCTTCAGGAGCTTGATTCGACCAGGGTTCGACCAAGCTAGCAGGTCGAACCACATCTTGGAGGTCGAACCAAGCACCTAGGCAAACTTTGGAGCATCCAGAAGGCTGGTTCGACCAACACAATAGTGGTTCGACCAACCTTGAAGGTCCAACCACGGTTGAACCAACTTGTCCGTGACCCTCTGTTTTTTTTGAAGTCGGGTTCGACCAATCCTGTTGGTCGAACCATGGTCGAACCGACCTGTCTGGAAGATGAAATACTTTCTGAAGCATGGTTCGACCACTACACACCTGGTTCGACCAGCACCCATGGTCGAACTGAGGCCGAACTGTCTCGTCCGGCACTGTTTTCCGTGCATAATGATTTACCTGATGTTAATACAACTCCAGTACCATCCCAAGAGCATAATACTGAGCTTCTAGTGGAGAAAAAATGGGAAAGAGCAAAGAGATTGAGAGCCGAGAAGGACAAAATGAAGAAGGTTGAACGTGATGAATGGGGGATTTCCAAGACAAAGATACCTCCTCTGTTTTCTTTTAAGTTAGTCAAGAAAGGATTAGAAGAAAAGTTCAACAAGTTTTTAGATATCATAAACAAGATAAGCTTGGGCATTCCTTTCTCTGAAGTAATCTTAGAGATGCCATACTATGCCCACTTTCTGAAGGATATACTTTTGAAGAAGAGAAGCTTGAATGGGATTAAAATGGTGAATTTGTCTGAAAACTGAAGCTTGATCATTCAGAGGAAGCTTCCAGCTAAGTTAAAAGATCCTGGAAGCTTCACTATTCTATGTGAGATTAGAAAGGGGCCGACACGACAAGCCTTAAGCGATCTTGGGGCAAGCATTAATCTGATGCCATTGTCAATATTTAAAAGGCTTGGTTTGGGGGAGTTAACTCCCACAATAGTTGCTCTACAATTGGTTGATAGGTCTATGACTTTTTCGAAGGGTGTGATTGAAGATGTTCTTGTGAAAGTAGCGAATCTGGTCTTTCCTTTGGACTTTCTAGTGCTCGAAATGGAAGATGACAAGGATAATGTCCCTCTTATCTTAGGGAGACCATTCCTTGACACTACTGGAGTGATGATTGATGTTCAAAAGGGTGAGCTAAGGCTGCGGATGGATAAAGAAGAGATTCTATTCAACCTTGATAAAGCAATAAAGATACAGATGGAGACGCAGTGTTACAGAATTGATGTGGTGGAGGAGATAGTGAAGGAAGATATGTCCTTGATCCTTTTAAAGGATCCATTGGAGACATGCTTGATGGAGTCTCTTACTTTTCCCACCACAGTGCTAGATGAGCTCTCTAATAAGGTATGTATTGAATTTCTTGAAAATCTACTTGCTTTGGGTGATGAAAGGTATGGATCACAAAGAACCAAGTTTGAAGAGGTGAAGTGGACTAGAAAGTACTTGCCATTGGATAGGGAGAGCACAGCAAAAGAGGAGAAGAAAGATGAGTTGAAACCGCTACCGGAGCACTTGAAGTATGTCTATCTAGGTGACAATGAAACACATTCGGTAATTGTATCTTCTTCTTTAACTGATGATCAACTCGAAGAGTTATTAGATGTGCTTAGGAAGTATAAGTCTGCGATCGGTTGGTCTCTTGATGATTTGAAAGGCATTAATACAGCATATTGGAAGCATAAGATAAGATTGTTAGATGAGGCTAATAGTAGTATTCAGAATCAGCGGAGGGTAAATCCCGCTATTCAAGAAGTGATTAAGAAGCAAATCCTAACTTGGCTAGATGTAAGAATTATATATCAAATTAGTGATAGTCCCCATGTGAGTCCATTGCATGTTGTAGCTAAAAAAGAAGGCATGACTATAGTGAAAGCCGAAGATGGTGAGACTTTAGGCACTAGGATTCCTACAGGATAGCGTGTGTGTACTGATTACAGGAAATTGAATGAAAATACATGCAAAGACCACTTTCCTCTTCCTTTCATGGATCAAATGCTTGATCGTCTTGCAGGGTATGCTTTTTATTATTTCTTGGATGGGTACTCGGGGTATAATCAAATCATGATTGCACCCGAGAACCAAGAAAAGACTACTTTTACTTACCCTTATGGAACCTTTTCTTTTATAAAGATGCCTTTTGGATTGTGTAATGCGCCTGCTACATTTCAGCGCTGCATAATGGCGATATTTGATTGCTTGATAGAAAAGATTATGGAGGTGTTTATGGATGATTTTTCTGTATTTTGTTCCTCTTTTGATATCAGTTTGACTAACTTATCTACTATTTTGAAGAGATCTAGTTTTGAATTGGGAGAAGTGTCACTTCATGGTAAGAGATGGGATTGTATTATGATATCATATTTCAGCCAAAGGATTGCAAGTGGATAGAGCAAAGGTGGTAGAGATTAAGAAGCTTCCACCACCTACTAATGAGAAGGAAGTGCGGTCCTTCCTTGGACATGCAGAATTTTACAGAAGATTTATCAAAGACTTCTCAAAATACTCTAAGCCGTTGTCTAACTTACTTGAAAAAATGTTCCTTTTGTTTTTGATGATGAATGCTTAACATCTTTTCAGGTTTTGAATGAGGCACTTATTACTGCACCTATCTTGATCACACTCAATTGAACCCAGCCGTTTGTAATTGTGTGTGATGCAAGTGATTTAGCACTTGGAGTGGTGCTTGGGCATATGAGAGAGAAGAAATTCTTTGCCATCTACTATGCGAGTAAGACTTTTGATGCAGCAAAAAGAACTACACTGTCACTGAAAATGAGTTTCTAGCTATTGTGTATGCATTCAATAAGTTCCGACAGTATTTAGTTGGCATGAAGACTATAGTGTACACGAATCATTCTGCGATCCGGTACTTGATGGAGAAGAAGGAAGTGAAGCCAAGGATCATTAGATGGATCCTTCTTCTACTGGAGTTTGATATGAAGATCCAGGATAAGAAAGGTATGGAGAATGTATTGGTGGATCACCTATCAAGGTTGGAGACAAGGGAGCATTGTGATGATTCTTTCGATTAGATAGATGAGATGTTCCCTAATGAGAAGATTATGATGGTGTTTGCTGAAGGAGCGGAGAGAGCTTGTGTACTCACTAATCAAGGAATAGATCCATGGTATACAGATTATGTCAATTACATTGCCGTGGGTGAAATTCCAAGAGATCTCAACAGGTATCAACTTGCGAAGTTTAAGAGAGATGTTGAGACTTTTATATGGTATGATCCATTCGTCTACAAGATTTGTATTAATTCTATCGTCCGTAAGTGTGTGCCCGAGATGAAGATAGAAAGTGTTCTTGATTTTTTCCATGCACAGCCTAACGGGGGGCACTTTGGAGCTCAAAAGACTGCAACGAATGTACTTCAATCTGCTATTTATTGGCCTACTTTGTGTAAAGACTGTGAATCATATGTGGCGACATGCGATAGATGTCAAAGGATGAAAAACATAAGTAGAAGAGATGAGATGCCACTTCAGCCGAACATTGTTGTTGAAATCTTCGATGGATGGGGAATCAATTTTATGGGGCTATTTTCCCCATCTAATGGATTTCTCTACATTCTTCTAACAGTGGATTATGTTTCTAAGTGCGTGGAAGCCATTCCTACTCGCATGAATGATTCAAAGACTGTGTTGTCTTTCTTGAAGAAACATATCTTTGCCCGTTATGGAGTTCCTAGAGCACTTGTAAGTGATGGAGGTTCCCACTTTGTCAACAAATTTCTTGAAAGAGTTCTCAAGGAATATGGTGTTAAGCATAGGGTTACTACATCCTATCATCCTCAAGACAATGGGCGAGCTAAAGTCTCCAACCGACAAGTGAAATAAATTTTGGAGAAGGTAGTTGGAACTAATAGGAAAGATTGGGCTATGAAGCTCGATAATGTTTTGTGGGGGTTCCGAACTGCGTATAAGACTGTGCTTGACATTACCTTATCAAATTATCTATGGAAAGCCATGCCATTTACCCATAGAGATTCAGCATAAGACTTTTTGGGTATTAAGAAGTTTGAACTTGTGTCTTAAGGATCAAAAGGAGTTGAGATTGACTCAAATAAAAAAACTAGACGAGTTCAGAAATCAAGCTCACAAGAATTCAGTGATCTACAAGGAAAGAATGAAGAAATGGCATGATTCGAAGATCACTTGCAAGGAATTCAAGCAAGGTGATGAGGTATTACTTTTTAACTCTCGTTTGAAGCTCTTTGCAGAAAAATTGAAATCGAAGTGGACGGGACCATTCATTATCCATAGAGCCTGCGGAGGAGGGAGTTTTGAGATCATGGACAAGGACGGAGACATCATAGCGGCGAATGAGCATCGATTAAAGCACTATAAGTTGTCGGATAGTGCTTGCGTCATCTTTAAGGATACCTTGCATTGATTTGGTACCGTCATGACTCTTTGATGTTAAACAAGAGCATCTGTTGGGGGCTTTCCCTCCTGTTTTATTGCTTTATTTCATTAGTGTGAGTAAGAAATTTTTATATTTGACGTGCTTACTTATCGAAAATTATATCTCTTTATAAACTTAGTTTCAACTATAGTTTCTACTAAGTTTGGGGGGTGTAATGTACTTATCTCATTGAGCACCAAGAGTATAATCTTTTCTTTGTAATATTTTTTAGGAGAGTTGATTTTTTGCGGTGTATTAACACATTAATCGGTGTTGATGTGTCGATTTTTTGCAATTCTCCTAATGTTTAGTGGTGTTTTATTTGTTATGTCGTATGCGGAGTATATATACAATTATTATTGAGTCTTAATGGTAGTTCTCTAGCTTTAGTTTTACTCTATTTTGGTATCTAATGATCGTTTTTGAGCTTGAAGTTTGCAGGGGACGAAGAAGAATCGAGTTTGAAGGAACAGGAGCATGGTTCGACCAAGAGAGGAGGTCGAACCAGATGGTTTTAGTCGAACTGGAAATTAGAGAAATTGTTACAGGTCGGTTCAACCAAGGGACTTATGGTTCGACCAAGGGTTCGAGTCGAACAGCCACCTGAAAATTGGTTACAGGCTGGTTCAACCTCGACCTGATGGTTTGACCAATGGTTCGATTCGAACCACATCAGAAATCTATCCAGAAGCCTGGTTCGACCACGACACTGTGGTTCGACCACCTGGTTCGAGTTGAACCAGGTCAGGTAAGGCGTGTTTAAATGTGATTTTCATCCTTGTTTCGTACACTTTTCACACCACCCACACTCGAATCCTCTTCGAACCAAAAATACTCTCATCCAAACTTTGATTTTGCTTTATTCTACTCCGATTAAACTGCTTTCCACCCTTCCCATACTTGAATTCTCACGAATTTGGAGATTTTTAGTTGAAAAACTAAGGTTTTCCATTCCATTTTGGGATTTTGTTTCTTGTTGATACTACACTATGGCTGGATCAAAAGGTATATTCTCTTGACTCTATTACCCTAGGATTGAAGTTCTATTACTTGATTTTAAGTGGGTAAGTTGATTGAACTTGTTTTTATATGGATTCATGGTGTAATTGGGATGTTTGTTTAGAATTTCTTATGAACAAGTGATGGGTCCGATTTTAGTTGTTGATTTATGAATAGACCTTGATGTTTACTTGAAATTATTGAGCAAATTGAGTGGTGAAGTGAAGCATGTTAGATTTTTCAGTTGATTTATGAAGTTTGATGAATTGCATGTGTAAGTGAAGAAAGTGAAGTTGATAATTCATGTTGAAGAGTTGAATTGTGAAGTGAAATTAGAGTAGCATGTTATGGATTCGCTGTTTAATATCATGAATAGGCATGCTTGTTCGAAGTTGATTATATATGAATGACTTGAAGTCTTGAGTAGAGTTTAGTGTATGATTAGACTTGAAATTGGATTGGTTGCTTTCCTTGTATTTGCTTGGTATTAAAATATTATTCTTATAGGAAAAGAAAAGGCGATTGAAATTCGCTCCAAGATGAGGGAGGATAGGCAGCCTCGTGAAGACGAGGTTACGAAGAAATTATGGCTTAAGGAGAGACTGCCTAGGAACTTTCATATACAAATAGAGAATTGGGAGGAGATCAAGGATAGATGGGGTGCGATATCTGATAAGATTGCTCGCAGGAGGTACCAAGATGATGATATCATGTGGATGTTTGATCAAGTGGGCATCCGTCACTTCATGGAGTTGAAGAGGCTGACATATATTCATGTGACTGCGGAGGTGTTGTGCTCGATTACCATCAAGAAGGGTTCGAGTTCTCTTCCTTATGAGTGGTCATTCCAGTTGGGAGGCGAGAAGAGAACTTGGATAGCTGAGGATTTCAATGTGCTACTAGGAACTCCTAGGGGGATTTCCAGGTATGAGGACGGGCACTTTAGAACAAATGATTTCTGGAGAGCTATTTCAGGAGAGAACATGGATTTTAAGACGAAGAAGGCTCATGCTGCTTTGATTCGAAATCCTGTTATTAGATACATGGATAGAATTTTGGGCAACACATTGTTTGCCCGATCTGAGAAAAGTTGTGTATCTAGGGGAGAGTTGTACGCTCTATGGTGTATGTTGAATGAAGTGCAGTTTAATGTGGGTTCGTATTTGATTCAGTAGCTCTACAAATTCAGGAGTTCCACTTTTCAGAGGGTGAACTAGGAACTCCTAGGGGGATTTCTAGGTATGAGGACGGGCACTTTAGAACAAATGATTTCTGGAGAGCTATTTCAGGAGAGAACATGGATTTTAAGACGAAGAAGGCTCATGCTGCTTTGATTCGAAATCCTGTTATTAGATACATGGATAGAATTTTGGGCAACACATTGTTTGCCCGATCTGAGAAAAGTTGTGTATCTAGGGGAGAGTTGTACGCTCTATGGTGTATGTTGAATGAAGTGCAGTTTAATGTGGGTTCGTATTTGATTCAGTAGCTCTACAAATTCAGGAGTTTCACTTTTCAGAGGGTGAACATTGGAGGATTACTTACTCCTGTAGTTGATCGTAAAACATGGATTTCACTGGCATTACACCTATTTTGGAGGATTCGAATCTCGTTGATAAGTCGTAATTTTACATGATTATTTTGGATGAAATTCACTTCTTTACGCGTGAGTTGTGAATTATTTAATGTTAATTACGACTTATTTCTATTTTATACACTTGAGCTTTTATTATTTTATTTCTTATTGAAACAGACCAAAATTGAGATAAATTGTACAGTCATAATAATTTATTTTTGTGACTGATACAATAATTTTTATTGCAGAAAAATTAAACAGTTGACCAAGATAATTAAAGAAAAGAGGGATTTGGTGATCAACAATAAATAAAATTTTACCAGAGATGAGATACAATGAACTTGGACACATATCAGAATGGAAGGTCATAGATAAATTAATTCAGGATCATTATATTAATGGGGGAGATCACTTATACACGGTTCTTCATCATCACACGCCCGGGACGCTCCAGGAGAGCAGCAGACTGGGAACGCAACCATTGGAGGAAGAACCCCACCATTAGAACATCTGTTCTTTTATTTAATTTTATAGTTTTAACTATGTAATTTCGTTTCTAGTCCAAGGATATTGTGAACCTCCGTTGATGAATTTACATGTTTGATTATGAATAAAATTACCAATATGTTTTATGAATTTATTTTGTGATTGGCTTTGATATTAATCTTGAATTTTCAATTATATGTGCAGACTACCCCTCTCATATGTGATTGATTATTCAATAGCTATTTTACATATTATAATATGTAATTGTTATAATATTGTGAACCGAGTAGCAAAGTGAGGAAGTACCTCTTGAAATCATGAAATCTAAGTTGTATGATTCGCTACCCCCGTTTTCATAGCCTAGTAGTCCTAATATCTAAATCTTAATGCATTGTCGAGTTCGAATCCATAGGGTCACTCAGGAATAGTTTAATCTAGAGGTCGTACCCTAGGTTATTAAACTTAAGGATATTTCGAGTTAATTCATCGTACCATTAGCTTAGGGGCTTGAGTTTATGAAATTGTTGGTGTTTTAGGAATTTCATATATATGAATTAGGATATGGGAGGGGATCAAATCCTTGGACTAGGTTGTTATTTTATTTTTTTCTCTTATTTAATTTTATTAATTTTGCACTTTTAATTATTTATATTCTCATGTTTATTAGTTAGTAGATCAATCCAATCCCCCCTCTGGTTACTTTTATGAAAGCACATTAAATTCAATTTAAATTTGATTACTCCCTGTGGGTTCGACCCTTACTTACCCTACTATATTCTTAGTGGGTTTGTTTGGAAAAATTACAAATCTTATTTTTGGGTGTCAGCGACAATACACCACTCGTGATGAGTGCTTATGTTAAAGCTCGATTTGCTTATCATCCCGATGGAAACTGATTTTACACTAGGGGATCTAATCCCTTTCTTTCATGTTTCCATATGATGTGAGGGCTTTGACTATGATCCAGGGTGATAGAAACATATTGATGGATAGTTTGGCACACGAGGCGATATCAATTATGTGCTTAAGGAGAGAAGACTAGAGGAGTGTTGCTCAGATGTACGCCGCTGGGATGTATCAAGAGCTGCAGAGGATAGTAGATAATGTGCTGCAGCAGCAGCAAGAGCAACAATAGCCTCATCACAATGAGGAGATGCATGGAGTGGAGCCGATTGAGCATCCTGAGATGAAGATTCTGCAGCAGCATGAGATGCTACCACCACAGCAGCAGCAGCAGCAGCATTGGGGCGATCCAGACAAGTTTTACAGAGAGTAGTTTAGGTTGATAATTGAGCACCTCGTCAACCTGAACAACAATCAAATGGAGACAAACCGCCAATTGGGGTTGCTGACGACAAGCTATGCCGCGCACAATATGCGTACAACGCGCTGCACGTCAATTATGTGGTGATAGATCAGAGATTGGGAGATTTAAGTGATAATTATGAAGCTCTGGATAGGATGGTGGATACCCTACAGAGAGATTTCGATGATTGGTGCTAGGGTGATAGTGATGATGATGCTCCAGAGTAGAGGGCGCCAAGTTTTCATCTTATCTGTTTCGTCTCATCCCCTTCTCTTTTTCTCTTTACAAGATGGGTATTTGGTGGTGTGAATGGTATGTACTGATTTTATACTGATTCTGATGTTAGATTGTTGGTGATACCTGATTTGGATTGATACGATGGGTTCTTGATTAGTATGTTGCATTCATATTTTGCATGTGTTGATTTTGTTGATGAGAAGCATGTATAACTTGTTAAATATGTGGAGTTCATTGTGGAATTGATCTTGATTATATGCTATGATAGTGCTTAGGAATCTATTTACCCATGTGAGAATTTGAGCCCTATAAAATCATGCTACATACATGCATGATAGCTTATTCTTGTAAGAATCGTTCATATGACCGTATTCTAGATTTGGCCTAGAGTCTTATATGATACTTATGATTGATTAGTTATTAGCATATGATCTTAGGCGTTATTGTTATTTGAGTTACTTAACCAAATTTTATCTTCCCATATATTGTATAAATCGTTGGAAGCCCTGTTGAGCCTTTAAAAGCTTTTTCTTTGGAAAGCCTTGAGAAAAAACCTTTATTTATCCTTTACTTGAGCCTTGTTGAATACCCTATTCATTAGTGGAGAGTTGAGATGAATATATGCTAGTTTGAATGTGAAGAAAAGGAAGAAAAATATTGGTTGAGCGATGTGAAGTGAAAGAATAGGTTCATTGATATGAAGTGAAAGAAAAAATATGGTTAAATCATGTTTAGGGGTAGTGCCTGAAACTGGTACCCTGATTGCTTAGAAGGGTAGTGCCCGAAATTGGTACCCTTGAATTTCGAAGAAAGGAAGAAATAAAGATGTTGATGCCAAGAAAAAGAAGGAAAAAAATTGAATCGCAAAGATCATGAGAAAAAGATGGAGAAGAGGAAGTTGTTTGATGAAAAGCAAAACTCCAAGGTAATTCTCTACTAGTAAATTAGTTACTTTATCTATATTTTCCTATCTTTACCAAAGAGCTAACATTACAACCCAAAAGCAAGTCCTTTGTGATCCTAGTAACGAAATGATTATAAGTTGATTTTTGAGACATTTGCCAAGCTTATGGTTACACGGAAATATAAATTGAATATAAGTGTACATATTAACCCATAAGTATACATTTTTTACACTTGAGAGCGAGAGTAAACACTTATCTAGTGAGCTAGATGACTTAGTACTATGAAGCGTAGTATAATTGAGTGATGTTTTGCATGAATGAAATGTATGATGCGAGTTGTACTTGTTTTAAATGGATAGAATTGCATGTGTAGGTATGTATTGTATTTTACTTTATGGCCATGTGAATTTTACATTTACTCTTACGGTTTTGATTTTGTTGCCTCGGGACGAGCAATATGTAAGTTTGGGAGTTTGATGAGAGTGTAAATTCACGTATTTTAAGCTCTGATTTCTGTGATAATGATGTATGATTTGATCTTAAGTCAAGATAAATCGAGATATGTAGTGGAAAGTCACGAATCAAGTGCGTGTGAGGCCGTTTGAGTGGATTTTTGAAGGAATACAGGATAGAAGTGCTCAGAACCGGAAAAGGGATATTTTAGCACCCGGTTCAACCAAAGGGGAGGTGGTTTGACCACCGGTTCTGGTCGAACTAGGCATCTGGAAGTTGTTTCAGCACAGTTCGACCATGACATTGTGGTTCGACCAGGCGTGATGGTCGAACTGTGGTCGAACCAAAAGCCTGAAGATTTGCAAAAGAGAGTTCGACCATGAAGCTTCTGGTTTAATCGGCGGTTCAGGTCGAACCAGACACCTACCAGTTCGTTACAGGCCGGTTCGACCAAGGCATGATTGGTTCGACCAAGGGCCTTAGTCGAATTGATGTGCGGGAAGCTTCGGATCCATATTTTATACCTTCAGTATGTGTTTTTGCTCAAAAAGCCCATTAGAGATCCATTGGAAAAGCTAAAGTTATAAAAGGATGACCCTACGCAGCTGAGAAGGAGACCATTCACCACCTTCATTCTACACAACATCCGAAACCCTACCATCATCCACGGAGCTGTGGAAAGAGATTCGTCTGTCGAATCAAGTGAGAACCAAGTAAAGATTCAAGACGGAGAGAGACGCGACGGCGCCCGCATCTAGGGTTTACTTCACATCTTAATTTAGCTTGTAATTTTCAAGAATATGGGTAAGATCTATCCAACTACCATGATTGTTCTCCGATCAATCATGGGCTAGAATCGCTTCGATAGTTCTAAGGTTTATGAAGGTTTTATGAGTTAATTGAACTTTCATGTGTATACTCCATACAACACTACTTGTGGTTTATAATATATAAGACTATGCCTTTTTAATTCATACTTAGAGTTGTTTTGTGCATCATTAATTGTTATGTAGAGTCTGAATACATATCTTGATTATTGATTGAGTGCGTTCATGCTGAGTAGGATTCCATGTTATGATTCCAAGTGAGGGGGCTCCGAAGTCTCATTAGAACTATCTTATATAAATACTTGTTAATTGAATCTTATTCGGGTTAATAAGTAGGACAAAGAGAATAATTTCATAGTACCTATAAAGGGAGATCATATTGGATTAGAATACTTAGTGCATGGGAAATAATTGATACTGATAGTACCTAGAAAGGGGTGAATTATATCTCTTGCTCTAAGGATATTTACACGTGTCACACGCTTATTTATTTAAGTCTATAGAGTAGATTTGCATGGTTTAGTGATGCGTCCATACTCCACAAGGCAGAGTCGGACATTGATACACGGAAGGGAAGTTAATAAGTAAACTGGATGGCCCGAAGAACTACCTAATTTCTCACTTATTCACTTTCGTCTAATATCTACTGCTTGTTTATTTTAATTGCTATTTAAATTATTTGTTTATTAGTTACTTAATTCATCACAATTATATTGCCAACTAGTCTTAATAAGTTAGATAATAATTAAATTGATAATAATACGTCCCTTGGGTTCGAAAATCACTTGGTCGCTTATCAAAGCTACAATTGCATCCTTCACTCTTGGGGATTAATATTCTGTGTTAATAAAATATTCATCAATTATCATGGTGTGTGTAATGTGTTGTTTTGAATTTTCTCCATACCTGCCTCATTCTGTCTTTTGAAATTTGCAGCTTACGAAACATAAATGGTTCTAAGAGTGATATATTAGATCACATTATTTAAATATTTTACTATGTAAAAATACATAAATTTTAATTGTGATTATTTACTATTTTTTTATAATTATAGATATTATTAGATAAATGACTGATATCAGTAAAGTGCGTTACACTAAGGGTAATTCTTCTAAAAATAGTATCAAAGTGGATCTCATTGATGCTAAGTATGTCTTTTTTATTGTATTTTTTATTTTTGAAGTCAAACACCATATTAATTTATCAATTTAATAATTTTTCCTTTCAACTTAATTTAGTGGACTACTCTTAAATGTACTATTTGGGAAAAATATGCGGATCAATTAATAGAATACTCAAAGACGAAAAAATCTGGTGTTGTTATGTTAATTTTTGAGGTTTGCTAAAATCTACAAATGGAATGGTTAGTGATATTAATTATATAATAATGTATTAATTTAAAAAATTTAAAATTATTAATATGACTCTTTTTTTTTTCTTTACATTATTATTAGATGATTTCAAGGTGTCCGATTCGTACTATTCAAGTCGAATTATTTTGAATGATGACGGTGTTGATGAGATTCAAAAATTCAAATCCAGGTAATTTCTTCTAATCTACGCATTAGATTATTAGGTTTAATTTTCTCTCATTAATTCTTATTCATTTTTTTCTACATAACAATGTATCAACATTGATGATAGCTAAGAGCAATTATTTTTGAAATATTTCACTTCAAAATAATTAAATTGAATCCAATTAAGATTTAGTTTTATCGGATGTAAAAACAATAGTTCAATTAATCAAGACTGAAAAGGTAATATATAATCTCTTCATAGTAATCTTCTTTTGGTAAATGCGCTTGCAAGTGACATTTGATTTGAAGGTGAGATTGTTTTGTGTGTTGCATCAAGTGGTATTGCTTCTTTGCTATTACCCAATTGACAAAGTATTCTAGATTTGGAATCCTTCCATTAGTAAATGAAGACTCTACTTGCCATATTAAGCCTGAAACAGAATTATCAGAATTAATTAAGCAGGCAAAACTTATTATTTGGGATGAAGATCCGATAACCAATTGATATTACTTTGAGGCACTTGATAGAAGCTTAAATGATATATATTTTGAGATGTAGAAGAGATATGCAGAATTTACCATTTGGTGGAAAGACAATTATTTTTCGAGATGATTTTAGACAAATCTTACCAGTAATTACTAGGGATACAAGAGAACAAATTGTGTATGCCACACTAACATCTTCTTATCTTTGAAAATATTGTAAGGTGCTTAAGCTAACAAGACACAGAAGATTGCAAAGTCAAAGCTCCGGCATCGAAAAATCTAAACAGGAGATTGAAGAATTTTCAAGATGGACTTTGAGCTTAAGAGATGGAAATCTAGGGAAAAGAACTAATTTCAGAGAGAATATTAAAATTCCAGATAATCTATTATTGAAAAATATACAAGATCATCTGGATTCTATTGTTAAGTACATTTATCCATCTGTTGCTTCCGATTACAAAAATTTACACTACTTTGAAGATAAGACGATTCTTCCACCAATACATCAAGTTGCTAAGTTCATAAATGAAAAGGTGGTCTCAAATTCCAGACGTAGAAAGAGAATATTTGAGTTCAGAAAGTGTGTCCAAATTAGATGGGGTCACATGTAATAATGAGAATCTTTACTCAGTAGAGTTTTTAAATTCTATCAAGTGTTCAGGACTTCCAAACCACATATTGAAACTTAAGAATGGAGTACCAATAATGCTTATCAGAAACATTGATAAAAGATCTGAATTGTGCAATAGTACAAGATTAATTGTGACAAATATGAGAAATCATGTTATACAAGCAAAAATAACTTGTGGGAGAAATATAATAAACATTCTCTACATACCAATGATAACTCTTACTCCTTCTGATGATAGCACAATGATTAAATTTAATAGAAGACAATTCCCTATGGTAGTGTGTTTCGCAATGGCGATAAATAAAAGTTAGGGACAATCTTTTCAAATAGTTGGAGTGTATCTTCAAAAATCTATTTTCACACATAGGCAGTTATATGTTGATATTTTAAGAGTAAAAGATCGAAAAAGTTTGAAAATATTGTGTCTTGATGAAGAAGATAGTGTATCAAACAAAATACAAAATGTGATTTACCGAGAAGTTTTCAATAATGTTTAATAATTTTTAATATCAAGTTATACATATGGCACTTGTAATTAAAACAACAATAGTATGTCAAAAAAATTTAATTTTAACAATAAAGATAAATTAAAATATGAGCTAATATAATATAATCAGAGACATTAATAATATTATTAATTTTATTTTTAAAAAAATTAATGATTCTGCGTAATACGCGAGTTCCATGCTATATATTTAACACTCCAATAGTGGGTATAACAAATATCATAAAAGTTTACACAAAATAATACAATAATTTACAAAAGTTTGCATTAACAATTTTAATAAATTAATTTACAAATATTTTATAAAATTATATATAATTATGAGTTGATTTTGGGTGTATCTAGTACACCGGTGTATCTCAAGATTTACCTTTCTAGATTTAAATAGGTTAGTAGATAATTTTATTTATTTTTTCAAAAAATAGTTAATTATATTATTTTATTTAACAGTAAAGATTAAATAATTAAAAATGATTGAAATGTCTCAATCTCACACATGAGTTTGTCTAGTGAAATATGTGGCCCCTTATTTCCAAAAATAGTAAAATTGCTAATTTAGAACTAAGGGAGTAAGGGACCGATGTAGTATATAATTTATACATTAAAAAATGTGTAATCAATAATTATTTTAAGGCAAAAACTTGTGTGCCTCCAGAGACACACCGTGTCCCCATGTGAACATAAAATTTTAATATATTAAATTCTTGTATTCACATGAGAACACAATGTGTCCCCGGGAATACAAGAAGCTCACTCTTATTTCAAAATTATCTCAGCCGATTCAATCAATTGGATTGGGAACTGGTTGGATGACCTTAAAAAATTGTGTTTGAAATAAAACCGGATTGAACCGACAAAAAAAACCAATTAAACCAGCTTTTATATATATATATATATATATATATATATATATATATATATATATATATATATATATATATATATATATATATATATATATTATAGTAATATTATACTTTTTATATTTTAAAATATGATATTTAAATTTTGAATTAAATTATGAATTATAATATTGAATGGGTTTACAATAAATTATGTATGAATTATAAATGTTATTTAATTATATTTTTAGTTTTAAATTGAATTTTTAATTTTTTAAAAATAATTTTAGTGATTATACATTTATTTATAAATGGTGTTTTTATAAAATATAATTGAAAATACTATGAATTCTATTTTTTTGATTGAATCGATCCGATTTGTTGAACCTTAAACCGTTAATTCCACCTATTCATTGTCCGGTTTGGCTATAAAAATAATGGTAATCGATCAATGGAGTAAATTAAAAGAAAAAATATATTTTAGCAAGGCTTGATTTGCTCTAATTAAATTAATAACCTATTAAATTAATTGCGAAATTATTATATGTTAAATAGTATGTTTTGGTGAGGTTGATTTGCTCTAATTGATTAAATTAATTTGTTAAATTATTTGTGAAAATTATATGTAAAATTTTATGTTTAAGTGAGGTTCGATTGGCTCTAATTAAATTAATTACTTGTTTAATTAATAGCGAAAATTATATGCAAAATATAATTTTTTTTACTGAGATTATATGCTCTAATAAAATTATAAATTTAATCGGGATTTACGTAAAGAGAAATGTGGTGATAATTGTGCGGATTTTTTAATAACAATTTACTACTAATCTAATTAATACCAAAAAGTTCTAACATTTTCTTAGTTTACTAACAATCAAAAAAATTTCTGTAAAAAAAAAATCATTTTTTTTAATCTAACACAACATTTTATTTCATAACAATAGATAAAGGTAAAAAAAAAAAACTTTATAATTCTTTTAATTATGAAGATTAGTATATCATAAAAATACAATGTTAGAGCTAAAAATTGGTAATTTATTTTTTAATTAATTTTAAATTTGATACATCTTCCTCTATTAATTGACGGGTAATATTGTTATTATTGGCATTATTGCAACAAATAAGTGCATAAAATTTTACTTACAAAAAAGAGTTTTTTGAATCAAATAAAATTACACATTATTTTAAATAATTTTCAAGGTGACTAGATCAAATTTCGATGCGGTAACGGAGAAATAAAAGCACGAAGAAACATGCATGAATAAACCAACCTTGTGAAAACTTTATACTTTCTTCATCCATCGGTGACTCCGTTCATTTAGATTCAAACGAATGATTTATTTTCATAAATTCATAATATTTGATGATTTAGTTAATTAATATGAGTTGAAAAATAGCAAGAATTGTAGCATTTGGTCTTTAAAAAGCATACTTTATATATTAATATTACCAACCTTGCTTATGTTATCTGGAAATATATTATTTGTATTTTAATTTTTAACTTTGTATTTAGCCAAAAAGAAGTGACAGAATTAGTTCTTATATTTAGATTAAGAAGCTAATTATCATCGTGACTCACGAGGACTGAGGCGATTCAATTTTTAAAGACTACTTATTTGGAATTAAAAAGAAAAAAAATATAAGGTGAAAAACAAGTACTATGGGTAGGCCTTACGTGAGACCGTCTCATGTAAGACCATTTTTTACTTTTTAAAATAGTTATCACTTTCGCTATAAAACGTTATCACTTTCGCTATACAATGTTATCACTTTTTATTTATAGTATAAATTATTAATGAAACAGTGTTATCACTTTTCATTAATTTACTATCACTTTTCTTTATAAAGTTATCATTTTCTCACACAAGTCTTTGCCATATATTATATACCTGTTGAATTTACGATAAAGATTAAATCTCAAAATAAGATAATATGAAAAAAAAATGATACATAGCCATGAAAATATACTAAAGCAACATAGGTTACTGATTAAACACACATCACACACATAGTATTACATAAGACAACAGAAACTAAAGCAACAATTTTGTAAATCTTAAATCGATTAAATATATGTGCTTGTGTGCAGATGTTCTTCGAACACGTGCTAGTGTGTAGATGTTCTTCGAACAGTAAGAACAACAACATAAACGTAAATATTCAGCGGAAGACTTAACAAGCACACAATCTAAAAAATACGGGATAGGCTCCGCCTCATCTCTCAGATCTCTTTCATTAAAAAAGTACAAGTATTCCAATTCAACACCTATGAATTTCGTTCTATGCTAATTGACAATACCTTACAATTCTCAATTACTTATCTGGCCACCATGATGAGTGATATTTTCACCCAAATTTTAGTGTCTTTTTATATGTGTTTTCGTAGTATTTCATCCGTATTTTGTGTATATTTTGGTGGTGTTTTGTATTTTTATAAAAATATGTGAGAATGAGCTTAAACGTATAATTTTAAGGTAAAAATAGATTCTAGACGTGAAAAGGAAGACGTGAAAAAATACAGATCTCAATTCCAAGTTGAAATGAGCAAGAAATGAATAATAGAAGAAACACGGGCTGAAGGAGAAACACGGCGATGTTTGTCCGTGTTACAGAAGAAACACGGCCTCTTTTAGGCCGTGTGAGGTGGCATGGCCGTGTTCCTGAAGAATTTGAATTTTACACAAAAAAGGCCCATTTTTCACTTAAGCCCATGATCCAAATTTTGCCATAATTCCTTTGATCCTCCACCATTATAAATACCCTCATTTCCAAATTTTGAAGAGAGAAGGGTTTCACTTGGACACACATATCACACACCATTTCCTCCATTTTACACTCCAACCTTCATCCATTCTTCATCCATCCATCTACACTTTATCCCCTCCATCAAATCCACCATCCAAGTGATCAAGGAAGCAAGGGGGAGTGAAGATTACAAGAAGAAGAAGGAGAAACTGCACTGAAGGACTTCAAAGGGGGAATCTAATTCTAATTTTTGTGAACTTCTTTATAGTTTTATCATGGAATTTGTAGATACAATTGTCTATGTTGTTTTCTCTAAGACTATGATAGGCTAATCTCCTTTATGAGATTAGCCCCATTATTGGTGTGTGATAATTTAGTTTTTATGCAATTAGTTTTTAATCTTGAATGGGTTTTGTGTTATTTCTATCATTGATTGAAAATTGCTTGATGTATATGTATGATTTGTGTGATTAATTGTCATGGGCATGTGATTAGATTGAGATATCAATTATGTGTTTAGGATAATTTATTGAATCATTTTATCATACACTTCATGTGCATTAATTTAGAATGAGATAGAGATATCCTTCTAGATTTAGAACCCTTTGATAGAACATTTGATTAGCTTAATCGAGAGATTGGTTGATTAGGTGAGGAGACCAAAACTATTAGTAAATTCATAGTACCTTAAAAGGGAATATTGCCTATAATTTAGTACCTCATTAGGGAACTCGTAGAGTAATTAGTACCTAGTGGGAGGTGTTTGCTTTGGTCACGATCATTTGTGCTTTTGGGAGCCTTATTGAGGGCCTACGCCCTATCCATCTCGAGAGAGAGTTTAGGTGGAATTAGTGATCGCCCCTATGCCATGTCCTTGAGAGATTAGAATTAATTGCATAATTACTTTGTTATCTATGCCATGATTGTTGCTAATCTCATCCTTGCATCATTTGGAACCATTTATTCTTGCATTCATTTTATCATTTATTTTCATTAGTTTTAGTGCGTTCATTTGCACGCTTATCCTCCATCCCATTCCGCCGCCCTTATAAAATCACGATAAACTTGAGATAGCTTAAACTCTAGTACGTTCCTCCCTTGGGTTCGATAAATTCTTTAATTGGTCATCCCGACTATATACGACCAATCAAATGGCACCGTTGCTGGGGAGGTAACGGTTGCTAGTAGTTTGACGAAGGATTGTTTAGAGTGGTCTTAATAAGGACATTTATTTTTATTTTTGCATCTTATATTTGCTTTGGAAAATTTTGTTCAAATTTGTCTTTCTCTTGTAGGTGTAAACCTTGAGAAGAAGGAAGAAAAAGAACAAGCCCAAAAATATGAGCTACATGGATATTCTTCGAGATATGGTGAATAGAAGTGCTCATCCCACTATGAACACATAAAGAAATTTTCAAGGATTTCAAATGCCAAATTGTGAGCCTAATTTGCAACCGAATTTTGGAGCACAAGTGCCTAATATGCAATTCCAACAACAAAGTTATGAGAATTTTGGAGTCCCTTATCAAATGCATCAACAAGTATACCCTCAAGTTGTGAAAGATATTTTTCAAGAAAATTTTCTAGACATCAAGAAGGAAATCAACCACAACTATGGGGAAATTTTCAAGACTCCAACACCTCTTATTCTACCCAAAGCAACTACAAAGAAAGGCTTAGAGATGAGTTGATCGAAAAGATTATTGAGCGCTTGGAACATGAGAGGAAGTCTAATGAAGCGTGGAGGGATCGAATAGGAAATTGGTGTGAAATGGTGACAAATGCAATTGTAGCATTTGGTGCTAGATTGGATTCCATTGAGCACTAAGTTAGTCAAGTTGTGCCCACCGTGGAGAGACTTCAAGAAGAAAACAACAAACCTTCTACCTCCGGAACAAAGAGCGAATGCATGGTCGTTAAGGCTAGAAAATATAATAGTTTGGGGGTTGATGAGGTTATGAAGGAGAAGAGAGAAAGAGTTCTGAAGTGGATGAAAGCCAAAGAGTTGAAAGAAGAGTTGAAGGAGGAATTTGATAGATTTGTCGAGTCTCTTAAAGTGATGGTTGAGAAAGTAAAGCTTCAAAATCAAGAAGAGATTCATGTCCTTATGGAAGAAAAGAAACCTCCGGAAACTAAGATCATGGATTCTACTCCCCACAAGCCAAAACCTCTTATTCTATTGAAATTTCAAATTCTCTTAAGAATTTTCATGATTTTATTGATAAATTTATTTGGTGATTGTAGGAAAAAGGTTGCAAGAGGGCAACAACACTTGTCAATGCCTGAATTCTTATCGGGGGATGTGGTTGAAGTTCAAAATACATATAAAGTCCCATGGAAAAAGTAAAACAAGTGAAAATGATCATTCCTTGTGAAGAACGCCTTCGGAGAATAATTGCTTGAGCTATTTAACAAGAAGGGAAACGTTCTTGTGGTTGAACGAGAGAACACAAGGAACTACTTCAAGAATAAACCTATAATAGTGACTAAGGACTATTCAAGATCACCATGAGCTTGATAATACCGTCCAGCTTGAAGACGTTAAACTTAGCGCTAGATGGGAGGCAACCCATCATTATCTTTATTGTTTTATTTTGTGTTTTCAATAAGGATTGTGGATTTGATGTTGTTTTGCAATTTTTGGCATGTAGGTTGATTGTGCTCGTGAGGAAATTGTGTGTTGAAGATACGAAGGGTGCTTGATTTGAAGTGTGTAAGTACGTCATATTAGTTTTTGCAAACTTAACTTGAAATTCTTGTAAGTTTGTTTCAATTCCGCCGTCCTTATAAAATCACGATAAACTTGAGATCGCTTAAACTCTAGCACGTTCCTCCCTTGGGTTCGATAAATTCTTTAATTGGTCATCCCGACTATATACAACCAATCGCATCACGTGGTCTTGACAGCACTGTATGGACTCCCTCCAAGACTGTGACGAGATCTCCCGAACTCGTAGTTGGAACTCCCTCCCGGATTCCATGTTACAAGGCTGTGTTCTTCATGTATGAAGGAACACAAAATTAAACAAAAGATAAACAAAATAACCAGAAGAGTTTCTGGACAAGAACTCTCTAATGGACTCACAAAAACTAACGTGGAGTACTTCTTACATGGATCGTCCACTAGTTAATAAATAGTGTAGAGAGAACATAACCAAATCTCCAAAACGATCTTGATTAAAATCTGATCCCGTGTAATCTTCAATCAATTTCGATTTCATATAATCTTCAATAAAATCTTTATATATATGGAATACTTTAAAATCAACTTTAGTCACGTTCTCCTCTGCAGCGGCGTTCTTTGATCCTTGAGTCATGGGCTTTTCTTTATTGGTAAAAAAATAAATCACGTTAATAAAATAATATCTTCAAATATATATTTAATAGATATTCAAAGATATCATTGATCAAATCTTTGATGAATCTGCAGCTTGATAATCTTTCCCATAAATAATTAAATTAAACTTATCCAATTATAAGTTAATTGATTTAATGCCAACTTAATTAGAAATATATAAAATATATTTCCCAACAATCTCCCCCTTGGCATTTGAATCAAAAATTTATAGTTGGATGAAGAATAATAAATTCCTGCAAAATAAATCAACACAAGACAAGCTTGTTCCTTCACGAAAAGGAACAGTTAGAGAAACAAACTTCTACATTATAGAAGAATGGTCAGAAACACAATCAATATCAATAAGAATTCGCCAAGATCAACATTAATTCTAATGAGAATCATGACTCAACCAAGTACTCAAACTCACATGAATAGAACACGAACTCCCCCATAATCCAAGAATAGAAACTCTCCAACTCCCCCCACAGATATACATGCAACCAGTTAAGACAAAATACATCCAACTATATTTTCTCCCCCTTTTTGATGCAAAGCCATAGGGAACCAAATAATAAAGACATGTTTCATGTTCCAGAAAAATAGGAGGGGTTTATACAGAAAAAGTACATATCTCACATGAGAATAAACCATCAATATAATTACCAAGTCCAGACAAGCTAAAAGGAGATGAATAAAGAAAAAAAAGGGATGCCTAAATGCAATGCAACATCATGAATTTTCTTCCCCTAAACAAGATCAATGAATTTGATGGGATCCAAACATTCATAATGATTCTTTAAAAAAAAGCATTTATATATTTTATCGCTCTTTAATTTTTCCTAAGTGCAAGAACATCATAACTCCAAGACAAGTAAAACACCATTTTCTTTTGCTCATTTGACGTACAACTAATCTGCTTTGTCACTACTAGGATTTGAGTACTGTTTTATAAATATTTATATAAAAAAACTTGCACTGAAAGAGTCATTTGAATTTGCTGTTCCATCCTTATAACTCTTTTTTACACAAATAGACATACCCTTTTTTTAAATTAGTGGCTTTCTCCTCGCATTTCATTTTCTGTGTACGTAGCCCTTTCCACAAAAATGGTGGCTTTCACAGTACATCATTTCATTACATGTAGTCCTATACTGATTAGGGTATAAAACTGATGTTCCTTCCCAAACTAAATCCATATATACTTGTTTTGAAGGAGAACAATGTGATGAAACGAAACACATACATATGCCTAATAGAAAACCTAATGAGCATGCAGAAAATAAAAAAAAAATAAAAATATGAATCAAACAATGCTTGTTCCTTAATATGATTTTAAGAGTGAGATGAACTTTTGAGCATTAGTGAACTTGGTAAAAATATCAATAATCTTATTTTCAATAGAAATATGACCTAAATCTTTTGTACCTTCCTCTACAAGTTCTCTAATTGTATGAAAACACTTTTCTATATGTTTGGTTCTTAGGTCAAGGGTCAAATTTTTCTTAACATCGGATGCATTTAGACTGTCAAGAAAACTGACGGAATCACATTCAAGAGCACAAAAATGTTAAAAATTAGGAGTATTACCTACTGTACATGAACCAAACATCTGATGTTCTTTCCCTCGCTCAGGAACACCTCTATCAACTCTATCTTTCGACAAGTAAATTGGACAGTTTCATCCCAATTTTAGATGTAGGGACTCAACTTCATCAAGAATAGCTTGAGAACTGTTGATTTGATCCAACACAAAGCAATTATCAAAGGAACATGTACCTGTAAGAATACAAACACTATCAGCATTAAAAATGGAACATGAATTCTTGGTAAACCTGACTTGAAGATTCTGATAACATAATTGACTTATACTGATCATATTTGTCTTTAAATCTTCAACAAATAACACATCCTTGAGACGTGGCATTCCTGGAACATTCAATGTTCCAATACCAACCACCTTCTTGGTTCTTCCATCACCAAAAGCAACAATACTCCCATTCAAAGGCTTAAAATCACTCAAATTTGATTTGGTACCGGTCATATGATGTGAGCACCCACTGTCAAGATACCATGACTTGGAGGATGTGAAATGAACTCCAAAAAGTGAAGAAAAGCACACGTGTTCCTTCTGTTGTTCCTTAATGCAATCACCTTCTTTTGGACCAATTCGCCTTTGAGGTTTATGAGGCAAGTTTCTTGCTGGTATACCACTGAAGTTCCACTCAACAATATTTCCAGTACATATGTCATGATGCATTTTATAGCAAAGAGGTCTAATATGTCCCTTTATACCACAATAATGACATGTTGGAATAAATTTACCTTTTTTGGATGAATTCAATGAATGTTTCTTCATTTCAACATGCTTCACGGCTGTACTTTTCTCAAGTTGATGAGTTTCTTTAGGGACATTTATTCTATGCTCTTTGGGAACAATCATCTTGTGAGTTGGTTTAATAAAGCTTATTTTTGTGTTCTTACTACATTCACCAGCGTACCCCAAACCAACTTTCTCATACTCATCACTTGAAGTAAAAATCTCATTTAACTTGGTCTTTCCATAATTAAACGATAGATTGATCGGTTCAATCTTTCCAATTCCACCTTGTCCTTCTCAATCTACATGTCCTTACTCTTGATAACTTCCATCATGACTTGTTGCTCAGTAGTTATCTTTTTCAAGTGATCCTTGAGTAGATTCACAGTAGTGTTTCTTTCCTTTTAAGTAGAATGAATTTGTTCCTTAACCTGATTAAAAATATCCAAGTTGTATTCTTTCTGCTGATGTTCTAACTTGTCAATGAATGACTTTTTTGCAAGATGAGCTTCAGCTTTAAACAATTTTTCTTCAGCAGCCTTGAGAGAACCCTTCAATCTTGAGTTCTCAAGTTTTGATTCATTTAAAATGTTCTTAAGATTGGCAACTTGTTCCTCCAGATTTTTTGTCATGTGCACAGCTTGAGAACACTTTGATGTTTATTTGATGAAACATAGACTCCATGTCTTCAATAGTGGGAGAAAATTCCCCATCAGATTCATCTTGTTCTTCCTTTTCTGCAACAACATTATCAGTTAAACAAGTAACATTCTTACTCATAGCCTGCAAAGTAAGATAATGTTCTTCTTCTGATTCGAAGTCACTCCAAATTGCCTTCAAGGATCTCTTCTTTTGCAAAAAGTTAGGAAATTCATACTGATAATGGCCAAATCCTTTACATTCAAAACATGGAACCTTTTTAAACTTCATCTCAACCAACTTTGAGCTTCTTTTATCACCACTTCTCCTTGTTCCTACTTTGTCCATAAACTTCTTCATCATTTTGTCATAGTTCTTTGTTAGAAGCTCCATATGTTCTTCAAATTCAGCATAACTCATATGTTGTTCCTTCTCATCATCATTATCATCATCACTGGATTGATGAGATTTTTCAGCAACAAGAACAATACCCATGTTTTCGATATCATAATTCATGTTCTTCTTATAGGTTCAAATATCTCTAATGATCTCATCAAGACTGAATTTAACAATCTTGTTGTAGGTCTCAAGAGCAGTAACCTTCTCACTGAAACTTTTTGGAAGGGTTCTCATGAACTTTTGAATTTGTTTTTCTTCCGATATTATCTCTCCCAAGAGATAAAGTTAATTGATAATGGATGAAAATCTTGAGTAGTACAAGTCAATATTTTCATCATCTCTCATATAAAGCGCATCATAATCCACCATCAGATGTTGAATCTTAGATTTGCGTACATATTTTGTTCCTTCGAATTAAAGGTTAAGAATTTTCCAGGCCTCTTTAGCTTCCGTGCACTTGGATATGAAAGAGTGACAATGAACATCAACCGCTGATATAATAGCATATAGGGCCTTATTATTAGATATTGCTCCTTTTCTTTCGGCGTCCGTCCATCCTTCCAATTTGAGTTTTTTAGTGCCATTTGCATTTGTGGTGAATGGATGCGTCCATCCTTCTTCAATTGCTTTTCACACTTCTTCATTTTCTTGGGATTTAAAGAAGATAATCATCATGGATTTCCAATAAGAAAAGTTCGATCCATCCAAGAATGGTGGTCGAACAATGAATCCTAAATAGTCAGATGCCATAGCGACCCATGGAATAAAGGATCCCGGATCTTAACTTGTTTATTATAAATTGGAACCTGCTCTAATGCCAAATGTAAATCTAAAATCGATTAAATACATGTGCTTGTGTGCAGATGTTCTTCGAACAGTAAGAACAACAACATAAATGTAAATATTCAACGGAAGACTTAAAAAGCACACAATCTAAAAAATACGAGATAGGCTCCGCCTCATCCCTCAGATCTCTTTCATTAGAAAAGTACAAGTATTCCAATTCAATACATATGAACTCCGACCTATGCTAATTGACAATACCTTACAACTTCCAATTACTTATCTGGCCACCACGTGGTCTTGACAACACTGTATGGACTCCCTCCAAGGCTGTGACGAGATCTCTCGAACTCATTGCTGGAACTCCCGCCCGAATTCTGTGTTACAAGGTTGTGTTCTTCATGTATGAAGGAACACAAAATTAAACAAAAGATAAACAAAATAACCAGAAGAGTTTCTGGACAAGAACTATCTAATGGACTCACAAAAACTAACGTGGAGTACTTCTTACATGGATCGCCTACTAGTTAATAAATAGTGTAGAGAGAACATAACCAAATCTCCAAAACGATCTTGATCAAATCTGATCCCGTGTAATCTTCAATAAATTTTGATTTCATATAATCTTTAATCAAATATTCATATATATGGAATACTTTAAAATCAACTTTAGTCACGTTCTCCTCTGCAGCAGCGTTCTTTGATCCTTGAGTCATGAGCTTTTCTTTATTGTTCAAAGAATAAATCACGTTAATAAAATAATATCTTCAAATATATCTTTAATAGATATTCAAAGACATCGTTGACCAAATCTTGGATGAATCTCCACCTTGATAATCTTTCCCATAAATAATTAAATTAAACTTATCCAATTATAAGTTAATTGATTTAATGTCAACTTAATTAGAAATATATAAAATATATTTCCCAACAAGTTTGCCTTATTTTCTACTAAAACACACCAACATCAACTAAAACACACATTAATATGTCATTCTCATTCGCCTTTCTTCCATTCCCAGTCCTTCAAGCAAAGTCGAAACTTATCCGCCGTTGCCAGAAACTTATTGTGTGAATACTTATCACCATTAACAATATATTTAACTAATATGGTATCTAGTAGTGTTGAGTGTGATGAAATTGAGGGATGTGGCGAAAGCAAGGGATGCTCATACTATAAGTGGATATCCCTTCAAAAAGAAGAACTTCCCCAACTCAACCAAGCCATTGCCCTCTATAACAAAGGTGAAGCTAGCAACAACAAGTTTAATAAACTTGTTGACTCTACATTGAATAATTATGATGAATACATGAAGCAGAAGGATGAAGCAGAGGAGATGGCCTGACTAAATTAATATAATAGAGAAGTGGCTTGACTTTTTTTGTTTTTTTAAGTCTCACAATGAGAAGTTCTTCCGTGAATAGTGCTCATTCAATTAATATTTTAATTTTTTTAATAAAATTTTAATTTGTAATATTCCTTTACATTAAAAAGTAAAGGTAATTTATAAAGTTGTCTTGAAATTTTAATTTTGAATCTAAATAAAAGAATCTTCTAAAGGCAAAAAAACTCTTGTGCCCCGGGACACACCGTGCCCTATGGATACATAAGAGTTTTAGTATAAAAACTGTTAGAACATGGTGTGTGTGCATAGTGGAAATCTGACGAGGGTGTAAATTGTTAGTTGTTACACAGAATGTTGCAACAAATACAGTAACAATGCACAGCGAAAATCTTAAAATGAGAGATTAACACAGAGATCTTTCAAAACTTTTCATTAGGTGTTTTCACCAATAGGGCTTTCAGGGCAAAAGACATATCATCGCTGATATGTTTATGAACAAATACAAGTTGACTCTTTCAAGAAAACTTGAACAACAACACACTTCAAGGAAGTGATAAACTAAGAGGAGAAAATCTATTCTACTATAACAATCATCCCCAATTGTCATAAGCACCCAACTGAAGAGACAAGTCTCCCGACTATCTACTCTCACAGTACAAACAGGATAGAGAAACTCTCTGCAAAGTAATCTTATGAACACGCTCATTTTTATCTCTTAATCTCTAATCTCTGTAGAAATCTAATCACAAACATCCCTTATTTATAGATAATTAGATGTGGATAGGTCTTCATGGTAGTTGTGGTGGTTAGAGGTGGTTATCATCTCAACTCCTATCAACTCCCGCCAACTCCCTTGTATAATCTGATCCTGGAGGCTCTAATAACATCTGAAAACTTCAGCAATCATGAATAACTGTTTCTGACCTTATCCATTCAGAAAATAGATTTGTTGTCGATAATGTTGGAACATCCTGAATAACAAAATCATAAAAAAAAATAGAAAAAGACTAAACTAAAAAGATTATGATAATATCACACAAACAAAAACTCTTGTGTTCCCATGGTGTGTCCCCAGGGGAACAGGAGACCAACTCTCTTCTAAATTCCCCACCCATAAAATGATACAAAAAGTCCTAGATATGCACAAAATTCAAATATATATACACAAGTGAACATTCAAGTTTGCATCTCACTGCTCACTATTATCCCACTAAAAATGCACAGAGTACAAACCTTAAACTTGACCAACATCTCTTGTCACAACCCGCTCCCGTGCTAGTCAATACAAACCTTAAATCTGTCCAACATCTCTAGTCATAGCCCAACCCACGTCCATCAAGCTCGTCATGATTCCACTCAATAAGCCACGATCATCTCTGCCCCAATCAAGTCCCACCAAACCCGTTGCAAACTCACTGCCCCCATCAAGTCCGCCAATCCCATTGCAAACTCATGCTAATTTGGCTCAAACCCACAAAGAACTTATCACTCATCCCATCCCAAAATTAGCCAAAATACAGTAGTCCGCCAGCTACACATACATAAAAGATAGATATTCGACATTTGAAGCAGTGGGTTGAGTTTGTACGTGTTTGAAACCAATAAAAAAATACAAACGAACGCCTTATTGACCTGTTAATAAAATTATAACAGTTGCTCCCAGGGCATATCACAAGTGGTAGAGGGGAGGGTGGAAAGATCTTCCAACTAAGCTCGTAGCTGCAGGGTGGGGGTTCGAATCCTGCCTTTGGCATGAATTTGGCCCCTTGCAAGAACAAGTTAAACAGTGAGCCCTCTCTATAAGCCACTTGAGGCACATCCTGCTTTACCTCCACCAATCCTTAGGGCAGGGGCGATAGGGCCCCTTAGGGTGGGGTACACCATAAATAAAATTATAACAGTTGTATGCAAAATAGAAATATAAGGGAGGATGTAAATATGAAAAATGATATTTTTATTGCTAGAAAAATCCCAATAATTTATAGAATTAAAATATGATTATGTGAGAAAACGTAAATGCCCTTTTATAAATAATCACTAAATTTGAAAAAATAAATTTATTCGACGTTTGTGATCGAACAGTTGAGTAACTTTTTCTCACTATTCGCTTCCTACAACTGAATAAATACGTATGTGTTCAATTGTAATGACCAAACACCTCTTCTTTTTTTCTCTTCCAATTCAATTGTCATATACAATTTCTCAATCAAGGGGCAGCCGAATATATATCCCAAATCAAATGCTCTACTAAGTACACCAGGTGTAGTTCACCTCGCCCTCGATGAATTTGTGAAATAAAAAAGTTATGACATGAACTTTACAATCAGATTAGCAGCACACCCAATTGCATCGGTCTGGGTATTCACAGGCATTGTGTCTGCTTTTATTACGTTTGTTTTTATGGCTTGTGATTATTGTTGGTTTTACATTAACTACCCCTCTACGGACCCTACGTTGCAGATTACATAGATAAAATTATACGACTAAGGCATTTTGTTTATTTTACGAGGCCACCTATTTTGGTCTTCTTATTTAAGCTAACTGTTTGGCTCTTTCAATTATCACTTTTGGATCATTTTTACTTTCTTCTATTTCTGTACTCTTTTATTTTTCTTCTTTTTATAATATCATCTATTTCCCAATTGCATCGGTTTGATGATTAATCTTCAGCAATTCTGCTATTGAGAAGTTGATGTGAATCAATCAGAACAAAACAAGTTGGAGGAGATCAAATTTATTTCAATTCGACATTCAATTCTAAAATTTCCAGTTTAAATCTTAGAATTCAATTTTTTAAAGATATATCCCCAAATGTCGTCATCGTCGGGAAGGCTGACGTCCGTCTCCGCCGGAGACTTATAGGTGGTTGCGGTGGATAAAAGGTGTTCTTCCCTCTCCTTCCTCTTTTGAACAGTCGTGACACATCCACAGCATGGTTTCTTTCTTTTTCAACACTCTTACACATTTTTTTATTTTTAAATTTTTAATTTTTTAATTAATTAAAAGGGTAAAGTTATCTTTGTATGGGGTATATTTAGTAATTTAAATATATAAATTTTAATTTTAATGCAATACGTATAATAATCGCGGTTCGTCTAAAAATTTCGTATGTGCAAATAGCCCCTCATTATTATTAGTATTATTTTTTTTTATATTAGATATAGATATTATTTGTGTATTTGATAATGTATGTTAAATATTTTAACATGTGACATCGTAATTAAAAAAAAGATTTAATTTGGTAATACCAACATGATGAACGAGATAATATTTTATTAATGGGGTTCACGATGTAAACATTATGGTCCCTTTTAATTTAAACCCTATTAATACATATGATATAATAAGATTGGAAGGGAGATCACATGGTTTAAACCCGGTTTATACAAATATAGAATATAATAAGATTGGAAGGGAGACCACATGGTTTACACCGTAAACCCGGTTTATACGAGTGTTTATCTTGTTGATTTTGAGATGGGCTAGAATTTGTCAATAATTGTTGGGCCGCTTACTAATCCGCTTAATTTGCATGGGCTAACAAATTGTGAAGTGGGCCAGTATTATCATCAATTTGGAAATAAAATTTCTTTAAAAATGTGCTAGATATTGTATGAATGGCCGCAGCCCATTTGGCCATCATTTTTATTTTTCGAATAATAAATCTAATATTGGAATAATAAATTTGTTCCCGTTTTGAATTTGAACAGGGCTCTTGTTCCTGTTTACTCTTGCTGGATGCAATTGGAGATTTACACGTGCTAGGCTGTAGTATTCCTCTTTGTCTGAATTCACTTGGCAGACTACGGTTGTTTGTATGTTATCCCTTGAAGGCCCCAAGTTGACATCATTTGCCTCTCGGATTTGAATTTTTATTTTTTCCATTCCACATTTATTGGTTTTTATTTTGCCTTACTGTTTAGGTCAAATCTTAGGCAGCGGTGGCGGATGCAGAGTGGCTTGGTGGTTGGGAAGATAGGAGGCTCCATTTTCTTTCTATGTTTTATTAATATGTAGCTTTTATTTTTATTTCTATATTTATTGTTAGGTTTGTTTACGGTCTCATCTAATTTTGCATAACAAAGTCTCATGTGAGACGCTACTTTCATGAGACGGTTTGTGAGACGTGTTAAAGTATCTCGATTATTTAAATAAAGTATGTTTAATGGTTGTTAATGTATGTTTTTTAAAATATGTTGGATTATGTATTAAAGTATGATGTTAGTGTGTTATAATTTGATTTATTATCGACATACTTTAACCACAAATAAGCGCACTTTAACCACAAATAAGCATACTTTAGTGACGGGTTGACCCGTCTCACATCCGTCTCACCAATAACCCGTCTCACAAGAGACTAACTCATTTTGCATAGGTTGCGTAGCAACAATTTGCCTTGTATTAGGTCTCCGATGAAGCTGTAGGCTGGTTTTTGTTGGTTCTGTTGTCTCCTCCATGGAGGTTTGGTCTCTGTTTTCAGAGTGTAGTTCTCCTTTATGGAGTGCCTAGTCTCCCTTGGATGGAGTTTTTTTCTCTTGGGCTGTTGATAAACGTCCAGAGAATTTGGTGTAGCCAATTGGCTTCGTTGATATCATGAAATAAAATTCCTATCGTTTGAGAAAAAAAAAACTTCAACACTCCCTCTGGTTTTCTCACTCTAAAGCCTATAATTCTCTTTAATTATTGAAAAAGCAAAATCTGCGGATTTCTTTGTCCCAAGATTATCATCAAGCTGGTATCTTCAGTTTTTCGAATGGATTCGAGAGATCGAAGTAAGAGCAGCAGCGTCACAAATCCTAGTAGATCCACCGCGATAAGCTATGAGTTCAAGGCTTTGAACCACCGCCGCCGTTAGTCGGAATCACTACAACATAAATGTCATTATATAACACCAAAAATATGTTACTTAACAATGAAAAAATATTATTATAGATCATAAGTAACATTTTTTTCGGTGTTATTGTTGCCCCTGTTATCTAAAGTCTAACATTACACTTTTTTATCTTATTATAACACTTCATATTAATTTTAACACTTTATTGTAACACTTTAAAAAATATTACAAATACGCTTATGTAACATTTAATTCTCCTAATGTAACATTATTTTGGTAATACTTTTAAATGTAAAGTAACATTATTTACATTATTTTGGTAACACTTTTAAATATAACATAACATTAATTTTATTATTTTGATAACACTTTTAATTACAAAGTAACATTGATTACATATTTTTATAACACTTTTGAATATAAAGTAACACTAATTACATATTAATTGTATCACTTTAAAGACAACATATAACACTTTCGTAAAATTATTATGTATCACTTGTGTTAACATTTTAGATTTGTATACAATATTTATTATCAATTATTATTATTATTATTAGTATTATTATTATTATTATTGCTATGTTTAATTAATATATTTATATTTATTATTTAATAATAAATAATAATAATTTAATATTTAATATTATTTTTATTATTATTATCCTAAAAATGATAAAATATATTCAGAACTTACTTTACAATGTGAAATACATCAAGGACACAACAGTGTTTTTATCAAAAACTAGCTCAATAATATAACTAAGAATAACTTTTGTCTAACCAATTAATATGATTAGATCATTTATATAGCAAGTTGCATAATTACAATCAGAAAGAAATATAAAACTAGCTAACTGTAGCTTCAAATCTTGCTTGAGAAAACGAGTCACCAACAAACTGCATCCATTGATTCAGCAGCAGAAACCATCAAGCATATCGAACCCTACAAAAATGCAGCAACATGATACACATTAGCAAAGCAAACCTACAACTAGTTTGCAATACATTCATTCAACCATTCATCAAATTATACCATGAAAATGACACCAACAGCTCCACATGTAACTAAATTACATCGTAGCTTTGAGAGTTAATGCTTCAAGCTATACCAATATCTTGAGCACACCATTTAGTATAAATTCAACACCCCATAACCAATATATACATATACTTCTTGTCATAAAAAAATACTTAAAATAAAACAATGTTCTATTCAAATAAAGCATTCATTACAAGTTTCTTAGATAAAGCATATATAGGGAACAACTGTGGGATCAATTTCCCATCTATTATTTTGTTCATTTTACCAACTTTTAGAACTTTAGAAATAAGGCAACCATTGAATTGGTTCAAGTAACAAAAAGTGAAACCAAACACATACTTCATTATGACTTAAATATTTCTCTTTGATATCCTACAAGCATATGCTTAAAGTAGGGAGTAGGGACATCAGTTAACCTATAACCACCACCAATTGGTGCCTATGCCCAATACAAGTATCAAACCTCTAGAAAAAGTAGGAAAACTAGGAGTGTTTAATTTTAACTACATCACTATTCTGAATTAAAATCAATAAACATCAAGTTGAATCAAAACAAGACATAATTTTTCAATCACATAGTTATAAAGGTGACAATTAAGAGTAAACTTGAACCAATTGTTGTACCACACACGAAAAAATGAACATCATACTAAAGGGGAAAAATACACAGATATAGTGAAAATGAAAAACTACTAGAGCTATTTTCTTACAGCTAGTTTAACTCTTCTGCTTGTAAGAGGACCAATGTGAGTACCATCCCTTCCACCCAATATTATTGAAGCAACGGTTGCTGGATCTGCTTTTGGATGTTCTTCGTAAAACAATAAAAATTCAAGTGCCTGCATATTATTATTTCAATCAATGTTTATTTGAGGAAAAAAAGAAAAGAAAAGTACTTATGCCCAAGATCATCAAACTTACCGCCATTTATTTGTTCATATCAAGTGTAAGAACAAAGAATGCAACTCTAGCTGCTCAGAAAGAAGGTACCAAATTGCAATCACAAGCTTAAATCAAAATACAAGTTTGAACAATTATCTGTTTCTGAAACATGCAATAGTTTAAAGGTTGGTTCATAATGCACTGGTCCAACTAATTTTGAGAAGCAACATGCCAAGATCATAGATGCAAAAAAGAATAAAAAATAAGCTTTAACTTTTAGCCAGGAAATCCATGCAGTAAAAGAAACTAATATGAGTGACATGGCATTAAGCCAAGCATTGGAAACTTCCTCAGAGAAATTAATATTGCTGGCTAGAATCCCCTACAGGTTAGAAAATACATACAAAATTACAAGTTAAAACATGCTAATAATTGGTCATCCTATGATTACAAAGTTGAAACCAACTGCGAGCAAAAGAGTGCCCTGTCCAGCTGTTTAAGCTATTAAGAATAATTGGATTGAGTGAAATTAATGCATTAGGAAAGATGCTTTATAATACCTTATAATTCTATGGCCTCAAGAAGAGAATAATAGTGTAGAGTTAGGTCAAACAGTTAACAACACTCCTAAGGGAAGAAGGATCAAGAAGTTAGAAGGAATACAGAAAAAAAAGGGAATAATTTAGTGAAGTAGTCATGTAAAAAGAGAGCAATAAGGCATTGAAGATTGAGCATGCTTGTGCTTTCAATGGTTAGAAAGTTTTTTATCAAAGAAAAGAATTATGCCAACCATTGTGAATAATACCAAATCTAGTCAATCATTTTCCAATCTCTGTTAACAAGTATATAAGTAATATTAAAGTCCACCTAAACAGTTAAAGGCAATCAGATACTATGCAACAAGGCAGCAAAAGGATGAATACATCATTTATAAAATACGCATCATAACTAATTGAAAAGATTAAAATAGGCATTTGCAGCATATAATCTAGATTAAGGGTCGATAGAGTCAACATCATATCACGCCAATTGAAACAAAGAATTAAGATTTACGCAACAAACAGTCACATCAGCACTAAAGCTGAAACCAAAAGATGATCAAACCTAAGAGGCCTATATCCCTTTTACAACAATGGATTAATTATAAGATAATTATGGCAAGTTAATATAGAGAATTTGATAAAGTAGATGCACTAGCATGTAAGAAGGAGATGCACAGACATATAAGATTGCAAATGCACGAGCATGCAAGAGAAGCAATGGCGGCACTAATTCAGCCAAATGTTGCTAGGAGCTACAATATTGGTCTTCATACCATCATAATAACTGAGATAGAACTCTTGATGATGAAGTTTAACCAGTAATAGTTCTCCATTGAACAGGTAATCTCGAGGAAACCGTTGTATATCAATGAAATATTATTCTAAACCAGATCATGCGTTCAAACTATAATATAGTGAATGAAAGTCTATTCTTACCAAGAAAAACATCATACCTTATCTAATTCAGTCAGAAACTGGAAACTTTCAATAATCAAATCAATCGAATCTTCATCCTTCAAGATATGAAAAATAGCCCCAAATATTTTCTATCAATCAAATTGCAGATAAGAGTCTCCGAGGACAAGTTAAAAACTAAATGAATTATTATAACTAAAAAAGAATTGAGCCACACAACATCATAATAACCAATAATGTTGGCAACTCGACATAAGATGGAAAATTATAATATATTAATAGAAAACTCATTACATATAACAACTAGTCATTTCCCACCCACTCTTTCATTGTGCGGTGTGACTAGAGAAAAAATTCTAACTGAATTCACAACGTATGCAACACTACTTCTTAGAGGTCAAGTTCCATTTGTAAATTTAAAAAAACTAATAATAGCTGCTTCTGAAATATTTAACAATTTTTTCCACCTGCCTTGCCCATGAATTCGCCCTGTTCGATGCATTAGTGGGATACAAGATAATATATCGAAACAAACTTGGCTATGAAACTCATCAAAAATGAAATATTTGGTCGTATGTGAAAATAGTAACACAATAGAAAGCCACTGATTGCAGACTATGTTGTACTTGAGTCGTTAAGAAATAATTTGCATATCCAATAGTCATCAACCTACATATAACCTGAGTACGTGACTTTATTAAAAAATACCTGACACATGCACAAAAATATTTTCACACTGCAAAGGTATTTATATGAGATCCATCTTTTATATTGTAAGCAGTATACCAATAATAAAAATAAAAATTAAGAAAGAAGAAGAGGCTTGCTTTTCTAGATTAAATAATATCACTCGACTAAAGCTCATCAGATGAAATGAATACATGCCTCTTCTAGCCTTATTACAAGAAAACTCATTATAAAATGGAAAAGCAAATCATTTCATACCTAAACAAGCCAAATTAATTGCAGGATCACAGATGAAGGCATAAGAGTGATAACTATATGTAACAAGAACAAAGGGGACACACACCAACTTCATGCTATATTTTTAGGATATATGAGACAACAATAGGTCAAATAAGCTCAAAACCACAATCTAAAAACAAAGAGGTGAAGATATTTTGTGTATAATTATCTCATACCTTCATTTGTGGAGGCTTCCCAAATGATGAATCTGAATAAAA
Organism: Pogostemon cablin; assembly: GCA_023678885.1. Taxonomy (NCBI): domain Eukaryota; kingdom Viridiplantae; phylum Streptophyta; class Magnoliopsida; order Lamiales; family Lamiaceae; genus Pogostemon; species Pogostemon cablin. The sequence continues at coordinate 24,627,328 of CM042961.1, read as the reverse complement.
TAGTCAACCCTGGGAACACAACATATCTAGCAGGTACATATATAACACAGATTGTTGAATACATATCACCGAATTCGCTTTCAATTGCCACCAGCTTTGAATTGCCACCAGAATATCTGGTTACCTTTATGAGAACTGCGTGCACAAGAGAAAAAAAGACTCGTAACCCTTCGCTTGAACCAGATTCGCTTTCAATTCTTGCCTAGCCAAATACCATCTCCTGCCTAAATTGAACCGATTAAATTGATGAAGAAACATTCAATGAACAAATTCAGAGGATTATAATCAACCAAAACACTAAGTGTACCGATGAAATTGATGAAGAAACATTCAATTAACAAATTTTTCCTCTGCTTGGCCCTAATTCTTGGACAGAAATTCAAATAAAACGAAGAAGAGAAGAATTTCTATCTAATTTGTAAGTTCTTTGAAAACCTAATTACCTGGGTTGAAGCGTGAGATTTCAGTTGTTGATGAAATGAGGAAATGTGTTCGCCTTTCTCATTTTTTCTTTCTATCATTTGTTTACTTAAATTTCTTTTTTTTTTTTTTTTTTTTTTTTTTTTTTTGATACCGAGGTTCCGGGCTTACGCCCGACTAGTCCTCGAGGAAACAGTCTCGGCCCCTCAGAACTGCCTCCAAGTAAATCGCGTTAACCACACAATGGATCACAGGTTCCCGGCCCCTCAGAACTGCCTCCAAGTAAATCGCGTTAACCACACAATGGATCACATGTTCCTAATATCTTTAATTACTGCGCACAAGGAGTCGATCCCCAAGTGATTGCTCCATGCTGACCCTCCCCCTAGCTCAGCCGCAGGTTCCCACCGAGTTTCAGCCTCCCACACTGCCGCTTGTAGCCCTCAATATTAATTGTTTCACCATTGCGCTCCGGGGGGCTTGAACCCCTGACCTTTCAATCAGGGGCACCTGAATGAAAGAGGGAAAAAGTGGAGCCAATAGTTCACTCTCATTATTGCCTTTATTATTTTTTGAATTTGAATTTTAATAATAGGATCTTATGTGATTAGTGGGACTATGGGAGTTAATTATTTCGTCTCTAACATTTATATTTTTACTTTTATTATAACAAAAAATGTTTTTTAATGACAAGTTTTTCATCCTTCATCTTTTCTTTTCTCATTACTAACGAAATTTCTTGAAGTGAAAGAAAATATCTACTCATTTCTTAGGAAAAGAAAAAAAATCATATTTAAATTTATGAATTTACTCAAATTGATTTTAAAATTTCTTAAATTATAATATAATAAAAGTTAAAAAATTCAAAAATTTTACAATGCAATACTATTATTTCATAATTAACAATTCAATTGGATTTACAAAATGGAGTATTCAAGAATTATTTCAACTAGAGGCATAACATTTTTTCCTCATTAAATATAACTTTTGATTTTCTAAGTATTGGTTTTATATACTCCTCCTCATATTAAGTTATACGTTTACTCCGTCCCGGGAAAAGAGGTGCATTTGCTTTTTGCACGTAGATTAAAGAGTATTATTATTTTATGTAAAGTGAGTAAGTGTATTAGAGATATGTGATGGGTAGTGGTCGGCCCTTTTTACTAAAAGAAGAAAATTGTGCAATTTAAATGAGACGTCCAATATAGTAAAATGATGTTATTTGGCGGGATGGAGGGAGTATTTTGGCATATAGATTAAATGATCTAATATTTTAATAAGTAATTAGTATATATTTGTTGTATTTTACATTTTGTCTCTAATTTTAATTTAAATTGATGATAATTTGTGTAATATTGTAAAACTTTTTAGGTGTATTGATTTTAGCGACTATGTACATACTCTCTCCGTCCCACCACAAGTGTGGCGTTTTTTTTGCATGTAAATTAAGAGATAAGGAGAAATAAATAATATTTTAATGTATAGTGGTAGGTGTATTAGTGTGGAGTGTGGGTCCCATGGAGATATATTAATAGTCTTGTAGAAATGCACCTCTTGTGTTGAGACGGATGAAAATAGCACAATGGTGGGGCAGATGGAGTATTTAATAAAAAAGAAAATGTATACTTTAAAGTAGAACAAAAAAAATAATAAAATTTTTACCTTAGGATTTAATAAAAAAGAAAATGTATAATTTAAAAAGATCAAACAAAAACAATAGTCCAAAATGTTTACTTTTGTGCGGAATTGGGATGAATGGAGTATTAATTATATTTTCTACATTTAAAATATCAAAAAAAAATTCTCAATTAGTATCACTCTTAATTTTAAGAGTTGGCCATTTGTGCATATGGTGCATAAAATGTTAAAGACATAACATTTTGTAAAATGTTAAAGACATAACATTTTATTTTGAGGGAATACACTTTAATAAATTAGGATTCTATTTTTTTATTAAAAGATCAATCGAAATATGAAGAGTTTAAATGTTTAATTTAAAAAAAAAACTTTTTTTTTCTGAAAATGAAATATATGAATTTTTATACTAAAAGTATAATATTCAATATTAAAATATATACTATAAAACTGAATTTTGGGGCACATATCTAAGTTCGTGCATCCGATTAGATGTAAGATTTTACCAAATTTTAAATACCTTCTCCGTCCAATATCAATGTATAAGATTTAATCAAATTTTAAATACTCTCTCGTCCAATATCAATGTATCTATATATTTTTTGCATGTGAATTAATGAGTATTATTATTTATATGTAATGAATAGTTGTATTAGTGGAGGATGTGAATTCCATATTTTATTTGTATTAGTTGAGGTATGGGCCTCATATATGTCTAAAAAGAAAATGGATAGATTAAGAATGACGGTTCAAAATAGTAAAATGGATAATTAGAGATGGACGGATGGAGTAGTATTTTTAACTTTGTAAACAATAGAGATTAAAATAATTTTAATTGACAATTAAAAATAAAAAAATGAATAAATAATATTTTTATTAAAAAAGTTTTTGAATAAAAGACTACAATTAATTTTCAATAATTACAAAATAAGCAAAAATAAAAATAGTAGAAAAAAAAACTACAAGCTTGCAGCCATCCAATTGACTAGACAAGTTTAAGTTAATTGAATATATATATCAATTTAGTTATTAGAGGATTTATCTCAAATAATAAATTAATAAGACTATCTCAATATATATATTATTCTTTAAGAAAATAAAAATAAATAATTGTATAATAATCTATATAATTAATGAAGAATGCATGAAAATGAATTAAGATTATTAAACTATAATTAGAATTTAATTACTAGTATATTATTAAAATAAATTAATTATTAAAATTTAAATAAAAAATTTAAAATAATAAATCGTGACTACATAAATTTATTTAAAATATATTTAATTCATTAATAAAAAATTAGTGATTACTGTGACTAAAAGAAAACGTCAACTAAAAATTTACATACATTTATATATAGTTAAAAATTTACATACATTTATATATAATTAAAAAATAAAATTAATAACAATCACCCCTAAAAAAACATAATAATAAAAAAATAACCCCATAATTAGGTAAAAAAAAAAAGCAGCGCCAATTTTACCTAAAAGAGAGGATAAGGGCGCCAACCCAATCTCCTTTCCGCCTCTAATCCTCTAAAAATGTGGATTAAAAATCTCCTTTTAGTTTTCCTTCTACCTCTCTCTTAGCACTCAGCAGTTCAAAGGGGGTCGGAGGAATTTAGTGTTGGAGGTCTGGTTTCTTTGCAAGTACGCGACTACAAAGATGGTAGCTGCTTGGAAGATCGAAGATATTGATGCCCAAGCGTACTCCATCATGGCCTATATATCTTTCGCCTGTTGGCATCGACTCCAGAATTCTCTTCCCTTTCCTCCAATCCATCGACACTTCAATTATAGATCTCCTGCCATTATCTTTTCTTTCGGTACTATTTCCATTTCTGTTGCTGATTTTAATCGCATATCCTGCAGATTCTCACTTCGCCATTCTTCACTTGGTGGAGGTTGTTCTAATTTTTCCAAAGCTGATTGCTTTGGCGACAAATTAAGTGGTGCATTTGTTTTATTTCTATATTTTTAGGTTTATAATGAATTAATCATTCAACTTTGAAATTTCTTAACCAACGAAAATACAGCGGCGAATTTCCATTGCTATATGAATGGGCTAAAGCCTCGAGTCTCACAGTTCATTTCTCTTAAGGATTCTTTTGACGTTGATATAATCTATTTCAGATTTCTTCCCACCCGTACACTTAAGTATTCAGTCGAATATATTACTCCAAACTAGTTCATTGAATGTTTCTTTATCAATTTCATTGGTTAAATTGCTGAATAGTGGATGCTCATATTCAATCGGATTGAGATCATCCACAGGATCTGTGGATAAAGATGCAAAAAATTAGATAAGCTACTCCGAAACAGTTGTATTTTTTCTATTCGATTTTGTTCAATTGATCATTAGTATGAGGGAGCAGTAGTCAGTTTGCATTTTGACATAGCTATTGGTCATAGACTAATTACAGTTTGATTGCAGTTAGACAATAAAATCACGGAGTTTGTTAAACGTGGAGTTTCTGCTGATGAAACAATCCTTAATCTGCATATTAAGAATTGTGAGGTTGATGGGTCGAAGATGTAAGTGCTGACAGATTTTCTGGACTGAATGAAAGTAAAGGTATATGGACTTCTTTAGATTAACTTATGTCTGTTGTACTTTTTCCACTAGCTAACATCTCCACTAGTTTAATACAAAAGCAACATTGTTGGGCATTCATTATGTACACGGGTTACTTAGTACTTGTCTTGTGATTTGGTTTAAAAATTTATTCGATTGTAAAGTAGAAGTCTCGGTTTAGTATTTTCTGTCATAGTTAACTGAAACATAAATATATCTCTATATCTATACATTATATATAAATAGATTTCACCTGAAAAACAGCCAGTGCTGAACTTTTGCAATTTATGTTACACCCAGAAAACTCTGGTTTTCCTTGTCTTGTACGTGGCTAACATTGATGCTTTGCTAAGTTCGCTTACTCTACCTCTATTCCTCTCCACCATTATTTGTTTTCTCCATCTTTCTTTGTTCATATTTACCCTTCTTTTGTTTTCATTTAACATGTTTCTATTTCCTTGGTTGCTTCAATTACTGCCCGTTGGACATACTAGTAACTATGCTCATTCTTATTTTCATATGTCAGTTACTGAGAATTAATAGTCTCATTGATTTACTTGGGTGTCTGAGCAATACAATGTTATTTGATTTATTATTTAGTGTGAGTTAGAATAGTATAAACAAGGCTATTATGTATGTTAGTGACAAATGTTATTTAAGATGCTAAATTTACTGCGGCCTAACATGTTTACAACATAAAATAATTCAATTCATAATTTGTATTTTTTAAATAATTAATTGTGGGGAACTAATGGTTGTGCAAAGTGAAAGCATAATAAATTCAGAAGATACAAATATAGAAGAATTGAAAAAATACAGAAAAGGTGAAAGTAGATGCCTTTGTGATTGCTTGCATAATCAAGTTAGCAGGAATTACTTGTCAGAAACACAGTGGTTTTGGGAGAGACGGCAAGCATAGAATGCGGCGGTGTTCGGAAGGTATATACACTGCTCTTATTAACTATTATTATTGATAAAATAAAAATATTATGTGCTCTCTTGAGAGTGAACACAAACTTGGTGGAGTAATGTACGTATTGCTAGGTTTACTACAACTATGGGAATTGGTGATTGATATTTATTCTTTGCTACATGTGTATTTGGACCATCTGGTTCCCATGTAATATGGAGCTCATCTCAACTTTATCACTTCTATTAACAATATGTATATGAGGAAAGAAGGCAGTTATATTGATACTTCAATTTTACGTGCCATTTTTCAATGACGAGATCCTTTCTTTATTTTATCATCTATAACTTGTTTTTAACTGCAAAATTAGAAAATAGTTGATTGACATAGGTGATTCAGATTTGCAAAATTAGAAAATAGTTGGTTGACATAGGTGATTCAGATAATAGAAATCCTTAAGCGTAAATTTAAACAGTTTTATGTAAGAAACTTGGTCTAATTTGCAGACTACCAGAGGCATCTGTGTGATTATTAGATTACAAAGAGAACGTTTGCTCGTTGAACTTCTTATTTTACATTTGTTTTGTAAAGTGAAATCACCAATTCCTTATATATATATATATATATATATATATATATATATATATATATATATATACGGGCTACCACCTTACGGGCTACCACCTTACAGAGTGAAGTGTAGTTACCTGGTATATATATATATATGATTTGCTATATACTAGATTTTTAGTTACTATTTTGGTAGCTGCTATACACTTCATCTAGAACTAGAAGGCAAGGTCACCCTAGTTGTTTTGTAGTCATGGGTGCCTTACGCTGTACAAATGCAGGTTCCTGACTATATCATGGGTGGAGAAAACATGTCAAATGAGAAAGCTAGGTTGAGGAAAGGTGGGAACTTTGGATAATATTTTATTCTATTAAGTTTGGATTTTGTTTTCTTTAATCTCCATAATGCTTCGTGCTTGCGATTTCAAATGTTCAATATTATAGTTTATAAGTTTGACTTTTACCTGTCAAGATACACATGAATCCAACTATATAGAATGAAGCTAGTTCAAGTGTGGGGTGTTTTAGTTCATCTTGTATCTTCTGGAGCTCAAATCTGTTTACTTTATGTTGACCTCAACATCTTCATAATGGAACAAGCAACACTTTTGATAAATTCTCATTTCTTTAAAATTTACATGCTATTCCCACTCGCAATATTATCCTAAAAAGTAAATAGCTAAACACAAATAATTTTATTTATTTCTCACTGTTAAAAGTTTATACCTCTACACATTCAAAAGATTAGTAGCATCCTTTTTTTTACCTCACACGAAAACACCACCATAACCATTGATAACCGATAAAAGCTTTACAAAAATCATGATGTAAATCAAAACATCAAATGTAGAGTGCTTAAATGGCAGAAAAAGAGGAAAATGGCTAACACAACCATGAGAATTCTTACTATAAACTTATCTAACTATAGGAATTCTTGCTAACTTATCCCTGAATGCGACCACACATGCAGTGCAAGACTTTTGATAAAAAAAAATTCCTTGCAGATTAAGTTCTATGAACATTGAAATATAAAAGAAGCACGACTTAAGAAAGCCAAACAAATAAACATCTCGAGTGAATAAAAGACTAAATGTATCATTAATATTGAGACCAAAGCACAGTTCTTGCGATGAAAACTAGTTGGTCACTACTCTCAAAACCAACTTCACAGTAGGGGACGACAACATTGCAACACTTTTGATAGAATCTTCCCTTGCAGAACAAGTTTTATGAACACGATAATAATATAAAAGAAGCAGAAAGTAGCAACTTAAGAAGGCCAGGTAAGTAATTAACTAAAATACACATTTTTAAGATCAAATCACATTCTTCAATCCATGAACACCTTGAGCACCTCTCTCAAAGATTAAGGGGATAACACAGGTTCACCTTCCAAGAAAGGGTCACACTATTTTTCCAAAAAAATATTGGTACTATTCAAGTATGTTAGAATCAACAAGAAAGTGTTTTAAGCTTTATGTTTTTAATTATTATTTAATTTTTAATTAAAATTATATATTTAATAAATATTATTATTTTAAAATATTTGACTCACTTATTAATAGTACACTTATGAGTCATTTCAAAGCATTTTATTTTTTAATTTTTAATTAAAACATTATAATATGACTTTTGAATATCCTATTTACATTATGTGTCCTATTATACATATATTGACTAAAATAAAAAGGACACTCAATAAATTTTTTTATTAATCACATTAAAAATAAAATATAAACTGTAAAAATTAGTTGTATTTCTTTTCTTAAAAAAAAAAATGCAATATATTATATACTTTATACCCTTATTCTTTATTTATATATTTTTTAATAAAATATAATAAATAAATTTTATTTAAATAGATATTTATATACATGCAAAATAGTTAAAATTTATTTAATTAATATTTAAACTTTAAATATACACTTAATAAATTAAAACTACATTAAAGTTTTACATATATATATAAATATTTTACTTGTGTTTAAAAGTGTTATATAAAAATGTTACTAATATTAAAGTGTTATATAATGATGTTACTTATAAAAAAGTGTTACATGTAAAGTGTAATTTATGTAAAAGTGTTATATGCATGTGTTACATATTCGAAAAGTGTTACTCAAGTATGTTACTTATATAAAAGGTGTTAAAAATGTGTTAAATATTATAATAATTTAGAAAGTGTTACCAATTTGTGTTAAATAAATTAAAATGTTACTAAGATGATATTATATAATGTCACTTATATTGTAGTGAATCGAAGAAAAAGCGAGTGAGATGTCGGTCTGCGAAACCACCGTGGGCAAGGTATGGTGGTGGGTATTTGGGGGGATTCCAAGAATAGTGTAATGACACTCATTATCATCAACAACAACTGATTTAAAGCATTAATGATCACACTATTAAATTCTAAGTAAACTCAATTTATGCATCTCAAATATATGAACCAATGACACGAAGAAGGAGAGACTGATTTGGTAGGCGTTCCACTAAATCCATCACGAATGGGGTGTGTATAAATTTTTATTTTAAAAGGATAATTATGAAATTTTGAAGGGTGTGTATACAATAAAATCAATAAATAAAATATCAAATAGGAGTGTGTATATAATGAAAGGTGTGTATTTAATAAAATGGGATGTGTATTTAATAACACTCTTAAATTTATTAGTACCAGGCTAATTTTTTTTCCTTCTATCTTTTTATATTTGACTATCACAATTGGGTTTTTTTTAAAATTTTAATACATAAAAATATTTTTACTTGTAATTTTATTTATTCTTTTCTATTTTATTTGAGTTGATCTCTTGTAATTCTATGATTTCCCATCAATATATAGGGTATAATAAAATTGCAAGGAGAACCACAACAATGAACTCAGTTTACATCAATATTTGCGTATCAAAATTAATATCTTTATATTTAAAAAAATTCACAGAATTGAAGCGTCGAGAGTCGTAACGCATGAAGAAGTAGAACCAATCTTGACCGTTAATTTGTTCATGGCATTTCATTTAGGTTGTGTTTGAATTAAGTCATTTCAAATCAATGGATTTGAAAATGAGTGAATTTTAAATTCCTTGGATTTTAAATCCATAATTCAACAATTATTTTTAAAAAATAATTTTGTATATGATAAATAAAAATAATAAAATTTTATTATATTAAATATTAAAATATAAAATTTTAATAAAAAAAACTTTTTATTTTAATTCTACCACCCAGCCTACCCCCTTACCTCCCCCCATCCCCTCCCCCCACACCCCCCAACCTAATTTTTTTAAATAACATTTTACATTTTAAAATTTAAATAATAAAATATTGCCACTCAACTCTACCACTTATCCAAACCCCACCTCCTGATCACTTGCCAGAAACATTTTTTTAAAAAAAATTAGATTTTAAATAATATTTAAATAATAAAAATATTACCACTCAGCCCTACCCCTATCCACCCACCACCCCCAAAATATTTTTTAAAAGAAATTTTAAATTTTAATACATCCTCCGTCCCACATATTTTTATCCACTTTCCATTTTGGGATGTCCCACGTATTTTTACCGATTTCGTTTATGGTAAAAATACATAATATTTTATTACATACTTTTTACAATCCCAACAACTTTAATTATTCTCTCCGTCCGGTTCTAAGGTATCCATTTGCTTTTTGCACATGGATTAAGGAGTATTATTATTATATGTAAAGTGGGTAGTTCTATTGGAGGGAAGTGGTGGGCTATATTGTGTACTTTTTTACTAAATAGAGAAAATAGATACCTTTGAAGCGAACGCCAAAAATAGTAAAATGAATACCTTAGAAGTGGACGGAGGGAGTACTTTTTTACACTTTATTCATCATTCTCAATAATTTTATTTACTTTTTCATTTTAAATTACTAATTTATCCCTACTTTTTCCTACATTATATATTAAAAAAATAAAATATCTTAATCTTCATGCCCGTACAAACGAGTAAAAATACTCGGGACGGAGGGAGTGTTAAATAATAAAAATATTACAACCCAACCCTACCCATATTCACCCATCACTCCATACCTCCCAATCCCCATCCCCCGCCACTTGTAAAAAAAATAGATTTTAATATTTAAAAAATAAATTAATTTTTTTTTAAATTTTGGGGGCTGGGGGAGAGGGGAGGAGGCAGGGAGGGGTTGGTGAGTGGGTGGTAGGGAGTAGTGTTGGGTAGGGTGGGTATCGGATCGGGTTTTGGATTTTTCGGATTTTGGGTCCGGGTACCCAAAATTTCGGGTTTGAAATTTCATTACCCGAACTCAAATCGGTATTATCATTACCCAAAATTTTCGGTACCCAAAAATTTCGGGTACCCAAAGCGGGTTACCCGATTTTTTTAGTAAATAGTTTAAGTGTAGGTTGTTGAAGCATGATCCATAATTATTTGATGGAAAAAAAAATTAATCCACACAAAATTAACAATATTAATCCATAAACTAAACCAAAACCGACAGCAAGGACGGGACAACAGCAACCAAAAAAATTAAACCAAGAAAATCTAGCACACGAGACCAAGTAACCAACACACCCAATACACAAAAACTATAAGATCTGAATCAGACAAAATCAGAGAAACTAAACCACACACACAAGCAAACAGCAAGTCAAACACACACCAAGGCAAGGCAGAAGAAGAACACTAAATAAATAAGCACGCACCACACAAAGGCATCAGGACAGACACCATCACAGGGACCAGCAAGCGAAATAACATACGCTGAAGACACGATAAGAACATAAAAAGATAGAAAAAATACAAGATAAAACAGGACAAAAGGCCAGAAACGGCAATTGGCAAACAATAGTAAAAAGAGAAGAAGAAACGAAAGAGGAAAAAAATAAAAAAAGAGGAAAGCTCTTAAATTACGTTGACTTATTGGGAAATTTCAAATCTACAATCGATGGGGATGGATCACAGCGCAATGGTGGTCGTGTAGTGTGGCCGTGTGGGTTGGGTGCGCGGCGGTGGCTGGTAAGTGTTGAGCAGCCGAGAGGACTGAGGAGTGAGGACCTGGAGGGGTGAGATGAGAAATAAAAATTGGAATGGAGGCTTGGAGTGGAGGCGTGAGAATTGAGATGAGATGTGCCGGAGGAGCCCTAATTTAAAATTAGTATATAGTATTTAATTTTATTATTTAAAAAAATTAGATAACCCGATCGGGTAATTCGGGTAATTTTTATATCCGATACCCGATCCGATAAGAAGCAGTCGGGTTCGGGTTTACTCAAAACCCGAAATTACCCAAAAAATTAGTTTTTTTGAGTAATTTTTATCCAGTTCGAATCGAGTATTCGAAACCCAAAAAAATATGTCCATCCTAGTGTTGGGTATTAATATTTTTATCATTTAAATATTGAAATTTAAAATTAAAAAAAAAACCTTTTTTTGTACGGGGGTCGGGGTGTGGGGGGAGGGTTATGGGTGGGTGGGTGAGTTGATTGGGGTAAGGGCTGGGTGGTAATATTTTTATTATTTAAATATTAAAATTTAAAAGTTTTATAAAAAAAATATTTTTTTGGGGTTGTTGGGTGGGGGTGGGTTGGGTACACTGGTGGTAAGGTTTATAATTAAAAATGGGTGTATATTGGGTGCAACTAGTTTCATGTTTTTAGTTGTGCACCGGGTCAACCCAATTATAAATGGGTCATATAAAACCTAAAATTATGTCCAAAAAATTCATTCTTACGTCAACAGCATTCCCACTCCCCCGATTCTCTCCCACACGACAATTCTCTCCCACCACGATGGTGATTCTCTCCCATGGCAGTCCACTGTCGATTTTGCCGCCAAGTGTCGGCGATCTGCCGCCGTCATCTGATGATTTCACAGCACCATGCTGATTTTGCAACTCTACAAGCAATCCATCCCTCAGATTCATCGCAACTCTGCAAGCAATTCATCTCTCCTAGATTCATCGCAACTCTACAAATAATCGATCTGATACTATTATCACTGTAAGTCTCCTCTGAAAATAGTTTCTTGAATTTCTACCAGTTAATATTGTGTATATATGTTGAATTATTATTCTTATTTTGTTACCTTTTATTTATTGGATATTTTTATGTAGATGCATTGGTATACTTGTAATCTTAATTCGTCTGACTGACTGAGTTCATTGAATTACTTATTATTATCTTTTTAGTTATTTTATGAGAGATACATTCAAGATAATTGTTTATGTTTAATCCTTTAATTGCATAAAGGTATGGTCTGTATTGTACGTGATTATGATTTGTATGTTGGATTAGTTTAATTCTATATGTTATCTCTGTTAATTGTATATAGGTATGGTATGAGTTGTATGTTATCTCTGTTTCTCCATCAATTATATATAGATATGTTCTGAATTGTACATAGATATGGTCTGAATTGTATATGGGCATGATTTGTATGTTGGATTATTTTAACAGTATATGTTTTCTCTGTTAGCTGTATAAAGGTATGTTCTGAATTGTATGTAATCATGATAGGCATCTTGGTAGCATTATGCATTCGATGTGATGAATTTTTCTTTACTGTATATGTTTTCTCTATTAATTGTACATAGCTATGGTCTGAATTGTACATGCACATAATTTGTATGTTGAATTATTTTAACTATATATGTTTTCTTCGTTAACTGTATATAGGTATGTTTTGAATTGTATGTAGTCATGATAGACATCTTGGTAGCATTATGCATTCGATGTGATGGATTTTTCTTTATTGTATATGTTTTCTCTGTTAATTGTACAAAGCTATGGTCTGAATTATATATGGGCATAATTTGTATGTTGAATTATTTTAACTATATATGTTTTCTCCGTGAACTGTATATAGGTATGTTCTGAATTGTATGTGGTCGTGATAGGCATCTTGGTAGCATTACGCATTCGATGTGATGGATTTTTCTTTACAGTATATGTTTTCTCCGTTAATTGTAAATATGTATGGTCTGAATTGTACATGGACATGATTTATATGTTGGATTATTTTAATTGTATATGATTTCTCTATTACTTGTATATATATATATATATATATATATATATATATATATATATATATATATATATATATATATATATATATATATATTTTAAATTGTATATGGGCATGATGAGTATGTTGGTAGCATTGTGCATTCGAAGTGATGAATTTTTCTTTACTGTATATGTATTTCTCATTAATATTATAGAAATAACCAGTTTTGTTTGTTATATGCAGATGTTATTCAAACTATATGCTCTAGTGAAGATGAGGAAATCATAGAATATGAGCAAGTCACATATTTAATAGTTGGATTAAAAAGAGACATACTTGAGGAGATGCACAAATTGTATTGTAAACATGCAAGCAGAATCACATTTGATTCTCAATTTTTATTCAAAAATTCATCAACAAGAAGCAACTCAAGTTTAATCATCATATGTAAAAGTAACTCGATTTTTTGGAATCAAATTTTATGAATACATGTTATTAGAAAACAAGAATGGACTTGTTTTAAAATCAAACCTTACTTAATTTAAGGATGAATAATCCAAATGCATTGTCCTACTAATGAATCACAGACAATTGGGACACAAAAAGAGTTTTGAGGTGGGAAGTTGTTTAGGAAAGAAGAAGGACAAATTAAAATTATAGTAATTCAATATATTTACACTTGAACAAATATGAAAAGTCAAAAATCCAAATTGGCAAAAAATATGCATAAATAAAGGAGTTCACTACAACTACACCAAGAAGAAAACCAAGAAACTCAGCAGCTCCACACTTTCAAGCACATTTAGTGGCCACTCTTGAATGGCTCCAATAAAGACCTGGTAATACAGAGCAGCAAGGGTAGCTCCAATGAATGATACCTAAAACACCCACTGTTTAGCAAAACGAATGAAAAGTTAGTCAAGTCGCCTTTTACACATAACACTACTACAATAACTGTGTTTTCATTTTGATATTCATCACACATCCATACTTACATGGTCATTCCATGAATGCTCTATGCTGTAGATGATGGCTGCACCAAGGCTCCGGGCAAAGTTGATTTAGTTTTACTAGATGTAACATCCTTTCTCTTGTCTTTTAAACATTTAAATGTAGAAGATATATTCTTTGTACTCATAATCGATTCCTAAACATCAAAATACAAAACATTAACAGAGAATAATCAACTTCAAAAGAAATTAAGAAAGTAGGTGGAAAACTGAACTACAAAATTATAATCTTCACAATCGATAGAGAGTATGAGAAAGTTAAAAATTGATTACTTACACAAAATAGTGAAAATAATCAAAAGAAAACTCAAGAATCATAAGTTTCTTGACTACATCATTCATAATTGATGTTTAAATTCTTCTTCTCTATCGAAAATCGTAATGAACTTGCATAAAGAGTATATGAATAATTTGAGCAAAAATCGTAATGGGTAAACAATTTAAAAAATCAATAAAATTCATAAAAAATTAATAAAATTCATAAATATACATTAAACTATGAAATATTAAAAAGAAAATCAATAGCTAGCTAAATTTGATGAATGAAATGAATAAATAGGACAATCAAACAAAAAGAGAAATTGAAAAAATGGAGAAATTGAACAAAAAAAATAACAAACGAATAAATCAAAAGCTGAAGATAAAAAATACATAGACAAAACAAAGAAATTGGAGAAAAAAACTAAAAAGCAGAAAGAGAATAAAAAATGCTTACCAAATATGAAGACGATCAAATAGGACCTAATCGATGAGCAAGGAATGGTGTCGATCATCGTGTGTATACAGCAAAAGCGAGAATTGTGGAGACAAGAATATAATCGAGAGAGATTGATGCAATTGAGTGATATAAAATGAGAAAGGAAAGGTAGGGTTTTAGGATGAAAAAGAAAGAAGGGAGAGAGCGGTGGTTACAGAGTGAAAAAAAGATAGAATGAGAGAGAAGGATAGAGTTACAGAATGATCCAATGGGTTTTATCCTAATATATACCCCGGGCCAAATAAATGGGTCGGATCTGGGTGCAACCTTGTACCGAGTTGCATACAATAAATTGCCTTAAAAATGTATATTTTTATATATTTTAATTAATTTATTAATTTTATATAATATTTTTATATATTAATATATTAATTACACAACAGAAAGGTTTCAAATAACACAGTTTGAGTAAGAATTCGAAATCCATTCAAAAACACCAAAAAAATTCAAAATCAAATCCATGATTTGAAATCCATTGATTTAAAAACTTAGATTTATAAATCCATTAATTTCAAATGTTATCCAAACATGAAGAAGGGATTCATGGGATGAATTTATAAATCCCTCTCAAATCCTTCCATCCAAACAAAACCTTATACGATTTTGTGAGCAGTTTACATTACATTCCATGCATAACATAATTCAGTTAATTGCAAATTTTATCATCAAATCATACAAGTTTTTAAAATCTCATTATTGATCGACAGTCGATCATGTGTGGTTTTTCTATAATTAGTAGTTATATATAAAGTTATAAGATAAAATTGGTAAAAGTATACTATTGTTTCTTTTACAAAATCAAAGTAAAACTGTCAAAAAACTTGTGTGTGCCCGGGCGCATGGGAGCACATTCTGTGTGCCTTTAGAATTTTGTGCTAAATTGTATACCCTTTAGTATAATGACTAATAAATGATATTAATAAAAATAGAAATGAAAAGATACAGAGAAGCAAAAAGATGTTTGAAAGTAAAAAAGACTATCTAAATCTATAGTAGTCTTGATTCATGTCTGTGAACAGTATCCTTTCTATGGGTATCGATAGATTGTGATACCTGGTGTATGGCCCCCCAATAGATGATAAAGTATCTGCAGCTGAGTTCTCTTCTCTTAAAATATGCGAGATATGAAATGTCATTTGCAGTAGTAAATCTTTTGCCTTGTGCCAACTTGCCAGCCACCTTCATGGGATGATTAGTTTTCTTGTAATGAAAGCATGAACAACATACATAGAATCTGTTTCAAGCCAAAGCCTTTTCCATCATTTCTCAAAAGACATTTCAATGGCTAAGCACGCAGTCCCTAGCTCTACTTCGAAAGCAAAACCATGCCCAAATCCACACGAGAAACCCCCCATTGCATCCTGGAGCATCCTTTGCATGGCCATACACGTTAACTTTTGTCCAGCCAGCTGCTGGAGGTTGTCATCGAATATCCTTCACCGTAGGAGCCTTTCTTAGAGCCTCTGCAATCCCAAAATATTTCATAGTACATAGATCTTCCACTGTGTGTACTCTTTATTTTCTGAAGAAAAATAAAAAAAATATTAATGAAAAGTGTGGGCACACGGAAGCACACTCCGTGTGCCTTTAAAATTTTATGTTAAATTATACATTATTTAGTATAAAGATGTGTACCCTTTATTTTCTGAAAAAAATAAAAAAATATTATTAAAAAGTGTATACCCTTTATAACAAAATGGTGTACCCTTATTAATTAAAGTATATACTCTTTAAAACAAAATAATGTACCCTTATCCATAATACTAAATTCTAAAGGCACATGGCGTGCGCCCGGGCGCACACAATCCTCACTCATAAAAATAAATGTTCTAACTATTTTAAAACATTTATAAGTAAAAATATATAAATCGGATTTTATTTTTAACTCCCGCTGGTTGGAAATACGGTGCATTGGCATGTAATTTATTATTGAAATGGGCTGAAATTTGGCAATCATTGTTGGGTTGGATTCCAATTCACACATTGCAGTTAGGCTTCTCACTAATCCATTTAATTTTGGGTTAATTGCGTTAAGAACTTTCAACGAATTGCAAATCAATCCCGACTTTTATAAAATTAAAAAAAAAAACTATGACCTTTCATGGAATTGCACCCATCGGGCAGCTGAAGCATGCCCGACCGCTGACGTGGCATTGATCTTGCCACGTCAGCTTTCAGTTGATTGCACAAAAAACCCCAACCTTTACTTAAATTGCAATTTAATCCCAACCTTTGAAATTTTGGCAAAAAAGACCATAAATTTTTATTTTTATTTTTAAATTGCACTATCTAATAAAAATTTATATTTTATTTTTAAATTTAAACTCTAAAATATTATTAAATAAAATAATAAAATATTTATTACTTATAGTTATGTGAACAAAATTAATTATATCTATTAAGTAGTAAAAAAACTATACAATCTCTAAATATTTAAATTCTTTTAATTTTTAAAATATTTTATACATTATAAAATTATTATAATTTATAAAATCAAAGTATTCGTGAACATGTCTCAATATCTTTTCATAATTTCACATTATATATAGAAGAATGACAAATATATCTATGAGATGTTTAAGGAATTTTATTATTTTTAAAAATTATTTAAAATTAATTTATAAACTCAAGTTTTATACTGAGAAAAAATATTCGTTAAGATTTAATTTATACAGATGAAAATAATTTCATGTACTTATCATTATACTTTTCGTTTTCATACATCTCATACTTACCTTCATCACATCAAATCCATCACTAACCTCGAAAAGTTATATATTAATTTAAAAAATAACACTCCCACCTAACACACATAACATATTTTATACTTCATTTATTATCTTAAATACTACAATGCCCTTAAAAAATCAAAAAAAATATCAAAAAATAACTTTTTAAAGGTAAATATCTACCGTACTAGTGAAGATAACTACGGGACAGAGAGAGTAGTAAAAAATTAATAAATAAAAATTTAAAAGATTTTGTAAAAAAATAAATATTTAATATAATATTTAGTATGAAAATAAAAAATAAAAATAAATATTTAAGTATAATCTTTAGTTATGAATTTAAATTTTAAAATAAAATATAAATCTTTTATTAGATGATGCAATTTAAAAATAAAAATAAAAATTTGATATGTGTTTTTGCTAAAATCTCAAAGGTTGGGATTTTTCTTGCAATCAACTAAAAGCTGACGTGGCAAGGTCAATGTCATGTCAGCTATCGAACAAGCTTCAGCTGTCCGATGGGTGTGAATTGCACAAATATGAAAGGTCATGATTTCTTTTGTAATTTTATAAAAGTTAGGAATAATTTGCAATCCGTTAAAAGTTTGTGGTTTTTAACGCAACTAACCCTTTAATTTTCATGGGTTGAAAAATGGACTATGTAAAAATTACCCCAGCCCATTTCTGAAAATTCAATACATGACTTCTTTACATTTTTGCGACACTTCTATTTACTATTAAACCATACTAGCTTGGTGACTTGTTACAGGTACATGATGTTCTGTGATATTTTGGTATGATATTGTAACAACAAATTTTGTATTTATAATACAAATAAATACAAATTGAATTACAATAATAATCCGGACAGATTAAACTTGATAATTTAGGAAACCATCTCTATCTATCCTCTGATTCTTCTCTCGAACCAATTTAGACTTTGACTTTGACTGGTTGTGTTGACCGCCTTGATCGCGTTGACTGCACTGACTGTGTGTGTTGAGTCGGATCTTCAGTTGAAGCTTGTTCGAACTCGGATTTAGGGCTTTATAACGTTAACCTAGAGGTGTCGAGCTTTTGTTTGGATTAAACATGCTTGATGTGAATAACACTCGATCTGGGGGCTTAGCACCTTGATCCCAGGTCGTATGTTGTTCTTGACTCGAAGAACACTAAAGAACTTAGTGTATGAACAATACTTGATTTGGGGGGCTTAGCACCTTGATCCCAAATCGTATGTCATTCTTCAATTAAAGATACTTGAAGATCTTGAGTAGTGCTGCTTGTGTTTCAATCTCTTCAGAGCGTCATCGCCTTCGGGTACTTGAATGTTTGTCTAAAATGAATAAAGGAGGACTCTTTATATAGGTGGAGAGTGAGGATGCCCCATAAATAACTCGCAGTCTGATTGGTCCATGACTGATTTGACCTAATTCTGCGGGCTTGGGCCTTTCTATCCTTGCAATTTGACTGGTTGATCCAGATTTGACTTAATTCTGCGGGCTTGGGCTTATTTGACTAGATCTGTCCCAATTATCAATTATTCACTAATTTTTTTATTTAAATCTCTTAATAAATAAATAATTAATTGATAATTATTGCATTAATTTGTCACATATTTTCCTTTAATAGGCAATAAAATTCAAGTGCCTACAGATATCTCTAAGTGTGATATCTCTTATCACATCTTCTTATGGAATGACACTGAGATGAATAAATCTAATCCATTGCCCTAGGGTTTACTAGTAGAATTGGGGTAAAGTTTTTATTCTATCCGTGCGTGTCACTCATCTAATGGAGTAGCACAAGAAATGTCACATGAAAATGGCATAAAAGATTCAGACCCCACAAATGTCATATCAAAATGACACAAAAGATCAAAACTCCTTGTCACGAGGTGGGTTTATTCATGCATGTTTCTTCATGCTTTCATTTGTCCATTACCATTTACCACATAAATTTGAAGAAACAACCGCAATTGGTTTAGTCGCTTTGTTCAAGATAATGTGTATAATATTTTATTTTGATATTAAAATTTCTTTATATATTTTAAAATTAACATAGTCTCTGGTAAGATGTGAAACAGTTTGTAACATTTGTTAAAGTCTAAAATTTTACCGTTAAAGTATAATATTGGCAATTCTATGATTAATGATGTATTATAATATAATTCTTATATGTTATAATATAATTTATTATAAATATATTTTGACTATTATTAAAAATATTTTATCCATATATTAAGCATATTTTAATAAGGAATCCGTCTTATAAACTATCTCAAAACTATTGGTATCACATTGCTTTTCTTTACGTAAATCCCAATTAATTTTATAAGAGCAAATTGACTCTCACCAAAACATAGTAATAATTTTACATATAATTTTCATTATTAGGTAATCTCCAACAATTTAATCTTTTCTAGCGCGGTTTATTATTGAGAGATACACACTTTAAAGGTTAATTACACTCAAATACATTAAAAAATAGAAATAACTATTATGTACAAAAATTCACATTGATCTCACTAAATTACCCCTACCAAATATATTCCCTAAAAACTAGGTTCCTCCTTTTTGCCGTTCACCATTCTCTTTCATGAGATTCCTGCTGCCGTTTGTTATTGGGGTTGGTGCAGATCGGGATCGCGATTTCTCCACCCACCTCACGCATCTCTGGATTACTCTGATTTCTCGTCTGAATGTTGTTCTCCACCATGCTATCCTAGCCGTCGACCCAATCAGAGTCCCCCCTTTCTCGCCACAGTGATGTCGCGTTCAACAATGGCGGCTCGCTGCCATAAAATAACATCCAATGGAATCCTCCCAATTCACGCACCTACTTGGTGCGAATTTTATAAGGAGCCTCCGATTGCTATTGCCGCTGGAAAGTCATCGACCGTTTCAATACCATCTAGGGCTCCTTCCCCTCCCATGTCACGATGGAGGACTTATTGTTGTCGGCCACGCCGTTCCTCTCAGATTTTGACCTTGTTCTGGGTCCCATATTTCGTGGCCACCGTTAATGGCTATTCTCTGCCGCCGCTCAATGGATCCTCAGCCAGAGCCTGTTAGCTACATCTGTGGAGGTGATTCATTACTCTTAACAATTTAACTGATCTTCTTCGGTAGATGATAATGTCAACATATTTGGATTATTTGTGTTTGATTTTTAATATCTTTGAATTGTGTATTTTTTCAGATTGCGGTCAAGAGAACACCTTGAAGCCAGGGATGTGATTCAGTGACATGAGTGCGGATATCATATTCTCTACAAGAAATGCACTAGCAGAAGTATCTAATTTTTTATTATTTTCTCGACTTTTTCCTCCAAAATTCAATTCTGTTTTATAGTTTACGTTCTATTTGTTGTTATGTCATGTATTTCTTGTGCTTTTTCTTGCTGCTTTAAGTATCTATTTGATTTGAATTGAATTTACCTTGTTTGATTCTACGTTGATCACCACATCTATGATTACTTCTCCAACTTCTGATCCATCTACACCTCTGCTTCGTCTTGTTCTTATTCGCTTGCATGTTGGATAAATATTACAGGTCGAAAATAGAATTTAAAAAGGATGATTTTATTGATAAGTCACATGTATTGTACATTACCACTTACTTATTCACTTCACTCTACACAATTTCTAGTGTGCTCTCACAAGTGATATAATTAAGTTAATTAATAGTTGATTTATATGCTCTTTTAGAATATACGTACAGAATAACAATCACCTTAGTTAATTCTCCATTCTTGGGTGATTATTCAGGTTATTTCTAGAAAAAGCAATTGGTATTGATCTTCAATGTATACCATCTTCAAATATGGACTTTTAAATTTGCCTTATTTCTTAATAGCTGAAGGGTTGTTGTGCAGTGGATCAGCAGATAAGTGTATATGCATATGAAGTAGATAGATGATTAATGGGTGTTTGATTAAGCATATGGTGATTAGAAGGGCATGTTAAGTGTCTGCAAGCATCACCTGCTAGAGTAGGGGGTGGATTCATGTTGTATAGTGGGAGTCTTCCTAAGAGTTTGAGAATTTGGTGGGTCCCCAATTGGTCTAACTCTGATGAAGATCATGAAACCAATGAGGAGAAATTCATTGATTAGTTTTTGTGGTTGAATCAGCACTGGTTCCAAATAGTCCTTGGTGGTGGGAAGAATGTCTACAAAAATATGTAAAATAAAATATGCAAAATAAAATTTGCAAAACAAAATGTGCAAAGTAAAATGTACAAAAGAAATTGTGCAAAAACAAAATTGTGCAAAACAAAATGTGCAAAAGAAATTGTGCATAACAAAATGTGCAAAAAGAATTGTGCAAAACAAAATGTGCAAAATAAAATTGTGCAAAACAAAATGTGCAAACACATAGTGGTATTTATAGTATCACAATATATTTGATGTAGGTATGACTATTAGTTCTTTGAGTCATGTAGTTTATAGTAATTATGCATTATTTCATGTATCTCATAGTAAGTGACCCTTTACAGCGCATACCTCACATTATTTTAGCATAAAATTACAATACAACTTCAAAAATTTTTACTATATTTTCTTACTACGTAAAATATTCTAAAAATATTTTATTTTATATAAATTTTAAATTAATATTTGAAGATATTTTAATTTGATAAATTAAATTAATTTAGAATTTAATAAATTTAATAAATTATATATTTACTAATATTAATTTAATAAATGTAATATATTTATTATTAAAATTTTAAATTATATATTCTATAATTTATACATCATTCAAAATAAAAAATAAAAAGCAATATTATAAGTTGTTGTAAATCAAGTTAAAACAAGGAAAAAACTTGTGTGCGCCTGGGCGTACGGAAGCACACTCCGTGTGCCTTTAGAATTTTGTGTTAAATTGTACACCCTTTAGTATAAATATGTGTGTCCTTTATTTTCTGAAGAAAAATAAAAAATATTAATGAAAAGTGTATACCCTTTAAAACAAAACGATGTACCCTTATTAATTAAAGTGTATATTTTTTAGAATAAATTAATGTACCCTTATCTATAATACTAAATTCTAAAGGCGCACGGCGTGCGGCCGGACATACGCAAGCCTCACTCTTAAAACAATTACATATATGCAAAAATATTAAAAGAGAAGCAATCAATTTTATTAATTTTAAAATATTAAATAAAAAAGTGAATAAATAGATTATACTATAAAAAAAATATAACATAAAATTATATAAATAGTGGATAGCGTGGAGTTATATTCATCTGATGCGATCTTCAGTTCATCGCCACATCTGATGTGATTTTTAGAATAAGGAGAACGTGGCGTGAAGGGCAGAGCTGAAGATCAAATTTTGCGTTGGAGTGGTGTTCTTGAATGACTTAATGACAAAATCGTTTCTAAGCTATGTTGATCTCAAGAAACAGAAGTTGAAAGATCTTGAAATAGGGCCAGATATTGAGATGAGTCAAAATTGACCTTTCAGAGGTAAAAATCTGTCGGAATTCTTAAAAAAAGTAGGTCTAATCAAAGGTCAAATGGAACAAGTCACCAATCTACTTCTTGATATTCAAAACCTCAATGAAGAGTTATGAACTAATTAAAGTTCGAAGCCTTTTCAGGGGATGAGAGACTAGATCAATTTTGATGCGGTCATGATTCATAGAAAAGTCAAGATTATAAAAACAAGATTAGAGTTTCTCGACAAGTCCAACATCTCCAATCATGCTGAGTACAGAGAAGGAGGCCACATCGATCGTATATGTAAATAATAATTGTTATTATTTATTTATTTATTTTCAAAAATGAAAAGTGGATAAGAGAGAGAGGGGGGAGTTAATAAAATGGTTTTTTAACTCCCATCTCTTTGGAGATATTTACACATTGCCATGCAGTTATGATATGCGCTGAAACAAGCGAGACGCTTGAGATACAGAAAATGCAGAACTCAGAACGAAGAACGCGAAAGTGTTTTTCCTCTCTTGATTTCTCTCCCATTTTCACATCACAAATCCAGTTGATATATTCCAGAATAATACACATTCGTGTAAATTAATCTTTCAACCATGTGTTGAAGATTTGATCCAGAGATCACAGTTTACCAACGTGAGTACCAATCAGTTCGTACGTGTTCTTCTGCTGTAACGAAAACTCTATGAAAAAAGATATGATTTCTCCCTATGTATGAATGTGAGTTTTTCAATATTAGTATCAGAGCCAATGGTTGGTACTCCGCTTATTTTTTCTGGATTAAAAAATAGAATATTTTCATGATTTAGTTTTCTGCTTTTAACGATGAATTTTACTCATACATGATTTATGTTGAAAAGAGTATGATTTTTGATTTATGTAATATTGTTTGATCATACGTACTATGAGTTAAAGACAAAATTTTAAGTATCCAATGGCAATTACATGTGTATGACGTTTTTAAACCTTTAACACTCTTCAAGGGTTCAATTTTTTGTCATTTTTATGCATTTAAAAGCATGTTTTCTATACATCACTGGATAGACCTCGTCGAGAGGAGAACGTCAATATTTTTCGTGCATTTTTTGGCCCTTTAAAACTTAAGTTATGATTTTTTTGAATTTTTTTCGTTATTGGGCCTAAACTGCAAAAGTTCAGAAAGTTTGGGATTCTGGTTTTAAGAATTCAATAAAACTTAGGGACCATTTCGAAATTAAAATTAAAGTTTGAGGATTGACCAGGTCAGACCAACCCGAATCGGACACCACCGACATGGACCACACCGGACCAGAGGCGAACCGGAACAGGTTTAGACCAACCGGAGAACTAACGATCGATGGTGGCGCGTGTAAGACATGCACCGGCAGATGGCGGCGCGTGTGGCTCACATGCTGGTAGTTGGCGACACAATAGTTGCGCGTGAGGTTCACGCGCCGACAAATACCTTTCCAGGCGGCGGCGCGTGTGGTGCACTTCCTAGCAGGCACTCTTCCAGCAGCCAGCGCGTGACGGTGCGTGAGAGCGTGTCCGGACGCATGGCGGCACGTGTGAGTGCGTAGGGCTGTCAATTTTATCCGTGGGTTCGGATACCCTGAAGGTAATTGATGAGTGTGTAAATTCACAAGTTTGGCATCATGTTTTGTGCTAGTTTTGGAGAGTTTTGAGGTGGAAATAGGTGGAAAACCTATATATATTGTGAATTAGCATGAATTAGGTGTTAGTGGAGCTATTTAAGTGGTTTTCATAGCAAAATCAGAGTGGAAGTGCCAAGAATCGAAGAGACGAAGTCGAGACCACGCGAACCGCTAAGGAGAGAGGTGGGTTCGACTTGTTGGAGGAGGGTTCGACCTCTCCTACAGGTCGAACCAGCATTGCAAAGTGTGCAGAAGGAAGGTTCGACCACGACTCAAGGGGTTCGACCTGTCTATCAAGTCGAACCAGTTCGCGAGAAGATGGGTTCAACCACGACGTTGGGGGTTCGACCTGACGGTTGGCTGAACCAGGAGCGGAAATTGTCCAGTGGTGAGGTTCGACCTGTGGTTCGACCAAAGAGGGAGAGGTTCGACCTGTACAAGAGGTCGAACCAAGTGCAGAGTACTTCTAGTAGGTGGGTTCGACCTATGGTTCGACCTGCGGCCAGTGGTTCGACTTGTTTGACGAGGTCGAACCGTCGTGCGGGAACTTACCTTATCCGGATTTTCGAGGCCAAAACACGTGGGATCACTTGAAAAGCCCATTCCAAGCCCTAGAGATGTGATTACAAGTATAAAAGGAGGCTCATGCAGTCAAGGAAATCATCACAAAAAGAAAGAAGAAAGGGATCATCATCAACAACACATTACAAGAGGAGAGTAGGAGAGCTGTGACAGAGGTTCAGCTGGAGATTCAAGTAAGATTGGTCCAACTAACCATGATTGTTCTTAGATCAATCATGGGCTAGAGCCACTTCGGTAGTTCTAGGGTTATGAAGGTTTAATGAGTTAATTTGTATTTCGTGTGTATACTCCGTACAACACTACTTGTGGTTTATTTTATATAAAATTGTGCGTTTTTAATCCATACTCATAGTTGTTTTGTGCATCAATAATCGTTGTGTAGAGTCTGAATGCATGACATGGTTATTGGTTGAGTGCGTTCACTAATGAGCAGGGTTTATAGTTATAATTCTAAGTGAAGGGATTCTGAGGTTTTATTAGAACCGTCTTATATGAATGTTTGTTAATTGAATTGAATTCGGGTTAACAAGTAGGATTAAGAGTATAACTTTATAGTACCTAAAAAGAGAGATCAAATCGGGTTAGAGTACTAAGTGCACGGGAAATAACTGATTATGATAGTACCTATAAAGGGAGGTAAGTATACGTCTTGCTCTGAGGAATCTCACACGTGTCAAAAGCTTATCTATTTGTGTCTATAGAATAGATTTGTATGGTCTAGCGATGCGTCCATATACCACAAGGCAGAGTCGGACATCGACACACGAAAATATGAATTAACGAATGAAATTGGATGGCTTGACGAACTACCTATCATCTTATTTGATCACAACTACTATTTTCTTATTCTTGTTATTTATTTGCTATTTCAATTGTTACTTAGTTTACAAACCGAATGAAATTGGATGAAATTGACGAACTACCTATCATCTTATTTGATCACAACTACTATTTTCTTATTCTTGTTATTTATTTGCTATTTCAATTGTTACTTAGTTTACAAACCAATAATTATAATTCTCAACATAGTCATAATTGCTAAAAAATAACTAAAGTGATATTTATCCGTCCCATGGATTCAATATTTAACTTGGTCACCTTCGAAACTACAATTGATATCCTTCATACTTGGGGATTAAAATTGTGTGTTGAGAAAATGCCCATCAAGTTTTTGGCGCCGTTGTCGGGGACTGTGAACTTGGTTTCAATTTTGATAATTGATAAGAGCAAGTGTACTCTATCGTGTGTAGCACGTAAGCGACCAAGTGCAAAATTTATAAGATATCGAACCCAAGGGCGAAAGTGGGTAGCCGTATTTGAGAAATGCTTTACTCTAATAGGACGAATCGAAGAATGAGGGGAGATGATTATACTACAAACTAACAACTAGGAAAGCAATGAAAGATAGAACATGTACAAGTGTGATGGAAAATGGATGAAGGTGAACAATCTAAGAAGTATGTAAGGCAAGCAACATCATGGATAAGGCTTATGTAGACTCACACACACACATGCATTGATGATTTTCAAGTTATGATACTAAGGGCAATCACAATTGTACCCCTAACCCCTATAGCCAAGGTGATTAGGTTCTCAACTCTTTTACAAGTTTAAATCTCCTAAGATTGTCTTACTCTCAATTCCCTCATGGGTACTATGATCATAAGTTGGTTCCCCTCACTAGTTCATCACTAATGTCCTATCATGAGGTTCTAAGCACTTGGAGGGAATGGCTTTCCTCCCCTCATACTAACTAAGTCACCTCATACAATCAATGATTCAATTAAACTACCATACATAATATTGGAATGGCCATCCTAACACTATGCATAGAGAATTTAACCACACAAATCATGCATCAAATGAGAATAAGCATTCATGATAGAAAATATTCATAACAATCATTTCATCAAACATGTGGTGTGCAAAATCTACATAATTCCTAACCAATCATATTGCTAGCCTCACATAAGGACTAGCCACTACAAATCATAGTAGAATCAATACAATACATAGCTTGCTCCAATTGAGCCAAATAATGAAGAAAATAACAAAATAAAGGTAAGTTGGCTCCCCTTTGATGGTGAACTTCCTCCCCTTTGATCATGCTACAATCTTCAATCAATGATGAATTCCTCTTCTTAGATTGGTGGATTGATGGATTAATGGATGGATTTGAGGAGATCAAGTGGTTTGGATGGATGAGGTGAAGGATGGAAGAGATGGAGATTAATGTGTGTGATTTAGGTGTTTAGTGTGTGTGGAAACTGATCCAAAATGATTCCTCTCGAATTTTGTGGTCAAAACATGTATTTATACCCCCATGGAAGCTTCTAGAACATTTAGAGATCATAAAACTGCCTTTTGAACCTACACGGGCCGTGCAGCGTCACACGGCCACGGAGGTGGCCGTGTAGCGTTTTCTGGTGTCCGAGCACGCCCATGCCTTACAGGGCCGTGCTCGGTACACGGGCCGTGTAGCGTATCGCGTGCTGCACAGTCTCACCGTTTTGCGCATAACTTCCACATCTGATATCCGTTTTCAGTGATTCTTGTGCTCACGCGATCCTCTCTTCTGTGGCTTTCCAACCATATATAGATCTGAGAAAACTTCCAACATTTGAGGGTATAACAAGTCATGCAAAGTAGCACAACCGTGCTGAGTAAGAACTGCTTACGCGACGTCACCATTTTAATCATAACTTTTTCGTTTGGGCTCCGGTTGAAGTGTTCCTTATACCAAAACGATCTTCTTTTCTATGAATTTCCAACCATGTATCACACTTCTATTTTTGAGCTCCAAAAAAGTACAGAAAAATTACACAAGTGGGACGTGCATTTTTCAGCAATTTGCTTTGACTCATTCTCTCTCGTTTTAACTCCAAATCGAGCTTTGTTTTTCCCACATCTTCTTTATCATGTCTAGAATCCATTTTTACCTGATAATCACACAAATTACACCAATTTACTAATTCTCTAAATATTCACAAATGTAGCACAATTTAAGGCACTTAATCATGAAAATCACACATTTATCATTTCAAGGCACACATCTCCATATCTTCACATAACACCACCAAATAATATACAAAATGAATAAAAACACACAAAATACATAATAAAAAGACACTAAAATCTAGGTGAAAACGACACCGATCAACCCCCCAAACTTAAAGTGTTGCTCGTCCTCGAGCAACGAAAATGAGAAAACGAGAGGGGGAATTTTCACCTAGAGAAAGACCTAACGAACATAAGCAACAACACATCATAAGTAACAAGGACTACAAATCATATCAAGTCACACTACAACATTAAAATCATGACATAAAAAAATTAACAAGTTCAAGTCTAAGAAAATTAAGAGTAATAAAGTCCCTTCCGGTCCAAGCCTCACAACGGGTATCAAAATGCACTCAACACTCTATGAAGTAGGGTAATTTTCACTCATCAATCGATTGAACCCGACGCACCATAGGCTTGCTCGCGGACTACATTCACAAGCCACCAAGACTTCAACTAATGATCAAAAAGGTCTTTTATTTTTGGATGTAATGTTAGGCTTTTTGGTAAGGGTAGGGAGATTATGGATAAGAGTGACTCATCGAGTGTAAGTAATCGAAGAAATGATCAACTTCTTCAACTTCTTCACGTTTCTA
This sequence comes from Pogostemon cablin, assembly GCA_023678885.1. Taxonomy (NCBI): domain Eukaryota; kingdom Viridiplantae; phylum Streptophyta; class Magnoliopsida; order Lamiales; family Lamiaceae; genus Pogostemon; species Pogostemon cablin. Next base: position 24,598,393 of record CM042961.1, on the reverse strand, counting down.
TCTTCCTTTTTTTTCTTTTCTAATCACAAGCACTAATCATTATCATTCCTTGGATTCTTGAGCTTCTTTTAATTTGCATGCTTCCTTTCTTTCGACTTTTGAATTTCTTGAGCATATTTTTGTTGTTTTGCTCCTTTTTTACTTTGAAGGTTGCATGTGCATTTTGCTTGAGCTCTTTTCATCCTTTTCTTGTTTGTTTATCATTTCCTTCTTTCTCTTGCACAATTCTCATATCAAACCTTGTAGACCATCATCTCCTCAATCACCCACACAAAGGCATATATATAAGGCTTAAGTGGGTAATCATGGTTTGTATTGTGCTTATATCACAAGAAATAGGCTTAAAGGCTCAAAGTGGCTAACTAGGGATGATGTATAGGGTAAGGAAATATATGACAATGGCTATAAAATTACAAGGATGGCCTAGGATCATTTCACTAACCTCCACCAATCGGGCTCATTCCCGTAGTCCATGAGCGAGTTCTTGTTTATCAAGGCTCAATCGACCCACTCATTAAGAAATTAACCATGGATGCACGGTTGAGGCTCAAACGCTCACAAGCTTTTGCTCGGACCTTTAGGAACTCATTACACCTCAATTCATCTCAAAATTGAACAAGTTAAATAGAACATGTCACAATTTCAACAAGTAGAAACCATTAACATGCTTGCCATCACCTATCACAAACAATGCATCATAGCTCACATTCAAAAACATTTAACTCCTTCCCAAAACATACCACCAAGCAACCCTATACAAGAATAAAAATTACAAACAAAACGCATGAGCAAAGACTCACCAAGCAAACAACAACACAAAAACACATAATCATGCAATAATCAAAATTCCATCCATCAAAAGAAAATAAAGCACAAATCATCATCCAATAACATGTAAGCTCAAGATTTTTGCCACCTTATTCAAAAATAGAAAAATAAAGCAAGTAAACTACCTAAATAAAGCAAGTAAACCTCCCAAGTACATAACACATGAAGTAACATGTTAATCCACTACAATCCAAATCAACATCAATTCATGTCAAGCAATTTAGAAGTGATAAGATGTAGAGTGAACTCCCTCAATAGGCATTTTGATAATGAAAGCGTTAGCTCCAAGCTCCATTCATGCTTCCACTATCCTTCATCCATGCTCAAACACTCAACAAACCATTAGCTCAACACTTGCAATAAAAATAAGGATTATCATGCACTCCAACACAACCAAACTAACCAAAATCAATCCAATACTCATGAGAAAATTTTAAAATTTACCCAATTTTCACAAGACAATCAAGATAATCACTCTATCAACATGATACATCAAGCATACACAAGTGGTAAGGCACACCACACACTATCCCCCCAAACTTAAATCGAAACAAGTTGAGAATTAAGTTTGCAAAAAGTGGTGAGACTTACCCTTGTAGTTTCCACCATTGATCATCTTAAACGTACCTTGTGATGACGTATGTGCATTCCAATATTCAAGTATGGCCACCACGCACTCTCCCCCCAAACTTAAATTAACACAAGTGTTAAATTTAAGTTTGTAAAGAGTGGTGTGACATACATCTTCATTCCAAATCTAGCACATCTCGTCTCCTCCTTATGTGTTTTCCTTCATGAGCACAATCCACCTACACACAAAAAATGCAAGAAAACTAAATCAAAGTAATTAAATGAAATCATTAAAATAAACGATGGGTTGCCTCCCATCTAGCGCTAAGTTTAACGTCTTCAAGCCGGACGGATCATGGAGAACTCATCGGAATGGCCAAGGATATCGTTCGTTCTTGCCATCAAATTTTAATCTTTGTGCTTCTTCCTCTATTAGGCATTTGTGGCAAGTAACGACCTCGGTAGCATCTTTCGAGATTGGCTTTAGAAATTCAACTCGCTTGAGCTTGCATTCCATTGACCGCTCTTTTCGTGACCACCACTTATTCCTTTTTATCAAGTATGTCCCCAACATTTCTTCAAGCTCTTTCTTGTACCTAAATCTTTGAGAAGAATCAATAGGTAAGACAAAGTCAATATAAACAATATTTTGAAAATCAATGCAACTTGAAGAGTTAAAAGATGGAGAAATGCTCATTTCACTTCCGAACTCATCATCAAGTGCTTCTAGACCTTGGTCCACTTCATCAAATTCATCAACCTCTTGTGATTCTTCATCTTCACTTAAATTTTTCTTATCAACAAGGGACAAGAAATCTTGTATAATCTCTTCATCCTCAAAGCTCTCTTCTTCCTCAAGCTCTTTACTCCTCTCACTTGAATTTTCATCCTCCAACTTTTCTTTTTCCTTGTCTTCCTTATCCTCAATAATCTCAACATCTCTTGAGTCTTCTTCATTATCCCCCGAACACTCTTCTACCTTCAAATTTTCTTTAATCTTTTCATCATAATTCTCTATTTCACGAAGATTGTTCCGTTCTTTTGTCATTTGACTCATTTGACGTTCAAAGGCCTTCATTGTCCTTTCATTTTCCTTACTCATTTCTTTAAGCATTTTCATCATTTGACGTAATTGATCTTGTAAGGAAGGTTTCCCATCATCATATGGTGGACACTTTTCTTGGAAATTTCCTTGGACATACCCGTTTTGCATACATGTTCCATTCCCCATTTGGTAATTGGGCATGTTCCACACTTGTCCCCCATTAAAGTTGGAAGTAGGCATGGAGTAGGTATCTTGAGGCTCATAGCTTGAAAGACTTGGTTGAAAGCCTTGCCTTGTATCATTTCCATAAACATATCTTTTAAGCTTTTCTATCAAGGCATCATTTTTGGATAGAAGGGTATCCATAGAAACTTGATTGTTGTAAGAACTCGGAACGGAATAAGTGTTTCCTTGATACGGTTGGAATGTATTAACATTGTAAGCTCCTTGCCATTCCTCATAACTCCCATTGTTGTAGCTTTGAGAGCTTGCTTGACTCATTTGACTACTATACCCATAGTTGCTCTCATTCTTATAGCCATTTGATTGTTGTGGTGGAACCAAACCAATTAGATTTCCATACTTTCCTCCCATGTATTGGTTCCACCCATCCATGTTCATACTCTTCTTTTCAAGGCTTGCTACAACTTTCCTTCACTTACTATTTTTGGTTTTGCTCCTTCTCCTCTTCTTTCAAGGTTGATGTACCTATTAAGAAGAACAAGTAAGAACAAGATTTTCCAAAACAAATATAGAATGCAAAAATAAGAAAAATGTCCTAAGTAGAGCTAACAAATTCAAACACGTTACACCGAAGGCTTTCGCCCCGGCAACGGCGCCATGAACTTGGTTTCAATTTTGATAATTGATAAGAGCAAGTGTACTCTATCGTGTGTAGCACGTAAGCGACCAAGTGCAAAATTTATAAGATATCGAACCCAAGGACGAAAGTGGGTAGCCGTATTTGAGAAATGCTTTACTCTAATAGGACGAATCGAAGAATGAGGGGAGATGATTATACTACAAACTAACAACTAGGAAAGCAATGAAAGATAGAACATGTACAAGTGTGATGGAAAATGGATGAAGGTGAACAATCTAATAAGTATGTAAGGCAAGCAACATCATGGATAAGGCTTATGTAGACTCACACACACACATGCATTGATGATTTTCAAGTTATGATACTAAGGGCAATCACAATTGTACCCCTAACCCCTATAGCCAAGGTGATTAGGTTCTCAACTCTTTTACAAGTTTAAATCTCCTAAGATTGTCTTACTCTCAATTCCCTCATGGGTACTATGATCATAAGTTGGTTCCCCTCACTAGTTCATCACTAATGTCCTATCATGAGGTTCTAAGCACTTGGAGGGAATGACTTTCCTCCCCTCATACTAACTAAGTGACCTCATACAATCAATGATTCAATTAAACTACCATACATAATATTGGAATGGCCATCCTAACACTATGCATAGAGAATTTAACCACACAAATCATGCATCAAATGAGAATAAACATTCATGATAGAAAATATTCATAACAATCATTTCATCAAACATGTGGTGTGCAAAATCTACATAATTCCTAACCAATCATATTGCTAGCCTCACATAAGGACTAGCCACTACAAATCATAGTAGAATCAATACAATACATAGCTTGCTCCAATTGAGCCAAATAATGAAGAAAATAACAAAATAAAGGTAAGTTGGCTCCCCTTTGATGGTGAACTTCCTCCCCTTTGATCATGCTACAATCTTCAATCAATGATGAATTCCTCTTCTTAGATTGGTGGATTGATGGATTAATGGATGGATTTGAGGAGATCAAGTGGTTTGGATGGATGAGGTGAAGGATGGAAGAGATGGAGATTAATGTGTGTGATTTAGGTGTTTAGTGTGTGTGGAAACTGATCCAAAATGATTCCTCTCGAATTTTGTGGTCAAAACATGTATTTATACCCCCATGGAAGCTTCTAGAACATTTAGAGATCATAAAACTGCCTTTTGAACCTACACGGGCCGTGCAGCGTCACACGGCCACGGAGGTGGCCGTGTAGCGTTTTCTGGTGTCCGAGCACGCCCATGCCTTACAGGGCCGTGCTCGGTACACGGGCCGTGTAGCGTATCGCGTGCTGCACAGTCTCACCGTTTTGCGCATAACTTCCACATCTGATCTCCGTTTTTAGTGATTCTTGTGCTCACGCGATCCTCTCTTCTGTGGCTTTCCAACCATATATAGATCTGAGAAAACTTCCAATATTTGAGGGTATAACAAGTCATGCAAAGTAGCACAACCGTGCTGAGTAAGAACTGCTTGCGCGACGTCACCATTTTAATCATAACTTTTTCGTTTGGGCTCCGGTTGAAGTGTTCCTTATACCAAAACGATCTTCTTTTCTATGGATTTCCAACCATGTATCACACTTCTATTTTTGAGCTCCAAAAAAGTACAGAAAAATTACACATGTGGGACGTGCATTTTTCAGCATTTTGCTTTGACTCATTCTCTCTCGTTTTAACTCCAAATCGAGCTTTGTTTTTCCCACATCTTCTTTATCATGTCTAGAATCCATTTTTACCTGATAATCACACAAATTACACCAATTTACTAATTCTCTAAATATTCACAAATGTAGCACAATTTAAGGCACTTAATCATGAAAATCACACATTTATCATTTCAAGGCACACATCTCCATATCTTCACATAACACCACCAAATAATATACAAAATGAATAAAAACACACAAAATACATAATAAAAAGACACTAAAATCTAGGTGAAAACGACACCGATCAGACTGCTTAAAATATCTTTTTATTATTTCTAGTTTATTAGGGCTACTTTTCTTATTTTGCTGTTTTAATTCTAGTTCTTTTTAGGTGCATGCTCACGAGATCAAAAAAAGGTGAACTTGAACCCTATAATTCTGAAATCGGAGCATCGTCAAGAAAGAAGAAGAAGAAGAGCAAGGCAAAAACTATTGATCCAACTGAAGTTCTGAATTTTGGAGTTGAAGTTGACGAGCAGAATTCGCAGACGATTGAAGCTACAACTGAAGTTAATTCGGGAGTAGGAACAGTCAACGTGGCAGCGAATCCGGATAATCTAGCCATCCGAGAGGTCTTCAGAAATAATGGGGCTGGAAATTTTGGGCTTCTAGGAGCGAGGGGACTAACTCAGCTTTCGATCTTCATCCTGCTCTTATTAGCATGATAGAAATGAACTCCTTTTCAGGAGGGTCTTTCGAGAATCCAGAGCAGCATCTGAACAAGTTCTTGGGCTATGCAAGTACTCAAAAAGACGCAGGAGAACATGAAGATGCTAGGAATATCCTTTTGTTCAAATTCTCGCTTACTAAAAAAGCGAGAGATTGGTACGACACTATCAACGCAGCTGAGTGCACCACTTGGGAGCAACTGCAGTTAAGGTTCTTGGAGAGGTACATGCCACCTTCAAAGGTGTTTAAGATGAAGAAAGACATTAACCAATTTGCTATCGGTGGAGGTGAGAAATTTCATGAAGCATGAGATAGATTCAAGGACATGCTTAGGAAGTGTCCTCAACATGGGCTATCTAAAGCTCAATATATCAGTATATTCTACAATGGATTGGACTGTTATTCACGAGTGTTATTGGATGCTTCTTCTAATGGAACATTGCTTACAAAGTCATCCATAGATACCGAGAAGTTGTTTGAAGATATTTCGATGAATTCGAGGGATTGGCCAACTGATAGAGTTAGAGGTACTTATGTCCTAGGGAAGGTAGCTCAAGTTGAACAAGCAATGGTGAAAACAAGTAGAGAGGATGAGATCGTCTCTAGCTTGTCCAATATCAACAAGCTACTTGAATCCCAACAGAAACAAATCAGCGAATTATCTCAGCGCGTACCAATCTTGCAGCAGGAGTTAAAGAATGATAGACCAATCCAAGAGGAGTTGGAAGAGGCACACTATGCCATGGGTCAAAGTATTCAAGGGACTAGGTATCCAGATCAAGGAAATCGGAACTACCAAGGGGACTATCGAGGAAACTTTAATAATCGTGGTCCCTCGGGTGGTTATCAACAGCCTAGGAGGCCGGAGTTCTCATGAAGCAATCCGAATAATGCGATTCAACCTCCGATGGGTGTTGATCCGGGTGCTAGGTGGAAGAAGGGAAACTGGGTCTTGAGGATACTGTGAACAGGTATATAGCCAAGAATGATGAAAGAGTGAACCGCCTTGAGGCCAAACTTGAAAAGAAAATCGATGCAAACCATGAGGTTATATCTAAGCAGGTGAAGGACCTTACGTTGCTGATGGGGGAGATGGCAGGAAGTGTTAATAAGCTTACTCAAACTCTTGAGAAGGGGAAGTTCCCGTCTCAAAGTATTGAGAATCCAAGATCCTGCAACGCCATCACAGAACGCAGTACGAGGGACCTATGAGGACGGAATCAAATTTGGACATGTCTAGGGCGAGATTCGACCATGGTTCGACCAACATTGAAGGTCGAACCGACGCACTGGACATGATCAGGAGGCATTGCAGCATCGATTTGACCAAACTACAGATGGTTCGACCTGTTCCACAGGTCGAACCATGGTCGAACCTCACAATTCAGAACACTCTGTTTTATTGCAGCAACGGTTCAACCACGACAAACATGGTTCGACCTATCCAACAGGTCAAACCCAGGTCGAACCGCACCACTTGGAGCACTCTGTTTTGTCACAGCAACGGTTCGACCACGACGGTCATGGTTCGACCTATCAAACAGGTCGAACCTTGGTCAAACCGGATGGCGGAAGGAGTACAGTAGGCCAGTTTGACCTAGGTGCCCATGGTTCGACCTACTCAACAGGTCGAACCCAGGTCGAACCTCAATTTCAAAAAGAGAGCCGTTATCCAGAAGATAGGTTCGACCAGTACGTGTCTGGTTCGACCTGTTCCACAGGTCGAACCCTGGTCGAATCCCTTCAGAAATTGCCTATTGCTACTCCAAACACTCTCGATGATGTTGATGCTACTCCAGTGTTTCGGAATGAGCAAAGTACAGAGATAATAGCTGAGAAAAAGTGGGAGAGAGAGAGCCAAAAAAGAGAAAGCGGAGAAGGTTGATCGTGATGAATTGGGGATTCCCAAAACAAAGATACCTCTGCCGTTTCCTTACAAGCTTGTGAAGAAGGGATTGGAAGAGAAGTTCAAGAAGTTTTCAGAGATAATGAACAAGATAAGCTTGAACATTCCTTTCTCAGAGGCAATCATGGAGATGCCGTACTATGCCCGATTTCTTAAAGACATATTGTTGAAGAAGCGGAGCTTAACCAGAATTGAAACGGTGAATTTATCTGAGAATTGCAGCTCAATCATCCAAAGGAAGCTGCCGCAAAAGATGAAGGATCCGGGGAGGTTCACTATTCTATGTGAGATCGGAGAGGGGCCGGCACGGCGAGCTTTGTGCGATCTAGGGGCAAGCATCAATTTGATGCCTTTGTCCATCTTTCAGAGGCTTGGTTTGGGGGAGTTGACCCCTACAACAGTGGTTCTCCAATTGGCGGACAGGTCGATGACATTTCCAAAAGGTATAATTGAAGACGTTCTCGTCAAAGTGGAGAAGCTAGTCTTTCCTGTGGACTTTCTTGTGCTAGAGATGGAAGAAGATAAGGATAATATCCCTTTAATCTTGGGGAGACCATTCCTTGCTACTGCTGGAGCTATGATTGATGTTCAGAAATGAGAGCTTAGATTGCGGATGGACAAAGAAGAAGTTCTTTTCAACTTGGACAAAGCAATGAAGATGCCCATGGAGTCGCAGTGTTGTAGTATTGACGTGGTGGAGGAGATTGTGAAGGAGGATATGTCTCTGATCCTGTCAAAGGATCCTCTTGAGACATGTTTGATGGAGTCTCTTACTTATTCCACTACGGAGCTTGACGGACTCTCCAACGAGGTATGTATTGAATATCTTGAGAACTTACTTGCTTTGGGTGATGCTAGGTATGCATTGGAGAAAGCTAAGGCTGAAGAAGCGAAAGGGTCTAGGAAGTACTTGCCGTTGGAGAGAGAGAGCACTCCGATGGAATAAAAGAAAGAGGAGCTGAAACCATTACCGGAACACTTAACGTATGCTTATCTTGGTGACAATGAAAAAGATCCATCAGGTGATTCGGAATTCAAGAGGAAGATTGACCCGGAGGATTCTACACAATCATGGGATGAAGGTAATTCTAATGATCATATTTTTGTGAGCGAGAAAGGTGCCGTGCTGACTGTAGACAAAGGAAGAGAAGATGATGCCTACTTGAAGCCTCCTAACTTACCACCGGATACCAACAAATTTGAAAGTCCTTACTCTTGTTCTTATCCTGACTTTGATCTTGATGGAAATAGGAGTTATTCCAAAATTGAGTGGAAGATTGACAGGAATGAGAAGAGAAAGTTTGTGGAAGGAGATTATACTGATCGTATGGTGCATAAGAAGGGTAAGGTGGTAATTGTGGATAATAAGAGGGAGAGAAAGTATTGGAAGGTGAGGATGCGACATGATCATCCTCTGATCAAGTAGTCTACAAAGCGGTAATCCGTCGCGACTCTCCGACGTTAAACATGAGCGCCTGTTGGGGGCTTTCCCTCCTGTTTTATTGTTTTATTTCATTCGTGTGTGTAAGAAATTTTTATATTTGAAGTGCTTACTTATCGGCAATTACATCTCTTTGCAAACTTAGTTTCAACTATGGTTTCTACTAAGTTTGGGGGGTGTGATGTACTTACCTCGATAAGCACCGATTAAGCACCGATAGTATAATCTTTTCTTTGTGATGTTTGTTAGGGGAGTTAGTTTTTGCGCCATATTTAAAATTTTAATCGATTTTGATGTGATGATTTTTTACAACTTGCCTAATGTTTAGTGGGTTTTGGTTGTGTTTTCTTTTATGGAGTTACTCATGAATGATATTTTGTGGAACAATTTTTGATGAAGTTGTGCTCTAGTTGGTACCTAATAGATCGTTTTGAAGTTTGAAGTGTGTAGGGATTGAAGAACACTCAGTTTTGAAGCTTAGAAGGGTAGTTCGACCAAAGCCAGGGTAGGTTCGACCAGTGCCAGGAGGTCGAACCGAGCAGAAGAGGTCGAACCGTGGTGATAAATCATCCAGTGAGGTGGTTCGACCACGACATTCTTGGTTCGACCTGTTTAACAGGTTGAACCTAGGTCGAACCGGTGATCTGAAACATACAGAAGGATGGTTCGACCTGATGCATTTTGGTTCGACCTGTTCCAGTAGGTCGAACCCAAGTCGAACCTGAAGAAGAACTCTGTCCAGTGAGTGTTGAATACTTGTATGATTGATTGGGTATAAGCTTATTGATTTTGTGCATTCATATGTCATGTGTTAATTTCTATTGAAGAAAAGCATGTTTAGTTGATAAGTATATTGAGTTCCTGTGGAATTGATCTTAATTATGTGCTATGAGGAGTACTTAGGATTCTATTTACCTATGTGAGTATTTGAGCCTTGATAATCATGCTTGATCATGATTGAGTTATTCTTGAGAGGATCATTCATATGAACGTGTTCTAGAACTTGGCTTGGAGTCTTATGTGAGACTTATGATTGATAAATTGCTAGGACATGATCTTAGGTCATTATTTTGTGATTAAGTTACTTAGCCAAATTTTATCCTTCCTAATGATCTTATTAACCTTTGGATGCCCCGTTGAGCCATTAAAGCTTTTTCTTTGGTAGCCGAAGTAAATAACCTTATAAACCTTTACTTGAGCCTTGATTAACCTATTCATTGGTAGAGAGAGTTGAGGTGGGTAAGTGTTGCAAGAAGAAAAAGGAAGATAGAATATGATTGGATGAAAAGAATATGGTTAAATCTTGTTTAGGGGTAGTGCCCGAAACTTGTACCCCGATGGTTTTTATACATGGTGTGTGAAGCTTAGCAGCTGACGGCCTATACATGAGAAGAAGGGTAGTGCCTAAAATCGGTACCCGAGCTGTCCAACAAAAGATGATGTTGATGCCATGAAATGAAGGAAAATTCAAGAATTTTACAAGTTCAAGAGACGACAATGGAGGAGAATTTGCTGTAAGAAGAAGAAATCGAGAACCTCCAAGGTAACTCTCTACTAGTGTCTTAAGTCACTAAGTCCAAATTTTCCTACCTTTTTCTAAAGAGCCAACATTACAACCCAAAAGTAAGTCCTTTGTGATCCTAGTGAAGAGTTGATTATAAGTTGAATTTTGAGACCTTTGCCAAGCTTATGGTTACGCGTGAATATGGATTGCTATGAGTGTTTATATTAACCTATATAGTGCCTCACACACTTGAGTGAAAGAGAATAAATACTTATTTTGTGAGCGAGATTACTTAGTACTCCGAATGGTGTGTGATTGGATTGGTTTTGCATGAGTGATATATATGAAGCAATTAATACTTGTTTGATTTAATGAAGTTGCATGTGTGATATGTGTTGTACTTGAATCTTGGTGAATTATACACGACTCCTGTGGTTTGATATGGTTGCCTCGGGAAGAGCAACATGTAAGTTTGGGGGTTTGATGAGTGTGTAAATTCACAAGTTTGGCATCATGTTTTGTGCTAGTTTTAGAGAGTTTTGAGGTGGAAATAGGTGAAAAACCTATATATATTGTGAATTAGCATGAATCAGGTGTTAGTGGAGCTATTTAAGTGGTTTTCATAGCAAAATCAGAGTGGAAGTGCCAAGAATCGAAGAGACGAAGTCAAGACCATGCGAACCGCCAAGGAGAGAGGTGGGTTCGACCTATTGGAGGAGGGTTCGACCTCTTCTACAGGTCGAACCAGCATTGCAAAATGTGCAGAAGGAATGTTCGACCACGACTCAAGGGGTTCGACCTGTCTATTAGGTTGAACCATGGTTGAACCAGTTCGCGAGAAGATGGATTCGACCACGAAGTTAGGGGTTTGACCTGACAGTTGGCCGAACCAGGAGCGGAAATTGTCCAGTGGTGAGGTTCGACCTGTGGTTCGACCAAAGAGGAAGAGGTTCGACCTGTACAAGAGGTCGAACCAAGTGCAGAGTACTTCCAGTAGGTGGGTTCGACCTGTGGTTCGACCTGCGGCCAGTGGTTCGACTTGTTTGACGAGGTCGAATCGTCGTGCGGGAACTTACCTTATCTGGATTTTCGAGGCCAAAACACGTGGGATCACTTGAAAAGCCCATTCCAAGCCCTAGAGATATGATTACAAGTATAAAAGGTGGCTCATGCAGTCAAGAAAATCATCACGAAAAGAAAGAAGAAAGGGATCATCATCAACAACACATTACAAGAGGAGAGTAGGAGAGCTGTGATAGAGGTTCAGCTGGAGATTCAAGTAAGATTGGTACAACTAACCATGATTGTTCTTAGATCAATCATGGGCTAGAGCCACTTCGGTAGTTCTAGGGTTATGAAGGTTTCATGAGTTAATTTGTATTTCGTGTGTATACTCCGTACAACACTACTTGTGGTTTATTTTATATAAAATTGTGCATTTTTAATCCATACTCATAGTTTTTTTGTGCATCAATAATCGTTGTGTAGAGTCTAAATGCATGACATGGTTATTGGTTGAGTGCGTTCACTAATGAGCAGGGTTTATAGTTATAATTCTAAGTGAAGGGATTCCGAGGTTTTATTAGAACCGTCTTATATGAATGTTTGTTAATTGAATTGAATTCGGGTTAACAAGTAGGATTAAGAGTATAACTTTATAGTACCTAAAAAGGGAGATCAAATAGGGTTAGAGTACTAAGTGCACGGGAAATAACTGATTATGATAGTACCTAGAAAGGGAGGTAAGTATACGTCTTGCTCTGAGGATACTCACTCGTGTCAAAAGCTTATCTATTTGTGTCTATAGAATAGATTTGTATGGTCTAGCGATGCGTCCATAAACCACAAGGCAGAGTCGGACATCGACACATGAAAATATGAATTAACGAATGAAACTGGATGGCTTGACGAACTACCTATCATCTTATTTGATCACAACTACTATTTTCTTGTTCTTGTTATTTATTTGCTATTTCAATTGTTACTTAGTTTACAAACCAACAATTATAATTCTCAACATAGTCATAATTGCTAGAAAATAACTAAAGTGATATTTATCCGTCCCGTGTATTCGATATTTAACTTGGTCACCTTCAAAACTACAATTGATATCCTTCATACTTGGGGATTAAAATTGTGTGTTGAGAAAACGCCCATCAGTAATATCCTATCGGGTAAGGGTAGGGTAGAGCATATTCAGGTATCGAGCGGATTGAAAGGGCTTGGAATTGGAAGACACGATTTTTAAGGGAATTTTCGAGGATTGCTCGACTTTCAAGAGTTGATCGGCTAGCATCACTTTGGTCGAGCGGAGGTGGTCAAGTCGAGCAGAATGTGCAAAACTTACAGAGAGCTTGCTCAACTTGGAGATGTTGCTCGACCAGCATCACTCTGGTCGAGCAGATGAGGGCGACTTGAGCAAAATGTGCAAACTTGTACAGAGAGTTTGCTCGACCACTGCTCGATTTGAAAGCCTTGCTCGACTTCTCCAGGTGTGGTCGAGTGGATTCTCGCTGCTTCTATTTATGGTAATTCCAGAGTTTTCTTACCAAATTTGAGTTTGCCTCAAGTAAAAGCCCATCCTAAGCCCATAAGGAGGTTCCCCAAGTATAAAAGAAGAGCCTTCGCAGGAGAAAAAGAGATGACACATCATTTATCATACATCCACCACCGAAACCCTACCATCATCCGAAGAAGTCATGAAGGGAGGTTCGTCTGGCGCGTCAAGTAAGATCATACCAATTAACCATGATTGTTCCTAGATCAATCATGGCTAGAGCCGCTCCGGTAGTTCTAGGGTTATGAAAGTTTTATGAGTTAATTGAATTTCCATGTGTAAACTCCGTACAACACTACTTGTGGTTTATTTTATATAAGATTGTACCTTTTTAATTCATACTCATGGTCGTTTTGTGTATCATTAACTGTTGTGTAGAGTGTGAATACATAGCTTGATTATTGATTGAGTACGTTCACCGCTGAGCAGGATTACATGTTATAATTCTAAGTAAAGGGATTCCGAAGTCTTATTAGAACTATCTTATATAGATATTTGTTAATTGAATATTATTTAGGTTAATAAGTAGGATAAAGAGTATAACGTCATAGTACCTACAAAGAGAGATCATATCAGGTTAGAGTACTAAGTGCACGGGAAATTATTGATACTGATAGTAGCTAGAAAGGGGGGTGAATTATATCTCTTGCTCCAAGGATATTCACACGTGTCATATACTTGTTTGCTTGTGTCTATAGAGTATGCTTGCTTGGTTTAGTGATGCGTTCATAGACCATAAGGTAGAGTCGGACATCAACACATGGAAAGGAGATTAATATGTAAAAATGGATGACCCGAAGAACTACCTAATTTCTTATTTGATTACAACCGTATTTTCTCTTTTGCTCGCTTATTTGATCTGTTATTTTAATTATATGTTATTTAGTTTCGTAACTATTCCAAATCAATTTGTCAACATAGTCTTAGTTAATTAGAATATAATTAAATTGATAATAATCCATCCCTCGGTTCGATAATCACTTGGTCACCTATCAAGACTACAATTGATATCCTTATACTTGAGGATTAATTTTGTGTGTTGAGAAAACGCTCATCAAACTCCTGTAGCCTATGAAAGTGGGAGCCAAAGTGAGTTGGACCGATTCACTTGTGAATATACCTATTGCATCTTGGAAAGTAGTTTCCATATGCATTAAATGGATAGGAAATTCATGTGATATAATTTGACTAACACTGGTATGTTTGTTTTTGGTTGCTCGTTTTCTCAGAGGCATGTCAAGACGGGAAACAATTTCAGAAGAAGATATTAGGACTAAAGATGAAGTCCTCCATGAATTTCTGAATTATAAAATAAAGCCTACACATAACATAAGGGACCACGCAATTGATTTGATTGAACTCTACAACCGATTAATGCCTTTAATTTATAGCAATACGATTCCATGTGATAAGTATTTCCAAGTTTCAAGTCCTGAGACCTGGGCGAGCACTTTGCCTCCATACCTACAAAAGGATTTTTGGGTTAAGTGAGAGAGTTACGACGTGAAGCCTAATGGCGTCAAATTATGCAATATTTGGTCAATGCTTCTGAAGAAGAAGACATGACACATGCACTTAGACCAGTCTGCTTGAGGATGGGTATGATTCAACGTTCTCACTTCTTGAAACTGAGTGGTCGGGGAAAGCGTCGGATAAAAAATCCTCACATAGATCCTCTAGGGCAAGCTATCTATAGTGTGGGGACTAAGAAATTTGATTATGAGCATCGATGGAAATCTAGTAATTTTAAATTAGCGAGATTAATCCGTAGATTTTCTTAATTTATTTCTATTGTATTTCTAATTAGAAACTCAAGGAGTTCATTAGAATTTTATGTTCATGACTTGTCAGACTTGGTTGTGGATGGTTGTTTAAGTTCTGTTTATAAGTGGTTGTTCAATATTATTTGATTAATTACTTGAACAATGTGTTTTACGTTTTGAAATATGAATCTAGTATTATGACACTTGATGAGATTGATGATTAGTAGTCTCCGAGCTATTTTTCGAGATCAAGTCTTTTGTTATTTATTTAGATGTCTTTGTTTGGCTTAACGTAAAACTTAATAAAATATTATTAACATACTGAATCACTTTTAATCTCTATCAAAGATGAGAAACTCAATGGTGACAATTATGACACATGGTGTCATAAAATATGGTATGTTTTGGATAAACAAGATACATGGCCGATCCAGGCGAGGAAATTGGAAATCAAGGGAGGCGTGACTAAGAAGCGTACCAGGCATGGAAAAAGATAAATTCCATTGCACGTGGTGTCCTTGTAAGCTCAGTAATCGATCTGATGATCCATGAATGTGAGCAACATCCCACCTCATATGATATCTAGGTGTATCTGCGTGAGAGATATGGTGGTACATCGGTTACAAGGCTTAGGCAGTTGACTATTAAGTTTGACATATCATTAGACAAACATCTCAAGGAGATGTTTAATATGATTATCGAACTTAAGACTGCTGGTCACATACTCTCTGATGATCAACAGATCCAAGAACTGATCTGCTATTTACCTGATTGTTGGGAACATCTCAAAGTCAACTTGACACATAATGAAAGCATTAAAACTTTAAATGATGCTGCTTGTCATGTTGAGCTAGAAGATGAGAGGCTCGGAGCCTCAATGCCTTCTTCTGGGGCCTTCTATACCGGTTCTACTTCCAAGGGAGCTTCGGACTTCAGAAGGAAAAGGAATTGGAAGAAGGAAAGAAGGAATTACGATCTGACATTGGTAGTGGTAAGCCTGAAAATAATCCAACTAAAACTGATGAACAAAAAAAGGAAAACAAGCGTGACAAAAAGAATAAGAAGGATAAAAGCAAGATGCCATGTTACAATTATAGTAAGCTTGGTCATTATGCTCTTGAATGCCCTGAGCCCAGGAGGGATAAGGTAGATTCATCTTATTCTGTTATGTGAAATTAACGTCTCGAGTACTGTCTTGCTATCTGATTCTTATGAATTATAGACTCAAGAGCAACGGATCATGTGACGAGAGACAGAGGAGCTTTTGTAGATTTTCATCATGTTCCAAATGGGACTAGTTGGATATATGTAGGAACCAATGGTCGAGTCGAAGTCAAAGGACTTGGGACTTGTAAATTGGACCTTGATGATGGTTGGGACTTTATCCTACATGATGTTCTATATGCTCCGGAGAATCATGCGAAATTTAATTTCGGTTTCAGTTCTACTTAATTTGTGTTATGATGTATTATTCACTAAAGGCACGACGGTAATGAGCATTAATGATACTTGTTATGCATCTGGACATATGACTAATGGCTTTATGGTTTTAAATTGTAATAGAATGACATTTAATTATAATGATGATTATTCATATTCGCTAAATGCTTGTTCTTCTAGCAATGCAAATGTGAATGATAATGTTTGGCATTCTAGATTAGGTCATATTGGGCAAGATAGAATGAATAGACTTGTGGGAGGATTGTTGAATCTTTCTTCTAAAGTCAAATTATCTAAATGCGAGCACTGTCTTGTTGGCAAAATGATTAGAGAACCTTTTGGTAAAGCTATTAGGTCTGAATCTTCATTAGAAGTAATCTATTCCGATATTTGTGATCCTGTAAATGTGAGAGCATGACATGGAGCTCAGTATTTCATTACGTTCATTGATGATTATTCACGTTTTGGATGTCTATTTGATATCTCATGAGTCTGAAGTATTGGTTGTTTTAGACAATTCTTGAGTGAAGTTGAAAATCAAAAAGACATATCTATCAAAGTTTTAAGAACTGATAGTGGACGTGAATATCCGTCAGAACTATTCAAGGAATTTTGTAATGAAAAGGGTATAATCCGGCAATTAATTGTTCCTTATACATCTCAACAAAATGGTGTTGCTGAAAGAAGGAATTGGACTTTGTTGGAGATGGTTAGTTCCATGATGGCACAATCTAATCTACTGATCGATTTTTGGGGAGATTCATTATTTACAACAACTTATGTGCTTAATCGCGTGCCTTCTAAGTCAGTTGCTTCAACTCCATATGAACTTTAGACGGGTAGAAAACCTGACTTGAATAACCTTGGAGCTTGGGGATCAGTAGCTTATGTACATGATCCATCGAGTTAGTATGGAAAGTTAGGTCCCAGAGGCAAAAAGTGTATCTTCATAAGATACTGCGAACATTCTAAGGGTTACATGTTCATAAGAGATCAGTATAGGAGCTTAACTGAGATAGAATCATGTAATGTTCATTTTCTGAAAACTAAATTTCCTAGTAGATGGGGCATCAAGATGCTAAACCTATTTTAGAGGTAGTAGAAAACCAATACCTACAAGATCCAAGTGGGAGTAGTTTAGCTGATGGTATGGATCTTGATAGATATTTGCCGATTGAGGATCAGACGATTCCTAATGAGAATATCTACAGAAGACCAATAACAGCTATCTCAGAAAAGTTCTAGGAAACATGTGCCCAAAGGCATTATGATATTGAAGCACATGACTTCTTAGTTTCACCAGAAAATGGAAATGTTTCTCCTGTTGATGAGGAAGAGCCCAGAAATGTTAGAGAAGCTCTGACTTGTCCGACAAAGGAGAAATGGATGAAAGCGATGAAAGAGAGATCTATGAAGTCAAATCAAGTCTGGAAACTTGTAGATCTTCCGAAGGGACGAAAGGTAATTGGGAATAAATGGATTCTCAAAATCAAGAGAAAGGCTCAATAGAGAGGTATAAAGCTCGTCTGGTGGAAAAATATTATACTCAACAAGAGGGTATTAACCATGAAGAAACTTTTTCACCTGTGGTAAGGTTTGCCTCGATTCGTCTAATGTTGGCTATAGTGGCTAATATGGATTTAGAGTTACACCAAATGGATGTTAAGACCGCATTTCTCAATGGAGAATTAGAAGAAGAAATCTACATGCTACAGCCTGTAGGATTTATTCTTCGAGGTCAAGAGGATAAAGTTTGTAAATTGAAGAAGTCGATCTACGGGCTCAAACAATCCTCTAGATAGTGGTATTTGAGGTTCCACACTATGATCATATCATATAAGTTCATTATGATAAACGAAAACCATTGTGTTTACGTTAAACGGTCCAATGGTGGTTTTGTGATTCTATCCTTGTATGTGGATGACATACTACTAGCTAAAAATAGCAAAGAGTATCTTCAAACCATAAAAGAATGGTTATCTTCGAATTTCAAAATGAAAGACACGGGTGAAGCAGAGTACATACTTGGTATGAAGATCCATAGTGATCATTCAAAGAAGTTATTGAGTTTGTCTCAAGAGACTTACATAAAGAAACTTTTAGAACAATTTAAGATGGACACCTGCAAACCTATTGATACTCCAATTGTGAAAGGTGAATCATTGAGTCAGCAGATGTGTCCTAAGGCTCAAGATTAAAAGAATGAAATGGCCAAAGTACCATATGCCAATGTGATTGATTGCAGATTATTTTCTCTGTTATCAAGGGAATAACAGTACATTGAATGGGTATACAGACGTTGACTGGAGTGGTGATTTAGATAAACGTAAATTAACTTCCGATTATGTCTTCTTGCTCAATAATGGAGCAATCTAATGGTGTAGCAAGAAACAGACTTGCATAGCACTGTCCACTATGGAAGCCAAGTTTGTGGCATGTGCGTCTGCTGTTCAAGAGGCTATTTGGTTGAGAAGATTTATGAAATATTTGGAGGTATCAAACACTCCAGTTGGAGTTGTTTTAATTAATTGTGATAATCAAGCAGCTATTGCTTACACAAAAGACCTTAAATATCATGGAAAAACCAAACACATTGACATGAAGTTTAACTTTGTTAAAGATATTGTAGACAAGAAGAAAGTGATTCTTAGTTACATTTCTACTCGTTTGATGTTATATTTCTACATGTAAAAGGATTGGGTTTGCGAAGGATTTAAAACGATATATTGAATATATTTATATATGTTAATGAAATAGCTAATGCTTAAGTATACATATATGTTTTATAAATTATATGTGATGGTTCATATATAATAGTAATCGGGATAGATTTCTCTACGAATCTAATCCAACTTGTTGTAAAGCTAAATCGACGAAAATCCTGTACGTTGGAGAGAGGATATCCAGGTTAAGTGTATGGGACACACTTGAACTCTGATTTACACGATGTCTAAATTAGATGAAATGCAACATACACTTTCTTGGAGGAAGTTAAAGATATTGTGACATATGATTTAGGAAAACAACATATGCTAAGTTGACCCTAACAGGATTGAGAAAATTATCCCTATTTTCTCAAAAGTATGAGTTCTTATCTATTTGTTACCCTTATGACTTTCTACTATATTCTAAGTCTTCACTTTAGTGTTGCCACTTTAGCATGTTACCAAAAGAGCTATGGTTAATAACGACGATGCAGTACATGTCTAGGAAAGCAGCTACAGTGGGAGACTGTAGATACTTAGTGAGATGGGAAGAACATCTTAATTTAACATATACTATTATGATTCATTGACTAGTCAACCAAGCAGGGTCTTGATTATGAATACAAAGTTTTTACAAAAAAAGTTGAATATGCTCTGACAAATTCAGGGATTGAAAAGAGATATGTCAACTTATATTAAATGTTCAAGAGTTCTGGGATATAACGAGCTTGTTGAGTTTATCAAAAAACTGGTTGAGTTGCTATATATCTCTAACAAGTGTATAGCGATTAAAACTCATATCTCGTGGGTCACACGATGTATTAATCTGTACGAGAATATGATTCATGAAAATAATTGAGTCAGGCGACTTTTGACTTCATATGTGAGTGGGAGATGTAAATAATAATTTTTATTATTTATTTATTTATTTTCCACATATGAAAAGTGGATAAGAGAGAGATGGGGGAGTTAATGAAATAGTTTTTTAACTCCCATCTCTTTGGAGATATTTACGTTGCGCCATACAGTTATGATATTCGCTGAAACAAGCGAGACGCTTGAGATACAAAAAATGCAGAACTCAGAACAAAGAACGCGAAAGCATTTTTCCTCTCTCAATTTCTCTCCCATTTTCACATCACAAATCTAGTTGACATATTCCAGATTAATACACATTTGTGGAAATTAATCTTTCAACTATGTGTTGAAGATTTGATCCAGAGATCACAGTTTACCAATGTGAGTACCAATCGATTGGTACGTGTTCTTCCGCTGCAATGAAAACTCTACGGAGAAAGATATGATTTCTCCCTATGTATGAATGTGAGTTTTCCAACATTATAAGAGCAGGGTGACTCATGGATTGAGACTTAAAGTGCAAGAAATGATGAACGATTTTTAGTTTTTGAGGGTGAAAATTTTTGTCGATCAGAGAGGGGCTTAATGTTAGAGTGACTTGATTAAATATTAAATGATACTCCTCTCTATCAGTTTAAGCTTTTAGATGAGGTGGTCATTTAACATGGTATCAGAGGCAAAAATTCCCTGCCTGCATGTGAGGGGGCATGTTAGAGTGACTGATTAAATATATTAAACGATACTCCTCTCTATCAGCTTAAGCTTTTAGATTACGTGGTCATTTAACACTTAATAGTAGTACCACAATGCTACCGGGGAACAACTAAGCGGTGAAATAATCAAAAAGATAATATTAGAAGTTGAGATGATGACAAGAAAGCTTCTCTGAACAGAATTATTACTTCAAAGCTCTCGAAAAATAAAAAGAAGAAAATGGAACATGCTCAATTTGAGATTTTTGTGGTAGACTTGGCCAATTCAGAAAGTAGAAAATGCAACAACGTCCAAATAGATAAACATTGCAAACCGGAGGCAACTGAGAGACGTTCTCATCAGGAGAAGATAGAAGTAGAAAAAACTTGAAAAATGGGTAAATTGCTTGGTCTTGAGTACAGAGATGTTGAAGAAGAAATCATCAAAATGTTAGATTCTATTAATTCAGATTCAGGGATTAACACAAGAAGTGTCTCAGGGTTGAATAGGGGTAAGAATCAATGAGGATGTTGTCATATAACATAAGAGGCTTGGGATGCAGGCTAAAATAAAGGAATTGGATGAATTGATTAAAAGTAAGAAGGTGAACTTTTGTTTGATACAAGAAACTAAGAAAGAAATTGTAGATGAATCTTTCTGAAAATCAATTTGGGGCAATGGTAAGATTGAATGGGCTTTCAGAGGCTCAGATGGTAGAGCAGGGGGAATTATTTCCATATGGAATGATGAAAAGTTTTCTACTTCGAGTTGGTGGCATATGGAAGGTGTGGTTATTGTGAATAGTATTTGGGTAACAGATTGAACAGAGTGTATGATTATTAATATTTATGCACCATGGTTGTTGTCCAAAAGATTAGAATTATGGGATAGATTGCTCCTTGTTATTTCCCAATTTTTGTCGTCTTGTATTTGCATTGCAGGGGATTTCAACTCAATCAAGAGGATATCTGAAAGGGTAATATGCCATGCTGGTTCTTGCACGAAGGATATAGAGGCTTTCGACAATTTTATCCATCAATCAAGGCTTACTGATGTTCCTTTACTTGGGAGATTCTTCACTTGGTACAAACCTGATGGAACCTGCATAAGTAAATTGGATAGGATTCTTATCAGTGATGGATGGATTGCAAAGTGGCCAACCTCTTACCAGATTGGTCTTCGGCGTTCCTTGTTAGATCATTGTCCTATTTTGCTCCACACTAAGATGAAAGATTGGGGACCGAAACCATTCCATTTGATCAATGCATGGCTCTCTCATCCAGAATTTAAAGAACTTGTGGTGGAGAAGTAGAGTAGCTACAAAGTGGAAGGTTGGGCTGGTTATGTTTTTAAAGAAAAATTCAAAAGATTAAAAGTTGATCTACGGAGCTGGAATGATAAGATATTCGAGAATATGGAGAAATCTATTGAAGAGAGGTGGCAGAAAATTTCAGCTCAATATGATTGATGATGCGGTGGGCTTAGATGACGAAGAGATAATAAGGAGAAATAATGATAGGGAATTATTATTTAATGATATCAGTAATAGGGAGAGGCTGTTATTCCAAAATTCAAGAACAAAATGGATCAAAGAAGGTGATGCAAATACAAGCTTTTTTCACAGGTGCATTATTAAGAGAAGGAAATTCAACGAGATGATAGGAATTAACATTGGAGGGGATTGGAAGGAGGATGTTGCTGAAGTGAAGAAAGGAATTTTTAATTCTTTAGTAAGAATTTCAAATCACAACATCATATAAGACCTATGTTGGGAACAGAATCAGTGTTAAAAAAGTTTCAAAAGTAGATAATGATATGCTCATGGCAGAATTTTCTAAAAAAGAAGTGAAAAAGGCTGTTGAGACTTGTGATTCTTCAAAAAGTTCAGGTCCAGATGGATTCAATTTCAAATTTTTGAAGGAATTTTGGTGGCTATTCAAAGGGGATTTCATGAGGTTGATGAAGGAATTCCATCAGAATGGCAAACTGGTTAAGGGAATCAATCCTTCTTTCATTGTCCTAATCTCAAAGGAAGAAGAAGTGGTCGATCTCAATGACTTCAGACCCATTTCATTGATTGGAGGCATTTATAAGATCATCTCAAAAGTGCTAACAACCAGGCTAAGCAAAATGCTTGATACTATTATTTCGGAACAACAATAGCTTTTGTAGGGGGAAGACAAATAGTGGACAGTGCGGTAATTTTGAATGAGGTTATTGAAGAGGCCAAGTCTAAAAGGAGGAAAATAATGTCATTCAAAATTGATTTTGCCAAAGCATATGATTCGGTGGAATGGGATTACTTGGAGGAATTGATGAAATCCTTTAACTTCAATCATAAATGGATTGGTTGGGTGGTGGAATGTATTACCTCTGCTCGAGCCTCCGTATTGGTGAATGGAAGTCTTTCTGAGGAATTTAAGTTAGAAAGAGGATTGAGATAAGGCGACCCACTATCTCCTTTTTTATTTTTGTTAGCGGCTGAGGGATTGAGTAGTTTAATAGCTAAAGCGATAGATAAAAATTCGTTCTTTCCTATGGTGATAGATATAGATAATGTTTGAGTTTCACATCTTCAGTTTGCGGATGATACAATCTTTATTGGGATTGCCAGAGATGAAAATATCACTTTTCTTAAAAGATTCCTAGTTATTTTGGAATCAATGTCAGGTATGAAAATCAACAAAGAAAAATGTCGAATCATTGGCTTGAATATGGAAACAAGTTGGGCTATCAGAGCAGCTGAGATTCTCAATTACCAAGTGGGGAAGTTACCTTTTCATTATTTGGGAATAAAAATGGGTTGCTCACATCATAAAGTGTCAAAGTGGGATTATGTTATCAAAAAGGTGAAGAATCGGTTGAAAAAATTGGAGGGCTTGAAAATTTTATATGGAGGCAGATTGACTCTCATTAACTCAGTGCTTTCATCTCTTCCCACTTATGTGTTGTCCATCTTTCGAGCTCCTAAAGCTATTCTAAATGAGATTTCAAAACTTCAAAGGTCTTTCTTTTGGGGAGGTAGGGAAAATGTTTTTATAACTCCTTGGGTTAAGTGGTCCATCATGTGTAGGTCTAAGAGGCTTGGGGGTCTAGAGGTGAGAGATCTTGAGTCTTTTAACATAGCATTATTGGGTAAATGGGTGTGGAGGTTTCTTAATGAGAGAGACAAACTTTGGGCTAGGGTTATTAGGTCTAGATAGGGCAGCTCTTGGGATGGAAGTAACATTGTGTCGAGTCATAGGGAAGGTAAAGCTTCAGGGTCATGGGGAGATATATTAAAGGCGGTGGGAGACATATCGGAAGGAAGGTTTTTTTTATGTTTAGGAAGAGTGCTAGGAGATGGGGGGGATACCTTATTCTGGAAGGGCATATGGGTAAGTGAGTGTCTTAAGTCAAAATTTCATAGATTGTTCTGTCTCAGTTTAGATAAGGAGGCGAGCATTTGAGAGATGGGTGAGTGGAGTGATGGGAGGTGGATTTGGAGGTGGGGATGGAGAAGAATATTAAGGGATAGTGAGTCTCACATGCTTAACAAATTGATTTCTTTTATTAGCAGGTACATTAAAAAACATGACAGTAAAGATTCTTGGAGATGGCAGAGCGGGAGATCAAAGAAATACACCACAAAAGAGGCATACCAGAGAATTATGCAGTTGAAAGTAAGGTCCGACTCAGATGTCAAGGAGGAGTTCACTCTTATTTGGAATAATATTGCTCTTCCGAAAGTGAAAGTCCATGCGTGGAAAGTTTTATGGGAGCGAGTTCCAACAACAATGAAACTTCAACAAAGAAAAATCATTCCACAGAACGCCAATATGTCTTGTCCTTTCTATAATGAATCCCAGGAGACGGTACGACACATATTCTTTGAATGCAATTTTTCTTATCACATTTGGATGGAATGCCTCAAATGGATTCATGTATGTTCGGTGATGTCCTCTAATCCTTCTATTAGCCTACTACATTTTAGTAGTCTTACTAGATGGAGAAAAGGAATAAAATTCATGGTGTGCATGTGGAAATGTGTGGTATGGTTACTGTGGAAAAGTAGGAATGCCATTATTTTTAAGAACGAATCGATCACGGTGGAAAAGGTTGTTGAAGAACTTAAAGCCCGCATCTGGAGCTGAATTTTTGGAAATTTTTCATCAAGTTTGATTGTGTGTGATGAGGATTGGAGAAAATGTCCCAACTTCATTTTGTATTAAAGAAGCTTTGAACTTAGAATAGAATTCTTAAATTCTTGCGGGTGGAAATGTAACTTTGAATACTTTTGTAATGGGTAAATCTCATGCCCATTTTATTTAATAATATTTGCACTTTTTCTATCAAAAAGAGAAGGTGAGATGATGGGAGTAGAAGAGGGGAAGCGGAAGAGAACTTAAGGAAACTCGACATAGGAATGAGGCCGTGGAGGAGATTCATAAAAGCTTGGTTGAGTTGCATCCATCAAGTGTTTCTTGATATAGTAGTTATGGTTGAGGTCGTGAGTGTTGTGGAAGGGGGGCATATCCAACTAGGATAGATAATAGGTAATGATATATCCAGCGCAGTGGAAACACAATAAATCTCAAATAATATCAATGCACAAAACCTTCCACTCAAATATGGCAGAAACCATAAACCAAATAAATATGCAAAAATGTACAAAATCGACACCAATATTTTTAACATGAAAAATCCCTCAAGTAAAGGGTAAAAATCACGGGACCCTGTATAGGAAATAATCGACTATCTAGAAAGAGTACGTTGTTTATCTCTCTATTACAAATAGAGGCACACCATAGAATCACCAAAATAACCTCAAGAGAATCACTCTTGGAATACAAGACAACAATAGGAAAATAGATAATAAAATAGTACAAAGAGAATACAAATCACCCGATTCTCATTTGCACCCCTTCGAGATATTTTTACGAAATCCACTCCGATCAATGTGTAGAGTGTTGGCGTTCGATCATTTTGTTAACATGAATCGTTAGGGTTCCAGGCGTTTCTAAATCAGCGGAAGCAATAAGATAGAAACGTATTACCTTTCACCAGGGTATGTTGAAGAAGAACATCTGCTGAAAACAACTTCTTGATCTTCTATTGTATTCCGAAATCCAATCTTGACGTTGTGTGGGCGACGATCTTCAAGATCCTCTCAATCTGCTCTTCTCCCTAATTCTCACATGTTAGGCGCGATCTGATTAGGATTCCGAGAAGTTGAGATGACTTATTTATGGGCTACAGCAGGGACCAAGAGGAGAAATTAGAGTCGGACCTCCATTGGGCTTAAGTATCCAAGTTTAGCCCAAAATTTATATTTAAGTCCAATAATAATAATATAGTCAACTAAAATA
Source organism: Pogostemon cablin (assembly GCA_023678885.1). Classification (NCBI taxonomy): domain Eukaryota; kingdom Viridiplantae; phylum Streptophyta; class Magnoliopsida; order Lamiales; family Lamiaceae; genus Pogostemon; species Pogostemon cablin. The sequence goes on along the minus strand of CM042961.1, from coordinate 24,572,506 downwards.
TTATTATTGCACTGCCGCTCCAATCCCAAATTACGTTTTGGGCTCCTTCTTGTTATGAGCCCGTTAGTCTCCCCATGTTTAAGATATACAATACTCATTAATTAATTAAGTTACTGACAACTCCATTAATTAATATCTCATCCGAGAGTAGTACTACTCAACCTTGTTATCATGCCGGAATAAATCCACCTGCAGGGTTTACATGATAATCCTTATGAGCTCCTCAAGTGGACATCATCAACCTATTTAATAGGACACGAATTTCTTCTACATTCAACAGCACACCATAGAGACAGCAGTATTTCTCAACTCACCGAGTTTGTTGATTTAATTACATGTAAATCTCACCCATTGATAAATCAAAGAAATACATATTGTCTTACGTGTCGAGGTTATTGTATAGGGATTAAGAGTATGAACATCTGTAATAATTGAGATCAAGTTCTCCTATACAGTCAGTATAAGTCGAACGATCTCAAGTGGTCCTGCTCAATACACACAAAGTGCACTAACGTGATTATATAGTCAAGATAAATTAATACCAAATCACACAACAACCATCCTGATAGAGAGTCCCCGTCTATCTCGGTTGTGAGCATCTGTTTATACTTTATAAAGAAATCAATAATATGATCTTCCGCGTGTTGTCGCACAATATATTATCTAAAATATAAAGTAACTGGACTATTGCATCGGACATATAAATAAATTATAAGACTCAATCATTTGATCATATGATTCTAATTTTAAATTCATTGTTAAATATTTTTCATACAAAAAATTAGACTTTTAGTGTACAATCTAACATAGAGAATGTCGCCACGAACTCCCTCTTCAAATTTGGAGTGAAACGGTGAAAAAACGGACCTCCAAATTGGATAGCTTCTCCCGAAAACTTATTATCTCTCTCTCCCCTATTTATTTTTTTCTCGGTTCTATATAAACTCCCTCTCACTTCTATTCTGGACTCATGCAGCTACTGATGGAGGAAAACTCATTACTTAATTTACCCAAAAATGGGTTACTCCATGTGGGCCATCAATTAAAAGTAATTTTGGACCACCATCAGCAATTAAACTTGGGCTTCTTTAACTAATAATAATAGATGGGCTTCTATTGTTATTCTTTTGGGCCAATTACTATTTGGGGCAAGCCCAATAATCTCCCCCTCCCCATATAGTTGGCTGCAACATCACACTTATCTCGAGCTCATGTCAGCCAGCCCGGCACATAATTCATGCTTCTGCGGGTAACCACTTTAGTCATCATATTCGCAGGATTCATTTTAGTGTGAATTTTCTTCAGCTTCATAAGTTGCTTCTCCAGCACCATTCTAAGTCAATGGTACCTCACATCAATATGCTTCGTCCGAGCATGATACATGAAATTCTTGCTCAAATCTATAACACTCTGACTGTCACAGAATACTATATATTCTTCTTGCTTCACTCCCAAATCCTGAAAAAGTCTCTGCATCCACATCATGTCTTTTCCAACTTCATTTGCTGCAATATACTATGCCTCCGTAGTAGATAAGGCAACACATTTTTGCAACTTTGATTGCCATAAGATAGCTCCCCCTATAAATGTAAATAAGTAGCCTGATGTTGATTTTCTCTCATCGAGATCACTTGTCATATCAGCATCTATAAACCCTTTAAGCCTCGACTTAGAACCTCCAAAACTCAAACATAATTTTGAAGTCACTCTCAAATATCTGAAAAACCACTTCACAGCTTCCCAATATTCTTTTCCTGGATTGGAAAGAAAACTGCTCACCCAGCTAACAGCTTGAGAATATCTAGCCTCGTGTATACCATTGCATACATCAAAGAACCAACTACAGAGGAGTAAGGTATTGTTGTCATCTCATCCTTCTGATCTTTGGTTGTGGGACACGATCTCTTACTCAATTTGAAGTGATTAGCAAGTGGCGTGGACACAGGTTTAGCATGCTTCATGTTAAACCTCTCAAGCACCTTCTCAACATACTTCACCTATGACAACCACAATTTTCCTATTTTTATTTCACGAAAAATCTCCATTCCCAATATCTGCTTTGTTGAACCTAAATCCTTCATGTCAAAGGATTTAGACGATTCCTTCTTCAACCTACTAATCATCATAATATCCTTTCCCACATTCAACATATCATCAACATAAAGCAGCAAAGTAATAAAATTACCATCCGTGAAGTGTTTGACATAAACACAATTATCTGTTTCCATTCTTTTTTAACTCTAGGTAGCCATAAAAGAATCAAACCTTTTGTACCACTGTCTTGAAGCTTGCTTCAAAGCCATACAAACTCTTCCTCAATTTGCAAACCAAGTGCTCCTGCCCTTTAACCTCAAATCCTTCCGGCTGGTTCATGTAAATCTACTGATCTAATTTTCCATGCAAGAACGCTGTTCAAACATCAAGTTGTTCAATCTCAAGGTTCAAGCTAGCTACCAATCCCAAGACAATACAGATGGAAGTCATCTTCACCACCGGTTAAAAAATCTCATCAAAGTATACTCCTTTCTTTTGAGTAAATCCCTTGACTACCAATCTTGTCTTGTGTCTCACTATCTTGTCTCCATCTTTCTTTAGATTGAACATGCATTTGTTCCTCTGAACTCTCTTGCCTTTCGGAAGCTCGACCAAATCATACATCTCATTCTTATGTAAAGAACTCATCTCTTCTTGCAAAGCCTCAAACCACTAATTCTTGTCTTTCATAGACTGCACCTCTTGGAAAGTCTCTGGCTCCCCATCATCAGTGATCAATGCCCACTCTGAATTCGGATATAATGTATTTGGTCTCTAGCTTCTCACAGGTCTTCCACTCTGTTCTCCTGAAGTTTCTGGCGGTACATCTTGCATCTCTTGTTCCACGTTGCCTGTATCTGGCTCAACTGGATCAGGATTAAATGCATTCTGCTCACCATCTTCAGCTTCACCTTCATTTTCATTCTCACCATCTCTAGCATCAATGGTAGGAATCTCATCTGGTGATAAATCACCTACACTTGTAGGCATCTGTGTAGTGCTTTTTCCCTTCTTCACACCTTCCATCGTCTCATTCTCATGGAAGATAACATCTCTACTTCTGACTAGTGTCCTCCTCTCTGGATCCCATAACATGTATTTGAACTCCTCATCCCCGTAACCAACAAATATACAAGGTGTAGATTTGTTATCCAACTTGCTTCTCTGTTCCTTCGGTACATGCATGAATGCCTAGCATCTAAACACCTTCAAGTGGGAATAAGAGACATTCTTCCCACTCCACATCCTCTCTGAAATATCACCTTCCAAAGGAATTGACGGAGATCTGTTAATCAAGTATCAAGCAGTCAACACGGCTTCACCCCAAAAGGTCTTTGGTACTTTAGCCAAACTCAACATACACCTAACTTTATGCATAATGGTTCTGTTCATCCTTTTTGCTACACCATTATGATGAGGAGTACTGGGTTCTGTTCTCTCATGTCTCACACCATGTCGAGCATAATATTCTTTAGTAGCTTTCCTGTCTGTCTTTCAACCATGGTGTGGAATTTCTGAAAACACTGAAAACTTCACTCTTGTTATTCAAGAAATACACCCAAACTTTCTGTGAAGCATCATCAATAAAAGTGAGGAAATATTTGTTTCCACCTAGGGACTCCACCTCGAGAGGACCACAAACATCAGAATGTATTAGTTCTTAAACATCGTTCTTTCATTTAAAATTTGAACGAAAAAAATTATAGTTTGTTTATCAAATACACAAAAAATCACATGGATTAAGTGACTTAACTTGTGTAGTGGGGATCGGGGACTCCTTGGCCAGGATTTGCAATCCTTTCTCACTCATTTGCCCAAGTCTGTTATCACCAACTGCTAGTAACTAGTCCCGAGCAATCTTAAGCTTTGTCCTGTAGAGTGTGCAACAAAGCTTCCCTTTGCCAACAAGCAAAGAACCCTTGATGGGCCTCCAATTATTATGTGAAAATTTCTGCTCGAACCCATCTTTGTCAAGTACAATAACAACAATCAAGTTGTGGCACAACTGCGGGATATGTTTCACATTCTTCAATGTCAATTTATACCTAATTCAGTCTCAACAACCATGTCACCAATGCCAACTACTGGTGCGACGCTCTTGTTTCCCATGAACAAGTTCCCAAATTCTCCAACTCTGTAGCTTATGAACAACTCTCTCTTCGGAGCGCAATAATGAGAAGCACTCGAATCAACAATCCATTCAATGTTGGGATCCTCCACATGACAACACTCATCGCTCACACAAACTACGTCTGATCATCATTGATATGAGTGACAACAGCTGATGTATTATTATTCTTTGATTTCTTCTGATACCCTTCTTTCTTCTCTTTCCAGAGCCTGCAATTTCTTTTTTGTGATTGGGTCCACCACAATGATAACACTTGAATTTCTCCTTGGACTTAGACCTGTAGTCTTTATCTTTTGATTTACCACGGCCCTTATATCCTCTGCCCTTGCTTCTACCTCTATTTTCCGTGATAAGTGCTTGCGAAGATCCAACCCCTACTTCTTTTCTTCTAGTCTCTTCATTGAACATACTTTCTTTGACCGTGTTCAATGTCAACTTTTCATTCGGAGCTGCATTACTGAGTGTCACCACCATAGTCTCCCAGCTTTCAGGTAGAGAACTCAATAAAAATAAAGCCTGCACTTCATCATCAAATGTAATTTTAATGGTAGCAAGATGATTCACCAAGTCTTGAAATACATTCAAGTGCTCTGCTACAGAACTCCCATCTTTATACTTCAAGTTCACTAACTTTCTGATGATAAATGCTTTGTTCTGTGCATTCTTTCTTTCATACAATTCCTGCAATTTTGTTCATAATTCCTTTGGGTTGGTCTATGTAGCTACATGATGGAATACACTAATATCTACCCATTGTCTGATTGTACCAATTGTCTTTCTACTAAGCTTCTCCCATGCTTTATCATCCATGTCTTTTGGCTTAGCATCTTTACCATCTTTCCCACTAATAGGATCATACAAATCTTTGCAGTAAAGTAAATCATCCATCATAGGCTTTCACAAAGAATAATTTTCAGCATTCAACTTAATCATGGAACCATACCCTCCATGATTTCTGCCTAACCAAAGCTCTGATACCATGTTGTGGAAGGGGGACCTATCTAACTAGTACAGACAATAGGCAATGATATATCCGGCACAACGAAAACATAATAAATCCCAAATAATATCAATACACAAAACCTTCCACTCAAATATCGCAGAAACGACAAACCAAATAAATATGCAGAAATGTACGAAATCGACACCAATATTTTTAACGTGGAAAACTCCTCAAGTAAAGGGTAAAAATCACGGGACCCTGTCTAGGAAATAATCCACTATCAAGCAAGAGTACACCATTTATCTCTCTATTACAAATAGAGGCACACCAAAGAATCACCAAAATAACCTCAAGAGAATCACTCTTGGAATACAAGACTACAATAGGAGAAGAGATAATAAAAGAGTACAAAGAGAATACAAATTACCCGATTCTCATTCCATGGGGATATTTCTACGAAATCCACTCCAATCAATGTGTAAAGAACATCGCCATGAACTCCCTCTTAAAATTTGGAGTGAAATGGTGAAGAAACGGACCTCCAAATTAGATAGCTTCTCCCAAAAGCTTCTTCTCTCTCTCACCTGTTTCTTTCTTTCTCTATTCTGTATAAACTCCCTCTCACTTCTGTTCTAGACTCACGCAGCTACTGATGGAGGAAAACTTGTTACTTAATTTACTCACAAATGGGTTACTCTATGTAGGCCATCAATTAAAAGTAATTTTGGACCAACATCAGCAATTAAACTTGGGCTTCTTTAACTAATAATAATAGATTGGGTTCTATTATTATTCTTTTGGGCCAATTACTATTTGAGCCCAACAGTGAGGATTAGGGTGAGAAAATGAACAACATTGAGGAGAATGTGGCTATTGCTGTTTGTAATATCAAAGAGGGGATGAATGACTAAATAGATGAAGAGTAGAAAGACTTCGGCTTATTGAATTACTGTAATAAGGCTTGTGTTCTTGTTGGTATGCTTCATTTCATTTCTGTTCTAAATTTGGCAAATTATTGGATCAGGATTATTCTGATCATTGAAAGATAATGGTTTCCTTAGTTGTTAAAAAAAAATATATATATATATATATATATATATATATATATATATATATATATATATATATATATATATATATATATATATATATATATATGACAGATTGATAGATAGGAAAGAGAGAAAATAGATGAAAGATTGATTCTAGGGCGCAATGGATAGTTTCACGTTAGAAATCTTAATCTATTTTAGTAGTATCGAATTAGGGATTTTAATGAATGTGTATAATTTTAAATTTAAAAGGATAGTCAGTGAAATTTTAAGGTTTATGTATAAACAATACAATAAAATTAAAAGATAAAAATTTAAAGGGATGTGTATTTAACAACATTTAACATTTTTTTTTAAACAACCAAAATCATAAATGTGAAACTTATAATGAGATGAAAATTTTTATTTTTGGAAGGATTCTCATGTGTGCTTATTCCGCACTATATTTTTATAAAATTATTTTTTAATATGTGAAAATTTACTTTCCAAGACGAAATTTTAAATGAAAAATTATAGTAAAATCAAAATTAAGACACATTAAAATATGTAGAGTAATAATCTCTAAAAAGTAAATCATATACAAATAAACCCCGATTCATATGCAGTGTTTGCCGTATAGTATTTCACTTAAACTGCAAAATGCACGAATTTATTATAGATGATTAACTTTACATGATAAATTAGTGATGCGGTTTGGTGAGACTATAAGACAAAACTGTAACCAATTTAATTTTCATGAAACAGTAGTTTATAAAATACAAGCATCACATAAATACATGACTTCAAATAATTATTTACTTTACAAAAATCCATTAAAAAAAAAAGAAAACTATACAACAACTAAAGAATTGGTAAAAAGGTGACGCTCCAAATACTCCAACCAGGATAAGTAAATTATGATTACTCAATCCAAGGAAAAAAAAAGTGTCAAAGCAAAACATGCTTTACAAAAAAAAAAAAGTACTAATTTGTACAGAAATGGGGAATTGACCGAAATAACCTCACGATCATTCAGGTATGCTGTGCAACGCAGGCCTCCAGGACCGTTGATGCGCCGCAAACTCATCGCCAGCGTTCATCAATCTCGCCACCACCTGTTGCACCGGTAACCCGTCAATATCCGCCTCTTTCAACACCTTCTCCAACTCTCTCCTCGAGATTTTGATCTTCACCTCCGTCCCTCCCGCCGCCAACGAATACGATAAACCGGTTTTACTATCTCCCTCCGACGACCCGCCCTGCGTATCTCTGTGGTTCCGGGACCTGTCTCCCGATCCGAATGAGCCCCAATCCTCACCGCCCCATTCGATGGACGACGTTTTCCTTAGGCAGTTCCCCATGCTATTGTCCTGAGCTGTATGTATATTGTATGTAACTGTATGTATAGATGTATATTGAGTGGAAATTTTTTGTGAAAGGAAGAAATAATGTATATACATGTGGATATTATATAATAGCGGGATATTGTTGGATGTGGGGCCACTCCACCTATTTGGGGTTGGCTGTAGGTTATATGGTGACGCAATCGGTGCGGCGGTGGCTACTCAGTCGTTGTGCTGAATGAATCGTCGGCTCGGCTAATAGGTTTGCTGGCTTACACGGTTGCTTTAATGTGGGAGAGTTTTATTTAGTACTCCCTTCATCCAAAAAAAATGTCACGGAAATTAAAAAATATAGTATTTAATATATTGTGGATAGAAATATATATAATAATTTATTGTATAGTGGGTAGTTGTATTAATGTTATGTGTGGACCTATGAAGATAAAGAGATTAATTTATGTGAATTCCTTCTACTAAAAAAAATATAACTCTTGTAGCGGGACACCCTGATTAGTAAAATGTAACTCTTGTGGCGGGACGAAAGGAGTACTCCCCATCACATTAAAAGTTTTTTTAGACTGTTTTTGGATGGAAAGATTTGAGTAGGGATTTATAAATTACCCCCTCAAATCCTTACTTCATGTTTGGGTGCAACTTGAAATTAATGAATTTATAAATTCAAGATTTTAAATTAATGGATTTGAAATCATGGATTTGATTTTGAATTTTTTTAGTCATTTTGGATAAATTTCAAATTTTTGCTCAAATCGTGTCATTTGAAAATTAAAAAACAATTGTTGAATTATGAATTTGAAAATCCTTTCATAAATCCATAATTTATATAAATAATGGAATTCAAATGAATTGATTTCAAATTTATTAATTTGAAATGACAAAATCCAAACACAACCTTATAATATATCTATTTGAGATTTACGTAGATTTAAAAAATAATCATAATTCATTTTGTTTTGGATTTGATATAATATGTTCTAATTTTATACTCCCTCCGTTCCAGATCAACTTTTTGCATTTTGGGTGTTCACCCAAAGATCGTCCTTTCTTTTTTCACACACATGGGACCCGCATACACCCACTAATATAATTAAAATATGGGGTTCACACACCCACTAATACAATTACTCACTCTATATTAAATAATAATATTTCTTAATCCACGTACAAAAAGAAAAAATAACCCTTTGCATGGGATGGAGGAATTATAAAATTAATGTGTGAAGGTGAGTGATAATATGGGTAAGAAAATAATATTCCCTCCATGTCGCGTTAAGGTCTACTTTTTTATTTTGGTCTGTCTCAAGTTAAGGTTTACATTTACTTTTTTATCAAGTTGAGTTCACACAAAATAATTAATTATTCTATGTAGGCCCTACACAATACTAATACAACTATCCACTTCACATTAAATATTATTTCTTTCACCTCATTAAATATTAAAATATTATATATCTTAATCTACGTATAAAAAGCAAACATAAACATTAATGTGGGATGGAGACAATTTTTGGAAGGAGAGAGGAGAGAGGAGAGAAAAAGAAAACAACTATTGTGCAAACATAAACGTTAATGTGGGAAGGAGACAATTTTTAGCAAGGAGAGAGGAGAGAAAAAGAAAACAACTATTGTGATAAGTTCCATAATAGAACCTACTCTAGTTAATAATTTTAATATTTTTTTAATTTTTATTTAATGATAACTGATGCGCGTTTTCTTTGCACGCAAAATTAATCCACAAGTATTAAGGACGGCGTATTATCAATTTAATTATTATCTAAATTAATTAAGACAAGTTGGCAATTAAGTTTGAGGTTTAGGATGATTAAACTAATAAACAAGTAATTAAAATAACAAATAAAATAAATATCACTTGAAGAATACGAAAGTGGATCAAGTAGGAGAATAGGTAGCTCTAGGATAATCCAGTTTCACTACTTAACTTCTCTTCCATGTGTCAATGTCCGACTCTGCCTTGTGGAATATGGACGCATCACTAAACCATGCATATCTACTCTATAGACACAAGTAAACAGACGTGTAACACGTGTGAATAACCTCGAAGCAAGAGATGTAATTTTACCCCCCTTTCTAGGTACTATCAGTATCAATTATTTTCCCCTAGGATTGGTACTCTAACTCGATATAATCTCCCTTTATAGGCACTATAAAATTACCCTCTTTATCCTACTTAATAACCCGAATTCAATTCAATTAATAAGTATTCATATATGATAGTTCTAATGAAGCTTCGGAGTCCCCTCACTTAGAATCATAACATTGAATCCTGCTCAGCAGTGAACGCACTCAATCAATAACCAAGATATGTATTCAGACTCTACATAACAGTTAATGATGCACAAAACGACCGTGAGTATGGATTAAGAAAGCACAATCATATATAAAATAAATCCACAAGTAGTGTTGTACGGAGTGTACACATGGAAGTTCAATTAATTCGTAAAATCTTCACAACCCTAGTTCTACCAAAAAGGCTCTAGCCCATGATGTTACGAAGAACAATCATGGGTGTTGGATAGATCTTACCCGGATGTCTGGAAAATACAAGATAAATTAGGAAACAAATAAAACCCTAGATGTGGGCGTCGTCGCGTCCTTCTCCGTCTTGAATTCTCCTCTTGGTTCTCCTCTTGATTCCACAAACGAATCTTCAAAGTGATGGATGGATGGAGGAAGAGATGTGGATGATGGTTGAGGGGTGATCCCCCCTTGTGGGGTGTTGTATGTTGTGGCCTCTCTTCTCCTCTCTTGTATTGTGTTGTGTTCCTCCTTTTTTTCGGGGCTGTATAGACTTCCTTTTATACTTGTAATCACGTCTCCTAGGCTTGGAATGAGCTTTACAAGTGATCACACGCGTTTAGGCCTCAAAAATACAGATTTGGTAAGTTTTCGCATGATGGTTCGACCTCAGCAAACAGGTCGAACCATTGACCGCAGGTCGAACCACATGTCGAACCCACCTACTGGAAGTCCCAGGTGCATGGTTCGACCTCGGTTCGACCTCAAGCAGGTCGAACCGATTTGTGCAGTCTCTCCGTTTCGCGTATAACTTTCACATCCGACTTCCGAATTAAGTGATTTTTGCGCTCACGCGATCCTCTCTTCCTTGGTTTTCTATCCAAATAAAGAAATCACAAAAACTCCAAGAATTAAATATGTAACAGGCTATGGAAAGTAGCACTGCAATTCTGTTCGGCACAGCTCGCGCGGTGTCACCACTTTGCTCATAACTTCCTCGTTCAGACTTCAATGATAGTGTTCTTTACGCCAAAACGACCCTCTCTTCAGTGGCTTTTCAACAATATATCACACCAATAGTTTTGAGCTCCACAACAATACAGAATAATTATGAAAGTTAGATGTGCGTTTTCAGCATTCTTGCACAAATTGCACATTTTCTCCAACTTTGCACTTTTCATCCTTTTTCCTCCTAAAACACAACAAAACACCTCAAGTGCACATAATTTTCACATATATCGAATATAAGACACTTGTGCTCTATAAGACTACAATATCAATCAAAAAGGTGTTAAATTGGATATTAAAACACGCTTATTTTCACTCTCATCAATCCCCCAAACTTACCCGTTGCTCGTCCCGAGACAACAAAATAAAGATAAAGAGAAAGAGAGTATGAAAATTAGTGGGGAAATAAGGACTATGACCAATACCCATTCAAAATACAATTGTCCTCAACTTAGGTCATACAACTCTCATTATATGTAATAATCAATTCATAGCATACAAGTTAAGACAATCACCACCAATTCAAATGCTCCATCAACATGTTCTCACGGGAAGTATATATATGATCTCTCACTCAAGTGTAAAATATGTACACTTATGGGTTAAAGTGTTTACGCTCAAATTCAATTCAAGTGCATGCATAACCATAAGCTTGCCAAACGTCTCAAACTTTCTACCACTAAAATTATGATTCGACAATGGGATCAAAAAGGACTTTTCTTTTGAATGTAATGTTGGCTCTTTGATAAGGGTAGGAAACATATGGATAAAGTGACTCAAATAGTAGAGAATTAAAACCGGAGATCTTTTGTACTGCAGATTCTTACACTTCAAGGCTATCCAGCTTCATGCTCTTCTAATTTTCTTTTCTCTCATTTCCTTCAAGCTCAACATACTTTTTCTTGTCTCAAGCACATTCTTTTTCTCTCGAGGTACCAGTTTCGGGCACTACCTCACGCATCCTCCATAGGGTACTAGATTTAAGCACTATCCTAGGGTTTTTGATTCCATGGAGTACTAGATTTAAGCACTACTCCATGCTTCTCCTTAGAGGCATTATCATAATCCATCACTATTAATTTCAACACCAATTTCATTCCTTCCAAAATTGTTATCAAGCACCATTAACACACTTTGACAGCATTTAATTCTCCTCTAAATATAGAAATTTAAGGCTCAAATAGGATATCAAAGTGGCTATCTTCGTAGGTTGCCAAAGAAATAAGGCTTTTAGGCTCAACGGGGCTAACTACGGATATATAATTATTTGTTAGGGAATTATTTGGCTAAGTGACTCATAAATTCAAGGATGACCTAAAATCATCTCCCATCATCTAACACACATGTAGTTTCAAGTAAGACAAGAGGCAAGTTCTAGAATACACACACAAGAACGATACTCACCAGAAAAGAAATATCATGTGATTATGTACATGATCAACGAGGCTCAAAATCTCACATGGGTTTTTAACAAGTAACAGAGCACTTTTCATGGTAAGTAATATCCCACAAGTACACATAGAATTTCATATCACAATATAACTCAAGTACACTTCCTTCATCAATTTCAAGAGCATATGAATTTCAAAGATGGATCACCACCATAAACTCAATCCTTCCACTCCATGAATTAAAAGCACATATAAAAATTAGAAAAAGGAATCGAAGGCACCTGATTTCTCCTTCAAAGCGTATGCACAAGCTCCTCAAGTCAAAGCCTCAATGTAGAACTCGTCTTGCCACCTAGTTACCCTTTCTATCATCAAAGCTCAAGTATACTCATCATCACAGGATTCATCAATAATAAAATAGGAGAACTATACGAAAGACTCAATTGACTATGTAATCGACTTCACACACTAGAAACACCACTGAACACTAGGCAAATTGCAAAAAATCGACACATCAAAATCAATTAAAGTTTCAACATACCGCAAAAAATCAACTCCCCTAGCAAACATTACAAAGAAAAGATTATACTCCTGGTGCTTCAATGAGGTAATAACATCACACCCCCCAAACTTAGTAAAAACATAAGTCGAAACTAAGTTTGAAAAGAGATGTAATTGCCGATTAGTAAGCACCTTAAATATAAAAATTTCTTACTCACACGAAAGAAATAAAGCAATAAACCAAAGGGCAAGCCCTCAACAGGCGCTCATGTTTAACATCGTAGAGTCACAACGGTAGAGGACGGTCTTCTCGTATCCTCACCTTCAAATACTTTTTTTTCCCTCTTCTTGTCTACACTCAACACCTCACCTTTCTTGGTCACAAAAATATGATCATTGAAATTTCCTTCCTCCCATGGCTGTCTAGACTCCTCCTTGTCAACCTTCCACTTAAATTCAGAATCACCTGTCTTAGAAAAATCAAGATTAAACAAGTTAGAAACCATATCAATGCTCTTGCACGATTGAGTATCCATGGGCATCTTCATTGCATGATCAAGAGAGAAAACCACATCTACATTATCCATTCGCAGTCTAAGCTTCTCGGCTCTCAACCTACTTCTCTTTCCCACTTCTTCTCCATTGTAAGCTCAGTATTCCGTCCTTGGGATGGTAAGGGAGTAGCATTAACATCATGTAAAGTATTCGGCGGGAAAATGGTGCAATTTAGCAGGGTTCGACCTTGGTTCGACCAGGGGTACTAGTCGAACCAGGTACGTCGTGGTCGAATCGAGCACCTGGAAGTCCATTCTCGCCTTGCATGTTGGATTCGACCTTGATTCGACCAGGGGTACTGGTTGAATCGGCTACGTCGTGGTCGAATCGAGCACCTGGAAGTCCATTCTCACCTTGCATGTTGGGTTCGACCTGGGTTCGACCAGGGATACTGGTCGAACCAACTCCCCCCAGGTCAAATCGGCTCTATGGAAGATTTCTGCCCTCCGGTTCGACCTTGGTTCGACCAGGGGTACTGGTCGAATCGAGTTCGCGATGAAACAGGGTGCTTCGCAGAGTGCGGTTCGACCTCGGTTCGACCTGTTGTGCTGGTCGAACCGGAATGCCCCAGGTCGAACTGACCTTCTGTAAGATTTATGGTTGTCGGTTCGACCTGGGTTCGACCTGATGGACTGGTCGAACCAGTAGCATCGTGGTCGAATCGAGAATTTGTGAAAACAGAGTGCTCCAGATGGGGTGATTCGACCTGGATTCTACCTGCGGGCCATGTCAAATCGACTGGCTATTGGTCGAATCGAGGCGCAGCTTCTGCCGGATGTCTTCCCATAGCTAGATTCGACCTCCCCTGCACGCTTCGACCTGTGGGACATGTCGAATCATAGTGTTTTTGGTCAAATCCACTTCCTTTCGCCTCAAACTTCGACTCTGGCTTCATTGGTCCCTCGTACTGCGTTCCAAACCTTAACGTGATGGCTTTATTCTCTAATTTTTGTGTTAATTGATTCACGTTCGTGGTCATCTGCCCCATAATCAAAGTAAGCTCCTTCATCTGCTTAGATAAATATGCATGATCAACATTCATTCTAGCTTCGATGTGGTCAACCCTTGCATCGTTCTCAGCCATGTATCGATTGAAGGTATCTTCATCACTCTTCACTTCGTGCTGCTTCATACTAGGCCCCTTTAGTGTCAACTCTGTAATCTGCCTCTGCTGGGACTCTAGTAGCTTGTTAATGTTAGCTAGACTAGAGACGATCTCATCATCCCTATTCGGCTTCACTTGATATTCAACCTGCGCCACCTCGCCAAGTACATATGATCCTCTATTTCTCTCTATTGCCCAGTCACGTGAATTCATAGAGATGTCTTCAAATAACTTTTCCGCTTCAAGTGTTGTCTTTGATAACAGCGCTCCTCCTGATGATGCATCAATAAAAATATGCGACTCACAATCCAATCCATAGTAGAAGATGCTTATGTATTCAGCCTTCGGCATTCCATGATGTGGACACCTCCTGAGCATGTCTTTAAACTTATCCCACGCCTCATAAAATTTCTCACCCTGTTTCATAACAAATCGAGTGATCTCTTGCTTCATTCTTAAGATCCTTGTGGGTGGCATGTATCTCTCCAAGAACTTCTGCTGCAGTTGGTCCCATGTAGTGCAATCTGTGGCATCAAGAGTCTCATACCAAGCTTCCGCCTTATCAATCAAAGAGAACTTGAATAAGGCGATCCGCCTAGCATTATCATTAGCTCCAGCTCCCTTCTGAGTGTTTGCATAACCAAGAAATTTTCGGAGATGCTGATATGGATCTTCAAAACAACCTCTAGAAAATGGATTCTTCTCTACCATATTAATAAGAGCGGGATTTATCTCAAAATCATCATCTTTCCCCCTTGCTCCTATCAACCCCATGTTGACATTCCCAAAGTTCGTGAAAATTTCACGAATAGAAACATTATCCGGATTCTGCCTTGCTCCGGCCATGTTCAGCTCAATGTGTTATTTGCTCCTTTCCTTCCTCTCCTTTTTTCAAGCGCACAAGTAACTCGGAAAAATTCAAGGTTAGATAGAAATAAATAATCACAAATAAAAGAAAAAAAATATCTTAATCAAACTAGAAATAATAAAATCAATAATAACAGCCATCTCCGGCAACGGCGCCAAGAACTTGATGCGCGTTTTCTCAACACACAATTAATCCCCAAGTATTAAGGATATCAATTGCAGCTTAAGCAAGCGACCAAGTGAATATCGAACCCAAAAACTGCGTATTATCAATTTAATTATTATCTAAATTAATTAAGACAAGTTGGCAATTAAGTTTGAAGTTTAGGATGATTAAACTAATAAACAAGTAATTAAAATAACAAATAAAATAAATATCACTTGAAGAATACGAAAGTGGATCAAGTAGGAGAATAGGTAGCTCTAGGATAATCCAGTTTCACTACTTAACTTCTCTTCCATGTGTCAATGTTCGACTCTGCCTTGTGGAATATGGACGCATCACTAAACCATGTATATCTACTCTATAGACACAAGTAAACATGCGTGTAATACGTGTGAATAACCTCAGAGCAGGAGACGTAATTTTACCCCCCTTTCTAGGTACTATCAGTATCAATTATTTCCCCCTAGGATTGGTACTCTAACCCGATATGATCTCCCTTTATAGGCACTATAAAATTACCCTTTTTATCCTACTTAATAACCCGAATTCAATTCAATTAATAAGTATTCATATATGATAGTTCTAATGAAGCTTCGGAGTCCCCTCACTTAGAATCATAACATGGAATCCTACTCAGCAGTGAACGCACTCAATCACTAACCAAGATATGTATTCGGACTCTACATAACAGTTAATGATGCACAAAACAACCGTGAGTATGGATTAAGAAAGCACAATCATATATAAAATAAATTCACAAATAGTGTTGTACGGAGTGTACACATAGAAGTTCAATTAATTCGTAAAACCTTCACAACCCTAGTTCTACCAAAAAGGCTCTAGCCCATGATGTTACGAAGAACAATCATGGGTGTTGGATAGATCTTACCCGGATGTCTGGAAAATACAAGATAAATTAGGAAACAAATAAAACCCTAGATGTGGGCGTCGTCGCGTCCTTCTCCGTCTTGAATTCTCCTCTTGGTTCTCCTCTTGATTCCACAAACGAATCTTCAAAGTGATGGATGGATGGAGGAAAAGATGTGGATGATGGTTGGGGGGTGATCCCCCTTTGTGGGGTGTTGTATGTTGTGGCCTCTCTTCTCCTCTTGTATTGTGTTGTGTTCCTCCTTTTTTTTGGGGCTGTATAGACCTCCTTTTATACTTGTAATCACGTCTCCTAGGCTTGGAATGGGCTTTTCAAGTGATCACATGCGTTTAGGCCTCGAAAATACGGATTTGGTAAGTTTCCGCACGATGGTTCGACCTCAGCAAACAGGTCGAACCATTGACCGCAGGTTGAACCACAAGTCGAACCCCACCTACTGGAAGTCCCAGGTGCATGGTTCGAACCGATTTGTGCAATCTCTCCGTTTCGCGTATAACTTTCACATCCGACCTCCGAATTAAGTGATTTTTGCGCTCACGCGATCTTCTCTTCCTTAATTTATTATCTATATAAAGAAATTACAAAAACTCCAAGAATTGAATATGTAACAGGCCATGGAAAGTAGCACTGCAATTATGTTCGGCATAGCTCGCGCGGCGTCACCACTTTGCTCATAACTTCCTCGTTCGGACTTTAATGATGGTGTTCTTTATGCCAAAACGACCCTCTCTTCAGTGGCTTTCCAACAATATATCATACCAACAGTTTTGAGCTCCACAACAATACAGAATAATTATGAAAGTTGGATGTGCGTTTTCAGTATTCTTGCACAAATTGCACCTTTTCTCCAACTTTGCACTTTTCATCCTTTTTCCACCTAAAACACAACAAAATACCTCAAATGCACATAATTCTCACATATATCGAATATAAGATACTTGTGCTCATATAAGACTACAATATCAATCAAAAAGGTGTTAAATTGGATATTAAAACACGCTTATTTTCACTCTCATCAATAACTATACTTAAAAATTAGTACTAAACTGCTATATTTGTTTTTGTTTAAATTGATTTAATAAATTAATGAATAATATTAACTTATATTTATTTTGAGTTTTTGATAAATGGATTTGACTTTATATCAAATTTAGTAATAATTGAAATTTATATTTGTTTTAAGTTTGGACTATTAATGGGTTTGAAATTTGAGTCAAATATAGTATTAACTAAAATAATTTATTAATTGAAATAATTTATTAATATAATAATAAAGTATAAAAAAAGTATATGTGGAATTAAATTGATTTTATATATAATTTTGATAAGTATTTTAAAAATTAAAATACATGTCCAAAATGATAATATATTAAATTTAAAAAATAAAAAACACATGCGCATCAGTTAAATATTTATCATTTGTGTCATGATTAATGTCATTTTATTACATAACCTTATCTTCTAGTCTATAACGAAACATCAATATATTTAAAATAATGCCCTCAATTTTCCAAAATTAAAAAAAAAAATTACTTTACACATCCAAAACCTTAACTCTCACAGAATACCTTCTTTGGATCAAGCACTAATTTAATGTAAGGAGATAGAATTCTCCATCCATTTAATACTTTTAAAGGTAATGTTTTGATAATTATGATAAATGATCATGATCATGTATGTACAAATTTTTATTAGCTTTGGAAAGGTACCATAATTTTTTTTGATTGTTGAAGATTCTGTGGTGAATGAGGAGTGAGACAAATCATGTTAGAATTCATTGAAAAAAAATCACCCGCACCCTTCTTTTGAAAATATGGAATCTTCAACTTTATCGAAATTAATGGTGTTAAAACCTGCAATCAAGTATGACAAAATTGATAGATAAAATCTACATGATATTTCAATATTTTTTAACTCGGCATTTGTGTGAGAAAATCGGAGAAAGATTTCCGACGACTTAGGAAAGTTGCATCATTTATTGTAGAAGGATTTATAACGCAAGTTGTACCACTTTGATTCGATTTTTTGGGTCAGCAATAACGGGTAGTCGGCTGTATTCCTGGTGGAATATAGGGGCTTCCTGAATTTTTTTTAGAAAATAATTTGAATAATCGCTTCCTATGTTGGAATTGCCACGTTCTTGGGGTTGTTAATGATTTTAGGCAATAACTCTGCGACAAATTGCCTCCTGAGATTTCCAAAGCTTCATAGTTGGTGCTAATTGATTTGAGCAATCAATTCTACAATCCACAATTGGGTGTGTAAAGTAAAAGGAGTTTTTAAATTTTGAATTTGGGTATGTTATTTTAAGTATATTTATATAAGATTGTTTTAGTATTTTTAAAGCATCCAATTTAAATTATTGGTTGCCCTTAGTAAATATTTGGGTTACAATAGCGCCGCCCTTAAAAAATCAACATAATAGAATTGCTTATATATGCAAGACTTTCCCTTAAACACATAAATATTATCAGAACTTGAATACTCATATCTATTTATTAAGGATCAACAACAAAAATATAGTCATTAATCTTTCCTATTGCTTTGTGTATGTTATACGTACTTATAACTTTATCTTCAAAATATTCAAATTTTTTGAAATCAAGTTTGATATTTCAATAGAAAATTGTAACAATAGCTCGAATTGAATCACCAGTTTTCACAACTAAAATTATTTTTTAAATTTTAATAATACGATCCCATCATAGTTATCATTAATAAGAAAATTCTCTAAATTCATTAATCATATTCACATCAATTGATAATCCTTCAATAATCTCATGTTCTTTGTGAGCTTCATATATATGGTTAATGTTTGTAAATATAATTTCCTTTCTAAAAGCTTTCATAAAAACATGAAAAAATTTTCAGAAGTCTTTTTTTATAATGATGCCCCAAAAATTTTTAATATTCAATCGTAGTGTAAACTCTTAAAGCAATATCCTTTAAACTTCGATAAAGTACCACAAAATATAATCTATTAATTATTTCTAGCTTTACGTGGTATGTAGAAGTTTCATGAACAGTAAGAGAGAGTCTGTACCATGAGTGTACAGTGCAACCTTCTTGAAGTAATAGAGAAACATTAATAATATTAAATGTTGTGATTACATATTGTACGGAAAATCTCTTTATTCAAGACTATATAAGTTAATCTTATATAAAATAAGTAAATCACAAATCTTTTTAATACACTACAAAAAAAACTATTTTTTACCAACGGAATATTCCGTTGGTAAAAGCCTTGATTTCATTGAATTGGTTTGCCAACGGATTAGCAAAGGAATCCATTGAAAAAATTTTGTTGCTAAAGTGGTGGTTGGTAAATTTTTAGCAATGTAAAATCAATTATGTTGATAAATAATTATGTTGGTAATCTGTTGCTAATAATTCCGTTGGTAATTTATATAATGATTCCCTTAGTAATCCGTTGGTAATTATCAACGGGTTGAATTCCATTGGTAAAATAGAGAATAAATCCATTGACATTTCATTGTTAAAACAAAATTTTCATTTTTGTTACCAACAGATTGAATTCTGTTATTAAATTATGTTGCTAAAAAATACTTTTTTTAATGATAAGCATTAATAATAATAAATATTAAAGTAAGAACCATATCAAATAAGAAGAAAAAGAATGATTTGTAAGAAGAAAAAAACTATTATTTAAAATTTTCTATTTAAAATAAACACTCATATGATCGATAAACATGGTTTACTTGAAGTTCTTGTGTTTCTATTGAAACTCAAAGTTATTTATTAGCATAAGGTAACATCATCATTTTTGTTAATTAATATTTACCTTGGATGCTCAAATTTTTATCTTATGTAAAGTAAACTTAGGCCATCTCCAGCAGTTGACTCCATTTTACAGCACATTCACCACCAAAATGCAGTTAATTCAGTAAATCATCTCCAGCAGTTTGCCCAATTTTTTACTCCAAAACTTAAAATCATACTCCCTCCGTCCCACGTATTTTTACTCACTTTTCATTTTAGGGTGTCCCACGTATTTTTATTCATTCCATTTTTTGCAAAAATACATAATATTTTATTACCTACTTTTACAATCCCAACAACTTTAATTACTTTTTTACACTTTATTCATCATTCCCAATAACTTTATTCACTTTTTCTTTTTAAATTACTAATTTATCCCTACTTTCTCTTACATTATATATTAAAAAAATAAAACGTCTTAATCTCCGTGCCCGTACAAACGGGTAAAAATACCTAGGACGGAGGGAATAATAAAATATCCATTTTATAAACAATATATTACTTATTTATAAAATCTAATTTATCTTTCATTATTATTTTTATTTTTGAATACAAAAAATTATATAATAAAAATAGTAATACGGATAAAATTAAATTATGTTATAATTTACGTTAAAATACATACAAAATCTTTTCATATATAAAATAATTAGATACAACATATAAAAAGTACACATTAACTTATTATTAAAACTAATGATCATAACACTTTTCAACTTATTTAAATTAATTATAAAATAAGTAAAATAAATAAATAAATAAATGAAGAGTAGATGCAGCTATAGCGCTATCATATACAACATACATATTAATGTACTAATAAAATTAATAATCATAATATGTTTTCACACTTTTAAATTAATTATTAAAAGTAAGTAAAATAAATGGATGCAACATGTTAATGCAGCGCTGGATTTCTCAGCCGCTACATTAACTTTCTTCATTTTGCAAGATGGAATGCAGAACTGCTGGAGGGATTATGGTGCTCTATTTTGCAGATGGAGCATGATTTGCAGGTGTGCTGGAAACGGTCTTAATTCCTAATTATGAAGGGCTAATTAGTACCTAATTATGTTACAAAATTTCTTCAATTACTATAAATATAAACTATAATAAATGTTTATTGTTTAGATGGAGTCTCAAATCATAAGTAATACCTAAAAATCAATAATTACAAAATAAATTAATATAAATGCAAATTATATCTCAATTAATGATTAACATAATTATAAAATGAACTGCTAAGTAATGAGTGAAAATAAAATATAACTCAACAATAAATAAAAAAAATAAACCACATAAATATATATTATCAAGAGTGAAAATAAAATATAAATAACTCAACAATAAATAAATAAACCACATAAATCTATATTATCAAGAGATAATTTAATTAGCTTTGGTCATCACCACATGATTAAAACTCTCAAATGGAGTACATGATTAAGAATTGATAAATCAAAAATGATTTTAATATTTATAAAATACAATAATATTTAATGCAATGTCTTATTTTTAGATTTGTGAATAAATAATAATTAATTAATATAATTTTTAATATTAATGTTTTTATAATCCCAACATATATCACATTTTCATTTATATAATCTTATATTAATTGGAAAATTGTAATATACAAATAATTAAATGGAAATTATATGATAGTTCAGTATTAATTTAAAGGGTCACTTACTATTGGGTACATAAAATAATGCATAATTACTATAAACTACATGACTCAAAGCACTATTACTCATAACTACATAATTATGATTGTGATACCATAAATACCCCTATGTATTTACACAATTTGTTTGCACATTTTAAATTCCGGCGGCGGAGGTCAGGTGGGGTCCGGCGGTGGTCCGGCGACAGCGGCAATTTGTTTTACACAATTTTATTTTGCACAATTTTGTTTTGCACAATTTGTATTGCACATTTTTATTTTTGCACATTTTTGTTTTGCACATTTTATTTTTGTACAATTTGCTTTGCAAATTTTGTTTTGTATATTTTATTTTCACTTTTTTTTTCTACCCATTTTATTTTGTACTTTTTTTTTCAATTTTTTTTCTACACGTATCTTACACAAGAATATTATGAACAGAGATTTGCAGTGTAGAATAAGATTAGAAAGAAGTGATAATGAATTAAAAAAATAAAAGTGGTCGAGGTGGCCTTGAACACAGTAACACATTTATTCAAACTGCTAGTTAATGGAAGAGGAGATCTTAAATCAGATGCATCAACTACCCAGCTTAATATTGAAAACATCGCAAAAGGAAAATCGTCAGAAAAGGTGAGTCATCTTTCACCCTTATTTAGCTCCTCTCAACCTGAAGACTGCTCAATTTCAAATGATCTAATTGATTACCAGCCTAGTTGGCCTTCTTCAAGGAGCAATAAAAACATTACCTGTGGTGACTCATTTAATAAATCACAATTTCAGTACCCTGTGGGAGATCACAGTCAACCTGATAATATTACCCAAATATCAAGAGGAGCCAGCGGGAAAAATGAGAGAATCGTTTCTATTCAACAGCAGATAAGTGAGCAAAGGCATATCAGTGCACTGAAAGATGTGCAAGGTTCTCTCTCCTCTACCGTTCAAGTATCTACCCCACCTGTGAGTTCAAGCCATCACTGCCCAGACCAAGCTGATGTGCTTCCATCACAACAAGACAACAGCCTCAAGGCTGACACCATAAGGAATGATATTGCTAATCTGATGGATTCAATTGCTTCTGTAGAAAATGAACTTTCCAAGGTATCTACACAAAGGGATTACTTGGGGCGAGATTCTAATGGCAGAGTTTATTAGGCCTTCTACTCTCCTAGTACTCAGCCTTGGATAATGGCTTGTGGAGACTTGGCCTCCAAGAAGAGGGGTCCTGAAGATTTATCAGTATCCCTGGTTCTGATAAATGGATGTATTACGAATTTGGTGATGATATTGAGAAATTGATGGGATGGCTAAGTGAGACTAACGTGAGGGAGAAGAAATTAAGAGAGTATATTTTACAGTTGCAGAGTAACAAACTTAGAGACGCCAAATATACTGAAACTTACATTCTAAACAAAGTATAAAAGAATGATATTGGCAAGAAGAATCTAAACAGAGTAACAAACTGTATGTTCTTACTGCTGTTTTAAGAAATAGTAGAACAGAACCAAAGCTCAACCAAAAACCATTCCAATCCAGTTCGATTTCTCCTCCACTCTCCTTTCCACTGTCGCCGCCTCCCCGGAATCCATGACCTCCGCCGACGAGCTGTTCTTAACGGCCAGATCTAACCAATGAAGCTTTCCACTCACCTCCAGCGCTATCAGCTGCTCGACCCTCTAATCTAGTCCGACGACGTCGTTGACGAGGACTAATCGTTCACCCACGGCAGGGATTTGAAGTTCCATGAGGGATTCCTTCGTCGGAGGATCAGATCCATATCGCCGATGTGGAACCCAGCGCCACCGTATCCGTGGAAAACCGACGACCGCATTGGCTGAGATAGTAAATATCCTACCACGGTCGACTAGAAAAGGTCGAATGAAATGACGCCGTGCGCGTTGAGGTCTTCATCGGCAGGAAGGAGTTCGAAGAGATGGGTAATTTTGAAGGAATTTCTGTATAGAAGCAAGAGCGAGGGAAGAAATAAGGGTCAAATATTCTGGTCATTCTCGCCGGTGAAGGAGAAGAAGGTGGCGGCGAAAGAGGAGGGCAAAAGATCGACGGCGGCGATCACTAAGAAGGAGGGCAAAAAAAGGAGGAGTGTGTCGGCGCATGAATTGGGAATAAGAAACACGTGGTTGGTGGCAGAGTCGATTAACGTGTAGCTTTTGAATTGAATGAGGAGGGTAATTTTATCTCTTTATTCACTAATTGTGTATCTAATAGTATTTTCTATTTTTCAATGTATCTCACAGTAAATAAGCTTAAAAATATGTTTTGGAGAGTAATAAACCCTAATTTAAAAAGACTTCATATTTTAATTATATAAATTAAAATTAATAAAATAAGATTTGTATGAATATTAAAAAATGACATTTAAAGATTTTGAACAAAAAATATAATAATAATTTAAAATAAATCATAAAATAAAATCAAAATATTTGATTTGTTACATTGTTCAAATCCACTATTTTCAAAATGAAAAAACAATAATAATTATGAATCAATAAATCCCTTAGCAGCACTCGTTTATTGTCGTACGTAGTATGTGAAGCCATCACCAAGCTACGTTTGATCTAGTCCTGAGCCTCTTTGTGGTGCGCACATATGAGCTGTTGGAAGAATAAAAAGCATAGACATTAGTGATGAAAAATTCACAATTTTGCTATCATTCAAGTGTTCACCGAAAGTAACAACTTCTTTCTCCTTTAATTGTTGTCATAGGGGCTCTATATGTTTGATGATTTTCGTGGTGTTTTCATCTTCCAAATCTTTCAATTTGACAATAATCCTCTTCCCACCATTTATATGTGCAAATCTCGATTAATAATGAAATAATTAACATAATAAAGTCAACTTAGCAAAATAAGGAAATATAAATAAATAAATAAACTAAGAAAATGGATGGAGAAAAATATTTACATAATTATTCAATGTGGTAAGAACATCAAAAAATCTCCACACGACACGTCACGTCACCATGGAGAAAAGAGGTGAAGCCAAGTCAGCAAAAGCAAATTGGTGTATAATTGTCTTTAGATTAATTGATGTAAAAGAAAAGATTAAAGACAATAAGTGAGAGGAAGAAAAATATTAATAGAAAAGAAAGTATATGATAAGGAGTGAAGGTTAATAGTGTTCAAAGATATATATAAGGGAGATATATTAAATTTTAAATCTAGAATAATAAACCCAAATGAAATATATCCGGATGAAAAGTATATCACAAATAAAATAGGGCAAAGGGTCAATAATGCCCTCTATCTCTTGTCTCAAGATCAAATAAATCCTTAAAGTATTTTTTTTACAAAAAATCCCTTTATTTTATATTATGGATCGATTATGCTCTTTAACTTTTGAAAGTGAATATCCAAGCTCCTTTAAATGGGTCATCCAAGCCCTTCTGCAAAAAATATTAATATTAATGTATAATTTTCTTACAAATTAATTTGCGAACAATTCGATTGTTAAAAATTTTCAAACTTTATATTAAATTAAAGGAATCCTCATGAGCTTGTCATCTACCATTTCAAAATTTAGATCCGATATTAGTAAATGTGTATTATTTGTATCATAATTTCGTTGGAATTTTTTCACATTTATACAATTTTAGCTTATTCCAAGTTGAATTCTAATCAATCCAACCGTTAAAATTTTACAAACTTGATGTCAAAACAAACTTCTTCTTATGAATGTTTCATCTACGGTTTCAGATTTTAAATCTAATGTTAATAGATTGATTATTTTTATGTCAAAAATAAGTAGGTCATAAAAGAGTTTATTAAAATATGTTTTTTCAATGAAGTTGTTGAAAAAAAAAATATATTAATTATTAATAAATTTAAAATTTAAAAATATAGAGAAAACGTCATAAGAAGAGGTTCGTTTTGATATAAAGCTTAAAAATTTTTAACGTCGGATCATTTGGAAATTAATTTGTCAAAAATACTTCAAAATAGTTATGAAAAAGGGGCATAAATGTTTTATTATGTAAAGATAAAGGGTTTCTTTGTACTAAAAATACTTTAGGGTATAATTTCAATTACTAAAGGATATAACATTTAATATTAAAAGATATAGATTTTGAAAAATGCTGAATTTAGAAAAACGGTGTCCCAAGCATACGCAAAACTTTGCCAATAGAGTTTTAAAGCATAACATAATAGTAATTTAAAATTTTAATAGTATAAATTAAAACAAAGTTTGCAAAATCCAAAACAAACACAGATGAAGTGGCCAATTATTGTACGGGTTTGGAAAAAAAATTCTCTCTCTACTAAGGGTACACATCTTTATATTTAAGGTATACCATTTAATGTTTGGGACTTTAGTATAATTTGATACTTCCTCTTCCCAATTTTATTACTCCTTTTTTTTATATGAATTTAAAAAGTTTTTTTTTCTTATTTTGATAAATTTTTATAATAAATAAAAATTAAGTATATATATTTAGGGTAAATTACCAAAACTCCATCGAGATTTGTTCAAACTACTAAATATACCATGTGGTTTGAAAAACTACTAATTATCCCCTTTAATTTGTGTTTGATTGGAACATTGATAAAAATACCATTTTCTAAGAATATAGAGGAAAGGAAATGATATTAATACCCCTGTTTCTAACATTTTATTTTTAAATTTCATTTTTTTTTAAAAATTTTTTAAATGTAGAAAACTGAAATTAGAGGGATTTTTTTTATTTTCCCCATGTTAAAAAAAATAAATAAATCCCTCTAATCCGTACGTATTGAAATTAATAAATAAATAATATAAATATTAGAGAATATTCTATTTGGTTAGTCTCACATCGGTTGTCGTATACATTCTTTAATTATTGTAATTTGTACATTAGGGATATTGTATTTAGTTAGTCCTACATCGGTTGTTGTCTGCATTCTTTGGTTGTTGTAATATGTATATATCTTCTCTAATATTATCAATATAATTATCTTTTCACTCTATCTTCTATAATAAATAAAATAGTGAAATTTTAAAATGCAATATTAAATATATGGTATTGATGTCATTTCAATATTATAAAAAAAAATTCCTCTAACTCTAGTTTTCTACATTAAAATTAATATGTAAAAAAAATGAAATAGTGAAATTTTAAAATACAATATTAAATATGTGGATGTTGATGTCATTTCCGTCCCTCTTTATTTTTTTAAAAAAAGAATATTTTTATTAATATTCAAATAAAAAATAAGTTAAAGGGAATAATTGGTAATTTTTCAAATCACGAGATTTATTTGGTATTTTGGACAAATCTTAGATGGATTTTGATAATTTACCCATGAGTTGGTCTCCTGTGTCATGGGATACACCGTACTATGAGAACACAAGAATTTAATATTGATTTTAGTATTAAATTCTTGTGTTCCCATGAGGGCTCAGTGTGTCCTCGGGAGTACACAA
The DNA here is from genome assembly GCA_023678885.1 of Pogostemon cablin. NCBI lineage: Eukaryota > Viridiplantae > Streptophyta > Magnoliopsida > Lamiales > Lamiaceae > Pogostemon > Pogostemon cablin. Next base: position 24,545,404 of record CM042961.1, on the reverse strand, counting down.
ATTTTGCATTTACCCATATATTTATTGTTTCAGGTAGCCGTGATTTTTTTATTTATTTTTTAAATAAAGTATATATGGAAAGTTAGTCGTTTTGAATTTTTTTTTTCAAAATGTGAAAACAAAGTTGTTTAATTAAGTGTATTTTCTCGTTATAATAATAATATTAAAAGATAGTTTTAAGATCAACTCAATAAATAAATAAATAAGACAATGAAAATGTGTGTTTATAACAAATTAAAGAAGTGCTGTTTAACGTTAATGTATAAATAAGACAATGAAAATGTATTTAGAATAAGTTAAAGAAGTGTTGTTTAACGTGAATGGATTATACTTGACTTCTTCTTTAACTGAATGGATTATACTTAGACTGGACGACATCCATTGGCTCAGGATTTATTAACTACCCACATTTGGCATTGATTGCTTCAAAGTCTTTGAGGTGGCCGAATTTTAAAGTCTTAATATTTAAGAACTCGATTGGTATGATGGAATGAAATAACGATGGAATGAAATGAACCTATAAATAGAATAGAGATGGAAATGAATGATTAAAAATGATTTTTACAATAATTGGTATGGTTTAGGAAGTAATAGAAAATACATTTCTTAATTTATTCTAATCTCATTAACAATATTTTTATAATACTAAATTAATTTATATAAAATTATTAAATTAATTAAAATGTTAATAAAGATTTTATTTATTTTAATAATTATATAATAATTAAATTAATTTTTTTAATATTATCAAAATATAAAATAAAACATCTATATATATTAAAAAAATAATTAAAATATCGATGAAGATTTTATACTATATTTTAATAATTATATAATTAAAAAATTAAACTAAATATAAAATATAATTTTAATATTATTAAAATATAAATAAAAAATTTTATATATTAAAAAATATTAAACTTACAAAAAAAATTATAATTTATATTGAGAGACTCTCTTGTGAGACGGGCTTTTTGTGAGACAGTTGTGAGACGGGTTGATCCGTTATTAAGTATGTTTATTTGTAGTTAGAGTATGTCAATAATAAATCATATTATAACATTCTAAAATCATACTTTAATTCATCATCTATCATACTTTACAAAACATACTTTAACAACCATTAAACATATTTTATCTATATAATATGTATACTTTAACACGTCTCACAAACGGTCTTATATAAGTGGCGTCTCACAAGAGACTTTGTCATTTATATTTAGTTACATACACACACACACACACACACACACACACACATATATATATATATATATATATATATATATATATATATATATATATATATATATCTTTAGTATACTATAGCAGAAACTTTTCTTGTTGATGTGTCGTCTCCAGAGCGTCCAATGTGACGTGTAATTTTTTTAATTTTTTTAATTTTTTAATATTTTTTTTAATATTTTCCTTATTTACTTTTAATTAACTTCCTTATTTAATATTTTCTTTATTAAACTATATGTTTCTTATTTTTAATAATGATTAAATTTTTAATATTTTATTTATTTATTTGGGTATCATTAATTAATTACGAAATCTTTTAATGCAATAAATAAATTAATTATATTAAATTAAATCATGTATATAAGGGGGAAAAATAATATTCCATATAATATTCTCTCTCACCCCCTATAAATAAGACTTTTTGGTTATTCATTCTAAATACACACCTTCAATTCTCCAAGAGAAATACGAGCTTTCTTCAAGTTCCTCTAGAGAATTGATTTATGAAAGTATAAAAATTTATTTCGATAGAGCAAATCAAATAGAGATTCGATCTACCTCTAAAAAAATCGATTCAAGTATTCTTCAAGAGTAAGAGAATTGATTCAAGTATTCTTGAATTGATTTACCTCTTAAGAATCGATTCTTCAAGAAGAAGAGAATTGATTCAAGTATTCTTGAATAGATTTTGCATCTTAAAAATTGATTTTTCAATTCTTCAAGAAGATAATTTATTCAAGTATTCTTGAATAGATTTGCATCTTAAAAATAAATTTTTCAAGAGTAAGAGGATTGATTCAAGTATTTTTTAATCGATTTACATCTTAATAATAGATTCTTCAAGAGAAAATATCAATTCAAGTATTACCTCTTAAGAATCAATTCAAGTATTCTTTAAGATCTACCTCTAAAGTATTGATTCAAGTATTCTTCAAGTGAAAGAGGATCGACGATTTAAGTACTTTTGAATTGATTTACCCCTAGAGAATAAGATGTTGAAAAACTAATTAATGTATAAAATCAAAAACTTATGTTCTTTAAGTTAAATCATTATTTCATATCAAATAATATTAAAATTGAATTGGTAAATATTTGTTAATTTTTTAAAGTTAGTATTTATTCAATTATGACATATGAATTATAAAATTTATTTTTTAGTTGTTTATATAATTTAAAAATAATAAAATTAAATAAAAAAATAAAATTAATTAATTCATTACAAATCTTTAATATACTAAAGGAGAGTTAATTTTGATGAGGTGTCGTAACCAGAATTAATCTCAATTATTTTAATTTTTAATTAAAATTAAAATTTTAATTATTAATTAAAATTTAATATAGATAAATACATATATTATTTTAAGATTTGATATGATATTATCAAATCACTATTAATTAAAAAATAATATAGATAAATACATATATTTACTACTCCTATAAGATTTAGAAAATTAATCCCCTTCCCACCTATAAATAAAACTCTTTATTCATTCGTCCTACACATAATTTATTCGTCACGACGAATTAAAGCTTTCTTCAATTAATATTTTAAAGAAAGGTACACATTTATTATTATTATTATTTCTTTTATATTTTTTAAATTATTTATTTATTTTTATTTTTTTCATTTTTTTTAAATTGTTACCATGTAATTTTATAATTTTTTTATTTTTTTTTACGTAATTAACTTATTTTTTCATGGTTATTTTTATGATTTTTTTTAATTAAATTTTTATGTTTTTTTATTATATTTTACCTATTGTTTCTTTTATATTATTTATATTCTCATTTGATTATGCTTTTATTTAATTTTTTTAGTTTATTTAATTTTTTTAATTCTATTTTTTTATTATTATTAGTATGAAATCGTCTCATGAAATCCTTTTATGAGATTGTTTATCACTTTTTCTTGATTAATTATAACTTTTTATTAAAAATATTATCACATTTTATTTTACTTATTATTTCTTTTATATTATTTATATTCTCCGTTGATTAAGTTTTTATTTAATTTTTTTAGTTTATTTAATTTTTTTTTGTTTTTAATTCTATTTTTTTTATTATTATTAGTATGAAATCGTCTCATGAAATCTTTTTATAAGATTGTTTATCACTTTTTCTTGATTAATTATAACTTTTTATTAAAATATTATTACATTTTATTTGTCCCATGAAATTATTTTATGAGATTGTTTATCACTTTTTCTTGATTAAGTATCACTTTTGATTAAAAATGTTATCACATTTTATTTGTCTCACAAAATTATTTGGTTAATTTGGTTATCAAATTTTTCGTGATCAATTATTATTTTTTTATGAATAGCATTATCACTTATATCTCTCTCATAAAATTATTTCCATGAGACAACATTTTACACCAAAAGAAAATAGAGATTAATTATAAAAAATTGGGTAGGTCTTGCATGAGACCGTTTCATGTGAGATTATTTTTCACTTTTTTAAAATAGTTATACCGAAAATTTTTTACTTTTTAAAATAGTTATCACTTTCGGTATAAAACGTTATCACTTTCGCTATTAAATGTTATCACTTTATATTTATATTATAATTTGTTCATGAAATAGTATCATCACTTTTCATGAATTTATTATCATTTTTCTTATTATGTTAATAATTTTTTATTGGTTTATTTTATTTTTTTTTAATTAAGTTTTTTTATGATTTCTCCTTTGATTATTTTTTCTATTTACTTAATTTTTTTTGTTTTAATTCGGATTATTATTATTAGTAGTAATTTTTTATCTTTGATTTTTAAATGTTATTAAATTTTTTTCATGATTAAATTTAAAAAAAATAAAATTCTAATGATGTCTCATCACCTGAATTAATTTTAATTTTAATAATTACTAATTAATATTTAGTGATAAATACATAAATTCTCTTAAGATTCAAAGATGTATATGATTAGATCAAATAAAAATCAAATCAAATCAAATCTTATTTATAAACATAAAAAAGAAAAAAAATTATTCCTCCCCACTTTTATATAATAAGACAAATAGTTATATTAAACTTAAATTATATTTTTTAAAATTATTCAATAAATAATTATATTAAACTTGAATTATGTATTTTAAAATTGTAACTTTAAACCCGTATAATACACGAGATCCATACTAGTATATGAATATTTAAAAGAATAATTTATATAAATTAATTTTATTTATAATATATATATATATATATATATATATATATATATATATATATATATATATATATATATATATATATATATATATATATATATATTACATTTTATTTACTTTTAATTAATTTTCTTATTTAATATTTTCTTTTTTAAATAATGTGTTTCTTTTTTTTAATAATGATTAAATTTTTGATATTTTATTTATTTATTTAGATATCATTATTAATTACTAAATCTTTTAATACAATAAATAAATTAATTAATATCAAATTAAATCATATATATAAATAAGACTTTTTGGTTAACAATTAATGGAAATAGAATTATTATTTTATAGTTATAAGAAATACTAATCCATAATTATGAGAAAAAAGTAACACTCCATTTAAATATTATTTATAATATTACGTACATTTAAATATATATATATATATATATATATTAAGTATACTATAGCAGAAACTTTTCTCGCTGACGTGTCGTTTCCAGAGCGCTCCAATGTGACGTGTAATTTTTTTAATTTTTTATATTTTTAATACTATTTTTAATATTTTCTTTATTTACTTTTAATTAGCTTCCTTATTTAATATTTTCTTTATTAAATAATGTGTTTATTATTTTTAATAATTATTAAATTTTTAATATTTTATTTATTTATTTATTTGGGTATCATTAATTAATTACTAAATATTTTAATACAATAAATTAATTAATATAAAATTAAATCATATATATTAAAGAAAAATATAATATTCCCTCATTCACATACAAAGGAATGGTGCAAATAAGTATGGGACAGAGGGAGTATTCCATATAAAACTTTTTGGTTATTAATTCTAAATACAGACATTGAATTCTCCAAGAGGAATATGAGCTTTCTTTAAGTTCCTCTAGAGAATTGATTTATGAAAGTATAAAAATTTATTTCGATAGAGAACGGTGTTGTAAACTATTTTATGAACAATTTATAGTATAATTGAAAGTGATAACATTTTAAAAGAAATGTGATAATATCTTTAACAAAAAGTGATAATTAATTATAAAAGTATATTTCACGAAAAAATTATAGAATTAATAAAACATGATAGTATTTTTAATAAAACGTGATTCATAATTAAAGAATTGTGATATCTGTCTAGCTAATGAATTATTTCACGAACAATTTATTGGAATAATAAAATATGATAATATTTTTAATAAAAAGTAATATATGATAAGAAAAATGTGACAACCATTTAATTAAATTATTTTATGACCAATTAGTAAGAAAGTGATAATATTTTTAATATAAAGTGATGCTTAATCAAAATAAAGTGTTACAATTTAAACTATCTAATGAACAATTAATAATAATAATAATAATAATTATTATTATTATTATTATTATTATTATGATCATTATGATATCAGGTTTGTAATTATGATTTTGAATTTCGTCGTAATGGAGCGTCAGCCTCCACCAACTTGTAATTTTGATTCCGTCGAGTTATGCCAAACAGAGCCCGTTTTCTTTGTTTTTTTTTTTAATTTAATTTAACTTAAAATATAATTAGGTTGGTTAATGGATGATCTGTCTCACGAATTAAGATCCGTGAGACGGTCTCAATCAAGATCTACCCAAAAAAAATTGAGATTTTTTTATATATAATTGATATTTATTTATTTTAGACAAACAGTAAAATTAAAGATTTATTACTAAGAGTTACATATTTTGATCATAATTCTACTTAAATAAAAAAATAAAATACTAACAACTATATAAATATACAGCAAAGAGACAAAATTGATTTGTTACAAATTCTTTACATTGATGAAAGAAATTGTCTAGCTCTAAGAAAAAAATTTCAATAATTAATGTTGTTACGTTATATAACACAAATTATTTAATTACAAAAAATAAGAATAATTAAATAAATGATCCCGTGTTGTACGCGGGTTTCATACTAGTATATATATATATATATATATATATATATATATATATATATATATATATATATATATATATATATATATATATATATATAGCCACTATTTAAAATATTTTAATAATTTTATTTTAATTAATTATAGAATGTTTGACCTTATTTTTCATAAATAATCAATATATATATATATATATATATATATATATATATATATATATATATATATATATATATATTAAATACTCCCTCCGTCACGTTTTAATATTTATGTTTCAATTTTGCGCGTCCCATTTCAATATTTACGTTTTCCTTTTTGGAATATGAGACCCATCTAAAATAATTAATATATCATCTAACACTAATACACCTACCCACTTTACATTAAATATTATATTTTTCAACCCACTATCTATTAAAATATTATACTTCTTAATCAACGTGCAAAAATCAAATTTAAATATTGAAACAGGATGGAGGGAGTATAGTATAGCAATATCCTTTGTTATTTGATTCGTTCCCATATAGTTTTACCATTTATTTATTTTTTCTATACTCTTATTATGACTTATTTATTTTAGTATCATTAATTGTAATAATAAATAAATCATTCAATATAAATAAATTAATTAGTATCAAATCAAATTATATATAGAAAAAAATAATAAACTAAGATTTTTTTATATATAATTGATATTTATTTTAGACAAACAGTAAAATTAAGGATTTATTACTAAGAGTCATATAATTTGATTATAATTCCACTCAAATAAAATAAAAAAAATGAAATACTAATAACTATTACCTACGTCTTGCATAAAGGTACGCATTTCCTTTGTAAATTACAAAGGAAGCGCGTACCTTTATGCGGGAAGGAGGGAGTATATAAATATAAAGAAAAGAGACAAAATTGATTTATTGTAAATTTTTATATTGATGAAAGAAATTGTCTAACTATAAGAAAAAAATCTCAATAATTACTGTTGTAGTATTATATAACACAGATTATTTAATTACAAAAAATAAGAATAATTAAATAAGTGATCCCGCGTTGTACGCGGGTTTCATACTAGTATATATAGTATATCCAATTTAATTAATAATATTATTTTATTTATAAATAATTTAGTAATTTTTATTTTGAATAAATATTAAATTAATTATATAAATTTTTATTATATTGTTAAAGAATTTAATTTAATTTTATATTTTTTTAATGAGATGGGCATATAATTTTTTTATTTAGATTTTAAATGATTTAATGTTTTATTTTTATTAAATAATTTAATACCAATATTTTTAATTAATATTACGTTTTAAGTAGAAAATATTAATTTAATTTAACGTGGTAAAAATTAAAAAATATTATTTATAACTTTTTATATTTCTTAGCTACATAAAATTGAAAAAATAAAATAAAAAGTTGATTCAAATGGAACATACCAATCGTGATATTAGGAATGAAATTAAAAATAGTGATTCCATTCCTAATCGATTCCAACCTACCAATCATGCCGTAAGGAGTAATTGTTTTAATATATATATATATATATATATATATATATATATATATATATATATATATATATATATATATTTAATTTGAACAAAACTTAGACTAACTCCAATTCAATAAATTCCTTTTAATCTCATCTAGCAATTTACCTTTATCCTAAAACAAATTCTCAATAATTATTCAGTTTCACCATTTCCAAATAATCTATACAACGCATATAAATGAAGTTCTAGCAATGTTATATGTGTGCTAAGGATAATGAAATAACTATTGTAACTTTAGTTTAGATAAAAATAATTTATAGATAAACTCTCTTCTGAGACGTTAGTTATGTGAGGCGGGTTGTGAGACATGTTATATTATATCTATTATATAAATAAAGTGTTTTTAATGATGGTTAAAGTATATTTTTTAAAGTATGATCGGTAGTCACTCCTTCATCTGGTTGATTAGGGCAGTAAACGTGCCAACAATCATCGCCACTTTCTCCGATTGCTATATTTCATTCAATCTCCAACTACGATCTCTAATTGACGAAGATGGATTTGATAAATTTCTACGCATAATTTTCTTGAAATTGATCTATTCCTTTGTTTAGATTTCCTTATATATATACCCACACACTTATTAATCCTCTTGACCCTGTTTCTCAACTCACTCATCCATTTTACCGTCTTCATGCAGTTCAAGAGAACGAGACTCAAACCAATGATCTTCACACGCTTTCTTTAATAGTTAGGAAATTCCCGATCATTCTTCATTCGTAGTATTCGAAAATGATTGCGTCATTCGAGAAAGAAAAATTAAAATTACATTGGATAAAAGTATCATATAAAAGTATTCTAAAAAGAGGTTTCACAAATTAAATACTCCCTCTCTATCCTTAATCTATTTATTTTATTATTGTGAGTCTTTCACTCTTAATCTATCCATTTTTTTTAGACATATAAGACTCACACCATTCATTAATACAAATAAAATATGAAACACACCCTTCACTATTACAACTACACACGACACATAAAATAATAATACTCACTAATCCACGTGCAAAAAGCAAATTGATACATTAATGTTGGAAAGAAGAAGTACTGTTTCCCCCTAAAATTAATATTTTTCTTTAAGGTATAAATTTTATTATATCATATATATATATATATTAATCATCCAACATCAATGTATCAATTTATCTCAACATTTGGATTTTCTATCTTTTAGGTGCTTGAAATTTGTTTAAAAAAGAAATAATTACTGATAGGTACACTTTGTACCCCTAATTACTACTAGATACATTGATTTAAAATAATTATTATTTAATACAAAATATTAAAGTAAAATACCAAATATACCCCTAAACCCATATACCTTTAAAACACTAACCCCAACCTCCACCCACCACCGGACCACCGCTGCCGCTGCCGGACCGCCGCCGCCGCCGGCGGAGCTCCGGCGGCCGGTCGCCGGAAAATCTGGTCGTCAGAAAAAGAAAAAAAAAAAAAAAAAAAAAAAAGGTCGCCGGAAAGCTGCCGCGCCGCCGCCGCCGGAGCTCCGGCAGCCGGTCGCCGGGAAAACTGTTCGTCCAAAAAAAAAAAAAAAAAAAATGGTCGCCGGAAAAACTGCCGCCGCCGGAAAAGCTGCCGGACCGCCGCCGCCGGACCACCACATTTTTTTGCTGCACACACTTTTTTTTTCCTGCACACACTTTTTTTGCTGCACACACTTTGCTGCACATGAACTTTTGCTGCACACAATATTTATGTGCAGCACATTAATAGGGGTAATATTGGAATATCACTATATATTTTTGTACCTAGTAGTAATACTTTTGTATGTTTGTATCTCATAGTAATTTAGGGTTTTTTTGTGTACCTAGTAGTAATCCTCCCTTTAAAAAATAGATGGTCAGGATTGTATTAATATTATTAATTTTTTAATAATTAATATCTTATTTTCTAATTTAAAAAAATTATAATTATAATTATTTAATTATTTTAATTGGTGAAATTATTTCCTGATTTGAAAAAATCTAAACCCTAGACCCTTTGGAAACATCAAATTATTTTCTAATTTGAAAAGGTTATAATTATAATTATTTAACTATTTTAATGGGTGGTTGAGATTTGATTGAAAAATAGATTGTTAGAATTGGACTTATATTTAATATTATTAATTTTTTAATAAATAATCTTATTTCCTAATTTGAAAATTTTATAATTATAATTATTTTAATGGGTGGCTTAGATTTGTTTAAGATAAACCCTAAAACCCTTAAACCCTAAATCCTTTGGAAACAATAAATTATTTCCTAATTTGAAAAAGTTATAATTACGATTATTTAATTATTTTAATAGATGGTTGAGATTTGTTTGAAAAATAGATGGTTAGTATTTGATTTATATTTAATACTCCCTCCGTCTCGAGTATTTTTACCCATTTGTACGGGTACGGAGATTAAGACGTTTTACTTTTTTAATATATTATGTAAGAAAAAATATGGATAAATTTGTGATTTAAAAAGAAAAGGTAAATAAAGTTATTGGGAATGATGAATAAAGAGTAAAAAATTATTAAAGTTGTTGGGATTGTAAAAAGTAGGTAATAAAATATTATGCATTTTTCTATTAATGGAATGTGTAAAAATACATGAGACAGCCCAAAATGAAAAGTAGGTAAAAATACGAAGGATGGAGGGAGTATTATTAATTTTTTAATAAATAATATATTATTTTATAATTTGAAAAGGTCACAATTATAATTATTTAATTATTTATTTGATGACAGATTTATGCGAGAAATAAATGGCCAGAATTGGATTTATTATAATTATTTAATTATTTTAATGGAGCAGATTTGTTTAATAAATAAATTGCCAAAATTGGATTTATTCTAGATTGAACTAAATTATTTCCTAATTTGAAAAAGTCATAATAATTATTTTATTGAGTGACTGAAATTTATTTGAGAAATAGATGGTCAGGGTCAGGATTGGATTTATTATAGTTATTTAATTATTTCCTAATTTGAAAATTTTATAATTACAATTATTTCAATGGGTGACTGAAATTTATTTGAGAAATAGATGACTAGGATTTGATTTTTTTTGTTGAGATTTATTTTGAAAAATAGATGGCTAGGATTGGATTTATATTTAATATTATTAATTTTTTAATAAATAATATCTTATTTTCTAATTTGAAAAAGTCATAATTATAATTATTTAATTATTTTAATATCCCAGATCATAGGCCGTTCAAATTTTTTTACCATAGAACGCTTAATCCGGATGGTTTAAAACCAGATTATAGGCTGTTCAAATTTTGACTGTAGAACACTTAATTCAGGCAGTTTAGAACCTGAATCTCAGATGTATTCCGTTCTTGAGTTGATTCTCATTGAAGAATTCGAAAAATTATTCATACAATTCTGAAGTCTTTGATCTTCTTAGAGAATCGTTCTCGGTGTGTTTGTAATGAATGGAGGAGAGCTCCTTATATAGGTGAAGTGTGAGGAAGCCTCATATATAACTCGCAATTTGATTGGTCAATGGATTATTTGACCTAATTGTCACGCCCCGACCCCAGGCAAAACGCGACAACCGCCACGTTAACTATAAATTTCGCGGAATGGGTGCACTCCACTCCACAAAGTTTATAGAAAATGTAAGGCTTGCTATCAAGTACCTGTAGAACTGAACAACTGATAACAACGGGTACAACCCGAGGACATCATCTCATAAAGTATCAACAAGGATTTACAAAGGTACAAAATACAACGATATAACTTAGTTTAAAGAAAATATACATAAACAATATAACATCGCGAGGGTACAAAAAGAACATCAAGGGTGTCACCAAATACAAACTATACAATCTCGCTAATGAATTCGTCAATTTACATAAAAGAGAAAGTACCCAAAACACTGATTGGATGACGAGCAAACGATAGGTAAACCTCCAACCAAAACGATATCAACAGCCTGAAAAGGAAAGAATGATGGGGGTGAGCAAAACCACTAGTTCAGTGAGGTGATAAGTCGGTCACCCCGACCCTTATATGAAGCATGTATTCCCACTCGCGGTTCATAACATAAAATCCAACATTTCGTCCCACAATAACAATTTCTCACTCAGTATACATATTAATGAGAATAAAAATCTTAGTGCACATTTACAAATAACACAATTAGTTCAAACAATATGTTATCACATAAAAGACGCGTGGGTAGTCAAAATCCTCCTCGAACTGAGCTCTCCGTCGAGAGACAGTCCAAGCCCGTCACCATTACTCTAGATAAAATGCACATTAATATTCTTTCTCAACACGCCAAGTGCTAAAGTTCACAATTCAATATCGACATGAATACTTGAAATGATCAAACATATAAACATATATGACATGCATGTCCCACACCGGTGACATTGATTGAGCCTATAATAGACTGATCCATCTAACGATCACCCTCCAGAGTATCAGTATTTGGCAAATGGACAGGTGCCCCGTTAGATCTAACTTACCCGGGTTTGCCAAGCAACGGGCAACTTGGTTGTCACTCTAACTCACCCGAACCATGACAATTCGGGCTACTTAATCAATGTTGCTCCAACTCACCCGAACCGTGACCAATTCGGGCTACTTAACCTTGGTACCAGACATACATATGCATATGCATCATAAGATGAATAACGACTCAAGTTAGAGTCTTAATTGACACACAAGAATAACCAGAAATCAATTCTTAAATAATTCACAATAAATGCTATCAGATATCGAGCCGGCAAGGCTATTCAACATAAGTTAAAATTAATAATACTCATAAAATGGCTAACAGGACTCTAACCAAAGCAATCGAGCCAATCAGGCTCTTTACCACATAACACAATACCAAATAATTTTCTTATCAATTAACTAAAACTAAAATAAATGCACATTTATCGAGGGTCCACACTTCTTACAAGAGAAGGCGTTCCCGAATTATCAACTCACATGGAAGTGATTAACTCTCTTCGAAATCTGAAGTCGGTCCCTTGCCCTTCGTCGATGGTTCTTTACCTAGAAAGAAGATGAGCAATTAAAGACAAATCAAATATAACTAACTATTAGCGGTAACATCATCTTTCATTGCTAAAAACAAATCCTAATCGAGTTCGAACGAGTCGATATTAAATAAAAATGGCATGTAACTTCTTAACATCAGTTTCCAATCCCACATAACTCGTTTCAATACATTAACTAAACGAAACGATAGAAAATAAATTTGAATTCGACATAAAAATTCTGAAAATTTTTATCTAGCAGCAGTTTACGAGAAAAATCATAACTAATTGTAGAATAATCAGATTGAGGCGTTTCAAGTGGCTACGGAAAGCTAACGAGTTCAGATACGTATAGAAATTAAGTTTGCAAACTTTTGAGGGCAATATCTATGTCAAAATCAGTTCGAACAGTCTGCGAATTACCCACATACAAAAAAAAAACCCACAAAATTACAAAATCATGGAAGAAGGAAGCTTAATTCACACATCACTTACCTCAAAACAACTTAGAAACCACCTAGGATGAGGGTTGTAAGGGAGAATTTAATCAACAAGGGTTTAACTTTAGCCTTAATAATTATATATCAGTCCATTTAAGTGGGCTGAAACTTTGGGCCATAAAATAAATAAATAAATAAGTTTGGGCTTTCTAAAAAAATCTAGTTGGGCTAAGATAGGGCTGGCCTTTTGGGCTTTCTAAAAAAAATCTAGTTGGGCTAAGATATTATAAAGTATCCCCTCCTCTAAAAAGTTTCGTCCTCGAAACATAAACGTACCTAGAGAGGAAAAGAGATTTGGATGTTGTTGACGCATGACTGACTCTGGTTCCTATGTTTCTTCTTCAATTTGATCACTTCTCCATAGAACTCTCACCATAGGAATGGATTTGTTATGAAGTATTTTCTCTCTGCGATCTACAATTTGAACAGATTGTACTTCGTATGATAGATTTTCCTTTAATACAATTGGGGGATATTTGATTTGTCTCTGCCAACCTCATCCCAAAAGAGCGGTGTTCGACACTTTTGGCCATACAGAGCTTCGTACGGGGGCATTCCAATGCTTGAATGATAACTGTTGTTTTAAGCGAACTCCACCAAAGTCACGTACTTATCCCAGCTACCTCCCAAATTCAACACCACTGCACGTAGCATGTCTTCTAGTGTCTGTATAGTTCTCTCTGACTGTCCATCAGTCTGTGGATGAAATGAGGTACTGAATAGTAATTTTGTACCTAGCGCTTTCTGCAGACTAGGCCAAAAACAGGAAGTGAATCTTGGATCACGATCAGATATGATTGACACTGGTACTCCGTGTAATCTCACGATCTCATCGACATATAACTTGGCAAGCTTCTCTAAAGATTCGTTGGTATGCACTGGAAAAAAATGTGCCGATTTCGTCAGACGATCGACAATGACCCAAATTGAGTCATGACCCTTTTGGGTTCGAGGTAAACCAGAAACAAAATTCATTGTGACATTTTTCCATTTTCACTCAGGAATAGGTAGTGGTTGAAGCATGCCAGCTGGTTTTTGGTATTCCACTTTAATCTGTTGGCATGATAAGCACTTTGATACAAATTCAGCAATGTCCCGTTTCATACCTGGCCACCAATAATGCTCCCGAAGTGTTTTGTATATTTTGGTACTACCAGGATGCATAGCATAGGCTGAAGAATGGGCTTCCTCAAGAATAGCTCTACGAACATCAAGTTCTGATGGAACACAAACACGATTTTTAAAAGTAAGAAGTCCATCATCCCGAATTTGAAATTTTATTTCTTTTCCTTGATTTAGCTTCGCCATCTTCTGTTGCAAATGAACATCGTATGATTGTCTTTCTCGAATTTTCTCGAACAAGGTAGGTCTAACCTCGAATTTGGCGATTAAGGCAGAATCATTAGACTTTTCACAATCGAGCAAAATGTGTAAAGATTTAAATTGCTCCAATATAGGAAGATAAAAAGATTGAATCAAAGCAAGTGAGGTAGAAGACTTTCTACTCAGAGCATCTGCAACAACGTTCTCCTTGCCAGGATGATAATCGATGACTAAGTCATAATCACTAATCAACTCCATCCATCGCCTTTGCCTGAGGTTGAGCTCCTTTTGCGTGGTGATATACTTTAAGCTCTTGTGATCAGTGAAAACCCGACAAGTTGCATCGTACAGATAGTGCCTCCAGATCTTCAATGCAAAGACGATTGCAGCCAACTCTAAATCATGTGTAGGATAATTTTCTTCGTTCTTCTTCAATTGCCTTGAAGCGTAGGCAATAACCTTTCCTTCTTGCATGAGAACGCATCCTAATTCTTGTCTTGAGGCGTCGCTATAAATGGTAAATTCTCCAATCGCTGGGTCTGGCAAAGCAAGAATAGGAGCTGAAACAAGTCGTCTTTTCAATTCTTGAAATGCTTCCTCGCATTCTTCACTCCATTCAAATTTTACCCCTTTCCGAGTCAATTTAGTCAAAGATGAAGTCAATAACGAAAAGTCTTTGACAAACCGTCGATAATATCCAGCTAATCCCAGAAAACTACGAATCTCTGTCACGTTCTTTGGATGCTCCCAATCTAGTATAGCTTGAATCTTCACTGGATCGATGTAGATTCCTTCTTTAGAAATGTGATGACCCAAAAAGCTTACCTCACAAAGCCAAAATTCACATTTCGAGAATTTAGCATAAAGCTGATTTTCTCTGAGAATGTTCAGAGCAATTCTTAGATGATGAGAATGCTCGTCGTCCGATTTAGAATAAATAAGAATGTCATCAATGAAGATGATGACAAACTTATTTAAGTACGGCCGAAAGACCCAATTCATAAGATCCATAAAAGCTGTAGGAGTATTTGTGAGTCCAAAAGGCATAAAACAGAATTCAAAATGACCGTATCTGGTTCGAAAAGCAGACTTAGGGATATCAGATTCCCTAATCTTGAGTTGGTGATAACCAGATCGCAAATCAATTTTTGAGAACACAGTTGCTCTTTGCAATTGATCAAACAGATCATCGATTCTTGGGAGAGGATATTTGCTCTTGATTGTCACCTTGTTCAATTGACGGTAGTCGACACATAGGCAAAGTGATTCATCTTTCTTCTTGACAAAAAGAACTAGAGCACCCCACAGAGATATGCTAGTTCGTATGAACCCCTTCTCCAATAATTCCCCAAGCTGTGTCTGGAGTTCCTTAAGCTCAGCAGGTGACATTCGATATGGAGTAATCGATATAGGTGTGATTCCAGGAAGTACGTCAATGAAAAAATCAATCTCTCGATTCGGAGGTTGTCCTGGTAAGTCTTCGGGAAAGACACCAGGAAATTCATTCACGATCGGGATGTCATCTAGTTTAGTTTCAGAAAGAGAAGTATCGATGACAAATGCCAAGAATGCCTCACAACCCTTACGCATTAATTTATGCGCAGTCAATATTGAAATAAAAGAGAGGAATCTCGTTTGAAGTTTACCTTCAAAAATAAGTTCTGAGAATTCTGGTCTAAGAAAAATAACAAGCTTCTCATGGCAGTCGAGAATTGCATGATGAGAAGAAAGTCAATCCATGCCAAGAATAACATCAAGATCAATCAAAGGCAATGGTATCAATTCAGCCTCTAGAATGACATCTTTGATCTTCAATGGACAACCAAGGAATACCGAATCACAAATTAGACGCTCTCCAAGAGGGGTATGAACGATGATTCCAGGTGACAAATGAGAGATAGGATAATCTAAGATCGCAGTAAGATCATCTCGGATATAAGACCTATCAGAACCTGGGTCAAATAAAGCGTAGACCTGATGGTCTCCCACAAACACATGGCCTAAAGAAGCAATATTAGGTGAGATTGTGATTTAAAAATTTGGAAGGATAGAATTTCTTACGAATGTTTTATTCGTAATCAAGTGGCATAACAAGGCGGGGTTAGATCTAGCTGTGAAAATACTCAGATTATAAATTACCTGTCACAACCTTCGGATCTGAGCGAGCCACTTCCTGGGAAATATGAAATACTCTAGTTTGCTTCCTTCCTTGCATAGGTGATTGAGTACTAGGGCCGCTTGAGGCATCGGGCACTCTGGTAGCTGCAGATCGAGTATCTCTTGGTGTAGAATATATTAGTTTACCACGAAGCTGACCAGAACACTGACTGCTCGCTCCCATAAGCTGAGGACAAGAACTTTGCATATGCCCCGGCTGTCGACATTGAAAACATACTTGAGGAGCCTTACAGGGGCCGTCGTGATATTTTAAGCAATTCTGGCACTTGCAATTTTCACCAACCGATCCCGAGACATAGCTCCCACCTCTACTAAACTGCTCCCGAGATTGAGGAAAACTAATAGATACCGAACTTGGTGCGCCACGCGAAGATCCCACACCCCTATACACCTTCGATGCATTTCCTAGAAATGCGCTCTCTTGCCTTTTCTTTTGAGATCGTTCTGCAAGCTTATGTCTCGCCTAAACTAAACTTTCTACCCTCAGGACTTCTTCTATGAGATCGTCAAGACTTTCGTACTTGTCTCCGGACTTGATGCGATCTCGAATATTTAAATTAAGACCATCTTCAAATCTCTTGCATAAGTCTCTCGTCGTATATGACTCAGGAGCGAATTCTCGCAATTCTAGAAATTTGCTTTCGTACTCCACGACCGACCTAATGCCTTGAAAGAGGTTGAACTCTTCTGATCCTTGATGTACTGAGAGAAGTATCGATCTTTGAATCGTTCCACAAAGATAGCCTACGTAATAGTAACAGAAGATGTCTCTTTTAGATTCTGCCATCATTGTTGTGCATCTGGGCCTAACAGCTTGGTAGCAATAACCACACGATAACATTCTTCAATCATCAAGGTGTCAAAGGTCTCTGTATTCTCCTTTAACCATGCCCCCACTTTAGAAGCATCTCTTGCACCGTCAAATTTTGAAGTCCCCATATTTTCAACTGCTTTCACGAAATCAGGTATAAAAAGTGCACCTCGAGAAGTCGAACCTTCTAAAGCCATTTCTGGAGTAAAAACTGGTGCATTAGTTGTAGGTCGAATTAGTTCATTAGCACGAAGAACCTCAGTGACAGTCGTAGTCATATGAGCTGTTGTAGGTGGTGGAACATCATGTATTCGAATGTGATCATAATACAATTGGTACTGCTCCGGTGTCATCATGTGCTCAACCCGCAACTGGGTCCGTGGTTTCTCTACCTGGGAAACTGGCACCCTATGATCAGAATTGATAGGGTCCGTAACCGTCGGAGGAACGGCATGATCAGAAGAAACATGTCCTCGAGGTCCACGAGGAACAGAAGAGAGTAGAGGACTCGAAGGATCACGAGGAGCGTGTCCTCGACCTCGACGACGAACTAGAGGTGCCATACTGACTGAAAGGAAGAAAGGAAAGAAAATGCAAGGTCAACATCAAGGCAATACGATACCTTAGGATGACATAGAAATAAAGTTGGACCCATTGGCTCGACTCAAAAAGAATGAGAATCATAAAACCAGGCTCTGATACCAAGAAAGTTGTCACACCCGACCCCAGACAGAACGCGACAACCGCCACGTTAATCATAAATTTCGCGGAATGGGTGCACTCCACTCCGTTAAATTTATAGAAAGTGTAAGACTTGCTATCAAGTACCTGTAGAACTGAACAACTGATAATAACGGGTACAACCCGAGGACATCATCTCATAAAGTATCAACAAGGATTTACAA
Organism: Pogostemon cablin; assembly: GCA_023678885.1. Taxonomy (NCBI): domain Eukaryota; kingdom Viridiplantae; phylum Streptophyta; class Magnoliopsida; order Lamiales; family Lamiaceae; genus Pogostemon; species Pogostemon cablin. The sequence continues at coordinate 24,526,796 of CM042961.1, read as the reverse complement.
AGGTACAAAATACAACGATGTAACTTAGTTTAAAGAAAATATACATAAATGATATAACATCGCGAGGGTACAAAAAGAACATCAAGGGTGTCACCAAATATAAACTATACAATCTCGTCAATGAATCCGTCAATTTACATAAAAGAGAAAGTACCCAAAATACTGATTACATGACGAGCAAACGATAGGCAAACCTCCAACCAAAACGATATCAATAGCCTGAAAAGGAAAGAATGATGGGGGTGAGCAAAACCACTAGCTCAGTGAGGTGATAAGCCGATCACCCCGACCCTTATACGAAGCATGTATTCCCACTCGCGGTTCATAACATAAAATCCAATATTTCGTCCCACAACAACAATTTCTTACTCAGTATACATATTAATGAGAATAAAAACCTTAGTGCACATTTACGAATAACACAATTAGTTCAAACATGTTATCACATAAAAGACGCGTGGGTAGTCAATATCCTCCTCGAACTGAGCTCTCCGTCGAGAGACAGTCCAAGCCCGTCACCGTTACTCTAGATAAAATGCACATTAATATTCTTTTTCAACACGCCAAGTGCTAAAGTTCACAATTCAATATCGACGTGAATACTTGAAATGATCAAACATATAAACATATATGACATGCATGTCCCACACCGGTGACGTTGACTAAGCCTATAATAGATTGATCCATCTAACGATCACCCTCCAGAGTATCAATTTTTTGCAAATGGACAGGTGCCCCGTTAGATCTAACTCACCCGGGTTTGCCAAGCAACGGGCAACTTGGTTGTCACTCTAACTCACCCGAACCGCGACAATTCGGGCTACTTAATCAATGTCGCCAACTCACCCGAACCGTGACCAATTCGGGCTACTTAACCTTGGTACCAGGTATACATATCCATATGCATCATAAGATGAATAACGACTCAAGTTAGAGTCTTAATTGGCACACAAGAATAACGAGAAATCAATTCTCAAATAATTCAAAATAAATGCTATCAGATATCGAACCGGAAAGGCTCTTCAACATAAGTTAAAATCAATAATACTCATAAAATGGCTAACAGGACTCTAACCAGAGCAATCGAGCCAATCAGGCTCTTTACCACATAACACAATACCAAATAATTTTCTTATCAATTAACTAAAACTAAAATAAATGCACATTTATCGAGGGTCCACACTTCCCACAAGAGAAGGCGTTCCCGAATTATCAACTCACAAGGAAGTGATTAACTCTCTCCGAAATTTGAAGTCGGTCCCTTGTCCTTCGTCGATGGTTCTTTACCTAGAAAGGAGATGAGCAATTAAAGACAAATCAAATATAACTAACTATTAGCGGTAACATCACCTTTTATTGCTAAAAATAAATCCTAATCGAGTTTGAACGAGTCGATATTAAATAAAAATGGCAAGTAACTCCTTAACATCAGTTCCCAATCTCACATAACCCGTTTCAATATATTAACTAAACGAAACAGTAGAAAATAAATTTGAATTCGACATAAAAATTCTAAAATTTTTCAGCTAGCGGCAGTTTACGAGAAAAATCATAACTAATTGTAGAATAATCGGATTGAGGCGTTTCAAGTGGCTACGGAAATTAACGAGTTCAGCTACGTACAAAAATTAAGTTTGTAAACTTTCGAGGGCAATAGCTATGTCAAAATCAGTTCGAACAGTCTGCGAATTACCCACGTACCAAAAAGAAAAACCCCACAAAATTACAAAACCATGGAAGAAGGAAGCTTAATTCACACATCACTTACCTCAAAACAACTTAGAAACCACCTAGGATGAGGGTTGTAAGGGAGAATTTGATCAACAAGGGTTTCTCCTCTTCACTCTCTTCTTTCCCCTCTTTTGTTTTTCTTCTCCCGTTCTTCTTTCTTTTCTTTTCTTTTTTTTTTAACTTTAGCCTTAATAATTATATATCAGGCCATTTAAGTGGGCTGAAACTTTGGGCCATAAAATAAATAAATAAATAAATAAGTTTGGGCTTTCTAAAAAAATCTAGTTGGGCTAAGATAGGGCTGGCCTTTTGGGCCATAAAAATAAATAAATAGGTTTTGGGCTTTCTAAAAAATTTAGTTGGGCTAAGATATTATACTAATTCTGTGGGCTTGGGCTGATTGGTCAATGGATTATTTGACTTAATTTTGTGGGCTTGGGCATTTTCATCCCTGCAATTTAATTGGTCTATTTAATATTATTAATTATTTAATAAATAAAATCTTATTCCTAATTTGAAAAGGTCATAATTATAATTATTTAATTATTTTAATGGGTGACTGAGATTTGTTTTAAAGTAGATGGACATGATTGGATTTATTCTGCTTTTATATAATTTGATTTGAATGGTCTATTTAATATTATTAAATTTTTAATAAATAAAATCTTATTTCCTAATTTGAAAAGGTCATAATTATAATTATTTAATTATTTTAATGGGTGGCTGAGATTTGTTTTAAAAATAGATGACCATGATTGGATTTATTCTGTTTTTAATATTATTAATTTTTTTAATAAATAAAATCTTATTTTCTAATTTGAAAAGATCATAATTATAATTATTTAATTATTTTAATGGGTAGCTGAGATTTGTTTTAAAAATAGATGGCCATGATTGGATTTATTCTGCTTTTATATATAGATATATAGATGTTTGAAAAAACAAATGTAAACCTTTGGATAATAGAGGGACTATTATGAATTTTAATTAGATTTAAAATTTTATGTATATATATACTAAAATCAATTATAATATATTTTAAAATTATGGATTTTTTTTCACTTTTTTGTATTTTTTAAAAATTTACCGATATTATTTTTAATATATTACATTCATATATCTATAAATTTAAATATCAATACTTTTACTGATACTGATATTTTATCCAGCACCATATTTAGGTTAAAATTTGTGTGTTCTCGGGACACCGTTCTCCTAAATCCTGTATTTTTTTTAAAGTTATATACTTTAATATTAAATTGTATATCTTCTAGTATAAAAACGTGTACCTTTTGTTACCTAAAAAAATTAATTTTTTTAATTATTTTTATTATTCATATTTTAACGATCTTTTCAATAAAAAATTATACCCTTATTAATTAAGGTGTGTACCTTTATAACAAAATATTACTCCCTCCTTCTCTAGGTAAGAGTCTCATTTTACCATTTTGGTTGTCTCACCCAAAGGATCCCATTTTCTTTTTTGGATACATGGGACCCACCCACACCCACTAATACAATTAAAACATGGGGTCCACGCATCCACCAATATAACTACTCTCTGCAAATTAAATAATAATAATTCTTAAAGTTAATTCATATGCCCAAAAATAAATGTGACTCGGGAGTATACTTTTACATATTTTTTGTACTCGTAGCACAAGATACTAACTCTCAAACCCATCCTAATAGGCTCACCTTAAAAAAAATCTTGCTAGGCTCAAATTAGCCGGCTTGCTTGGAGTCGCAGCCGGCAGCTCCGTGTGAAAAGCCGCCAGGCGTGGAATCTATTGATAAGCTTTTTAAGTTTGGTTTGGATGCGCCTCTCGTAATCTCATTAATCAATTTACTTCCTTAATTTTAATTAATTAATTTACTTCGACCAATTTAATTACTGATACCATCTTTATCCACATAATTTACAACTTATTGACCGCCACAATAATTAGCCTTTCCTTTGTTGCTACATGGTCAAAACATAAAATCTTCTACTTTATAAATAATTATTAAAATATGTAGAATTTGTCAAATTAATGCTAAGATAAAGGTTAATTTCTTATACAAACTAGTACTCCATTTTATCTGACCGTGTTGCATGAATTGTATTACTATATTATTATTACAACTATTTATTTTTTGAGTTTTTTTACATAACTATTTACTTTTTAGTCTATATATCATGTGAATTTGAGGCACACATATTATATGTGCATAAAATTTTATTCAATAATATATATACATATTTTAATAATTTTATAATTTTTATTAAAAACATTAATAAAAAATTCACTAACAAAGTGTATATATTTTTATTCATTAGTATATATATTAATATATGTATAACTTTCTGAGAGTTGATGCAAAGAATAATTTGTCATATTTTTTTATATTTAATTTTTATTTTTATGTTAGGTATTATATATATTTTTTTAATTAATTTGAATTTATATATTTTATGATGAAACAATAATTATTTTAATATAATAAATAAACATTTAAATAATTTTTTTAACATGTTTATCAATTAAAATGTATTATAGTAACATATGTTTATTTTCCAGAACACTAATTTTTACTTTTACCAAATATATTCTTCAACACTATTATTTATAAATACTTTAACATATATAACTACATCTCCTAGTCTCCTTGTGGCTAAAGGTGTGGCGTAGCATAGTCCTTTATATATATTTTTCTCATATTTTTCTTGTATTATCCATATTGGTTCCATTTAAAAAATTTATTACGATACATTTCAAAATTATTTATTAATACTCGCGGGTCAAAGTTAAAAATTAAAAATTGTGCTAAACTTTAATCAATTAAATGAAGATGGTATTTTAGTGTAAAATAAGTTAATTATTAAGTAAGAAAAAAATTAAATAAAAACGATCCATTAAATTAAGAGGGTATTTTAAATTAAAATAAAATTAAAAATATATGTTAAAATTAAAGTAAATTTACCAAATATTTTAGCTCTAAAATTAAATTAAAATTGAATATTTTAATATATACTCTTTGTTCCACAAAACACTTCATGTTTATTGTTCCACGTTATTTAAGAAAAATTACTCTTTTAACTAATTTTATTAATTTTAGAGGGTATTGTAATATTTTTAGGTAATAGAAAAGTATAGAGTAATAATATGTGTATAAACAAGAGTGTAAAATTTGAAATTAAATTAATTTTTTAGGCTATTATGGGATAAAGTGATATTTATTCTTTGGGGTGTGGAGTGTTTTGTGAGACAAACTAATGGGGAAAGTGTTTTGTAAGATGAAAAGAGTAATTGAATACTAAGAAAAAATACCAAAAAGATCACCTTAATTAAAATTAAATTAAATTAAAATATATTAATTGCATCTGATATACTAATTGAAAATTAGTATATTGATTGATAATTAATTAAATAGATAAAAATATCTTATACTATATACTTAGTTTACATTGTTAATTAAAAGATAAATTATTATTAATATTAAATGAACGGTTATGATTAAAATTAAATAATTTTAAATGTAATAAAATTGAAAAGTGAAGAAAATTGAAGACGAAAAAAAAAATTAGAGCCTTCTATATATATGTATAGAAGAAGGGGGAATAAAGGTTTATAATAATAATAATAATAATAATAATAACTTGTAGGTAAAACTTACCAACACATCTCCATTGCTCCTCTTATGAACATTGTAAAGAATCTAACTTGTAGGTAACATGTGATTATAAAAGGTGATATTTTGTTCAATTAAATAAATGAACAATTTATATAATTAATTAAAAATTATAATATTTTTTATTAAAAGTACAGGTAATATGTGATTGATAAAAGATGATAATTTGTTTGATAAAATTTGATGACTCTAATTGAATTATTTAATGAATAGTTCTTGTTGATTAAAAGTTGTAATATTTCTAATTAAAAGTACTCCCTCTCTCCCGTTACATTCACTTTTAACATCTTATTCATTTGTTTGTCACATAACATTTTTTATATTAAAAAAATAGTAATAGTTTCAAAATAAATAATCTTTCAATACATTATATTTTTAATAATGTCAACATCAATAAAAACACATGTTTTATTTTATTATTTATTTATTATTTAAAAAAATACCACATTACCCTCAAACTTCAATAAAATTTGTCAAATAATAATAATACTCTACCCATCTCATTTGACTCTTCGCGTGTAGATAAGGAGTTTAAATGCAACTTTATCGAATTTTGAGGGTAATATTGTCTTTTTCAATAATAAATAAATTATAAAATAAATTAGGTGTATTAGGTGAGGGTTATATTTTAAAAAAAAATTATAATATATGGAGGAATTATTTATTTATGTAAAAACATTTACTATTTTTAAAGAATGAGGAGTATAATAAGATAAACAAATAAGAATATGATGAATAATTTGATGGATTAGGGGAAGTGTTTCTTAAACTCCATATCTTAAAGAAAAAAAATGGTACAAACACAATTAAAATAAATAGAACAATAAATTAATAATGAAGAAAATTCGAGACTTACCACTAATAAATAAGGTGGCTCAAATTGTTGGAGTACAGGTTTATTTCAAGTATATCAAATTAATTTCACATATAATTGGGTTATAATCAAGGGATACTTAAGTATAAAATGAAACTTAACATCTTTAAAAAGATAACGTTGTTCTTTGGCTGATTTATATTCATACCCAAGATGGAGGAAGGAATGAACTAAATCGAAAATGGGATTATTACCTAGAATGGATTCTAACTGAACGAGTAAAGAAGATTTATCCATTTTGAATATAGATCTATTCAGATCTATTCTGAATAAATTATTAACAACACCTTGTTGGGTCACTATTTCTGCATAAAAGCGATCAGCTTCCATACTGATTGCACTTTTCTTTATGTGAAATAGAGAGTAAGTGTACTCAATCGCTGTGTACAACGTGGTGACTAAGTAATAAAAATATATCAAACCCAAGGGAGAAAGTAGTATAGCCGTATTCAAGAAGTACTCACTCTAGAAGGACTAAATCGATGATAGAGGTTGGAATTATACTACAATTAACAATTACAAAAGCAATGAAAGTAGAATAACAATCAAGACAATAATAAAACAAATGAGATAAATGGATACGGGTGAGATGTCAATCTAAGGAGTTAGCGAGACTAACAACTTTATGGAAGGAGAGATCTAGACTTATAATCGTGCTATGGTGATTTTCTAGGATAAAGGCACTAAGGACACTCACTAGTTTTACCTAAACTCCTTCACAAAATACCTAGGATGTAGACTACATAGGGGGTCATTCAAACCTAAGGTAGTCCCTAGAAAACTCTAAAGAGTGTCTCAAATTTTTACAATTCCTATAGGTACTAATGACTATTAATATACCAGTTTAGAACTATTATCACGAAGAATTTCTCTAGTAGGCAGGGTTTCCTATGTTCCCTTTCTAATATCAAGTGAGTAATGGCTTGGTTCCCTCATTAGATCAACACTTTCACAAGTAATTCTTTCTAATGTCCTATCATGAGATTCTAAGCATGCATCGGTCTTAACAAATTCAAGTCACACTTATAGAAATCATTCAATCAACAACCATAGCATACAATTGAGTTCACACTCCAACTAATATGACATGGAAAAGTAACCAGATAATTCAACATATGAATTAAGAAATAAGCATTCATGATAGAAAATACACAAATCCCTATTGGATTGTATACTAAAAGTCTAGCTTTTGGTATGAACAATGCTTTGACTATATTTGAAATGAGAATCATGTGATCAAACATTTTGCAATTATGTTATTGCAAAAGTCAATTTACTTTATACTGTAGATAATGTGGTGTGCGGCGTCTCACAGAAGATCATATTATCGGCTCCTTATAAAGTATAAACAGATGCTCACAATCGAGATAGATGGGGACTATCTATCGGGATGGTTGTAGTGTGGTTTGGTATTAGTCTGTCTTGACTATAGAATTACACTAGTGCACTTTGTGTGTGTTGAGCAGGACCGCGGAGAGATTGTTCGGTTTATACTGACTATATAATAGAACTAGATCTCTGTTATTATGGATGTTCGTACTCTTAATCCCTAACAATAACCTTGACATATAAGTCAGTATTTATTTCTTTGATTCATCAATTTGTGAGATTTAATTGTAAATCAATATGCTCAGTGAGTAGGGAGATGATACTGTCTCTATGGTGTGTTGTTGATTGTAGAAGGAATCCGTGTCCTAACAAAATTGGTTGGTGATGTCCCCTTGAGGAGCTCATAATGATTATCATGTAAACTTTGCAGGTGGATTTATTCCGGCATGATAATAAGGTTGAGTGGTACTACTCTCGGCAAAAATATTAATTAATTGAGTTGTCAGTAACTTAATTAATTAATGGGCATTGAATCTTAAACACGGGGAGATTAACGGACTCATAATAAGAAGGGGCCCATAACGTAATTTGGACTAAGGTGGCAGTGCAATAATAATTGTTTAGTGGACTGATTTATTATTATTGGGTTTAAGTATAAGTTTTGGGCTAAACTTGGACACTTAAACCCAATGGGAGGCCCAACCTTAAATTCTCCTCCTGGTCCCTGTTGTAGATAAATAGCCACTCTCAGCAGTCCTAAACCCTAAGTCACACGCCCAAAACTGTGTTTGAGGGAGGAATACTATAAATTGAGATCGTCTTGGAGATCATTGCCCACACAACGTCAAGATGCGGCTTAGGAATACAACAAAAGGAAGGTCGTTTGTTTCTGCTGATCGATCTCTATGCACACTCAACTTCTGTAATTTTTCTATATCTGTGTAGAACTTTAAACTAGCGGTGTGATACATGGTTGGAAAGCTACGGAAGAGAGGATAATTTTGGCGCAAATATCACTCAAATCAAATATTGCATGAGGAAGTTATCCTCAAAGTCGTGAGGTCGCGCAAGCTGCCAACGAGAATTTTCTCTTCTTCAACATACCCTAGTGAAAGGTAATGCATATTTTATATTCTTGCTTCCGCTGATATTGAATTGCATGGATCCCTAATGGTTCACGTTAACCTAATGATCGAACGCCAACAATTTCAATTTACCATTTGCAAAATCACAAGTCTAAATTCCCTAACCAATCATATTGCTAGTCTCACTAATGAGACTAGCCTATCAATATCATCATGAATTCATTACAAATTGTCTTACAACACTCCATTGATGCCAAAAATTGAGAAACTAAATAAATCAAAAGTTACTAGAGGAGATCATTACTTCAGCATGTCAGTTCCTCTTCAAATCTTGTGCTCCTCCTAAGAAGGGTGATGGAAGGTTTATGGAATTGTGAAGATTGGATGGAAATTGATGGTGAAATGAAAAGGATGTGTGTGAGAATTATGGTGTGTAGTGTGTGAAAATGCTCCAGAACTGATTCTCTCGCGTAAAATTCACGCTAATTAGGTATTTATAGCCCAGGAACCTTCTAGAATACGCGTTGATTAAAATTCTAAAACTTGGTCGAACTCGACTCGAGTTGCAATAGCGTTTTTCGGTAGATTCTAGTGTCTAATAGAGCTCAACTCGAGTTTCGAAGCTCAACTAACAGGGGAGGCCGTGTTCATGTTTCAGGTGTATATAGTCGACTTCCGATAGTCAAGTATTGCAACTTGACTATGACTTGCGCACACCAAGTCGACTCGAGTTTAAGCCTTGAGTCGAATTCTGTCGACTTCTGCCAATTTCTTCCTGTTTCAAATCCCATCTCCCTTTTGCTTTATTTTCACCTGTTTCATGCATATTTAAGATCATTTTAACATATTTATCAATATATAACATAAATCTCCATATGAACGATAAACACCACCAAAAGCTACACAAAATAGATAAAATAATATGAAAATACATCTAAAAAGACACTAAAATTTAGGTGAAAATAGCTACGATCACCTATATTTACTATTAAATACAAGCTTAAATTTTAATTACTATGATATACAAAATTGAACAATTGAATGGCCATATTGCCCCCTTTAATTACTGATGTGTAGAAGCTTAAATAATAAGAAATTTATTTCTCTTTCATCAATCCCTTAAATAGTGGGATTTGCACAATATCCAATCTAACTTTAAAAATATGAAATTTATTTCTCTTTCATCAATCCCTTATATAGTGGGATTTTCACAATATCCAATCTACGTTCACATAACAAACTAAAAGCACAAGATCGTGCAAGATATTATCTTGATTTGGCGGAGAAAATATGTTCAAATATATTTGAGAGGGATTAGACGACTTTCTGGCCCTGTTAATTTGAGTGAGATGTTTACATAATCTGTGGCATTGCTGTATAATGCGTGAAAATGTTGCATAACCCGGTGTGTTTCTGCACAACTAGGATATACTTATGCACACCCAATTTTCATATGTAGTTTGTGGCTAGTGTGGGAAAAAAATTATCCAACTATTTGAGTGAAGCATAGCTAAAGACACCAATTTGTGTTTTATTTTTTATTTTTTATTTTTTTAATAGAAAATAGGTATACTATTCATTTATTAGCAATCATAAAATAGGTCACTCCGACTCATACAGATCCCCAATAAATCTCAGCCACAAGAACTCCCAATGTCAACCACTAAAAGATCTTTTTTTTTCTTTCCAGCATGGCGAACTTGTTATTGACATGGTTACTGCACTACATTGTCATACATATTTTTCTGATGAATAATTCTGCACAATTAGTAGATAATTCTGCACTATTAAATATGACACACAATATACAACATAATTTCTGGTCATATTTTAATGGCAAATAATTTTGCACAACTAATAAATAATTATGTACAATTAATGAATAATATTGCATAATATAATTTCTGTACATAGTTTTTTTAATATGGTGATTAAAAGAAATCCCAATCTAACTTTTAAGTGACAACTTAGACTAAGTCTTGTTTGCAACCATAACAAAACGATGGAGTGATAAAAATTTACATTCAAATTACAATAATAAATTAGTAAGAAGATAAAAACAGTGAGTGATCAGCAATTTACATCCAAATTATAATAAAAATAGCAAAAAGATAAAAATCAGCAATAAAATTACTATTGTATCAAGACTCTTCTCTTGCAGATTCTAACCTTATATAGGAGAACAACATAAAGAAGAGTAGCACCCACTCTTCTGGATAACTTGTCTCCAAATTTGCACGGTAGGTGGCCTCTCATTGTTTGATGCAGACTGACTTTCATCCTGTTCTTAATATCAGCAAATATGGCCATGAAAATATGTTTAACATTAAAATTCATGAATGGAGAGAAATTAAAAAATCGAAAATTCTCCTTCCAATCAATGACAATCGATGTGAGAAGGAAGATTTGAGAAGGAATTTGCGCCAGAAGAGTTAATCGGTGAATGCAATATGTAATAGCTTGTAAGATCGATGTGTTGTCTTTTTACCTTTAATTTTGGAGTTATGGAGGAGAGAGAATAATTAGTTCCATAAAATGTTATTGGATAATATCTATACCTAAAATATATTTAGTTTTTTAAATAATTAATTGGAGCTAGGGTTATATTAAGTATATTACTCTAATTTTTTATATCTAGTGGTATTAAATTTTAAAGCACGTATCTCATAATAATAACGCTTAATGTTGTGTATTAGTTAGTAATTAATCCTAAAAGGAATATGAGTAACAATATAGTTATGCTGATGGAATAAATATTAAAATTTTAAGAGTACACAAGCCATAGGAAGGCAACATTTATCGAGAATTTTTTGGTACATGAAAAATTACTTTTTAGAGTGGTGAATTATTATTTTTTGAATAAAAAATTACTCTTCAAATTCTTACACACAATGCTCCACAGATCTGTTAAATCTAACAAATTATGCTTCATAAAATAGAATGCAGTTGAAGATTCTAGAACTCCATCTCGATTTTCTCTCTCTAGAGCCGAGCAATACTTTTGGTGTGCTGAGATGGAAGATGGATATGAAAGTATCGTGGCATTGTGATGACAGAAAGGGAAATATCAAATATAAACTAAAATATGCTAACACCATTGTGATGAGAGAGGGGGAAGTATAAAATATAAAATAAAATCTGCTAACACCATATGAGGAATAAAATGATATGAATTATTTGCTTCTGAGAATTACATTTGCAAAGCTATGATGGAGGCTACTGGATGATGCGCACGGCCCATTGGAGAAGCAAAAGAGGGATATGTTTAATTAGGGTTTATTCAATTGGGATCTAACATTTTTCAACAAATGCCCATTTTTTATGTGTTGGCCGATGACATGAAAAAAAATTAACATGTCAACCATCAGGGCAACATCTTGTTGCCCATGGGTGTGATTTGCAAAGTACCTAAAATGTGGTGATTTTTTTTACCAAGCCTCAAAAGTTAGGACTAATTTGCAACTAAAGTAAAGGTGAGATTTTTTTACGCAATTAGCCCTTTAAAATATTAACACTTTTCATTTATATTGTTGATGGTTGTTTTTGTGGGATTAATAATTATTGGTGTTTAGCATGGAGTAGTAAAGAGACCTCACAATAACAAGCACATCAAACATAAATCTAGTAAAATGGTAGAACAAACACTTCCATTTTTATTAAGTTTAAGGACTAAGTTCATACATCACAAACTCTCAACCCTTAATTGTAAAGAATGATAAATGAAGTGAGTAAAAACCTGCCTCTTCCAACAATGGAGAGGCTATTTATATGTTACTTTTTTTCTCCTCACATGCTCCCATGTTGCCCTAGCCTTGATCAATGGGATGATGCCATGTTTAATGAGGAAATCAGATTTGTTGTGGGTGGGAGAGACCAAGACTGCAAAAAGGTAATATGTATAGATGGTTCACGTCTTTTAGTCTTGCTATATGTTGAGAGAGTGAGGCATGCTTTGGGTATTTTGCCCTTGTGATGGTGATGTGGAGAGTCACTTGTTATTTTCCTTTTATTCCTTGTTCTTAGATAGTCGTAATATCTTTTTTGTCTTTACTTGAAGACTAATCTTACACTTGGCGGTAGCCGAGCCTTATAGCATTCTATTTGTTTTTTATTTTCCTTCGATTCATGGGCCTTTATCTTGAATCGGCTGATTACCTTGAGCCGACCTTATGGTCAGTTCGATAAGATCTTTCCTGGCCATGAGGCCTTTTTTAGTGTTGGATCGTATTCTTATTCTTTGGTCTTGGGCCCATTATCATAGTGGGATATAATATTCATAACATTAGCCCCTCAAGTCTGAATAATCAGACACAAATAATTTGTTCAGGGTCAAAGTAAAAACTGGTAGATCGAATCTTCTTACGATTTTTTAAGATTATATCCCACAAGTTTTCGTAGCCTTTTCTCGTTTGTGATGTTATAGATAAGCCCCTCGAATTTCGGGTCATATGCTTTGATTTTGCGAATAAGTCCAACCATATGGTTGGTCCTTGTTTTTGTAGCCCCTCGAAAATAGGGTTTGAAATGCCCTCTTTTCTTTTTAAGCTATTGGGCTAGTTTTTCTCTTTGCTTTATGAACTCCATGCGGTGTAGAGGTTTTGTACTTTGGATTTTTTTTCAAATTTGAAAAAGTGTCGGTTTGCATTTATAGTACTTTTCATGCTAGGAGTTGCGACTTTCCTTTAATGACTTCTCTCAATTTTAAATAGGAAATGTCATTCTCCCCTCTTTTCGCTCCTTATCTAAACCCTAGTTTTATTTTTTCTCCCTTTGTCTTTATCTTCGAATCCCTTTTTTATTCTAGTTGAGATTTTTTCGCTTTCTTCTCCCTTTTTGGTTATTTGGTATGATTTTTCTCCTTTTGTCTCTTTGTTTCTCTTTCTTTATTAATAGGTTGTAAGGATGCTTCTCCCTCTAGATCCATCTGATTACAAACTGTGGCGGGTTCTGCCTTTTCTTCCGGTGAGGTTATTTTCTCTGTTGGGTTGCCTCTTTCTCCGACTATTCGTGCGGACGGCAATTCCATCGATTCTGACCTAATCCTTGATTCCGAAAAATCTGAGGCTAATTACGGGGACTCGTAGATGCTTCTACTATATGGAAAAGGGTGTTCCTTATACCGCTGCCAAGATTTAATCATTTGTGACTAAAAGACACCTTCAAACTTCGTTATTACTCCAATCTTCTTTATCTTAGCATGGGGTAGAAATTTAATTTAAGGATCGTTCTAAAAAATGCTGCATGTGCCATCCTTCGAGAATTTAGGTGGCGAATGCTCTTATTTGGATGAGGTTCCCCCTTGTCCCATCAATCTTTGATGTTTTCGTTAAATGGGGAATTGCTCTTGCTCAATTAGCTCCCTACGGGTGGCTTTGATGGGGGTATTAGTGTTGTTCTGCAAGCACGAATACAGATTTTTGAGTGACTTGGAGATAGATTGCTTGTATAAACTTACTCCGGATACTAAAACTTGAGGATATTATTACGTTACCGTACTTCCAACTTCCGTTAAGAAGTGGAAAAATTATTTTTTATAGGTCAAAGGACCTTGGAGTGCTCCCGACGTTGTCGACACTAACCCTTCATCCTCTTCTTATCAGCTTCCATTAAATTCTTTTTTCTGGCCTGAAGCTAATGAGTGTCCAAAGTGCCCTTCGTATTTCCTTTTTGCAAATGATCCTAAGTTTTTCTTTCTTTATAGCAGTGGTATCTGCCATGCTGAACGAACTCTCTCGCTATTTTCGAAGTGTTTATCAAATGGTTAAGCAATTACTTGCCGAGTCCCGCATTGCTACCACTTTGCTGACTGAAGAAAATTTTTGGGAATTCAGTTGAATTCCGCCTCTAGTTCCTATGGCTCCTTCAAGTATGAGTGTTGTTCTATTTTATTCTCTAGTTCCTTTCATGATATTATATCATGCCACCTTGCTAAAAAAAATTTCAGGTGATCGACCGTCTCGCTTGTCCATGGGTGATGTTATCGAGCATTCTCCTCCCCCCTAGCGAGGCCACTTCTGAGGGGAAAGAAATGTTGTAGAGGCTATATTGTCAAAGAAGAAGAAGATAACTCCAGCTCAAATTTTCCAACGATCATCTACTGGTGTGGTGATTAAAGAGCCTACTTCTCCAAAGAAGAGACCTTCCGAGGTTCCCTCCAAAGAACCTTTGTCTGCTAAAAAGTCTCGGGTAGAAGTATCTCTTCCTATTAACATGTATATTTTTTAAAATCAAAGTGAATAATTAATTTATTAAACATTTTTCCTAGACAAAGAAACATGCTAATACATATATTAATGTAAACATATACAATTTATCTTAAAATTGAGAAAATATAGAAAGAAATACAATAAACAACATACACTTTAAGTACTAAAGAAAAAATGTACACTATGAGAATAAAATTTATATACCTGATTACTGAAACTTATACAATAAACAACATACATTCTTAGTACTAAAGAAAAAACGTACACTATGAGTATAAAACTTATACACTTGATTATTAAAACTTATACAGATGGTCATTTATGGAGATAATTTACATTTCTTCATATTTCCGTGCCCAAAATCCACTCAAATTTTAAGATGATCATCATTCTTCCTTTCAAAGATTAACATGCATTTAAAAGATATTAAACTCTCAACTGAAGTTCCAGCTAAGACTTTTATTAAGAAAAACCTATACATTATTAAACTATATCTAATACATTATAACAAATTGAATAATTGAATAATGTCAAATTCCAGTAATAATTAAATTCTTGAAACTTGAACATCATGACAGATCTAAACATGAGCAATGGAGATCTGAATAGTTGCTAAGATCTGACGTCGTAGATGAGAGTGAAAATTTACGTAATTTAAGCTCAATTTTTTGTGATAATGATGTGATTTGATCTTAAGTTGAGATAAATCGAGATATGTGGTGGAAAGTCATGGATCAGGTGCGTTTGAGGCTGTTTGAGTTGATTTTCGAAGGAAAACAGGACAGAAGTGCTCGGAACCCAAAATGGGATGTTTAGGCATCTGGTTCGACCAAGCAGCTTGTGGTTCGACCACTGGTTCAGGTCGAACCAGGAACCTGAAATTTCGTTACAGTATGGTTCGACCACGATGACATGGTTTGACCATCCATAAAGGCGAACCATGGTCGAACCAAATGCCTGAGACAGTGTTAAATAGATTTGATCCTGGTTCGACCAGGGTGTTCTTGGTTCAACCTAGGGTTTTGGTTGAACCACCATGCGGGAAGTCTCCGTATCCGTATTTTACAGCCTCATTACGTGTTTTTACTTAAAAAAGCCTATTAGAGGTCTATTGGAGGAGTTGGAAGTATAAAAGGAAGATCCTACGTAGTAGAAAGGTACCGCATTCATTCTACACAACATCCAAACCCTACCATCATCCTAAGAAGTTGTGGAGAGAGATTCGTCTGTCAAATCAAGTGAGAACCAAGTGAAGATTCAAGATGGAGAGAGATGCGACAGTGCCCACATCTAGGGTTTACTTTGCATCTTAATTTATCTTGTAATTTTCAAGACTATGAGTAAGATTTATCCAACCACCATGATTGTTCTTCGATCAATCATAGGCTAGAACTGCTTCGATAGTTTAAAGGTTTATGAAGGTTTTATGATTTAATTGAACTTTCGTGTGTATACTTCGTACAACACTACTTGTGGTTTATTTTATATAAGACAATGCGTTTTTAATTCATACTCAGAGTTGTTTTGTGCATCATTAATTGTTATGTAGAGTCTGAATACATATCTTGATTATTGATTGAGTGTGTTCACTGCTGAGCAGGATTTCATGTTATGATTCTAAGTGAGGGGACTTCGAAGTTTCATAGGAACTATCTTATATAAATACTTGTTAATTGAATATGATTCGGGTTAATAAGTAGGACAAAGAGAATAACTTCATAGTACCTATAAAGGGAGATCATATCGGGTTAGAGTACTTAGTGCACGGGAAATAATTGATACTGATAGTACCTAGAAAGGGGGGTGAATTATATCTCTTGCTCCAAGGATATTCACACGTGCTACACGCTTATTTACTTGTGTCTATAGAGTATATTTGCATGGCTTAGTGATGCATCCATATTCCACAAGGTAGAGTCGGATATTGATACATGAAAGAGAAATTAATGAGTAAAACTGGATTACCCGAAGAACTACCTAATTTCTCACTTGTTCACCTTCGTTTAATCTCTACTGCTTGTTTATTTTATTTGCTATTTTAAATATTTGTTCAGTAGTTAATTAATTATTCCACAACTTTATTGGAAACCTAGTCTTAATAAGTTAGATTATAATTAAATTAATAATAATATATCCCTTGGGTTCGATAAATATAACTTGGTCGCTTATCAAAGTTACAATAACATCCTTCATACTTGGGGATTAATTTTGTGTTGAGAAAATGCTCATTAGTCATCGATGTCTAGTCTGAATGTCGATACCGATGGAGATTTGAAAAAAGTGATAGTCGTAACCGATGGAGATCTAAAAAAGCTAATAAGATCCTAAGGAGCCAATATCACGACGAAAGTAGATCTGAAGGATGAGAGGAGGCTCTGGCGAATCGCTTAGAATAAGAGTGTGATGAGGGAAATTATGTTCGACATCGTGATTATCGCATCATAGCGGCAGTGGAGTGACGCGCGGTGCAAAGGTGAGAAACCTGATGAAGTGAGAAATAAAGGGTGGTGGAGTGGTGGTGGAGGAAGTGGAGATGGCAACGGTAAGAGAGATGGTGAGATGAGAAGAAGAGAGAATGAGAGTGGTTGTGGTAGTGAAGATAGGGAAGGGCAAACGTGAGAATGGGGGAGGAGTGAGGGAGATGAGAAATGACGTCATTAACCGGATTGTTGATTTTTATATCTGATCTATTTTTAAATATGAATTATATTGTTAGTATTCAATTGTGATACAATAGATCAACTCATTAAATTTTATGTCAAATCAATGTGTAAAAGGTAACTAATGATGTGTGCAATATGATATTAATTGATATGAAAGTAGAGATGAGAGAAGATAGACAAAGAAAGAAAAAAATATTAATATGGTGGGCGAGTGGGTTGAGAATTTTTAAGATTTGTAGGTGTATTTAGAAGATATTTATAAAATATAGGGGTGAATTGTGTAAACCTAAATTTGATATAATAAATAGATAAATAGTAATAATTCATGTTTATTTTGGATGTGGAGTGAGGGTTAATAGTTGGAGCAAGGGTTAATAAGAGTGGTAGGAGTATACAAATCTTCTAATCTAAACCTAAAATAATAAATGGAAAACAAATATAAATTTCAAGATTAAGGAGATAAGGTTAGAAGAGAGACAATGGGTGATGATATTTATTAGTATAATAATAAATTGATTAGACTTAAAATTTAATTGGTCTGAACATTTCTCCTAAAACGTAAGAAGTAATTTGCGTTTTTATATTAAAAAAAATAAAAAAATAAAAAATTGAACCCCTTAGCCCATTTTTGCACAGGATAAAACGGGTGTAAGTCTTGGAACTCAACTACCCGTCGGTCCCATTGTATTCCCAAATTTAGGCAACATCATATCACTTAGAAATATGAACAATACAACTAACTACTACTACTTACGTAATGTATCACAAAATAGTCTCAGAAGAAGGAGAAATTAATAAGTGGAGTACAATTATGAAGCTCTACATTATAGAAGAAAGAAAAAGAAGTGATTCTAATTGATGGCAAACACAAATTAAGTAAAATCACTTCCATCATCCTACAAAAGCAAAAGGGATCCTTTTATAGCAACTTTGGTGGCTCCACCACCTCCATTATCATCTTAGATTTCATCAAACTGGCAACCATCAATTATGGATGTGGTTGGGGGCATTACTTCTTCCTTAACACCACCCAACATCAATTACATGGGATCCACTCACCCACACCACACATTCTCCTACTTTCCTTTACATATACAGGGACACCACTGTGTTATTATCACTATCATAAGCATTGCATTAGGCTTCGATCGATAACTAAAACGAACCTCTTTTCTTTACTGCTTGATTTCTTACACAACACATGCCTCCTTTCTTTACGGGCATGTAGACCATCCTTACAAGTTCATCTATAATATGCAGAAAACAAACTGGTGATTTCGAACCGATGCTAGGATTCAAAATCCCAGTTCATTGTTTTTGCCTGCATTTAGGGTTGAGATTCTTTTTACTCGCTTTCCGCTTCTAATTGGGGGTATCAAACATCTTTTCTGCATACTGGGCAGGTCCCTTGCCGGGTTAGCCATTCGTCTATACAGTGCATGTGGAAGAAATGTCTACAGCTTGGCAGCAATCTTGTAGATTCTCCATCCTTCAAATCCTAGAATGAGATTAACAAGCCACTTGTTTATAAAAATTGAAGCATGATATATATTACATATGCTAGAAACAGAGCTTTCACAATTTACATAGAGAATTCAGAATAGATGTAAGAATTATAGTTAACAATCATGATTGAGCAATGCTATCCAAACTGCATTAAGAAATGGAGGGTTGTAACTTATAAAGCACAATCACTGCCATAATGTGGTTAACTTATAAAGCACAATCACTGCCATAATGCTGTTTAACCACACAGCTCTTCAAACTTTACTGATCTCCTTCATTAAGAACCATAATTGAAAGTATTCGTTTCAATGCTCGCTATGGTTAAGACAAGCCAAGAATTCGCGAAGGCCGTTCTGTATGACAAGTGCTACTCTATAATAACATAATGAGATAACAATAGTAAGATCAGAGGGAACGACATTGTCTCTTTGCAATCTCACACAAGAATATCCATAATGTCAAATTAGCTACCTGTAAACAGATGGCACAAGTAGTATCGAGACATGGCAATGAAGTCTCTGCTCCATTAAACTCGAAGCTTGGTAACTCCTTTATGGTCTTTTGTGATAAGCCCCTGATGGTATTGATCTCAAAAATGTCAGAGATCTCCATCAAACCTGTTTCCATTGTGCTAATCTGCTCAATATTAATCATAGTTAGATCAACTACTCAGCCCAACAAACAAGATCCTGTTAGAATCAAACTAATTAAAAAAGTGAAAAATTAGTTCAGCAGTTACCTGCCATTGATAAGCTTTTAATACAGCAGGACTCACCCATTCCATAAATATCTTCCCATTCACCAAACTACATATAAGCGCCACCTGAAAATCAATACACCTTTCAGATACCACTGGTTTTAGCAACAAATTTAATACCATAAGGTAACTAATCCTCTTTAATGGGACCATTAGGTAACTTTTTTTTACCCCTAAATTTTCACTATGCAACAGATAGAGCCTCATTTTGATAGGTCAATTCATTCAATTCTCTCTCAAAATATGTTTATATCCCATAAAAAATTATTACACTTTGTGGAGCCAGAGGCAGATTTAATACTGTGAAGATATTTCAAAGAAATCAAATGCAATTGCAGAATGCAGGTGATGTATTTAAATAATGAGAGCGACATATATGACCTTGGAAAATGGCTCTCCATTGAGAATGAGTTCAATCAATTGGACGCCTGTAATCGCACCTGCTACTGCCCCTACACCTACCCCACGCAGAATACCAGTTTCTGTGGTTTGCCCTTTCAGAGCTCCGCTAATTACACCGATCGTGGCTCCACCTATACCAAATTCACTAAGTAAAATTAAAAATTAAACAGTAAATAACATTCTGATTCAATTAAGATTCAAGTAAGAATCAAGCACGAATCACTCAAACAGTGTTTTCAAGATGAGAAATTCCGTGTACAAAGCTGACCACACAAGTGGGGAATTTCATCAAACGGGTGGCGTCCACACGCGCCGCATGAACATTTCCATTCACGAAATCAATCAAGGAGTGGGTTTCGTGTGTGTAAACAGATGAAAGAAAAAGGAAGAAATCGAAGGGTGAATGAATTCATCAGAAATTGACATACTCAGAGCGAAAATGCAAGTAAGAAGAGCAACAACAATGTTCTTGAGGAGCTTGACGATGAACCCAGATTGAGAAGCAGCGATGATTTCAGAGCAAACCAGCCAAGAGACGATGGTGGAAAACCACCTCTTCATTACTTGAAGAAAGATCAACATACAGGTTGACGGAGTATATAAGGTACTGTGGTGATGAGAGGACGTTGATGGAAATAATGAAAAAGTGTACCCTTTTGTTTTAGTGATTGGAATATTTGTGCAGGAAAATTTAAGTGCTTGAAATATGAAGTAAATGGCAGCATTTATATAGGAGGGAAAGAGGAGAGAGAGCATTAAAGTTGGTTGGGGGAGGCTCAATAGCTACTACCAATCTCCTCACACGTGCTGTAGCAGCACCTTGCTTCTTCATGCACACTCCATCTTTATCCCAACTCCTAATTTTATCACATTTTTCCAAATATTTTTGTAAAGATGGAGTATTTATTTCAGAATTTATACTTTGCTCCATCCCCATTAATGTTTATGTTTGTTTTTTTATGTAAATTAAATGATAAAATATTTTAATAAATAGTGAGTTGAGTGTATAAACCCATGTGAAATAATTAATTATTTTATGTGGGTCCCCGAACAAATAAAAATATAAATTTTAATTTGGGACAAAGTGAAATATAAAATTTTAATTTGGGACAAAGTGAAATAGAAAATTTAAAAATTAACGCGAGATGAAAAAGTATTTCCTAACATGAAAAATTATATTTTATTAATAGTTATTGAACTTTTAGAGTATATTTTGAAAATGGGACAAAATTTAAAATTGTCACTATGCATTAAATTAAATTTTATTTGGCCACCTACATAAAAAAAAATTTCTAGCCACTATTAAGAGCTATTCCCAATTTATCCCATAACTGTCAATAGGAAAGACAAAAATCATGGGCCATCATTATGTTTTTATTGACCGCATTAAATAGTGGTGGGTAGAAACACATTTAAAATTATAGGAAAATAGTTAAACGTCTCTTTCTTCTATTCGGCCAAAATTTCATTCTATTCGGCCGATACGACTTGGACTATTCGTCCTTTTTTTCCAGAAAAAATTAGAGCAAATTTTTATACGGATAAAATTTTTCTTCTATTCGGCCTACATGTCTTCTATTCGACCCAAATGGTTGTTCTATTCGGCCTATGTTTTTTCCCAGAAAAATTAAAATAAATTTTCATACGAATAAAATTTTTCTTCTATTCGGCTCAAATAGTTTTTCTATTCGGCCTATACATATTTGCCTATTCGGCCTATATTTTTTCCCAGAAAAAATTAAAACAAATTTTCATACGGATAAAACTTTTCTTCTATTCGGCCTACATTTATTCTATTTGGTCCAAATGGTTGTTCTATTCGGCCTATATTTTTTTCCCAAAAAAATTAAAACAAATATTCATACAGATAAAATTTTTCTTATATTCGACCTATATTTATTCTATTCGGCATATAAGTATTTGCCTATTCGGTCTTTTTTCCCTAGAAAATAGTAGAATGCATCTTTTTTACATTTTAATAAATAAATACATCATGAAGCATGTAAAAATAATAAATTAATGCATTCAGTAGACTATAAAATAAGTTTACACCTAATATTGCACTTTGGTACTTTTTGGTAAAAAAGAGAGGCATCAGATTTCTCAACATGTGATTAGTGAGTTCCTTTCAAAGGGCATTTTGGTCACTTCCAATAAAAGTGGCTAGAATAAATTGTTTAAACATGGGTGGCTCAAAAAAATTCTTTTTAAGTGAAAGTGGCTAATATGTGCCATTTCTACTTTGGGAAATTGTGTATCTTAGGATTAGGAGACTGGTTTGAGATTGGTGAAAGAGGTAAATTATAAAAAGATAAATTACCAAAATCACCCTCGAGATTTGTCCAAACTACCAAGTAAACCTTGTAGTTTGAAAAAATACAAGTTACCCCCTATGACATGTTTTTTATTTAAATACTAATAAAAATACCCCTTTACTAAAGTAAAGAGGGATGAAAATGACATCAAATCCCATGTATTCAACATTATATTTTTTTATTTCACTAATTTATTTTTTAATTTTTTTAAATATAGAAATTTATTTTTTTTACATGTTAAAAAAATTCCCCAAGTGTTGAAATTTAAAAAATAAATAAATAAATAAATAAAATACTAAAATTCACAAATATAATATTAAATATATAAGTATTGATGTCATTTCCATATCAAAAAAATTCCTTTAACCTTAGTTTTTTCTACATTTAAAAAATTAAAAAATAAAAAATAAAACAGTGAAATTTAAAATTACAATATTAATTTAATACATGGGTCTTGATGTCATTTTCATCCCTCTTTATTTTAGAAAATGGATACTTTTATTACTAAGATTAAAATAAAAAAATAAATAAAAAACAAGTCAAAGTGGATAATTGGTAATTTTTCAAATCACGAGGTTTATTTGGTAATTTGGACAAACCTCGAGTGGGATTTTGGTAATTTACCCATTATAAAATGTGACATATTAGGGGTTACTTTGGGGATTGATAGAAGAGGTAAATTGCAACATATGGCTTATAGAGATGGATCACTATTTGACTGTACTTGCAAGGGGTCAAATCATTGAAACAAAAATAGAAAAATGTGTCTGTCTCATGTGATTTATAGAGAGGGATCACAATAGAATTGTGCTTGCAGCGGGTCAAATTAATGTAAAAAAAGGATCCAAATCCCCACCGTGCAGTGACCAGCTCAGTTGGAAGTTCTTTCTATCCTCTCTTTAGTTTGGGTCTAAGTTAATTTAATAACTTAATAAATAGTGTTAATTTATATTTGTTTTTAGTTTTGATAAGATAGATTTAAACTTTCCATCTTGCGTTAACGTCTACGTTTATTTTTTTGCACATTTTAATTTGCAGTGGATCAAAAAATATAATATTTTAAAGTCCAACTAGAATACACCTGAACAATCTTAGCCATTAGATTAAATTTTAGTTTAATATCCACCATAAAATAAAATAAAATAATAAAAATTAAAAAAAACCACCCACTACACCTATTTTAAATATATAAACTTTTAGGTGCACTGATGCACTAGATGTACCCTAAATCACCCAATATTTTAATGTATAGTGGATAGTTGTATTAGTATTGTGTATGAGCCTAAAAAATGAATTACTTATGTTCCTTAAAGGGAGATTTGGATTGATGTTTTTTAAGATTGTAGTCTGGATTTCGAGCTTCAAAATATTTTCTCCCTCGAATTTCTCACGTTCTCTCTTAGATGATGAGAAATCTGATTTCTCATGTCAAGAGCTGACTAGGCGTGTAATTCAGAAGACTGGGACTGCTGAGATGACTTATTTATAGGATACAATGGGGACCAAGAAGAGAAATTAGGGTTGAGCCTCTCATTGGATTTAAGCATCTAAGTTCAGCCCAAAACTTATACTTAATCCCAATAATAATAATTCAGTCCACTAAAGAAATATCATTGCACTGCCACCCTAATCCCAAAATACGTTATGGGCTCCTTCTTATTATGAGCCTGTTTAACTCCCCAAGTTTAAGATATATAATGTCCATTAATTAAATGAGTTACTGACAACTAAATTAATTAATCTATAATCCAAGAGTAGTACCACTTAACTTTATTATTATGCTGGAACAAATCCACCTGCAGGGTTTACATGATAATCCTCATGAGCTCCTTGATGAGTGTGTAAATTCACAAGTTTGGCATCATATTTTGTGCTAGTTTTGGAGAGTTTTGAGATGGAAATAGGTGGAAAACCTATATATATATTGTGAATTAGCATGAATCAGGTGTTAGTGGAGCTATTTAAGTGGTTTTCATAATAAAATCGGAGTGGAAATGCCAAGAATCGAAGAGACGAAGTCGAGACCAGGCGAACCGCCAAGGAGAGAGGTGGGTTCGACCTGTTGGAGGAGGGTTCGACTTCTTTAGCAGGTCGAACCAGCATTGAAAGAGTGCAGAAGAGGGGTTCGACCACGACTCGAGGGGTTCGACCTGTCTATCAGGTCGAACCATGGTCGAACCAGTTCGCAAGAAAGTTGATTCGACCACGACGTTTGTGGTTCGACCAAGACTCGAGGGGTTCGACCTGTACAAGAAGTCGAACCAAGTGCAGAAATTGTCCAGAAAGTGGGTTCGACCTGTGGTTCGACCTGCGGCCAGTGGTTCGACCTGTTTGCTGAGGTCGAACCGTCGTGCGAAAACTTACCTTATCCGGATTTTTGAGGCCAAAACGCGTGGGATCACTTGAAAAGCCCATTCCAAGCCCTAGAGACGTGATTACAAGTATAAAAGGAGGCTCATGCAGTCAAGGAAGACATCACCAATCACACAAAAACACAACAAGACAACAACACAATATAAGAGAGCTTTTAGAGTCCGCTGGAGAGTCAAGTAAGATTGGTCCATCTAACCATGATTGCTCCTAGATCAATCATGGGCTAGAGCCACTTCGGTAGTTCTAGGGTTATGAAAGTTTCATGAGTTGATTTGTATTTCGTGTGTATACTCCATACAACACTACTTTTGGTTTATTTTATATAAGATTGTGCGTTTTTAATCCATACTCATAGTTGTTTTGTGCATCAATAATCGTTGTGTAGAGTCTGAATGCATAACATGGTTATTGATTGAGTGCGTTAACTAATGAGCAGGGTTTATTGTTATAATTCTAAGTGAAGGGATTCCGAGGTTTTATTAGAATCGTCTTATATGAATATTTGTTAATTGAATTGAATTCGGGTTAACAAGGAGGATTAAGAGTATAACTTTATAGTACCTAAAAAGGGAGATCAAATTGGGTTAGAGTACTAAGTGCACGGGAAATAATTAATTATGATAGTACCTAGAAAGGGAGGTAAAGTATACGTCTTGCTCTGAGGATACTCACACGTGTCAAAAGCTTATCTATTTGTGTCTATAGAATAGATTTGCATAGTCTAGCGATGCGTCCATATTCCATAAGGCAGAGTCGGATATCAACACACGAAAGTATGAATTAACGAATGAAACTGGATGGCCTAAAGAACTACCTAACATCTTATTTGATCACAACAACTCTTCTCTTGTTCTTGTTATTTATTTGCTATTTTAATTGTTACTTAGTTTACAAACCAACAATTACAATTCTCAACATAGTCATAATTGCTAGAAAATAACTAAAGTAATATTTATCCGTCCCGTGGATTTGATATTTAACTTGGTCACCTTCGAAACTACAATTGGTATCCTTCATACTTGGGGATTAAAATTGTGTGTTGAGAAAACACCCATCAAGTTTTTGGCGCCGTTGCCGGGGACGGCTTAAAGTATATTTTTGTTATTTCTAGTTTATTAGGGATATTTATCTTATTTTGCTATTTTAATTCTAGTTCTTTTTAGGTGTATGCTCACGAGATCAAAGTAAGGTGAACTTGAACCATATAATCCTGAGATCGGAGCATCGTCAAGAAAGAAGAAGAAGAAGAAGAAGAACAAGGCAAAGACTATTGATCCAACTGAAGCTCTGAATTTTGGAGTTGAAGTTGACGAGCAGAATTCGCAGACGATTAAAGCTACAACTGAAGTTAATTCGGGAGAAGGGACAGTCAACATGGCAGCGAATCCGGATAATCTAGCCATTCGAGAGATTTTCAGAAATAATGGGACTGAAAATTCTAGGCTTCTAGGAGCGAGGGGAACTAATTCAGCTTTCGATCTTCATCCCGCTCTTATTAGCATGATAGAAAGGAACTCCTTTTCAGGAGGGTCTTTCGAGGATCCGCAGCAGCATCTGAACAAGTTCTTGGGCTATGCAAGTACTCAAAAAGACGCAGGAGAACATGAAGATGCTAGGAAGATCCTCTTGTTCAAATTCTCGTTTACTGAAAAGGTGAGAGATTGGTACGACACTATCAACGCAGCTGAGTGCACCACTTGGGAGCAACTGCAGTTAAGGTTCTTGGAGAGGTACATGCCACCTTCAAAGGTGTTTAAGATGAAGTAAGACATTAACCAATTTGCTATCGGTGGAGGTGAAAAATTTCATGAAGCATGGGATAGATTCAAGGACATGCTTAGGAAGTGTCCTCAACATGGGCTATCTAAAGCTCAATATATCAGTATATTCTACAATGAATTGGACTGTGATTCACGAGTGTTATTGGATGCTTCTTCTAATGGAGCATTGCTTACAAAGTCATCCGTAGAGGCCGAGAAGTTGTTTGAAGATATTTCGATAAATTCGAGGGATTGGCCAACTGATAGAGTTAGAGGTACTTATGTCCTTGGGAAGGAGCTCAGGTTGAACAAGCAATGGTGAAAACAAGTAGAGAGGATGAGATCGTCTCTAGCTTGTCCAATATCAACAAGCTTCTTGAATCCCAACAGAAGCAAATCAGCGAATTATCTCAGCGCGTACCGATCAAACAGCAGGAGTTGAAGAATGATGGACCAATCCCAGAGGAGTTGGAAGAGGCACACTATGCCATGGGTCAAAGTATTCAAGGGACTAGGTATCCAGATCAAGGAAACCGGAACTACCAAGGGAACTATCGAGGAAACTTTAATAATCGTGGTCCCCCGGGTGGTTATCAATAGCCTAGGAGGCCGGAGTTCTCATAGAGCAATCTGAATAATGCGATTCAACCTTCGATGGGTGTTGATCCGAGTGCTAAGGTGGAAGAAGAGAAACCAGGTTTTGAGGATACTGTGAACAGGTATATGGCCAAGAACGATGAAAGAGTGAACCGCCTTGAGGACAAACTTGAAAAGAAAATCGATGCAAACCATGAGGTTATATCTAAGCAGGTGAAGGATCTTACATTGTTGATGGGGGAGATGGCAGGAAGTGTTAACAAGCTTACTCAAACTCTTGAGAAGGGGAAGTTCCCGTCTCAAAGTATTGAGAATCCAAGGACTTGCAACGCCATCACATTGAGGTCGGGAAGGCAGTACGAGGGACCTATGAGGCCAGAATCAAATTTGGATATGTCTAGGGCTAGATTCGACTATGGTTCGACCAATATTGAAGGTCGAACCATACAGGGAAAGTCGAACCAACACACTGGACACGATCAGGAAGAATCGCATCATCGATTTGACCAAAATGCAAATGGTTCAACCAGGCATACAGGTCGAACCATGGTCGAACCTGATAATTCGGAGCACTCTGTTTTTCCAGAACACCGGTTTGACCAAATCAATGATTGTTCGACCTATCCAACAGGTCGAACCCAGGTCAAACCGCACAACTTGGAGCACTCTGTTTTGTCGTAGCAACGGTTCGACCACGACGGACATGGTTCGACCTATCAAACAGGTCAAACCTTGGTCGTACCGGAGGGCGGAAGGAGTACAGTAGGTCGGTTCGACCTAGGTAGCCGTGGTTCGACCTACTCAACAGGTCGAACCCAAGTCGAACCTCAACTTCAAAAAGAGAGCAGTTGTCCAGAAGAGCAGTTCGACCATTACGTGCCTGGTTTGACCTGTTCCACAGGTCGAACCCTGGTCGAACCCCACCAGAAATTGCCTGTTTCCACTCCGAACACTCTCGATGATGTTGATGCTACTCCAGTGGTTCGGAATGAACAAAGTACTGAGATAATAGCTGAGAAAAAGTGGGAGAGAGCCAAGCATTTGAGAGCCGAAAAGGAGAAAGCGGAGAAGGTTGATCGTGATGAATGGGGGATTCCCAAAATAAAGATACCTCCGTCGTTTCCTTACAAGCTTGTGAAGAATGGATTGGAAGAAAAGTTCAAGAAGTTTTCAGAGATAATGAACAAGATAAGCTTGAGCATTATTTTCTCAGAGGTAATCATGAAGATGCCGTACTATGCCCGATTTCTTAAAGACATATTATCTGAGAATTGCAGCTCAATCATTCAAAGGAAGCTGCCGCAAAAGATGAAGGATCCGGGGAGCTTCACTATTCTATGTGAGATCGAAAAGGGGCCGGCACGGCGAGCTTTGTGCGATATAGGGGCAAGCATCAATTTGATGCCTTTGTCCATCTTTCAAAGGCTTGGTTTGGGGGAGTTGACCCCTACAACAGTGGTTCTCCAATTGGCGGACAGGTCGATGACGTTTCCAAAAAGTATAATTGAAGACGTTCTCGTCAAAGTGGAGAAGCTAGTCTTTCCTATGGACTTTCTTATGCTAGAGATGAAAGATGACAAGGATAATATCCCTCTAATCTTGGGGAGACCTTTCCTTGCTACTGCTGGAGCTATGATTGATGTTCAAAAAGGAGAGCTTAGATTACGGATGAACAAAGAAGAAGTTCTTTTCAACTTGGACAAAGCAATGAAGATGCCCATGGAGTCTCAGTGTTATAGTATTGACGTGGTGGAGGAGATTGTGAAGGAGGATATGTCTCTGATCCTGTCAAAGGATCCTCTTGAGACATGTTTGATGGAGTCTCTTACTTATCCCACTACGGAGCTTGACGGACTCTCCAACGAGGTATGTATTGAATATCTTGAGAACTTACTTGCTTTGGGTGATGCTAGGTATGCATTGGAGAAAGCTAAGGCTGAAGAAGCAAAAGGGTCTAGGAAGTACTTGCCGTTGGAGAGAGAGAGCACTCCGATGGAAGAAAAGAAAGAGGAGCTGAAATTGTTACCGGAACACTTGACGTATGCTTATCTTGGTGACAATGAAAAAGATCCATCAGGTGATTCGAAATTCAAGAGAAAGATTGACCCGGAGGAGTCTACACGGTCATGGGATGATGGTGATTCTAATGATCATATTTTTGTGAGCGAGAAAGGTGCCGTGCTGACTGTAGACAAAGAAAGAGAAAATGATGCCTACTTGAAGCCTCCTAACTTACCACCGGATACCAACAAATTTGAAAGTCCTTGCTCTCGTTCTTATCCTGACTTTGATCTTGATGGAGATAGGAGTTATTCCAAAATTGAGTGGAAGATTGACAGGAATGAGAAGAGAAAGTTTGAGAAAGGAGATTCTACTGATCGTATGGTGCATAAGAATGGTAAGGTGGTAAGTGTGGATGATAAGAGGGGGAGAAAGTTTTGGAAGGTGAGGATGCGACATGATCATCCTCTGATCAAGTAGTCTTCTGAGTTGGTACCATCGTGACTCTCCGACGTTAAACATGAGCGCATGTTGGGGGCTTTCTCTCCTGTTTTAATGCTTTATTTCTTTCGTGTGAGTAAGAAATTTTTATATTTGAAGTGCTTACTTATCGGCAATTACATCTCTTTGCAAACTTAGTTTCGACTAAGTTTGGGGGTGTGATGTACTTACCTTGATAAGCACCGATAGTATAATCTTTTCTTTGTGACGTTTGTTAGGGGAGTTAATTTTTTGCAGCATATTTAAACTTTAACCGGTTTGTATGTGTTGATTTTTTGTAACTTGCCCAATGTTCCGTGGTGTTTTGTTGTTTCATATTTTGAGTGATTGCGGAGTTACTCATGATTGATAAGTTTTTAAATAACCAATTCTTGATGAAGTTGTGCTCTAGTTGGTACTTAATGATTCGATTTGAAGCTTGAAGTGTGTAGGGATTGAAGAATACTCGGTTTTGGAGTTTCCAGGGGGTAGGTTCGACTAGTGCCAGGAGGTCGAACCCAGCTGAAGAAGTTGAACCGTGGTGCAAAAGTTGTCCAGAGAGGTGGTTCGATCTTATGCAAGATGGT
This sequence comes from Pogostemon cablin, assembly GCA_023678885.1. Taxonomy (NCBI): domain Eukaryota; kingdom Viridiplantae; phylum Streptophyta; class Magnoliopsida; order Lamiales; family Lamiaceae; genus Pogostemon; species Pogostemon cablin. The sequence continues at coordinate 24,496,458 of CM042961.1, read as the reverse complement.
TCGACTAGATCAACATGTCGAACCAAGGTCGAACCAGTGATAGCAGAATTCCAAAAGTGCGGTTTGACCATGACATTCTTGGTTCAACCTGTTTAGCAAGTCGAACCGAGATCGAACTGGTGACATGAAACTTACAGAAGGATGGTTCGACTTAAGCCGATATGGTTCGACCTGGTCAGCAGGTCGAACCCAAGCCGAACCAAAGGAGAAGGTGTTCAGAATGTTGATTCGACCACTATGAAGTTGATTCGACCTCTTCCACAGGTCGAATCAAGGTCGAACCAAGCCAGAAAAGTGTGTTCTTAGTTCCGTCCATCTATGATGCATGAGTTGGGCTATAGAGATACTTGTATGATTTGATTCGGTTTATGGGCTATTGATTTTGTGCATTCATATGTTCATGTATTAATTTCTATTGATGAAAAGCATGTATAATTTGATAAGTATGTAGAGTTCTTGTGGAATTGATCTTAATTATGTGTTATGAGGAGTACTTAGGATTCTATTTACCTATGTGAGGATTTGAGCCTTGTTAATCATGCTTGATCATGATTGTTTTATTCTTGAGAGGATCATTCATATGAACGTATTCTAGAACTTGGCTTGGAGTCTTGTGTGAGACTTATGATTGATAAATTGCTAGGACATGATCTTATGCCATTATTTTGTGATTAAGTTAATCAGCCAAATTTTGTCCTTCCTAATGATCTTATTAACCTTTGGATGCCCCGTTGAGCTGTTAAAAACCTTTTCTTTGGTAGCCGAAGTAAATAACCTTATAAACCTTTACTTGAGCCTTGATTAACCTATTCATTGGTAGAGAGAGTTGAGGTGAGTAAGTGTTGCAAGAAGAAAAAGGAAGATAGAATATGGTTGGATGAAAAGAATATGGTTAAATCTTCTTTAGGAGTAGTGCCTAAAACTGGTACCTCGATTGCTTATAACATGAAGCTTTAAGCTTAAGAGTAGCTGATTGATAAAGAGAAGAAGGGTAGTGCCTAAAACCGGTACCCGAATTGTCTAAAGAGATGATGTTGATGCACGGAAAAGAAGGAAAATTCATGAAAAGAAGAGGAGAAGTTGGAGGAGATAATGCAGCAAGAAGAAGAAATCGAGAACCTCCAAGGTAACTCTCTACTAGTGTCTTAAGTCACTTACCTAAATTTTCCTACCTTTTTCCAAAGAGCCAACATTACAACCCAAAAACAAGTCCTTTGTGATCCTAGTGAAGAGTTGATTATAAGTTGATTTTTGAGACCTTTGCCAAGCTTAGGGTTACGCATGAACATGGATTGATATGAGTGTTTATATTAGCCTATATAGTGCCTCACGCACTTGAGTGAAAGAGAATAAATACTTATTTTGTGAGCTAGATTACTTAGTACTCCGAATGGTATGTGATTGGATTGGTTTTGCATGAGTGATATATATGAAGCAATTAATACTTGTTTGATTTAATGAAGTTGCATGTGTGATATGTGTTGTACTTGATCTTGGTGAATTATACACGACTCCTGTGGTTTGATTTGGTTGCTTCGGGACGAGCAACATGTAAGTTTGGGAGTTTGATGAGTGTGTAAATTCACAAGTTTGGCATCATGTTTTGTGCTAGTTTTGGAGAGTTTTAAGGTGGCAATAGGTGGAAAACCTATATATATATATATTGTGAATTAGCATGAATCAGGTGTTAGTGGAGCTATTTAAGTGGTTTTCATAGCAAAATCGGAGTGGAAGTGCCAAGAATCAAAGAGACGAAGTCGAGACCACGCAAACCGCCAAGGAGACAGGTGGGTTCGACCTGTTGGAGGAGGGTTCGACTTTTCTAGCAGGTCGAACCAGCGTTGAAAGAGTGTAGGAGAGGGGTTCGACCACGACTCGAGGGGTTCGACCTGTCTATCAGGTTGAACCATAGTCGAACCAGTTCGCGAGAAAGTTGATTCGACCACGACGTTTGTGGTTCGACCAAGACTTGAGGGGTTCGACCTATACAAGAAGTTGAATCAAGTGCAGAAATTGTCCAGAAAGTGGGTTCGACCTATGGTTCGACCTGCGGCCAGTGGTTCGACCTGTTTGCTGAGATCGAACCGTCGTGCGGAAACTTACCTTATCCGGATTTTCGAGGCCAAAACGCGTGGGATCACTTGAAAAGCCCATTCCAAGCCCTAGAGACATGATTACAAGTATAAAAGGAGGCTCATACAGTCAAGGAAGACATCACCAATCACACAAAAACACAACAAGACAACAACACAATATAAGAGAGCTTTTAGAGTCCGCTGGAGAGTCAAGTAAGATTGGTCCATCTAACCATGATTGCTCCTAGATCAATCATGGGCTAGAGCCACTTCGGTAGTTCTAGGGTTATGAAGGTTTCATGAGTTGATTTGTATTTCGTGTGTATACTCCGTACAACACTACTTGTGGTTTATTTTATATAAGATTGTGCGTTTTTAATCCATACTCATAGTTTTTGTGCATCAATAATCGTTGTGTAGAGTCTGAATGCATAACATGGTTATTGATTGAGTGCGTTCACTAATGAGCAGGGTTTATTGTTATAATTCTAAGTGAAGGGATTCTGAGATTTTATTATAACCATCTTATATGAATGTTTGTTAATTGAATTGAATTCGGGTTAACAAGTAAGATTAAGAGTATAACTTTATAGTACCTAAAAAGGAAGATCATATCGGGTTAGAGTACTAAGTGCACGGGAAATAATTGATTATGATAGTACCTAGAAAGGGAGGTAAAGTATACGTATTGCTCTGAGGATACTCACACGTGTCAAAAGCTTATCTATTTGTGTCTATAGAATAGATTTGCATGGTCTAGCGATGCGTCCATATTCCACAAGGCAGAGTCGGACATCGACACACGAAAGTATGAATTAACGAATGAAATTGGATGGCCTAACGAACTACCTAACATCTTATTTGATCACAACAACTCTTCTCTTGTTCTTGTTATTTATTTGCTATTTTAATTGTTACTTAGTTTATAAACCAACAATTACAATTCTCAACATAGTCATAATTGCTAGAAAATAACTAAAGTAATATTTATCCGTCCTGTGGATTCGATATTTAACTTGGTCAACTTCGAAACTACAATTGGTATCCTTCATACTTGGGGATTAAAATTGTGTGTTGAGAAAACACCCATCACTCCTCAATGGAATATCATCAACCTAAATCATTAGGACACAAATTCCTTCTACAATCAATAACACATCATACAGACAGTACTATCTTCTAACTCACCGAGAATATTGATTTGATAATTAAATCTCACCCAATGATGGATTAAAGAAATAAACACTGAATTACGTATCGAGGTTATTGTATAGGGATTAAGAGTACGAACATCCATAATAACTGAGGTCTAGTTATCTTATATAGTCAGTATAAATCGAACAACCTCACGCGGTCCTACCCAATAATACACACAAAGTGTACTAGTGTTATTTTACAGTCAAGACAAACTAATACCAAATCACACTACAACCATTACGATAGATTGTCTCCGTCTATCTCAGTTATGAGCATCTATTTATAATTTATAAGAAAATGATAATATGATCTTCCGTGCAACGCCACACACGATATTATCTACAGTATAAAGTAAATGGACTATTGCATCATTATATAAACAAATTATAAAATGCAATCATTTGATCAATGATTCTCATTTCAAATATTGTTAAAATATTGTTCATATTAAATCTAAACTTTTAGTATACAATCCAACAATCTCCACTTATACTAAAAGACTATGTTGTCATCTCCACTGCCATATATCTGATTCTCATTCCTTCTACATGACCATCAAAAGCTTTTGCCTTAAGGTTCTTATAAAAAGATTTACTAGGTTATCTTCTGATGCAATCTTGGAAACAACAACCTTTCTCTCATCATAGATTTCTCGTATCAGGTGGTACTTGCGCACAATGTGTTTAATTTCCTTATGGGCTCGTGATTCCTTCAAGTTTACAACTGCACTACTATTATCACAATAAATTGCGATAACCTTAGGCAAACTTAGGAGTTACATCTAAGTCCATTATGAAGTTTCCAGAGCCATACAGATACTTTTGCTGCCACAGAGGCTCCAATTTATCATTTTTCTATGGTTAAGTCCGAAATACATTTCTATATAACACTTCTCCATTTTATGGCTCTACTTCCTAAAATAAACATATAACCTTGAGGTGAATTTACTATCGTCCCTATCTGATTTGAAAATTCAAATCTATATAACCCACCAGAAGCAAGGAATCTGTCTGGTAAGCCCACACATAATTTCTACTCTTTTTCAGGTACTTTAAAATATGCTTTACCACAATTCAACATTCTTATTTCGGGTTACCTTGATATCCACTGACCGTGCCATCGACAAAACAGATATCCATTCTCTCGCATAGTATTCCATAGATTAAGCTTCCTTATTGCCGAAGCATAAAGAACTGTCTTCATCTCATTTATCTCCTTTTGTGACTTAAGACACATTTTCTTAGATAAAGTTACTCCATTTCCGAAAGGTATAAAACTTTTCTAGGAGATACATGCTAAAACGAGTAAGGATGTATTAATATACGAAGCTTGAGATAAGTGCAACATCCTTTCTTGAGATCCTTATCACCATGATCGCAAGAATATGTTTTACTTCTCTTAAGTCCTTTATTTCAAACTACTTTGACAACCATACCCATACGCCTGATAATACTATTTCATTGTTTCCAATGAGCAAGATACCATCCACGTATAGTACAAGAAATACCACCATATTTCGTCACTCTTTTTCATACACAAGACTCATCCACGCATTGAATAAATCCATATTAATGGATTTCCTCTTCAAAACGGATGTTCCTTGATCTTGAAGCTTGCTTTAGTCCATAAATGGACACCTTTAAGCTTACACACAAATGCTCTTTTTCCTTTGCAATGAATCACTCTGGTTGCTTCACATAGATGTTTTCCTCAAGACTTACATTCAAGAAAGCTGTCTTGACATCTATTGGCTATAAATCATAATCCATATGAGTAGCAATAGACAAAGAAATCCAGATCGACTTAAACATAGCTACCAGCGAAAAGGTTTCCTCATAATCAAACCCTTCTTTCTGAGTATACCTTTTCGCAATAAGCTTTGCTTCAAAGGTTTTCACCTTACTGTCTAATCGTCTTTTCATTCGTAGACCCACTAACATCCAATGGCTTTACAATATTTGGTAGTTTTACAAGCTCCCAGATCTATTTCATAAATCATTGCTCTTTGTAAAGATTCTGCATTTCTATTTTGTAGTGCTTCGTCGTACCCATGGGTTGATTTCATGTTTGTCACAAGGAACAAAGTCCAACGACTCTCCCAAAACATGAATCTTTTCAGTTGTCAAACAACACTCCCACTACGATAAGGTGCTACAGACAATTGTGTATCAGATGTGATACGCGGTGCAGTTACTTGTGGTATATCCTCTTGTACAATTGGTACTACATATTGTGTTTACCCTCTCACATCCTCTAGAACAATTTATTCATGGGTTTGTGGTTCATTAAATAGTCCTTTTTCCAAAAATCAGGTGTTCGTGCCAATAATCACCCTCAGATCTTTTGGACTATTAAATAAACCACCTTTATTTTTTTTAAGATATCCCACAAACAAACAAACATTCATAATACGTTCTAACTTATTAGTATCTCCCTTTAACACATGTGCCGAAACACCCCAAATTCGAATGTGTTCAAGATTAGGCTTGCGGTTTCTCTACAATTCTTTGGGAGTAGAGGGTACTGATTTAGAAAGTACACTAAGTTTGTAAGCCGAATGTAACGTGATTAGCCATTTGTAGTTGGGATGACTAATTAAATAATTTATCGAACCACAGGGAAGAAAGTACTAGGATTTAAGCGATCTCGTGTTTGTCATAGTTTTATAGATATGATCATAAAGGGATAGGATTAATCAAGAAATGACAATTAAACAATGGAATAGATGAATGGAAGATGGAAGAATGAGCCAAGTAGATAGAGAATGAGACTAGCAATACTTAAAGTATGAAAAATCTAGGTATCATGCAACGAATTCATATGTGTCATGGGTTAATAACTAAGGGTCAACATGAATTCCACCTAAACTCTCTCTCGAGATTGATAGGATGTGGATCCTTAATAAGGTCTCAAAATGGCTCTAATGTTGGTTCTCAATCAAATAATTCCAACTAGGTACTAAGTTCAATTGGATAGTCCCCTCACATGATCAATCAACCTCTCAATCTAACCAATCGAATGTTCTATCAAAGGGTTCTAAATTCTAAAGGACATCTCTATCTCTTTAAGATTTATAATGCACATGAGGTGTATGATAAAATAATTCAATGAACTTTCCTAAACACATAATTGGCTTCTTAATCTAATCACATGTTTAAAACAACACACCACACAAATAATCATAAACATCAAGATCTAGAGCATCAATGATAGAAAATCAATGAACCCAATTAACATAATCATTCAATTTCAAAATACCCAAAATTATCCAACACAATTCATATTGCTAATCTCACAAAGGAGATTAGCCTCTCATAGTCTCAAAGAAAACAACATAGACAATTGTATCTCCAAAACACATGATTGATCTACAAAGAAATCTACAAAAATTAGAATTAAAACTCCATTGAATAGCTTCAATGGTGCTCATCTTCTTCTTCTTGCAAACTCCACTCCCCTTTGCTTCTCTAACTACTTGGATGGATGATTGGATGGTGGGATGAAGGTAGATGATATGGATGAAGAATGGATGAAGATGATGGAGTAAAATGGAGGAAATGGTGTGTGATATAGGTGCAGGGGTGAAACCCTTCGAATGGCTTAGGAATGTTGAAATTGGGGGTATTTATACCCCTTGAAAAATCTTGAAATCGCACTTGACAGCTGGAATTTTGCCCAAAAACTCGACCGAGTTTCTCAAATTCGGTCGAGTTTTTGTGATTTTTCCCCTGTTTCCAAATCTGTCTGTAAGAGAAACTCGACCGAGTTTTTAGAAACTCGATCGAGTTTTTATGTCATCTTTTTGGATCACTACTGTAGGAGAAACTCAACTGAATTTACAGAAATTCGATCGAGTTTTAACGTCTTTCTTGGATCTTCAATTTCATCTCCCTTTTTGCTCCGTTTTCATCTATTTTTATACGTTTAAGCTCATTCTCACATATTTTTATAAAAATACAAAACACAACCAAATAGTACATAAATACGGATAAAATAATATGAAAATAGATATAAAAAGATAGGGTAAAATTCACTTTTGTTCCCGTACAAGAAGTTCAATTTCACTTTTGGTCCCTAACCTTTTTTTAGTCCCAAAAGTTACAATTTTGGTCCTATCCGTTAAGTTTTGGATGGAAACCGTTAAATTAAAAAATTTATATATAAAATAATATTTTTTTCCTTTAATTTAAGAATTATCCTCATAAAAACACTAACAACGATTAACTGCAGACAATCCAGAAAACATAAAAAAAAATCATTGTCAAACTTTTGAATCCCACAATTCCAGAAACATCCAAATAAAATTTTATTCCCAAACTTTTGAATCCCACAACAAACAAAAACAAAAACAAAAACAAATTCTTCTACAATGTATGTTCTCAAACAATTGATATAACAGCAAAAAAATTCTCTAATAATTCTATAAGAATTTAGAAAATAAATTGTTTATTTAGAAGATGTAATCTTTATAGATTTTCAAGATTTGACCTCAAAATATAGGTATATGATGAGCTAATCGATTTGTTCACTTTACTTTAAAAGGATTTTCCTAAATCCTAAAGGGGTTCACTAAGAAGAAAAGAGAGTAGATACACGTACACCACCTTTATTGAGCCATTACCATGGGATTCTGAGTGGAGAATCGGCCGCGTCGATGTCATGCTTGGAGCATACCACCTACCAGAACTTGGATCCCATCTAATTTTTTATCACGGACAGCCTCTCAGCGAGTCGGAATCCACCGGACCTTCTGCTCATCGCCACAGATCCACGACCCGCCCAGCGCGCCGGAATCCATGGGCCTCCTACTTATCGCCCCAGATCCACGACCCGTCCAGCGTATCGGAATCCACCGCGCCTCCTACTCATCGCTACATATCCACGAGCCGCCCAGCCTTCGGAATCTACTTGAATCCTGCTCATCGCCACAGATCCATGAGTTGTCGTCGTCGGTTTTTTCATCACCACAGATCCACGAGCATCTTCGCCTTCATATGGTTTACATTCATCACCGCCTGAGCACACCACCAGTGCTGCTAAAAATCACGACGCCGGTCAGATTCTTCAATTCCTTTCACCGGAGTTTGTCCAAATGGTTGTCAGAATTCACTCCAACGTCTTCGTCCACCGCAGGTTGCCGCACTGGCAACCCAATCTCCCTAGAAATTGCGATGTGTAAATTTAGGTTGGAGAGAGAGATGGGTTATGGCTGAGAATAGGATTGAAAGTTAATTAAGATTGGACCTGCTAAATTAAAATTAAAAGAATATCCTAACGGCCACGTCATGCTTTCCGTTAAATTGATAGATGGAATTTAAAAAAAAAAAGTAACGGGACTAAAAATATAATGGAAATGACTAAAAGTGAAATTAAACTTCTTGTATGGGACCAAAAGCGCATTTTGCCCTAAAAAGACACTAAAATCTAGGTGAAAATATCACTCATCATAACGCCCTGGGTTATGCTATGGAGTTGGAACACTACTAGATACTACAATTCCCAATATAATAATAAAGGGTTTGAGAATGCACAGAGAAAATAATATAAAATCCCCAAAGCGATAACATAGTAAAGTAAAAGTGACATAAGGATTATTTTACATATTAGCGTCTACTCACCCGAGTAGAGTAAAAGATCTAAAATAAGTACGTTCAGATGATATATCTGAAATAAAGTTTTAATAAAATAGCAAAATATAAGACATAATATAGAGTCTTCTAAGGGCTTGGGACATCTGCAGGGACCTCATCATCTTCTAAGCCTTGTTCTGAAAATCAATATGGGGTGAGAGTTTAAAATACACTCAGTGGGTTAACTTAAATGATTACACAGTTAAAAATAAATATGCATGGCAAACATATCATAAAATGTAACATGTGCCATTTAATAAAATATTTTGCACATTGTCGTTCGATAACGCAATGAAAATATTTTAGACCGAACCGTTATTTGATAACTTGTGTTAGTTGGTGTATGTGTATCAAATCATCATTCAATACGAATGTTAGTAGATTTGAAATATTTTAGTACCAAACCGTCGCCCGATAACTTGTGTTAGTTGGTATATGTGCACCGAGTCGTCAACCCGTACAAGTGTTAGTAAGAAAAAATATTTGTCATCGAACTAAAAGCTCACATGACACATAACATGACATATAAGTAACACATATCATATTTTCATAGCAATCATGACATATAATGTAGCACTCGATGAAGAGTGAAAGTTACCCCACCTTGAACTTATTGAAAGTATGTAAAGTGGACTACTAAGCTTGCTCGCTCTCTGATATGTCTGCAAGGGTATACTAAACTGAGTTCTACTTCTAATAATAATTCCTAGTACTTAAACTAAATTTCTAATATTGTATAATTAAAATAAACTAATTATTAACTTAAGAAAATATAAATAATTAATCGTAAAATAAAATAATAAATAGAAATACATATTTCTTTTTAAAAGTTAAAATAGTAATTTAACGATTTTAGTCTACAACTTTAGTAATAAATCGTAATATTAAAATATGGATACAAATAACATTAATTTTATTAAAAATAGATATTAAATAAAGATTCTATACCTAAAATAATAAAAGTAGTAAAATATATATATATATATATATATATATATATATATATATATATATATATATATATATATATATATATATATATATATAATGTGTGAATGCAGAATGCGTGCAGTTGAGTTTGACGATTTCGAACTTTCAAAATAACAAACTCTCTTTCCAAATTTACTATTTTTATTATATTTATTATAACTATTATTAATATATATATATATTTATAAATTGCAATCAAGTCCATACATTATATTAAATTCTCATTTAAAATTACCCTAAACTTTAACCTTATTACAAAATGACCCAACTTGAGTTATACAACTCCGTTTGAAAATCTGAAAGCATGTATGGAGTCCTCGCAAGGTGAGGATCACATGCATACCAATTTTTCATGAAAATAACGAAGTTTAAAGGGGACAAAATGTTAATTCGAAGTGAGTTTCTTCCCATCTTCTTCATTTCACGTCCAAACTCAAAACTAATTATATTTTTGTAATTCTCGTGAGGAGGGCTTCAAAATGGTCTATAATATCAAAGCTATGTTACACCGAAATAAAATATGTCATTAAAGGGTTAAAAGTTTCGACAAAGTTTATCTAACTCATATCATATCTATTTCATAAAAGAATTATATATTTACAATCTACGCATCGAGACGATCATTTCCGTATATAACATAATAAAAATCAACTATGAATATGAATTTTTCCAAAATGAGTTGTTCATATATATATATATATATTCTCACCTATATAATTCTGTATGTATATTTACATATATACGCATATATTCTATTTAAAAGAATTAATTACTGCATAATGAATTTTGAAGAAGACATTACCTACTATCTCTCTCTAACCTCCACAGCTTATATAATATACGTGTTTTTACATACATACATACATACATACATACATACATACATACATACATATATATATATATATATATATATATATATATATAAGTATTATATAATTGTGATATTACATCCACCCCTACTAAAATAAAAATTTCGTCCTCGAAATTTCACTTACTAGGTAAGGATAGACCAGGATATTTGTTTTGTATGTCGTCTGCGCGTTCCCACATTGCTTCCTCTTCAATTTGTCTGCTTCATTGAACCTTGACTAAAGTAACTTCACGATTCCTTAGCTTATGAACTTTCTTGTCAAGAATGGCGATAGGAAATTCCTCGTACGCTAAGTTTTCGTCAATTGCTATAATCTCGTGGTTAACAACGTGGCTTGGATCAAATATATATTTTTGTAGCATGGACACATGAAATACATCATGTACTCCAGCTAGTTCAGGTGGTAAAGCGAATTTGTATGCTAACTCGACGATTCATTCCAAAATCTCGTAAGGCCCAATGTATCTTGGCTTGAGTTTTCATTTCCTTCCAAAGCGAGAAATTCCTTTTCGCATTTTGTAAGCTGTGCCAGAATTTTATGTAAATCTTGGATCTCGATCTGAAACTATAAAAACTGGTGCACCATGTAGTCTGATTTCTAGATAGATTTGTGCAAGCTTATCCATTCCATGAGTCATTTTGACTGGAAGAAAATGAGCTGACTTGGTCAAACATTCCACTATTACCCATATAGCTTGATTTTCTCGCACTGCTCTTGATAATCTAGTAACGAAATCCATTGTAATGTGCTCCAATTTCCACTCAGGAATCTCTAATGGCTTCAAGAGACCTGAGGGTCGTTGATGTTCTACTTTCACTTGCTGACAGGTCATACACTTTTGGATAAACAAGCGTATATCCCTCTTCATATTTCTCCACCAATATGCATTCTTCAAGTCTTGGTACATTTTAGTTCCTCCTGGATGTATCGTGTACGGAGTACAATGAGCTTCTGACAAAATTTCTCTAACAAGATTCTAATTTTTAGGAATACATGATCTTTTTTCCAAAGACAAGTGCCCCATCCTCAGTGAGAGCAAATCCCTTTCCTTCCCCAATCTTCACTCGTTCCTTAATTTTCTAGAGAAATTCATCTCCATCTTGAAATTCCTTGATTCTATCTCTTAGGGAGAGTTTAATCAGTAACGCTGTTAATACTGCTTCAATGCTACTTGGAGGTATCACGACTTCCAAACAAATCCTAGAGAACTCAGCCACCAATAATTCTTGGTTTGTTATAGAGTATGTTAATTCCCCTTTTCCTTTTCTACTTAGAGCATTTGCTACCACATTTGCCTTCCCTGGGTGGTACAGTATTGTACAATCGTAATTCTTGACTAATTCCAACCATCTCCTTTACCTCATCTTTAATTCCTTCTATTCGATAAAGTATTTTAAGCTCTTGTGATCCATATAAATTTGGCATTTTGCTCCATACAGATAATGTCTCCAAATCTTCAAGGCATATACCACAGCTGCCAATTCTAAATCATGAGTTGGATAGTTCTTTTCATGGGTCTTGAGTTGTCTAGAAGCATAGGCAACTACTTTATCACGTTGCATCAGAACGCATCCCAATCCTTACTTTGAAGCATCACTATAGATGACAAATCCTTCTGTTCCATCAGTAATTGTCAGTACAGGTGCAGTGACCAATTTTGTTTGAGAAGGTTGAAACTCTTTTCACACTCTTCCGTCTAACGGAACTTAAATTCCTTGCGAGGGCCCTGTGATCTTCGAAAATCCCTCAATAAATCTTCTGTAATATCCAGCTAGTCCAATAAAACTCCATATTTCTCCTACATTCGTATGTGTCTTCCATTTCTCTACTGCTTCTACCTTAGTCGGATCCACCTCAATTCCACGAGCTGACACAATGTGCCTAAGAAAGACAACTTTGTCTAACCAAAACTCACATTTCTTAAATTTGGCATACAACTTTTCCTTTCTTAGTGTGTCTAGAACGATTCTCAAATATTTTTCATGTTGTTCCCGATCTTTAGAATACACTAAGATATCATCAATGAATACGATCATGAATTTATCCAAATATGAGTGGAAAATACGATTCATCAAATCCATGAAAATTGCTGGTGTATTATTAAGTCCAAAAGGAATCACCACGAACTCATAATGCCCGTAACGTGTTCTAAAAGCAGTCTTCGAAGTGTTGCTTTGCTTGATTCGCACTTGATGATATCCAGACCTCAGATCTATCTTAAAAAATATGCTAGCACCGCCCAATTGATCAAATAGATCGTCAATCCTTGGCAAGGGATACTTATTCTTGATTATAAGTTTATTCAGTTCTCGATAATCGATACACATCCTAAATGAACTATCTTTCTTCTTTACGAACAAAATAAGTGCTCCCCAGGGTGAAATACTAGGGTGTATGAAACCCAAATCCAATAGTTCTTGTAATTGGATCTTCAAGTCTTGTAACTCCTTTGGTACCATTCGATAAGGTACTTTTGAGACTGGTGCTGCTCCCGGTACCAGATTGATTGTGAATTTCACTTGCCTTTCGGGTGGCAAGCCTGGTAAGTCTTCTGGAAATACATCTTCGTATTCCCGCACAATAGGAACATCCTCTATGCTCATTTTTCCGCCTTCACTTTTCACGATACTCACTAAGAATGCTTGACATCCATCTTTCTTCATCATTTTGATTGCTTTCATTGCAGTTATAACTCACGGTATCACTCCAGCTTTAGCTCCGTGAAAAGTAAACTTCTCATCTCCTAGGAGTTGGAACTGTACTTCTTTTTCACGACATCTAATTACAACATGATTAGCTCTAAGCCAATCTATCCCTAAAATTACATCAAAATCTTTCATCTCAATTACGTGAAGGTCTGCAAGTAGGACTTTGTCATTCATCCCTATCTTTACAGTCTTGCACAACTTCGGTATACTAACCTCAGGAGTTGATTTGGCTAACTCCTCAGAATTATTTTTTACTTTCTTATACATCTTAGCTGATATAATGAATGAGTGGCTCCCGTATCAAAAAGTATAAGAGCAGGAGTGCCAAATACTGATAGCATACCTGCCATTGTTTTTGGTTCTTCTTCAGCTTCTTGCTGTGTCATAGCATATACACGTACTGGTCTAGCACTCGATCCTCCTGCGGCTTTAGACTTTGGGAATTCTAGTATGGTGTATCCTAGTTGACGGCATTGATAGCATATTCTGGTTCTATATAAGCATGCTCCAAAGTGATTCTTTCCACATTTTAGGCAGGGAGAATTTGTTTCGAGTGGCGGTGGCCCTGATCCTCCTCCGATTTTTATTTGATTGTTTTGAACCTTATGGTTTCCTTTTCTAATCACCGGTCCTCCCCACTTGCGTTTTACAGGTATCTCTATCGCCTTGTTGTTGTGATTGATGTTGTTCTTTTGTCGAGATTCAATTTCTTGAGCTCTGAAAAATGCTTCTGCAAAAGTCATCGTTCCTTGTCCAGCCAAAATAGTGTTGATCTCAGATCGTAATTCCTTTTCAAATCGTCTAGCTTTCATCTCCTCCATGTTGACAAGGTGTGTGGCAAATCTAGAGAGTCGATTGAATTTTCTTTCGTATTCAAGAACACTCATTGTTCCTTATTTTAAGTGTAGAAATTCACTTTCCTTTTCAGCTCGGTACAACTGAGGCATGTAGTTTTGAATGATCACATCCTTGAAGTATTACCATGTCATTCTAGCCTTTTGTTCGGGTGTCTTGGTATGTCCGTAAGCCTCCCACCAGAAGTCAGCTTCACCCACGAACTGGAAAACAGCGCACGCAATCTTCTGTGCATCATTGCAATCGAGATAGGTGAAAATCTTGTCCAACGACCTCAACCATTTCTCAGCTAACGCGGGTCCTCCGTTTTATTGAATATTGGTGGATTGAAACGTCAAAATTGTTCAATTACCAAGGCTGATTCATTTCTTGGAATAGGTTCCGGTGGTGGTCGTCATGCAGAGTTTGCTTGAAATTGTTGAGCCAATCCCTGAATGATTGTCACTAAATCATCTCCTGGGTCGCCATAAATGTTTTCAAGATTCACATTTGTAGGTAGGTTTTGTGGTCTTCTTCGACTCATGATCTGTTCAAAGTTTTTATACTCATCATTATTATATACTGGTATATCATTTAAACACGATGCGTAAGATGCATAAACACACATATATTTATATAAACATATATTAGTAATAGCAAAATGGTGTCGTTGGCACTCTGATCGTTATGTATACATATGCATCTAAAAGTTATTCTTAGTCTAAAATACTATAAAAAGGGCCTATTTAGTGCGACATCTAGGCTACCTATATACATCATCCAATTATTATGGGTTAAAAAGGTTCCATCCATTGGAACGTGTCGCTACTATCTATAGCAAAATCATACTAGGCCTGAGTTAGGCTAACCACTAGGGTGTCCTAATCATCCACCTTAACATCAGCAATAATCCCGTCAAAATCACCAGGTATATCAACGAACATCTCTATAGGATCCACTGGTACAGCCATAGGGAAATGCATTATTGGCACACCGAGAAATCCAATAGGGGGGAGGTGCGTGGCCGCGAATGAGCCATGTGTGGTACAAACAGGCATTGAAAGTCACATAATTCAGCTCATGTCCCGGAGGAGCCACAAACATCTCGTGATAAATCTGCTGGGCAAGGTCAACCCATAAGCCGGTTAAGGTATGAATAAGGATGAAGCAATACCGTTCTCGTGAAAGTCCTCATGGTGAATGATAGCCATTAAGTTTATGTGAGTGGCTAAATCATCTACATTCGTTCTTCCACGAAGTGCGGCTCGATGGGCCCTAACAATATTAATATGCACGATAGTTGTGTTCATCTGGTTTACACAATTTAAATTTAAGGTCATTCAAATATTAAAGAATTTAAAACATTAAAGAATTAAAATAATCACAGATAAAAATCTTAAAGTATAGTTACGGCGTAGTCGTAGAATAGTCAATCCTAGGGTATGGTATAAAATTCTAAGTCAGGTACTTGAACAACTCTTAGATAGACCGCTGATACCATGCTGTAATGCCCCGGATTACGGTATGGGGTTGGGACGCTACTAGATATACCGAACCTCATTCGATAACTTGTGTTAGTTGGTATATGTGCATCGAATCGTCATTCAATACGAATGTTAGTTGATTTAAAATATTTTTAGTACCAAACCGTCGCTTGATAACTTGTGTTAGTTCGTATATGTGCACTGAGTCGTCAACCTGTATAAGTGTTAGTAAGAAAATATTTGTCATCGAACTAAAAGCACACATGACATATAAGTAACACATATCACATTTTAACATAGCAATCATGACACATAATGTTGCACTTGGTGAAGAGTGAAAGTTACCCCACCTTGCACTTATTGGAAGTATGTAAAGTGGATTACTAAGCTTGCTCGCTCTCTGATATGCCTGCAATGGTATACTAAATTGAGTTCTACTTCTAATAATAATTCCTAGTACTTAAACTAAATTTTTAATATTGTATAATTAAAATAAACTAATTATTAACTTAAGAAAATATAAATAATTAATCGTAATATAAAATAATAAATAGAAATACATATCTCTTTTTAAAAGTTAAAATAATAATTTAACGATTTTAGTCTATAACTCTAGTAATAAATCGTAATATTAAAAATATAAAAATAAATAACATTAATTTTATTAAAAACGGATATTAAATAAAGATTCTACACCTAAAATAATAAAAGTAGTAAAATTATAATTAATATTTAAAAAGAATTAAATTAAATTAAATTAAATATTATATATATATATATATATATATAATATGTGAATGCAGAATGCGTGCAGTTGAGTTTGACGATTTCGAACTTTTGAAATAACAAACTCTCTTTCCAAATTTACTATTTTTATTATACTAGATATTACTCATCCGTGCGTTGCACGGAAAAAATTAAAGTACTCGTATATTATATATTTTTAGGTTGTGTTTGAATTGAGTCATTTCAAATCAAATAGATTTGAAAATGATTGAAATTTAAATTCCTTTAATTTTATATCAATTCATTTGAATTCCATTATTTGAATAAATTATGAATTTTTAAAAGGATTTCAAATTCATAATTCAAAATTTATTTTTAAAATAGAATTTTATATATGATAAATAAAAATAATAAAATTTTATTATATTAAATATTAAAATCTAAAACTTTATTAAAAACAATTTTTTGTGGAGGAAACTCTACCACATAACCTATCCCTACCCACCCCCCACTCCCAAAAATTTTTTTTTTAAAAATAATTTTAGATTTTAATATTTAAATAATAAAAGTATTACCACCCACCCCCCGAATAATACTTCAAATGAGAATGATTGAATTTGCACATAAAATCAAATATGAGAATAATTGAACATAAAAATAAGATCAAATAAAAGTATAAAACATAAAATAAAGATAACAAAAAATAAAAAAAGAAGAATGATACCTCAAAATGATTGAACCTGCACATTAGATCAAATCAAAGTAAAATATAAAAGATAAAATAAATTAAAGAAGATTAGAAATAGTATGAAAGTGAAATAGAGAAGAAAAAGAAAAAGAAAAAAAAGAGTAATGATTTGATTAGGTAATGAAAAGATTTATATAAAATGATTTGTAAGAATATACAATCGTGATTGAAAGCCATCAACGACGTAGGAAAAAAGGTGAAAAATTACCAAAGATAGCGTTGAAAATTTTGAAAATATGAAAATTGGTATATTGATTGACAATTAGTAGAATATGTGTCAATAATATTTTTTATATTTATCAAATGTATATTGTTTATTAAAAAATAAATAAATAATTTATTATTAGCATAAATAGAATATATATATTTATATATATATATATATATATATATTATGCTTATTAAAAATTAGTCAAATATGCTAAAAATATATCTCATATTTTTCAAATATATATTGTAAAATAAAAAAGTAAAATTTAAATAATAAAATTCATTATTAGTATAATTAAATTTTATGATTGAAATCAAATCATTATTTGAATTGTCAAGATTAAAATTGAATTATTTCTAAATAGAGTAAAATTAAAAATAAAATTGAAAACAAAAGTAAAAATTTTGAATTTGCTTTTATATATGTATGCATAGATAGATGATTGAACCTTTAAATTTAAGGAGAATGATTGAACCTAGAATATAAATAATATGAAAGTAGAATCTGTAAAAGATAAGAAAAAGAAGAAGCATTAGAGGAAAAAAAATAAAAAGAAGAACAAAACATAGAATATTAAAATATAAAAATATGGTTCATATAATTATTATAAAGGAAACACAAAAATTGAAGAAAAAAAAGATAGACAAAAAAAAGTATGATACCTGATTGAACTTACCAATAAGATCAAATATGAGAATGATTGAACCTAAAAATAATATCAAATAAAAGTATAGAAGAAGATAAAATAAATTAAATTATAAAAATAAGATTTATAGAATTATTTAAAATAACACAAAAATCGAAGAGAAAAAAAATAAGATAATAAAAAATTAAAAAGTATAATGATACCTTTAAGGAGAATGATTGAACTGCATATAAGATCAAATAAAAATATAAAAGACAAAATAAATTAGAATAGATTATAAATAATATAAAAGTAAATCTGTAAAAAATAAGAAAAAAAAGAAGGATTAGAGAAAAAAAAAGAGAATGATTGGACCTACAAATAAGATCAAATATGAGAACGATTGAACCTAAAAAACACAAAAATCAAAGGGAAAAAAATAAGATAACAAAAAATTAAAAAGTATAATGATACCTTTAGGAGAATGATTGAACATGTATATAAGATCAAACAAAAGTATAAAAGACAAAACAAATTAGAGTAGATTATAAATAATATGAAAGTAGAATCAGTAAAAGAGAAGAAAAAGAAAAAAACATTAGAGATAGAGGAAAAAAAAGGAAGAAAGTAATAATTTGATTAGGTTGAAAATATTTATATAGAATGATGTTAATGAATGAACGACCGTGATTGAAAGCAAATATTTATAGTGACGATTCTAATAAAAATAAAATTGATACTATATTAATTGAAATTAAGCATATATTGATTAAAAATTAATCAAATTTATATTATTAAATTAAATCAATAAAAAAGTAAAATTAAAAAAAAACAAAAAGAATAAGATCAATTATGAGAATAATTGAATCTAAAAATAATATCAAATAAAAGTACGTATAAAAGAAGATAAAATAAATTAAATTATAAAAATAGAGTTTATAGAATTATTAAAAAAAATACAAAAATCGAAGAGAAAAAATAAGATAACAAAAAATTAAAAGTATAATAATACCTTTAGGAGAATGATTGAACCTACATATAAAATCAAATAAAAATATAAAAGACAAAACAAAGTAGAGTTGATTATAAATAATATGAAAGTAGAATCTGAAAATGAGAAGAAAAAGAAAAAGCATTAGAGATAGAGAAAAAAAATGGGAGAAAGTAAGAATTTGATTAGGTTGAAAAGATTTATATAGAATGATTTTAATGAATGAACGACAGTGATTGAAAGCAAATATTTATAGAGACGATTCTAATAAAAATAAAATTGATAATATATTAATTGAAATTAAGCGTATATTGATTAAAATTAATTAAATTTATATTGTTAAATTAAATAAATAAAAAAGTAAAATTAAAAAAAGAATAAGATAAAATATGAGAATTATTGAACCCAAAATAACATCAAATAAAAGTACGTATAAAAGAAGATAAAATAAATCAAATTATAAAAATAGGATTTATAGAATTATTAAAAAAAATACAAAAATCGAAGAGAAAAAAAATAAGATAATAAAAAATTAAAAAGTATAATGATACCATTAGGATAATGATTGAACCTGCATATAAGATCAAATAAAAATATAAATGACAAAACAAATTAGAGTTGATTATAAATAATATGAAAGTAGAATGTGTAAAAGAAAAGTAAAAGAAAAAGCATTAGAGATAGAGAAAAAAAAAGGGAGAAAGTAAGAATTTGATTAGGTTGAAAAGATTTATATAGAATGATTTTAATGAATGAACGACCGTGATTGAAAGCAAATATTTATAGAGACGATTCTAATAAAAATAAAATTGATACTATATTAATTGAAATTAAGTATATATTGATTAAAAATTAATCAAATTTATATTGTTAAATTAAATTAATAAAAAAGTAAAATAAAAAAAAAATAAAATTTATTATTAGTATAATTAAATTTTATGATTGATTGAAATCAAAGAAAAATTATATGTCCTATGTATATTAAATTAAATTATAATATACGAATATTGATTGATATATTAATTTAAATTAAGCATATATTGATAAAAAATTTATTAAATATGCCAAAAATATCTCTTATATTTACCAAATTTATATTGTTAAATAAAAAAGTAAAATTTAAATAACAAATTATTAGTATAATTAGGTTAGATTTTATTATTCAAATAAAAGAATTAATTGGACGGTCAAGATTAAAATTGAATTATTTCTAAATAAAGTAAAATTGAAAAAAAATTGAAAAAAAAAAATTTTAGATTTGCTTTTATATAGGTATAGATAGATATAAATTAAGCATATATTGATTAAAATTAGTCAAATATGTCAAAAATATATCACATATTTATCAAATTTATATTGTAAAATAAAAATAAAATTTAAATAATAAAATCCATTATTAGTATAATTAAATTTTATGGTTGAAATCAAAAGCAAATCAAAGGAAAATCATATGTCTTATGTATATTAAATTAAATTATAATAATATATTAAATGAATATTGAATGGTATATTAATTGAAATTAAACATATATATTGATTAAAAATTAGTCAAATATGCCAAAAATATCTTACATATTTACCAAATTTATAGTATAAAATAAAAAAGTAAATTTTGAATAATAAAATTCATTATTAGTACAATTAAATTTTATGATTGGAATTAGAAGTATTAATTGGGCGGTCAAGATTAAAATTGAATTATTTCTAAATAAAGTACAATTAAAAAAAATTTGAAAACAAAAGTGAAAATTTAGGTTTGCTTTTATATATGTATAGATTTATTATAATTATTATTATTAATATATATATATATATATTTATAAATTACATTCAAGTACATGTATTATATTAAAATCTCATTTAAACTTACCTTAAACTTTAACATTATTACAAAATGACTCAACTTGAGTTATACAACTCCGTTTGAAAATCCGAAAGCACGTATGGGGTCCTCGCAAGGTGAGGATCACATACATACCAATTTTTCATAAAAATAACGAAGTTTAAAGAGGACAAAATTTTAACTCGAAATGGGTTTCTTCACATCTTCTTCATTTCACGTCCAAATTCAAAACTAATTATATCTTTATGATCCTCGTGAGTAGGGCTTCAAAATAGCCTATAATATCAAAGTTATGTTACACCGAAACAAAGTATCCCATTAAAGGATTAAAAACTTTGGCAAAGCTTATCTAACTCATATCATATCTATTTCATAAAAGAATTATATATTTACAATCTACGCATCGAGACGATCATTTTCGTATATAACGTAATAAAAATCGACTATGAATATGAATTTTTCTCAAGTAACATAAGCTTTCAAAATGAGTTGTTCATATATATATATATATATATGTATATATATATATATATATATATATGTATATATATATGAATATATATTATTTTATATTAGGCACATGCCTATTTATATTGGATGGGGTTAAATTAGAGATAAGATGTACATTGTGGAAGATTTTTTACCATATATATATATATATATATATATATATATATATATATATATATATATAAGTATTATATAATTATGATATTACATCGATGTTTTAGGGCATATCCCGAAATGAATTTAGTAATTCAAAATAACTCATCATGTATATAATCATTTTCATAAGAGTAATATTCCTTCTATTCGTCACACTGTTCTACTAGGATTTGCCCGGTGTTGACAATTGAGATTCAATCTCATCCTATGATAAATAGCTCCTAAACTATCATAAGAGGTACTTGCCACCACGATCAGATCACAGTGCCTTGATATATTTTTCATGACGCTTCACCGCATCAGCCTTGCACTTCTTGAATTAATCAAAGTACTCAGACTTGTGGTGCATTAAATAAATATATCTGTATCTAGAATAACTGTCAATTAAGGTAACGAATATTCATAATCTCGCCTTGCACTATCATTTTTGCTATTTGGGCTCACACCCAAATGACCTCATGTTAGGGAGAGTCTATCCCACATTTATAAAGTCCCGATGTTAGGGAGAGTCCATCCCACACTTATAAAGCCCCGCTGCCTAAACATTAGTTTTCAGTTTGAGAACATGCCACCAACTGCGCTGGTTTCTGATACCACTGTTGGGTTTAGTTGTCCAGCGGAGTCAGACCCACTCAATCCAACAGCATGATATTGTCCGCTTTGGCCCGCCCACTCGCCCGCACGATTTTGTTCTTTGAGCTCACACTTAAAAGGTGTCATGTTAGGGAGAGTCTATCTCACACTTATAAATCTATCACCATCACCACTTCTAACCGATGTGGGACTTTGGTTGACATCAAACCAACAACTTGTAAATGTGAATGAACATGAATTCTTACGAATGTGAACGGAGTTAACATCGCAAATTAAATATATTTCAACCGTCGTCGTTCGATTGCGCGCCGTCATCTACACCATCATCCGACCATTGTTGTCTACTCCATTGTTTGACCTCCACTGTATATATACTTTTCATGTTCCACTATGATTAGAAATCCACCGTAAATCTTGAGTATTGTTCTATATTGTAAGGAAGAAGAAGATAATAGCAATGAAGGTACATTTATATTATGTAAACTTATATTTATTATATAATAAAGTATGTCAGTAAGTGTTAGAATATGTTGTTAAATATTATAAAGTATACATTTATATTTTATTACAATATTATAGAAAAAAATTATGTTAATGTATGTCGATTTTGTGTTAAAGTATTGTGATGTAAAGTATGTTATATATAGAAATTATAATTAATTGAAATTTGATAGCAGTCATACAAGTGCTTTCTTTTTTCTTAATTCTTTTTTAATTTAATCTTAAATATATTTAATTGGGTTAATAGATAATTCTTTAAAACGAATTAGGATTCATAAGACCCTGTCATCCAAACTAAAAAAAAATACAAATGCCACACTAAAAATTTATTTTTTCAATAATATTTCATATTCATTTAAATTAAGCTTAAAGGTATAAATGTGAAGGAAACCATTAAAATATCATTTATAAACATTAAAGACTAAAACTTGTGTGCCCTCTGGGGCACCGTTCCCCCAAAACTCATATTTTTTCCTAAGTTGTATCCTTTAGTGTTATATGTTATATATACTCTTTAATATAAGAATTTATATCCTTGATTTTTAGAGAAAAAATTCAATATTTTTAATTATAACATTTATAGTATTCATATTTCAGCCGATCTTTTTAATAAAAAAATTATACTCTTATTAATTAAAGTATATCATTTAGAACTGTTATTTTATATGCATCTTATGTACCCAACCAGGTGGGTTAGCTTACCTGGCCACTGGGCTCCTCACTAAGGTGAGTGACCCAAGTTTAAATCCTTTTGGGAACGAATTAGAGTAGGGAGTTATAAGAAGAGCTAAGAGAATAATCTTGGAATATAGGTAGGGAGTTATAAGGAGGGCTAAGAGAATAATCTTGGAGTATAGGTGTACTAACTTCTAACCACTAATAAACTAATTTTTTCCGATAAAAAAAATACATCTTCTGTACCCGAAGATACAAACCAATATTAAATACTACTCTATCTACTAGACACTATTTCTTATGATATCAATTTTATTTAGGGTAAATTACCAAAATCTCCCTCGAGGTTTGTCCAAACTATCAAACTATTTCTTACGATATCAATATTATTTAGGGTAAATTATCAAATTCCCCTCGAGGTTTGTCAAACTACCAAATAAATCTTGTGGTTTGAAAAATTATCAATTACCCCTGATGAGCATTTTCTTTGCACGTAAAATTAATCTCCAAGTATTAAGGATATGAATTGCAGTTTAGGCAAGCGACCAAGTTAAATATCAAACCCAAAGGACGGTATATTATCAATTTAATTATTTACTAAATTAATTAAGACAGGCAATAAGGTTGAGGTACAAAATTATTAACTACTAAACAATTAATTAAAATAACGAATAAAATAAATTAATCACTAGAAGAATACGAATGTGACTAAAGAATGGAGAATAGGTAGCTCTAAGGTAATCCAATTTCAATAATTAACATCCCTCTCAAGTGTACTGACCGACTCTACCTTGTGAATTATGGACACATCACTAAACCATGTAAATCTACTCTATAGATACAAGTAAATATGCGTATAACACGTGTGAATAACCTTGGAGCAAGAGATATAATTTCACCCACTTTCTAAGTACTATCAGTATCAATTATTTCCCCCTAGGATTGGTACAACCCGATATGATCTCCCTTTATAGGTACTATGAAACTACCCCATTTATCCTGCTTATTAACCTGAATTCAATTCAATTAACAAACATATATGACAGTTCTAATTAAGTTTCACAATCCGCTCACTTAGAATCATAACATGTAATTTTGTTCAGCAGTGAACGCGCTCAATCAACAAGCAAGATATATATTCAAACTCTATATAACAGTTGAAGATGCACAAAACGACCGTGAATATGAATTAAGAAAGCACAATCATATATAAAATTAATTCACAAGTTATATTGTCGGAGGACACACAAGAGAGTTTAATTAATTCATAAAACTTTTAAAACCCTAACTCTACCAAAATAGTTATAGCCCATGATGTTGCGAAGAACAATCATGAGTGTTTGATAGATCTTACCCATATACCTGAAAAATTACAAGATAAATTAGGAAACGAATAAATTCCTAGATACGGGCGTCGTCACGTCCTTCTCCGTCTTGAATCTTCCTCTTGGTTCTCCTCTTGATTTAACAGATAAATCTTCACAGTGATGGATGGATGGAGGAAGGGATGGATGTAGATGATGGTGTGGAGGATGATCCCCCCTTATGGAGGTGGTAGCGGTCTGCGGTTCCATTTCAGATGTAAACTGCATCCCTTTTATAATTGTAAACTCTTCTAATGGACCTTAACTGGGATTTTTAGTCAAAAACATGCACATGCACGCACTGGAGATATAAAACCCCAAAACAGGAAATCCACGCCGCCGCTCGACCAAACAGTTCGGGACGAGAAACTTGGCTATTGGTTGAGCAGTAGTCGAGCAACACGTCTGTAAACTGAAACCTCTTTTCCTCTCCATTCGACCGTTGCTTGACCAAACTGGTCTTGGTCGAACAACTATCCATTGGTCGAGCAACTTTGCGCAGTCTCACCGTTTCGAGTATAACTTTTACATCCAAACTCCGATTTGAGTGATTCTTATGCCAAAACGACCCTCTTTTTCGTGGATTTTTAATGGTGTATCACATGCCTAGTTTAAAATTCAACACAAATATATAAAAATTATTACACAAGTTGGACGTGTGTTTTTCAGCATTCTTGCACAAGTTTCACATTTTCTCCAACTTTGCACTTTTGATCATTTTTCCACCTAAAACACAATAAAACACCTTAAATGCATCTTTTTCTCACATATATTGAATATAAGATACTTGTGTTAATATATAACAACAATTTTCATAAAAAAGGTGTTAAATTAGACACTAAAACACGCTGATTTTCACTCTTAACAACCCCCTTTAACTTGTTTTTAATTTGAACATTACTAAAAATATCATTTTTTTTCTTAAAATAAAGAAGGGTGGAAATGACATTAAGACCCATATATTTAACATTAAAATTTTACTTTTTTAAAAAAAAATTAATGTAGAAAATTAGGGTTAGAGTGATTTTTTTTAAACATGGAAATGACATCAATACAAATGTATTTAACATTGTATTTTTAAATTTTACTATTTTATTTATTTTTTATTTTATTTTTAAATTTCAATACTTAGGGATTAGAAATATATATATATATATATATATATATATATATATATATATATATATATATATATATATATATAACATGGAAAAATTTTAAAAAAAATTCCCTCTAATCCAATTTTTTACATTTAAATTTTTTTTAAAAAAAGTGAAATTTAAAAATATAATATTAAATTTATGGGTATTAATGTCATTTCCTTTCCTCTTTATTTGAAAAAATATACTATATTTTTATCAATGTTCAAATAAAAATAAGTCAAAGGGGATAATTTGTAGTTTCAAACCACATGATTTATTTAGTGGTTTGAACAAACCTCGAGGTGGTTTTTGGTAATTTATCCTTCTATTTATTGATGTACATCTTACTCTTTAAATGTAATAATCGGTGTATTTTTTTCATGTAAAAATTAAGGAGAATAATAATTATCTATATAAGAGGTAGATTTTAAAGGTTACAATTTTACAATTTCGCCCTCCTCCTCTAATTTAAAGGAGTTACATATTATGTAATTTTGAGTCCTTTTTTGAGTTTTGTTATTAAATGGGAGGCACATGTATTTATTAAAAAAAAGTACTCTCTATATCTCACGATGAATTTTACATTTTTTATTTTTGTCTGCTCGATAATAAAATTTTATTATTTAAATAAAAAAATATCACATCAATTCACAACCGTAAAAGTATATTTTAATTATAAATTTTACTCCCCTCTTAACATAATGATATGTTTTGTATAAAAAATTATATTACCTTCTAAAAATCAATAAAATTAATAAAAAATAATTTTTTAAACTATCTATAGTAATAATAGTATAAAGTATATGAGACTAATGAAGTACTTTTATATTGTAATGAAGCAAAATGAAATTCAACAAAATAGTTGAATGAATATGTTCTAAGGAGGTCTAATATTTCTAAATAATATATACTCATAAAACATATATGCGTATTAAATATAAATAATATTTACTAAAATACGGTGTAATGATAGAATTTATTTTTCAATTACTCCACTTTTTTAATGGTAATCTTATGATCATTAAGGAAATATATTCTTTAATTTTATATTATATTCTAAATGTGAATAAATATTACCGTACTGAAAAAAGTGTTATTTAACGTGCTGAAAGCCTGAAACATTACTGAAAGAGACGCTTCCATATTGAGTCTGCATGCGGTCCATTTACTTGGAGCACGGCAATAATTACATTTTCAAAATTTACGTACATACTCCCTCCTTCCCGGGCTAAGAATCTCATTTGCTTTTGGGCATGTGGATTAAGGAGTATTATTATTTAATGTGTAGTGGGTAGTTGTATTAGTGGGTGTAGGGGCCCCATGTATTAATTGTATTAGTGGGTGTGGGTGGGTCCTATATGTCCAAAAAAGGAAATGGGACTCTTTGGGTGGGACGACCAAAATGGTAAAATGACCCTCTTAACCTGGGACGGAGGGAGTATATATATATATGGTGTACCCGGGCTCCACCTCCTCTACCCTGAAGATTGGTGGAGGAGGTAAATTGCAGGATGTGCCTTAAGTGGTTTATAGAGAAGACTCACTGTTAAATTTGTGCTTGCAAGGGGTCAAATCCATGCCAAAGGCAGGATTCGAACCCCCACCATGCAGCAACCAAACCAAGCTCAATTGGAAGGACTTTCCACCATCCCCTCTATCACTTGAGCTATGCCTTGGGGCATATATATATATATATATATATATATATATATATAAACTATTAGGGTATGTTTGGATCAAGAAGTTGGAAGGGATTTATAAATTTCTCCAAAAATCCCTCTACATATGTATGGATGTATATTTAAAAGTCGAATCAATGAATTTACAAATTATGAATTTGAAATAATGAATTTAAAATAATGGATTTGAAATTGATGTTTTCTAGTTGTTTTAGAAAGAATTTCAAATCCCTATTAAAATTGTATCCTTTGAAATCCTTTCGATGGACCAAAAAATATTTTGATATTTATAATAAACTAATTAGTATTAATTAATAAAAAATTAATAAAATAAATATATAAATGAATAATTATAAAAAAATATTTATTTATTTATATTTTCATCCCACCCAGTATACCCTTCCCCAACCACCCACTCACCACCACCACCCCCACACACACATACATCCCCTCAATTTTTTTTTAAATTACAAATTTTAATATTTAATATGTAAATTATTTTTATTATTTATGTATCATAAATAAAATTTTAATTTTAAAAACTAAAAATAATTGTTAAAATATGAATTTAAAAATCTTTTCGTATGTTCATAAATACATGTAAACAACATACTCCCTCTGTCCCTATGTTAAGAGAGTCATTTTTTCATTTTGATCGTCTCACCCAAAGAGTCTCATTTTCTTTTTACACAAATGTGACCCACACATCCCTTCTAATACAATTAAATATTGGGATCCACACTCCTACTAATACAACCAGTAGCCCTAATGGTTCACGTCGAACCGATCGGACCGGGCGGTTCAACCGGAAAAACAAAAATTACATATTTTTAATTATATTTATTATTTTATATATAATTTTACATTAATACACTTAATCTACAAATAATTACTCCCTCCGTCCCAGGTTAAGAGGATCATTTTACCATTTTGGTCGTCTCACCCAAAGAGTCTCATTTCCTTTTTAGGACACATGAGACCCACCCACACCTACTAATACAATTAAAATATGGGGCCCTCACACTCATTAATACAACTACCCACTACACATTAAATAATAATACTCCTTAATCCACGTGCC
Source organism: Pogostemon cablin (assembly GCA_023678885.1). Classification (NCBI taxonomy): domain Eukaryota; kingdom Viridiplantae; phylum Streptophyta; class Magnoliopsida; order Lamiales; family Lamiaceae; genus Pogostemon; species Pogostemon cablin. The sequence continues at coordinate 24,467,819 of CM042961.1, read as the reverse complement.
CAAAAGCAAATGGAACTCTTAACCTGGGACGGAGGGAGTATATAAATAAACACATATTTAAATATAAATAAATTAATTAAATAATTAAAAAAATCATCAAATAATTAAAAAAATATTTAAATTTAAGTAATTAGTTGTTTTGTCTTTCTTATGTATTAATTAAACCCTACACGTGAGAAGTTGTTAATTGTTAACGCTTTAAAAAACAATTTTAAAATTAAAAAAAAGGGGAAGAACCGGTAGTTTTCGGGTCACCCGGTCCATCCTGTTTTCTCGGTCCGAACCGGTTCAACCCAATTTTCCCCGGTTTGATGCCCCAGCTGATTTTATATGCCTTTTCGGATCGGTTTCTCGGTCGGTTCCTGGTTGGACTGGTTTCTTGGCCGGTTCTCGATTGGACCGGTCGAACCGGTCGGTCCGGTCCGATTTTTAAATCATTGAATACAACTACCCACTACACATTAAATAATAATACTCCTTAAACTACGTACCAAAAAGAAAATGACCTTCTTAATGAGGGACGGAGGGAGTATTTCAAATTAATTAATTTAAAATTTATGAAATTTAAAATTCTTTCATTTTTAAATTCATTGAATTTCAAATTACTCAATTCAAACACAACTTTAGTGATTTTATTTAATATTAATATAAATGCATTTTCAATTTATAAATAAGGAATGCTCTATATATAAAAGCACATAAAGTTAACTCTTTTTTTCCTGCTCAAAATTTTGGGTCAGAATATCTCTTCAACTTCTCACTTCTTTTCCATTTCTCTTCAATTTCTACTCAATTTCTCACCATTATGCATTTCAATAATACATTTAGTCAAACTTTCCTTTTATAAATTCAATAGGAAGCAATGTGATTTTATCGTCATCTAATTTTATTCGGTTAGTCCATGAAAAAATATAATTTTCTTATTTCTTTTTTATTTTGATTTTATTTTTGTATGCTTTTTTTTTATTAATTAACTTGTTGAAAATTGTTTCAATTTGAGTTAATTATTGAGAAAATTTAGATTGTATTTGAAAATAAGGTTAAGTAACTAAGACATTATTTGGAATTGTTTATAGCATATGATTAAGCATTATATTAATAAAAAAATTAAAATTGTTGATTTTTTATATTTACATTAACTTATTATACATGAAAAACGAATAAGGGTCGTATATCATCGATTCAACTAAAAACTATTTAATTTATTACACATAAAGAACTAAACTAAATATTCATACCATCACAATATAAAACCTTCATACATATGTACTACCTTCGTCCCATTCTAATAGTTATATTTGTTTTTTGCACGATGATTAAAAAATTTAGTATTTTAATGTGTATTGAGGTGAGATAAATAATATTTTAATTTATAGTGAATGGTTGCATTAATATGGCGGATGAATCCCATTGAGATATTTTAATTATTTAATTATGTGGGTCTCATACAAAAAAAATTAATCTTTAGAATGAAACACTCAATTTAAAAAATGTAATTATTAGGATGAGAGGGACGGAATACGTAATTATATGTGTTTATGTGTCCACAACACACACACACACACACACACACACACACACACACATATATATATATATATATATATATATATATATATATATATATATGCACGTAGATTAAGGAGTATTATTATTTAATGTGTAGTGGGCAGTTGTATTAGTGGGAGTGTAGGTCCCATATTTTAATTGTATTAGAGGGGGTGTGTGGGTCCCATGTGTGTAAAAAAAGAAATTGAACTCTTTGGATGGGACGACTAAAATGGAAAAATGATCCTCTTACGGCAGGACGAGGAGAGTATATATATATATATTTACTATTAAAAAATTATATTTATATAATTTTAATTTTTAAAATCTATCACATACAGCGCATGCGTTAAAATCCTTGTTTTCAATTAAATAAAGGGGTAGATATTTTGGGTTTACGAATGGTACGCCGATTGAGGCGCGCACACAGTTTGGACTCAATTAAGAGTAGCGACTTAGGTTCATAAAGTGGAAGTATTGAATGCGATTTAAACCTGTAAGCATTGAAGCCCATGCAATGTTGCTACTCATTAACCTGGTCCTCACAACTAAACTCTCCTATATACAATGTATGTATGTATTCCGTATCTATAACATTAACACATACTCTGTTTCTCTACTTACAATATTGTGTGAATGCATTTTTTTAAATTAATTAATTGTGGCAAATGATGGACTGACGATTCCATTGTTAGATTTTTTGGAATTTGATCAGAAATTATTTAATTTTTAAATAATTAAATTATTACTCATGAAAAAAATTATCAATACTCGGACAAGTATTGTGTGAGACCGTCTGCGTAAGAACTTACAGTGATAACATCATTAATAAAAATGATACTCCCTCCGTTCTCTTTAAAGAGGGTCTTTTTTCCATTTTGGTCGTCTCACCAAAGAGTCTTCTTTCTTTTTTTACACACATGGAACCTACATACACACACTAATATAATTAAAATATGGGACCCACACTTCCACTAATACAACTACCCACTACACATTAAATAATAATACTCCTTAATCCACGTGCCAAAAAGCAAAAGACCATCTTAATAAGAGATGGAGAGAGTACTTAATTAATGAAAAGTAATAATGGTGCAATGAACTAATTTCATGAATAATTTATAATATATATAAAATATAATAATATATTTTATAGTAAAAATGATAAAATTTAATAGTGAAGTGATACTTTTTATCCGTCTCCCATGAACCGTCAGACAACCTCATAAAGTCTTTGAATTAGTACTTTTATTATACCGTGAACTTTTTTATTTAAAATAATAAATTATTATTAAAAAGAGTTATAGTTTACTAAAGATAATGCTTTTACATCGAATCGATACTTCATAGCTATTCTTTTATTTTCTGGATAGGGATGATAATTTAATTAGATTCTAACTTGTGCTATGATCTCTCTCTCCAGCTAGTACAAGTTTTTTATTCACATCTATTAAATATCACATTTATTGTTTTTGGTACCACTTATATAGTATAAAATTAGATAAAGTTTTGTATAAGATCATCTCATGTAAGTTCTTATGTGAAATAAATAAAAAGTGATAATATTATTAAAGAAAAGTGATAACGATATAGTGAATTACATGAAAATTTTATAGTATAAATTAAAAGTGATAACATTTTATATCAAACGTGATAATGATGATATCACTTTTTATCCATCTCAAATAAGGGCTTACGTGATCTCACACAAATCTTTTGCCATTAAATTAATACTTCCTCCATCTACATCTTCAATACATATAGTTTGTCTTTTGCACATAAATTACTCCATCTATCCCACCGAAAGGTCCTCATTTTATTATATTAGTGTCTCACTCAAATGTCACAATTTTTCTTTTTTAGTAAAAAAGTCTCACATATGGTCCACCACTCACTACTAATAAAAAATAATAATACTCCTTAATTTACGCGCAAAAAGGTAATGGAGACCTTTGTTTGGGACGGAGGGAGTAAAAAAATAATATATGGAGTGTATTTTAATGAATAGTGAGAAAGTATATACTCCCTTTGTCCTAGACTAAGAGGGCCAACATAAGGTCTCTGGCCCTCATTAATTGGGACGGAGGAGTATTGTTTTGTGTGAGTTTATTTAGAAATATTACTCTTGTCGTATAAGCATACAAATTAAGAAAAATCACTTTTTGACTTACGTTTGAGGTTAGTTTGATATTTTGAGTAATAAATAAATGATAAAGTATGTTATGTGTGTTGAAAAACGTCAATTGTGAAATTAAAGTGTATTAGGAGGATATTAATTAAGTTTTTTTTTTAATTTTATTTTTTTATGCAAGTCTAAAATTGAAGTTAAGACGAAGTGAATAATTATTTTGTATAGGTCTCATAAAAAAATATATAGTTAATAGTGGAATAAATTAAAATAGCAACTTCCTAGTGGGATGAGGGAGTATAACCAACACTTGTGTGAGAATCTGTTATAGAATGAATTTTGTAAGACGAATAAAATGTTATTATATTTTTAATAAAAAAAAAACCTGTTTGGTGTGAAGTATGAACTGTCTAATTAAATTATATTTCATAAATAATTTGTAAGTTAAATTATGAGTGATAAAATTAAGAAAAAAAAAACAATAGATGATCTCGTATTAAGATTTATACGCTATAAATTATATTAAAATTATATTAATTTATTCATATTTGTTTAAATACAAATTTAATAATATATATTATTTGTATAAGTAATTAAAAACTTAAAATACATTTTAGATTTTGATGAAATTGAAAAAGTTTCTTATACATCCTTTAATTAATAATTTTAAGTATTTAATGATATTAAATAATTTTTAATTAATAAAAAAGTTAACACGTGTTTTTAAAATGTGCATTTCTTTATAGGGAGATACATGTCTTTTTGAAAAAATTATATACTTTCTAATTATATACTTCCTTCCTTCGTCCCATCCAAAAAGTTATTTTTTTCTATTTTGGATGTCTCACTCAAAAAGTTTTATTTTCTTTTTTTTTATACATATGAGATCCACACACACTCACTAATACAAATAAAATATGAGGTTCATACTCACACTAATACAACTACCCACTACATATTAAATAATACTCCCTCCGTCCAACAATAATTTATCTGTTTGCTTTTTGCGCGTAGATTAAAGAATATTATTTTATGTATAGTGGGTAGGTGTATTAGTGGGGTGTGTGGGCCCCTTATTTTAATTGTATTAGTGTACGGATGGATCACATGTATCTAAAAGGGAAAATGGATAGATTAAGAATGGACGGCCCAAAATGGTAAAATGGATAGATTGACAGTGGACGGAGGGAGTAATACTTCTTAATCCACGTGAGAAAAGTAAAAACTACTCTTTGGGTGGGACGGATGGAGTATATTAAGATTTTATTTCTAAAGTTTATTTTAAGTAATGGGTTAATTGCATATAAAACCCCCACCTTTACTTGAATTGCAGATAAATCTCAGCTTTTGATGATTGACAAAAAAAAAATATCACCTTTAAAGTCCATTGCAAAACGCACCCATGGGCAAGCATGTCCTGCTCGACTGCCTATGTGACATTCTTCACCCCTCCAGGTCATACACATAACGGCGTCGTTTTGTAAAAATAAAAAATAAAAAATAAATTAGAAACTCCCTTTCTGCAACTCATCATCTCTCTCCTCCCACCATTAATCTCTTCGACTACCTCCGTCGGAAATTTCAGATAAAGTTGTGAAATGAAACAGCCGCACTCGGATGGTATGGCCTGCAAAACTGCCCACTCCTCCTTCATATCCTCTATTTTCCTGTATGTGATGCAGTATCACATACAAGACTAGTTCCACAAAATATTACAGTAATAAAAGAATGTTAATATTGTGAGAGAGATGATACAAAGGCAAAAAACTTCTCTTTTTTTTTTAAAAATCACAAATCATGAGACTATAAAAGATGTGATCTCCAGAAGACGGTTGTTTGTTTGACTTGGTTGACCAGAAAAGAATACATTTTCTTTGAGTGAAGAAGTCGGAGAAGGAGAGAATCAAAAGTCAAAAACCGGCGAAGACGTTCCGGTCTCGAGGAGGCTCATTGCCACGGCAGGGAGGTGGCGACGGGTAGGGATTAAGACCTGGATCTGATAATTCCGATTTCGATTCGAAAGATCAGATTAAATGAGGAATCCGTATTGGGAAGGAGTGTGCGGTGATGGCCGATGGGTTGCAGAAGGGGTTTTTTCAATTTAGGAATTAATTTTTTTTTTACAAAAAAACGCCGTTGTATGTATGACTGGAGGGGTGAAGAATGCCATGTAGGCCGTCGGGCAGGACATGCCTGCCTGTGGGTGTATTTTGCAATGAATTTTAAAAGATGGTGGTTTTTTTTTCTAATTATTAAAAATGGGGATTTATTTACAATTCAAGTAAAATTGAAAGTTTTATATGCAATTAACCCTTAATTAATTCAAAGACTTAGTGAGATTGTCGGACGAATTTCAGTCAGTGACAAGAGTTCTATTCTATCCATTCTTAAAATGTTTAACTATTTAGCAAAGATGTGTTCTATCCATTCTTAAAATGTTAACTATTTAGCGTCAGTGACAAGAGTTCTATTCTATCCATTCTTAAAATGTTTAACTATTTAGCTCTATCCATTCTTAAAATGTTAAGTATTTAGCAAAGACTTGTGTGAAACCGTGTCATGTAACCTCTTATGTGAGGCGGATAAAAACTGATAAGATCATTATCACTTTTACCATTAAATATTATCACTTTTTATTTATATTATTAATTATTTATGAAATAGTTTACTGTACCATTATCATTTTTCATTAATTGAAATATTATTTTTTGTTAATGATACCATTATCACCCTTTATTAATTGAATATCACTTAAAGATAATGATATTATTACTTTTTTTTCGTCTCACATAAGAACTTATGTGAGAAGGTCTCATACAACACTTACCCTACCTATTTTATCCTTTATGTAACTGACGTAGCTAACGCGCTGATCATTACTCTTATAATTGCGGCAACATTCGCAGCGCTCATTCTAACATTCTCCAAGTATGGTGGATAGTATGGTATACCAAAGTTTTTGAACTATATCGTAAACCATACCTAAAATATCGGTATAAGAAAAGTCATACATTTACCATACTGAAAGTTTAGGTATACCATAGTTCGGTATACCGAAACTTCGTTATAAAAAATGACATACATTTTGCTTACCGATATTTAAGTATACCTTACCATATTAATTATTTCGATAAATACCGTCAATACTGGATGTTCGATATATAGTTTTACATGTATTAATCTACTATAATGTTTAAAATTACATCATAAATTTATAGAAAATAGTGATAAAATCCAAATAATCCACCATAAACTACAATGAACTTGATGAAAACAAATATGTAAATAATCCACAAATTACAAACAAAATGAAAAACAAATAATTCAAATTTAAAAACATTAATAAAACAAAATAAAGATAAGAGTTTAATCCTAGTGAGTGATTGGTGTACATGAGAACGAATAAGTTCTAAGTTAATTTAATACACTCTTAGATAGAAATTAAAATAAAAATAATTACAATTATACCCTAAATTTAAAATAATAAAATCTATAGTGCTTATGTGCAACGAATGTTCACCAAAATTACACTAAATTTAATGATGATTGATGAGTAATAATTTTAATATATTAGAATTTTTTTTAAGTATATATACATTACTAAAATAATTTATGGTATTTCGATATATACCAAAATACCATGATTTTAAAATTTTGCATACCTTTACCGTACCAAAAATTTCAATACGGTATCATACCTTACCAAAAATTTTGGTTTACCTAAAATTTCAGTAAGTTTGGTATTTTTCGATATGGTAAGTGCAGTATACCGAAATTTTGGTATTTTTTCCCGCCCTAATTATGACAAAATTTTTCTTAAAACTTTTTTTATAAAATTCTTATATGTTTTATTTAATAATTAAATAAAATTAAAATCCATATGAAATAAAATAATTTGTATTTTCTAAATTGATTATTTTTTCTTTAATTAATGTAATTCATTTAATTTAATAAATAATAAAATAAACCAGTTTTGGAACTATTTATAGAGTGAGTTTAATAAGACAGATAACGAGTGATAATGTTTTGTCTTTTAAATCAAACATGATCATAAAAAATTGATATCTATCCAATTAAATTATCTCATAAACAATACGTAGGATAGATAAAAATATTCATTTTTCAGTATAAAACTTTACATTAATGGCATAAGTTTTAGTGTAAGACTTATCAGAATACCAGACTTCTCAGTTCTTAGTATCAAATTATTTGAGAAAAGTCTCACATTAAACTAATTGTCGGTTGTTAGTGCGTTAAAAGGGGCACTGAACCGTTTGAAAATGAATTACGGTGACAAAAACTTTGCAATGGTATGGAATGTTAGGGAGTTACTACCCTTGAGAAGTTCAAGTATTGAATAGGAGTCGCATTGTTAAAGGACATTGTAGTGGTCCGATCACTATTTTCTTTACAGTGTACTTTATCGTAATAGTGTTAGATGATCAAGTTAAATATCAAATCCACGGGAAACTAAACAAGACAATTAAGTATTTAAACGAGCTCAAGTCTATTGTGTTTATAAGGACAAGCCCAAAATGAAAAAAATGCAAATAAATACAAAGAAATGCTAGAATTAAGCAATATAAAAGATAAAGGATAGGATGGATGGATAATGTGAAATAGATTCCAAATAATTTAAGGATGAGATAAGCATAACCATGGTATGAATAATCTAGGATTCATGCAATCAATTCTAGTATGTTATAAGCAATATAATAATGGCAATTATTACGCACACATACTCTCAATTGCCATGGTAAATATGATGGGGAATGTTGTAAAAATTCTGAAACAACTCCTCGGACTGGATGTTGTGACACTTGCACTAGTATTATACCAGATTATAGCAACAGATTAAATTGAATGTAAAATGTTGAAGACGAGTATTTATAGTGGTTCGACCATGAAGGTCTACATCCACTTGAGGTTATGAGGTTATTTTATTGACTGATGGGTTTACAAGAGAGAGAATCACTCAAAAATGAATGAAAAATACATTTCACACTCACAACTGAAATTTCAGAAAACTAAGCTAACTTGCTTTATTGTGTATTGTTTTTGGCCTCTTAAATGATCTCCAAAATAAATGTTCCATATACCAATGGAAAGCGTGGAATCTCAGCTTCAATCTTGAGCTCATAACCATCCAAAAAAAACCCGTTTGAACCACCAAAAACCACCCTGAGCAAGCCCACTTGACTTGATTTCCAAGAAATCCCAAAAACTGACTTTTAACTGTTTCTGTTGCACCAGATCATTTTGCACGCGTTTCCAATCATGCTTAACATCCAGACTGATCCAGTTGTCTTAGTTAATAAGTCCACGTCACTCATGACCCATTGGATGAAAATTTACACCCAATCTTTACAGTTAGATTAATAGATTTTAACTGGAATCCGTAAAGCTAGCTACTATTTCTCCATACTTGAATTCTCCATATTTTCTTCACTAATTATCATTTAATTTTCGAGTCTGGATTAGTTGATAAGAATATCAAAATTGATATTTGGTTGCATGATTTACTTGTTTTAGTAATTTTAAAAATAAATAGTGTAATGTCCTTAGCGTTCGATATATATACTTGATCGCTTACTGTTATCGTAATGATATTTGGTTACATGTCTTACTTGCACGTAAAATGCGTAACAGAGACCATCTTACGGAATGATTTTTTTGAGACGGATAAAAAGCGATAACATTTTAAAGTAAAGTGATATTCAATTGATGAATGGTTTAACGATGCAGTGAAATATTTCATAAACAATTTTTACAGTATAAATAGTATGTGACAATATTTTTAAACAAAAGTGATAACATCTTTAATAAAAAATAATAACTAATTAAAAAGTGTAAAAAAATACTCATCGTAAAATGGTCTCACCCATGCTCCATAAATGAAACTAAGGAGTAATATTTTTGTAATTATGTAATGGATATTTTAGAATACAAAGTATATTGGGCCGGCCCCCGCAAATGAGGGTGGGTGATCATTGATGAGGTGGGGTGGGGTGTCCTGAATTTGATATATGTTCCTAGAAATTAATAAAGAGAAACGAGGAGGAGAATGGAGTTAGAGGAGATGAAAATATGTTTGTAGCAGCATAATTATCAAAATGGGCCTCTGTTACTTGACTATTAACATTTAGCACTTAAAAGCCTACTGCTCAGCTTCCACTAGCCCATAGAATGTCACTCCTTTCTGCGCCCGCACCTGGTTTTCCTTTATCTCTTGCATTTATTTCCCTCTTGCTCCTCCTATTCTGCGTTAGTGTTGATTGAGAAATATACTCTCTCCGACTTGTATTTGTTGTCTTTGTTACTGTTGACACGAAGTTTTAAAAAAAAATTATTTTTTGACCAAGGGCTTTATTGAGTTTAAGTATATAGTAGTATTTTTAAGTAATACTCCTTTCGTCCATCTGTAAGGTTTCCATTTGCTTTCTCCACGTGAATTAAGGAGTAATATTATTTTATAAAAGTTGGTAATTGTATTAGTAGTTAATGGTTGATATGTGTGGAGTTTTTTTCTGAAAAGGAAAAATTGATATTTTAATAGTAAATGACAAAAATGACAAAATAGATACCTTATCAGCGGACGGAGGGAGTAAATAAATTATAAAGTATGTTATGTGTGTTAGTAGGAGTGATATTTTTGAAATTAAGATAATTTTGAGGTTGTTGGTTGATGTGAAATTTCCTTTTTTGGGGTAAAACATTTATTGTGGGACGGATGAAAACGGAAAGTAAGACACTTATTATGGGATAGAGGGAGTAATATTTAATGTGTAATAAATAGTTAATTAATGATGTGTGTGGGCACATGTGGAATAAATAATTATTTTGTGTGGATCACACTTGATAAAAAAAGAAATGTAAACCTAAACTTAGGACAAATCAAAATGGAAGACGTAAACCTTAACGCGAGACGAAGAGAGTATTTTTTTTACATGTTTGTGTGAGATCGTCTAAAACTATTTTATGTTTTTGTAATTCATTACTTTTTATTAGAAATGTAATCACTTTTTTTTTAAAATGTTATCACATTTCATTTATATTATAAAATTTTTATTAAATAATTCATAGTACCATTATCAATTCACATCAATTAGATATCATTTTTCATCATTAAGGGTATCACTTCTTACCCATCTTACGAAAATTATTTCGTAAAACGGTCTCACACAAGGTTTTACTTTATTTTATGGTAAAATACTTTATGCACCGAAATGCACGGACTAGTATTTGTGTATACTTCTTTTTTTATAGTAAAATATTTTATGCACCGAAATGCACGGACTAGTATTTGTGTACTTACATTTAATTCATAGAAGATCTTTTGTTTTTTAATGTGGAATAAGGAGTATTATTATTTAATGTGTAGTGGATAATTGTATTAGTGGGTGTGTAAGTCTTATATTTTAATTGTGTTAGTTGGTGTGTGTAGGTCCTATCTGTGTAAAAACGAAATTAGACCCTTTAAGTGGAATGACAAAAATGATTTATTTTCGATTTTTTAGTTTATGTTTTGGATTATATAATTCATTTTTTATTCTTGTTGAGATTTAGTAAAATCAGATTACATAAATATCATCTCTCTCTTAAATACATCACATTATATTCTCACACACATCACTCCAACAATTATCCATTGAATTGGCATAAAGTTAAAATCTATCATACTTAAATAAAAATACACACTTATTGATTTGATATAAAATTAAGATCTATTATACTTAAAAAAAATATACAGATTAAAATTATTTCTTATATTTAGTAAATTCATCTAATTTAAATATACTTTTCTTATATCTACACAAACCTAAAACAAATACTCCAAGAGTAAAATGGTTTAGACCACTAAAATAAAATTCACCATAAATTATAATGACTAAATTATAAATATACTTAAAAATAAATTAAATTAAATATAAACTCTATATCATATTAATGTATTTTTTACATATATGAGACCCACACATACCCACTAATACAATTAAAATATGGGACTCATACCTCTACTAATACAACTTCCCACTACACATTAAATAATAATATTCTTTAATAGGTTCAAAAAGTAAATAGAACCCATTGTGACGCATGAAGAGTATAAATTAGAACATAAATAAATTAGAGAAGTAAAATTCTCTTTTAATTATAACAATATAACAATAATGGGGGCGATTCCTTCCATACCACTTCCACCCTCTTTCCATTATTACTTGAGAATACTTATCTGCTCATTAATATAATTTGAAAATTTTTTAAGAGAAAATCGCTAATTTAATTAGGCGAACGACGACTTTACGTCCTGGCCTTAATTGATTATTCCTTGCCTACTTTATTTTTATTTTTTCTTCTTTTGAGTTGATGTTGTGTGCATCAAGGTGCACACATGTATTTATATTTGTATAAAATTTTATTCAGTAATTTATTTATATATCTTAGTAATTATATAGTCTTTTTTTATATTTAATTTTTCATTAAAAAAATTAATATAAAATTCAATAATAAAGTTTAAACATTTTAATTTATAAGTGTATAAACTTATAAAAGTTGGTGCACGGTGCACCTGATAATTTGCCTATAATTTAATTTTAATATATTAATTTTAATTTTTTTAATAATTAAAATATAAGTTGAGGGAAAGTTTTGCGTGAGACCATCTTACGAAAATATTTATATAACACGTGAGATGATCACATAAGTCTTTGCCACAAGTTAAATACTCCATCCGTCCGCTGATAAGGTATCATTTTATTATTTTGGTCATCCACTCTTAGAGTATCAATTTTCTTTTTTTTTTTAGTAGAAGGGTTCCACATATACCAACCACTCACTACTAATACAACTATCCACTTTATATAAAATAATAATACTCATTAATTCAGTACAAAAAGCAAGCAAATGGGTACCTTACAGATGGATGGAGGGAGTAGCATTCAGTAAAAATTGAAGTAAAGAAAAAGCAAAAGACTGGGATAAAAACTAATTTAGTCTCATAACTTTTATCACGGTCTATTTCAATCCCAATAAAGATAAATTTGTCAATTTAGTCCCACCGATGAAGAAATAGGGCCAAACACGTCCTATTTTAGTTGGACAACGCTGACATCATTGAAAAACGACAAGTGACTATCACATAACAACTGAAATCGCCGATTTCGGACCGAGACGATGACGTGGCACCCTAATATCAGGTGAGTCAACAAAATAAATGTTATTTTAAAGACAACAAGACATTTTTATTTTCTAAAATATTCTATAATCAGGGAGTCATGTTATCGTCCCGACCAAAAATCGACGATTTCAGTTGTCACGTGACAATCACGTGCCGTTTTCAGGTGATGTTAGCATTTTTTGAAGAAAATAGGCCGTGTTTGGCTATGTTTGTTCACCGGTAGGGCTAAATTGACAAACTTATCTTTATTGGGACTAAAATAGATGTTGAGAGTGGAAATTAGCGTGTTTGAGTGTCCAATTTAACACATTTTGATGAGAATTGTTGTTATATATTAGCACAAGTGCATTATATTCAATATATGTGAGAAAAAGATTCACTCGTAGTGTTTTATTGTATTTTAGGTGGACAAAGGAGCAAAAGTGCAAAGTTGGAGAAAAGGTGCAACTTGTGCAATGAATGCTGAAAAACGCACGTCCAACTTGTGTAATTTTTCTATATTTTTTGGAGATGAAAACTGATGTTATGATACATGGTTGGAAAGCCACTGAAAAAAGGATCGTTTTGGCATAAAGATCACCTCAATCGGGTACCAAACAAGGAAGTTATGAGCAAATTGATGACGTCGCGCGAGCTGTGCCGAACCGAACGAATGTTCTGTTTTCCATGGCTTTTTACAGATTCAAATCTTAGATTTTTTGTGAGATCTTTATATGGATAGAAAACCAAGGAAAAGAGGATCGTGTGAGCACAAGAATCACTCATATCGGAGCCTAGAGGTGGAAGTTATATGCGAAACAGTAAGATGGCGCAAGGGGAATTCGACCACGATAGTCGAGTTCGACCAGACACCTTGGTCAAACTGCAGCCATTTTGGTCAAATTGAATGCCTGAAGTGCGAATTATCACCAATTTCGATTCGATCAGGGTTCGACCAAGCCCTAGGTCGAATCCTAGGTCGAACTCCATGCCTGGGATGCGTCCGGATCTAATTTTTACACCCCAAGTGCGTGTTTCTGCGCGTTATTCAAGAAAAAGCCTATCCTAGGTCCATAAGGGGAGCTTACAAGTATAAAAGGGGATGTACATCACACCAAGAAGACAATACAATAGAGATACAGATTGGATACAACACAACACAACCATCCTACACCCCACAAGGGGGTTCACCCCCCAACCATCATCCACATCCTTTCCTCCATCCATCCATCACTTTGAAGATTCATCTGTGGAATCAAGAGGAGAACCAAGAGGAGGATTCAAGATGGAGAAGGACGCGATGACACCCACATCTAGGGTTTTCTTCGTTTCCTAATTTATCTTGTATTTTCCGGCTATATGGGTAAGATATATCCAACCCCCATGATTATTCTTCGTAACATTATGAGCTAGAGCCTTTTTGGTAGAACTAGAATTGTGAAGGTTTTTACCAATTAATTGAACTTTCATATGTGCACTCCATACAACACTACTTATGGATTTATTTTATATAAGATCGTGCTTTCTTAATTCATACTCACAGATATTTTGTGCATCATTAACTGTTATGTAGAGTCTGAATACATATCTTGGTTATTGATTGAGTGCGTTTACTGCTGAGCAGGATTCCATGTTATGATTCTAAGTGAGGGGACACCGAAGCTTCATTAGAACTATCATATATGAATACTTATTAATTTAATTGAATTCGACTTATTAAGTAGGATAAAGAGAATAATTTTATAGTACCTATAAAGGGAGATCATATCGGGTTAGAGTACCAATTGGCCAGGAAAATAATTGATACTGATAGTATATAGAAAGGGGGGTGGAATTATATCTCTTGCTCTAATGTTATTCACACGTGTTACACGCATATTTACTTGTGTCTATAGAGTAGATTTGCATGCTTTAGTGATGCGTCCATATTCCACACGGTAGAGTCGAATATCAACACACGAAAGGGAGATTAATGAGTGAAACTGGATTATCCTAGAGCTACATATTCTCCTACTTGATCCACTTTCATATTCTTCTAGTGTTTAATTTATTTTATTTGTTATTTAATTTTCAACATATTAGTTACTAGATAATCAACCTCAAAATCTTTTTGACTTATCTTAATTAATTTAGTAAATAATTAAATTGATAATACGCTGTCCCTTGGGTTCGATATTCACTTGGTCGCTTGTTAAGATGCAATTGATATCCTTAATACTTTGGGATTAATTTTACGTGCAAAGAAAACGTGCATCAAGTTCTTGGCGCTGTTGCCGAGGAACGAACCCGGGTCACCCGCGTGATAGGCGGGAATACTCACCACTATACTATTATTTCTAATTTGATTAAGACTTTTACCATCGTGACTCTCCGATGTTAAATATGAGCGCCTGTTGGGGGCTTGTCCCTTCCGTTTTATTATTTTATTTATTTCGTGTGAGTAAGAAAATTTTATATTTAAGGTGCTTACTATTCGGCAATTACATCTCTTTTCAAACTTAGTTTCAACTTACGTTTTTACTAAGTTTGGGGGGTGTAATGTTCTTACCTCATTGAAGCACCAAGAGTATAATCTTTTCTTTGTAATGTTTGCTAGGGGAGTTGATTTTTTGCGATATGTTGAAATTTAATCGGTTTTGATGTGTCGTTTTTTTTTTTGTAATTTGCCTAGTGTTCAGTGGTGTGTCTAATGTGTGGAGTCGATATGATAGTCAATTGATTCTTTCGTCTAGTTCTCCTATTTTATTATTGATAAATTCTGTGATGATGAGTTTGTTTGAGCTTTGATGATAGAAAAAGTTAGAAGATTGGCAAGATGATCGAGTTGAACAACTCGAGTAACTCGTGCATACGTTGAAGAAAAATCAGGTGCCCTCGTTTTCTTATTCTAATTTTTATGTGTGCTTTTAAATTTATGGAGTGGAAGGATTGTGTTTTTGGTTTAGTGATCCACATGAGCTTATTATTTAAATTGTGTTTAAAATTCATATGCTCTTGAAATTGATGAAGGAAGTGTACTTGAGTTATATTGAGATATGAAGTTCTATGTGTACTTATGGGATACTTACCATGAAAGGTTCTCTGTTACTTGTTAAAAACTCATGTGAGATTTTGAGCCTTGTTGATCATGTTACGTAATCACATGATATTTTTTCTGGTGAATATCGTTCTTGTGTGTGTATTCTAGAACTTGCCTCTTGTCTTACTTGAAACTATATGTATGTTAGATGATGGGAGATGATCTAAGGCCATCCTTGAATTTATGAGTCACTTTGCCAAATAATTTCCTACCAAATAATTATATATCCGTAGTTAGCCCTTTTGAGCCTGAAAGCCTTATTTCTTTGGCAACCTACGAAGATAGCCACTTTGATATCCTATTTGAACCTTAAATTCCTATATTTAGTGGAGAATTAAATATTGTCAAAGTGTGTGAAGTTGATTTTGATGGAGTTTGGAAGGAATAAAATATTTGGAGTTGCACAAGTGATTATGAGCTTAAAAATAAGTTGATGAGGGGTAGTTCCCAAAACTGATACCCTGAGATGTTAGAGGTAGTGCCCGAAATTGGTACCTCGAGAAAGGAAAAAAAGAAAAGAAGAAAAAAAATGTTGAGCTTTAAGGAAATGAGAGAAAAAAAAAATTAAAAGAGCATGAAGGTGGATAGCCTTGAAGTGTAAAAATCTGCAGTACAAAAGATCTCTGATTTTAATTCTCTATTAATTGAGTAACTTTATCCATATGTTTCCTACCCTTACCAAAGAGCCAACATTACATCCTAATGAAAGTTATTTTTGATCCCATTGTCGAATCATACTTTAAGTGGTGGAGAGTTTGAGACGTTTGGCAAGATTATGGTTACACATACACCTGAATTGAATTTGAGCGTAAACACCTTAACCCATAAGTGTATATCTTTTACACTTGAGTGCGAGTGATATATACTTCCCGTGAGAACATGTCAATGGAGCATTTAAATTGGTGGTGATTATCTTAACTTGTATGCTATGAATTGATTATTACATATAATGAAAGTTGCATGATCTAAGTTGAGGACAATTGTATTTAGAATAGGGTATTTGTCATAGTCCTTGTTTCTCCACTAATTTTCTTACTCTCTTTCTCTTTATTTTTATTTTGTTGCCTCAGGACGAGCAACGGTAAGTTTGGGGGATTGTTGAGAGTGAAAATTAGTGTGTTTGAGAGTCCAATTTAATATCTTTTTGATGAGAATTATTGTTATATATTAGCACAAGGGTCTTATACTCAATATATGTGAGAAAAAGGTGCACTTGAGGTGTTTTATTGTATTTTAGGAGGAAAAAGGGATCAAAAGTGCAAAGTTGGAGAAAAGGTGCAACTTGTGTATGAATGCTGAAAAACGCACGTTCAACTTTTGTAATTTTTCTGTATTTCTATAGAGATAAAAACGATTATGTGATACATGATTGGAAAGCCACTGAAAAGAGGACCGTTTTGACGTAAAGAACACCTCAATCGAATTCCAAACGAGAAAGTTATTATCAAAATGGTGACGTCGCGCAAGCTGTTTTTACTCAGCACGACTGTTCCATTTTACATGGCTTGTTATATATTCAAAAGTTGGAGTTTTGGTGAGATATTTATATTAAGAGAAAGACAAGGAAAAGAGGATCGCGTGAGCGTAAGAATCACTAAAATTAAAGATCGGACGAAAAAGTTATGCTCAAAATCGTGAAGTCGCGCAGCTGCTAGTGAGAATTTCCGAAAATTACCTAATTTATCTCCTATTTCCGAAAATTACCATATTTATCTCCTTATCACATAATCATCCATGATTCACCCATATCTTTTATTTCCTTATTCCATTCTCAAACTTAAATATATTTCTTTCCTTATTTAATTCCATTCCAAGTTCCATAAGGAGAGCTTACAAGTATAAAAGGGGTGTAGATCACATCATTATTAGAGGATACAATCATATTGGATTGGAGAGAGGCCACAACCATACTACACCCCACAAGGGGGGATCACCCCCCAACCATCATCCACATCATTTCTTCCATCCATCCATCACTTTGAAGATTCATTTGTGGAATCAAGAGGATAGAGGATTCAAGATGGAGAAGGACGCGATGACTCCCGCATCTAGGGTTTTATTCATTTCCTAATTTATCTTGTATTTTCCGAATATCCGGATAAGATCTATCCAACATCCATGATTGTTCTTCGTAACATCATGGGCTAGAGCCTTTTTGGTAGAACTAGGGTTGTGAAGGTTTTTACCAATTAATTGAACTTTCGTGTATAAACTCCGTACAACACTACTTGTGGATTTATTTTATATATGATTGTGCTTTTTTAATTCATACTCACGGTCGTTTTGTGCATCATTAACTGTTATGCAGAGTCTGAATACATATCTTGGTTATTGATTGAGCGCGTTCACTGCTGAGCATGATTCCATGTTATGATTCTAAGTGAGGGGACTCCGAAACTTCATTAGAACTATCATATATGAATACTTATTAATTGAATTGAATTTGGGTTATTAAGTAGGATAAAGAGAATAATTTTATAGTACCTATAAAGGGAGATCATATCGGGTTAGAGTACCAATTGGCCAGAGAAATAATTGATACTGATAGTACCTAGAAAGGGGGGTGGAATTATATCTCTTGCTCCGAGGTTATTCACACGAGTTACACGTATGTTTACTTGTGTCTATAGAGTAGATATGCATGGTTTAGTGATGCGTCCATATTCCACAAGGCAGAGTCGGACATCAACATACGAAAGAGAAATTAATGAGTGAAACTGGATTATCCTAGAGCTACCTATTCTCCTACTTGATCCACATTCGTATTCTTCTAAGTGACTTTATTTTAATTGTTATTTAATATTTTTGTTAGTAGATTAATAATTCAAACCTTAAACTTAATTACCATCTTGTCTTAATTAGTTTAGTAGATAATTAAATTGATAATACGCCGTCCCTTGGGTTCGATATTCACTTGGTCACTTGCTAAGCTACAATTGATATCCTTAATACTTGGGGATTAATTTTACGTGCAAAGAAAATGGCTGTTATTATTAGTTTATTATTTCTAGTTGATTAACACTTTATTAGTGATTATTTATTTCTATCTAACCTTGAAATTTTCTGAGGTACTTGTGCACTAGGAAAAGGAGAGGAAGGAAATGAAGGAATAACACACTGAGCTGAACATGGCCGAAGCAAGGCAGAATCCAGATAATATTGCCATACATGAAATTTTCACGAAATATAGAATTGGCAACATGGGGTTGATAGGAGCAAGGGGGGAAGATGATGATTTTGAGATAAATCCCGCTCTTATTAATATGGTAGAGAAGAATCCCTTTTCTGGAGGTTGTTTTGAAGATCTATTTCAGCATCTCAAAAGATTTCTTTGTTATGCTAACACTCAAAAGGGTGCTGGAGCTAATGATAATACTAGGCAGATCGCCCTATTCAAGTTCTCTTTGATTGATAAGGCAGAAACTTGGTATGAGACTCTTGATACCACAGATTGCACTACATGGACCAACTGCAGCATAAGTTCTTGGAGAGATATATGCCACCCTCAAGGATCTTAAGAATGAGGCAAGAGATCACCCAATTTGTTATGAATCAGGATGAGAAATTTTATGAGGTATGGGATAGAATCAAAGACATGCTCAGGAGGTGTCCACAGCATGGAATGTCTAAAGCTCAGTACATAAGTATCTTCTACTATGGATTGGATTGTGAGTCGCGTATTTTTATTGATGCATCATCAAGAGGAGCGCTGTTATCTAAAACATCACTTGAAGCAGAAAAGTTGTTTAAAGCCATCTCTATGAATTCACGTGACTGGCCTATAGAGAGAGATGTAGGATCATATATACTTAGAAAGGTAGCGCAGGTTGAACATCAAGTGGTGAAGTCGAATAGAGATGATGAGATCGTCTCTAATCTAGCTAACATCAACAAGTTACTAGAGTCCCAGTAGAGGCAGATTACAAAGTTGACACAAGGGGGGCCTAGTATGAAGCAACAGCAAGAAGTGAAGAGTGTTGAAGATACCTTCAATCGATACATGGCTGAGAATGATGTAAGGGTTGATCGTCTAAGGGCCAAGCTAGAGGTAAAAACTGATGCAAACTATACAGATTTATCTAAACAGTTGAAGGACCTTACTTTGATTATGGGGTAGATGGCCACGAATGTGAATCAATTGACACAAACATTGGAGAATAATGCCATCACGTTAAGGTCTGAAACACAGTACGAGGGACCGATGAGGCCGGAATCAAAATTAGACACGTCGAGAGCTCAATTCAACCTCAATTCGACCAACAACTCAAGTCGAATTGAGCAGGAGAGGTCGAATGAGGCACCTGGATGTGATTTGGAAACAACAGAGCCTCGATTCGACCAGAAATACTTCAATTCGACCAGACCCTCTGGTTGAATTGAGGTCAAATCGAACCCTCCGGAGCACTTTATTTTGCCAGAAGCTCAATTCGACCTGAACCCATTCAATTCGACTAGGACCTCAGGTCAAATCCTAGGGCATAAATTGTATAGTGAGCCAATTCGACCAAGGAGACTTCAATTTGACCAGACCATCAGGTCAAATCCTGGTCGAATCCAACATGCATGGTGAGAACGGACTTCCAGGTGCTCAATTCGACCACTATGTGCTCAATTCGACCAAGAGCCCTGGTCGAATTGAGATCGAATCGCTCCAACCTGCACCATTTTCTGCACTGAATGCTCCACATGATGTTGATGTTACTCCAGTACCACTACATGACCATAATACTGAGCTTACTATGGAGAAGAAGTGGAAAAGAGCTAAGAGTTTGAGAACCGAGAAGCTTAGATTGCAGATGAATAATGAAGATGTGGGTTTCTCTCTTGATCAAGCAATGAAGATGCCTATGGAGACTCAATCTTGCAAGAGTATAGATGTGATTTCTAACTTGTTTAATTTTTATTTTTCTAGGACAGATGATTCTGAATTCGAGTGGAAGATTGACAAGGAGGTGTCTAGAAAGCCATGGGAAGAAGGTAATTCTAAGGATCATATACTTGTGACCAAGAAAGGTGAGGTGTTGAGTGTAAACAAGAAGAGGAAAATAAAGTATTTGAAGGTGAGGATGCGAGAAGACCATCCTCTGATCCAGTAGTCTACAAAGATTACGTCCGTCGTAACTCTCCGACGTTAAGTATGAGCACCTTTTGGGGGCTTGCCCTTCCATTTTATTATTTTATTTATTTCGTGTGAGAATAAGAAATTTTTATATTTAACGTGCTTACTATTCGGTAATTACATCTCTTTTCAAACTTAGTTTCAACTTACATTTTTACTAAGTTTGGGGGGTTGATTTTCTTACCTCATTGAAGCACCAAGAGTATAATATTTTCTTTGTAATGTTGCTAGGGGAATTGATTTTTTGTGGTATGTTGAAACTTTAATCGGTTATGATGTGTCGATTTTTTACAATTTGCCTAGTGTTCAGTGGTGTTTCTAGTGTGTGGAGTCGATTAGATAGTCAATTGATTTTTTTCTTATTGTTCTCCTATTTTATTATGATGAATCATTTGATGATGAGTGTACTTGAGCTTTGATGATAGAAAAAGGTAACTAGGGTGGTAAGACGAGTTCTACATTGAGGCTTTGACTCGAGGAGCCCGTGTGTTTCGAAGGAGAAATCAGGTGCCCTCGTTTTCTTATTCTAATTTTTATGTGTGCTTTTAATTAGTAGAAGTGGAAGGATTGAGATCTTGGTGTTGATGATCCATATGAGCTTATATTTTTTTAAAATCGTGTTTGCAATTCATATGCTCTTGAAATTGATGAAGGAAGTGTACTTGAGTTATATTGTGGTATGAAGTTCTATATGTACTTGTGGGATATTGTTTACCATGAAGAGTGCTCTATTACTTGTTAAAAACCCATGTGAGATTTTGAGCCTTATTCATGTACATAAACACATGATATTTCTTTCTGGTGAGTATCGTTCTTGTGTGTGTATTCTAGAACTTGCCTCTTGTCTTACTTGAGACCGCATGTTATGTTAGATAATGGGAGATGATTTTAGGTCATCCTTGAATTTATGAGTCACTTAACTAAATAATTTCATACAAAATAATTTTATATCTGTATTTAGCCCGTTGAGCCTAAAAGCCTTATTTCTTTGGCAACCTACAAAGATAGTCAGTTTGATATCCTATTTGTGTCTTAAATTCCTATATTTAGTGGAGAATTAAATACTGTCAAAGTGTGTGAATTGATTTTCATGGAGTTTGGAAGGAATAAAATATTTGGAGCTGTACAAGTGATTATGAGCTAAAAAATATGAGCTAAAAAATAAGTTGCTTAGGGGTAGTGCCCGAAACTAGTACCCCGAGATGTTAGAGGTAGTGCCCGAAACTGGTACCTAAAGAAAGAAAAAAAAAGGAAGTATGCTGAGCTTGAAGGAAATGAGAGAAAAGAAAATTAGAAGAGCATGAAGCTGGATAGCCTTGAAGTGTAAAAATCTGCAGTTCAAAAGATCTCTGATTTTAATTCTCTACTAATTGAGTCACTTTATCCATATGTTTCCTACCCTTACCAAAGAGCCAACATTACACCGAAAAGAAAAGTCCTTTTTGATCGCATTGTCGAATCATACTTTTAGTGGTGGAGAGTTTGAGATATTTGGCAAGCTTATGGTTACGCATGCACTTGAATTGAATCTGAGCGAAACACCTTATCCCATGAGTGTACATCTTTTACACTTGAGTGCGAGTGATATATACTTTCTGTGAGAACATGTCAATGGATCATTTGAATTGGTGGTGATTGTCTTAACTTGTATGCTATGAATTGATTATTACATGTAATGAGAGTTGCATGACCTAAGTTGAGGACAATTGTATATTGAATGGGGTATTTGTCATAGTCCTTATTTCCTCGCTAATTTTACTCTCTCTCTTTATTTTTATTTTGTTATCTCGGGACGAGCAATGGGTAAGTTTGGGGGATTGTTGAGAGTGGAAATTAGCGTGTTTGAGTATCCAATTTAACACCTTTTTTATGAGAATTGTTGTTATATATTAGCACAAGTATATTATATTCAATATATGTGAGAAAAATATTTACTTGTGATTTTTATTGTATTTTAGGTGGAAAAAGGATCAAAAGTGCGAAGTTGGAGAAAAGATGCAACTTGTGCAATGAATGCTGAAAAACGCACATATAACTTGTGTAATTTTTCTATGTCTTTGGAGATGAAAACTGATTTTGTGATACATGGTTAGAAAGCTACTGAAAAGAGGATCATTTTGGCGTAATGAGCACCTCAATCGGGTACCAAACAAGGAAGTTATGAGCAAATTGGTGACGTCGCGCGAGCTGTGCCGAACAGAATGAATGTTCTGCTTTCCATGGCTTTTTACAGATTCAAATCTTGGATTTTTTGTGAGATCTTTATATGGATAGAAAGCCAAGGAAGAAAGGATCGTGTGAGCATAGGAATCACTCATATCGGAGCCCCGAGGTGGAAATTATACGCGAAACAGTGAGATGGTGCAAGGGGGATTCAACCACGACAGTCGAGTTTGACCAGACACCTTGGTCGAACTGCAGCCATTTTGGTCAAATTGAATGCTGAAGTACGAATTATCGCCGATTTCGATTCGATCAGGGTTCGACCAAGCCCTAGGTCGAACTCCATGCCTGGGACAAGTCCGGATCCGATTTTTACACCCCAAGTGCATATTTCTGCGTGTTATTCAAGAAAAAGTCTATCCTAGGTACATAAGGAGAGCTTACAAGTATAAAAGGGGATGCAGATCACTTCAAGAAGACAATACAATAGAGATACGAATTGGATACAACACAACACAACCATCCTACACCCCACAAGGGGGTTCACCCCCCAATCATCATCCACATCCTTTCCTCCATCCATCCATCACTTTGAAGATTCGTCTGTGAAATCAAGAGGAGAACCAAGAGGAGGATTCAAGACGAAGAAGGACGCGATGACACCCACATCTAGGGTTTCCTTCGTTTCCTAATTTATCTTGTATTTTTTGGACATATGGGTAAGATCTATCCAACCCCCATGATTGTTCTTCGTAACATCATGGGCTAGAGCCTTTTTGGTAGAACTAGAGTTGTGAAGGTTTTTACCAATTAATTGAACTTTCATGTGTACACTCCGTACAACACTACTTGTGGATTTATTTTATATATGATCGTGCTTTCTTAATTCATACTCACAGACGTTTTGTGCATCATTAACTGTTATGTAGAGTCTGAATACATATCTTGATTATTGATTGAGTGCGTTCACTACTGAGCAGGATTCCATGTTATGATTCTAAGTAAGGGGACTCCGAAACTTCATTAGAACTATCATATATGAATACTTATTAATTGAATTGAATTCGAGTTATTAAGTAGGATAAAGAGGATAATTTTATAGTACCTATAAAGGGAGATCATATCGGGTTAGAGTACCAATTAGCCAGAGAAATAATTGATATTGATAGTACCTAGAAAGGGGGTGGAATTATATCTCTTGCTCCAAGGTTATTCACACGTGTTACACGCATGTTTACTTGTGTCTATAGAGTAGATTTGCATGGTTTAGTGATGCGTCCATATTCCACAAGGCAGAGTCGGACATCAACACACGAAAGGGAGATTAATGAGTGAAATTGGATTATCCTAGAGCTACCTATTCTCTTACTTGATCCACTTTTGTATTCTTCTAGTGTTTAATTTATTTTATTTGTTATTTAATTTTCAGCATATTAGTTATTAGATAATCAACCTCAAAATCTTATTGACTTGTCTTAATTAATTTAGTAAATAATTAAATTGATAATACGCCGTCCCTTAGGTTTGATATTCACTTGGTCGCTTGCTAAGCTGTAATTGATATCCTTAATACTTGGGGATTAATTTTGCGTGCAAAAAAAACGCGCATCAATAGATCACGAGGAAAATTATGGGACTGAATTGGTTTTTATCCCGCTGACTCACCTTCCATCAAGGTGCCACGTCATCATCTCGATCGAAAATCGGCGACTCTGGTTGTATCAAATGATGTTTTCTGGTGATGTCAGCATTTTTCGATAAAAATAGGACATATTTGGCCCTATTTCTTCACCAGTGGGACTAAATTGACAAACTTATCTTTATTAGGACTAAAATAGACCATGAGGAAAGTTATGAGACTAATTTGGTTTTTATCCCCAAAACACTCCTATAATCGGGTTCACCTTGTAAATTTTATAATTTTCCTTATAATCCTATTATACCCTAATATGTTTAATCAGAGTATCTATATTAAGAAAAATTATAAGGTTGTTAAGGGGATCGGTTCAAAGAAAATTAACTCTTTTTTCTATGTTGACCTTAAATTGCTAGTCGAGTTCTTGATATCGTGAAATCACGCACTCTCTGGAGTTGACCTTGATTCCATGAAATTGCATGAAAGATATTATATCAGCTTAGTCACCATTGTTCGATTTCGACACTAGCAACACGAGTGGTGTACAGTTGAGTAGGCGGGTGGTAGGACGTATCATCAATTGATAGAAAAAAAACTTTTCTTACCATTTTCTTTAATCGGTAAATTATTACCGAAAATCCTCTCAGAACAAAAGAGAAAAAATAAAAAACGTCTGCGAGACTCAGGTTCAAATTCGAATTAAATCATTAAATCAATATTAATAATTAATAATAAATAATAGAGGCACGGGAGGTAGAGTAGGAATATGGGAGTATAGGGCAAGAATATAAGATCTTTAACTGACGTCCTTCGGGTTTAAATAGAGTTTCGAAATCGTTGTTGTAGGCACCTGAATTTTATTGCCTATTAAATAAAATATATGGCAAATTAATGCAGTAATTATCAATTAATTATTTATTTATTAAGGAATTTAAATAAATTAATTCCTAAAATAAATGCGTAAATAATTGATAATTGAGCCTTATCCAATCCAGCAGGCTTAATTAAAGGAGATAAGCCCAACATATCTTTTAAAGGAGAAAATATCTCTTAAGTAGTTATTTTCTCTACATATAAATAAGGGTCTTCAGTCCTTATTCCAGACACACCAAAAACATCTGAAGACGCGCTTCTGAAGAGATCAAGAATACGAGCAGTGCTCCCTTGAGATCTTCAAGCATCTTCAAGTCAAGACTTGAGATCTTCAAGCATCTTCAAGTCAAGAACGGTCTGCAATCAGAGATCAAGCTGCCAAGCCCTCTGATCCAGCGTTATTCCAGCCAACCGCCTCCGATCAGAGATCAAGCTGCCAAGCCCTCCGATCCGGCGTTATTCCGGCCAACCGCCTCCGATCAGAGATCAAGCTGCCAAGCCCTCCGATCCGGCGTTATTCCAGCCAACCGCCTCCGATCAGAGATCAAGCTGCCAAGCCCTCCGATCCGGCGTTCTTCCAGCCATCCACCTCCAATCAGAGATCAAGCTGACAAGCCTCCGATCCAGCGTTCTTCCAGCCATCCGCCTCCGATCAGAGATTAAGCTGCCAAGCCCTCCGATCCGGCGTTCTTCCAGTCATCCGCCTCTGTCAGAGATCAAGGTGCCAAGCCCCTCCGATCCGGCGATCTTTCAGTCAACAACCTTCTTCCACAGAAAAGTCTTCAAGTCAACGTTCAATCCGAACAAAGGCTCGACGTCTCCGGGTCAACGTCAAGACTACATAGTCAGAGCTCGGACAAGCTTCATCCGAAGATCTGGCTCCGAAAGTTGATAAAGTCAAGAAGTCAACTCAAGAGAGGAATCAGAGGACAAATAGAAGCTGTTTACCTTAATTCTCAAGTTCAATCCATATTGGATTTTCTTTGTAATTTATTTTGTATTTTAATAAATACAAAATTTGTTGTTACAGTTGTCTTACTTATTATTATTTACTATGGCTTTGATATTACTTTATTGATTTTGATCTTTTAGAGTTGGATTTTAAGTTAGTAACTTATATTTTTTCCTTCTTTTCTTTTTTTTTTTCATTTCGAATCAAAATAGAATTTGTTCAAACTACCAAATAAATTATGTGGTTTGAAAAATTACCAATTACTCCCATTTGACTTGTTTTTTATTTGAACATTGATAAAAATAATTTTTTTTAAATAAAGAGAGAAAGAAATGATATTAATACTCATGAATTTAACATTGTATTCTAAATTTCACTTTATTTTAATTTTTTTAAATGTAGAAAATTGGGATTAGAGGGGTTTTTTAAAAATTTTCCATGTTAAACAAATAAAATAAAAATCTTTCTAATCCCTAAGTATTGAAATTAAAAAAAAAAAAATATATTGAAATTTTAAAATACAATGATAAATATATGGGTATTGATGTCATTTTCATGTAAAAAAATCTCTCTAACTCTAATTTTCTACATTTAAAAAAGAATAAAAAATAGTGAAATTTAAAAATATACAATGTTAAATATATGGGTCTTGATGTCATTTTCACTCTTCTTTATTTTAAGAAAAAAGGTATTTTTATTAATGTTCAAATAAAAAACAAGTTAAAGGGGGTAATTGATAATTTTTCAAACCAAATGGTTTATTTGGTAGTTTGGACAAATCTCGAGGGGTGTTTTGATAATTTACCCTTTAATAAATTACGTGCGTGTCTTTTACTCTCTCCATCTGAATGAGTTCTTTTTGTTTTTAGGACGTGAATTAAGTAGCATTATTATTTAATGTGTGGGTAGTTGTATTAATGGTGTTTGTCCCATATTTTAATTGTATTAGTAGGTGTGTGTGTGTCTCATGTGTGTAAAAAAGGAAAATAGATTCTTTAGTGGATGCCCAAAATAGAAAAAAAATTAACTCTTTAAAGCGAATGGATGGAGTATATATTAATAGAATGACTAAGACTTGACTTCGGTAAGACGGATAAAACGTAATACTTCCTCCGTCCTATTGAAAGATGTGCATTTTATTATTTTAATCTGTCTCAATACAAGATTTGCATTTCTTTTTTTAGTAATTGGGACACACACAACACAATTAATATATCTCTATGGAACCAACACACATTACTAATACAACTACTCACGATACATTAAAATATTATTTCTCTCTCCTCATCTACATATTAATATTATTATATTTTTTAATTTACGTGAAAAAAGAAATGTCTCCCTTTCAATGTGACGAAGGTAGTAACATTTACATTGAAAGTGATAAACAATTAATGAAAAGTGATAATAGCATTGTGAACTATTTTATGAACAATTTATAATATAATAAAAAGTTATAACATTTAAAATAAAAGTTATACTTCCTCCGTCCCATGTATTTTTACTCGCTTTCCATTTTGAGGTGTCCAGATATTTTTACATGTTTTCATTAATTAATGATAAAAATACAATATACATCCTACCAACTTTTTACACTTTATTCATCAATCTCAATAACTTTTTTTTTTATACTTTATTCATAGTTTCCAACAACTTTATTTATTTTTTTTCAAAATTTTATCTATACTTTTTATTGCATTGTAAATAAAAAAAAACACTTCTTAGTATTCTTGTCCATATAAATGAGTAAAAATATTGGAGGGAGTAATATTTTTAATAAATAGTAACAATTAATTACATAAATGTAAAATGATTTTATTCAAGATTGTTCCTATTATAATATAATATTCCAATCAAATAATTTAATGACTTAAAATTAAAAAGATTTGATCTAATTGGGATTTTGGATTAGGTGGTCCGTCTAAAACGAAATACTTGTGCTCAGTGGTGTACCCGGCGAAATACTTGTGCTCAAGGAATTGGAAAAGGGGGCAAGGTTTGGTTTGCACTTCTGTAGTCGGGAACATAAAATAGTTTTTCCATGACTTAAAAGCGCGTACGTTTGGTTGGAAATTGGAATTGGCGTAATATGGATATAATAGGGGTCTACAATCATTTGGACATGTCCTTATCTGTAAAATTCCCATTTTCTCGCCTGCTTTCCACTCATTTTTCAACTTCAATATTAAACTAATAAAATATATACTACACATTAGTTCACGATTCAACTTCAATTGTTTTTTCATTTAGTATTAGAGGTAATTTTTGATATGGTTGGTAATAAAACGATTATAAAGTATATTATACTATATATGATGATGATGAATTCGAAATTAAATTGAATTATTAAATTATTAAGTTTGATGTTGTTTTGTTTTATGTGATTTGAAAATAAGTTGTAAATGGAAAAAAAATAAAAAGTGTGAATTTAAAATTATGGATGGAAGGAGTACTATGTAGTATTACAAGCACTTCACTAGATGTAAAAGAAATAGTAACATTTAATAAAAGCGATACTTCTTCCATCCTCTTATAAAATATATTCCCCGTCTCATCCTAATGGTTATATATTTTCATTTTGGGCGTATCATTTTAATGGTTACGTTTCCCTTTTTAGTATATGAGACCTAAAAAATTAATTACTTCTCTCTCCAAGGGCCCACACATCTCACTAATACACCTACCCACTTTACATTAAATTATTATTTCTATCACCTCAATACACATTAAAATACTATATTCATTAATCCCCATGCAAAAAGCAAAACGTAACCATAAGGACGGGACGGAGGGTGTATTCATTTACTTTTTCTACATAAATTGAAAATACTCCTTCTGTCCTGCCACAGAGTTATTATTTACTCCTTCTGTTCCATAAAAATGTTTACACATTTCTATTTTGGGTCCCATTAAAAGGTTTATATTTTCTTTTATAGTAAATAGGACCTACACAAAATATTTAAATGTCTCCATGGTCCCATAATACTACACTAATACAACTACTCACTACACATTAAAATATTAAATCTGTCACCTCAACACCCACTAAATACTATATTCCTTAATCCTCATGCAAAAAGTAAACGTAAACGTATCTATGGGACGGATGGAGTACTAATTAAGGTATCCCACCACAAGAGCTACTTTTTAATTTTTGGTAGATGGGGACCCACAAAAATAATCAATTTATCTTCATGTGCCCCACATAAAACTTAATACAACTACCAAATTATTATATTTCTCAACTTAATGCACATTAAAATACTATATTTCTTAATCTGTGTAAACAATTACGTAACTCTCATAATAGGACGAAGGGAGTATAATTTTAAATTTGTAGTGCATAAGTTCATTTTATTATTTTGCACGTTGATTAAGGAATATAGTATTTTAATGAATAATTGATTGAAAAATATAATATTTAATGTAAAGTGGATAGATGTATTAGTATTGGATGTGGGTCCCATGGTGGTATATTAATTGTTTTAAGTGAGTCTCATATACCAAAAAGGAAAATATAAAAATTGAAATGAAACGACCAAAATAAAAATATGTAAAGATTAAAATGGGACGAATGGAGTACATGAGTTAATAAAGCATGTAAATATCGTTAATATGGAATAAGCATAAAAATTCCTTTAATTCATGATTAATTTTATGGGATATTGTAACATATCTTCTCTTTGGGTTGTATTCCATCGAGCCTCTTAATTTTAATTAACGGGCTTAGACGGAATTAAACCCACATAAATACAATTAGTATGTAAACTCTCTTATTTTTAATAATATTTTAAAGTTTATATTAATTAATATCAACTTAATATATGAACCAAAATTATCTTAAAGTAATCTCACCTTTTATCTTTTATACCAATAAAGTAAACTATGATTCCTTAAATAGATTCTTAAAGTGTGAGGTTGTCAAATATAGTGAGTTTGTTATTTATGACTTTTGTAAAATTGTGAGGTAGCGTAACATGATTGGCTGGATGATTAGTCGTTAATAATTCGGGCGACCAAGCAACAAAATATCGAACCCAAGAGAATTTAGGATTCGTGGCTTTCAAGTTATAGTCTTGTATTAGTTAGGGACGACCGAGAAGAGAGATAATAAAAACAAGAAAAGAAACTAATTATAATATTTTTGAAATTTTCAATGCAAAGGAAGTTTTCCTGATGCACTTCAAATGGATCAATCATCTAACACATCTAATTGCCTCCCAATTTAAGCTATCATAGTAAGAGCGATCACAAATTCCATCTAAACTCTCTCTCGAGATGAAGAGAATGTAGGCCCTTACAAAGGCCCCAAAATAACACATAAGATCGATATCATAGCGAACACCTTTCAATAGGTACTAATTACACGTACGAGTTTTCTAAAAGGTACTAAATCTTAAGTAATATTCCCTTTCTAGGTACTATGAATTCACTAAGATTGAGTTTCCCTCACTGGATTAATTGACCTCTCGATCTAACCTCTCTAATGTCCACTTATGTAGTTCTAAACATGAGAGGTCATCTCCAACTCTTCCCACATAACCCACATGATGAAATAATTTAATTAATTCCTAAGACATATAATTGAACTCTCGTTCTAACCACATGCAATAGATAATTAACCACACAAATCAAACATATAAATTAAGCAATTAAGCATCCATAAATGAAATTAATCAAAGGCGGGAACACAATTAAACAATATCACAAATTAATCCATAATTCAAGCATCAATCAAATATCCAAAACATAGAAAATAAAAGGATAATAAGTAGGATTGGATTTCACCAAATGAAGTTTTTACATCCACCAAGCTCATTCTTTCCTTGGTGTCCTCACCTTCTTGAAAAGCATTAAATTCCTAATTTAAAAAAAATATTTAAAACTACGGATCCCTCGCCTCGAAAGGGGGAGGGATCTCAACTATGAATGTCTTACTTAAAAGCCCTCTCAACTATTTAATATAGAAATGATTCAATTTAATGGATTTTAAATGGGTAAAGAATTGTTCAATGGTGGCTTTCATGGAAAAGGGTATTTATAGTAGTAAGGATGAGAGAAATTTGAGTGAGTTTCTAATGTGGGACAAGTGGGTTCATGTAGTGGTTGAGTGAGAGAAATTTGTAGTAAGTAATTAATGTGGGATAATTTAGCTCATGAGACCAAAAATGAGATTTATAACAAAATTTCTTTTGGCCCGTTCTTACTCGTTTCAACTCCAAATCGAGCTCTGTTTTCTCCCACATGTTTCTCTTCACTTGTAGAATCCATTTTTATCAAAATCACGTATTTTTCTGCAAAAAAAAAATACCTTTCTCCAAATAATCAAGCAATTAATAGTATTTTCATTAAAATCATGCTCAATTATTGAATTAAAGCCACAAAAATCCACTTAAAACCTAGGTAAATTTCACACCGATCACTGGACGATTTTGATGAGGTTGCGGGTTTGAACCTACATGAACACATTTTTTATAAATCTTTTTTTATTATTATTCAAAAGATAATTTTAAAGGGGGCTTGATTAAAATGATTTGGAAAAATAAAAATTTGTGTTCCCTAACTTATACCAGTTTTGATATTGGTCCATTTGTTTTATCGGTTTTGAAATTAATTAATTAAATTTATGAAAATCGACTTTTTCGTTCATTGACAGGCTGTAGCAGGTAAGTCAGCCAATTAATTTTTATTTTTTAATTATAATGACATGGCATGTAATGCAAATAACATTTTTAAAATTTTTTTGTCCACCAACTTATCCTATTTTGTCTTAAGAAATAAGTCCATCAAGTTCGTGAAATTTAACATTTTCATCCTTGGACCGATTGGTGGGGTATACAATTGGGTTATACTTACATGGTTTTTATTTTCTATTTTTTTAATTATATTGTGTTACATGTAATATGACATTTGACTTTAATAAAAATTCATTCTAAACAATTTCCTAAATCCTTCTCTTTCACCCAGAGTTATGTGGAATTCTAATTTTGGTATTCCTTGCTATTTTTGAACTCCAATCTGCACCATTTCACTCAACTGACTTATAAATATAACCTTATTTACAAGCTCTATCTTAACAGCAAGCTATTCATGATAGTCTCCACTCATTCACTAGTCTAAGAGTTGATTCGCAATCAGGATACCCAATTCACTTACAAATAAACCACATCTACAACCTTTATCTAGGCAGTAAGCTCTCTATAATAGCAATCACAAGTCTGGCATCGTCAAACACGACGGCTGCGAAATCTAGTCATTGTGTTCACTATTTTCTTTATGAAAATATGAATCTTACCTCAAGTGTAAGAGATCAATTATAGTGCGTGTGACCAAGTTAAATATTAAACCCATGGGATACTTATAGATATACTATTTAATTCTATTTATGATAATTCTAATATAAGACAAATTATGGGGGTTTCTGGAAAGGATTAATTAACTATTGAACAATAAAATAAATAAAGATAAAATTAAAATAAAATGTGGATGAGAAAAATGTCAAATATTTAAGGAAAAAGACTGGTAATGCTAGAGCAATCCAGTTGAACATGTGACTGACTCTCTATATTTATAATTCACTACCCTTCAAATATTTATAAGAGGATCACTAAGCAAAACTAAACCACTATGATCAAGTGAGATCTAGCACTTATAATGTGTTGAAATTCCTAGAATTAATTCTCGAGAAAATTGCACTTTTGGTCCCATACAAGAAGTTCATTTTCATTTTTGGTCCTTTTCATTACATTTTTAGTCTTATTGCTTTTTTTCTGAAATTTCGTCCATCACATTAACGGAAGAGTGACGTGGCCACTAAGAGTAATTTTATTTATTATTATTTTAGCAAAACCCCAATCTTAAATTTTTGTTAACCCTATTTTCATTCAACCCACACCTCTCCATCCCAAATCTACAAATCAACAGATTTCCGGAGAGATTCTTCAGGGTGGTTAGCGCGACGACCAGCGGTGGACGGCGATGCTACATCTGGTGAACTCCGACAACCGTTGGCGGCAAACTCCGACTAGGGGAATAGTGAATCTAATCAGTGTGGTGCTCTCGTGATTTTTTTGTAGCGCTGGTGGTGTCCTCCGACGGCGATGAACGGAGAACCATGCAATGACAAAGATGCGATAGATCCGGTGGTCCTCGTTTCAACTTTGAGGGAGAAAGTGAGCTTATTTTAATTTCTTTTAGAGAGAGAAGTAGTTCTCGACGACGGTTGCATGAATCTATGGTGATGAGCAGGAGACCCAACAGATTTCGGCACGTTGAGCGGCTATCGTGATAGGCAATCAAATCAAATCCAAGTTCTAGTGGGTGGTTTGCGCCCGGAAGAGGAGGGCGAGGACCTAAATGCCCCCCTCTCTGCCAACGAATCCAAGGATATTTAATTTATTTCTCTATTTATTTATTTATTCTTTTTTGATTATTTTGATTGAAAATTGGTGTATAAAAGGCCTTTTTTGTATGTTGATGTGTTGTTTGTCATGTTAAATTTGATTTTCCACTCAAAATAGTGTTGCTAAGAATTGATGTTTGAGTATGGTGCAATGGCTTCTAGATATCCACAAATGGGTTATCAATCTTACTGGATTATTGATTATTTTTGTTGCAAGATAGTGAATTTATAGAGATAAACATCTTAACTGGATGACTTTGGCTTATTTATTTAATACGCACATTGGATTGAATATGTTTGGGAGCATATGATGTGATTCACAAATTGTATGGTTATTTGTTACATTTCTATAAGTGAAATCAAGAATTGAGGAGAATATGTTTGGGAGCATATGTTTTAGGAGAATTTGTTGTTTGTGGGATTCAAAATTTTGGGAATGAAAATTTATTTGGATGTTTTCTAGTGCAGAAGTTTGTGAATTGTGCTTAGTGACTTTTCTTACAAGGTTAATTCTTAATTTATTTTTTTCTCTTATTTAACAGTTTCCATCCAAAACTTAACGGATAGGATCAAAATTGTAATTTTTGGGACTAAAAAAAAGGTTAGGGACCAAAAACGAAAATGAACTTCTTGTATGGGACCAAAAATGCATTTTTCCATTAATTCACCTTCCCTTTATAGGTACTTACGCTATTAAGGTGTTCTCTTTCTTAGGTACTAGATTATTAATCCTATATCTCCTAACCAATTACCTAATAATGATGTTTTACCAAGTTATTAGTAATCCCGATTGATTGTCTAGCTGTCTTAGGCTATATGAATTAATCCCCTAAGACTGCCGCAGAAAACATCTACGATCATGTAAAAATCAATATCCCTAATAATAATTTAATTCGAGCTAACTTCATAAATTATTACAGAAATAATAATTTAAAACACAATTATAGAAGTCTCAAAATGTTTCTTCAATAAAGAAATATATATTTTGCAGTGTTGTAAATCCAAGTCTAAAAATATCAAATCACATAATTCAACTGTCTAAATCTATAACATCACCAATTAAAGACAATTCATGGAATTACGGAGATAAATCACAATGAAGTAATAAACCCTAACCATGAGTCTAATTAAGGCATAAAATAAAATTAAAAAATAAAGAACCCTAAAATTGAACTCCTCTTCTTCAATCATCGTCTCTGCTAGATTCTCCGACTCCGACCAAGTAGGTAATACTTTCTTGATTCCTCTCCAAAAGTATGGTGGATGGAAGGTGGGTGATGGTGAAGGATGGAATGATTTGGGTGATTTCTCCACTTTTTGTGTGGTGATGAGAATGGAGTATATATAGGTGTGAGAATGGAACAAGATACGGTGTAGGAGGTATGAGATCTTGGAAAAAGAAGGAAATTAATTGCTCCCCACGAAAATAGGAAAGAGGTTATAATTCTCTCATATTTTCAGATTCTCGCCAGTAGATTGTGCGACCTCACGATTTTGGACATAACTCTCTCATCCAAACTCCGATTTATGCGATTCTTACGCCCACACGATACTCTCTTCCTTGAATTTCCAATCATATATCACATAGAAAAATTATGCAAAGTAATCATTTGTTTGCTTAACTTGTTGCACAAGTTCACCATTTTCCCTATCAAAACACAACAAAATACCTCTCAAGGGCCTTTTAGTCAATTACATTGAAAGTATTAAAATTTGTGCAAATAAAAGCAACTAACACACTTAAAGAGGTATCAAATTGAACCTAAAAGTACATGAATTTTCACTCTCATCATACTAGATGAGCCTTATTAAATAGACATGTGAAAATTGTCCGTTTGCGAGATGCTCAGCAATAAAAACTTTCATGAGTCATACGCATTGCGAATTGATGAAGTGAGGCAGCTCTGAATACTCATATAGAGAAGAAGATTAAATTGACTAATATGTTGATTTGTTTGGAAGTCAAATAATTGCAATTTAAAATAAATAAATAAATTGTTTATATTAGGTGTTTAGGGATTGCCTAAAAAGAAGATGAGTGTTATTCTTGAAATTAAAGAAACTCTTAAAATCTATAATTGATGAACAGTTGAAAATGATTGGGCTTGAGGAAAGAGATGCGTCAAATGCCACATCTCATGTGACATATTATAAATTTTAGAAATAAAATAAGTTGGCAGACAAAAATTTTAAACATGTCATTTGTGTGATGTGCCAGGTCATTATAATTTATAAAATAAAAATAAAATTTACGTCAAAATAATCGGGTGGTTTACTTTAGACATGCACCGATTAATCAGAACCGTCGATTCCAATCGAAGAATCCCCGATTTTAATCTGAACCGAAACCGGCAATTTTAGAACTAGAAAAAATATAACCAAAACCAGTATTCCACAGTTCGGTTCCGATTGCAATATTTTGAAAATCATAACCGGCGGTTCGAACCAGCGGTTCGCCGGTTTCTGGTTAAAACCGCCGATTTTTTCATTTTTTTCTTTTTTTAACGATCCTGATCATCTAGCTATTGGAGATCAATGGCCAAAAAAAGTGACCGTTGGGCATGCGAACTGTCGATTTCGATGGGTAAACCGCCGGCTTTGATTCGCCAGTTCAAATCGGCGGTTCAGGGGATTCGGGCGCCAACTTTTTGAATTTGAAAATTCAAACGTGCGGTCAAGATCACGTGGCTATTGCAAATCAACGGCGAAGATCTATTGGGGAACCGACGATTTTGCCCGATTATTTTTTTAAATCAAGGGCTGAGATTGATTGTAGTTTGAATTTTGAAATGGATGGATGAGATTAATTCCGGTCCTCTATAAATACCCCAAGTGTGGGATGAATTTGAGCATACAACATTCTACAATATACTTCTACTACATTCACAATTCACATTGCTATTTTGCTCTCTCTCACTCAACTTCAAAGTTTAAATCTCATCTCTCATTTCAAATTTTCAATTCTATCATTATCATTTTCTATTCTTCCCACCAATACTAGTATATCTTGTTTCTTTCTTTCTTCTAGTCTTTTAGTTCATCTATATTCATCTTTTCTTCAATCTCAAAAAAAAAAAGTTCAAGACTCAAATTCTCTCATTTAAATTCTCTCATTATCATTTTCTATTCTTCCCACCTATGCTAGTATATCTTGTTTCTTTCTTACTTCTAGTCTTTTAGTTCATATATATTCATTTTTTCTTCAATCTAAAAAAAAATACCTAGAAGAGATTCTTCTTCATCCGGTGCCTCACCTCCTTCTTCTAGAGAAAAATCCACACCCAACACCTTCAATTGTCCTCCACCACCTCCACGTCCACTTCCAACAACTCAAGAAGATGTTGAAAATTTTCCTTCGGAAGAAGAAATTCTCCCTTATTTGTACAACTTGAATTATAGGGAGATACTTGGAGATGATTTCCCCTCCAACGACGGCGACGATGATATCAAAGTTCAATCACAACAAAGAGAAAGTGGAAGTCAACCAACCTCAGGTAGTACGGATACCAGAGATGGAGCCGGAGGATCTAGCGGAGGTGGAGGGATAGGTGGAGGATTGACTCAAAGTTTCCCACAAGTGTTACGTTCCGATATATTTTCCATTCACTTCAAGAAGGAGACAATTGAGAATTCGAAAGAATTCAAAGTTATTTGCTATTATTGTGGCACGAAGTATAAATTCAAGCATGGCAGAGGATATGGAACGTTTATCAAGCACATCAACTCAAAGCATCCCGACAAGATTGGCATCTCAATCGGTCAAACACAAATAGGATGAGGATTCATGGCATCTTCCGGAGAAGAAGGTTCATTGGCATCGGGTAATAATATTTTATTTAATAATGCTAATTATTTGAGATTATACCTTAAACTTATGTGCACCAAACATTTGCCATTTAACTTTGCCGATAATATTTTTTTCAAGATTGAGTTAATCTCACTTTAAATCCTCAAGCCCCACCTTTGCATCGTAATAAATGTAAAATTGGTGTTGCTAAAGTTGTTAAAGAGTATGGTTTAGTTTTAAAATAAATTTTGTAACAATTACCTCATAAAGTGTCTATATGTTCGGATATTTACTTGGCAAAAAGTGGATTATATAGGTATTACTTGTCATTGGATTGATATTTCATGGAATATGCAAAAAAGATTAATTACTTATAGATCCTTTGATGTTCCTCATACTGTCGTTAATATAGCTCACAAAATTAGTACTATTTTGCAAGAATATGGTTTAGTTACAAAAAATTTTACTATCTCATTTGATAATACTAGTGCTAATACGACTAGTTTAGAAAGTCTTATTAATATTTGCAAACCCTCAATTGGTGGTAGATTTTTCATGTTAGATGTATTTGTCATATATTGAATTTATGTGTTCAAGAAGGTATGAGTGCTTTGCAAGAACAAATTAAACCTATTAAAGATGCTTTATGGTATATAATGAGAAACCCTTCCGTGACTAAAAGATGAAAAAGATATTGTCACTCTATGAACATTCACCCAAAAAAATTTCCTTTAGATGTTTCAACTCGTTGGAATTCAACGTATAAAATGTTACATGACTCTTTTTCATATAAAGAACATATTTGTGCTTTTTACTCACAAGATGCGGGTGGTCAAATCTTATTTGCTAGTCAATGGGACACATGCAATACTCTATGTGATGTTTTGCAAATTTTTAATGATGCTAGGAAAGAACTATCCAGTATTTATTATCCTACTTCAAGTTTAGTTGTTGATAATTACGTTAAAATTGCCATGGTTTTTAGTGCTAATGAAGCACATCCGTTGTTGTCAATTGCTATTCTTTCCATGAAATCTAAGTGGTTAAAATATTTTTTTTAAATTCCGGACTTGTGTTTAGTTGCTAAATTATTAGACCCACGTATTAGAATGGATGGTTTAGAAGAATTGTTAAGATTTTACTATGATTCATTGTATACTAATTGTGATGCTCCTACTAGACAACAAGCTCCTAATCCTAAAGACATAGTTGCAACTACTTATAATCTATTAAAGAAACTTTTTAAGGAATACAAAGAACAAAATGGTATGAATGATGATCAATCTAGTGGTGATGATAGTAGTGGTAGTGGTGATAGTTCTAGAAAAATATGATGCTCTTGAAAAATTTAATAATTTTTATGATGCTAGATCTAAAAAATATGCACGGGCTATATCTAATCCTTTTCAAGAACTTGATTCTTATTTTACTAACACTTTTGAGTTTGATACAAGCTGAACTAGTTTTGATATTTTGAAGTGGTGGTCAAGGAGAATAAAATTCTTCCCTATTTTATCATTGATTGTAAGAAAAATATTTGCATCTCCTGCCTCTACGGTCGCCATAGAACAAGCCTTTAGTCTTGGTAATCTCACTTTGAATCCGACACAATCTAATTTAAGTGTGACAAATTTAGAAAATCTATGTTTGTTTTATGATTGGTCAAAGACGGAAAGACGGATTCAAAATCAAAGTGAGGAAGATCGTACGGATGATGAATATACGGAATATGGAAGCGAGATAGACTAAACAAAAAGGACCATCACCTCCACCAAGTCAAAGAGGTAAGTTGAGGTAAGTTAAGATAACTACGTGGGCTTTGATTCCTTTTAAGGATATGTAGGCAACTTAAATTTAAGTAGAACTTGAATTTTCAAGTTCAACCCTAAATTTAAGCTCAAGTCCTTTTTTTTTCTCTTTTATTTTGTTGTATTTTATTTTGTAAAGTTTGTATTTTTAAAATTTTTGAATAATAACAATAGATTAGTTGTAGTATTGTACATTTGTAAATTGTAATTGTTTAGACTTTAGTTACTACATTTTAATATTGTATGACTATAAATTTAATATCAACTTTCAAATATTAATTTGCATTATTGCGTACACCATGTTTTAAATTTTAATAATGAAATTACACATATTCAAATTCAATATTTCAATTACACATGTTTTAATAAATAAATTACACACGTATTATTTTCATAAAAAAATAAAAAAAATAAAAAAATAAAAACCGAAAAAAAACTAGAACCGGTGGTTCTGAACTGGAACCGGCGGTCACGATTCCGAAATCGAAACCTTCCTATCCCCGGTTCGATTCCGGTTTCTCCTACCTTGGAATCGGAACCGACGGTTCCGAACCGAGGTGCACGCCTAGTTTACTTGTAATAGACGATCAAAGATGAAATTATCGAATATCACAAACATAATAGACTAAATTAAAAACGTGAAAGACGTATGGACCAATTTCAAAACTATGGTAAGTTAGGGGACAAAAAATTTTATTTTTCCAAATAATTTTAAAGTTGGTTAGGCTGAATTTTTAAGTAAGAAGATAATAACATGAGAATAGGAAGATAGTTTATTTACCATTGTACCATTTCTCTTCTCTATATAAAGAGTGAGAACATTAAGGTTATGTACACATTCTCATCAATGCTGTTAATAAATAAATCTATCTTTCTCTCTACTTCTGTATTCTTCTCTTCTTCTTTAAGTTTCTCTTATTGTTCTCATTAATACTTTACAACATGTTATCAGCACGCTCTAACCAACTGAACCATTGATCTACTGAGGGAGTCTCGAAAGATTAATAATTGATGGAAATACTAGAAAAGAATCGTGTCTTTTCTATAAGGTAATTCAATAATTTTTATGATTTGAATATTAGTATTCACGATCATCCACGTAAATATTATATGATTAAATTAATGGATAAATTTTCAAAATTTACTAAACAAATTATTTAATCTTTCTGGTTGCATATACTAAGTAGAGGCTTAATAGATTGATTTGTAATATTTTTCAAAATTTTATAAATTTGAGTGAATAAATTGTGGAATAAACTTGTTATCATAGATTGATATTCTTATTGTGATACATACTATGCATAGGCATAATGAATTGATTTGTAATACCCACAATAATAATATTTTTATAATATATATATATATATATATATATATATATTATTAGTATAATTATACACATTCAATTATGTATATAAATATATACATATATATATATATATGTATGCATATATATCTCATTTATTTTGTTGTAAAATTTTAGTGGGGGGGTTAAAGAAACGTTTTTATAGGAGTGAAGGTATCAAATTTTATATTTTTATTTCACAAATAATTGTATGTATATGAAAGCAACAACTCAGTTTACTTTCACTTATCGATTCTAGAATAGAGGGTGTATATATATATATATATATATATATATATATATATATATATATATATATGAACACACATGTTTGAAGCTTCTGTAATTTTTGAAAATTTTATATTCATAGCCGATCTTTATCAAGTTATACACAGAAATGATAATCTCGATGCTTAGATTCCAAATATAACTCTTTTATGAAATAGATGTGATATGAGTTAGATAAGCTCCGTCGAAGTTTTTAACACTTTAATGACATATTTTGTTTATGTTAGAGTTAGTTTTGATATTATAGGCCATTTTGAAGCCCTCCTCACGAGGATCACAAATATATAATTAGTTTTGAGTTTGGATGTGAAATAAAAAATTACATCTTTTAAACTTAGTTATTTTCATGAAAAATTTGGTATACATGTGATCGTTGCCTTGCGAGGACTCCATAAGTGATTTTGGATGTTCAATCGGAGTTGTATAATTTTTGTTGGGTCAAATTGTAAGAAAACTTAAGTTTTGGGTAAAGTGTAAATAAGAATTTAATAT
Organism: Pogostemon cablin; assembly: GCA_023678885.1. Taxonomy (NCBI): domain Eukaryota; kingdom Viridiplantae; phylum Streptophyta; class Magnoliopsida; order Lamiales; family Lamiaceae; genus Pogostemon; species Pogostemon cablin. The sequence goes on along the minus strand of CM042961.1, from coordinate 24,426,042 downwards.
AATGTTGGGAATTGATTGTAATTTATAAATTTATATATTAATAATAATAAAAAATAAATAAATAAATTTTTTTTTTTGAAAATTTAAAACTTGAGTCTACGAGCCAACGGCAGTAGTAACAGCGCATTCATAATTTGTGCATTATATATATATATATATATATATATATATATATATATATATATATATATATATATATATATATATATATATATATATATATATATATATATATATAATTTAATTCTTTTTAAATATTAATTATAATTTTTTCACTATTATTATTTTAGGTGTAGATTTTTTATTTTATATCCGTTTTTAATAAAATTAATGTCGTTTGTATCCATATTTATAATACTACGATGTATGACTAGAATTGGAAACTATGATCGTTAAATTACTATTTTAATTTTTTTTAATATGTATTTCTATTTATTATTTTATTTTAACTCATTTTATTTAATGATTAATTATTTATATTTTCTTAAGTTAATAATTAGTTTACTTTTTAATTATATAATATTAGAAATTTAGTTCAAGTATTAGGAATTATTATTAGAAGAAGAACTCAGTTTAGTAAACCCTTGCAGGCATACCTGAGATCGACGAGCAAGTCTAGTTCATCTTACTATTTTCCTGAAAGTTCAAGGTGGGTAACTTTCACTCTTCATCGAGTGATACATTACATGTCATGATTGCTATATTAAAATGTGATATATATTATTTATATGTCATGTTATGTATTATGTTTGCTTTTAGTTCGATGACAAATATTTTCCTTTTAACACTTATACGGGTGACGACTCGGTGCATATATACCAACTAATACAAGTTATCGGGCAACTGTTTGATACTAAAATATTTCAAATCTACTAACACTCATATTGAATGACGATTCAATTCACGTATATCAACTAACACAAGTTATCGAACGACGGTTTGGCCTAAAATATTTTCAACGAGTTATCGAATGACAATGTGCAAAATATTTTATTAAATTGACATATGTTACATTTTATCGTATATTTGACATGCATATTTATTTTTAACTGTGCAATCATTTAAGTTAACCCACTAAGGCTTCGTTTACTTTGAGGGTTAGGGATATCTTAACTAAGGTATATAATAGATCTTGAGTAAAGGTTGAGTAAATTTTAACCTTAGTGAATGAGTTTAGAGTATTTGTTTACTCTGCAGGTTAAATATAATTTGTGGAAATGGTAAAAAGTGGCCACTTTTGGATAACTGTAATTTTAAGTGGCCACATTTGTTATACATAATTTTTTCTAGCCACTTTGAAATGAATTGACCAAAATGCCCTTGTGGGGGACCCACTTTTCAGGTGGTTGCAGATGAGATTCCACACTTTTTGACCCAAAGTACAGTAAAGGAATCGGATTCTTCTTTATTTGTGAATAAAGTGTGGAAGTACAATACCTAATACCTAGTACTACTATGTAGGCATGTGCTCCCGTAGCTCCCCCATATCCATACAAAATAATGAGGATAATATATAGTGGAAATTGAAAAATGGGGGTGGTCGTCCAACACATATTAAAATTTTTTGTACCAGAGGTTGAGCATTTGGGAGCAAATTTCCAGTAATTTTGGAGAGAATTAAGATATTTGGGTAGCAGGTGTACAAGGTATGTTAAAACAAGTTTTATAATTGTGATGCCCTAATTTTATAATTGTTGACATGGCTCATGAGTGTATTCTAATTATTCAACGTTTTTATAATAGAATAGAAAAAATTGTATGACTTGTAGAATAATTTTGTAACATTCAAAAGTTTTTCTCTCTTAAATCTTCACCACTCATGTTACATCTTGATTTTTTTAATTAATCTTTTCAAATTTGTTAAACAATGGTGAGTAGGCCGAATGGATTCAGTTGCTGGGCCGAGTAGAACAACTTTTTGGGCCGAATAGAACACCCGTCGGCCGAAATGCCCAAAAAATGATCTTTTTATTTTGTGAAACTTAGTAGGCCGAATAGAAGAAGTTAGTGGGCCGAATAGAATAGCTTGGTGGGCCGAATAGAGTAACCGTTGGCCGAATAGCCCAAAAAAATTATTTAAATTTCAGAAAGTTAGTAGGCCGAATAGAAGAAGTTAGTGGGCCGAATAGAACAACTTTGTGGGCCGAATAAAACACCCGTTGGCCGAAATGCCCAAAAAATGTTCTTTTATTTTCTGAAACTTAGTAGGCCGAATAGAAGAAGTTAGTGGGCCGAATAGAATAGCTTGGTGGGCCGAATAGAGAAACCGTTGGCCGAATAGAGAAAGCGTTGGTAGGCCGAATAGAAACTCAATGTTGGCCGAATAGAGCAAGTTACTAGGCCGAATAGGAGACACTTTTGGGCCGAATAGAGGAATAATTGGCCGAATAGAAGAAAAAAATACTGACACATTTTAAGGTGTGTCAAGGGTTTAGGGTTTTGTTGAAACAGTGTAGGTTTGCATACATTAATTTGTTGACTGGATAGAATACAAATTTAGTACAAATTTTCTAATGATTTAATGATGCAACTAATTATCTAATCTTTTAATGTTGATGTCATTAAAGTTGTTTTTGAAAAAATGTGCAGATGAGTTATAGAAAAGCTGGGATATGTTGGGGTGGAGCATGGGAAGGATTGCAATATATAGGTGGAGTGGTGAACTGGTTGTTCTTGCCAGAGGCCAGTTTGTGTTATAGTAGCTTGCTAAAAGAAATTCATGACATAGTGCAAGCTGATTTGGGGCATTGGGGTTATGTAGTTCATTCTCTAGTTGATTACAATGGCCGTTTGTTCAAATATAAGATAAAGAATGATGCACGTGTGGCAGAAGTGTTCAAGTGTGTTGATGATGTCGGAATGATGTACGTCACACTCTGTCCTATCACGGGTGCAGGGAGTAGTATGGTTTTAGGGATGGGTTATGATGACGGAGGTGCTGGTACGAGCAATGACCCATGTACGAGGGCAAATTCTTCTGGGAGGCATGATTTTGATTTGAATGTGGAGTGTTGTCCGGCCTCAGAGATGCATTGTGCTGGTTTTAGAGAATCTGTAGATGCAGAATCTGGTGATTTCTCTGGTGAGGGTGCGGAGGACGTAGACGGTTGTAACGATGATGATGATGACCCCGGGAATAGAACGGTGGAAGAAGGGGATCGCATACAGCAGGATACTAATCAGTCTTCTAGCGAAAGCGATGATGGTGCTGAGGAGAGAAGACACCAATTGTATGAAGAAATATGTGATTACATACGTAAGAGAGGAGGGCCTAGCTTTCTTGAACCGATTAATCGTGAGTTGCGCCGTCCTGAAATGCAGTCAGAAGAGTTGCGTAGTGCACGGCCCAACACCCGTCCTTGGTTGATTCCAGGCATGCCGATTGAAGCAGAGAGAGTAGATCAGCTGACTGGCCTTGAGATTGATGCGTCTGGTGTTATTGAAAAGAACAGTGTATTTCAGACAAAAGAGAAGATCCAGACAGCAGTAGGCATGTATAACTTGAGGCACGGAGTGGAGACCTATGTTGAAAGATCTAGCACGACAAGGTACAACGTTGTATGTAACATGAAGGGTCAAACAGGCTGTCCATTTAAGTTGCACGCAAGAATGAGCTCTGGGTTGTGGAGAGTGGTTAAATTCGTCGAACATCTTGGTTGTTTAAATGATCCAGACAGATCTGCTCCTACACAGGTGTCGTCCAAAGTAATCGGTCAATATTTTGTTGCTAGGCAGTTTGATAAGGTTCATGGCCTCCGACCCAGTGCGATGATAGATGAGATCAGGACTGATTTTGGATTCAACATTAGCTACAATATAGCGTTAAAGGCGAAACACTACGCTGTTGGACACACGTACGGGGATCACGATAGCTCATACGAATTGCTCCCTGCTTACATGTATCAGTTGGAATCCACAAATCCCGGTACGTACACCCGAATATCTGTCGATGAAGATGACCGTTTAAAGTTTACATTTTATGCACTTGGAGCATCGAGGCGGGGGTTTTTAGAGTCTGGTCGTCCGGTCATTGTCATTGACGGCACTCATACGAAGGGTAGTCACAGAGGAACCGTGTTTGTCGCAGTCACGCATGATCCAAACCATCAGATATTTCCACTCGCCTTAGGCACTGGCGATGTTGAGAGCAACATGTCGTGGACGTGGTTTCTAGAAAGGTTACGCGAGTCCTACGGATGTCCACGAGACCTGTTGATAGTTTCTGACGGTCATGCCAGTATTGCACACGCTATTTCTACTGTGTACCCTGATGCCCATCACGGTCTATGTGGCTACCATTTAAAGCGCAGATTGGCTGGCTTTGGAAAGAACGTTTTATATACATTCCATCGTGCGATGGATGTATACCTACCGAGAGATTTTGATAAGTGAGTCAACCAACATATTACACTTTTGTAATATTTTTTACAAAAACGAGTTGGTACAATGTCTTCTTTAACCTAATTTTACCACTCCTACATTGTTATTTGCAGGATGATGGACTTACTGAGATGTGGGACACGATCGCAGGAGTTAATGGAGTTGATTGGGTCGTGGGGATATGAGAGATGGTCAAGGGTGCATTGTCCTGTCAATAGATACGAGTTTATGACCTCAAACGCAGCTGAGTCGTATAACAATGCCATCCTTTGGGCGCGGAAGTTACCTATCTGCACAATGCTAGAGGTTTGTCGGACTACCACTGAGAGGTGGTTTTACGAACGTCGAAAGATCGTGAAGGCAACGTGCTTACGGAAGCGCAGGATGTGATCAGGGGTGTCCCAGTTAAAGTTCCTTACTAACAGTCCCTCTATGGTTCTCAGACAGGCTGGTCCGCAACTCGAACCGTCCTCTTGCTTGAAACAATACTCTCTGGGAGCTGGTGATAGAGGGAATGTGTGCGGGACCCCGGATGAGTCAAGCTCGCGCATCAGAGATGGGATGACACGTCTGTATGGTAGAGTCTCCATTATCCGGCGCTCCTTCATGTCGGGCTCCTCATCCCATCTATGGCGAAACGAGTCAAAACAAATGAATTTCATTTGCTTTGTAAGGACCACACATGGGTAATAGTGCCCTGAGGTGTGGACAATGAACAATAACTGCCAAAGAAAGTTAAAAGGAACGCATACATTAGATGTAAAAACACTAGAGTCATTCTAGGGGATATTATCCTGTAAGTGAAACAATGATTAGGATATAATACCATATCACAATCAATCCAGGATCTCGACCCCCTCCACATTGGCAATGAACCTCGGGCGTACTGACGGAGATCTGTCAACAATTCATTAGTTATGTTGGCATATGTTGATCTATCATCCCTAAACTGACCCGTGTGCTCATTCCATACTGCTTGTACTCGGACCTTACACGAGAATCATTCATAATATTAGTCTCAAAAAATTAAATACCAAAATTGCCACAGTCAATTATAATGAATTAATTTACTTACAGAGAACTCCATGTCCATAATGCAGTAGGGGCCCACCTCCGGATGCACGTGTACACCTATGTCAGAGGGGCGCTCCGATAATAAGCGGAGGTATGCATCCAGGTGCTGAAAATCCATCGAATAAAATTAACAATTGATGACATAATGAAAATATTTACAACAATTTATATAAACACGAACTAAATATTTCTGACCTCACTTCCAAACCAAACACTGGGGTTCTCCATCTCAGTGAAAAAGGAAGCCCCTACTGTAAAACTAAGACCAACGTCGATCCTGCATTCAATAATTCATTAAAATCAAAGCACATTGTTTAAAGTAATATATGATAACGTCTACACTACTGGCGTAGTACTTACTGTTCTCTGCTTGAAATAAATCTGCGGTACAGTTCCCATCGGCGCTCTCGGTCTGTCGTGGTAAATGGAGACTGTAACGCTGCAGATGGATTTCGCTGCCTCTTAGACCGCATTATACCCTCTTCATCACCCCTGGGTGTGGGGGCCATCGGGCTGAGCGCCTCCACCGGTCTAGTAGGGGAATGTCTAACCCCTGACCTCGAGCTGGTTGGCCCAGCTTCAGATATCCTGGTCTGCGCAAGCTCTGATCGAAGGCGCCTAATCTCAGCCGTAAGTGCCTGTCGAAAATAGTGAGCTGTTTGATGCTCAGACACAACCTGACAAGCAAGGTTGTGTAAAAATTCATCCTGTTGATCCAGCCTACGAAAGACCCTTTCTTGGAAGTCCTGATCATATCCCTGGTGGGGTTGATCACCTCGGTATGCGTCCCTAGAGCCACTCCCATGAAAACCTGGGGAATCATTCATCCTATCGTCAAGAGGCTGCTGCGCGTCTGCGTCGTAACGATGTTGTTCGTCATGCTCTTTCATAAATCGAGCATGCCAGCCAGCACTCGGATCATAGGAACCGGGCTCAACATACGTCCTCTCCCCTGAAGCATATCCGCTGTGATCAGGACTGGGAGTACAGCAAGGTTGGTAAGAATGGGGATCCCGGTTTGTCATCCAAGCCGCAGCATCATCCGCATGTTGGCCCCTCCACGCATCATCAACAGCCACACCCGTATAGTACCGCTGATCCCATGGATTACCGGTAGGATCGTATGCCCGGACAGCCTTTGTGCTGGTTTTAGAGAATGACTTTGTGTACATCCCCATGATCAACCCCTCCAAAGGCTCATCCTCTATGCCAATCCAATACCCTTGGCTAAGCTCATCAGGAAGGATCATCGGAAAATCAACCACATCAAGAGCCTGATTCAAAATAAACAATTACATAAGAAACAATATAAAACATATATGTCTTCACTAAATGGATTAATAAGTCATACCTGATCAAACAGAGTCCTATCAACCCTCTTCCATTTGCGAAAAATCCATCGCAAGCAGAGTGGCCTTAAATTCAACCTACCGTGGGGAACATGGCCATACGGTGCAGCAACGGCAGGTAGACGCTCGTACGCCCAAACCTGTCACACGTAAACCACATATGTCAGATAATTAATACTAAAATTGAAAATACACTATAACTTTAATATATCAAACCTAAAACACGTACCAGTAATGCGAATGTGCACCCGTAAAAGTGGTATCTGTACCGATCGGGATTTGCTTTAGCTGGGACTTTGGTCACAATGTGGTCCATAAAGTGCAAAAGCGTCATATAGCTGACCTGTCCCCAAGGGAATAAATCCCATCTCTGTTCGTCCTCCACTAGGCACCAGACCCAGTTGTCTACTCCCACCTTGGTGACATCCGACCCAAGGAGAAAGTAGTACAACAACAGAACTTTAGCAACCTTAACTGCGTCCTCAGGGCTAACACCTATAAATCTTCGCCCTTCAATGTCACTAGCAATCTGACTTACTAAAGGTCTCTCACCCTGACCATAAAACCTATCATATAACCCACCAGACGGGATACCATACGTCTCGTTCGGATCAAAGCCGAGTCTATCCCGAAAACAGAGTCCCATAATCCTCATGAACTCTACCCGGCTAAATCTAAGGCACACGTCTCCAACCTGAAAATACCTAGCCGTTAAATCGTCCCCCCTATGTATGATCTCACAGGTCATGAGACTGTGCAGATGAGCATTCGCGTTCCACTCATCGCTGAGATCCCAGTAATGACCAAAACATGATCTCTTAAATATCTCCTCCGCATTACCCCCAACCCTAGTTAACTGCCTACGAATGATATCCATAACTACCCCAGGTTTGCAGTAATTATGTATACTGCATTGTTGACCCTGCATGGAAGGACGCTTCCATTCACCCTGCACATATATTTTTTTTTTTGCTAAATAAGACATAAATTCATAATTATGGGCAAAATAACAATAAGTTCATGAAAACCCTAAAACGAAATATTTGAACACAAACATTTACTCTATTCGGCCCAAAGTTCCTTCTATTCGGCCTACCAATTCCTCTATTCGGCCTACAGAGTTGTTCTATTCGGCCAACTCTAAATCTCTATTCGGCCAACAAAAATTTCATTAAATTTAAAAATACAAGTCTTCCAGTTTACTCTATTCGGCCAACACTTGTTCTATTCGGCCTAAAGATTTGTTCTATTCGGCCTAAAGATTTGTTCTATTCGGCCTAAAGAAAACCTCTATTCGGCCTACCAAAATTAAAAAAGTCATTACTACACTTTGCTCTATTCGGCCTACACACTTGTTCTATTCGGCCTGAAGTATTGTTCTATTCGGCCTGAAGTATTGTTCTATTCGGCCTACTGAAAACCCCTATTCGGCCAACCAAAATTATATGTCATTGCTCATATATTTTGCTCTATTCGGCCTACACATGTTCTATTCGGCCTGAAGTATTGTTCTATTCGGCCTGAAGTATTGTTCTATTCGGCCTACACTTGTTCTATTCGGCCTGAAGTTTTGTTCTATTTGGCCTACACTTGTTCTATTCGGCCTGAAGTTTTGTTCTATTCGGCCTACACTTGTTCTATTCGGCCTGAAGTTTTGTTCTATTCGGCCTGACGTTTTGTTCTATTCGGCCTGAAGAATTGTTCTATTCGGCCTACTGAAAACATCTACTCAGCCAAGACAATATTTAAAAAAAACCAAAAATAAATGAACACCACTGCATTCCTACTACAGTAAAGGCCAATTCAACACCTTACATTACATTACACACAGTACATTATAGGTATTTTAACATGCCAATAACAATGCTTATATACATACCTGAAAATTTGCCATTTCAAGTTGATGCACTCTGGAGACCGCAAATGGAGAATTCTGGAGACCGCAAATGGAGAATTCTCCACCAAGAAATGCACTGTTCTTCACTGGGACGAATGGAGAGAAGAAGAGAGAGGTGTTGGACGAATGGAGAGAAGAAGAGAGAGTGTGTTGGACGAAATATGAGATAGAAAGAAACAAAGAAACAAAGAATGAAGGGAGAGAAAAAGGTGAAAGTGATGGGTATTGATGTACCCCACCAACCCACATCCAAAATCTTAAATTCAAAATTTAAAACTTCAAAAAATGTGGTCCACCCACCCCGCATTTATTGCAGTCAAAACTGACATGATGATGCTCAATTATTTTCGTCCTTTGTGTAACAGTTATGGGGGTAATTTGGGGAATCCACTTGAAAGTGGCTAGTAAAAATTGGTTTTAAGAGATGTGGCTATTTTAAATTGTACTTTATCAGAAGTGGCCATTAAAAAATCGGACTCATATAATTTTTTACTATAGTACCCTTTGTAGGTGTACTATTGTTTTTCTTCCACATTGCTTTTCATCCACCGATTAAAATCTCTTTCTTCACCCAAAAATAGCAACAATTTCTTCCACATGGCTTTTATTACTTTTTCCCATTCTGATTTCTCTACCACTGCTGATGTGCTACCCAGAACCACCCTCCATGACCGTGATTTCAATCTCAGCTTCATCATGGCACCACCTACCCACTGTTAATTTTTCAAAAAATTGCAATTTTTACAGAAAAATTTCTCCAAATTTCAGCTTATTAAAAACCCTACCATCAATTCTCACTCACAAATTTCTGCGGATACGGTGACTCTTAAAAAATCAAGTTTAAAGGAGATGATTCATCCTCCCAAAAGAAATCCCTAGGACTACTTTCTTTCTCTAAGGAAATACAACTTCTCTCCAGTCTCCTCAAATCAAAATTGAGAAGAGTTTCTCTTTTCCCCTTCAAACGAATAAAATGTCGTCGCCCATTGCCCCACGATCACACTGGAGTTCGTCATCGCGGCCTTTCGCGGAAATCCCATCGTCCTCCGCAAGTCCTCCATTGCAACAGGGCTAACCCTGCCACTTCTGTCGTCGGAGATGTCGTTCGCCGTAAGGAATGAGTCGCCCGTTCCAATTTCCGGTGCTATTGCCATTTCAGATCCAGTCAGCTCATAGCCTGAGAAGGAGGAAGAAGAGAGCGAAAGTAAAATGGGTGAAGAGAATGAGAGGAAGAAAATTATGAAGGTGGTGGAGAAGGTGTGAAGACAAGAAGATGGTGAAATTAAAAATTTGTCAGAAGCAAGCTGTGAAAAAGTGAATAGGAGGAAGAAGGTGAAGGGCAGAATGATAAATTCCACGTCCTAACCCTCGGGTTATCTTTTATCTGCCCAACTTTTGAGGGTTGGCTTAGCCCTTGCGAGCCCTGCCAGCTCAGCATTTGACACTGGGTCGGCAAGGGCCCAGGGGTTATCCCTTGGTCTTACCCTTCAATATAAACACATGTTACACCCATTTTAACAAGGGTTTAAAGAAGGATAACCCTTTTAAACCCTAAAAGTAAACGCACCCTGAGTGTATTTTAGACGCTCAACCCATATTAATTTTCAGAATAAGGTTCAGAAGAGGAAGAGACCCCTGTAGATGTCCCAAGCTTTTAGAGGACTTTATATTATGTCTCATATTTTGGTATTTTATTAGAACTTCATTTAAGATATATCATCTGAACGTACTTATTATATTTCAGTCTACTTGGAAAACACTACAAGAAATATGACTTATAATGAAAGGAAATTTTGTCATTAAAGATCAAATTACTGTCAATAAAATTCTATAATGACAGGAATTTTCCCATCATGAGCCTATCATTATTGGCTCTCTAGATAAAAGTTATTAGTGACAATAATGATTCCTGTCATTATTGATGTTCTACAATTAATGATGAGATTTTTCTCTCATTAGAAATATTTTTCAAAGCATATTGCTTCCCGTCATTAAAACACATTATCCCGTCATTAAATTACAATTTCCCTGTCATTAATAATTACAATAATAATATGACATATTCTCTAAAAATGTGTAAATTATACTAATTAAGGTAATTGTACAAAATTGAAAACATCGTAAGTACAAAAGTGAAAGATCAAAACTAGTTACCAAGTGTAACTAGATCAAAATATTGTCCATGCCTAGCAACTAACCACTAATACTAGTAGGCTGCTGAGTTACAATCAGCAATAAAAAAAAGACTGTTGCTTCTATAGTTGATGCAGAAAACCCTATGCTTAAGCTCCAAGACATTATCCTAGTAATAAGAATAATAAAATATCAGCAAAGACCAGCAGTATCAAGCAACAAAAACGAGTATTAATAGCCGATAGAAAGCAAGCTACCTACTATATAAACTCAAAGCTAAAACACAGTAGCGAGAATCATTTCTATTAGTAAGAAAAACATATTAGTCGAGAAACAGAAAAAATATTAGTCAAGCAACCTAGGAAACTTGGAAAAACAAAAAAACCAGCAGCCAAAGAATAGCAGCAAGCATATAGCTGCAAGATTGTATTAACAGCATAAGTTAGTCGTAGATAGCAATAGATATACTTAGAAAGAGTCACAATCCAGCAAACAAAACCACATTTCCTTTATAAACAATTAGGCTACTACGACTGAGTAAGTTAGCTAAGAAAAACTCATCAAGATCAAAAAAATCTCAGGAGCTAGTAAAAACCTATCTGAAACATAAAAACACCAGCAGTAACACACTCAACAGAAATTTTAACCAACTAGCTGCAATAGTACCACAAAATAGCAAATAATAACCATACTTCAAATCAGTAGATTATAGCACGGATACCAGAAAATTCAGCATGTTGTAACACCCAGAAAATTAGAGAAATTGCACATGTAGGCGAAAATAAAAGCAGCGGAAATCCAACAGCCTAAGAGCATGTACAACAAAATTCTAGCAACAAAAAACACAATAAAAACAAATAGCAAAAACAGCTTGTAGAAAGCTAGCTATTTGCTGCAAACACCAACTCTACAACCAGCAAAATTCCAGCAACTTTGCATAATGAAAGAATAGCAAAAAAATAATAATAATAATAATAATAATAAAACAGTAGAAAAACCAACAGAAATTTCAGCAACCTCTACTATCCATATGTATATGTATATGTGCTTCAAATTTTTTATATGTTCAGGATCGATTAGGGCTAAGTTCCTTGCCAACTTTAAGTATAATAAACCAAGAATTCAAATAATGTAAAAATTTGGAGAAACTTACAGGAGATTTACAGAAGGGTAACAGGAAAATGAAGCGCTCATGGAAGCTTGGTCAAGAAACATAAATAGAAAACCAAATATGTAAATCTTAAGTACAACATGATATCCAAGTGAGAAATAAAAGTGGAGTTATGAATTGCATACATTAGAAAAGGGAAAACCAATTTAAATAAGCCAAACCAAAAAGGAGGATAGAGAATTGTATGTTCACACATGGTCACTTCTTTAATCAGCAACTGATGGGCAATTGGTCATTTTCATCTTATTGCCCCTTTATATAGCATAGATATACACAAGCTTAAGCTAGACTGCAAAACAATATAAAAAAGTAAAGACTTTTGAGAAATCATTACAATGTGTATAGAGAAACACCAGCAATATCAAAGTTCTTACTTTCTAAACCGTACCCTTTTCAAGCAACATTAAGCATACTCAGACATATATTTCTATATGATATAAAAGTTATAAGAGCTGGTTTTTTTTGGCCAAGAATGCATACGAAGAGAATTTAAAGCCATTTAAACTAGTCTTAACAGGTGATATATCACATACTTATAAGTAAAAACCTTATTATGTTTTATCTCTCCTACTTTAATAGTAATTAGTGTAAAATTAATCAAGTTCTTTCAGATAGTTGTTCTAAATTAATTTATAAATGAGGATTATGATTTGCCTTACAAGTGTCTAAGCAACAGGAACATTAGTGCACCATGTCTTATCTTATTTCCATTGAGAATGTAGCCACTATTAGAATGATTAATTTTGCATTTCATGCAAATGACATCTAATCCATCTAAATATTTCAAAGCCAATTAAGCAAGTAAAATTGCATAGACCTCATAATGTAAAGAAGTAGATAAGTTTAAATAAATTACCGTTAGGTTCATTCATTGAAAGAGCTCCTTCATGCTCTCCACTTAATAGCCCCATCAGAATAATGTTAGAAGCTTAAGTTAACTACAATTTATACAATACATATATGCAATACAAGGCATGATGTATATGATAGAAATGGAGATATAATCAAGAACAACTAATAGAAAAATAAGCAGAACTTTTTAAGGCATATTATGATAGAATGAGCATCATATAAAAGACCAACTGATAGAAGCCCTGCTAATTTTATTCATAAATATACAATGAGTTACTTGAAGAATACAAAAAAAAGAAGTAGATTTAAAAACTAATTTAAAACTTACCAAACTGCAATCTATGGTCAACCCTAAACTCCAACTAGAATACTAACCACTAGCTTCAAAGAAAGGTTAGAACATCATCGGGTATGAGCAAGATGAAAAAACCCTTACCAAGGGGTGTTATAGACAGGTCTGAGATCTTTCATATATCCTTCAAGTTTGTAGCCAATTCTCCAGAGGATAATGGTTTTTGACCCAGTTCCAACATAAGTCTGAAAATGAGAAACGTAGAGCAGGTAGCAATTCTGCCTTGATAGTAAGATACGTCCACATAAATGGTAGTGGCATCGCCAGTACGCTGGAACAAAAAAGGAATAGCAGGGGGAGATTTTTCGCTGTCAATCGCCTGATGATTGAAGGGTTGATTTGTTATATGTTCTTGTAGTTCTCATGTTATGAACATTTTCACTGGCGCACGTAGTTTCCTTGTGTCTTTTGTTTCATGTGATTTTTCTTATTTGTCTTGTGTTGTTAGTTGCTGGTTGTTTGCATGTGTGTTGGTGATGTGGATATTGATTGTGATTGTGAACTTGTTGGTGGAATTAGGATGTTAGATTAGGAAATAATGATAACAAGTGCACTTTAAATTGTTCAATGAGCAAAAGATGATGTATAAGTATAACCGTGAGATTTTGAGCCAAACCATATATCATAAATGGTTTCATTTCTTTGTAAGAGGAACGATTATTTGTGTATAAACTAGAACTTGCTTGTTGACTTTTCTAAGGAGCTTGTTTGTGAACATTTGAGAAATGATAAGAGGCCATCCTTCATCTTTATAACCTATGGCCAAACACAATTTTTCTATATTTTTACATATTCCATTGCTAGCCAATTTGAGCTTTATTAGCGGATATTCTTTCATGAGCACATTCTTTAGGCAAAATACCACTTGAAGCTAAGAAAGAACCTTATGTGTGGTGTTTGACTAGAGAAAGTGAAGCTAAGTAATGTGAAACACAAGAAGTAAGAAAAGAAAGACATGAGAAAAAGTGTTGCAAAAAGAAGGAAGTGAGACGTAAAAAAAAGAAGAAAAAGAGCATGGAATGCAAAAGAAAAAGAAAATCAAGAAAGAGTTAGAATTGCATTGTTAAATTCATACCAAGAGAAAAGTTCTTGAAAAGAAAGAAGCTCAAAAGGAGTTGTGTTATAGCATGGAAGAAGAGTGCTTAAAAAGGAAAAAAGATGACAAGAAAGAAGGAGAAGATGTAAAGAGAAAACTTATGGTAACGACTCATTCAATAGGATCTCTCCTCACTTTTAGTCAATTTAATCTTATAATTGTCCTTCCCTAACCAAAGAGCCTTCTATCACATCCAAATATAAGACATCTTTTATGGACATTAATTAAGTTTTTAAGAGTGAGTTAACTTGCAAGCTTATGGTGAGTATGCTTTAATCAGTTGATGAGAATATACACCTCCCTTTAAATAATATGAGTAGAGTGATACACTATCCATGAGGTTGGGACGTTGAAGTATGCTTGTGTAAGATCTTTTCATCATTGAACCTTTTAAAAGCAAGGTGTTTAAATTTTCTATCTCTAATGTTTTAATTTTGTTAATGGTTCTTTGTTTATTGTCATATTTACATTATTTTTGTATTCGACTCTAATATCTATGCAAATTTACCCTCTAGTTCTTTTCTTTTTTTTTCGTTGCTTGGGGACAAGCAACACTCTAAGTTTGGGGGGTTTGTTTAGCTTGAAAATTTACTATATTTTAGAGTCGTGTTTGTGTGTTTTTGTGTATTTTTATCTTATTTTAGTATATTATTCCATATTTTTTATTTTGTATTTGTAGAGAAAAGTGTGTGAATCATGTTATTTGTCATGTAGGAATGAGGTATTTTGAGTAAAAAGACCATTTTTATTTTCTTTTGATCACTCCACAAACCCATCTTCTAATCTTTCACCCATCTATCATTGGTGTTGGAATTACTTGGAATTAAGAGCAAGAGGAGGAATTTCGAGAATGAGATCAACAATTTGGGTTATTCCTTTTAAGTTTAATTATAATTTTGTTATGAATTTCATGAGCTAGACCCCTTTCTGATTCAAGAAATTGTGAACCTCCCGTATATTTTAGCAATTGTTTTATAGGAGATTTTAATTATTATGTTGATAATTTTATCATATGAATGACTTTGATATGATTTTGGATTGTTTGCTTGTTAAGATAGATTGGCCATCTATGTTTTATTTTGCATAATCAATTGCCAATTTGCATTTTTATGATCCGTAATTGTCATAATCTTGTAAATTGAGTGGCATAGTGATATGGAACAAAAAGCATTATCTTACTTGGAGGCCCCCCACCAGAAAGCAAAGAAATTAAGGAATGTTGCTGCTAAAGTCACATATTTCCTTATTTGAATATTTAACTTGCGATTTTTAATTATTTTCTGATTTTCTTAATTTTAATAAGTCCAAGGAGCACCTTGAAATTTGGCAAATTATTGTAAGCAGTATTTAAGGATAACCCTTAAGGTTGTGATCACAACTTTATCAATATACAGAACTGAGATTTATCTCTTTTGCAATTGACTGTATAATCTTCATTATCAATATGTGAGCAAAATAATAACCGAAACAAAGCAACGACGTTCATAATGAAGATTATATCGTCAATTACATGAGAGATAAATCTCAGTTCTAAATATTGATAAAGCTGCGATCACAACCCTAAGGATTGTCCTTAAATACTGCTTACAATAATTTGCCAAATTGCAAGATGCTTCTTGAACTTATTAAAATTAACAAAATCAGAAAAAAAAATAAAAAAAGCAAGTTAAAAATTCAAATAAGGAAATATGTGACTTTAGCAGCAGCACTCCTTAATTTATTTGCTTTCTGGTGAGGGCCTCCAAGTAAGATAATGCTTTTTGTTCCACATCATCTCCCCCGGGGTAAGAAAGATTCATCCTCGAAGCTGGGGTGATCATCATCCAAGGAAGAAGAATCTCCATGGTAGGGAATCAGGTGCATGACATTGAAAACATCTGAAGTGCGAATATGACTAGGTAGAGCAAGTCGATATGCATTCGGATTTATTCGTTTCACCACCTCTACAGGTCCAATTTTGCGGGATGCTAACTTGTTATATTCATGAGCTGGGAAGCGATCTTTAGTTAGGATTGCCCATATAAAATCCCCAACCTCAAAAACCACCTCAAGGGACCGCGATCTGCTTTTTGTTTGTATGTAGAACTAGCAGCATTTAAATTAGAATAAATCTGCTGGTGCATATGTTGGATGTCTCTAATAAAATAAGATGCAACACCATGTGGTCGAATAGCATCAGGCAGCGACAAGAGATCCACGGGACCTCGAGGAAGAAATCCAAATACTACTTCAAAGGGATTGAAGCTTGTAGACCTGTTAGTGGCGCGATTGTGAGCAAATTCAGCTTGTGACATCTTTTTGTCCCAAGATTTAACATGAACTCCAACAAGAGCACAAAACAAGGCATCCAAGGAGCGATTCACCACTTCACTTAGGCCATCTGTTGGGGGTGATAAGCCGATTGAAATTCAAAGATGTGTTCACCATATGCCAAAGACTGCGCCAAAAATGGCTTAAAAACCTGGTATCTTTATCTGAAATGATGGTAGAAGGAAAATCATGTAGTCGATACACGTCCCGAAAGTATAATTGTGCCACTACTACAACATCAGTTGTTTTTTTACATGTACTAAAATGAACCATCTTTGAAAAATGATCCACAACAATAAAGATTGAATCATTACCACGCTGAGTATGGGGTAATCCCACCACAAAATTCATACTTATGTTTGACCAAGGCTGAGTGGGAATAGGGAAAAGTAAACATAAACCTACATTCGATGCTTGTCCTTTAGATAGATGACATATTCGATAATGAGATACAAAGGATTCACATCCCGTCTCAAAGAGGGCCAAAAGTATGATGTTGAGAGCAATTTGAAAGTGCGTTCTTGGCCAGCATGCCCCATATTATGCAATTCTTGAATGAGCAACAACCGAAGGCTTGAATCAGGAATACAAAGGCGTATGCCAAAAAATAGAAAGCCATTCTCCAAGAAAAAATCAACTTGTTTACCCGCTGAAATTTTATGAATAATCTTGGAGAAGAATGCATCAGTAGCATAGAGTTCAGGAACTGTATCAAATCCTAGTGCCAAATTCCTCATTTCAGTCAACAATGAATGACGTTGACTAAGAATATCCGCCATACGATTGCTTATACCCGACTTGTGCTTGATAACAAAAGTAAATTTTTGCAAATAAGAATGCCAAGAAGCATGTCTTGCTGAAATTTTATCTTGGTTTCAAATGTGGCGTAAAGCATCATGATCCGTAAACAAAATGAATTCTCAATGAAAAAGATAGTGACGCCAATATTTCACGGATTGGACAATAGCAAAAAGCTCCACATCATAAGTACTGAAATTTGCTTTAGCTCCTTTAAGTTTCTCACTAAAATAAGCAATGGGCTTACCCCCTTGGCTGAGTACAGCGACAATGGCTAGCTTAGATACATCACAATGCAACTCGAATGGGCTTTGAAAATCCGGTAAAACCAAAATTGGGGCACTAGTAAGACGTCGTTTGATCTCATGAAATGCAATAGCAGCCTCGAGAGTCCAACAAAATTTTAAACCTTGTAAGCAATCTGTCAATGGGGCCATGATACCACCAAAATGTGGAATGAATTGATGGTAGAATGAGGCTAAACCGTGAAAACTTTGAATTTTAGAAATTATTTGTGGTATTGGCCAATTGACTTTGGCAGCCACTTTAGAAGCATCAACTGCTAGGCCCTCTGCCGACACAATATAACCAAGAAATTGAACACTTGAAGAACAAAAGACACACTTTGAAAGGGTAGAGTAAAATTTATCCCGTCGGAGAACCTCAAAGACTTCTCGTAAATGTTGTATATGGAGCTCAAGTGATGATCTACTATATATCAATATGTCACCAAAGTACACCATAACAGAGTAACCAATGAAAGGTCAGAGAGTTTGATTCATAACCCGCATAAATGTGCCAGGGGCATTTGATAGACCAAATGGCATGACAAGCCACTCAAATAAAATGTCTCGATTTTTGAATGTCGTTTTCCACTCATCCCCATGACGAATACAAATCTGGTGATACCCACTTTTCAAATCCAACTTCAAAAAGAAAGAAGCTCTGTGTAGCTAATCAAGAAGGTCATCAAGCCGTTGAATTGGAAAATGGTAACAAACTGTAATTTTATTAATCGCCCTGCTATCCACACACTTATGCCAAGATCTATCTTTTTTTGGTGTTAGTAAAGCAGGAACTACACAAGGGCTGAGCTTTCTTAGATGTGGCCTTTGGAAAGAAGTGCTTCAACTTGACGACGAAGTTCTTCATGCTCAGTCAGGCTCATTCGATGGTCGGTTAGGTAAAGCTGCCCCAGGCATCAAATCTATGCAATGCTGAATGTCTAATAATAGCGGAAGACCATTTGGTAGGTCCGCAGGGAATACATCACAAAATTCTTCAAGTAACCCCTAAACTGCTATATGAGAAGAGTTCTCTTTGGTAGATGGCATAACAACTAAGAGATAAACAATGTCTGAATCAGACATGGCTGCCTCAAATGAGACCCGAGACAACAATTGTAAATTAACAGCAGGGACATGTGAAGGTTTTACCCAGCTTGGTAATAAAATAATCTTCTCACCACGAAACAAGAATGAATATGTATTAGTTCTACTATCATGAAAAACCATACGATCAAATTTCTAGGGACGCCCCAAAATAAGGAGGCAGGCGTCCATAGGAACCACATCACAATATATATCATCAACATAGGTAGGACTAACAAATATAGTAACCAAAACACGACGTGAAACAAGCAACTCCATTCCACGACTCAGCCAAGCTAATTTATATGGTTGAGGGTGAGCCTCGGAAGATAATCCCAATTTTTCAACTGCTCCTTCTGATATAACATTTTCACAACTACTATAGTCAATAATAAAAGAGCAAATTTTACCTTCAATAGTACACGTAGACTGAAAAAATGAAAATACGAAGCCAATCATCAAAGGGTGCGTAGGGTGTAAGAAAAGTACGACACACTATCAACAAAAGAATAGTGTCTCCTTCCACTAATTCTGTGTTTTCAGCAAGATCTACGTCCTTTGATGGGGCTTCATCAGCTGTTAGTTGATCAAAAGCAACAAGAGTACGATTCAATGGTTACGACATTCAGACATTTGGTGTCCAACATCACCACAATTAAAACATTTGAATAGAGGGTCACGTCCTGGTGGTTATGTTGGACATATGACCAGAGGATTCATACCGGAGTAAGCAATGCCTGGACGAGAAGATCCCGCTCCCAGTGTTTGTAGTGGGCGCATAGGTGGCGCTGGGCGCCTATCCAATATTTTTCGGCTTGGACTGCCCGTCGGTGAGCTTCACAAATAGTGAATGGATCACACATATTCAATAGATTCTGGATGGATAGACGAAGGCCTCCAATATAATGGGCAACAAGTTGTGTTGGTGTCTTAGATAATTCATTGCGACCTAACAAGGCATAAAATTCTCCAGTGTATTCTTCAACTGATTTCTGGCCTTGACGCAAGTATTAAAGTCACTGGTATAAATCCTTTTCATAACTATAAGGGATAAATTCCACCCTTATACATTTTTGAAGCTTTTCCCAAGTAGTGATCTTAGACTTGCCAAGGCGATGATGATGACCTTTCAACTGTTTCCACCAAGCTAAGGCACGATTACGAAATCGCGTTGTAATCAATGGGACACGGGAAGCAGGGAGTACTTTCTTGAAATCCATTATCTCCTCAACAGTGGACAACCAATCAATAAAATCGCCAGGTCATAGTTGACCCGTGAATTTTAGAATTTCCACACGCATCCCCATCTCCCACCGACAGTCATCATGTCGAGGAGGAGGGTTGTGAATCGGTTGGGATGGTTGAGGAACAACAAAGGGATTGGTGTTGTCCTCTTCACCAGTTGATCCGTCAGACTCAACAGCTGCTGTAGGTTAGGGTGGATTCGCTTGCAAGGCAGCTAATTGCGCGGTAAGTTGTTCTACTTGTAGATGCAATTCAGTGATGTCTGCGTGACGTAGCACCTCATCGAGGTTGGAATTTCATTGATTACGTTGCGCATAGGGCGGCAAATCTGTTGATTGTCCTGAAACTGATACCAGATGATGCACATCGTAAGCAAAATAATAACCGAAACAAAGCAACAACGTTGATAATGAAGATTATATCGTCAATTGCAAGAGAGATAAATCTCAGTTCTGAATATTGAAAAAGCTGCGATCGCAACCCTAAGGATTGTCCTTAAATACTGCTTACAATAATTTGCCAAATTGCAAGGTGCTCTTTGGACTTATTAAAATTAACAAAATCAGAAAATAATAAAAAACTGCAAGTTAAATATTCAAATAATGAAACATGTGACTTTAGAAGAAGCACTCCTTAATTTCTTTGCTTTCTGGTGAGGGCCTCCAAGTAAGATAATGCTTTTTGTTCCCATCACATAGTGAGGGAGTACCTCTAGAATTTATAAGGTCTTGGTCATAGCCTTGTAATCCTGATTTCTCATGTGTAATGCCTTGTCTAGTTCGAACCTCTTTAGGTCTTAGGTAAGTAGTATAATTTAGCGGTCGCACCCTAGATTATTCAACATGAGAAAATTTTTAGGTTGGTAAGTCGTACCGTCAACCTAGGGATTTGAAGTTATCTCTATTAATTTTATTTCTTATAAAATAATTCGCTTTAAAATATCGAGAGGGGATCAATTTCTTGGGTTAGGTTTGTTTAGTATTTGTTTAAACTCTAATTTTAATTTTTGGAGTCTTGAATCATTGGTTGCTAAAAAAATTGCCATTTTATTATTTGCAAAAATTAGTTTAAATTCACCAAACAAAATCCCCCCACCTCCCTTGTTTTATTTTATTTTGTCCCAAAAAGAACACTCTAGTTTTAATATAAATTTCAATTCACTCCTTTGGGTTCGACCTGTACTCACATTTAAACTTTCGTTGGATTGAGTCAGTTAATTATAAATATATATTTTGATGGGTCGACAACAGCCTGTCAGCAATAGTGGAAGGCACGGTGGGTGAGACCCGACGGGATGGGAAAACAGTGGCGGAGCATCACAAATATGAGAACCGTGAATCTCTGCTCATGTTTTTTGATATTAGGGATTTCATTTTGGGGATTTTAGGATAAAGAAATAGTACATCACTTTTCTCTTTTTTTTTTTATTTTACACTTACCCAATAAAGTTTGAGGGAAATTAGCCAGCTAAATATTTTAGACTAAATAATGAGAGGCACATTTTTTTATACTATCTTATGAGAGGATGAACACTTTTAATGTGAGGAATAAATTTTCTCACTAAAAACATCTATTTTTTTTCACTCATCTCATTAAAACTAATCTTTAATGAGAGAAATTGGCTCATCTCATAAAATTTCTGTCATTAATACTCATCTTTCTTGTAGTGAAAGTAGATGCTAGTATGTAAAATAATCTTAATTTCGCTTTTACTTTACTATGTTATCGCTTTGGAGATTTTTATATTATTTTCATTGTGCATTCTCGATCCTTTATTATTATATTGGGAATCGTATATCGAGTAGCGTCTCAACCCCAAAGCATTATCCGGGGCATTACATAATTTATGCATTATTTTTAGAAAATTTTTTTAGTACAAGTGTATTAAGTATACCTACAGCAATTGCATTTTTTGGCCTATTATGCATTGCCAAAAAATAAAAATTATATGTGTTATGTGTGTTTAATGCATCAGCTTTAAATTGATTTCTAGAGATTAATATGGCCCTACATCATTGCACTGATTTCTATGTGATTTTTGATTGTTTGTATTTCAATTCTAATTGTTGCATAAGAATTACCACTTGGAATCTGTATTACAAGTGATGTGGGGTACATCATTTTAAATGTAAATGGGTGACACATTTGCAAATTTCAATTATTTATTTTACCTAAATATACTGGGTTTGATTTGATTCTAGCTAAATATGGAAATATATGCTTTCTAGCATTAGGAGCAGAATTTGATATATATATATATATATATATATATATATATATATATATATATATATATATATATATATATATATATATATATATATATATATATATATATAGTCAAATACTTCTCCCTTTTGATGCATACATGAAATTTGATATAAATTTATAACATCACTTATTCTTAAACAAAATAATTTTGATTCATTAAAAATGTCCGACATTACTAAAAGAAAATATGCCGAGCTTAACTTTTATATGTCAATAACTATTTAACCTAGCTTTAGACGTTAAAATTCATTTCATATGATTTAAGTGAAATTATTTCAAAAGTTGAATATACTTTACCCAAAAGGCTAAAGCACTGATATTTCTTTGTCATTAAGTGAACCAAGATCTAAAAAAGTGAATATCCAATATTAAAAAAAAGATTATCTTATTTTATACTAATCCCTGATGGATCATTTTGATAAACAAACTATTATAATCCTCCCTTGAGCTCAGTATGACTGGTTAAATCTAGGATTTCAAGATTATAAATTTGTAACAAAGTACCATTCAAGTAACTCTGTATTGTTTCACATCTACACTCTGTAAGTAGAATATTATAAAATGAGAATTGATTGAAAATCACTATTTCTACCTTCCACGCTAGCAACCTCGTACTCCATCAGCAGTACAGAGCGAAAGATTATACTTAGCATTTAAGAGTTTATTTATGCATTAATTGTAGGAGAAAAGGATGACAATTTTTAATGAAAAGTCTTGTGCTTGAAGCACATAATTAATTCTAGAAAAATTATACTAGACGTGGATAGGACAGAGAGAATAAGAAATAAGAAATAATTATAGTGGAAAGTTAATTTACATTGGCTTTGTAGTGGTTGACAAAATTTTAATTGGTCTAAAGTTGTTGAGGTAGTTCAAGTTGGACTCCACAGGGCAATAGAGGTCAAAGATTTAAACAAACACTCCAACAGAAGCAAATTTGTCATTGATGTTGATGAGAGGGTTGTTGGTCTTGTATATATGAGACACCAAATCACTTGGTTGTAGAAATATCAAAATATATAGAAGAAGAAGAAGAAGAAGAAGAAGAAGAAGAAGAAGGTATTTGTGGAATAAAAATGGTGTAAATAAAAATATTTATTTTCCTGAAGCAAATAAAAATATTGACCTAGTCAATGATAACGATTTGGTACCCTAAGCTCGAAGATTAAAGAGACCAAGTGTAATTTCAACATTTGAGATTTTATTTAAAATGCTAGACAATTTAGCTATGTTCCTCTGCATAAAAATATTGTTTAACATGATTTCTTTTCTAAGATATTATTATATTGGTGTTCTTATACTTATTTTGTTAATATATATGTTGTTAGATGATATTTATTAAATGATTTTATTTACATTATACATGTTAATTTTGTAAGTTGATATCTAGAATTAATATTTATACTGTTGTGATATTGATATTTAAAACCAATATTTTTAAAATATGGCATGAGTAATTTGGTTATTTTGGTTAAACGGATGAACCAGATAATTTAAATTCTTTTAATAATTAGATATGAAATTACACTTATGATGTTTGTGTGGAAATTTGATGGTATGATATTTACATACTAAAGTTGGAATTATTTCTCCTTATATTTTTTAAAGGTTCAATGAGAAAAATTGGTCAAAATTTTCATGTCATGACCAAAATATTTATTGATGTATCCATTGAATAAATACATTCTAGTTCATAGTGCACTAATAAAAATGAAATTACATATGAAGAAACTCAAATATTGAATATTTGAGTTTGTTAATTGGAATATATATCAACTGATAACATTGAAAAAGTGAAACATCTAATGTCTTATGTTCACACTCAGTGAATACTTTATAAAATTCCAACAATTAATATATGGGAAACTTGGAATAACTAAACACAAATCTGGCTTTTGCATATCATAATTATACTCCCTTTATAACTAGTGCTGCTCATGGCGTTAGCCTTTAACACTTCTCATATGCAAAATTTGAATTGTGCAATTAGTATTTTATATCACCACAATAGCATACTTCAATGGGCATTCTAATGATAATTATCCGTTAATTTTTATAAAGCCCAAAATAGGGGATCAATATATATGTTAGTACGTCAATTGCACATTTAATGAAGATCAATTCACGGCATTAGGGGGAGATTTGAGCCTAATATTTATGTAAATGCTGAGAAATTCTATTTCGCACTAGATTGGCTGAACCAAAAGTTTAAAAGATTATTAGCTTGCAATAGCAAGTTGACAGTCAAACTATCATGATGAAGTGACAAAGTCCCTGGTGATGTTTGTTTTGGGGTTTTGTGGAGTTTAAAAACCATGAATAGTAATGTTATGTTTGTTTTGGGTTTTTGATAGGGTATGTTTTAACTTTATATCAAAATGATGTGTAATAATGTAATAATTTTTATGTTAAAAAAAGATGAGAGAGGAGGTATAAAGTGAAAATGTGTATTAATTAAGGAGAGAGAATGTATATAGATACTAGTATTCAAGACATGCTTCGCACGTCGTATACATGTCACAGTTTGTAATCTCTTTTTACGCAATTTTATTATTTGAAAAAGCTATATTTTAACATAATAATGAATAACACAAAAACTCATATAAACTCGATTTGCATAGCTTATTATGTAAACCTTGATTATTTCTCACTTTAAGCTCTCCCCTTCCAATCCTATTATAACCTATGTATTGCTAGGGGTTTAAAATAAAGGGGAAAACAGGGTTTACAAGGGTTTGTAATGTAAACTCGCTTTACAAGAGACTAACTCAATGAATAATAGTATATCTCCTAGTAATCACTTTAAAATTTCATTATATCCAATGTATTTTTTAGAACATTGTTAATGTAATCTAATCAAAACTTTTGTGTTTTCATAGATATGCCTTAAAGAAATAGCAACTTAAAATTGTTCAGCTTATCTTAAAGTGCAACTTTCATTATACTTTGTCGTCAGAAGCCATAAAAAAAATTCCTGAAACATACCATGTCTCTCATCCACCAACTGCTTGAAGTCTTCATGTGTACCAAAGCAGCTGCAAACAGCAAAATAGAAATGAAAAAAATTTTTATCAAAAGGCAATGCTAGAGAAAGATAAATAATATAGAAGGCATTTTGGTTGAGCTATTAAAATATCAAATGATATGCTTGTGAATTGTGATCTAACTCATTGCTCTGACTTTTTTTTATCAGAAAATTAGTTTGCATTCAAGGCTTCAATGAGAACTTATTCACATGTGCATGAATATAAGATAATTTTAAGTTCTCAAAATGGTGGTCCATTCAATGAGTTTACATCCAAGGCTTCAATTGAGAGCTTATTTCATTCCTTTAGATTCATCTAGTATAAATTGATTAATCGGAGTAAAATTAATAGTTACACCGACTTTTAAACACACGCCACACTGCTTACTAACATAATATTTTTAGAATCCATGGTGAGCTATAATACATGAAGTACAACAATCAATCATCTGTAAACATCACTATATAGATAATGAATCTCATACAGCAAAATTAACCACTAATATTCTCCGGGGCGTCGTCGTCTTCCATCCCTTGTTGAATCTTAGCTATCTCAAGCTTGAGCTCTCTCCAAAATTTTCCTCTGCATTTTCAAGTCTGAATGGAAGTCCATCCACATTTTTTCAAGCTCCACCATTTGGTGTCTCTTGCTGCTCTCGATAATCTCATAGATTTCACTGAATTTTTTAAAATAATCAGCTACAGGCATTTTAAACGAAGCTTCACTGCCCCTCGTTTACACATTCTTCTTCGGAAGACCTTCCTATTCATCTTCCCCACCATTTGTTGACTTCCCTGGACTGTCTCTCATCTCACCTAATCCATTGGCTCGATTCAAATTAACACGCAATAAATGTGAAATTAAGATTACCTTATATAATAAGCACGAACAAACAATACACAAAAATCTAAACACACTCCTTGATATAAAAAAGAATGAAACGGACCAACAGAGAATATAAGAGGTGCAAGTGACAATAGAAGATGAGGTAAATGAAGAGACCTTTTATTGAGGGACGGAGGTGTGAGAGAAAAGCTGGAACTGACTGAAATGCAATGGAACAAAGACTATAATTGAAGAGAACTTCGAAGCCATAGTCGGTGTTGTAATCTATGGGTGCGGTGCCTGCACAACTTCGCTCTGTTAATAATTGAAATCAACTCTCTATAACAGAAACCCTGTCCAAATTAAAAGTTGAAAACTCATTCTAAAAAAAATGAAAAAACATGATCCCAAATAAAAAGATTTCAATTACGGATGAACACGTCAAGATATGCATATATCATGTATCTACACACTTTCTACGTAGTTGAAGAGGATATTACCAGGCCACATTGGGCTATTGATCTCCACCCTGGAATAACAGAGGGTGGACTCTAGCAGCACCAACGCGCTGCAGTTAGGGATGTCAATAGGCCGGTACCTGCCTGAACCCGCATGGGTCTTATTTTATAGCCCCAGACCCAGACACAAACGAGGCGGGTCCGCCCCGCCCCGCTCTCTTTTTTTTTAATATTTTTTTAAAAAAATTTTTATTTTATTTTTTAATTTTATGTTCACCCATAAATCACTAACTCTCTCACTTCATCATTTTCCATAACTTCAAATAATAATTATATCAAAAGAATAAAAATAAAATATAAATAATAATAATAATAATAAAATTAGTAGTAAATTATTAAAATTTTAAATGATTATTAAAATAAAAAATATAATATTTATACTTTATACGGGCCGGGTCGGGTACCCGCGATCTAGGATAATCCCGTTTCAAAATGGGCCCGAGGCGGGTCCGTCCCGTTTTCAGTTCGGGGCGAGTCTGGGCCGGCCCATTTCGTGCGGACCGGGTGGGTACCCACAGATCCGGCCCAAATTGACATCCCTAGCTGCAGTTACTCTGTTTCATCTCTGCATATACACTGTCGTTTTCTTCTTCCTTCCAATCCTGATAAATCAGAAAAATTATCAAGTATTGAATCTCCTCATTCTGTGATTAAAAATTTAGAAATAACTAAAATTTATGATGATTGTAAATCTAATTTTCACATATTCTAATACTAATAGAATGCATAGAGAAAAGATATACCAACAAAATAACTATATCTCCATATATTCTCTAACTATTATGAAAGCACATATAAGGCTTAATAAATGCACCTCAGCTTCATTTTGAGTCATCCCTTGCTTCCATACTTGGTCAAAGAAACCATTTAAATAGGATTATCCAAATTCTAAACCCTGTAATATACCAACTAAAAGTTCAAATGAAAATTTCGGAAAATTCATTCATGTTAAACATAAAACTAAGCCAATAAAGATTGTAATAATATACTAAATGCATAAATCAACAAAGCTACAGAATATACAAAATAAAAATTATAAAACTTTGCCATAGAATCGAATGATCAGTAACATACCACAGCGAATTAGGTAAACAGATCCTTGGCTGCGACTACTAAAATTTTGGGAGCAACAACGCCGTAATCGCCTATGAAGTAAGTGGGAATGGGGATCTGGAAGCTGCCTTTGACGTAGCCAACGCTTAGCAGTGCGTCCAAAGGCCCAGCTGATTTATTCACCTAAAAATTTGCACCATTGCAGAATCTACTCTGAAGCTGCAATCGTAAATTCTCCTCTTCTTTAACATTAACATTTGAGAATGAAACGTTCCGTAATGATAAAATGTTTACACTTACTCCCTCATACATAGAATATAAAATTAATACTAAATTCTCCATTAATCAAGGTATGCATCAGGAATATGAACGGTAATGGGTAGTAATAAATATTAGAAGCATATTAATTTAAATATGAAAATAAGGATAATGAAGTAAAATGAGAAATAGGTAGGAATAATATTGGAAGAAATGTTTCTAAAGTGACTTTCCAATTTTAATATATTATGATATGATATATAGGAGTGATTTTCTATTAATTTATATAACAAAAAAAGATGAGAGATGAGAGATAAAGAGAAAAAGTGTATTAATTGAGGAGATAGAATGTATATAGGTATATGTATGGGTGGTTTTTAAAACCTAGGTGTGGATTTTGAATTCCAATTTTGGGAATTTAGAACCAGAAACAAACATCCCCTTATATTTGTAATAATAAATGCATCACTAGAAGTGGAGTTCCCCAGGGGCATAATACTTTAAATAATTATTTATCAACGCTAGAGACGTGAAAGTTTTATGATTTAAAAATTAAATATCTCCGAAAATTAAACATTAAGAACAAATAGTCACATACAAAATTATCTGAAAAGTTTGTTTTTGATAATGAAAATGATCTTTAGTAGATTTGTCCAGAAGACAAATACTCAGTAAATTCGAACATGCATCAAAATAACCAAAATATTAGGTATGCGAAACGGCTAGATCCAAACATATTTGAGAAATGACGAAGATCTAGTTACATAAATATAGAAATATAGAAATTATTATAAAAGTTGGGAGAAGAATATGAATTGAAATAGAAAATTGTCGACAACACATTGCCTCTTTGATTGCTTTTGCTGTCTTAAATAATAATCTGGATCCAAAACTTATATTTGATATCAAAGTGCCAGAAGCACGAATATTTGGTAAGACAAACTAAAGCATTGAGGTTGAGCTTAACTCGTTAAATATTTATTTCGTTAAATATTTATTTGAATGTTATCTGAAATTATATAAATATTTGTCTCATAAGGACATATGAATGATAAAGTGGTGATCAGTTAAAGCTCAAAGGGTTTATGCAAAGGCCTAATATATAAATGATATGTTTTCTCCCATTATATATTATGTTTCACTACTTAATTTATACATGACAGTTTCAACATATTTAGATATGCAGTAAATACACAATATTATATAATTTACATGAAAATTCGCGAAGGATTAAAACTTCTCAATTTGGATGAGAATTAAATATCACAACATATAGCTATATTATTGGTCATTGTAAGATCTTGAAACAGTTAATATAGATATGTTATATTTTAATTTGTTATTTCTTCCTGAAGAAGATTATTGAAAATTGTGTATATGAATGGTTTAAGATTGGAAAGTATAAATTTATATAAGTTAACTCATGCAAAGATGACGGATTTTTCGTAATGATCAAAGAACTTGGAAAAACCAAAGAGTTGTCTCAACCTGCAGTTGAGAATAATTTAAATTTTAAATGCCAATTAATTTATTTAATGATTGTTTTAGATGAATTTTTGATATATCTATTCATGTTGTATGTCAGTTGTCGTTTTTATCCCTTGAAGTGAAAAACTAATGTCTATATACTTGAAGTATATAATGAGGATATTTTGGACTAGAATTTCATCTATTTAGTATTTTTAAAGGACATGTTTTCTCATAAATGTATCAGGATTGATATGCACCTATGATGAACTTGCTATCAAGATTTAATGGCTCTTTGACAAAGGTAAGCTAATTAAATTAAACATATCCTCAAGTAGATACAAAATATGTTGGTTTATTTATAAGAAACCAACATGCCATTAGTATATTGATTTGAATGTTTATCAAATCATCCCCATAATGTTGAAGTTTCAAACTGGTATAATAAGATTGTTGATATAATAAATTTATAGCCATGGGGCATAATGAAAGATACATATTCTTAGTCTTTTATAAGACATTAAATTATGTGTTGCATAGATGAGTAATTAATATATTATGCGAGACTTGACAAATTTATATGCTCTAGAAAAGCAATGAGACATTACACATAGTGTTTTGCTCATCTAAATTTTTTTTAAATTTACTCCCAAATTATATTTTAATATGTACTTATAATATTTTATTATGTAAACCCAGAAGAATATCGTTTTCAGGGGGAGTGATAATTTAAAATAAATTCTAAATTTTTGATCTTGAAGATCAACAATTATATTACAAAATACCGCTGTTTTCAGGGGGAGCGGTAATTTCTAAACAATCCAGAAGATTAGATCCTGAAGACCAATAGTTGTACTCTTTTTTCCTCTACTAAGTTTTTCTCATTGAGTTTTCTTAGTTTAAGATTTTTTATGAGACAACTAAAGCAACACATGAAAATTATAAGATTTGTACTCTTTTTTCCTTAACTAAGTTTTCTCATAAGAGGTTTTCTTAGTTGAAGGTTTTTAATGAGACATGCAAGATTATTAGTTTCAGGGAGCAACAATTCTAAATAATTATGAAGATTGGGTGGGTTCTGAAGACCAAGCTGTACTCTTTACCTCGTCTAATTTTTCTCACAGGATTTTCTAGCGAGGTTTTTAACGAGGCATGCATATGACGTCGTAACGTCGTAATGTCCAAGGGAGAGTATTATGAAATATATATGGACATTACTCCTTATATCATTATAATAGGAATAAAGTTTATTTACCATTATACAATTTCTCTTATATATATAAAGAGTGAGAACATTAGGTATTGTATACATTCTCATCAATGCCGTTAATAAAATACTCTCTTTTTCTCTCTACTTCTGTATTTTTCTCTTTTTCTTTATGTTTCTCTTATTGTTCTCATCAATACTTTACAACAAGGACCTATTTTTTTAAAGGTCAATAAAATCTAATTTTTATAATTGTAAAATAGGTTGAGATGAAATGTTGATTAATAAAAAATAACTGATGCATGGAATATTCTTTTTATTTTTTTAAGTCATTAGAAGCCTAATTTTTGCATTAACCTAAATTTTAATAGTGTAGCATATTGATTTTTTTAAACCATCATTCATGAATATATCTAATATTATAATGAGATAATTTGTTGTTAACTCTTATTTTCAAATTTATAAGTGTCATTCTCATTTTAATCAAACACCTTAAATAAGTTTTACTAATAATTATATAGATTACAAATTTGATTCTTGTTAATGACAAATTAATATAATGAATTTTATTTGTTGATTTAAAAAAGGGATTCGACTGAAATCTGTTGGTCCGTCGATCCGAGTGTCGATTTCAGTCGGTCTCTCACCAAAAATCTGATTGACATCCATCGGTCTGTTGTTTCAAGTATCGGTTCCAGTCTATCCCCTATTGACAACCCAACTGACATACGTCGGTCCGAGTTTTGATTCTAGTCGATCTCCCAACACGTAACCCATATATAATGTAGGAGGTGGATTGTGGTGTTTTTATTTTGACTTTTTTTTTAAAAAAAATAGTTGGAGTATCTCATTATATTAAAAAAATATATTGTCAATGATTTTGTCCTGCCTTTATTTTTGCATTTCTACGTATACATCAAGATTAACATTAAAATTTTTTAAATAGATTATGCAATTAATAATGGTAAAGATTTGGGTTTTTTCCCCAATTCGTGTGCGTACCTAATATCATTACTTTGAATAGATAATTAAACGATCTTATGTTTTGATAAAATTTATTTGCAATCAATAAAATAGTTAATGGAATTTTGAAGTTACACTGCCGACTGTCATCTGCATTAGTTTTCTACTCTTCATTCTTGAACATTTCAACCAATTCGTCTGACCCACTTCATTGTTTCAACTGTGAACCAATCAAATCCCTTTTTTTGATTCTTTCTCCACGAACCCTTCAATCCAACAATTTCCGAACAATTTCTCCTCTCCTCAAATCCCTATTTGTGATCCAATTTCCTCTAATTTTCAACCAAATCCGACTCCCAATTTTCTCGCACCCGCCATTGTTATCCTCTTTCGAGCTCCAGATTGAACTGCAATGGGGCTGTGTGTGAGCAAACAAAAACCGGTGAAAACAAACGCGAATGGGCAACCGACCCACCAACAAAACCCGATTCAGTTCACCATGTCACCCGGCTACGCTGCTCAATTGCCTCACGTGTTGCCCCCCGGAAGCCCCGCCCCCCCTGTCCACAAGCCCGACGCCATACTCGGAAAACCCTACGAAGATATCAAAGCGCATTACGTTCTCGGGAAGGAGCTGGGGAGGGGTCAATTCGGGGTGACCCATCTCTGTACCGACATTGTTACGGGTCAGGAGTACGCCTGCAAGTCGATATCGAAGAAGAAGCTCGTGACGAAGAGCGATAAGGAGGATATGAGGAGAGAGATTCAGTTGATGCAGCATTTGAGTGGGCAGCCCAACATTGTGGAGTTTAAGGGGGCTTATGAGGATAAGAGCTCTGTGCATCTGGTTATGGAGTTGTGTGGAGGTGGAGAGCTTTTCGATCGGATTATTGCGAAAGGGCATTACAGTGAGAGAGCTGCTGCTGCCATTTGCAGGAGTATTGTTGGCGTTGTTCAAATCTGTCACTTCATGGGAGTGATGCATCGTGATCTTAAGCCGGAAAATTTCTTGTTGTCGGATAAGACTGAGAATGCTCTATTGAAAGCAACGGATTTCGGGTTGTCGGTTTTCATTGAAGAAGGTATTTCTGAACCTTCTGTTGGATTGTTGTATATCAATCATTAGCATATCATTTCTGCATTTTTAGTAACTCAATTAGCTTTTTATAAGCTTGTGTATGGCTATGATTTTACTAAGGAACAGTATTTTATGTTATGATCATGGATGAGAGGCTGCAAGAATTATCATCTTTGTTTCTTTTCAATGGCATCTGTTACTGTATCCTATGCTGATATAAGTGGGGCTCAACCCTTTACTTTGATCATGGTTATGGGTTAAGTTAGGGCTCTCTAACTAGTATGCCTTATAATTTGGTCTGAATTGCCGGATGCAAACAAAAGGGGTGATCTGATGGCGGGCCTAAGGTTGCCACCCCAGATGTGAGCCCAAGGGGGTTGCTTCCTGGAGTTCTGGGCCTTGGTAACACCTGCCATGCATCGTTCTCAGATGTCTAGTTTGAAGGGGTTGAATTGTTACGGTACTCCCTTGCTTATATGCCTAACAGTATCACTCAACCAATTAGCAGACACCCATCAAGAATGATAGTATAAGAAATATTTGTGCATTCCCTTCATTTCTCTATGTGTCCTTCATTTAGTTAAATTAGCATTGAACTCTTTGAAAGGGAGACTTAACTATTTGGAAATTAATAACTTAGTAAGAAAACTCCATCTTCAAGTGGGATCTAAGGATCCGTGTCTTATCATATAAGTACTCATTTATCTGAATTTCTCTTCAGTTATCTTCATGTTGATATCATATGCTATGTCTGCAGGTAAAATATACAAGGATGTAGTTGGCAGTGCTTATTATGTTGCGCCGGAGGTACTACGGCGTAAATATGGAAAGGAAATTGACATCTGGAGTGCTGGAGTCATTCTCTACATTTTACTCAGTGGTGTACCCCCTTTTTGGGCTGGTAAAACTTCACATAGCTAAAACCTATATCCTCAACATTCATTCTTTATTTAAGTTTCTCATATAAATAACAGCTCAAGATGTACTTCAATTGCAGAGACAGAGCGGGGGATATTTGATGCGATATTACAAGGACATGTAGATTTTGATAGCAAACCTTGGCCATCTATATCAGATAGTGCCAAGGACCTTGTCCGGAAAATGCTTACACAGGATGCAAAGAAACGAATTACAGCTGCTGAAGTTCTTGGTATGACTGTTTCCATTGATAGGTGACATTTTGTTTCTTTCCGAATTTGTGTATCTTTCCATAAGTGCAGAGGTGTTGTTAAAGACTACTTTATCTGGATCTTTCTTTTTTCTCAATATTCTTTTATTTCCGCTTGATGCTTGTTCAGTACTTATATAACTCTCTAATTTCTTCTTCACCGGTATTCTCTGACTTGAATTTCTATATCTTTTTCTCACTTTGGTCTTTATAGAGCATCCATGGATTAAAGAAGGTGGCGAAGCATCTGATAAACCAATCGACAGTGCAGTTCTCTCGAGGATGAAGCAATTCAGAGCAATGAACAAGCTTAAAAAACTTGCACTCAAGGTATTTCTAATTTTTCTGATAAATTGTGAGTGCATTGTGGTGCAAAATTACATTCTTAGTGAACCATAATGGCTACTTAAACTTCTCATATATGATGTAACTGCTAGTACTACACATTTAAAATCTTTGTCCATTGGAGATCCATTGGCTGTTCTAATTCTGACTATTGTTGTCTACATAATTTTGTAGGTAATTGCAGAAAATCTTTCAACAGAAGAAATTCAAGGGCTGAAAGCAATGTTCACAAATATGGACACCGATAAAAGTGGCACAATCACTTACGAAGAACTTAAAGCTGGTTTAGCAAGACTCGGATCAAAACTCACTGAAGCTGAAGTTAGGCAGCTGATGGATGCTGTAAGAAAATACACTTCTGATTATATGTAAATTTGCTTTCACGTTTTTGTTGATTTACAAATGCTCAAGTAGTAGCTCCAACAATTAAATTATTCATAGGCTGATGTGGATGGAAATGGAACGATCGACTACATTGAGTTCATCACTGCTACAATGCACAGACACAGATTAGAAAGAGAGGAAAACCTCTACAAAGCATTCCAATACTTTGATAAAGATGGTAGTGGGTAAGCACCCATCAGGCATCAGCTGTTGGAAGTTTTACCTGGCATATATATATATATGATGCACATTGCTGAATGATTTTTTGTTCTACTCTGCTACAGGTTCATAACAAGAGATGAACTAGAAACGGCTATGCAAGAATACGGGATGGGCGATGCATCAACCATAAAAGAAATAATTGCTGAAGTCGACTCGGATAATGTGAGTTGAATTTTCTCATACAAAGATTGTTTTTCTGCCTTCTTTTGCTTATCTTCGATAACAATCCAATCACTTCCTTTCTCAGGATGGAAGAATCAATTACGAAGAGTTTTGTACAATGATGAGAACTGGAAACCAACATCAAGGCCTGATCTTATAGAGTTTTGATAATATTTTATCTTGCATGTCAACTTTGCTGTTTGATAATCCTTGGGAAGATCTGCTAGATATGAATTTTTGTTTGTGTTCTCTTTCTTCTCAACTTTTGCTTTAAATTTAATTTAATTTTTTAAAATTTAAATATAACAGCGTTGGTGTCAAGATACTGTAAACTTATTTCACAATCTATAATTATGATTATGATCACTTGGTAAGAATGTAACGTGGAGTTTAATGCAATGGAAAAATAAGTTTGTAGTAATCTTTTGCATCCCTTCCTTTTTCCTTCAAGCAGAGATACTTGGGTTGCATTTGCATACATTGATTGAGTTAAAAAATATTACAAATTCTCTTATGAGACGGACTTGTGTGAGACAGATGGACCTGAATAAAATCATGCAGCTGGAGAGTGAAGAGAATTCGATGAAACCATTCGGTGGAAAGGCAGTTGTTTTGAGAGAAGACTTCAGACAGTACCTACCAGAAATACCTAAGGGAAAGAGGCAGGACTTGGTGAGGGCAACAATTAATTCTTTGTACATATGGGATAACCATAAAGTGTTGAGACTAACACAAAACATGCGCCTACTATCTATGAGGAATACATCCGAGACAAATGAATAATGGATATCCAGTATCAATGATGGCACTATAGGTTCGTCTTGTGATAATGGTACACAAATAAGTATACCTAAAGACATATTTCTAAAGTCCGTTGGTGATCCTGTGGACATTATTGAGGCAATATATCAAAACTTCTTAACCTCTGTGGATGATCCGGAATATCTTTAGCAGCATGTTGTTCTTGCACCTATGCTCAAGTCTGTTGATTCAATAAATGAATACATGATATCTTTGAATGAAAGTGAATCGAGGATTTACCTGAATTTCGATTTTACATCCAAGTCTAATTCAAATGTGGATATTTTGTCTAATGTTCATATACCTGAGTTTATTAATTCCATTAAGTGTTCTGGAATACCAAATCATGAGGTAATATTGAAGGTTGGCACACCTTTGATGCTTTTTAAAAACATAGACCATGTATGAGATTATGCAATGGTTCACAGTTGGTAATTACTATACTCGGTGATAGGTTCTGTAGGTGAAAGTTCTTGCAGGTAATAATGCCCGTGAACATGTATTAATTTCGAGACTTATTTTAACGCTTTCTAATGTTAGAATTCCTTTTAAGATTTAATGTAGACAGTTTTTATTGATAGTGTTATACGCAATGACCGTAAATAAGTCAATGACAGTCTTTGAATAGTATTTGCTCTACCTTAGAGACCAATATTCTGCCATGATCAATTATACATAGCAGTTTAGTGTTTAGAAAGATTTTATAATAAATGTATGAATACGGATTTTTTTTTTCAAAAATAGAAAATCCTTTTCAGTGATGTAGTTTTTTTTATTTATGCTTTTCCTTTTTTTGTTCAAAGTAAATTTTAAAAATTAAATTTTTTTTTTCATATAAATTGTTGCACAACGTTTACAAAGGAAGTTTCCACATTTACGCATAAATGTCCATATAATTATTGCATGTAGATTTTCAAATTATATACAAGCAGAATAGCCTTATAATAATTTGCTCAAAAGAGATGCTGATTTTAATAGAAATATGATGTTATTAAGCTCAAAATAAAGCACTCATATCAACCAATTATAAAATGTTAAGAAATTATATAAATTTTAAAAATATATATATTTATATAAAGAATCATTTGTTAAAATTGTAAATATCAAATAAATAAGTGGATCAAATATCGAATGGGTTGAGGCAGCGAATCTAGATTCAACGGTCAGGCCGGATGTAACACAGTACTGGTACTCTGCGATTGTATATAGTATATACCCCCAACACCAACATTTTTTTTACATTATATACTCCCTCCATCCCACGTTAAAATTTATATTTTCCATTTTGAATTATTTCAAATTAAGGTTTACATTTCTTTTTTTGTCAAGTTGAGCCTACACAAAATAATTAATTATTCCAAATAGAGTCACACACAACACAATATGGAATCACACACAACACTAATACAACTACACACTTCACATTAAATAGTATTATTTTTCTCACCTCACAACACTTTAAACTATTATATCTCTTAATTTACGTGCAAAAAACAAACGCCAACGTTAATGTGGGACGGAGAGAGTATTTATAAAGAACATTTAATGTGGTAATATGCGATTGTATATACCCCCATCAACTTACCCTTACTTTTTTTTTTACATTATATACTTCCTCCATTCCACGTTAAAATTTTTATTTTTCATTTTGAATTATCTCAAATTAAGGTTTACATTTCTTTTTTTGTCAAGTTGGGCCTACACAAAATAATTAATTATTCCATATAGAGCCACACACAACACTAATATAATTACCCACTTCATATTAAATAATATTATTTTTCTCACCTCACTACACTTTAAACTATTATATATCTTAATTTACATGCAAAAAGCAAATATCAACGTTAATGTGGAACGGATGGAGTATTTATAAAGAAACATTTCTTAAGTTTCATATATAACTTTAATGTGGGACGGAGGGAGTATTTATAAAGAACATTTCTTAAGTTTCATACATAAAAGCATTATATATCAGGGACATAGGAAGTATATTCTCTCCGTCCCAAGCTAAGAGGGTCAAATGCTTTTGTGCACGTAGATTAAGGAATATTATTGTTTAATGTGTAGTGGATATGCGAAATTTTTGAATTACCTTTCTACCCTTCCACCTAATTAATCCATTAATTGTAGTAAGGATATTTTGTCTTTCGAAAATATAAAGTATTGTTATGAAGTGTTAGTGGTGGGGCCCTCACATTCCTAAAATAGAAATGACCCCCTTTAAGTGAGACGACGAAAATGATAAAATGGTCCTCTTAGTCTGGGACGGAGAGAGTATTAAATAAAGAAATATATACTCCCTTCGTCTCCTTAATAAGTGTCTGTTTACTTTTTGCAAGGAGTATAATATTTTAAAGTGTAAAAAGGTGAGAGAAATAATATTTTAATGTGTAGTGGGTAGTTGTATTAATATTAAGTGTGGACCCCATATATAGTGGGTTGAGTATGATAATATTATTGTATGTGTCATATCAACCTAAAAAGAAAATGAATACTTTGTATTGGGACGGACCAAACTGGTAAAATTAACATTTATCATCAGAGGGACGGAGGTAATATATATATATATACTCCCTCCGTCCCGCCACGGTAGTTACATTTTACTAATAAGGGCATCTCATCAAAAGAGTTATATTTTCCTTTTTGATAGATGAGACTCACACAAAACAATATGTTCATGGAGCTCACACATAACACTACCTATTATACATTAAAATATTATATATTTCAACTCACTACACATTAAAAATATTATATTTCTTAATTTTCGTGCAAACTATAAATGTAACTCTTTTAAAATGATCGATGAAATATATTCCTTCCGTCCGCTTCAAAGGTGTCAATTTTACTATTTTTGGCGTTCGGTTCAAAGGTATCCATTCTCCTATTTAGCAAAAAAATACACAATATGGCCCACCACTTCCCTCTAATACAACTACCCACTTTACATATAATAATACTTCTTAATCCACATGAAAAAAACAAACGGACACCTTAGAACCGAACAGAGAGAATATATTTAAGAGCTAATTATTTGACAAATATTCCTAACCATGCAACGAAATTACACGTAAACACTAGTTTTGTCTTAAAGAGAAAGAGTTCAAATATTGTTTTCACTCCAATCTCTTCTTATAACTCTTAACTAAAATTTTCTACTAAACATATACTCCCTCCGTCGCATTTTAATTTTTATATATTTTTAATTTAGCGTTTCATTTCAATTTTTACATTTCTTTTTTTAATAAATAGGACCCACACAAATTAATTATTTCTCTCTCCATGTCCCACACATCACACTAATATAACTACTCACTTTACATTAAAATATTATTTCTCTTACCTCACCACACATTAAAATATCATATTTCTTAATTTTCGTGCAAAAAATAAATGTAAAGTTTGAAACGGGATGGAGAGAGTATTATGTATAAACCCAAGTATACCCAGTAGTTCAATGAAAAAGGTTTAAAAGTCTCTTTTTTTTTAATATTGAAAGTAAGTAATGTTTTTGTAATATTGTAATATTTTGAATGTATTAATATTATATTAACTATTACCACTTTCAAAATAGTGTATAAATAGTGTGGACGAACAAAAATGAACAGTGAATTAAAATACTTTAGATGGCAGTAAACAAAAATGATATACTATGTAAATCGATAAGAAATAAAAGGTATTGTCTCCTATGTCAGGGTGTACGGATCGAGATATGTGTGTCCAGCTCCTATTCGATCCAATATTATACTATTGTCTATAAAATGTTATACTATTTAGTACTAAAATTTATATTTATGATTTTTCAGAAAAAAAAAAGATAAATTTTTTAATGAAATATTACTCCCTCCGTCCCGGGTATTTTTACCCGTTTGTACGGGCACGGAGATTAAGACGTTTTATTTTTTTAATATATAATGTAAGAAAAAGTAGGGATAAATTAGTAATTTAAAAAGAAAAAGTGAACAAAGTTGTTGGGAATGATGAATAAAGTGTAAAAAAGTAGTTAAAGTTGTTGGGATTGTAAAAAGTAGGTAATAAAATATTATGTATTTTTGCCAAAAATGGAATGGGTAAAAATATGTGGGACACCCCAAAATGGAAAGTGGGTAAAAATACGTGGGACGGGAGTAATATTTTTCATATTTCAACAACAATTTTTCAAATAGAAAATAATTCGATAGTTAATTAAAATGTAATCTTTAATAATGAAATGTAACGGTTGAACACCAACTCAAAATAATATGTGAAGTAAATAACTGAGCGTCACGTTTATTGGGAGTTGAAAGTAAAAGCGGGAGAAAGATGAGATGAAAGAAATGAGGAGATGAGATGAGCCAGATGACGACATTTGCATTTGAGAATGTGGTTATTTTCGATCACCATTACTTTAAAGGGAGGATGTCATTTCCTGTTATTGTATTATTAGAGTTACTCTCTTGTAAGTGGTAA
This sequence comes from Pogostemon cablin, assembly GCA_023678885.1. Classification (NCBI taxonomy): domain Eukaryota; kingdom Viridiplantae; phylum Streptophyta; class Magnoliopsida; order Lamiales; family Lamiaceae; genus Pogostemon; species Pogostemon cablin. The sequence continues at coordinate 24,385,815 of CM042961.1, read as the reverse complement.
ATAATTGGCTTTACATCATAAATAACTCATGTAAATTTTGTAATCTCCTTTAATTTAAATCATTTAATTTAAATACTTTAGCATTAAATAGGATATATAGAAATATAATATACTCCATCCGTCTCATTTCAATGTTTACATACTTTTATTTTGAGCGTTCAATTTCAATGTTTACGATTCATTTTTGGAATATGGGACCCACCTAAAATAATTAATATATCATCATGGTCCCCACATCCAACACTAATACACCTACCCACACTACATTAAATATTATATCTTTCTACCCACTATCTATTAAAATACTATTCTCCTTAAATATTATATCTTTCCACACACTATTTATTAAAATACTATACTCCTTAATCAACGTGCAAAAAACAAACGTAAACATTGAAACGGGACGGAGGGAGTATAGAATTAGAAGGGGAAATACAAAATTTATACCGTGAAATCGATTTACTTTGTGTTATTATTATATTCCCCAAACTTGTTTCCATATTTTTCATATATCAAGATTTTTTTTTTAAAGTAATAAAGTATATTAAGTTTGTTAGGAATAGATAATAATTTTGCAAATAAAGCGTAAGACGAAGATGAATTGTTTTAACTCTTATACCATTCTGAGAGTAAACTTTTACTATAAGACAACGAACATAGAAAAGGTAAAATCAAATTTGAGACGGAGGGAATACGGCTTTAACTAAGAAAACAGTTTTCCTTGCAAATCTTGAGAGAAAAAAATTAAACAAGAGCCTTCATTAGCATCGGCATCCTTCTAATTTGCAAGTGTATATGATGACAAATCGAATATGAAGACAGGTAGATTAGAAGCTCACCTTTCAAATCAATCTGTTTAGTATCTAGAGCAAAAATGACGAAACCATAATAATGGTAAAAGCCAATATTTACATAACGAGGTTGATGATCTAAATAAAATCTAGAATACAAATATTACAGAATAATAATACACATAACAACAGTATAGAGAAAATTTAGGTTGCAGGATCGTCGGGCGACCGCTTCAAATCCATTTCAACTTGGTGAATGGTCCATTGCATGTTTTCCAATTTCTGCAAAAATTAAAATGTTCATCAAGATAATAAAGTCTCAAATCATCCAATTCAGCCACAAGAATCTAAATAAGAATTGGTATTACTACAGATTCTACCTTCACTATGTCGTGGTATTGCCTAGCAATGGAATCAAAGTGAGGATCGACACCTTGATACTCACGAAGACGTGTAACCTGATAAACAAATCAAGATCAAAATTGGCATTTGTTTTCTGTTATGCAATTGATACCTCAATATCAGTGTGACATCAAAATATTAGTTTTCAAATTATTCAAGCAGCATAGTTGAAGAAAAGAGGAATTGAGCCCATAAACCATTGACCAGCCATAACATCTCCCATATCACAACTGACAAGAGTAGAATACCAAGGTATTCCTTAACTATCTATAAGGGCATCCATAATAGTGGTAGTTAATAACAAGGACTCGCATGCCAATTCATCACTTTATTAACAACTTTTGTTGACAAAACTTCCTCACAATCTTTTTAACTACATCAATGTTAGTAATTGTGGGTCTCATTTTCGTATTTTTACTTGAAACAATTCATGTGGGTACCACTTAAAACCTGTTAAGTGTAAATAGTAACAGATGGCGTGGGTCCCACCACAAAATGTTATTAACACATAATCAAAACGCTATTAACCAATAAACCTAGTTAATAACAATCCAATTAGCATAACTGTGGTTGCTCAAGTTAATAATAATCAAGTAAATATTTTTACTTCAAATTCCACGTCCATAAAGAGTAAAGAATCTAACCGCTTTATTATATGCAAGTGAAGCTTCTTCTGTTGATTCAACCAGATAATTTCTATAAAAGCAAAAGAAAGTAAAAATTACACAATGAAAAGTACAACAAATTAACTGAAATTGAGTTATTTTTTACCTAATTTTGTGGAGTGCTGGGATGGTTTCCCTATTATAGGTTTCAAGTAGGAGAAGATATTCTATAACCCTTCAACAACAGATTAAAGCAATTTGTCAGCTAAACTAATTTAAAAAAATTTTAACATCACAAACCAGGTCATCATCAGGGTAAACAGACCTTAATTTAGCACTCATGGTCTCACATCTTTTGCATAGCCAAATCTTATGCAGTTCATCCTATGAAAGATGGAATCATTAGCAATTTGCTTCACGGAACAAAAAAGTTTTAATAATACCAAATAAACTGCAAATAAAACCATGATTCTTACATATTTATGCTGATGTCGAAGTTTTACGTCTTTCACAAGCTTAATAAGTACCCCAAGGATCTGCTCCAAAACCTTGAATGAACAAAACAGAACAAGTGGAATGCATAAACAAAAAATCAACAACTCAAAATTCAAATGATAATATTCAACTAGATAAAAAAGGTCATGAAGGGATAAGAAAGTACGGAAGAACCCTACTTACATTGTAGTATTCTGCAAATTTTCTATCAGATAAATATAAATCCTCCCTCCATGCTAATTCTTCTCTTTCAATCTCCTCAGTAATCAACTTCACCCTGTTATATACGAATTTAAATTGTAAAATCAGGGTTAACCAGAGGAAGAAAGTTTCATATACTGAGATGAGAAGAGATTATTTTTGTTTATTCTCACTACAAGCGTATGTTTATGAGTTGTGATATTACAATAATAATATAAAATTTAAACAGCAACATAAACATGATAATAAGAAATTCAGGTTACAAGCATTTCTAATCCAAAAGAACAGAATCACAAGTACAGTGCACCATTTTCTATAAGACTGAAGAATAATTTTTTATGCTGAGACTTCAATTCAACAATTGTGACAGAGCAAAGACATATAAATATGCCACATTATTTACTTAAACAAGTACAAGGCTTTTACTGCAAAATATGGAAAAGAAGGCGTAAGCAAAGTGATTAAGTAATACAAACAAGCCTATAGCAGTACTATTTACTAAATACTCAAATCAACATTTTCTCAGCATCTATCCAGAGAGCTCAAAACAGATGGGGATCTTCAACTGAATAAACTGGAAGGCAGAAGATATGAATGTTAGTATATGACATTTTAATGATGCAGTCTTGCAGAGATTTGTTGAGGTTGCATGAGAGAGTGCGAAAGAGACCTTTCTGGAAGCCGGGAAGTCATACTCTGGTGATTAGTTGATGAACCTTGCAAACCAAGGATAAAATGTTAGCCTGGTTACAACATATATTTTCATAGTGTAGAAATTATAATAATAATAAATAAAATAATATATATATATATAATATATATATATAAGCATATAACAGTGAATACAGGATTGACTGACAGCAATCAAAATCTAATGCATGAATGGTTTGATCACAAATGATATTCATTAACATAACTGTAAAATAAAAAAGGTGTAAGTATTGACTCATATGTATTGTAAATAAGAGAATAGTCTGATATCAAGCTGGAGATCAAGGAGGAGTTGTCAAAGGATGTAGTTATTAAAGCATCGAGAAGTTGTTGATGAATGCATATCAATGCAAGTATCAGTAACAATAGAAAGAACCATTAAGAACTTCGCAATATGCAAGCATTCAATAATCCTATAACACAATAAGGATAGAGAAAGTGGAAGGATGAAACATTTGACTGACCAATGACATCTATAACAATGGCATCTGCCAACTTATCACATTTAGCTTCTAACCGGCTGGCTATCTCACGGGCAAGAAACACCTGGTATTCAGTAATGTCCTACAATATCGTAAAAGTAGAAGCATTTTTAAAGGTTACTGAGATGAAACTAACAATAAGAATGAAACTCAGAACATGCAACGCATTCCACTTCTTAAATTGCAAATGAAGTTCCAGCAAATAACTGTAGACTATCATAAATGAATGTACATACATGTTTCATGGTCAATATTACATACCATAGATAGTGGAGTCTGTTGAAGTTGTGTTTGCCATATATAGGCTGGAGTTATTCCAAGGAACCTATTTGGGACACCACCAACTTCAGGTTCTGATGCATCAAGTACCCCGACAGAGAAAAAATTACTGGCTGGAGGACCTGCTCCAGTGGCAGTTACATTTGTATAATTAGTTGAGTTTGTGCTTGAGCTGATTGTGCCACTGGTACCCGTACTGTCAAGTGAGCTCCTTGACACTAAGCTCCATTTTTCAATTTCTTCCTCATGAATCTCACCATCTTTAGAGATCAGAGGAAGTCTCAATCTTTGAGCAGCTTCTGCAACAACCATCCGATGCTCAAGGGTTTCATAAACCTGAAATCAAACTTTCTCACAAATTACAAACTAAGGGGCACTTGGTTAAAATTCTTAATGATAATGGTAATAGTTATTATTATATAGTTAATGATTTGATTGATGAGTATTATTGATATGAGGGGAGTGGTTAATGAAAGTAAGAGACCAGTTAACTAATAGGGAATGAATTATAGTGCACCAAGCATTATCGATGAAAATGACTACCTTCTATTCTTGTTACCCACCTCTAATACCACAAATAAGCAGCCCATATGTATATATTCCACATCATGATTTTTATTTCTTTCATATCATCTCAATAAGACAACATACTAAAACTAAAACAATTACAAATGCAAACGCTACACTAACTTGTGCTCTATATATACTCCATTTGAATCTTCAAACAATTATGAATAAAAGCTGTGCAATATCCAAGACCACTTAATTTCCTATTGCTGTGTCTCCAATTTTGCTACCCTAAACCCAACAAACAATGAATACAGTTATATATGCCAAACGCTACAATGTCTCAACCTCTACGCCCTACAAGAACGCTCAAATAGTGCATTAATTACGCTCGTAATTAGATAAATTAATTTGAGTGAGGCTCTTGTGCTTTGCAATTTAAATCCCCTAGCAGTACATAGGTTTAAATAGAATATGGAGGGGGAGGACACGGCGTGTCCCCGGGCGCAGGAGCTTTTGCCAAATAATTTTCCTTACATGAATATCAGGTTTGCAAGAACCCCTTCCAAAGTAAGATTGCAGAAATTCACTGTATAAAATTAATAATTAGGACCTGTGGAGAGCTCATCAAGCCAAGCTGCGGATACAGACCCTGAACATCACGAATGCCACCCAAATTAGCCACCGAAACTGCTTGTTGATACTCCTCTACCATAGCTATTGCCTCTATGTACACCGCCTGCGGAATGGTAACGCCATTAATCCCAATTAATACAAAATACAGCCGGCAATGAGGGAAGATTTAAATCGGTAACACATTACTAGGGATTCCAAGTACCGCTGCCTCTCTTTACACATTTCTTCTCTGGCCTGCATTTTCAAAAATCATTCAAATTTAACTGGAGCACAACATTTTTAATCAGTGGCGAAATTGAAGTGGAGAGGGAATGGTGGATACGAATTGGAGATCGTAGTAAGTGGACTTAGAAATGAGAGATCCATCGGGGGCCAAACAATGACGCTCCAGTTGATCCATGACTTGATTGACGTCCGCCGGAAGATTTTGCGCTGCGAAGATTTTCGCCATTTTTCAAGCATAAAATCCCTTTTCTTCTTCTTTTTACTTTTCCAATTTCGGAGAAGTTCAGTTAGAGTTCAATTTAGAGTCGAAATCTGAAGGATTCTTTACGCCGGCCTTTGATTTAAAGTTGAAGTGGGGACGAAGTTGGCGTTATAGGAAACGACAGCGTTGCGTAGATTGCACTGATCGATAACTTTTGAATTTTATTTCTATCCTTTGGTTATGGAGAGCATCCGGTAGCACTAATTTTGATCCAACCCCAAATTTATTTTTTTGGGACTAATAATCTCTGTTGAGTTGATATCCGGTACACCATATGTTTATATTTTTTTTATTCAATATTATATATATATTTCTTAGTAATTGTATATTTTTTTACATTCAATTTTTTATTAAAAAACTAGAAATAATGAGAGGCAGTGATACGTTTCCCCAGAGGGGTGGGTGTGAGAGTAGGAACCCTTATTCCGAGCGTTATCTAGCGAGGTAGAAAAGCTACCCTAGTTACCCTGTACCCAACCATAAGATAGATGATAAATCGGAAGCTAGAAAGTTCGATTGGTCTAAGGTCTGGAGCCCAAACAGTGGAAGTGTTACGTTCTACTTCAAAAACTTCCTAGAATCATGCACAATGGAGATGATGTTCAGAAGATTTTCGGAGATAGAGAAAGTAATGGATGTTTTCATTCCAAAGAAGATAAATAACCATGGTCAGAGATATGGCTTTGTACGCTTCAGAAACAATGTGAATATTGAAGTGATTGAATTTGGACGAGATGGTATGGAGTGCCGTTACATGCTTGGAATCCGAAGTTTTTCAAACTTGTAGCAAGCAAATTCAGTATAGTTCTAAAGATAGATGAAGATACAATAAGCAAAAGTAACATCCATTTTGCAAGAATCTTGATTCGAACACCATTGCATTTGCTTCCAAGTGAACCATTCAAAGTATCAGTGGATGGAAAATTTTTCTTTATTAAGATCAAAGAAGAAGAAGATGCATTTGACGATTACGAAAGCTGGTCGTCAGAGGGAGTCCTTGAATCTGAAAGTGATGATTGATGAGAGTGAAAATAAGCGTGTTTTAGTGTCCAATTTAACAACTTTTTGATTGATATTCTTGTCATATATTAGCACAATGGTCTTATATTCATTATATGTGAGAAAAAGGTGCACGTGAGGTGTTTTATTGTATTTTAGGTGGAAAAAGGGATCAAAAGTGCAAAGTTGGAGAAAAGGTGCAATTTGTGCAAGAATGCTGAAAACGCACGCCCAACTTTCATAATTATTCTGTATTCGTGTGGAGTTCAAAAATGATATTATGATACATGGTTGGAAAGCTACTGAAGAAAGGGTCGTTTTGGCGTAAAGAACATCCCATTCGGAGGCCGAACGAGGAAGTTATGAGCAAAGTGGTGACGCCGCGCGAGCTGTGCCGAACAGAACAGATGTTATATTTTCCATGGATTGTTACAGATTAAATTCTTTGAGTTTTTGTGAGTTCTTTATATAGATAGAAATCCCAGGAAGAGAGGATCGCGTGAGCACATAAATCACTCAATTCGGAGGTCGGATGTGAAAGTTATACGCGAAACGGCGAGACTGCGCAAATCGGTTCGACCTAGGTTCGACCTGAGACATTCTGGTTCGACCTGTTGGGCTGGTCGAACCAAGCACCTGGGGCTTCCAGTAGGGTGGTTCGACCTGTGGTTCGACCTGTGCTTAGTGGTTCGACCTGTTTGCTGAGGTCGAACCAATGTTCGGGAAATTACCAAATCCGTCTTTTCGATGCCTAAACGCGCGGGATAATTAAGGAAGCTCATTCCAAGCCTAGGAGACGTGATTAAAAGTATAAAAGGAGGTCTATGAAGCCACAAAATCATAATAGAGAACACAATACAAGAGAGGAGAAGAGAGGCCACAACCATACAACACCCCACAAGGGGGGATCACCCCCCATCCATCATCCACTTCCTTTCCTCCATCTATCCATCACTTTGAAGATTCGTTTGTGGAATCAAGAGGAGAACCAAGAGGAGGATTCAAGATGGAGAAGGGCATGAAGACGCCATATCAAGGGATTATTCGTTTCCTAATTTATCTTGTATTTTCCGGACATCCGGGTAAGATCTATCCAACACCCATGATTGTTCTTCGAAACATCATGGGCTAGAGCCTTTTTGGTAGATCTAGGAGTTTTGATGGTTTTATGAATTAATTGATCTTCTATGTGTAAACTCCGTACAACACTACTTGTGGATTTATTTTATATAAGATTGTGCTTTTTTAATCCATACTCATAGTCGTTTTGTGCATCAATAATCGTTGTGTAGAGTCTGAATACATAACATGGTTATTGGTTGAGTGCGTTCACTGTTGAGCAGGGTTTGATGTTATAATTCTAAGTGAAGGGATTCCGAAGACTTATTAGAACTATCTTATATGAATACTTGTTAATTGAATTGAATTCGGGTTAATAAATAGGATAAAGAGGATAATTTTATAGTACCTATAAAGGGAGATCATATCGGGTTAGAGTACCAATCCTAGGGGGAAATAATTGATACTGATAGTACCTAGAAAGGGAGTGAAATTATATCTCCTGCTCCTAGGTTACTCACATGTGTTACACGCATGTCTACTTGTGTCTATAGAGTAGATATGCATGGCTTAGTGATGCGTCCATATTCCACAAGGCAGAGTCGGACATCGACACATGGAAGGAAAATTAATTAGTGAAACTGGATTATCCTAGGGCTACCTATTCTCCTACTTGATCCACTTTCGTACTCTTCGAGTGATATTTTATTTTATTTATTATTTTATTTAATTGTTTATTAGTTAATCATTAAAATCCCAACCTTTATTGTTTTTCATCTTAATTAATTAGATAATAATTAAATTGATAATACGCCGTCCCTTGGGTTCGATATTCACTTGGTCGCTTACTTAAGCTGCAACTGATATCCTTAATACTTGGGGATTAATTTTGCGTGCAAAGAAAACGCGCATCAATGATGATCAGCTTTGGAGTCAGGAAGACAGTGAGTATGAAGATGACAAGGTAATGAGCGCCGAAGAAGATGACAGATCACTGGCGGCAGATGCAGAGTCGAACCTTGATTGTAATGCTTGCACAGAAAAAGAGGTAACAACTCCATCGAAAATGAACAATAGTATTTATGATAAAGGTGATTGGGGGACGGCCTCACCAGTTTTGAGAACAGGAAAAGATTTGGCGATCTTCTCGAAAAACAAGGAAATTACAGATAGCGGAGAAATAAATATTTCAGATATGTGCTCCTTTATAGATTATCCTATAGGCCATAAAGGAAATTCTACCAAAGGCCCAAAAAATGGAGAAGTAAGAAATATCATTAAGAAAAAAGCCCATATTGGAGAAATAGACAAGGCCCACCTGCACTTGGGTGCAAACCAATATCCAGGAGATTTGGTAATTCTTTATGAGCGAAGGTAGAAATTGAAAATAAAGATGGTATGGAAGATAGAGAATTGGAAAAACAAGAGAACATAGATAAATCAGATATGTCGGAGGTGTCTAGCTCCATGAAGAAAGGAGAGGAAAAATAGTGGGTTCACGGATGAAATGGAAATTAGTGAAAATCCATCACTCCAAGAAAAAGTTTTGAAACATGGAATGAAAAATGTGAGAATCATGAAGCACAAGGAAGAAAGAAGAAAAAAAGTAAGTTGGTGGATAGTGAGAGCTTTGAGGAACAAAGATATCAGTACTACCTTAAAGATAGAGAAATTCTAGAAGAAGCAAGAGAAATTTGGGAGACAGGTAAGAAATTAGGATTGAAAGGAAAAGTTACGGATGAGAATATGATAAAAGAAATTGCTCGGTGTGAAAGAGAAGATAGAAAGGAGAAAAAGAAGAATAAGAGAAAGACAGGAAAGGGAGTGAATAAAGTTATCAAATGAAGATTTTAAGCTTTAATGTAAGAGGCTTGGGAAGAAAGCAAAGAGGAGAGAGATACAGAATATGCTGATTAAATTAAACATTGAAGTTTGTTGTATTCAAGAGACTAAAATAGAAAAATTGGAGGAGCATCTATGCAGAAATTTGTGGAAGGATAAGAATTATGAATGGGCACATAAAGAAGCAGAAAGGAGGTCTGGTGGAATTCTTACTATTTGGAATAATTCTATTTTTTGCAGAACAAGTTCCTGGCATACGAAAGGACTATTGGTGGTGAATGGCTTTTTGAGAGAGGATGGGAAACAATGCGCTATTCTGAATGTGTATGCCTGATGAGATTCGAAATTAGCATATTTTAGTGTCCAATTGAACACCTATTTGATTGATATTATTGTAATATATTAGCACAAGTATCTTATATTCGATATATGTGAGAAAAGGGTACACTTGAGGTATTTTGTTGTGTTTTAGGTGGAAAAAGGACCAAAAGTGTAAAGTTGGAGAAAAGGTTCAATTTGTGCAAGAATGCTAAAAACGCACGTCCAACTTTCATAATTTTTCTGTGTTCTTGTGGAGCTCTGAATGGGAAGTGTGATACATGGTTGGAAATCCACTAAAAAGGGGATCATTTTTTCGTAAAGAACACCTCATTCGGAGTCCGAACGAGGAAGTTATGATCAAAGTGGTGACGTCGCGCGAGCTATGCCGAATAGAACAGATGTGCTACTTTCTATGGCTTGTTGCATATTCAAATGGTAGAGTTTCTTTGATTTCTTTATATGAATAGGAAGCCAAGGAAGAGAGGATCGCGTGAGCACAAAAATCACTCAATTCGGAGGTCGGATGTGAAAGTTATACACGAAACGGTGAGACTGCGCAAGCTATAAAAAGCCAATTGACCAAGACACATTGATTCGACCAAATCCTTTGGTCGAATCAAGGTCGAATCGGAAGCCTGGAGTGCGGAAAATCACCAATTTCGATTCGACCATGATTCGACCAAGCTCCTAGGTCGAATCCTAGGTCGAATTCCATGCCTGGGACACGTCCGGATCCAATTTTTACACCCCAAGTGCATGTTTTTGCGTATTTTTTAAGAAAAAGCCCATCCAAGATCCATAAGGAGTGCTTACAAGTATAAAAGGGGATGTAGATCACATCATTATTCATCATAGAGATACAAGAGAGGAGAAGAGAGGCCACAACCATACTACACCCCACAAGGGGGATCACCCCCAACCATCATCCACTTCCTTTCCTCCATCCATCCATCACTTTGAAGATTCGTCTGTGGAATCAAGAGGAGAACCAAGAGGAGAATTCAAGACGGAGAAGGACGTGACGATGCCCACATCTAGGGTTTTATTTATTTCCTAATTTATCTTGTATTTTGCGGACATCCGGGTAAGATCTATCCAACCCCCATGATTGTTCTTCTTAACATCATGGGCTAGAGCCTTTTTGGTAGAACTAGGGTGTGAAGGTTTTATCTAGTTAATTGAACTTCCATGTGTACACTCCGTACAACACTACTTGTGGATTTATTTTATATATGATCGTGCTTTCTTAATTATACTCACAGTCATTTTGTGCATCATTAACTATTATGTAGAGTCTGAATACATATCTTGGTTATTGATTGAGTGCGTTCACTGTTGAGCAGGATTCTATGTTATGATTCTAAGTGAGGGGACTCTGAAGCTTCATTAGAACTATCATATATGAATATTTATTAATTGAATTGAATTCGGGTTAGTAAGCAGAATAAAGAGGGTAATTTTATAGTACCTATAAAGGGAGATCATATAGGGTTAGATTCTAGACGTGAAAATTAATTGATACTGATAGTACCTAGAAAGGGGGGTGAAATTATATCTTTTGCTCCGAGGTTATTCACACGTGTTACACGCATGTTTACTTGTGTCTATAGAGTAGATATGTATGGTTTAGTGATGCGTCCATATTCCACAAGGCAGAGTCGGACACCAACACCCGGAAGGGAAGTTAAGTAGTAAAAATGGATTTCCCTGGAGCTACCCATTCTCCCACTTGATCCACTTTCGTATTCTTCTAGTGATATTCTATTTTATTTGTTATTTTAATTAATTGTTTAGTAGTTGTTAATTAAATCCATCAAATTTTACTACCTTGTCTTAATTAATTTAGTTAATAATTAAATTGATAATACGCCGTCCTTTGGGTTCGATATTCACTTGGTCGCTTGCTTAAGCTGCAATTGATATCCTTAATACTTGGGGATTAATTTTGCGTGCAAAAAAAACGCGCATCAATGCTCCGTGCAACTTTGGTGAGAAGTTAGAATTATGGGAAATAATTGTTGGGATCTTGGAACAAAATACAGATAGATGTGTATGTGTAATTGGTGATTTCAACTCTGTCAGAAACAAAAAAGAAAGAATTGGGAGGGACAGTGGTGAAGAAAACAGAGATATGGATAAATTTGAGAACTTTATCCAAGAGGCTGGATTACTTGAAATTAGTTTATGGGAAAAAAATTTTACGTGGTATAGGCCAGATGGAACATGCAAAAGCAAACTGGATCGTATGTTAGTGAATATGGAATGGATTCAAATGTGGCCAAACTAAGTTTTAAAAGGATTAGGAAGATCTTTCTCCGATCATCGACCAATCTACATTGAAAGTGCTCAGAAAGACTGGGGTACAAAGCCTTTTAGATTCTTGAATTGCTGGATATCTCATCCAAATTTTATGGAGTTCGTAAAAGAAAAATGAGATAGTTATGAGATTAGTGGATGGGGAAGTTTTGTTATTAAAGAAAAACTCAAAAAGCTACGGAATGATTTGAAAATATGGAACAAGGAAGTATTTGGTAAGATTGAGGAAACCATTTCAGAAAGGAAGCAAAAAATAAAGATATTGGATAGCATTGATGACACCTTTGGGCTAGAAGATGATGAGGTGATTGTGAGAAACCAAATGAGAGCAGAACTTATTAGAAACTTGAATTTGAAGGAAACTGTATTATTTCAAAAGTCCAAGGCAAAGTGGATACGAGAGGGAGATGCTAATTCAAGCTTTTTTCACAAGTGGATAAATAGAAGAGCAAAGCAGAATGAGATATTGGGGGTTATGCACAACAATAGATGGATGGAGTCAGTTAATCAGGTAAAAGAAGCTGCTTTCAATCATTTTAAACATCACTTTAGTTCAAGAAAGTTGAAAAGGCCGCTATTGTCAGAGCATTTATTTGAGAAAAAAATTGATGATTGTAATAATGCTTTCTTGGTGGCAAATTTTACTGAAGATGAGGTGAAACAAGTTATTTGGAATTGTGACACAAACAAAAGTTCGGGACCAGATGGCTTTTTGTTTGCTTTCTTTAAATGCAGTTGGGAAGTGGTCAAACCTGAGATTATGACAATGGTGAATGAATTTCATAGAATTTGGAAGGTTAGTGAGAGGAAGTAATCCTTCTTTTATAGTACTGATCAAGAAGAAAAATGAATGCAGAAAAATCGAAGACTGCCGCCCAATATCCCTCATTGGTAGTGTATATAAAATAATCTCCAAGATTCTTGCTTCTAGGTTGTCAAAAGTGTTGGATGGTTTAATCTTAGAAAATCAGTCAGCATTTGTGGGAGAGAGACAAATCTTAGAATTGTCTTACTAAATGAGATCATGGATGAAGCTAAGAGGAAAAAATTAAGCAGAATTATTTTCAAGGTAGATTTTGCCAAGGCTTACGATTTGATTGAGTGGGAATACCTTGAAGATATGATGAAAAAGATGAACTTCAACACGAAATGGTGTAAATGGATTAAGGAAGCATCTCTACAGCCACAGCTTCAGTACTAATCAACGGAGCTCCGTCGGAAGAATTTAAGCTAGAAAGAGGATTGAGACAAGGTGATCCTCTATCACCTTTCTTATTCCTTATTGCTACTGAGGGATTGAGTTTATTGATGAAAAAGCTACAAAAACTGGTTTAATTGAAGCTGCAAAAATTAGGCAGGATGGAATGTCAGTGTCTCACCTATAATATGCTGATGATACTATCTTCACATGCTCGGAGAAAGCCAAGAATATAAGAATTATCAAGCACATTCTTCGAAACTTCAAAATTGTTTCTGGTTTAAAGGTAAATTTCAATAAATATAGTCTTATGGGGCTGAATATGGAGGAAAATATGGTGCGAAATTTGGCTGACATGATAGGTTGTAAAGTAGGAAAACATCTCTTCTCATACTTGGGCTTACATGTGGGTATAAACCATAAAAAATCAGCGTCTTGGATCAATCTTGTGGAGAAAGTTAAACATAGATTGGCAACTTGGAATGATAAACACATCTCTTTGGGAGGCCGGGATACATTAGTTCAATCTGTTCTTTCTTCGATTCCGATCTATTGTCTGTCAGTATACAAGATTCCGAAAAAAACCATTGGGGAGATTTCACAAATCCAAAGAAAATTACTATGGGGGGTTGTGATACCAATTTTAAAATTCCTTGGGTAAAATGGGAAGACATCTGTTTAGGAAAGAACAATGGGGGGTTGGGAGTGAAAGATTTGGGAAGTTTCAACATAGCCTTACTTAAAAAATGGGTGTGGAGATTTTTGAATGAACCCGAGAGACTATGGGTGAGGGTCATCAAAGTTAGATATGGGGGTTTTGTGAGAAACAGAGGGAGAGGGAGACCAACGTTGGGATTGATAGAGTCAAATAGGTGTAATTGGAGATCGGTATCAGGATAGTGGAAAGAGATTAGTAACTTATATTGGGGGAATAGTGATGAGTTAGGTATGGTGAAAGAAGTAAAAATATGCATAGGAAATGGAAGCAACACTCTATTTTGGACTGATTGGTGGTGTGAGGGAGGGGTGCTTTGTGAGAAATTCTCTAGATTGTATAGAATTAGCAGTTGTAAGGAGGCTAAGGTTGAGAGTATGGGTAGTTGGGTAGATGGAGTATGGAAGTGGAATCTAGTGTGGTGTCGTCACTTGAGAACGAGAGAGGTAGATATGGTTAACGAATTGTTATGTTTCATTGGCAGGGAGAAGGTAAAACAATATAATGAAGATTACATGTTTTGTATTATCTCAAAGAATGGTGAATTTTCCACAGCAGAAGCATACAAGAAAGAACATGATGAGCACATGAACTCCACCAATCCAGAAAAAAACTCCTTCAAGAACTTGTGGAAAATGATAGCTCCAAGAAAAGCTCAAGCAATTGTATGGAAAGTGCTTCGACAAAGAATGCCAACAAAAACAGCCCTTCAGAAAAAAGGTGTCATTAATCCAAACTCTGATACTCTGTGTTCTCTATGTTTTTAGGAAGATGAGACTATTGAGCACTTATTTTTTAGATGTGGATTTTCTTAGAGAATTTGGTGTAGAATTTATAATTGGATTAGTATAAGTATGAGTTGGCATTTGATCATTTGGTTAACGTGAACCGTTAGGGTTCTATATGTTTCTAACAAACAGTGGAAGCAAGTAAACAAGAAACGTATTATCTTTCACAAGGGTATATTGAAGACGATTAATTCTCGTCACCAGCCTGCGCAGCCTCACCGTTTTGGGCATAACTCTCTCATCCGATATCGGATTTGAGTGATCTATGCTCCAAAACAATCTTCTCTTCCGTGGCTTTCCGTCAGTATATCACATGTTCTGTTCTGAAGTCTTTAAGATTTTATAAAAACCATAGAAAGTGGCGGATAGCAGCAGCAAACAACCTTCTAGTCTTCTGCTGTATTTCCAAGTCCAATCTCGACGTCGTGTGGGCGACGATCCTCGAGATCTTCTCAATCTATTGTTCCCTCACCCTCCTCACAGTGTTAGGCGTGATTAATCTTATAGATTAGGGTTTCCAGACAGCTGAGATGACTTATATATGGGTTACAGCAGGGACCAGGAGAAGAAATTAGAGTTGGGCCTCAATTGTGCTTAAGTATCCAAGCTTAGCCCAAAGCTTATACTTAAGTCCAATAATAATAATATATATCACTAAAATATTATTACTGCACTACCGTTCTAATCCCATAATTACGTTATGAGCTCCTTCTTATTATGAGCCCGTTAGTCTCCCCTTGTTTAAGATATACAATGCCCATTAATTAATTAAGTTACTGACAACTCCATTAATTGATATCTCATCTAAGAGTAGTACCCCTTAACCTCATTATCATGCCGGAATAAATCCACCTGTAGGGTTTATATGATAATCCTTATGAGCTCCTCAAGGGGACATCATTAACCTATGTCGGGCACGGATTCCTTCTACAATCAACAGCACACCATATAGACAGCACTACTTCCCAACTCACCGAATTTATTGATTTAATTACATGTAAATCTCACCCACTGATGAATCAAAGAAATACATACTGTCCTACGTGTCGAGGTTATTTTATAGGGATTAAGAGCACGAATATCCATAATAACAGAGATCAAGTTCTCCTATAAATCAGTATAAGTCGAACGATCTCAAGTGGTCCTGCTCAATACACACAAGTGCACTAATGTGATTCTATAGCCAAGACAAGCTAATACCAAACCACACTACAACCATCTCGATAGAGAGTCCCCGTCTATTTCGGTTGTGAGCATTTGTTTATACTTTATAAGGGAACCGATAATATGATCTTCCGCGTGTTGTCGCACAATATATTATCTACAGTATAAAGTAAATGAACTATTGCATCGAATATATAAATAAATTATAAGACGCAATCATTTGGTCATATGATTCTCATTTCAAATTAATTGTTAATGTATTGTTCATACAAAAGCTTGACTTTTAGTATACAATCCAGCAGTATGGTGCCACATATTGAACCTATTGCACACTTTTTGCAACATGGTGAGATATTGGGCCAAAAAGGGAGTGATAAACGAATTGCTCAATCATTGTGGGTTGGAACGATTTAGGTAATTTGGAAAATGAGAAATAATGCGATATTTAACAATTGCAATTCGAGTGTTGATAAAGTAGTAGAAGAGGTGAAGGCGAGATTGTGGTCATGGATATCGACAGCACAAAAGGTTAGACGAATATCTTCATTTCGAGTGTGGAGTAACAATATTCGTGCATGACTACATGGTTGACGTTGTCAAGGAGTTTAGTATGTGCAAGGCTTATAACCTCAAGTGGTGTTGATATGGTTTATATAATTTTATTTTTTACTTAAAAATTGATGTATGTTTAAATTTTTGAACTCATTTCATCTTTTATTGTAACTTTTGGGATTGGAGTACCCCTTGTACTCTAAGTGAATGTATTTTGAGTTTGTTTGATAAAAAAAAGTATACATGTGTATAAATTTTTATTCAATAGTTTATATATGTTTCTTAATAATTGTACACTTTTTTATACTCAATTTTTTATTAAAAAAACTAACAAAAAATTCGCTAACAAAGTGTATACATTTTTATTCATAAGTGTATACTATGTTTTGTTCATAAGTATATACATTTCTGAAAGTAGGTGTACCGTATCTTGGGGTGCACCCAAGTGCACAGGAGAATTAGCTATTTCTGTTTGACAAAAAGCGTGTGTGAGACCGTCTTACGTAAACTCTTACGTGAGACGGATAAAAAGTGATAATATCATTGATGAAAAGTAATACTCAATCATGAAAAGTGATAATGGTACAGAAAACTATTTTATGAATAATTTATAGTATGAATAAAAAATATAACATTTTATAGCAGAAGTGATAACATTTTATTGCGAAAGTAATAATAATATTATATTTTTTATCAGTCTTACGTAACGACTTATTTGAGATGATCTCACACAAGACTTACCCTTTTTGTTTATTACAATAAATTATTAATAAAAAATGTCCACTTACTTTTAAAATATAAAAAACACTTTATGCGGCTAATTCAAAGATATCTATTTTATCATTTTGGACGTCCAATTCAAATGTATCCCTATTCTCCTTTTAGTAAAAAAGTACATTGCATAACCCATCACTTCCCTTTAATACAAGTACCCACTATACATATAATAATAATAATACTTCTTAATCTATACATAAAAAACAAACAATTACCTTTGAATTGAGAAGTAGCATTACTTCTAAGGATAAAAAACGCTAATGCTCGTAATTTGACGTTTAACTTTTCACCATACAACAGTCATTGTTTCAAAACACGAAAACATAAAAAAATTCATAGAAGATTACCCAAATAAACATAATGCTTTCATGTCCTAATAGGCATAATTACTTCATTCGAGCAACGTGAGATTAAAATTTGACGCACTTTTATACTTTAACAATCACTAAAAAAACTGTTTTTTACCAACGGAATATTCAGTTGGTAAAAGCCTTAATTCCATTGTTAAATTGGCTTACCAACGGATTAGCAATGGAATCCGTTGGTAAAATTCTATTAGTAAAGTGGTGGTTGGTAAATTCTTAGCAATGAAAAATCAATTACGTTGCTAAATAATTTCGTTGGTAATCCGTTACTAATAATTCCGTTGGTAATTTATATATTGGTTCCCTTGGTAATCCGTTGGTAATTAGCAACAGATTGAATTCCGTTGCTAAAATAGAGAATAATTCCTTTGGCATTCCGTTGCTAAAATAAAAATGTCATTGCTAAAATAGAGTATAATTCCGTTGGCATTCCGTTGCTAAAATAAAAAATGTCATTTTTGTTGCTAATCCATTGGTAATTAGCAACGGATTGAATTCCGTTGGTAAATTCGGTTGCTAAAAATACTTTTTTTATAGTGAATAATAATTAATTTTATTTGGATACTTACAATTAGATACATTGGAATATCCTTAATTATAAGATACAAATTTTAAAAAATATTTCTACTAACTATATAAATGTATAGTGATATTTCAACTTTACCCTTATAATATGCTGCACATAAACTTTTACGCCGCACACAATCATTTACATTATGTGCAGTAAAAAATTTATGTGCAACAAATATTATGTAAAAAAATTTATGTGCAGCAAAAAAATTTAAGTGCAACACAAATAATACGTTCAACAATAAATATTATGTGCAGCAAAAAAAATATCGTTAGTGATGTGCAACCAAATAAAAAGTCGTAAATGTTATGTGCAGCAAAAATAATATTATGTACGTACAGTATAAAAGTTGTTAGGTCACATTAAGTTGAGGGTATATTAGGTAATTGATCTTAATTTTTTGTATTTAGGAGTAATTTTTTAAAATTGATATATCTCATATTAATAATAGGTATAAAGTGTTTATCTAGTACTCCCTTCGTCCGCTTCTAAGGTATCCATTTTACTATTTTTGGCATTCGCTTCAAAGGTATCTATTTCTCCTATTTAGTAAAAAAGTACACAATATAGCCCACCACTTCCCTCTAATACAACTACCCACTTTACATATAATAATAATACTTGTTAATCAACGTGCAAAAAACAAATGAATATCTTAGAATAGGACGAAGGGAGTATTATTTTATTTGAAATGGGAATATTGCCCGAATTTGATATTTATCCGAATTAGTTTGTTATTCAAAAGTTATTATGCCCGTTCGACTTTGCTAACATGAGATTAGGATTTGACACTTTTTTTTTAACAATAATTAAGTTTAATCAAAATTTGAGATTGCCAAGTTTGAAGATGTTTATCCCAATAAAAATTTATATAAATTTTGAGATTGCTCGAGTTTAAATATGTTTATTTGAATAAGTGCGATGTTTATCCAAATAAGTGAAATCTGAAATTGCATGAAATGCTCATAATGCTTCTGAAGTTAGTCTCGAGAGGATGTCAATGATGATTTCTGATGGCAGAATTGAGAAAAACTCTATCGAGGGAAGGCTTCTATTGTGACCAATTATCATATTGAAACAATTAATTGGTTTTGATGAGGTTGCATCAAATAATTAATAAAATAAATAAAATCATTATACACCAAAGATAACATATGAATGGAAAAATATCACATTTGGTCCCATAAGAATTCCTTCAGTTCAATTATAGTCTCGTAGGAATACACTGGTCTCATAACTTGCGGTTTTGATCCCATAAGAATATTATAATCATAATTTTCGAAAATTTTCATCCCAAATTAACTTATATTATTATAAACTATCAGATTTATATTATTTTTTGTCTTTCAAAATGACATAGTCCATTTTGGTGTTGTTAATGGTTCAGAATATTTCGTCAAATATTAACAGATTTTGATGAAAAATTCCTATATGACTAAATCTGTCAGTTTTGGGACCTTTTTGGTATTGAGCAATTCTTACAGGACTAAATCTGAAATTATCCCCATATGAATGTAATCTTTCATATCTTTCTTCAATCTCTTAGTCGTCTTCTATTGCACGTTGTCCCTTCCATATTTCCAATGCCATTGTAAATATGTACCTGCAAAAGTATGCCGGAGAGGATTTCCAGCGTAGATTCTCCGACGCTCAAGTCAGTATCGCTGACAGACCTTCTGTCTCGTTTCTGAGATTATAATACCTACCAGGATAGTTCTCTATCGTGGTGTTAATCGTAAAGCCACTCTTATTAATATATAAAATAAATATAAATACATATTTATCCAATACCTACCAGGATAGTTCTCTATCGTGGTGTTAATCGTAAAGCCACTCTTATTAATATATAAAATAAATATAAATACATATTTATCCACAACAGGGTTTGAAGATCAAGAAACTATAAGAATCAGTTTTACCAGAAAAAAAAATGGACGGTACTAAACATACCGAGCAGATGTTGAGATGAAACAGTTACACAATTGATTAAAAAAAATGGAACGAAAAAAAAAAACAAATTTGTTTAACTCTTTATACATTTGTGCATAGAAAGCCCACTAAAATTGGGCTTCGGAAATTATATTTCAGATTAGCCCATTAATCTTTTAGTCCAATACAAGTCTTGAATCTCTCAGCTCACTCATCATTTACTCCCTCCGTTGTAAGAGTCTCATTTGCTTTTGGGCACGTGGATTAAGGAGTATTATTATTTAATGTGTAGTGTGTAGTTGTATTAGTGGGTGTGTGGGCCCCATATTTTAATTGTATTAGTGGGTGTGGGTGGATCTCATGTGTCCAAAAAAGAAAATAGGATCCTTTAGATGGGACAACTAAAATGGTAAAATGAGACTCTTACCTAGGGACGGAGGGAGTATTAAATACTAGCACTACAAAATTGTTAAAAGAATTTACATTAGGTGTGAATAGGGCTGGACGGTACGGTATACCGAAAAAATTTGAGAATACCGTATACCGTACCGAAATTTTCAGTATTAAAATATGCATACCGATACCGTACCAAATATTTCGGTATACCAAACTTTCGATATGTTAGTAATCAATATCATTTTACCGAATACCGAAATGTCTCTTTATACCTATAAATCAACTAGAAAAAAAATACAGTTGCTATTATATTCCACAAACACCTAAAAAAGTAATTTTAATTCAAAAATCAAACAACAAATTATCAAACAACACAATTTGAAGGAATATATTTAGCCAAAATTTGGTAAGAGTTTAATAAATTGATAGCACATCTAATCAAAATCTCAAATAGCTAACATTAATGATACGGAATCGAGGCCTAAAAAAAATTAGCACAAACCCCAGATCGATACTATGCATAAAAGATTTATCCATCTTTAACTTTTGAAATGATTTTGGCAAGTTCATGGCTTTGAGCTCCTCTTGAATGGAGCAGAGGGGGTTAGAGACGAGAGCGGCGGTGTCGGGGGCGGGGCGGCAGCGGTGGTGGTGGAGGCGGGGCAGCGGCGGCTGTGAAGAGAGGCTACCGACAGGAGTGAAGATGGTGAAGTGAGAAAAGAGAGAGGATTCAGTAGGAAGATAGGGGATGGAAAAGAGGATTGGAGGCGGGAGGTGTATTGGAGGCTGCTAGGGTTCTGCTCCTCTACACAACAATTGAAAGTGAATTCACATGTTAAAAACTAAAATAATTTAATTTATATACTCCCTCCGTCCCGCCCAAATGTCACCGGCTGTTTTTTGTGCATAGATTAAGGAGTATTATTATTTTATGTGTAGTGGGTAGTTGTATTAGTAGTGAGTGGTAGACCACATGTGGTACCTTTTTACTAAAAGTGGGAAATGAGGATATTTGGATGAGACGCCCAATATAGTAAAATGGTGACATTTCGGTGGGATGGAGGAGTATAATTATTTATAATAATTATTATAATTAATGGAGTATTATTTTAATTAATAGTCTGGTATATATCGGTATTTCGGTATATACCGAAATACCAATTTTTTGAAAATAGCTTACCGTTACCGTATCGAATTTTTTGGTACGGCATCATACCGTACCGAATTTTTCGGTATGCTAAAAATTTTGGTAAGTTCGTTATTTTACGATACAATAACTGCGGTATACCAATTTTTCGGTATTTTCGTCCAGCCCTAGGTGTGATGTAACCCCCAAAACCAACCTAAGCTACAAGTTGGAACACTCACTCTCCTATCAGTTTTTAGAAATGAAAATTGTTAAGTGTAATTTATATATATATATATATATATATATATATATATATATATATATATATATATATATATATATATATATATATATATATATATATAGAATAAATCCAACCTAGTCATCTATTTTTAAAACAAATCTCAGCCACCCATTAAAATAATTAAATAATTATAATTATGACCTTTTCAAATTAGGAAATAAGATTTTTTTTATTAAAAAATTAATAATATTAAATAGACCAATCAAATTATATAAAAGTAGAATAAATCCAATCCTGGCCATCTATTTTTAAAACAAATATCAGCCACCCATTAAAATAATTAAATAATTATAATTATGACCTTTTCAAATTAGAAAATAAGATTTTATTTATTAAAAAATTAATAATATTAAATAGACCAATCAAATTGCAGGAAAGGAAAGACCCAAACCCACAGAATTAGGTCAAATAATCCATTGACCAATCAGCTCAAGCCCACAGAATTAGGTCAAATAATCCATTGACCAATCAAATTGCGAGTTATATATGGGGCTTCCTCACCCTTCACCTATATAAGGAGCCCTCCTCCATTAATTTCAAACACACCGAGAACGATTCTCTAAGAAGATCAAAGACTTCAGAATTATCTGAATAGTTCTTCGAATTCTTCAACGAGAATCAACTCAAGAACGGAATACATCTGGGATTCAGGTTCTAAACAGCCTGGATCAAGTGTTCTACAGTAAAAATTTTGAGCAACCTATAATCTGATTTTAAACCGTCCGGATTAAGCGTTCTATAGTAAAAAAATTTGAACGACCTATAATTTGGGATATTAAAATAATTAAATAATTATAATTATGACTTTTTAAATTAGGAAATAAGATATTATTTATTAAAAAATTAATAATTTAAATCTAATCCTAGCCATCTATTTTTCAAAACAAATCTCAACAAAAAAAAATCAAATCTTGGCCATCTATTTCTCAAATAAATCTCAGCCACCCATTGAAATAATTAAATTAAATAATTTTAATTATAACTTTTTCAAATTAGGAAATAATTAAATAATTATAATAAATCCAATCCTGACCCTGACCATCTATTTCTCAAACAAATTTCAGCCACTCAATAAAATAATTAAATTAAATAATTGTAATTATGACTTTTTTAAATTAGGAAATAATTTAGTTCAATCTAGAATAAATCCAATTTTGGCAATTTATTTATTAAACAAATCTGTCCCACTAAAATAATTAAATAATTAGTATAATAAATTCAATTTTGGACATTTATTTCTCACACAAATCTCAGTCACCCAATAAATAATTAAATAATTATAATTGTGACCTTTTCATATTAGAAATAATATATTATTTATTAAAAAATTAATAATACTCCCTCCATCAGGGGCCGGTCCTGAGGCATGTCCGGAGGGGCGATGGCCGGGGGCCCCCAATTTTGAGGGGCTCCACAAAAAAAATGTGTTTTAATAATTAGTTTATAGATTTTAACAAATTTATTACAAAATAAAATGTATTTAAAAAAAATCTTTTATAATACTATCTAGTTCTAATATTACGTAAATATTTTTGCGTGTGGAAATTAAGAAAAAAAAAAGTATTTAATGTAAGATAATGAAGGGTATTTTGTTGAGAAAAGTAAGTAAAATTATAATTAGTGTAAAATAAAAGTGATTTATTATAGTATTCCAAGAGTATTGGTATTATATGGATTGCTACTTTAGAAGTATATTGTGTTTTTCACTGGTATTAAAAAAATTGAATTTTTTTCTACTTATATTTTTTTTAAAAAAATTGAGGTAATTTTATATTTTTAGATAATAAATATTTTTAAAATAAATTATATTTGTTAGAAATGTTTGCTAATTCTTAAACTAAAGTATATTTTTAAGATTGTGATATTGAGTGGCATTTTATTTTGAGTTGATATCCGGTGGACCCATATGTGTATAATTTTTTGTTCAATAGCGTATACATATTTTTTAATAATTATATATTTTTTACACTCAATTTTTCATTAAAAAAACAAACAAAAAAATCACTAACAAAGTGTATATATTTTTATTCATAATTGTATACATTTTGAAGGTGGGTGCACCGTATCCTGGGGTACACTTAGGTTCACAATACTATTATCCTTTTATTTTTGTAGTATGAACATAAATATGAAACTGGCGAAAAAGAAAGAAAAGAATAATGGTATGAAAATGAGGAAGTATATAAGTAAAAAGATTTAAAGGATAGTACAGGGCCTCAATTTTTTTTTTCACCTAGACCCCCGAAATGTCAGGGCTGGCCCTGCCCTCCATCCTACGTATTTTTACATACTTTTCATTTTTGGCTGTCCCATGTATTTTTACCCATTCCATTAATAGAAAAAATGTATAATATTTTATTACCTACTGTAAGCAATTAAAATTTACGGTTCAATTAAATGGCGACACGTGGATTTTATTGATTAAATATTAGTTTATTTTGGAATTTAAATAAATAAATTCCTAAAGTAAATTAATAAATAATTTGAGCCCAATAAATTAAATGAGCTTAAATTAATTGAGGCCTGACCCAAGTCAAATGAGGTCTGACCCAAGTCAATCAAGTCCAAATCAAATGAGGCCTGACCCAAGTCAAATGAGGCCTGACCCAAGCCAATCAAGCCCAAGTCAAATGAGGCCTGACCCAAGTCAAATAAGCCCAGATAAATTAAATCAGGCCCAAGTCAAATAGGTCCGATTATGATCCAGTCAAGTGAGAACCCAAGCCCATTAAGTGAGGCCCAAAGATGGCCTGGACCCCCTTTTTTACCTATAAAAAGGGGTCTCCACCATTCATTTGAAACACAGAGACAGACGGAGATTCAAGCACTCGAAGACAACGCGCTTGAAGAGATCGAGAACAAAATTTACGGTTCAATTAAATGGCGACACGTGGATTTTATTGATTAAATATTAGTTTATTTTAGAATTTAAATAAATTAATTCCTAAAGTAAATTAATAAATAATTTGAGCCCAATAAATTAAATGAGCTTAAATTAATTGAGGCCTGACCCAAGTCAAATGAGGTCTGACCCAAGTCAATCAAGTCCAAATCAAATGAGGCCTGACCCAAGTCAATCAAGCCCAAGTCAAATGAGGCCTGACCCAAGTCAAATAAGCCCAGATAAATTAAATCAGGCCCAAGTCAAATAGGTCCGATTATAGTCCAGTCAAGTGGGAACCCAAGCCCGTTAAGTGAGGCCCAAAGATGGCCTGGACCTCCTTTTTCACCTATAAAAAGGGGTCTCCACCATTCATTTGAAACACAGAGACAGACGGAGATTCAAGCACTCGAAGACAACGCGCTTGAAGAGATAGAGAACACGAGTAAAGCTCCCTCCAGATCTTCAAGCAAAGAACAAGCGAAGAACGATCTTCAAACATTCGAAGCTTCAAGCGAAGAACGTTCGAGGATCTTCAAGCCTTCAAGCGATCTTCAAAGCGTCTTCCAACCTTCGAAGCTTCAAGCGAAGAACGTTCGAGGATCTTCAAGCCTTCAAGTGATCTTCAAAGCGTCTTCAAATCTTTAAAGCTTCAAGTCTTCAAGCCTCTAAAACTTCACACTCAAGATCTTCAAGTCTTCAAGCCTCTAAAGCTTCAAGTTTAAGATCTTCAACAAAGCTTCAAGTCTTCAAGCCTCTAAAGCTTCAAGTCTCAAAGCATCTTCAAGCTTCAAATCAAGAACAGCTACTAATCCGGGATCAAGGCTCCAAGTCCCCCAGATCAAGTGCTCTTCGTGGAAAGCTCTCAGTCAACGTTTAATCTGAACAAAGGTTCAACGCCTCCGGGTCAACGTTCAAGACTACACACTCGAGCTCGGACAAGCTTCGTTTGAAGATCCGACTCAACACACAAGTCAAGTCAACACACGCTGTCAACACAGTCAGCATATACTTTGTCAAAGAAGTTAAAGTCAAGAAGCACAAGTCAAGTCAAAGTCAAGTCAAAGCCACATTGGTTCGAGAGAAGAATCAGAGGATTGATTGAGATTGTAACCCGCTTACATATTCTTCAAGTTAAATCCATCAGAAATTATCTTTGTACTCAATATTTGTATTTATATTATTATAAATACAAAATTTGTTGTTACAAATTTTGGCATGCCCAGTGGGACAGCTTCTACCTCTCATCTCTTCTCTCCACAAGTACAAAGCATGACTCATCTCAGGATTGCAATAAGAAGACCTTCTACCTTGAAGCATTCAGAGCTGCAAACTGAAAAGATTCAAAAGATAACTCCACTCAAGATTGCTATACGGAGGCCTGCTGCATCAAAGCCTCCAGAGTTGCAAACTGAAAAGGTTGGAGTCGTTACAAAAAGTATTCCCGAAGGCTCCGTAGAGACAAACCATATGGTGGGGATTACTCTCAACAAGTCATTGCACGGAGACAAGAGTGGTGAAAATGTTTCTACTTGCTCAACTTCTCGCTCCACGCCAAGCTCATCATCTACCTTAACTGAAGCTGCAGTGATGACGACAAGTGCTATGACTATCGAGGATCAACTTGCAAATATGATGAGAGCCATTGAAGGACTCAACAAGCACATGGAGGCTCAAGACGTAAAACTCTCCATACTTATGAAGAAAATGGAGAATGTGGAGACAAGTCATGCAAATGAGAAACAAGTTGGGGATGAGCACGAGAAAGAAGACTCAGTGAAACACCATCCTCTTGAAAATAAGCCAGTTGAAGAAAAAATACAAATTTCAACTGACAAAATGCTTCCTGTGAACCAACTGAAGAACATCATTTTAGAAACGATAAAAGACAAGTTTGAAGGAAGCTCAAAATCCCTTGTTGCCTACAAGAAGCCATATACAAAGAGAATTGACAACTTGAGGATGCCGACTGACTACCAACCTCCCAAATTCCAACAATTCGATGGCAAAGGCAACCCAAGACAGCATGTGGCGCATTTCGTCGAGACATGCAATGATGCTGGGGCCTACGGAGATCACATGGTGAGACAGTTTGTCCGCTCTCTTAAAGGAAATGCGTTCGATTGGTATATCAACTTGGAAGCTAACTCCATTGACAATTGGGGGCAAATGGAAGAAGTGTTCCTCAACCGCTTCTACAGCACACGAAGAACTGTTAGCATGATGGAGCTAACAAATACTTGTCAAAGTGATGAAGAATATGTCATCGACTACATCAACAGATGGAGGAGCCTCAGCCTCAATTGCAAAGAGAAGCTGTCAGTAACTTCAGCTATTGAAATATGCATTCAAGGGATGCCATGGAATCTTTGCTACATACTCCAAGGAATTCAGCCAAAGACTTTTGAAGAGTTGACTACAAGAGCTCACGATATGGAGTTGAGTTTGACATCAAATGACGTTGAATGGCCCTCTATGCAAGACTTTTATGAGTTTGAAGACATGCCTTCAGATGAGCTCGTGGAAGGTGAACCGCAAACAAAGACTGCAGTTTCCATAAAAATTCATAGAAATGAAGTGGAAGTAAGAGAAAACAGTGCATCCCAGGATTGGGGGCAATGAACTGTTGATAAATCAAACACAAAGCTCCTTGACACGAGCGAAAACTGTCCACATTACGCTCCTTGATATGAGCTTAAACTATCTAAAAGCCCTCAAGCCAAGGCTCCTCGATACGAGAGAAAACTGTCCACACAATACTCCTTGACATGAGAGAAAACTGTCCACATTACGCTCCTTGATATGAGCTAAAACTGTCCACAAAATACTCCTTGATATGAGTTTAAACTATCTAACACAAATAATGCAAGACTCCCTGACACGAGAGAAAACTGTCCACACAATACTCCTCGACATGAGAAAAAAAAATGTCCACACAAGACTCCCTGACACGAGTATAAACTATCTACAAGTTCAAATAGAAGACTCATTGACACGAGTATAAATTGTCAGCAAATTCAAAATTCAATGCTCCTTAACACGAGCATAAACTGTCTACATTACGCTCCTTGATATGAGCTAAAACTGTCTACATGTTGCTCCGTGACGCATGAGCCTAAACTGCATGTTAATCCTGGTCCGCACGAGTATAAACTGTGTACGACAAACTCCTGGTCCGCACGAGTATAAACTGTGTACGACAAACTCCTGATCCGCATGAGTATAAACTGTGTACGACAAACTCCTGGCCCGCACGAGTATAAACTGTGTAGGACAAACTCCTGGTCCGCACGAGTATAAAATATGTACGACAAACTCCTGGCTCGCATGAGTATAAACTGTGCACGGCACCCCCCATTCAAATTACACCAGGTCCCTCTGAACTACGTAAATGACTTGATTCTCTTTAAAGAGATACGTAGGCAGCTTAGTAATTCACTAAGTTCAGTCATGATTCAAGTTATTCTTATCAAGCTTATGAAAGAAGTAAAGAGATTGAGTATGAATGCAAGTACAGGAATTAAGTGCAAGAGAAGAAAGAATAAATGCAATAATAACAAATAAAGAAGAATAAAAGGAAGAATCAGCTTTATTGATGAAGTCATTAAAGATTCAATACAAGGGAAAGTGCAAAATAAAATTAAAAGGTATGAGTAAGTGGCAGTTCTTCACGCGCAGATTCCAGGGCTTGCTTCACATATTCCAACTTTTCAATAGCAGAATCGCTCAAGATCGGAGTCTTCTCAAGTTTGCGAACTCTGTCTTTGGCAGCCTGAGTATCAAGTCTTGCTTTCTCGAGAAGTTGGATTTCTTGATCCTTCATCTTCTTCAATTCAGCAATCTCTCTAGCCATCTCTTCCAGCTTGGTGTCAATGGTTTGCAGTTTCTTTGCCCCTGCAGCTTCTTTTGCTTTGCAGTCAAGAACATGGTCCATCGCCTCAATCAAATATCTATCCACATCTTGCTGGGGCATACTATCAGTAGCCTTCGATTGCATAGCATCATAAGCGTCGGCTTTGTCAAATAATTCATTCAAGGATAATTCTATGAAAGAATAGTTAATCCCTCGAAGTTTTTCCTTCCATCTCTCCACCATTACAGATACTTCGCCCCTCATAGAAGACAATGACTTTAGGGGAATCTTCATAAGTTTCTCCCGAAAGTGCTTCCACATTAATGAAGCATATTTCTTATTAAAGTCATTAATGAACGCCTCACCAACAAAACGTGAGGGCTCTTGATCTTCAACTTCCGTGATGTGTGGATGTGATGTCGACTCAATAAAGGGGTCAAGCTTGTCGGAGGTATCATCGGCAGTTTGCTTCGGAGTCGCAACTGAGGTTGATCGATCTCGAATAGGTTCTTCAAGATTAGAGCCAAAGATTTCAAGAAAAACCTACAAGAAGGAAAATATGTCAAGAATATATAAAAATTACGGATGCATACATGAAGATATAATCAAAAGAGTTAAAAAAAACCTTATTTCTCTTCTCCGTATGAACCGGAGATCTGCTCCTTTTGGTCCTTTTTCAGCAACGGTCTGAACCAATACTCTCCACCGAGTGAGAAGCACTATGTTTCCTTCTACTGGCTTCCGTGGAGTTCCCTGCAATTGACTTTCGAGCAAGCTAAGCTCCTGGTAATAAAATATCTTGAGCACCTCCGGCATTGTCCGCAATACCAGGAATATCTAAGTTTTCTTCTAAAGCATGTTCAGAAGCAGTTTCGGTTAAACTTGTTACATGATCTACGAAATAAGTACCATGTACGCGGGATGACCACTCTTTATATTCGGGTGTGCAAAATCTCTTGAATCCTGAAGGAGCGGACGGAAGTGAGGCTGTAGAGCGAGAATTGCGTAATGTGCACTGTCTCCAATACCGAAGCCCTTGCTCTAAAAAGACTTCACGGAGGTCTGATTGCATCTTTCCCGGAATGTCTTGGTAAAACCCAAATTGGCGACTAAACCGATGAGGACTGTACGGCTCAACAAGGAAAACTCCATTTTGTCGCTGAGTAAGATAATTAGTGCGGATGGCAACAAAATAGCCCCAGTCGCGCCAAGATGTCTTGTCATCATGGTCAACAAATGATAGTGGAGCTTGGCGAATGTTGCAGAATAGGGTAGCAGTATCTCCTACTTGAAGCCTTTTACGAGCATCGATCGCATCAAAATACTTCGCTCCATTTTCCCCGGAATATATCACCATGGCGGGTTTGGTCAACTCATGCGGAACTGCATGATGAGTGTTGAAATATTGAGCCAACCAAGCATACACAAAGTGAACTGGGAAGGTTGATTTAATTTCAGAAGGCCGTAGTGCATTTGAAATCTTATTCAAACCCCTATAAATGCTTGTCAATACCGGAACGACAAGACCAACTGATCTTTTAGTAGCCAGCAGGCTCGCTACCTTGAAAGTGCCGGGGTGTATCAAATCTACCTCGTCACTAGGGAAGACAAAAGAGCAAAGCCAACAGGCTAGATGAGCAGCTAAGTATGTCTCCTCTTGTTGTGCTTCAGCAATGCCAAGTTCTGTAAAAGGAACCATCTCCGCTGCAGTCCATTTCTTGTGAGCTCCAATAGCTCCCTTCGGATTATGAGTATTCTTGAGACGTGATTTGCCCTTCTTCTCGGTGCGAGGTGGAGGTCGCTTATGCTTTGCAGTCTTGCGAAACCAAAACTCTACCCACTCGGTAAGTGAGACATATTCACTATCAGCATTACTACGAAGCTTATGGTAAGCATGTAGTAAGTGCCGGCAGCTAGGTGGGATGCGTACACGATTGGCGTCCAACTCATTGAAGAGTTCAGGCTTGTCAGGCACTACCTCTTCGTATAAGTGACCAGCCAATGGTAGTCCAGCCCCGCTATGCAAATCCCATAAGGAGATTGACATTTCCCCGAAGGACGTCAGCAAAGTATTGGTAGCAGGGCACCACGCCTCACAGAAGGATTTAATTATCTCGCAGTTGCAATCGTAAGTGAACAAAGATGCAAAGACTGCATGGTAGAGCTTTATGTCCCAAAGAGCAGAGTAGCAACGGCTTAGGATATCTTCAGTCCAATCCCAGTACCCTTTAATGTAGTGGAAGTCACCAAGGAACTCGACTGACTGTCCCCACGCTGCATTATTAGAGATTATCTGGCGCCCAAGTGTGTGCAGAGGAGTGGCGCTTGGATTCTCTTTAATATGATGAGCTCCTCTCAAGATTGAAACCTTGATTTTATCCACGTACATATCTCTAGTCCATCCCGTCATGGCAAATTCACTTTCACGAGAGGGTTTCTCTATAGGCTTCCCCAAGAGAGGTCTTTCAATCATGAGACGCGTCTTGTCTTGCTGGCGCCCGGTGTTAAAAATCACCAATTCACGTGTTGTGGAGGACGTCTTCTCACTTGCAAATTGGACCATCTTGAAGTGGAGTCTACTGCAATAAAGAAAAGGAGAAGGGTGAGAGTCAATTTAAAATTGAATTAATTAAAGGACCCCGAATAAATTCATGGGATCAATTAATTAATTCAAGATTATAATTAAACACACATGACAAAGGGAGTTAAGATGATGACAATAAGGGGTGATTAAATTGATTCATGTGTAAATTTAATTAATTTAAATTCAACATACAACATGATTTAATTTAATTTGGGCCCTAGAAATTGAAGATATATTTTGATAATAAAGGCCCAAAACTTAAACTGGTTTAGGCCCAAAGTGTATTCATGCCCAACATTTGAACCATAAGCCCAAATCCATGGTTTAAAGTCTGGATCCAAATTCAAAACAATGGGTCCAAAGTTTGATTATTAAAAAAAAAATGGGCCAAGTATAATTCCAAATGGAAAGCCCAATGAAGGGTCAAAATTGAGATGGTGGAGTCAAAATTGGTGGAAAAGACTTCTTCCTTCCAGAAGCAGAAAATCCGACGGAAATCATCTCTCCCGCACCGGAATTTCCACCACGCTGCCGCTACCGGGGCTTCCACCTTCCGCCGGTGATCGTCGCGCACGACGCCGTCGCTGTTTGAAGCACCACCACTCGACTGCGCCCATCGCCGCCCTCGGTGCCTCGCCAGCAGCCGCCAGTTTCCGCGCCCTCCACCTCAGCCGCCGCCACTGCCAAATCCACCGCACTGCCCACCGATCAACACCACCATCAGCGCCGCCGCCAGCAGCAACGCCACCACTCACCATCGCGTCGGTCGCCTCATCGCCAAACTGCCATCGCTGCGAATTATCGGGCGAACCCACCCCTCTATCTCCGCACACCATCGCCATTCGCTACTAGCATCGAAGCCGCCTCGATCGCCAGTTGCCAGATCTCGATCGCCGCCACTTGCCGAGCCTCGCCAGCAGCCGCCGGTTTCCAAACCCTTCAACGAGCCGCCGCCTCCGAAGAGACACAATCCGTCGTCATTTCGCTGCCGCCTCCTTCTCTTCGCCGCCACTTCGCAGTTGCCAAGATCGAAGTTGCCCTCTGCCCTGAAGTCAAGCCGCCGTAGCGCGCAGCCGGATCTAGCCGTGTCTATCGACCGCTCACCGTCCAGCCGCGCCGTTCGCCTTTTCGCCAGCCGCCGCTGCTGCAAATTGATGCTCTCCCAGCCACCGGGATCAAACGCAGCCACCGGAGAAGAATCACCGCAAGGCCGTTGATCTCCGAAATCGACGACCATTGGAGAAGCCCCTTCACCTGCTGCACACGATCGGTGACGGCCGCTGTTGAAAGCATCTCCGGGAGATGCCGCGTTAAAGGACGATTCGAAGCTACTATCTCCACTTGGTCGTCGCGCATCATTGCTTCTGGAACTGTGCCGCAGCCACCGCAATCGTCAACTGACGCCTTGCCGCGCTGTCCATTACCGCGGACCGTTGCCTCGCCAACAGCTGCTGCCATCTCTACAGCTTGACGATCGATCTTCCGCGATACACTCCAGCCGCTTCAAAGCGCCGCCACCGCACCTTGCTGCCAGAACGACGACCACCAATGCCATCAGAACGTGATGCTTCCCTTAATGTGAAATGTGACGCATTATTTTCTGAAGTTGAATACCTTCTTGGTAAATTCCTTAAGAACCACATGGGGCGATATTGTTCGCCGTTGATGTCTTTCATTCGTTCCACAAAAGGGCACAATAGCATAATAAAGCAATTGAAACATGGTGTTGTGTCGCAAAATTCATTAAAAAAAAGTAATAAAAGGGGTGAGACAATTCACAAACTTGTTGAAATACAAGGTTATATGCACACATACAAAGAAGTAGGCAAAGAAGTAAACGAAAATGAAAATTGAGGGATTACACTGGACAATTGGTAATGGGTTGGCCGTGTAGCCGTGTTGTATAATCTGCAACAATGATCTTCCAAGAAAGCTGCAGGAGATAGAAAGGATGCATTAAATGCAGTTTAAAAAAAAAAATAGAAAGGAAGTAAAAAGACAAGAATTTCAGTTCTTACTGTATGTGGATGAAGAAAACAAATACACGGAGTCTCCTATTATATAGTGAAGAGGCTGCAGCAAATTATGGGAATAATTTGCATGATTGAAATCTCCCAGATTTCCTTTACTGCAAATAAAATTGATTGATTAAAAAGAGATTTGCAAAATCGGCTGAATAAGCAGGAAATGAATCTATTCCATATTTTCTTGATCCTAAAATTTGAACAGGGAAGAGATTGATGTGGGCTTGAGGAAAATTGGGCCTAAGAAAACAAATTGGGCCACTTGAAAAAAATTGGGCCAATGATGATAAAAAAAAAATAAAATTATTACTTTGACAAAGTAATTTCTCAAGCCCAAGATTACAAGTATAAAAGAAAAGAAAGAAGTTTTTGCGATTCCTTCACATCAAGAAATGGCGTCCGTGAACAAATCGCAAAGGGGGCATTTGTAAGCAATTAAAATTTACGGTTCAATTAAATGGCGACACGTGGATTTTATTGATTAAATATTAGTTTATTTTGGAATTTAAATAAATTAATTCCTAAAGTAAATTAATAAATAATTTGAGCCCAATAAATTAAATGAGCTTAAATTAATTGAGGCCTGACCCAAGTCAAATGAGGTCTGACCCAAGTCAATCAAGTCCAAATCAAATGAGGCCTGACCCAAGTCAAATGAGGCCTGACCCAAGCCAATCAAGCCCAAGTCAAATGAGGCCTGACCCAAGTCAAATAAGCCCATATAAATTAAATCAGGCCCAAGTCAAATAGGTCCGATTATGGTCCAGTCAAGTGGGAACCCAAGCCCGTTAAGTGAGGCCCAAAGATGGCCTGGACCTCCTTTTTCACCTATAAAAAGGGGTCTCCACCATTCATTTGAAACACAAAGACAGACGGAGATTCAAGCACTCGAAGACAACGCGCTTGAAGAGATCGAGAACACGAGTAAAGCTCCCTCTAGATCTTCAAGCAAAGAACAACCGAAGAACGATCTTCAAACCTTCGAAGCTTCAAGTGAAGAACGTTCGAGGATCTTCAAGCCTTCAATCGATCTTCAAAGCGTCTTCCAACCTTCGAAGCTTCAAGCGAAGAACGTTCGAGGATCTTCAAGCCTTCAAGTGATCTTCAAAGCGTCTTCAAATCTTTAAAGCTTCAAGTCTTCAAGCCTTTAAAACTTCACACTCAAGATCTTCAAGTCTTCAAGCCTCTAAAGCTTCAAGTTTAAGATCTTCAACAAAGCTTCAAGTCTTCAAGCCTCTAAAGCTTCAAGTCTCAAAGCATCTTCAAGCTTCAAATCAAGAACAACTAATAATCCGGGATCAAGGCTCCAAGTCCCCCAGATCAAGTGTTCTTCGTGGAAAGCTCTCAGTCAACGTTTAATCCGAACAAAGGTTCAACGCCTCCGGGTCAACGTTCAAGACTACACACTCGAGCTCGGACAAGCTTCGTTTGAAGATCCGACTCAACACACAAGTCAAGTCAACACACGCTGTCAACACAGTCAGCATACACTTTGTCAAAGAAGTTAAAGTCAAGAAGCACAAGTCAAGTCAAAGTCAAGTCAAAGCCACATTGGTTCGAGAGAAGAATCAGAGGATTGATTGAGATTGTAACCCGCTTACATATTCTTCAAGTTAAATCCATCAGAAATTATCTTTGTACTCAATATTTGTATTTATATTATTATAAATACAAAATTTGTTGTTACACCTACTTTTTATAATCCCAACAACTTTAATAACTTTTTTACACTTTATTCATCATTCCCAACAACTTTATTTACTTTTTTTTTAAATCACAAATTTATCCCTACTTTTTCTTATATAATATATTAAAAAAATAACACGTCTTAAT
The DNA here is from genome assembly GCA_023678885.1 of Pogostemon cablin. Taxonomy (NCBI): domain Eukaryota; kingdom Viridiplantae; phylum Streptophyta; class Magnoliopsida; order Lamiales; family Lamiaceae; genus Pogostemon; species Pogostemon cablin. Next base: position 24,350,619 of record CM042961.1, on the reverse strand, counting down.
ATTCGTACCCATACAAATGTGTAAAAATACTCGAGATGGAGGGAGTATTAAATATAAATCAAATCTTAACCATCTATTTTTCAAACAAATCTCAACCATCTATTAAAATAATTAAATAATCGTAATTATAACTTTTTCAAATTAGAAAATAATTTATTGTTTCCAAAGGGTTTAGGGTTTAAGAGTTTCATGGTTTATCTTAAACAAATCTAAGCCACCCATTAAAATAATTAAATAATTATAATTATGACTTTTTCAAATTAGGAAATAAGATTATTTATTAAAAATTTAATAATATTAAATATAAATCCAATCCTAACAATCTATTTTTCAATCAAATCTCAACCACCCATTAAAATAGTTAAATAATTGTAATTATAACATTTTCAAATCAGAAAATAATTTAATGTTTTCAAAGGGTCTAGGGTTCAAACTTTTTCAAATCAGGAAATAATTTCACCAATTAAAATAATTAAATAATTATAATTATAACTTATTTAAATTAGAAAATAAGATATTAATTATTAAAAAATTAATAATATTAATCCAATCCTGACCATCTATTTTTAAACAAATTTCAACTACCTATTAAAATAATTAAATAATTATAATTATGGCTTTTTTAAATTAGGAAATAAGATATTATGTATTAAAAAAATTAATAATATTAATCCAATCCTGACCAAGCCATCCATTAAAATAATTATTTAATTTAATGTTGAAATAATTACTGATAGGTACACACTTTGTACCCTTAATTACTACTAGATACATTGATTTAAAATAATTATTATTTAATACAAAATATTAAAGTAAAATACCAAATATACCCCTAAACCTATATACCTTTAAAAACTAACCCCAATCTCCACCCACCACCGGACCACCGCCGCCGCCGCTGGCGGAGCTCCGGCGGCCGGTCGCCGGAAAATCTGTTCGTCAGAAAAAAAAAAAAAAAAAAAAAAAAAAAAAAAACTGGTCGCCGGAAAGCTGCCGCGCCGCCGCCGCCGGAGCTCCGACAGCCGGTCGCCGGAAAAACTGTTCATCCAAAAAAAAAAAAGAAAAAAAAAAAACTGGTCGCTGAAAAACTGCCGCCACCGGAAAAGCTGCCGGACCGCCGCCGCCGGACCACCACATTTTTTTGCTTCACACACTTTTTTTTTCCTGCACACACTTTTTTTGCTGCACACACTTTGCTGCACATGAACTTTTGCTGCACACAATATTTATGTGCAGCACATTAATAGGGGTAATATTGGAATATCACTATATATTTTTGTACCTAGTAGTAATACTTTTGTATGTTTGTATCTTATAGTAATTTAGGATTTTTTTGTGTACCTAGTAGTAATCCTCCCTTTAATGTTTTCAAAGGGTTTAGGGTTTAGGGTTTTAGGGTTTAGGCTTTTAGAGTTTTAGTATTTGTGGCATAATATTTCTATATGATCAAATCCTGACCATCTATTTCTTTAACAAATCTCAGCCACCCAAAATAAATCCAATGATGGTCATCTATTTCTCAAACAAATCTCAGTTCACCCATTAAAATAATAAAATAATTATAATTATGACTTTTTAAAATTATGAAATAAGATATTATTTATTAAAAAATTAATAATAAATTAGAAAATAAGATATTATTTATTAAAAATTAATAATATTAATCCAATCATGACCATCTATTTCTTAAACAAATCTCAGTCACCCACAATATTTATCCACAAAAAAAATGGTATGCATTTTTTAAGTTGAACTCAATTATATACTCCCTCCGTCCCACACTAAGGGTAATTTTTATTTTTTGGCACGTAGATTAAGGAGTATTATTATTTAATGTGTAGTGGGTAATTATATTGGTGGGAGTGTGGGGTTCCATATTTTAATTGTATTAGTGGGTGTGTGTGGGTCCCATATGTGTAAAAAAGAAAAGTGAACTCTTTGGGTGTGATGACCAAAATGGAAAAAATAGACTCTTTGAATGGGATGGAGGGAGTATTAATTTTTCAAAACAACTTATTCTGCAATAAACATCAAATATCTACATGTTTCAAATGAAACATTCTTTTATTTATATTGTAACCAATATTGCATTCGAAAGGGTTCGTCAATTCACTAAGATGTGTAAATAATAAATGATTTTGAATTGTGTAAATTAGTAATATAGAATCTGATCCTATAATTTAGAAAAATAAAAATTTTATTGTTGCATTTTAATTTGTCATATTATGAAATAAGTAAAAAATAAATAAAGAAATAATACGACAACAAGATTCAAACCACACCAAAACCGGATGAGAGAAGCTCAAACAAATCTCAACAACCCATTAAAATAATTAAATTATTATAATTATAACTTTTTAAAATTAGGAAATAAGATAATTAAATAATTATAATTATGACTTTTTCAAATTAAGAATCAAAATATTATTTATTAAAAAATTAATAATATTAAATATAAATCCAATCCTAACCATCAAAGGATTTAGGGTTTAGGATTTAGGGGTTTAAGGTTTTAGGATTTAGGGTTTTAGAGTTTATGGCATAATGTTTACAGAGGGTAAAATCCTGACCATATATTTCTAAAACAAATCTCAGCAACTCATTAAAATTATTAAATAATTGTAATTATGAATAATCTCACTTCATATTCAAATAAATATTATTCCGTTCAAACATCATAAAATTAAGTAAAATTGTTGTTGCACTAAAAATAACACATCCAGTGCAACGCACGGGTGCCCATAATCCCTAATTTATTATAATTAATCATCTCCACATGTAAGACTAATTTCACTCCCTTTAATTATTATTTAATTGATGATTAATTGCACATACAACTCCAAGTGTTTTGTTCTTGAGTTATTAATTGTGTGAGGATGGTAGGAAGCCATACGACGAATCTATACAATTTCGAAAGCACTACTATATCTGATGTTCGGAAAGCCAAAGGGAAGGGTGCAGATGGATCTTGGCTCTGGTGCACCACCAATGATACGGTGTATGATGCTGTGAAGTCGATGACTCAGCACAATGTTGGAGCTCTGGTTGTTGTTAAATCGGGGGAGCAGAGCTCAATTGCTGGAATTAATAATTATAATTTTTTTTAAATTAGGAAATAATTTAGTCCAATCTAGAATAAATCCAATCTTGACCATCTATTTCTTAAACAAATCTCAGCCACCTCTCAGCTACCCATTAAAATAATTGAATAATTATAATAATCCAATCTTGGCCATCTATTTCTCAAACAAATCGTATAATTCAAATAAATATTATTCGGTCAAAAATCATAAAATTAAGCGAAGTTGTTGCCCTAAACTAACACATACCGTGCAACGCACGAGTTAGGTACTAGTTAAATGAAAAGTGATAATATTTTAAAAAAAAATTATAATATTTTTAATAAAAAATAATAATTAACAAAAAATCATCATCGTAAAACGATCTCGCACAAGTCTATCGGTATTTTTTTTCCATTATTATCTTGGGTAGAATTGTCAAGAAGCTTCTAGATCTTAAATCGGTACGTGTTGCTTTTCTAAGAATGTCATATTCTAAAATTTAAAATACTATTGTACGAAAATATTTTCATAAGAACATTCACATTGATATATTAATTTTAGGAAAAATATCACATTTGATTCCTTAAGAATTCTTTCAGTTCAATTATAGTCCCTTAGGAATACACTGTTCCATAGATAACAGTTTTGGTCCCATAAGAATATTATTATAATTATAATTTTCGAAAATTTTCATCCCAAATTAACTTATATTATTATAAACAACCAGATTTATATTATTTTCTGTCTTTCAAGATAGACATAGTTCATTTTGGTCTTGTTAATGGTTCAGAATATTTCGTCAACTATTAATAGATTTTGATGAAAAATTCCTATAGGACTAAATCTGTCAGTTTTGGGACCTTTTTCGCATTGAGCAATTCTTACGGGACTAAATCTGAAATTATCCCTTTATTTTAGTTTAAACTAAAAACGTAATTCTAACTGTCCAATACGAGATTTGATTTAAACTCAAAATCCAACCCCCACCCTCCTACCAATTTATAGAAATGAACTCAATTTACTTCAGTGGGATAGAAAAATTAAAAATATAAGTAACCAACAAATCCGAAATTGATTGAAAGGTGTATTGGGGCTTTCTGAAATTCGTGCTCTTGGGACTAAGGCTTCCAGACATGTTTGTAGGATGGATCATGGAGTGTGTTTGTACTCCATCGTATTTCCTTCTCAGCAGTGGCTTCCCTGAAGGATTCTTCCAAGGAAAACGGGACCTGCAATAAGGAGATCCCTTATCTTCTTTGCTTTTTGTTCTCTGCATGGAGACTTTCAGTCGGCTATTCCTCAAGAATATTAAGTTAGGTGGTTTTTCTTATCTTTCCAAGCATTGCAAGAGGCTTTCTATCTCTCATCTTGCATTTGCGGATGACTTGCTTATCGTTGCTCGTGGTGATGTTTGTTCTGCCACTGTTATCAAGAATAGACTTCAGGAGTTTGAGATTATGTCTGGTTTATCAGTCAGCCATGAGAAATCTTCCATATTTTGCGATGGTATTGTTAGTCACATCAAGCATGCCATCCTCGAGTTGCTCTCGTTCAAGAATAATCATCTTCCAGTTCGTTACTTAGGTGTTACCCTAAGTGGCAAGCGTATAAGGGTTGATCAGTTTTCTCCTCTTATTCACCAAGTTCACGAAGCTATTAGTCGATGATCCTGCAAGTCTCTCTCCTTCGCGGGTTAAGTTGGAGTTAATTTCTTCATGTCTCTATGGAGTTTTAACTTTCTGGTGCTCTATACTTAAGATCCCGGACAACATTATCTATCGAGTTGAGAAGATAATTAGGCTTTTCTTGTGGGGTTCCCGTAAAGGCCTCTGGAAGGATGTCACTAAGCCTAAATCAGATGGTGGCCTTGGGTTGAAAGACTTGAGAAGTTGGAATGATGCTCTCTTGACTAGGGCTTTGTGGGATATTCACCTCACAAAGTCTCTAAGCGTTCGTTGGATTCATTCTGTGTATCTAACTGGACATTCTTGCTGGGATGCGGGCCCTTGTTATTCTGTTTCTTACTCTTGGCGATCCCTTATTGCCGTGAGGAAGAGAGTGAATATGAATGTTGGTCCCTCTAGTGATATGTTGTCTGTGGTCGCCATTTGTGTTAAGGACGACAAGTTGAATGTTTCTCTGGTTTACAAGCTCCTCCGCCCCAGTGACCCTGATGATAGAAAATTTATCTTTTCAAGGATTTGGCACAAGTGGATCCCTAAGAAATTTTCCATTCGCCTATGGCTGATCGCTAGAGGCAGGCTTCTCACTAAGGATTGTGTTTGGTTCCTAATGGAGATAGAGAGTGTGGATTTTGTATCCGCCATACTGAGACGGCTTCACACTTGTTCTTTCTTTGTCCTTTTGTAGCAGAGGTGTGGAAGAAAGTGAAATGGTGGCTGGGATGGAGTAGGTCTATTCATACTATCCAAGTAGGGTTTAAAAGGATCTATAAAGATAAGTGGGCTTTTAGGGTGTGCAGTAGTTATTGAATTAATGGAAATTATTGAAGAATTTTGATTCTCATTAGATCAAACAAACATCAACAATGAAAATTAATACTCCCTCCGTCCCGGACAAAGAGTTGTTTTTGTTTTTTGCATGTAGATTAAGGAGTATTATTATTTAATGTGAGTGGGTAGTTATATTAGTGGGAGTGTAGGCCCCATATTTTAATTATATTAGTAGTGTGTGTGGATCCCATGTGTATAAAAAAGAAAAGAGAACTCTTTGGATGGGACGCCCAAAATGGCAAAAAGAAACTCTTTAGGTAGGACGGAGGGAGTATACCTCTATTCTCATTAACCCCACCCAATACCCTCAAACCAAGCAACCCCTTAGTTAAATTTAATTGAAAATTGTGTGAAAGTAAGGTGGAATGAAGGAGATGATTTAAATTCATTCAAAATGCAATGCTCTAAGTCCTAAGCAAATTTGAATGTGACTAATAATAGTATAAGACGTGGTAGATTTGAAAGCAGTAAAAAGGTGGGAAACCAAACTTTAAACATGAAATGGAAATTAGAATCATAAACTGAAAAGGTAAATTTACAAATTAATTGAGCTCTATACAATCAGATATCTAAAGCATTGAGCTCTATATAATCATTCTATTCTTGCAAATTAAGACAAATACATTACATTTACATCAGAAAGAGACAACATTCTCCATGTTGAAACTGGTGAGTGAGAGAAAACTTGGGCTGTAACTGATTCTATGCTTCCACCAATCCAGCCCATAAATAGTATTGCAGTGGGGTTGGCAGAGGAAGAGTGAAATCTTGTCTTTCATCAGGATATCACTATTCTTGAAACCTTTGACAACACTCAGAGGGGCCTTGGAAAGCAAATTAGAAGAGAGGGGATTATACCTCAAGTTTGGTTTTTTAGGAATAGCAAATTCCTTGATCCAAGACTTGTCCACTCCACGTTCCTCCAGCAACCAAACGATTATTTCATCCCCACACGTTGAGTCACACAGGTATAGGGAATCGCCTAGGGCGGAAAGGGTAGCTTTACGATTTTCGAATGACAGGGGAAGATCATAGATGCTGAAAAGCTCGGTTTCAAGATCAAAGGCATAATATGTGGGGGGATTTCCTACGTAGATTTAGCCAATAAAACCTTCCATCCAAACATGGCCCATCATCATAGTTACCAAACTTCAAATGGGATGTTAGCATCACAACACAAGGAAAAGCAATCCATTTGCTGAACAAGGAGGACAGGCAAGACGACTACAGATATTGATGTAGTTACGAGTAATTGGATTGCATATGTAATTGGTTTTATATTTATAATAACGCATCCATTCAGTTTTAACCAAGAAAAGCAATCCATTTGCTGAACTATGAATATGTAGGTTAGTGTCTTCAAAGAGAGGGATATTGAAAATCATTTTTGAATTTTAAAATAACCTGTACTGCTGGAATCTTTCATGGACTGTTGATTCTCATTTCTTTCTTCAAACTCAAAAATTTCGCAAGAATCTGGCTCACACTCACTGGAAATTAGTCCAGGAACTGATCTAGAAAAATGAGAGCTGATGAAGTAATCTGTCCCGACAAGATGAAGCCATAATTTGCAAACCCTTTTGCATCTGATCAGGATGTCTATGACATTGAGTCTCGACAGGATATCGACCATGAGTTCTGATGGTAGAATAGAGAAGAAATCCATCTGGGGATTGCATGGAAGGCTTCAATTTAAAAAAAAAAAAAAACCATTTACTGAGCAGATGTTGAGATAAAACAGTTGATTGATTAAAGTTATTGGAATGATAAAACCAAATTTGCTACGCGAAAATTGTTGAAAGAAGACGAGTTTTTGCTTAAAGAAGGAAACCATAGTGCAATTGTGCTTTCGAAATTATATTTCCTATTGGGCTATTTAATCACGATTGGATTTTCAGTCCAGTTTGCTAATCAATTTAATTAAAAAAATACCAATTTTCCAGATACGAATCCCCTATTCCACATTGGTATTCCACTCCCTATTCCATAACTTATTTCTTATTAAAATACTATACCCTAGTTAATGACCATTACTGAAATGAGTAATTTATTTCAGTTCCAACGGTTACAATATACAAAGTATAAAGTTATACGAGTCTCTATCCAACCACTCCCTTGGCATTGGCAAAAGGTATACATACTAAAAAATCAAAAATATCTGAACAATCTGACTCAGAATCTTATCCGCAATGTGTTCCGGAGTGAGCATCCTTGATCCAAACAGCAAGGTATTCCTTTCCATCCATATTGTAAAGATGATGGATGAAAATGAGATGAAGAAAAGCTTTTTCACCTTTCTGTTGTTTCGGGCATCAGCATGTATTTTCCTAATAGCGTCTTCAACTGACGTGAATCTCCTCCTCCATCCAATACCTGTCCTCACAATATCCCAAATGTTTTGAGTATTGGGGCATTGGAAAAATAGGTGTGTTTGTGTCTCCACATTACCCACACAAAATCCACATGAGGTGTCTCCATTCAAATTCCAGATTCTATTCTTTGTGTACACTCTCCCTCTATGTAGTAACCACAATCTGAAGCTGTGTTTTCTAGGTATCCATTTATTCCAAATTTATTTATAAATAAATGTGGACTCCTCAATGATATCTTTCCTCAGTTTTTGATACATCAAGGATGGCATAAACCTCCCATGCACACATCCTTGCATGATTTCTACTAGATTTGTTCATTCTTCTTCCACCTGGGATATTTTGTTTTGAATGTGGATCATAGTTTTTCAATTATACGAAGCATTTGCAGTTGGTCCAACTACGATCCAATCATGGTTTGCTAGATAGATAGAGTGTATCCATCTTACCCACAATGAAGAAGTTTCATTATGGATGTCCCACAGCACTGCCGCCATTAAGGTTGAATTCCAAGTAGTGATGTCTTTAACTCCCAATCCTCCATTTGTTTTAGGTTGGGTGACATCTCTCCAACTAACTGCACTGGCTTTTGTACCCCATAAGAATCTTCTAATCATGCTTTCCAACTTCCCAACCACCGTTGCTGGTACTTTCACCATTGCACACCAAAAGGACAGAATTCCATAGATGCCAGAAGTGATTAGTTCAATCCTACCCGTGGAGGTTAGCAACTTAGAAGACCATTTCTAGATCAATTTATTGACATCGTTGAGGAGAGGGGCAAAGTCTTGAACTCCAATTCTCTTACTAAAAATCGGAATACCCAAATACTTGAAAGGAAAGGTACCTTGATTGTATGGGAGGATTGAAATTAATCTGGAGACTGCACGCTGATCAACTCCGACTATAAAGATATTGGATTTAGTCGCATTTACTATGAGTCCTGATGCCATTTCAAAATTCTTAAGTGTTCTCTCAACGCTTTTTGCAGTGCTTATGTTCCCATTACCCATAATAAGAAGGTCGTCCGCAAAAATCAAATGGGAGATGTCTACTTTCTTGCAGAGTCTGGAGTGATACTTGTACAAGTTCGTGCTGATTTCATTCTTCATTAATCTGCTGTAGTATTCCATACAAATGACAAAGAGCAAGGATGAAATGGGATCACCCTGTCTTAGTCCTTGTTCTCCTCGAAAGAAGCCCTCCGACATGCCATTGATCAAGAGGGAGTATGTTGGTGTAGTAACACATTGTTTGATCCAGTTGCAAAACTTGGATGGAAAGTTAATTCCTTGAAACATATCAAACAAGAAACTCCAACATATTGAGTCATATGCCTTTGAATTATCCACCTTAATTGCCATCCTTGGTGCTGTATGCCTCACTCCCCTGCCATACCCCCGAAATACCTCTTCTGCCAACCATATACAGTCTCTCATCTTCCTTCCCTTCACAAATCTGACTTTATCGGATCTACAATGCTAGGTAAGTACCACCTTAATCGGGTTGCTAATACCTTAGTAATTACCTTGTAGATTGTATTGCAACACGAAATAGGTCTATAGTCCTTCACCCTAGGCTCGTGATCAATTTTTGGAATAAGGGAGATGAAGGTGGTGTTTATTTGTTTCAACAGCTTTCCCTTCGTAAAGAATTCCATCACAGCATCTGTGAGATCTTGGCCCACTATACTCCAAGCTTTTTGGAAGAACAAGGATGTGTAACCATCTGGACCAGGAGACTTATCTTTATTAATCATCCATAATGCCTCTTTAATCTCTTTCTCGGTTACTGTCTCCTCCAACTGTGCTGCATCATTTTGTGAGATTTTTGGTCCCAAACTCAAGATTTCTTCAGCTACTGGTTCTGTTATCACTACAGTCTGCCCCAGGAGAGATTTGTAGTAATGGAGGAATGAATCCACCATCATCTGGTAGGACGTAGTAGGTCCATTCTTCGTGAAGACTCTGAAGATCCCATTCCTGTTAGAGTTACCATTAATCAAATTATAAAAGTATCTCGTACCTCTATCTTGATTTTTAACATGCTTATTCTTCAGTAGTTGAGAGATATAATTTGATTCACAATTTTCCAAATGTTTAACTTTTGCTAGAGCTTCAACAATTCCATTTGAGTCAGCAAAGTTTAGTGGATCCTCCATAAAGGACAACTGCATCTTGTCCAGATTATCTTTAGCACGACTCCCTCTTTCTGAGATATGAGAATAGTGTTGTTTACGAAGCTCCTTTAGTGGCTTTTTTAGAATCTTCAGTTTGGAGCATAAGGCAAACTGCTTTGTTCCCTCAATATGTACCTGCCAATGGTTAGCAATCAAGTATAAAAATTGATCATGAAGTGTCCACAAATTGTAGAACCTGAAAGGTCTGCAAGGCTGTACAATTCCTTCCTCAAAAGTTGAAATTGATGGACAATGATCAGAGCACGTGCCCTGTGGGAGGAATTGAGTTTCCACTCTCCACCTAGCATTTCTCCAAGCTCGGCAAACCATGACTCTATCAATTTTCGACCAAGAATTCGTAGCCCCATAAGTGCTACGCTTTCATTCATTTCAATGATGCCCGAATTTATAGCCGGATTAGATCTTTTGAAGTCATTCAACACACAATTAAAATCTCCTCCTACAATCCATGGATCATTGATCAACGCATATATTTCTTCCATGTGCTCCCACAATGCACGCCTTGCCACATATCTATTGTATGCATATACTATTGAAATGACAAATTTTTTCATAGTAATCATACACATAGCATTGGCGGTCAACATATGCTCATGTATGACAAAATTATTCAACATAATTCGCTTCCTATCCCAAGCTACTACAATTCTCCCACCATTACAAGTATTAAAATTATGAAAAAACTCCCATCCTGGGACTACTTTGCTGATTACATCATTTAATTTAGTGGTAGAAAGCTTGGTTTCCCAAAAACCAACAATGGTGACGTTGTGATTTCGCACGAGTTGTTTGAGTGCTTTGTGGGTTGGTGTGCATCCCATCCCATGCACATTCCAAACGAGGAGACTCATGAGAAATAATCATCAGATATGAAGCCATCCGAATGTGCATTCCAAAGTTTCTCATATTCAATATCAATCCAATCTCCTCTTTTCTTCTTGAAGTTTCTGCCAGTGGATGAAGAAGTATCATCACTAAAATAGGGTGGATGTTTCTTAAAGTATTCCTCATATGTCATTCCTTTATCTTCCAAATTCTTTGGATTATCCGGTGGCTGGTGTGATACAGGGGTATTCAACCCTTCATCAGAGAAATTGCCAGTAGGTATGTCATTCCTAACTGGATCCAGAGGAGGGGGAAAAGGGCGTTCAGGTGGCTCCTGATTCTCATTCTCCGGGACCTCTATGTTTTCCTTTGGAGTGAATCTGCAACCTTAAGTTGTATGTCCCAAGGATGCACAAGTATTGCAGTACTTGGGGGTGAATTCATACAGCACTGGTTGAGCAAATCCTCCATTGGATGTTTTAAGCCACACTTCCTCCACTAGTGGTTTAGAAGCATCTACTTCTATATGCATTCTGACATAGTTGTGTCTCTCCTTATGCACAGTGATGTAATCAGCATTAAGTGGTCTACCCACGACAGAGGCAAGATGGCTGAGAATCTTTAGAGTCCACATATTTAAAGGGAGCGATGGGAACATAACCCATACCGAGACAATAGAGATTTCTTCATCATCAAATTTAAAATCCAGCAGCATCCTTTTCAACATCAGATAGAGGCGATTCGAATCATGAGGACCAGTGAGCATAACATGCTGAAAGTCTTCCTCGTTGAAAAACTGGAATATTATCCACCCACTATCATGATGGAAAGTTTCAACTTTCACTCCCCATTTCCTGGTAACTTCTAGTACTGCTTGATAGCCCGAGTACTTTCTAGCAAAGTACCCAACAAGTGTAAAGTCCCATTCATGGCTTCGATCCTCATCAGAGATCTCCACAATACCAGGTTGAAGAGGGGGAATGAATTCAAGCTTGAATTCAGGTGTAGGGCGACGATTGTTGTGATGAGTATACTGGGCAGGGAAGTAAGAGGGAGGATGGGAATATAGAGGGGGTGGGGGGTTTATAGAGGAATGAATTGGTTGCGATGAGGGCTGGGGTTGACGAGAGGTGGAGGCTTCAAAATCGTGAGTTGACCGGAAGGAGGGTAGGAGGTGTGGGGGACAGTTTGGGTTAAAGGGGGTGAGGGCTATAGTTCGAAAGGGAGAGACCACGATCGTCGGAAGAGAGGTTCCGGTGGGGGGTCCATGGAGAGAGGTTGCAGCAGAGGAAGGGGGGATGAGATGGGAGTAGGTGGGTTGGTATTGTGGAGTCCAATCAGCATATCCTTAAAAGGAGTAGGATAGGTAATCATACCAGGAGAGGTAGTGGGCCCATTATCCTCAAACGGTAAGCAATTTGAATTTTGATTCACGGGTTCCTGCAACACACTGTCATATCCCACTTCATCCACTGTACTAAGCAGCTCAACTGTCCTATTCTTGGAGACCGCATCATCTTTTATAGAGATCTCTTTCTCCATTGCCGGCGATTATTGAAGCTCCGATTCTTCCATCTGCAGTTTCACAACATCTCTAATCTGACCTGATACAGATTGCCGATTACCCAAACAAGCAAATTCTGGTGACATTAGATCTAGAATCAAAGCAGCTTTATTAAGAGTACAAATCGTTGTAGATGGTGGAGTTTCCATGTTATTGAATTCCTTTAGGGAGAGGATCTTCGTTTTGGCTTTCCTATTGGGCTGCCTTCTCAACTCACCACGGGGGGAGGAGGAAGCAGCTCTACGACACCGACCAGCCATGGACGACGGTGAGGAGCTCTGATTAATGGAGACTATACTAAGGTTGCCAGCTTACTGGCCTCCATTAACAGAGCTAGAGGAGGGCAGCGACTGAAGTCTAGAGAGAAGGCAGAGGAAAGTTTTCTAGAGTAGTTAATGACTATTAAATCCTTGGAGCATATGATGAAAATTTGGGCATTGATTACGACACGTGGCAAGAATATAATACATAAATAGGAGATGAAACAAAATTATGAAATAGATGATCCTACTTGCAATTTTCCAGCTGTAAATTTAACAAAAGATAAACTTCACATATAAATTCAGAGGATTACTTGGGTGACCTGGGTCATATATTAGCCAAAATTTTACTGGTTATTTCCTGTAATCTTATAAATATATATTTCTTAAATAAGTATTTTAATTGCCACATCATCCATGTTGTTTATCTTTGAGAATGCGGTTGAATAATCTGTACAAGCAACCATCTGTTCAGGTACACTGTGGTTATTAACTTTTTTTTATCCAACCATCCATTTATTTTCATTAATATCTAACGGCTGTTATGATTTTTTGTCATATATGACCAAGGTCACGTAAGAATCTACCATAAATTCATAGTCATCATCCACAATATGAATGTATTATGCATGCTAAGCTACTTATTATACTCCACACAACTAGCATGGATCCAGCAGTAAAAATACTCCATACAATTTTATTTAATAATAAAATTAAGGCTTTTACGGCCGAGGATTCTGTTGGTAAAATACCATTTTTTTAATGTTAGGTATGCAGTAAAATGATGTACTCCCTCCGTTGTGGCTATAGGTTCCCATTTACTTTTTGTATGTGGATTAAAGAGTATTACTCCCTCTGTCCCATAGTTAAGTTCACCGACACTATAGATACAGAGTTTAAGAAAAATTGCTTTTTGACCAACTTTATTGACTTTTTAGGGGTATTGTGGTATTTTTAGGTAATAAATAAATTATAAAGTATGTTATGTGTGTTAGGTGGGAGTGGTATTTTTGAAATTATGATAACTTTTGAGGTTGTTGGTTAATGTGAAGTTTTCTTTTTTGGGCGGTGAACATAAGTGTGGGACGGACGAAAACGGAAAGTGTGAACATAAGTGTGGGACGGAGGGAGTATTATTTTATGGGAGAATTTTTTTTATACAAATTTTAAAGTTAAAAATTAATGCCGACACTTTTATTTCGAAATTATTAATTTTACCCAATAGTCACTTTTTGGACTCTATTGTTCCTATACCCCCAAACCCTTCTTCCAAATCCACCAAGTTGCCGCCGTCCCCTCTCCGTTGCCGGACTGCCGCCGGACCATCGCCGGACAACCGTCGGAAACCCCGCCGCACTGTCGCCCGAATGCCGCTAGGAATCCTGCCGGACTATCGTCGGACCACCAAAAAGCCACCGAAAACTATCGGGGATCCCGCTGGACTGTCGTCGGACCGCCGGAATGCCACCAGGAACTCCTTCGGATTGCCACCGGAATCTTGCCGGAAATGTGCCGAACCGTCGCCGCCCTAGGTGGCAAAATTGATAAAATAAAATTGGGCAATAGAGATCAAAAAGTGTCCATTAGTTATAAAAGATAATTAAGTTATATGATCATTGATATTAATTCTTCTCTCTTCATTTTGGTTATTTTTCATAATTGGCACTTATTATTTTATTTGTAGTGTGTAGTTTTATTAGTAGTGAGTGGTGTGCCATATGTGAGGCATTTTACTAAAAGGAAAAAATGAGAACCTTTAAATGGAATGCACAACATAGTAAAATGAGAGTCTTTCAGTGAGACAGAAGAATTAAAAACCAAGACAAATTAACTAATACATCTGTTTAGAAATACAATGTTATATTTTGTTAAAAAAGAAAATATAGCAATGCAAGAAGATCAACGTAGAGTCATATTGAAATCATACTTGGTTTAACAAACCAATCATTGAAATAAACATTGGACCACATCTCATCAATTCCATAGTTTTCTTTGTAGCCCTTTCAACAAATTTTCGAAGTCCAAGTTAAGTTGGCTACCTAAAGATTATTAGCGTTCTAAGGATAGAACTTTTGTAACAGCTTCCTCAATCTGTAACCATCATAGAACTTAAGGTAAAAATACAGTTGGATCAATCTAAAAGGGCTCAACAGACATCTGTGGATCGACTCACTGCTAGATTATAGACCATTAACTCCTTACAAAAAACTAATCTAAGTAGTGATGACAACCTTTAGATCTTCATTTCCCATGTCACGTTGGTCTTGTTCAATTGTTCGTGCAGATTCTCTAAGTGTATCCAGATAAGCCCCAACCACTTGAATCGACTAAAGAGTTATGATTTTGCCAATTTCACTAGGAATCTCTATTAGATGCCAACAGTTTTTCAAGATGAGGTGTTGAAGTTTGGGGAAGTGTTGGCACGAGGCAACATTCAATTGTGAGAGTCCTAGTTCATCCAATTTCAGCAACCTCAGACTTTGGAATTTACCATCTCTCGTATACCATATTTCCACGTAAACTTGAGAATCTCAAGGTTTTCCAATCTCCCAATTATTGACATCTCCCCAAAACTCAACTTATCCTGCCAAAGTTTCAGCTTCCTAATGTTTGAAGGGAATCTGAAATCCTCTAATTTACATGTGCCAAATGTCGACAATCTGAGCGAGTGAAGTTGAGATCGAAGTGTGGATTCACATTCTTCAATTTGTCTGGATGTGTGAAAAGGCATTTGAGTATGCGAAGATGGGGAGAACATCTTAACAGTTCCACATCCTTTAATTTCTCAATGAGTACATCTGAAGATATTGTAGACTCGTGTTCGTTTCGCAGCTATTCCAGTCTTCACAATACCTTGCCAGCCCTGCATTAAGATATCTCAACTTCTTCATTTTCCTAATTGATGGGGAATAGAGTACATATATCTTCGGATTGGACAAGTAGATATTCTAATTTAACAAGCCTATCTATCCATGTTGCCACTTCTCAGATAACCAAGAATCTCAAGTTAACTAGATACTCAATTCTAAATAAAACACAATTTCCTGAAATGCAGGACTCTCAATAGCCTCATATCTCCAACATATAAAGATTCTTTTTTATGCACCGGTATCCGATCCGTAGACCGACTAATCCGGGGGAGGCTAGAATCCACCGTCCACTAGCGGGGACCCCTATTTTAAGCCAGAACTTTGTGCACTATATGGACTGGCCTCTCAGTAATTGATCGCACCTGCGGGTTTCGAACCTGAGACCTTTGGAAATTTCACCCTTAGGCACCTCAAGTTCTCACTACTAGGCCAACCCCTGGGGTTTCCAACATATAAAGATGACGTCTGTTGATTGCCATAAAATGCGCGGACATGTTGGCAAAAGCTTGAAGTTGCAGAGTCTTCGACTGCTCGCACGCAATGGCTTTCCCCCTAAAAAGTAAAGCATCTGAAAAGACAAAACCAAACTATGAATCATATCCTTAACATAGATTCTAAATTAAGTGGGAACTAGGAAGTATAATCTATAACTTACTCCTTCTTTGAAAACTTAACGAAGTTTTCTTCTCGAGATATTTTCAAGTAAAATTCACGCAATAAATCATGAACAACACATGCTTTCTCTCCTTGACCATCTGATCTTCTCGCAGCAACAATTACTAGACTCTTATCAATTAGCTCCATTAAATATTCTTCAGCTGCAGTTTCTCTTCTCTTCTCATTTTCTTGCTGTATGAATCCTTCTGCTATCCACAATCTCTTCAAGCTTCCTGTATATATCCAAAGCTAAGAAAGCACGGCTTCAAATGATCAGGTAGATGCTTATAACTCAACTCCAGAATTTGCCTCACTAAATTCTCTCTACAATCTTTAACATAAGATCCTAAACTTCTTTCCACTTCTTCCTAAGCACTTATTTCCTCATCCATGGCTGAAAGGATCCCAGCAATAACAACCACAGTAAGTGGTAACCCGCACATTTCACAACAATTTTCTTTCCAATCGGTTGGAGTTGAGGAGGGCAAGTTTTATATCCAAATGTCTTCTTCTCTAATAACTCCCAGCATTGCTCATTCGACAAAAATGGCAGCTCATGAATTATGCTTCTCGATGGAGCTACATCTTTATGTAAACATAAATTGAACATAAGTAATTAATTTATTAATTGACATGGATCTTAGAACTTCATGATTTTCACACATCATAAACACGATTAGAAGACTTACCTTGATATGTCGTTAATGGTGCTCTTCCTTTGATATGTTCCTGCGAATTACGTCAGGAACTAGTTTCTCTCTCCTCACCCTTTTCTTTCGAACACAGTACGCAAAACTTTATGTGATAGAATATTCATTAAACTGTGTCTCTTTTATAGGTGGAGAGAGGACCAGATCGGGATATTAAATTTTTATAAAATCACATTCTATCAATATGATTGTTATCCATATATATATATGACCTTATTTATCCCATTGATATTATTTATTTAAACCATATATTTATTTAAGATATTTAATCATAATAAATATCTTATATATTTAATGGCACTAGGCCATAATAATCTTACATTTATGTAAGCATAAGTTCAACGTAAGCAATTAATTCATCAATTGACATGGATCTTAGATCTTCATGAATTTCACATCTCATAAATACGATTAGAAGACTAACCTTGATGTGCCATTATTGACGGTCTTCCTTGATGTGATGTGTTCCTACGATTACGTCGAGAACTGGTTTCTCTCTCCTTCCCTTTTTTTAGGTCATAGTACGTAAAACTATAAGTGATAGAGAATTCATAAAATTGTACCTCTTTTATAGGTAGAGAGAGGACCACATCTGAATAGTGGATCTTTATCAAATCACATACTATCAATGTGATTTTATCCATAACTATATATGACCTTATTTATCTCATATATATTATTTATTTAAACCATATCTTTATTTAAGATATTTGATCATAATAAATATCTTATATATTTAATTATGAATGGCACTAGTCCATAATAATTTTATATTCTCCCACTTGACCAAGTGACAGAATTAAACATTAAACGTGAGGGTTTAAATAATTTACATAATGTGCACGATATAAGATAAATTAATTGGTCAACACATAATGTCAATATTGAGTATAGACTGACATAATTCATGGCAGTTCTATATCATGCATTTACTCGACATAGTTCCTTCCATGTACTATGATATTAGTTTTCTACTCAACGTGAATCATAAACCTAAAGATCAATAATGGTCCACATAAGTATCTCAATTTGAGATAAAATATTATTTAATTAATGTCAACATTCATGTATATTAAAATGACAAAATAAGACATCAATTAGAAACAAATCGTAATGAGCTCTTAATGTCAATTTTTCATCATAAGTTTAATACAGCCTTTTATGATCTCAAATTCATGTAACGTGCAATGAATACCTTTATAGAAGATCATTTGCGTAACGGATCCAAAATCATAAGATTGGTGTAATAATTTTCAATTGACATCTTTGTTTCTAAAATTCTTCTTAACGACAAATACTTTTTTTTCAATATATTTTAGAAACTTTGAAATATCAATCGTTTTAGAGAAGAATAATGCAGCAAAATAATCATAATAAGTTTTCAGCGACTTGACATTAATGTCAACTTATTTCAAGTCTTGAAATTAAGTTCCACATTCAATTACCTTAAATTGTTGCCTCAAATCATGCTACAAGTAAACTTTAATTGTTAATGTAGTTTTCAAAATTTTTTTCACACTTTTGCATGACACAATATCTCCAATGAAGAAATATAAAAGTCGAAGTAAACTTTCTTGCATCATATAATCATCTTAATCTGAATCTATATTTAATTACATTTAAGTAATTATAATTTCGATAAGTAAGCACGAATGCTTCATTTCATACAAAAATACTATAATATTTCCTTATGCAATATTCTAGTGATCCATTTATGAATCACTTCAATAATAACCAATCATTCTTACATCAAGGCTGATATTTGGTCTTGATGGACATTTTCTCAACACACAATTAATCCCCAAGTATGAAGGATATCAATTGTAGTTTCGAAGGAGACCAAGTTAAATATCGAATCCACGGGATGGATAAATATCGATTTAATTATGTTCTAGTAGATTATGACTATTTTGAGAATTGTAATTTTGGTTTGTAAATTGAGTAATAATTGAAATAGCAATTAAATAACAAGAACAAGAAAATAGTAGTTGTGATCAAATAAGATAATAGGTAGTTCGTTAGGCCATCCAGTTTCATTCGTTAATTCATACTTTCGTGTGTCGATGTCCGACTCTGCCTTGTGGTTTATGGACGCATCGCTAGACCATACAAATCTATTCTATAGACACAAATAGATAAGCTTTTGACACGTGTGAGTATCCTCAGAGCAAGACGTATACTTTACCCCCCTTTCTAGGTACTATCATAATCAATTATTTCTCGTGCACTTAGTACTCTAACCCGATTTGATCTTCCTTTTTAGGTACTATAAGTTATACTCTTTATCCTACTTGTTAAACCGAATTCAATTCAATTAACAAACATTCATATAAGACAGTTCTAATAAGACTTCGGAATCCATTCACTTAGAATTATAACAATAAACCCTGCTCATTAGTGAACGCACTCAATCAATAACCATGTTATGCATTCAGACTCTACACAACGATTATTGATGCACAAAACAACTATGAGTATGGATTAAAAATGTGCAATCTTATATAAACTAAACCACAAGTAGTGTTGTATGGAGTATACACACGAAATATAAATTTAACTCATGAAATCTTCATAACCCTAGAACTACCGAAGTGGCTCTAGCCCATGATTGATCTAAGAACAATCATAGTTATTTGGACCAATCTTACTTGAATCTCCAGCTACACCTCTGTCACCACCCTCCGGATGGACTCCTTTTATGATTCACGCGTCGTCCTTCTTCGTGATCGTTCGACTTTCTTCGATGTGGTTTTTTTTCTTGACTGCATGAGCCTCCTTTTATACTTGTAATCACGTCTCTAGGGCTTGGAATGGGCTTTTCAAGTGATCCCACACGTTTTGGCCTCAAAAATTCGGATAAGGTAAGTTTCCGCGTTTTGGTTCGACCTCGTCAACAGGTCAAACCACTGGCCAACAGGTTGAACCCCAGATCGAACCCTGCTACTGGACACATTCTGCGCTTGGTTCGACCTCTTGTACAGGTTGAACCACTTCCTCATAGGTCGAACCTCAGGTCGAACCACGCTACTGGACAATTTCCGCTCCTGGTTTGACCAACTGTCAGGTTGAACCCCAACGTCGTGGTCGAACCCCTCTTCTCGCGAACTGGTTCGACCATGGTTCGACCTGATCAAATAGGTCAAACTCCTTGAGTCATGGTCGAACCCTCCTTCTGCTGTTTCGCAACGCTGGTTCGACCAGTAGGAGAGGTCGAACCCTCCTCCAACCAGGTTGAACCCTATTCTTTCCTTGGCGATTCGCGTGGTCTCGACTTTGTCTCTTCGATTCTTGGCACTTCCACTCCATTTTTGCTATGAAAACCACTTAAATAGCTCCACTAACACCTGATTCATGCTAATTCACAATATATATAGGTTTTGAACCTATTTCCACCTCAAAACTCTCCAAAACTAGCACAAAACACGATGCCAAACTTGTGAATTTACACACTCATCAAACCCCCAAACTTACATGTTGCTCGTCCCGAGGCAACCAAATCAAACCACAGGAGTCGTGTATAATTCACCAAGATCAAGTACAACATATATCATACATGCAACTTCATTCAATCAAACAAGTATTAATTGCTTCATATATATCACTCATGCAAAACCAATCCAATCACATACCATTCGGAGTACTAAGTAATTTCGCTCACAAGATAAGTATTTACTCTCTTTCACTCAAGTGCACGAGGCACTATATAGGTTAATATAAACACTCATATCAATCCATATTCACGCGTAACCATAAGCTTGGCAAAGGTCTCAAAAATCAACTTATAATCAACTCTTCACTAGGATCACAAAGGACTTGTTTATGGGTTGTAATGTTGGCTCTTTGGAAAAAGGTAGGAAAATTTGGACTTAGTGACTTAAGACACTAGTAGAGAGTTACCTTGGAGGTTTTCAAATTCTTCTTCTTACAGCAAGTTCTCCTCCAATTGCGTCTCTTGAACTTGTAAAATTCCTCAATTTCCTTCTTTTCATGGCATCAACATCATCTTCTTAAACAATTCGGGTACCGGTTTCAGGCACTACCCTTCTCATATATAGGCCATCAGCTGCTAAGCTTCACACACCAAGTATAAACACAATCGGGGTACCAGTTTCGGGCACTACCCCTAAACAAGATTTAACCATATTCTTTTCATCCAACCATATTCTATCTTCCTTTTCTTCTTGCAACACTTACTCACCTCCACTCTCTCTACCAAGGATTAGGTTAATCAAGGCTCAAGTAAAGGTTAATAAGGTTATTCACTTCGGCTACAAAAAAAAAGCTTTAACGGCTCAACGGGGCATCCAAAGGTTAATAAAATCATTAGGAAGGATAAATTTGGCTAAGTAGCTTAATCACAAAATAATGGCCTAAGATCATGTCCTAGCAATTTATCAATCATAAGTCTCACACAAGACTCTTAGCCAAGTTCTAGAATACGTTCATATGAATGATACTCTCAAGAATAAAATAATCATGATCAAGCATGATTATCAAAGCTCAAATCCTCACATAGGTAATCCTAGTACTCCTCATAGCACATAATTAAGATCAATTCCACAAGAACTCAATATACTTATCAACTAAACATGCTTTTCATCAATAGAAATTAAGACATGAACATATGAATGCACAAAAATCAATAAGCTTATACCCAATCAATCATACAAGATATCACTTATACATTCCACTCACGCATGAATCACACCCCAACCTAAAGATAAAAGGAAAAATAATGGAATCAAGATGAATCGGAGGAAACCAAAGAAAACCTGAAAAACTACTCATCTGGAGCATCATCACCCTCATCATCATCATCATCATCAAGCCTCCTCTCCACAATCCGGTGCAGATCACCGATGTGCCTATTCAAGTAATCAACTCGATCACCCAACCTACCAACTTTCTCATTCAAAGCCGTATACTTCTCATTCAACGTAGCATAGTTGGCGTTGGCGAGTGCGAGCTGTCAGTTTGTCTCCTACTGGCTAGCAATGATCGCGACCAGCTGCTCATGAATAAGGCGGAGCTGCTCCCGTGTATCATTCGGGACAGCCCGCTGCTGACGCGGTGCTGGCTCATGCTGAGGTGCGTCGTGCTGCTCCTCTTCCGGAATCTCCCTCTCTGGCTGCTCATCTACCCGATGCTCGACCTCGGGCTGCTGTGGCCACTGTAATGGCTGGTGTGGTGGCGGATGGTACTCTCCCTGCTCCACAATTTGCTGTATCTCCTCCAACCTACCTTCGACACACAACCTAGCCACGGCTCTCCAATCCCCATTGGTCTTCACAGTCACGGACAGAGCAGTGTGTCCTTAGGAGTTCATCAACAAGTTCTTCGCCTCCCGAACAGTGGTCAAGTTGCTCATGTCAAAGGGAAACATAAAGTCGAATGGCTTTGGTCCTCTCGTGAAGAACCAATCACCATCTCTAAATTGTGCAAATCCTCCCTTTACACATGTGAGCATCACCAAGTCGGGCTCTCCTCTAACAGGTGTAATGCCGGTGAAGTCCATGTTGTAGTGCTCAACTACAATCGTCAGCAACCCTCCAATGTTTACCTTCTGAAATCCAATGGTCCTGAATCGATGCAGCTGCACAATGAAATACGTTCCAACATTGAACTGCACCCCATTCATCATACACCACAGGGCATAAAGCTCTCCTCTAGACACACAGCCTCCCTCCAAACGAGCAAATAGTGTGTTTCCGAGCACTCGATCCATATATTTCAACACTGGATTCTTGATCGAGGTCGCACGAGCCTGCCTAATCTTATAGTCTCTGATCTCCCCGGTTATCTCCCTCCAAAACTTATTAGCGTTGAAGTGTCCATTCTTCACTCAAGAAATCTCTAGAGGCGTCTGAAAAAGCTGATTAAAATCCTCAGTCGTCCATCTCCTTCGGACTCCTCCTAACTGAAATGATCACTGATACGGGTAGCCAAGTGGGTCCTTCTCCATCTCAAATGAGCAAACTACCTCCGCTGTAACGTGGAAATAAGTCGGCTTCTTCAACTCCATAAATCTTCGGATCCCCACTCGATCGAACAACATCATCATATCATCCCTAATGCTCATAAGTCTCATGGCCTCATCATCTTGGTATCTTGTCCGAGCTATCTTGTCTGAGACTTCTTCCCACTTTTCTTTAATCTCGTCCCAGTTTTGCATTTGAACTTTAAAGTTTTCGGGTAAACGATCTTGTAACCTCAGCTTCCTCGTTACTGTGTCCACATTTGAAGGCCTGTCTTGCCTCTTCTTCGATCTTGCTTCATCCACCTTACCTTTCCCTTTATTTGATCCTTGTCCCTTTCCTGAAAATAACTATTTCAACACAACCAACAAAACAAGAACACAAGTATATGACTAGCATATCCTATACTCTACTCAAGACTTCAAGCATCCATGCTTAATCAACTCCAACTATTATCTCAACACCACTTGCTCACTCATCATGCTCAAAACATCATCAATCACACTCTCTGTAATCTTCAAATTATAAACAACAAGCATACATCAACCAATTCAAGCCATTCAACATAAATTTCAACAATTGAACTTCATGAACAACTCAAACTATCAACAATTAAAACCTAATTAACATGCTCATTCCTCTAGATGCATCATATCCTTGATCAATCCACATAAAAACTCAAGTTCTATCCATAATCAAGCAATCTCAAACCAATAAACATGAATTCATATGAATCAATTCAATTACCACCATGAATTTCAACCAAAATCAACATTAATCAACTTACTCACAACACATTTCTTACAATCAACTTCAATCCTAAGGTAATTGAGTTGAAAGAACGTACCTTTAGTCTTGCCCATGGTTAACAATCGATAACTAGCACACAACACTAAAAAACGAGACTTAAGCCCTAATTCGCGACGAAGATCGCCCAAATCCGCGCCCAATTCAAGAATTAAGAGTATAATGTTGTGTAATCGGTGCAAAATCAAGTGTAATTGATGAATTTGTGCAAGGGTGTTAAGGTTCGGGGAAGGTTCGAGGTTTGGTGAACAAGAAAAAATGATCGAACCCTTCTAAAAACACAACTTAAAATGCGTACCTGACTGGGTTTGACCTCGGGTTTGACCTGCGGAACAGGTCGAACCTCGAGTGATGAGATCGAACCTACCTTCTGGACAACTTACCTTTCTGGTTCGACCTAGGTTCGACCTTCTGAACAGGTCGAACCACTCTTGTGATAGGTCGAACCTACCTTCTGGACAACTACTCCTCGTGGTTCGACCTGGGTTCGACCTTCTGAACAGGTCGAACCATGAATGTTGTGGTCGAACCTAAAACCTGAAAAACAGAGTGCTCTGAATGGACTGGTTCGACCTCAGGTTCTACCTTCTAATCAGGTCGAACCATAACTGCTCAGGTCGAACCACCATACTGTAAATTTAAGTCACCGGGTTCGACCTGTTAGACAAGTCGAACCTAGAATGATCAGGTCGAACCTCCTCACTGGATGATTTTCTGCGTCGGTTCGACTTCCTCTGCTCGGTTTGACCTCCTGGCACTGGTCGAACCTCTCCTGGCTTTGGTCGAACCACCCTTTTAAGCTTCCAAACTGAGTGTTCTTCAATCCCTATTCACTTCAAACTTCAATACGAATCATTAGGTACCAACTAGAGCACAACTTCATCTAAAATTTGTTTCACAAAATATCATTTATGAGTAACTCCGTAAAAGAAAACACAACCAAAACCCACTAAACTTTAGGCAAGTTGTAAAAAATCGGCACATCAAAATCGATAAAAATTTTAATATGGCACAAAAAACAACTCCCCTAACAAACATCACAAAGAAAAGATTATACTATCGGTGCTTATCAAGGTAAGTACATCACACCCCCCCAAACTTAGTAGAAACTATAGTTGAGACTAAGTTTGCAAAGAGATGTAATTACCGATAAGTAAGAACTTAAAATATAAAAATTTCTTACTCACACGAATGAAATAAAGCATTAAAACGGGAGGAAAAGCCCCCAACAGGTGCTCATGTTTAACGTCGGAGAGTCACGACGGTACCAAATCAGATCAAGGTATCCACAAAGATGACACAAACATCATCCGGCGACCTATAATGCTTCAAGCGATGTCCATTCGCCGCAAAAATATCTCCATCCTTGTCAATAAGCTCAAAACTCCCCCTCCTAAGACTCGATGAATCATGAACAGTTTCGTCCACTTTGATTTCAACTTGCCTGCAAAAAGCTTTAAACGAGAGTTAAAAAGTAATACCTCATCTCCTTGCTTGAACTCCTTGTATGAGATCTTTGAATCATGCCACCTCTTAATCCTTTCCATATAGATCTATGAATTCTTGTACGCACGACTCCGAAACTCATCCAAAAGATTGATGTGAGTAATCCTCAACTCCTTCACATCCTTGAGAGTCAAATTCAAGCTTCACAAAGCCCAAAACGCTTTGTGTTGAATCTCTACAGGTAAGTGGCACGGCTTCCCATAGACAATCTGATACGGTGACATATCTAACACCGTCTTGTACGCGGTCCGGAACCCCCACACAACATCATCGAGCTTCAAAGCCCAATCCTTTCTATTGGTTCCGACCACTTTCTCCAAAATCTGTTTGACTTGACGGTTAGAGACCTCCGCTTGTCCATTCGCTTGAGGATGATAGGGTGTAGTGACCCTATGCTTAACACCATACCCTTTAAGCACCTTCTCAAGAAATTTATTTACGAAATGCGTACCTCCATCACTAACAAGTGCTCTAGGGACTCCAAAACGGGCAAATATATGCTTCTTCAAGAAAGATATAATAGTTTTCGAATCATTCAAGCGAGTAGGAATCGCTTCCACCCACTTAGAAACATAATCCACCGCAAGTAGAATGTAGAGAAATCCATTAGATGGGGGAAAAGGCCCCATAAAATCGATACCCACACATCAAAAATCTCGACCACTATGCTTGACTGAAGCGGCATCTTGTCTCTCCTACCGATGTTCCCCATGCATTGACATCTATCGCAAGACGCCACATAGGTCTCACAATCCTTGAACAACGTAGGCCAATAAAGAGCGGACTGAAGTACCTTGGCTGCTGTCTTGTGAGCGCCGAAGTGCCCCCCGTTAGGTTGTGCATGGCAAAACTCGAGAACACTCTCCTGTTGGCAATTGGATCATGCGGTTCAACGTGATCGTTAGGATAACAGGTAAACAAAATCAGCGGAAGCATAAAATGATTGTTTACCGTACTTCTGGGTTGGTGTAGAGGATGAACAGCAGTGAAGAACACCTCTGATCTTCTACCGTATGTCCCAAAGTCAACTCTGGTGTTGAGTGGTCAACAATCCCCAGAGTTCTCTCATTTTGCTCTCTGTTTTCTCCCGTATGTCAAATGAGGCACAGACTTAGGTTTAACAGGAACTGAGATGACTTATATACTTGGGCTACAGCAGGGACCAGGAGGAGAAATTGGGCTGGGCCTCAATTGAATTTAATTAACCAAGCTTAGCCCAAAGCTTTTAATTAAATCCAATAATAATAATATAGTCCACTAAAATATTATTACTGCACTACCCGTCCAATCCCAAAATTATGTTCTGGGCTCCTTCTTATTATAAGCCCGACAGTCTCCCCATGTTTAAGATATACAATGCCCATTAATTAATTAAGTTACTGACAACTCAAATTAATTAATATCTCATCCGAGAGTAGTACCATTCAACCTTATTATCATGCAGGAAATTAATCCACTTGCAAGATTTACATGATAAACCTTATGAGCTCCTCAAGGGGACATCATCAACCTATGACGGACATGGATTTCTTCTACAATCAACAGCACACCATAGATACAGCACTACTTCCCAACTCACCGAGTTTGTTGATTTAATACATATAAATCTCACCCATTGATGAATCAAAGAAATACATACTGCCCTACGTGTCGAGGTTATTGTATAGGGATTAAGAGCACGAACTTCCATAATAACAGAGATCAAGTTCTACTATATAGTCAGTATAAGAAGAACGACCTCAAGCGGTCCTGCTCAATACACATAAGTGCACTAATGTGATTCTATAGCCAAGACAAGCTAATACCAAACCACACTACAACCATACCGATAGAGAGTCCCCGTCTATCTCAGTTGTGAACATCTGTTTATACTTTATAAGGAAACCGATAATATGATCTTCCGCGTGTTGTCGCACAACATATTATCTACAGTATAAAGTAAATGGACTATTGCATCATGCATATAAAATAAATTATAAGATGCAATCATTTGATCAATTATTCTCATTTCAAATATTGTTATGACATTGTTCATACTAAAGCTAGACTTTTAGTATACAATCCAACAATCTCCCACTTATACTAAAAAACTATGCTGTCATGTCTTCTGCCATACATCTGATTCCTACTCCCACTACACGACCATTAAAAGCTCTCGCCTTAAGGTCCTTGTAAATGGATTTACTAGGTCATCATCCGATGCAATCTAGGCGACAACAACCTTCCCCTCATCATACGATTTCTCGTAACAGGTGGTACTCGCGCTCCATGTGTTTAATTGCCTTATGGACTTGTGATTTCTTCAAGTTTGCAACTGCACCAATATCATCAATGTAAATTGTGATTACCTTGGGCAAACTTAAAAACACTTCAAAGTCCATCATGAAGTCTCTAGAGTCATATAGATACTTTGGCTGCCTCATAGGCTCCAATTCATCATCTTTCCATGATGGAGTCCGGAGTCTGAAATATATTTCTATATAACACTCCTCCACATTATGACTCTACTTCCTAAGATTAAACACATAACCTTTGAGGTGAATTTACTACCGTCCAATCTGACTAAAAAATCAGAATCTACGTAATCCACAAGAAGCAGTGAATCTGTCCAGTAAGTCCACATATAATTTTCAGTCATTCTCAGGCACTTTATAAATGTCTTACCACAGTTCATCATTCTTGTTCCGGGTTACGTTGATACCCACTGTTCATGCATTTAGCAAAACAGATATCCAATATCGTTCATAGCATTCCTTAGATTAAGCTTCCTTATTCGCCGAAGCATAAGGAACCGCTTTCATCCTCTTTATCTTCTTCTTGTGTCTCAAAGACACATTCACTTAGATAAATTTACATGCTAAACGAGTATGGACTGTATCATTTTATGAAACTTGAGATAAGCATAATATCCTTTCTTGTGATCCGTATTACCGTGATCAAAAGGATATATTTTGCCTTTCTTAAGTCCTTCATCTCTACCGCTTTATTTACCATACCCATACGCCCGATAATACTCTTTCATTGTCTCCAGTGAGCAAGATACTATCTACATATAGTCCAAGAAATACCACCACGTTTCCGTCACTCTTTACAACACACAAGACTCATCCGCTCATTGATTTAAATCCATGCCACTGGATTACCTAATCAAAACAGATGCTTCACTATCTTAAAGCTTGCTTTAGTCCATCGCTGGACAATTTTAAGCTTACTATCAAAATGCTATTAGTACTTTGCAATGAATTACTCTGGTTGCTTCACATAGATGTTTTCCTCAAGACTTCCATTCAGGAAAACTGTCTTGACATCTATTTGTTGTTCCTCATAATTTAATATGAGCAGCAATAAATAAAAGAATCTGGATCAACATAAGCATAGCTACCAGCGAACATGTTTCCTCATAATCGAACCATTTCTTTCTGAGTACATCTTTTCGCAACAAGCTTTGCTTCCAAGATTTTCACCTTTCCGTATGATCCTCTTTTATTTCCCTTGATCACTTGCAATGGCTTTTACACCATTTTAGTGATCCTTTAAGCTCCAGACTTAATTTAGAATCCGTAGATTCTATTTCAACATACATTACAACTTACTAAGATTCCGCATTTTAATCTTGTAGTGCTACGTCGTATTCGTGGGACAATACCATGTTTACTAGGGACCAAGTCTCACAACTCTCCCAAAACATATATCTATGGGTTGTCATACAACCCTCCCACTACGACAAGGCACTACATATAATTGTGTATCAGACGTGACACGCGTTGCAGTTTACCTTGTGGTATATCCTCTTGTACACTTGGTACTTATACTTTATGTTTTCCTCTTACTACCTTTAGAACAACTTATACATGGGCTTGTGATTTATTACATAGTCCTTTTCCAAAAATCTAGTTATTGAGTTAACAATTATCCTTCGATCTTTTGGACTAAATAAATCACCCTCCATTTTTCTAGGATATCCCATATACAGACAAACGTTTCACGAATTACTGTATCTAGGGCATATCCATAAAATGAATTTAATTATTCCAAATAATTCATCATCTATCTAATCATAATTATAAGAGCCTAATACCTTCTACCCACCACACCATTCAGCTGGGGAATACCCGGTGTAGTCAACTTGAGATTTAATCTCAACTTCTGAACAATAGCTCCTAACTATCCCAAGAGGTATTCGCCATCATGATTGAATCGTAATGACTTAATATATTTTTCATGACGCTTCACTGTACCAGCCTTACAATTCTTGAATTAATCAAAGAACTTAGACATGCAGTGCATCATATAAATATATTGGTTTCCAGAATAATTTTCGAATATTCATAACCACCTCTCTCCTGGATAATATTAGGTTCGCTTGAATCAGAATGAACTAATTCCAACATATATATCTTTGGCTCTACACCCCACAGCCTTGAAAAGGCAGTTAATCATTTTTACTTCCAAGCAAGACTCACAAGTCCGATAGTTTCCACTTCAGATAAACCTTACGGTCTATCGGCTATCAACTTTTGAATCCTACTCAAGTAAAATGAATTAATCATAGACGCCAAATGTATGTTTAGTTCATTTTCGAAGGTTCATTTCTCTTACTTATATGAGAATATGCATTATTTAATTACTTTTTATTGCATTTGTGGGATGTACATGATTCAAGAGTATCTTTTTATCCACCAACGTACTTTAACGGGTTATAGCTTCATTCCTCATTACTATGACCATGTCATTTAAATGAAATGAAGTATTCATCCATTAATGCATAGAAACCGAAATTAAATTCTTTCTATGAAACGTACGAAAAGACAATTTCTATTAATCAATCGTTTATTCTTATCATGAGATAAATAAACAACTCCCACTGCAATAGCCACTATCTTTATAGTTTTACCCATGTTATTAACAATCTTATCCTTATTTAGTGATAAACATTTAGTAATTCCAGTATCTACATACTTCGTGTCAGTAGATGCCATCACTAATCATGTTTAAACCATTAGTAAATAAGATATTAAACTTGTTCACATCATGATGAAAATTGGCTTTCTTTTGCCACATGTTTTGTTAGAAGTTTCCCACCATATACAACCTCTCGTATTTCAGGTAGAACTTGCTCAAAACATCCAGACAAATTGTGAAGAATAAATTGATTTAGGTTTCCCTTTCAATTTCTATTCCAAGCTTTTCCAATTCATTCATCAATTCAACCATGATCTTCTGCCTTTTAATTTACTCAAGTATCCGAAGAGTTACATGAGACCATCATATTTCTATGAACCTCTCATCTCTTCACTAGAGACTTTAATAGGCATCATGAGACGTCCTTTGTGAGAATACACATGTATTTTCTTAAGCAGTAAAGTTCAAAACCAAGATTCTTTTCTAATCATTTAATATGGACGAGTAAATATAATGTCTTTTAGTTAATAATTAGTGAAATAAAACCATTCGAAATTTAGAGAATCTCAAATAAATATTCCGATCAAAACTTCGAATTTTATCCTTTTATATTGTTTCCCTCAAAACAATATAAAAATAAAATTCACCGACATCTCAAGCACCGTGAGTCTGCAAGCCACGTTAGGGTGGACGTTTACAAACCCGAACATTTACAAGAGAAGGTTTTACCCATTAATTTCATTTGTCAACCTAACTTTATGACAAAATAATTAATAGTCGGTTTCTCTTTAGCCATGTAAATAATAGCAGTGACTCCGTTGGGGAGGATACTAATTATTCACATCTAAGTGTACACCATTATTTGATCCCAAGTCCGCTGCCCAAGCTTGTGTGCCTTACTGTTGGAGAAGTACACACGCGCTCAGATAACTTTCTACAACCATCAATTATATAAGTTTGTACTAGTGAACCGCATATAAGCTCATCCGTTAGGGAGGAAGGCACTATAGCCAACGCGCAAGTCCATATGCATCACATTACAAACAATAATTATTTAAAGAAGTTTGTACCAGTGATCCGTGAATAAACTCATCCGTTAGGGAGGAAGGCTCTAATGCCGACACGCAAGTTTACTCACATCACTTACAAACCAATAATGGAGGCCGCGGGAATTAATTACCAATCCCCTCTCCCACTTAGTTATTTAATTACCGAGGGTTTTAACATGCATATAATATTCCAGAATAAAATATACAACTTAGACATGCTTCTATTAACAACAATTTAAATAAATAAATCACATAGAACATGCCTTTCATATATAACAATTAATTGTCAATTAAAACAATTAAACCAATTATATAACATTAATTAATTGCATAATTAGTGAATCAATTAAATGGGCCCTAGAGCATCAAATAAGCACAAAATGAGCAGCAGATTAATTAATTAATCATACTCATTTTCTATGGCCCATAATCTTAGCCCAAAACTAAATTAAGTCCACCAAGCCCACTAGCACAAAAAGTCCATTAATAAAATTAATTAATCATGCTTGGCCCATTACCCACAATTAATTAAAAATATGCAGCAATTAAAGCCCATCAGCCCAAAACACATTTAATAAAATTTGGGCCCAATAGCCCAAAATCAAATTAAAAGTAAAAGGGAACAAAGGCTTAATGCATACATATCAAACAGGCCCAGCTGAAAAATAAGGTCCAACAGCCAATTATCCAGAAAATCAAGCCCAAATACACCTTAATTAAAATAGGGCCCAGCAGCCCATTTCCTTTTAATTAAAATTTGGGCCCAAATCCCAGCCCAATTGCTTGCTGCCCTAGAAATAACTCCAGCCACTTCTCCAGCCGAAGCAAACACCGGTGCCGCTGCTCTCGGTTTTCGTGCCGTCAGCCACCGGAATTGCACCTTCAGCCTGCTTCCGTGAAGTTCCGACGCCGCTGCAGGTCCGACTCCCAGCGCAATCCCACGAAGCAGCGACGACAGCCATGTATGCGCGCGCCGTCGCCTGCAACGACGTCTGACCCAGCCGTGACCATCATTTCCAGCGCCGTCAACCGTCGACCTGCACCGCTAGCAGATGATGACACCGCCGACAATTCAGAGTGCCCGACGATGACCGCCAGCCGATTGCCGTGGAGCCCCAGCTGCGCCTGCCTGCCAAGAAGCCCTCAGCCTTCGTCCTACGCTCCAGGCGACAGATCCGACGCTGCTGCCAATCGCCGGCCTTGGCAGGCCCAATCGTTCACTATCACTCACCGCCGGAATCGACTTGCCCTGACAGCCCACCTTTCGCAGCACCACCGATCAGCCACGATTTCACCAAAAGCTGCCTTTGACTCCGACCAGAAGCCCTTCAGGCCATTCCCAGAATCTGCAGGACTTGATCGGCAGAAGAACTCAACCAAATCCCGCTCCAGTAAGTATAACAGGCCCGATCAGAACCTCCCTAGGTCTATCGCGCGTCGCTGATATTCTCCAACTCGACCGAAATCGGTTCGGATTCGCCCGGGTCCTGACTCGGAACGCCACCTGCCAGTCGTGATAGATCGATCCAGCAGACCATGCCTGCCGCCATCGCTTTCGATTTCCAGACACCACGTGCCACCATCACTCGTACCAGTCTTCACGCGCCGTCGGCTGACTCCTGCTGCCAGTCATCACGCGCCGCTGGCTGTACTTCTGACTCCCAGCCATCACACGCCGACGGCTTCACACCCATCAAACAGGGTGTATGTGTGATACAAAGGATACAGTTGATTCTGGATTTTCGTACTTTTCTCGTATTTTCCGTGTGTAAAAAGTATTCACTCAAGATAATCACACACACTCATCAACGACAAAGCACATATGCAATTAATGGATGATCACACATATTCAATCCCGTTCAAACACGTCGATCAGAAACATAGGATTTTACAAATATACAATATTATTCAAATCCTAAAACATGCTTACAAACATGCGATTATATCCCGATAAAATCAAATAATCATATAATCACAAAAATCCTTATCAAACGACTCACGTTTCACCACGAAACAAACGCTCTGATACCAATTGTTGGCAATTGGATCGTGCGGTTCAACGTGATCGTTAGGATAACAGGTAAACAAAATTAGCGGAAGCATAAAACGATTGTTTACCGTACTTCTGGGTTGGTGTAGAGGATGAACATCAGTGAAGAACACCTCTGATCTTCTACCGTATGTCCCAAAGTCAACTCTGGTATTGAGTGGTCAACAATCCCCAGAGTTATCTCATTCTGCTCTCTGTTTTCTCCCGTATGTCAAATGAGGTACAGACTTAGGTTTAACAGGAACTGAGATGACTTATATACTTGGGCTACAGCAGGGACCAGGAGGAGAAATTGGGCTGGGCCTCAATTGAATTTAATTAACCAAGCTTAGCCCAAAGCTTTTAATTAAATCCAATAATAATAATATAGTCCACTAAAATATTATTACTGCACTACCCGTCCAATCCCAAAATTATGTTCTGGGCTCCTTCTTATTATAAGCCCGACAGTCTCCCCATGTTTAAGATATACAATGCCCATTAATTAATTAAGTTACTGACAACTCAAATTAATTAATATCTCATCCGAGAGTAGTACCACTCAACCTTATTATCATGCCGGAAATTAATCCACTTGCAAGATTTACATGATAAACCTTATGAGCTCCTCAAGGGGACATCATCAACCTATGACGGACATGGATTCCTTCTACAATCAACAGCACACCATAGATACAGCACTACTTCCCAACTCACCGAGTTTGTTGATTTAATACATATAAATCTCACCCATTGATGAATCAAAGAAATACATACTGCCCTACGTGTCGAGGTTATTGTATAGGGATTAAGAGCACGAACTTCCATAATAACAGAGATCAAGTTCTACTATATAGTCAGTATAAGAAGAACGACCTCAAGCGGTCCTGCTCAATACACATAAGTGCACTAATGTGATTCTATAGCCAAGACAAGCTAATACCAAACCACACTACAACCATACCGATAGAGAGTCCCCGTCTATCTCAGTTGTGAACATCTATTTATACTTTATAAGGAAAACGATAATATGATCTTCCGCGTGTTGTCGCACAACATATTATCTACAGTATAAAGTAAATGGACTATTGCATCATGCATATAAAATAAATTATAAGATGCAATCATTTGATCAATGATTCTCATTTCAAATATTGTTATGACATTGTTCATACTAAAGCTAGACTTTTAGTATACAATCCAACATCTCCATCTCCATCTCAGGCACACACCTACGGATGATAGCATCCGTGCAAATTTTGTACACAAACGGATCATACCATATGAAAGTCTCAACATCCCTTTTGTATTTAGCAAGTTGGTATTGGTTGAGATCCCTTGAAATTTCTCCCACAGCAATATAATTCACATAATCCGCATACCATGGATCAACTCCCTGTGCAGCAACCACACACGCTCGCTCAACCCCTTCAACAAACACTGCCATGATCTTTTCATATGGGAACATTTCCTCAATATACTCGAAAGAATTATCACAATGTTCCCTAGTCTCCAACCTCGAAAGATGATCCGCTAGCACATTATTAGAACCTTTCTTATCCCGGATCTCCATGTCAAACTCTTGAAGTAGAAGAATCCACCTTATGATCCTAGGCTTCGTCTCCTTCTTTTCCATCAAGTACCGAATCGCTGAATGATCCGTGTACACAATAGTCTTCATGCTAACCAAATACTAACAAAACTTATCGAATGCATACACAACAGCCAAAAACTCCTTTTCAGTCACCTTGTAATTCTTTTGTGCCGTATCGAAAGTCTTACTTGCGTAGTAAATTGCGCAGAACTTCTTATCCTTCAGCTGCCCAAGCACCACTCCAAGTGCTACATCACTTGCATCACACATTAGTACAAACAGTTGAGTCCAATCCAGTGTGATCAAGATAGGTGCAGTGATAAGCGCCTCCTTCAAATCTTGAAAAGCTGTTAAACATTCATAATCAAACACAAAAGGAACATCCTTTTCAAGTAAGTGAGATAAGGGCTTAGAGTATTTTGATAAGTCTTTTATAAATCTCCTGTAAAAACCGGCGTGTCCAAGAAAGGACCGCACTCCTCTTTCATTGGTCGGTGGTGGAAGCTTCTTAATCGCCACCACTTTAGCACGATCTACCTGCAACCCTTTAGCCGAAACATGATGCCCAAGAACAATCCCATCCTTCACCATGAAGTGGCACTTCTCCCAATTCAAGACAAGATTAGTCACTTGGCATCTCTTCAAAACAGTAGCTAGGTTAGACAAACAAATATCAAAGGAGGAACCAAAAACAGAAAAATCATCCATGAACACCTCCATGATCTTCTCTATCAACCCATCGAATATTGTCATCATGCATCTCTGAAAAGTAGCAGGCGCATTACATAACCCAAATGGCATTTTTCCGAAAAGCAAAGGTCCCGTAGGGGTAAGTAAAAGTGGTCTTTTCTTGATCCTCGGGGGCAATCATGATTTGGTTGTACCCCGAGTATCCATCCAAGAAGATCTAACATTTGATCCATGAAAGGAAGAGGAAAATGATCCTTACACGTGTTCTCATTCAACTTCCTATAATCAACACATGTACGCCATCCCGTAGGAATCCTTGTGGCTATCGCTTCTCCATTCTCAGCTTTTACTACAGTCATACCCCCCTTTTTAGCAACTACATGCAATGGACTCACATGGGGACTATCACTAATAGGATATATAATTCCGGCATCCAACCACGTAAGGATTTGCTTCCTAATCACCTTTTGAATCGCGGGATTAACCCTCCACTGATTCTGAACACTTGCCTTTGCCTCATCTAACAATCTTATCCTATGCATACAATACGAAGGACTAATTCCTTTCAAATCCTCAAGAGACCAACCAATCGCAGATTTATACTTCCTAAGAACGTTCAATAACTCCTCAAGTTGATCATCATCAAGAGAAGAAGATACAATTACCGGATATTTTTCATTGTCGCCAAGAAAGGCGTACTTCAAGTGTTCCGGTAACAGTTTCAACTCCTCTTTTCTCACTTCCATCGGAGAGCTCTCATTATCCAATGGCAAGTACTTTCTCGTCCACTTGACTTCTTCTACCTTAGTTCTTTCCGATTCAAACCTGTCATCACCCAAAGCAAGTAAGTTTTCAAGAAATTCAATACATACCTCGTTGGAGAGTCCGTCAAGCTCCGTAGTGGGATAAGTAAGAGATTCCATCAAACATGTCTCAAGAGGATCCTTTGACAAGATCAGAGACATGTCCTCTTTCACAATCTCCTCCACCACGTCAATATTATGACACTGCGACTCCATGGGCACCTTCATTGCTTTGTCTAAGTTGAAAAGAACTTCTTCTTTGTCCATCCGCAATCTAAGCTCTCCTTTCTGAACATCAATTATAGCTCCAGCAGTAGCAAGGAAAGGTCTCCCTAAGATTAAAGGGATATTATCCTTGTCTTCTTCCATCTCTAGCACAAGAAAGTCCACAGGAAAGACTAGCTTCTCCACTTTGACGAGAACGTCTTCAATTATATCTTTTGGAAACGTCATCGACCTGTCCGCCAATTGGAGAACCACTGTTGTAGGAGTAAGCTCCCCCAAACCAAGCCTCTAAAAGATGGACAAAGGCATCAAATTGATGCTCGCCCCTAGATCGCACAAAGCTCGTCGTGCCGGCCCCTTTTCGATTTCACATAGAATAGTGAAGCTCCCCGGATCCTTCATCTTTTGGGGCAGCTTCTTTTGGATGATTGAGCTGCAATTCTCAGATAAATTCACCATTTTAATTCCGGTTAAGCTCCGCTTCTTCAACAATATGTCCTTTAGAAATCGGGCATAGTACGACATCTCCATGATTGCCTCTGAGAAAGGAATGCTCAAGCTTATTTTGTTCATTATCTCTGAAAACTTCTTGAACTTCTCTTCTAATCCCTTCTTCACAAGCTTGTAAGGAAACGGCGGAGGTATCTTTGTTTTGGGAATCCCCCATTCATCACGATCAACCTTCTCCGCTTTCTCCTTTTCGGCTCTCAAACGCTTGGCTCTCTCCCACTTTTTCTCAGCTATAATCTCAGTACTTTGTTCATTCCGAACCACTAGAGTAGCATCAACATCATCGAGAGTGTTCGGAGGGGCAACAGGCAATTTCTGGTGGGGTTCGACTAGGGTTCGACCTGTGGAACAGGTTGAACCATGTACGTACTGGTCGAACCTTGCTTCTGGACAATGGCTCTCTTTTTGAATTTGAGGTTCGACCTGGGTTCGACCTATGGAACAGGTCGAACCATGGGTACCTAGGTCGAACTGGCCTACTATACTCCTTCCGCCAACCGGTTCAACCAAGGTTCGACCTGTTTGATAGGTCAAACCATGACCGTCATGGTCGAACCGTTGCTGTGACAAAACAGAGTGCTTCAAGTGGTGCGGTTCGACCTGGGTTCGACCTGTTGGATAGGTCAAACCAAGATTGGTTTGGTCGAATCGGTGTTCTGGAAAAACATAGTGCTCCGAGTTGTGGGGTTCGACCATGGTTTGACCTGAAGGACAAGTCGAACCATCAGCAGTTTGGTCGAACCGATGCTGCAATCTCTCCTGATCGTGTCCAGTGTGTTGGTTCGACCTCCCCTGTATGGTTCGACCTTCAATATTGGTCGAACCATGTTCGAACCTCACCCTAGACATGTCCAAATTTGATTCCGGCCTCATAGGTCCCTCGTACTGCGTTCCCGACCTTAATGTGAGGCGTTGCAGGACCTTGGATTCTCAATACTTTGAGACGGGAACTTCCCTTTCTCAATAGTTTAAGTAAGCTTGTTAACACTTCCTGCCATCTCCCCCATCAGTAACGTAAGTTCCTTCACCTGCTTAGATATAACCTCATGGTTTGCATCGATTTTTTTTTCAAGTTTGGCCTCAAGGCGGTTAACTCTTTCATCATTCTTGGCCATATACCTGTTCACAGTATCCTCAAGACCCGGTTTCCCTTCTTCCACCTTAGCACCCGGATCGACACCCATCGGAGGTTGAATCGCATTATTCGGATTGC
Organism: Pogostemon cablin; assembly: GCA_023678885.1. Lineage (NCBI taxonomy): Eukaryota > Viridiplantae > Streptophyta > Magnoliopsida > Lamiales > Lamiaceae > Pogostemon > Pogostemon cablin. The sequence continues at coordinate 24,312,286 of CM042961.1, read as the reverse complement.
TCCATGAGAACTCCGGCCTCCTAGGCTATTGATAACTACCCGGGAGACCACGATTATTAAAGTTTCCTCGATAGTTCGCTTGGTAGTTCCGATTTCCTTGGTCTGGATACCTAGTTGATTGTCGTTATTTTCACCTAGATTTTAGTGCCTTTTTGTGTCTATTTTTCGTATTGTTTTATCCGTATTTTCGTATATTTTGGTGGTGTTATGTGTTTTCATGGGAATGTGTGAGAATGATCTTAAACATATGTATAACAGGTGAACATGGAGTAAAAATGAAGACGGGAGATCAAACAAGGAAGAAGAAACAAAAGTGCAAGAACACGGCTGGCCGTGCTGGCAACACGACTCGTGTTGCAGCACACAGCCCGTGTACCAGACACGGGCCTGTCCAGAATGGCCGTGCGGCGACATCTATACAATCAACACGGCCACCCTTTGGCCGTGCGACGCAGAACGACTCGTGTGCCGTTTACCCTGACACGACACGACTCGTGCCACGCAGCACGACTCGTGTCGGCTCCAGAATAGAATATTTTTTCTAATTCTTCTAGAAGATCTCCATGGGGTATAAATACCCCTCCATTCAGATTTTATAAGGGAGATCCGAAATCCACTCTTCCACACACACCTCACACACCTTTTCCTCCATTTTTCACCCTCACCTTCATCCATTCTTCATCCTTTGGATCTACCATTATCCAACCATCAAATCCTTCATCCAAGTAGCTAGAGAAGCAAGGAAGAGAGGTGAATTGCAAGGGGAAGAAGAAGATCACCATTGGAGACATCCAAGGGAGTTTTCATCTACACTTTGTATTGAAACCTATTGTTTATCATGTTTTGTAAGGATTTTAATGTCTATGTTGGATTCCTTGTGACCATGAGAGGATAATCTCCCTTATGAGATTAGCAATATGAATTGTGTTGGATAATTTTGGGGATTTGTGTATTTGAATTCATATGTTGATTGGATCTATGATTTTCTATCATTGATTATTAATTGCTTGATTTGTATTGATGATTTGTGTCTTTAGTTGTTCTAAATATGTGATTAGATTGAGAAATCAATGATATGCTTAGGATAATTGAGTGAATCATTTCATCAAACACCTCATGTGCATTATAAATTGTGAAGAGATTGAGAAATCCTTCATAGTTTAGAACCCTTTGGTAGGACATTCGATTAGTTTGATCGAGAGATTGATTAATTGTGTGAAGGGACTCTCATTTAAGCTTGGTACCTAGTTGGAATTGTTTAAGTGAGAACCAATCCATTGAGCTATTTGATATCCATATCCTATTCATTCCGAGAGGGAGTTTAGGTGATCTTAGTGTTGGCCCTTAGTCTTCAATCCATGACACACATGAATTTGATACATGATACCTAGATTTTCCATGCTTTAAGTATTGCTAGTCTCATCTCTATCTACTTGGCTCATTCATCCATCTCCCATTTATCTATCCATTTATTTTATTGTAATTTCTTGATTATCTTCCCTTCTTGATCATCTCTATAAAACTATGACAAATACGAGATCGCTTAAACTCTAGTACCTTCCTTCCTGTGGTTCGATAATTTCTTTAATTGGTCATGCCCACTATATTAAGACCAATCAAATGGCGCCGTTGCCGGGGAGGTAACGGTTGCTAGTAGCTTAAAGAAGGAACGTTTAGAGCGATCTTACTAGAGACATTTTTTTTCTTGTATTTATTATTTTTTTTTGCTTTGAAAATCATGCATGTGAGGTGTTATTTCGTATTTTTAGGTGGAAAACAAGGTAAAAAGAGTAAAAATAGAAATCAGAAGGAAAAGAGCCAGCACGACTCGTGCCGGCCAGCAAGGAGCAATCGTGCCGCAAGCTGTGCATGCACGACTGTCGAAGGCTGTTGAGATCTGCCGAGCACTAGCGCCTGCAAGACTATCGTGAGCTACCGAGGGATGTTGCCCATGCCGCCCATGCCTCCGAGACGCGCTGCACCCGTGCCGTCGAAGGCTGCCAAGAAAACTCGCAAGCACCTGCTGGTACGACTCGTGCCACACCTGGCACGACTCGTGCCGTTATCCAGTGAGGCCTATTATCGTTTTTTTATCTTTTTTGGCCTATTCGTGTTTTTGACGTGAAAAAGCCTACTTTTAAGTCTGAATTCGGGATATTTACAGTCCTCAACTATAAAAGAGACACTTTGGGATTTTTATTCATAACTCTCCACAACACTACATACTTTTCCATACCCTTTCCTTGTCACCATATCGAAATCAATATTCACCATCCCATCCATTTATCCCGGAGAGTTCATCAGTATTGCTTACTTAAGAAGGAGAATAAGAAGGTTCAGAATCACGGAAGAGAGAACGGAGAATCACGCCACATCTAGGGTTTTTCTTATTCTTTCTTTTAAGCTTGTGAATTATGGACATATGGCTATGCCTTCATACCTAACCATATGTGTTGTCTGTAACACCATGGGCTAGTACTTCTTGGATAGTGCTAGGTTTTGAAGGTTGAATTGGTTTGAATTGATGATTTAGAATAGGTTGGATACCTGCAGTATACTTATTCCCTTATTAATGCTTTGAATTTAGACTTATATTTTTATCTTATATGATCTGTCCTCATGCATGTATATGTCATTGTCTGATGCATATTTATGCTTGTTGCTTGTGTTATATAAGAATTATATTTGTCAACCTATTATGGGTAAAGGGGATCTAACCATATAAGCTTTATTCATTAGAATAATTAATATTGGACACTTAATATATCTATTAATTACCATTCTTGAGGATTTGGTTTCTTAGATTATTAGGTGAGAATTGGAGATTAATTCTTAAGTACCTATAAAGGGAAGTATAATACTCTTGCCTGTTAGGAATTTTGCATGAAGTACCTAGAAAGGGAGTAGGAATTATTCTTTTGCATCTGAGGGTTTAAACCAGGTTTATGTGTTAAGTTTACTTTAAAAGAAGGATTTAACATAATTAAATGATTTCTTTCATAAGATCTGAAGGGATTCTAACCGATTGTCTAGTGATTTGATTTGACTGATTTAACTGGATTTCCTAGTGCTATCTATCTTTTCTCTTGAACACTTCCATATTTAGTTTATCTGCTATTTTATATTTTTAGTAATTATTTTCTGCAATCTTAAATTTAATTAATTCACTCTTAAAATACCCAAATTTATCTTATTTTAGAATAGTCATAATTAGATTAAATAATTAGTCTAAAATTATCCTGTGGTTCGATATTTCTACTTGGCCACATGCTGAACTACAATAGATTCCCTACACTTGGGAACACATGCAAAAAGGTGAACACACCTCCTATCTCCCAATTTGCTCTTTTCTTTGTTCGTCTGCTGCCTGCTTATCACTCCTTTGTCGGATAATGAGTGGAATGACTGGGGACGACAGCCAGGGACTCTCCGAGGTTTCTCTTGGTCGGAGCACCAGCGCAACACTGTCGTCTTCTAAGACGTCAAAGGGGAAGAAGAAGAAGTCGGTGGTGTATGATGATTTCCTAGTGCATACTCTAGTCTCCACGACGACGGAGGCGAAGGTGGAGGAGGCAAGGGCGTTGTATGCGGCACCGGGATTAGAGTACCGTCGGCCTAGGCCTAATGAATTCTCCAGTCATCCCCCAGAGGGTTGCGTGGCGGTGAACTTAGACATCTTTGCAGCTGGATTTCAGCTTCCGCTTCATCGATGCTTCGCTCATCTGTTGGCTTACTGGAAGTTGGCGCCGGCTTAGTTATCGCCGAATGCGTGGGCTATCTTGGTTGGTCTGGTGCCTTTTTTCGGAGCAGGGACTATTCTTACTTGTCTCCACTGGAGTTTGATTTTCTGTGTTCGCTGATAGCGGAGCTTCAAACCATAGGCTACTATCGGCTGAACAAGTTACCGGCTGGATCGGTCATCACTGGCAAGCCCACTTCTATCAAAGGATGGAAAGAGGGGTGGTTCTGGGCTTCCGGCAATTGGGATGCCATGGGTGTCCATGTGTTCTCGGCTTTTCAAGTTGCTCGGGAAGGTAGAATTTCTTCATTTCATTCGCCTATATTTATCCTCTATATCGGCTACTTACTCGAGGGGGGGTGTTGCTGTAGGTATAAAAATTCCGGCAGAGGGAGACCTGACGATCGAGTTCAAAAAGTTTTCCGCCGAGCTCGCAATGCTCTCCCATATCGAATAAGCTCATGCAGAACTGGTGACTCCTTCAAGGCTATTGGGCCTAAGGAGCTCGGTGGAGTCCAAATGGGTGTTGTCGGGATCTGAACCGGTGGCAGATGCATCTTTGGACGTCCTCGTAACGATTGCCGACCCGACTAGTACTGCCGAAGGTGTAGGTAAATGACTGGGCACCACTACCATCGTTCCTTTGGTAGAAATGGTTTAGTCTGAGCCCCCGAGTTCTCGCGAGGTGGTGATCATCGTTGATGAGTCGGAGACCGAGCTGAGACCTTTCCCGGCAGCTGCCACCGACAACGCAACAATGGATGAAAGCATTTCTGCAGACAATGAGCTTGGGATCAGCTTGGGCAAAGAAGTGGCAGAGGTGTTGGAGGCTCGTTGCCATCAGACTGTGGGTGCACTGGAGGGTACTTTCCTTGCCCTGCTGGCTCTTGATTTCACTTCTCCTATATTCTTTCGGGTTAACCTGTTCGTTTTATACAGAGACTCGTGAAGGCCCTTTGATTTCTTTCGGTGATTGGCAGTCTGTTCCTGCCTTTTCTCCAATTACTTGCAGTTTTGGTTTGGCCCGAGTGGCGAGGGGTCGATCGCTCTTCTCCGTATGGGAAGGCTGATTGGGAGGACACAGCAAGGGTAAAGCGTGCTCGTACTGATGAAGATTCTATCGGCGGTACTTCTGCTAGTTCAGCTGCTACCACTTTCGAGGAGACTCTGCTCTTCAATAGGAGGACGCTGGAAGAGGCTCTGGCGGCGACTGGAGGAGCTTCTCTCTCGGTCGTGTTAATAAATATGTACCGTTTTGAGCATCCCCCCTTCTCGATTGATAGACTGCCTGATTATGCCCAAGCGGCGGTGGATGTGATCCCCACAGTGCTGACTCAAGAAGAGGATGCCATGATGGGGTGGCTAGACTTGGCGGGTGCTGCACTTGTGACGATGGGCTATGCTTCTCGGACGTCCGTGTACCTCAGCTGGGTGCACGACCTGATCGTCAATTCTTTGACCGAGAGAGGTGCACTAATTTCTTCTTGTCAGCATCTTCAAAGCCAACTGGCGGTGATGCAGAAGGCTCTGAAATAGGCTGAGGAGCATCTTCAACAGTCTATTTAGAGTCGAGCTGAGGTCTCTGAGATGCTAGCCAAAACTCAGAACGATTTGGCCAAGGAAGTCCACTGCGGGGGTGAGCGGTTGGCGAAGGCAACTGCAGAATTCGACCGCTTCAAGGCGGTTACCCTAGGGAGCTTTTCTACTGCTTTGACTGAGGAGCGTGCTGTTGCCACGGTAGTCGGGTACTGCAAAGCATTCTGTGAGAGCGCTCGAATTTTGGGCTTGGAGGAGGGTTATGCTCGGTTGGAGGATTTGCGAACAGCCTTAAGGCATTGTATTATGAGCGTTCAACTTTCGACCCGAGTGAACTGGAATACTTTCAGTATTGACTTCTCTCCCTTAGGCTCTCCTTCGGATTTTCTTCCCCCAACTTCACCGCCAGGCGCTGCTCCGAGCGAGGTGGGCAGCTCTGCTTTGGATGGGCCCAAATTGTAGTTTTTTCTCTTTCCTCCTTTTTAACTTTGGAACTTGTATTTCTGTCACAACTTTTTATGGTAAATAAATATTGGTTTGATTGATGCGGTTTGCTGAGAAGGGTAATGATTATTTGTCATTAACTCCCCACTATCCCACTAATTCTCTTCATTTATGAGCAACTGCCATTTTGGTAACCTTTTATCTTCCTAATTATGGGATTTTATTCCATGTTTGGCTCCACGTGTGCTTCAGGGGCGTGTGGCTTTGGCTTCAGGGGTCTTTTTCTGAAACTTGTTTTGCTATAAATAGGGTGTGTTTGTGATCAAGTATCCGTCACTTCAAATTTCTTTTTCTAGAAAAAGTTTCTTCTGCTAATTTTTCTTGTGCTTCTTTCATCATGGCCTCCTTACACTCACTTGTGGTTTTGTTGTTGGGTTTCACTTTTGGTCCCGCGCCTTGTTTTTTGGCGAGTTCCCGTTCATCTCAGGAACTTAGCGATAGTGACAGGGAGACTAGTAACGGCGCCCCATCACGGTGTTCTCATTTGACCACTAGAAGCGATAGGGTTTAGGTGCTACCTCCTTCACTTTTCCTGACGACAGAGCCTCTGTCATCATCGCAAGCCCCGGGAGGGTCTCATTGGGTGGTCCCACATATTGATGTGGGGCTCTTTATCTTCTACGGTGTTGGTACCGGTTCGAGTTCTTTTCGGCTCTCTCGTCCTCGGTCGGATGGGGCTGCGCCATCTTGGGGGTTACTATCGAAGACGTCCCCACCCAACTGCGGGAAGGCGATGTTGAGGTGGCGGCCTTCCACTTTTCCTATCTAGGGGCTCGTTTTGCTGTGGCTGAGCCTGGACTTTTGGTGAGTCTACCGCCTGAAGGGTTGGTCGCGGCTAACCTAGCCATGTTAGGTTTGGGCATTCGATTCCCACTGCCCCCTTGGTTTGCCGCCTACTGAATTATTGGGGAATAGCCTCCATGTAGCTGAAACCATCCACTTGGGCCAACTTGTTAGGGCTGCTTGTCCTTCTGCATGACAAAGGCTATTCTTCTCCAACTGTGAAAGATGCTAACTATGTTCTGCGCTGCCTACGCTATCACGGAGCATCAACTTACTATTATCTACAGGTGCATCAAGGGTTGCGATCCCTGTTCGCGGGGAGCGACGTGAGACACCAGCGGACTTGGAGGCAGGGGTGGTTTTGGGTCATGGGTTATGAAGGCCGGGATCATCGTGGCCGCATCATCCCCGTGCCACATGCTTTCAACTTCCCTCCGCTTAGTAAGTTGGGATTGAGGTATTTGTCTTTTCATCTGTATTATTCTTCGATCATTAATCTTTTGACTTTGGGTAGGTCGCTCTGGTCCCCAGTTGAAAGAGATTTCTTTTAGTTTTTGCCGTGCTTTTGCCGCCATTGAGGGAATGAGGCTTCCCGTCAACGTCCCTGACTTACTCTGGGATCAGAAGCTCTAAGCTGCTAGGTTGATGTCCCAACCTAGTCGAGCCACCATGGTAGATTTTGAAGGACGTATTAGCACCGACTTTTTCGCTTGGGATGCAGTCCTTAATGAACATTTTCCTTTGCAGGCTGACAGGGAGGTACGAGTTGAAGGCGAAGAGGAGCCTGGTGCCGCCTCTCCCAATAAAGGCTCAGAGCGCTCTTCTCCTGTCGGGCCGCCCTCTGGATAAGATCCTTCTTCGGCTAGGCCCGATGAGTTCTTGGAAGGGCCATTCCGAGTGATCCCCCTCGAGAGTCTGCCGAGGGGAGGCTCCCAATGGAGGCAGTTTCACGTGTTAAAGTGGCGACGAGTGGTGCAGCCGAGAGGATCGCGGCAAGCAGCCAATAGAGGATAATCCTCAGGCCGCAGACCCATCGGGGGTAGCTCCAGCTCTGCGCCTGGGTCCCAAGGAATACCCGCTCATTCCGCTGGGTTTCGAGGATATCAGGGCTGATGGCGCAGGGCCTAGTTCTGTTCCTCTTTCTCTTCGGATGGATTATGTTCCCCGTGAGGTTTTGTTTTCCTCGGGTGGTCCTGTGGGGTCAGCCGGCCTGTTTCAGCTTTGGCCTATTTAGGATCTTCATCCTCTGATGGAGGTTGATCCAGGTCTTGCGGCGGCCATGATCGTTCCAGCCTGTTCTTGGATTCCGGCTCTCTCACAGTTGCTGTAAGGGCTTGGCTCTCAAGAGGTGGGCCAGGCTGCTCTCGCCAGTTTAGATCATGCCTTGACCTTTCTCAGCTATCACTTGCTTCTGGGGAGGTCGGATTCGATGACTCAAGCTTCTACCTCTTCGGCGGCTACTCAAACTTTGCCCAGCCGCCTGTTAGTCGCCAATCAGTTGATTAAGAATGCTAATTTTCGAGCTGAGGCTTATCAGGAGAGGGCCAGGGTGGCTGAGCTTCAGGCGAGGGAGTTGGAAGCTAGCCAATATCTCTCTCATTTTGAGCTGGAACGTGAGCGGGAGAGGGTTGCTCGTTTGGAGGCTGAAGTTGCCTGTCTCTGAAGCTGTCAGAATGATTCCGGGGCTGGTCCAAGTAATGCGGGTGACCTGGAGAATGCATGATTTAGCACCTAGGGGCCTTTTTTTATTCAGTATCTAGTCCTTGAAGGTCACTTTTTGTATCGAACTCTTATTATGAATGGACTTTTATTTTATTATTGATTGGGAGGCTTTAAAGTATATTTTGGTGTAGAAATTTTTGAGGTTTTGTCCGTTCCATGGGTGCTTCATTGTTTTCTCGCCGAACATGGAGAGTTGATAAGCCCCATTTCCTAGGCACCTCTTTATTATGAATGGACCATCCCAATTGTTCCCAAAGACGCCTTTGTTTTGCTGCAAGACTCGCCTTAGAATGAGGTCTCCTTTACTGAAGGTCCTTGGGCTGACTTTTTTATTATAGTACCTTCTCAATCTATTTTTGTATGCGGCATTTCGTATGTTACTTTCCAACCTGATTTCTTTCGCAAAGTCTAGACGTACTTGCTGAGCTTCTTCATTGGTGGTTAAGTTGTTTTAGTTTATGCGAAATGTTGGGACTTCTACTTCTGCAGGGATGACAGCTTCCGCACCGTAAGTGAGCGAGAAAGAAGTTTCTCCAGTGGAAGAGCGGGAGGTGGTTTGATATGCCCATAGTACACTGGGGAGAAAATTGGCCCAACTCACTTTGAGTCCATCTAATCGGGCTTTTAAAGTGTGATTGATGACTTTATTTACCGCCTCGACTTGACCCTTGGACTGCGGATGGTAGGGAGTGGAGAACAACTTTTTCATCTTCAAATCATCACAGAATTCTTGCAAGCCTGCTCCCTCAAATTGTTTTCCGTTATTGTTGATAATGGCTTGTAGGATTCCGAATCGGTACACTATGTTGACCCAAATGAAATGGATCATTCTTGCTTTGATTATTGTGACTAGAGCTTCTGCTTCCGCTCATTTGGAGAAATAATCCACAACTACAACGGCATACTTTACTCCGCCTTTGTTGGGGGAAAGGGTCCGATGAGGTCGATTTCCCATTTGGAGAAAGGCCAGGGACTAGTGACGGTGATCAACTCAGTGGAGGGGCTTCTGATGATCGGGGTGTATCGCTAGCAAATTCTACGGCATCTTTTCTCAACGAAGGCCAATAGTAACCCTGCCTTAATACCTTGTACGCCAAAGCTTATCCTCCTGAATGGTTTCCGTATACTCTTTCATGTATTTCAGCTAGCACCCTCTCGGTGTCGTCATCGGCGAGGTACCTCAGCATTGGGAAGGAATAACCTCGCTTATATAGTATGCCATCGATTAAGGCATATCGAGCTGAGCAGATCCTTAGCTGTCGGGCCTGAACCTTATCGATGGGCAGTTCGCCTGTTGAAAGGAAGTGCCGGATAGGTGTCATCCATGACTCAGCATGGTCAAGCTGTGTTATTAATCCCATTCTGGGGCCTCCTATCTGACCCGTGGATGTTTCCGAGCTGCTCGACATTCTCAAAAGTCGCTAACTAGGCCAAGGCATCGGCTTGCGTATTTTGCAGCCTGGAGACTTGGGTGAAGTATACCTGGCTAAAACGACCGAAGAGTCTAAGACCTGCTTTTAGTATTCCGCCATCTGTTGATCTCGAGCTTTGAACTCTCCTTTTATTTGGTTAACCATCAGCTGAGAGTTGCTGTAGATGATTAGTCGTTCGACGCCAATTGATAACACCATTCTGAGTCCGACCAACAAAGCCTCGTATTTTGCTTTATTGTTGGTGGCAGGAAAACCGAACCGTATGGCGGTGTTGAATGTGGAACTTGAAGGGGCGGATAAAACAATCCCTGCTCCTGATGCGTGGATTGTTGCTGAACTGTCCACGAACATTTTCCATGGTTTTTGGATGGGTTGCTCAGGATCCGAAAGGATTGTCAGCTCCACGACAAAGTCCGCTAAGGTTTGCCCTTTGATTACATTTCTCGGGGCATACTTGATGTCGAATTTTCCCATTCCACCGACCATTTTAAAAGTCGCCCGGCCTAGTCGGGGCAGGATAAGATTTGCCTTAAGGGAAAAGAAGTTAATACCTCGATAGTGTGGGCGGGGAAGTATGGTCATAACTTCCGAGCGCTCATTACCAAAGCGTATGCCAGCTTTTCAGCCGTTGGGTATCTTTGCTCGACGTCGTGCAATATCTAGCTTACGTAGTAGATAGGTTTCTGGATTTTACCTTCGTTTCTAAATAGAACTCCGCTGACAGCGGCATCCGAAGCTGCTATGTAGAGGTTGAGAGTCTCTCCTGGCACTGGCTTGGAAAGTGTCTCGGTACTTAAGAGGTGTTACTTCAATGCTTCGAATGCCGTCTGGGCGGTTGGGGTCCACTCGAATTTTTCCTTTCGGATAACTTCAAAAAAGGGCTTGCACTTATTGAATGCTCGAGCGACGAACCTGCTCAAGGATGCGACCCGTCCGGTCAACTTTTACACTTCTCTGATATGTTTTGGGGTCTCATATCCATAATAGCCTTGATTTTTTTGGGGTTGTCTTCAATTCCTTATTTACTTACTAAGAAGCCAAGGAACTTTCCTGAATTTACCCCGAACGCACATTTCTTCCGTTTAAGCTTCATGCGGTATTCTCTAAGGATATGGAACACTTGTTGTAGGTGCGCTATGTGGTCTGCCTTAGCTTGACTTTTGACGAGCATATCGTCGATTAAACCTTCATTGTTCTTCCGAGCTTCTCTATGAACATTTTTTTACTAGGCATTGATAAGTTGCCCTGGCGTTCTTGAACCCGAACGACATCATTGATGAGAGTGAAAATAAGCGTATTTTAATATCCAATTTAACACCTTTTTGATTGATATTGTAGTCTTATATGAGCACAAGTGTCTTATATTTTATATATGTGAGAATTATGTACACTTGAGGTGTTTTATTGTGTTTTAGGTAGAAAAAGGATCAAAAGAGCCAAGTTTGAGAAAAGGTGCAATTTGTGCAAGAATGCTGATAAACGCACGTCCAACTTGTGTAATTATTATGTATTGATGTGGAGCTCTGAATTGGATTTGTGATACATGATTGGAAAGCTACAGAAGAGAGAGTCATTTTGGTGTAAAGAACATCCCAATCAGATTCCGAACGAGAAAGTTATGAGAAAAGTGGTGACGTCGCGCGAGCTGTGTCGAATAGAACTGATGTGCTATATTCCATGGCTTGTTACAGATTCAATTCTTGGATTTTTTGTGATATCTTTATATTCAGAGAAAGCCAAAGAAAAGATAATCATGTGAGCACAAAAATCACTCAAATTGGAGGTCGGACGAGGAAGTTATGCTCAAAATCGTGAAGTCGCATAGCTGTTGGCGAGAATTTCCGAAAACTACCTTATTTATCCGGATCTCTTTTACCAAATTTAACGCATGTCTCTTACCAAATTTGACATATGCCTAAATTTGGGTCCTTTCCAAGACCTACAAGGAGAGCTCACAAGTACAAAAAGGGGTGTAGATCACATCATAAAAAAAGGAGGAGGAACACAACACAATACAAGAGAGGAGAAGAGAGGCCACAACATCCAACACCCCACAAGGGGGGATCACCCCCCAACCATCATCCACATCTTTTCCTCCATCCATCCATCACTTTGAAGATTCTTTTGTGGAATCAAGAGGAGAACCAAGAGGAGAATTCAAGACGGAGAAGGACGCGACGACGCCCACATCTAGGATTTTATTTGTTTTCTAATTTATCTTGTATTTTTCAAACATCTGGGTAAGATCTATCCAACACCCATGATTGTTCTTCGTAACATCATGGGCTAGAGCCTTTTTGGTAGAACTAGGGTTGTGAAGGTTTTACAAATTAATTAAACTTCCATGTGTACACTCCGTACAACACTACTTGTGGATTTATTTTATATATGATTGTGCTTTCTTAATCCATACTCACAGTCGTTTTGTGTATCATTAACTGTTATGTAGAGTCTGAATACATATCTTGGTTATTGATTGAGTGCGTTCACTGCTGAGCAGGATTCCATGTTATGATTCTAAGTGAGGGGACTCCGAAGCTTCATTAGAACTATCATATATGAATACTTATTAATTGAATTGAATTCGGGTTATTAAGTAGGATAAAGAGGGTAATTTTATAGTACCTATAAAGGGAGATCATATCGGGTTAGAGTACCAATCCTAGGGGGAAATAATTGATATTGATAGTACCTAGAAAGGAGGATAAAATTACGTCTCTTGCTCTGAGGTTATTCACACATGTTACACGCATGTTTACTTGTGTCTATAGAGTAGATATGCATGGTTTAGTGATGCGTCCATATTCCACAAGGCAGAGTCGGACATTGACACATGGAAGAGAAGTTAAGTAGTGAAACTGGATTATCCTAGAGCTACCTATTCTCCTACTTGATCCACTTTCGTATTCTTCAAGTGATATTTATTTTATTTGTTATTTTAATTACTTGTTTATTAGTTTAATCATCCTAAATCTCAAACTTAATTGCCAACTTGTCTTAATTAATTTAGATAATAATTAAATTAATAATACGCCGTCCTTTGGGTTTGATATTCACTTGATCGCTTGCTTAAGCTGCAATTGATATCCTTAATACTTGGGGATTAATTTTGCGTGCAAAGAAAACGCGCATCAAGTTCTTGGCGCCGTTGCCGGGGACGGCTATTATTATTGATTTTATTATTTCTAGTTGATTAAGATTTTTTTTCTTTTTTCTTTTTCTTTTATTTGTGATTATTTATTTCTATCTAACCTTGAATTTTTTCGAGTTACTTGTGCGCTTGTAAAAGGAGAGGAAGGAAAAGAAGGAATAACACATTGATCTAAACATGGCCGGAGCAAGGCAGAATCTGGATAATGTTGCCATACGTGAAATTTTCACGAACTTTGGGAATGTCAACATGGGGTTGATAGGAGCAAGGGGGAAGATGATGATTTTGAGATAAATCCCGCTCTTATTAACATGGTAGAGAAGAATCCCTTTTCTGGAGGTTGTTTTGAAGATCCATATCAGCATCTCCGAAGATTTCTTGGTTATGCAAACACTCAAAAGGGCAGTGGAGTGAATGATAATGCTAGGCGGATCACCTTATTCAAGTTCTCTTTAATTAATAAGGCGGAAGCTTGGTATGAGACCCTTGATCCAGCAGATTGCACTACATGGGACCAACTGCAGCAGAAGTTCTTGGAGAGATACATGCCACCCTCAAGGATCTTAAGGATGAGGCAAGAGATCACCCGATTTGTTATGAATCAGGGTGAGAAATTTGATGAGGCGTGGGATAGGTTTAAAGACATGCTCAAGAGGTGTCCACAGCATGGAATGTCTAAGGCTGAATACATAAGCATCTTCTACTATGGATTGGATTGTGAGTCGCGTATTTTTATTGATGCATCATCAGGAGGAGCGCTGTTATCAAAGATAGCACTTGAAGCAGAAAAGTTATTTGAAGACATCTCTATGAATTTACGTGACTGGCCAGTAGAGAGAGATAGAGGATCATATGTACTTGGCAAGGTGGCGCAGGTTGAATATCAAGTGAAGCCGAATAGGGATGATGAGATCGTCTCTAGTCTAGCTAACATCAACAAGCTACTAGAGTTCCAGCAGAGGCAGATCACAGAGTTGACACAAAGGGGGCCTAATATGAAGCGGCACAAAGTGAAGAGTGTTGAAGATACCTTCAATCGATACATGGCTGAGAACGATGCAAGGGTTGACCACATCGAAGCTAGAATGAATGTTGATCGTGCAGATTTGTCTAAGCAATTGAAGGAGCTTACCTTATTGATGGGGCAGATGACCACGAACGTGAATCAATTGACACAAAAATTGGAAGATAAAGCCATCACGTTAAGGTCGGGAACACAGTACGATGGACCAATGATGCCGGAAGCAAAATCAGACATGACGAGGAGCCAGTTCGACTTCGGTTCGACCAACCATACAGGTCGAACCGAGAAGGGGAGGTCGAACTGGGCTTCTGAAAGTGTTCCAAGAGCAGCAGGCACTCAGTTCGACCTGGGGGGCATTGATTCGACCAGGCCATCTGGTCGAACCCAGGTCGAACCAACCCATCTGGAGCACTCTATTTTCACAAATTCTCGGTTCGGCCACGATTCTATCGGTTCGACCAGTCCATCAGGTCGAACCCAGGTCGAACCGACAACTAAAAATCTTCCAAAAGATCGGTTCAACCACAGCCTTATTGGTTCGACCTGGATACCAAGTCAAACCCTGGTCGAACCGCATCAAGCGAAACACTTTGTTTCAGATCATCATCGGTTCGACCACGTCACTCATGGTTCGACCACACCTACTGGTCGAACCCAGGTTGAACCGGAGGCCAAAGACCATGCAGAGAGTAGATTCGACTTGGGGAAAAGTAGTTTGACCTGGTCACAAGGTCGAACCCAGGTCGAATCACATAATCAGAGAGAGAATCAAGTTTCAGAAGAGTGGTTCGACCACTACGTGCCTGGTTCGACCTGTCGAACAGGTCGAACCCAAGTCGAACCCAAACTGAAAAGTGAGAATGGACTTCCAGGAGCTTGGTTCGACCACTATGTACCTGGTTCGACCAGTACCCCTGGTCGAACCCAGGTCGAATCCTCTCAGAACGCACCCGTTTCTGCACCGAATGCTCCGCATGATGTTGATGCTACTCCAGTACCATTACATGAGCAGAATATTGAGCTTACAATGGATAAGAAGTGGGAAAGAGCAAAGAAGTTGAGAGCGGAGAAGCTTAGACTGCAGATGGATAAAGAAGATGTGGTTTTCTCTCTTGATCATGCAATGAAGATGCCCATGGAGACTCAATTGTGCAAGAGCATTGATATGGTTTCTAACTTGTTTAATCTTGATTTTTCTAAGACAGGTGATTCTGAATTTAAGTGGAAGGTTGACAAGGAGGAGTCTAGACAGCCATGGGAGGAAGGAAATTTCAATGATCATATTTTTGTGACCAAGAAAGGTGCGGTGTTGAGTGTAGACAAGAAGAGGGAAAGAAAGTATTTGAAGGTGAGGATGCGAGAAGACCGTCCTCTACCGTCGTGACTCTCCGACGTTAAACATGAGCGTCTGTTGGGGGTTTTTCTTTCTGTTTTATTGCTTTATTTCTTTCGTGTGAGTAAGAAATTTTTATATTTAAGGTGCTTACTAATCGGCAATTATATTTCTTTTCAAACTTAGTTTCGACTTACGTTTTTACTAAGTTTAGGGGGTGTGATGTACTTACCTCATTGAAGCACCAAGAATATAATCTTTTCTTTGTAATGTTTGCTAGGGGAGTTGATTTTTTGTGGTATATTGAAACTTTAATCGATTTTGATGTGTCGATTTTTTGCAATTTGCCTAGTGTTCAGTGTGTTTCTAGTGTGTGGATTCGATTACATAGTCAATTAATTCTTTCGTATAGTTCTCCTATTTTATTATTGATGAATCCTGTGATGATGAGCATGCTTGAGCTTTGATGATAGAAAAGGGTAACTAGGTGGCAAGACGAGTTCTACATTGAGGTTTCGACTCGAGGAGCTCGTGCATTCATTGAAGGAGAAATCAGGTGCCCTCGTTTCCTTTTTCTAATTTTTATATGTGCTTTTAATTCATAAGAGTGGAAGGATTGTGTTTATGGTGGTGATCCATGTGAGTTTATTTTTAAATTGTCTTGGAATTCATATGCTCTTGAAATTGATGAAGGAAGTGTACTTGAGTTATATTGTGGTATGAAGTTCTATGTGTACTTGTGGGATATTGCTTACCATGAAAAGTGCTCTGTTACTTGTTAAAAACTCATGTGAGATTTTGAGCCTCGTTGATCATGATACATAATCACATGCTATTTTCTTTTCTGGTGAGTATCGTTCTTGTGTGTGTATTCTAGAACTTGCCTCTTGTCTTACTTGAAACTACATGTGTGTTAGATGATGGGAGATGATCTAAGGCCATCCTTGAATTTATGAGTCACTTAGCCAAATAATTCCCTACCAAATAATTATATATCCGTAGTTAGCCCCGTTGAGCCTAAAAGCCTTATTTCTCTGGCAACCTACGAAGATAGCCACTTTGATATCCTATTTGAGCCTTAAATTCCTATATTTAGTAGAGAATTAAATGCTGTCAAAGTGTGTTGATGGTGCTTGATAACAATTTGGGAAGGAATGAAATTGGTGTTGAAATTAATAGTGATGGATTATGATAATGCATCTAAGGAGAAGCATGGAGGAGTGCTTAAATCTAGTACTCCATGGAATAAAAAACCCTAGGGTAGTGCTTAAATCTAGTACCCTATGGAAGATGTTAGAGGTAGTGCCCGAAACTGGTACCTCGAGAGAAAAAGAATGTGCTTGAAGAAAAGAAAAAGTATGTTGAGCTTGAAGGAAAGGAGAGAAAAGAAAATTAGAAGAGCATGAAGCTGGATAGCCTTGAAGTGTAAAAATCTGCAGTACATAAGATCTCCGATTTTGATTCTCTACTAATTGATTCACTTTATCCATATGTTTCCTACCCTTATCAAAGAGCCAATATTACATCCAAAAGAAAAGTCCTTTTTGATCCCATTGTCGAATCATAATTTTAGTGGTCGAAAGTTTGAGACGTTTGGCAAGCTTATGGTTACGCATGCACTTGAATTGAATTTGAGCGTAAACATCTTAACCCATAAGTGTACATCTTTTACACTTGAGTGCGAGTGATATATACTTTCCGTGAGAACATGTCAATGGAGCATATGAATTGGTGGTGATTGTCTTAACTTGTATGCTTTGAATTGATTATTACACGTGATAAGAGTTGCATGACCTAAGTTGATGACAATTGTATTTTGAATGGGGTATTGGTCATAGTCCTTGTTTCCCCGCTAATTTTCATACCCCCTTTCTCTTTATCTTTATTTTGTTGCCTCCGGACGAGCAACGGGTAAGTTTGGGGGATTGATGAGAGTGAAAATAAGCGTGTTTTAATATCCAATTTAACACCTTTTTGATTGATATTGTAGTCTTATATGATCACAAGTGTCTTATATTCGATATATGTGAGAATTATGTACACTTGAGGTGTTTTATTGTGTTTTAGGTAGAAAAAGGATCAAAAGAGCCAAGTTTGAGAAAAGGTGCAATTTGTGCAAGAATGCTGATAAATGCACGTCCAAATTGTGTAATTATTCTGTATTGTTGTGAAGCTCTGAATTGGATTTGTGGTATATGATTGGAAAGCTACAGAAGAGAGAGTCATTTTGGTGTAAAGAACATCCCAATCAGATTCCGAACGAGAAAGTTATGAGCAAAGTGGTAACGTCGCGCGAGCTGTATCGAACAGAACTGATGTGCTACATTCCATGGCTTGTTACAAATTCAATTCTTAGAGTTTTGGTGATATCTTTATATTCAGAGAAAGCCAAGGAAAAGAGGATCATGTGAGCACAAAAATCACTCAAATTGGAGGTCAGACGAGGAAATTATGCTCAAAATCGTGAAGTCGCGCAGCTGTTGGCGAGAATTTCCGAGAATTTCCGAAAACTACCTTATTTATCCGGATCTCTTTTACCAAATTTAACACATGTCTCTTACCAAATTTGACATATGCCTAAATTTGGGTCCTTTTCAAGACCTACAAGGAGAGCTCACAAGTACAAAAAGGGGTGTAGATCACATCATAAAAAAAGGAGGAGGAACACAACACAATACAAGAGAGGAGAAGAGAGGCCACAACATACAACACCCCACAAGGGGGGATCACCCCCCAACCATCATCCACATCTTTTCCTCCATCCATCCATCACTTTGAAGATTCGTTTGTGGAATCAAGAGGAGAACCAAGAGGAGAATTCATGACGGAGAAGGACGCGACGACGCCCACATCTAGGATTTTATTTGTTTCTAAATTTATCTTGTCTTTTCCAGACATCCGGGTAAGATCTATCCAACACCCATGATTGTTCTTCGTAACATCATGGGCTAGAGCCTTTTTGGTAGAACTAGGGTTGTAAAGGTTTTACGAATTAATTAAACTTTCATGTGTACACTCCGTACAACACTACTTGTGGATTTATTTTATATATGATTGTGCTTTCTTAATCCATACTCACAGTCGTTTTGTGCATCATTAACTGTTATGTAGAGTCTGAATACATATCTTGGTTATTGATTGAGTGCGTTCACTGCTGAGCAAGATTCCATGTTATGATTCTAAGTGAGGGGACTCCGAAACTTCATTAGAACTATCATATATGAATACTTATTAATTGAATTGAATTCGGGTTATTAAGTAGGACAAAGAGGGTAATTTTATAGTACCTATAAAGGGAGATCATATCGGGTTAGAGTACCAATCCTAGGGGGAAATAATTGATATTGATAGTACCTAGAAAGGGGGGTAAAATTACGTCTCTTGCTCCGAGGTTATTCACACGTGTTACACGCATGTTTACTTGTGTCTATAGAGTAGATATGCATGGTTTAGTAATGCGTCCATATTCCACAAGGCAGAGTCGGACATTGACACATGGAAGAGAAGTTAAGTAGTGAAACTGGATTATCCTAGAGCTACCTATTCTCCTACTTGATCCACTTTCGTATTCTTCAAGTGATATTTATTTTATTTATTATTTTAATTACTTGTTTATTAGTTTAATCATCCTAAACCTCAAACTTAATTGCCAACTTGTCTTAATTAATTTAGATAATAATTAAATTGATAATACGCCGTCCTTTGGGTTCGATATTCACTTGGTCGCTTGCTTAAGCTGCAATTGATATCCTTAATACTTGGGGATTAATTTTGCGTGCAAAGAAAACGCGCATCAATCATCAACCATGCGAGCAGATTTATTTTGGTTAGAAAGCAGTTTTTTCTACATCATCTGGATGCATAGGGATTGATGATACTAGGAATATGCGTCCATAAAGCTCATAAGTTCATGGCCAGAGGTGGCGTCTACTATCTGGTCGATGTGAGGTAGGGAAAACTGTCTTTAGGGCATGCCTTGTTAAGATCGGTGAAGTCTATTCATAGCCGCCAGGATTTATTTGCCTTTTGGACTAGTACCGGGTTAGCTATCCACGATGGGAACAGGGCTTCCCGGACCAAGTGATTGGTCAATAGTTTTCTAGTTTCAGCTTCCACGATCTCATATTTTTTAGGACTATACTTTCTTTTCTTTTGCTCGACTGGCTAAAATCGTGGGTCTACATTCAACTGGTAGCATGCGTGTTTGGGGTCGATGCCTTGCATGTCAGAAGACTTCTAGGCGAAGATGTCGAGGTTGATTATGAGGAAGTCGATCAGCGCAGAGCAGTATGGTTCTTTTAATTCTGATCCGATGGTTATCTCTATTTTGGGGTTATTAGGATCCAGATTGACTTTCGTCTTTTTCTCTGCCGGTCATGCTCATTTTTTTTTAGTTTTTGGCCTTGGGTCTTCCTCGGCGTTTGGGGAAAGTTCCTCCTCCATGATTCTTTCAGGGCCTGATGTTTCGATCATGACTTCCTCGGGTGCTGAGTGAGTTGCGAGGAGTTGAAATTATGGTCATGATAGCTCATGCCGTAAAAACCTTCCATGAAGAAACACTCATGGGCTCCTCGCTGGTCTCCTTCGATGGCACAGATCGGAACTCGTGGATGAAAGGTCATCCCAAAATGCAGTTGCATGATGAAGGGATATCCACGACTTTGAAAGAGACCGTCCTATACATCTGGAGTGTCTGGTCTTCGTCTGTCAGTAGGACAGCCATCTCAACCACTATCATGGGCTTAGTGACTGTGTTTCCGAATCCTCAGGTCTCATCTTGACAGGGTAAGGTTTTATGTACGCTTGTCCTGCCGATGGCGTCGAACGCTTTACGAAAAATGACATTGGCGTACGCTCCTGTGTCTACCAAGCACCGATGGACTAAGGAGTAGGAGATGTTCGCTGCGATCACTAGTGGGTCTGTGTGTGGCATCCTAAAGCTCTGGGCATCCTTTACGAAAAAGATTATATCGGTTTCGATAGGCCCTTTGGCCGGGGCCGGTCTGAACAAATGATGGATATTCTGGAGCTCGTGGAGTTCAACCTTTCTCTTTCTATTTGACATCCGAGGGATCACTTGGGCTGTTCCTACATAAGTGCTCTCCATCATAAAAATCGTACGATGGTTCGGGGGAGGGGGAAGTTCCCCCTCATTCCCCGATGATTCTTCCGAATGTTTAGGTGTTGTTCCATGCCCCTCGTTTGTGGGACAGGGGTGGTTGTTGCCTGGCCACTTCTTGGGACCCCGGATCAATTTCTCTAGCTTGCCCACCTCATATAATCATCAGAGTTCTGCCAGGAGATCACGACATTTGTTGGTGTCGTGACCCACCGAGCGGTGGTATTTGAAATTTTTTTTCTTACTAAGGCGAGTGGGGTCTGCTCACATCTTAGGAGCCAGCCTTAGCAAGTTCTCATTTTGGATTTCCCCAAGATTTCCTCGGGGGTTAGATTGAGCACTTCGTCCAGCTATTTTATCTGATTTTCGTTCGGGAAAGGCTTGAAGAATGAAGGGGTTTTATAAGCTTTGTCGCTCTTCTTGTTCCTCTTTTCTCCTTCTTTGGGTTTGTCTTTGCTCTTTCGCAATTCATCGAGGATTTCCTCGCTGTGAATTTGGGCTTGGGATAATGCCATGAATTCTACATATGAGGAGGGTAATTTTTGCTGGCACGTTGTCCACAAAGTGGAACCCGGGCGGAGAGCTGCTGCTGCCAGGATGGTGTAAGTCTCGTCAGACATTTCCTCGATATTTGTTCACTGCTTGTTGAACCTCTAAATGAATCTTTCAGAGATTCTTTTGCCCCTTGCCTCATGCAAGCCAGCTTCTGCTTGGGCTCCTTGCCACGGTCGAGGTAGGTAAAACGGGAAGAGAAAGATGAGACCAACTAGAGCCACGTGTCAATGGAATTTGCTGGGATCGCAGTGAACCAAGAGTGTGCCTTGTCTCCTAAGGTCAGGGGGAACATTTTGCACCTGTCTTCTTCGAAGCTTCCTTGAGCTATCATCCACCCTACATATTTATTTAGGTGGGTGGTGGGGATTGAATCCCCATTATACGAGGGTATTTGGGGCAGCTTGATTTTGGAGTGGGATGGTGTATTAAGGATTCTATGAGAAAAAGGCGTTCGACCTGCACCTAACTTGGGTGGGTCGAAGCCAGTTTTGGCTGGCCTTTTACATAGTTTTGCCAATTGTTCCTGAAGGATGGTGGTCTCTCGTTCCATGAAGCGTCAGCATTTTACCAGCAGGTCTTCTCCTGCGCTCTCCACCATTTCTTCTTGTTTCGATATAGGCGGAGAGGGTGCCAGACAGTCTTTTGTGCTTATGCGGATTTTACTTGCGGCCGACCAGCTCTGATTGGTTGCCCTTCGGTGCTTTCGTCGGTCATCGACGACATCTTATGCTTCTCGGTGGGGACCGCTCGGCGCATCGAGATGATTTTTCCCTGTTCGGCCAAGGATTGGAACCTCGTCCCGACCCCTAAAACTTAGGGATCTATTGACCCTGGGTCGGACCAAGCGTTTTTCTTTCAAGATGTTAAGTAGATCGAAGTATCATCGTCGGTATTCGTCTTCTTTGTCGGCGCACGGATCCTCCCTATATGGGAATCTTTTCTCTGCAGTATGTGGCTGAGGGTCTTTGTTGGCTTCTCGGCCAACCGACCTACTAGGGGTTCGTCCGCTTGATTCATTCATAGTGTGACAAGATCGAGTGGCCCTTCCTCAAGCACCAAATGTAAATAGTGTCTTTGGAGATGACGTTGTAATTATGTAGCTGTGACGTATACTCGGCTAATCAAACATAAGGGGTAGGGGAAAGAAAGAATCAGGCTTCCTCCCAACTCTTGTTCTCTGGGAGAAAAAATATTGCTCTTTATAGAATTGATAGTACAGAACTCGAGGATGTGGTTCTATCCACTATTGGGACTTTTGCCCCGTATTTATAGGGGAACAGTTAGGTGACAATTAAGAAGCTAGGCCTCGTGGAGTCTTAATAAGGTCGGCGTGAGGCATATAATTGGTGGGTTCCCATACCGCCAATGGTATCATGCTCATCCAGTGGATGGTTCTGAGACCGGTAGACCCCTCCAGTGAAAATGGGCTGTCCTGATTGGGCTTTTTGTGAATTTAGGCTTTGGTTATTATTAAGTGGGCTGTATCAATCTTATCCATCCACAATGAGCCATTGATTTCAACTGGTCTTTCATAGAATTTACTTATTTAATAGAATTAGTACTTTCCATGATTTATTCCAAAACTGAAATTTTATCATTTATTATAATGTCAAATTTTAGCTCATTTTATTATACCACATATGCAATCATTAGAAATAGCAGATATATTGTCCTTAAGACATTCTTAATGCTATTTGACGTGATATATCTAATGAAAGCTCATTGACAATTGATTTAGTAAAATCAGATTCATTAAGAGAGTAGAATAACTTATATGTTATCCTTGAAAGTTGTTTGGCTATTCAACAACTATATAACAACTCTAGAAGAAGTTTTATATAAATATATTTTCAAATTCTCCACCCAACTTCTTCAATAACTAAATTTTATGTTTTATGCTCTCACTGATTTTACAATTCTTAATGAATTCGACATTCCTGTTTTAAAACTTTCGTACTTTGGTTAAGACCATAGAATCCATACCTTTTAGACTTTAAGGATAATTTATAAAGAAAAACTTAAGTTTCTTATATCCAATTTCTTTTCATGTGGATGTAAATCATTATCCCTGCCAGGCAATTTAAAACCCGCAACTGCCTAAGATCGAATTTTCTACCAATTCATAGTTCATAAGGTATTTTGAAAACTGCTTTACTAGAAACTCGACCATCAAGTAAGTTATAATTTTAAGTGCATATATTCAGAAAATATAGGCATAGATTAATCATTCAATAACCATATTCAATAAAGTACGATTACATCATTCTGCAACACCAATTTATTGTGATGTGCGAGACATTTTGCATTAAGCATAAATGCAAGCTCTTCTATAATTTAATAATTGAGTATGATAATTCATCATACTTTCTATGAAATTCATCACTTCTTCCCAACTTTATAATTTTCACTTTTCTATCTAATTTTCTCAACTTTAATAATAAATGCTCGATGAACATTTACAGAATGAGATTTTTCTTGCAAAGATAGATATAACCATAATGTGAAAATTTAAATTTAAAATTAAAAATAATGAAATATCATTATTCCTTTAAGAAAGGTATTATCATAAGACTCACAATTAGGGGTGTAAACTATTATAAGAAGATGTGTAGTTATCGTGACTTTATTCTTTGTGTGTTTAGTTTGCTTTTCTTTAATGCAATTCACATAAATATCTAGATCAGTAAGAGCCCATATCATGAAAGGCTTTATTCTTAATTAATCTAGGAATCATCCCTTTTGGAGATATACCCCAAACATTAATGCCACGTTTAGTTCTAACTTCATTATTTTTAAACGAACATAATGTTTAAATTTTAAATTCTTTCTTAAACCTTGTTTCCTTTGAACCAACATTAATTTAAGCATTACGTGAATTTAATTCACATCCATTTATCTTTCATGGTGCTACGTTCATTTAGAACTTGTCATACTTATAATGTAGTGAGTTTGTAAGCTGCACTAATAAGTTTTCAATCACATTCATTATGGAATGTTTAAATCTTGCTGCAATATTTGTTATTTTTAATGATAAGTTCATGTATGCCACGAGAACCATCAAACTTCATGGTGGTTAACGTAGCCATTAATGTCTCGTCAAGAGGTTTATTAATAATTTATGAATGATTTCTCACTAATTTCATAAATTCCTTGACACTTTTAACTTTAGGTATGGTAGACTTAATTTCTTAGTCACATTTATTCCCATAAACATTAGGCTCAGTCTGTTTGATCTAACCCAAGCATTATTGCCAGATAACTTAGCTTTTATTGCTAGTACAAGCTATTGGATTGTATACTAAAAGCCTAGCTTTAGTATGAACAATGTTTTAACAATGAATTTGAAATGAGAATCATATGATCAAATGATTGCGTCTTATAATTTATTTATATGTCCGATGCAATAGTCTACTTACTTTATATTATAGATAATATATTGTGCGACAACACGCGTAAGATCATATTATCGATTTTCTTATAAAGTATAAACAGATGCTCACAACTGAGATAGACGGGGACTCTCTATTAGGATGGTTGTAGTGTGATTTGGTATTAGTTTGTCTTAACTATAAAATCACATTAGTGCACTTTGTGTGTTGAACAGGACCGCTTGAGATCGTTCGACTTATATATACTGACTATATAGGAGAACTTGATCTCAGTTATTATGGAAGTTCGTGCTCTTAATCCCTATACAATAACCTCGAAATGCAAGGCAATATATATTTTTTTGATTCATCAATGGGTGAGATTTACATATAATTAAATCAATAAGCTCGGTGAGTTGGGAAATAGTGTTGTCTCTATAGTGTGCTGTTGATTGTAGAAGGAATCCGTGTCCTATTAAATAGGTTGATAATGTCCCCTTGAGGAGCTCATAAGGATTATCATGTAAATCCTGCAGGTGAATTTATTCTGGCATGATATTTAGTTTGAGTGGTATTACTCTCGGATGAGATATTAATTAATAGTGTTGTCAGTAACTTAACTAATTAATGGGCATTATATATCTTAAACATGGGGAGACCAACGGGCTCATAATAAGAAGGATCCCAAAACCTAATTTTGGAATTAGAGCAGCAGTGCAGTAATAATATTTTAGTGGAATATATTATTATTATTGGACTTAAGTATAAGTTTTGGGCTAAACTTGGATACTTAAACCCAATGGAGGCCCGACTCTAATTTCTCCTCCTGGTCTCTGTTGTAGCCCATATATAAGTCATCTCAATTGTTCTAACCCTAGAAGTGACACGCCTAACCGTGAGTAGGATGGAAAGAACAGCAGATTGAGAAGATCCTGAAGATCATCGCCAACATGACGTCACGATTGGACTTGAGAATACAGCAGAAGATCAAGAGGTTGTTTGCTGCTGCTGTTCGTCAACTTCCATGATTTTTCTAAAATCGTGTAGAATTCCAAACTGCATTTGTGATACACGATTAAAGCCACTGAAGAGAGGATCGTTTTGGCTTAAAGATCACTCAAATCAGAGATTGGATGAGAAAATTATGCCCAAAATGGTGAGACTGCGCATGCTGCCTGCGAGAATTCATTCTCTTCTTCAACATACCCTGGTGAAAGGTAATACATTTCTATGTTTTTGCTTTCACTGATTTAAAAATGCATGGAACCCTAATGGTTCACGTTAACCAAACGATCGAACGCCAACAATTGGTATTAGAACTTCAGTTTCATGGTGAAGTGTGACACGTTAGGTTAGGGTTTATGTGGAATATGTGGTTTAATTATAAATTAGAATCGCATGAGAAATTGGGTTTTGGTGTAATTTGATTGTACCTGTAAATACCCTGTATCGTCGATGGTGGTGAGAGAATCGACGAAACTTGTTTGTCAAATTTCTTCCGGAGAGGAATCGAGCGAGGAAGCCCATTAACAAATGTACGAGATGGGCATGCTGCCATGCGCGGGTAAACATCGACGAGCATGTCGACGGGCGAGGGATGTCATTAGCGAGCGGGTAGCCGGGCATTGACACACAAAAGCATGCGAAGGGCGCTCGGTGGGAAGCCCGTTGGCATATGGTGTGATCTCAACTGGCGTTGAGGCAAGCAGAAACCGGGCAGAGCGGCCGGTAGTGCACTCGATGTGGCGCTCAGATTCTGGCGTGCAGCAAACTCGGCGATGCATGGTTGTTGGGGATAAGCAGACTGACGTGATTCACTGACAGTGCGACCGGCAGCCACTGTCAGCGCAATTGCTGGTAGTGGACGGCGCGAGCAGCAATAGCGGCGGTGATCAGAGGCAGTCTTCACGGTGGCGGCGATGACATCTGATGGATTCCGACTGACAGCAGTCTGTGACGTTAAATGTCTTAGGGCACAAGTTATTCGGCTTATTGCCCAAGGCATCGGTTTAATCGCTGGAGTATTGGACAAGTCGTTCTATTTTAGTGATTTATTTCCTTATATATAACTGTCATAATTGATTTAAATGTCTATTATTGTTATATATATGGATGCATGTTCTATTTGATTTACTGCTATTAATAGAAGCATGCTAGGATGCGTATTTTATTTTTTAAATATTATATGCATGTAAAAACCCTCGGTGTTAAATAACTAAGTGGGAGAGGGAATTGATTAATAATTCCCGCGGCCACTATTATTGGTTTGTAATATGATGCAAGTATACTTGCGTGTTGGCTATAGTGCCTTCTTCCCCATCAGATGAGTATATCTGTGGATCACTGGTACATACTTCATTAAATAATTATTATTTTGTAATGTGATGCAAGTAAACTTGCGTGTTAGCTATAGTGCCTTCCTCCCCATCGGATGAGTTTATTTGCGGATCACTGGTACAAACTTGTAATTGATAATTGTAGGAAGTTATCCGAGCGCGTGTGTACTTCTCCATTTGTAAGGCATACAAGCTTGGGCGCGGACTTGGGATCAAATAATGGTGTACACTTAGGTGCAAATAATAAATATTCTCCCCATCAGTGTCACTGCTGTTATTTGCATGGCTAAAGAGGAACCGACTATTAATTATTTTGTCATGAGATTAGGTTGACAAATGAAATTAATGGGTAAAACCTTCTCTTGTAAATGTTTGGGTTTGTATACGTCTACACTATGGATGAGAGTGAAAATAAGCGTGTTTTATTGTCCAGTTTAACACCTTTTTTATGAGAATTATTTTCATATATTAGCACAAGTGTCTTACATTCAATATATGTGAGAAAAATGTGCATTTGAGGTGTTTTATTGTGATTTAGGTGGAAAAAGGATCAAAAGTGCAAAGTTGGAGAAAAGGTACAACCTGTGCAAGAATGCTGAAAAATGCATGTCCAACTTTTGTAGTTTTTCTGTATTCGTGTGGAGCACTGAACTGGAATTGTGATACATGGTTGAAAAACCACAGAAGAGAGGATCGTTTTGGCGTAAAGAACACCTTAATCGGAATCCAAACGACAAAGTTATGAGCAAAATGGTGACATCGCACGAGCTGTGCCGAACAGAACAGTTATGTCACTTTCCAGGGCTTGTTACACCTTCAATTCTTAGAGTTTTTGTGATTTCTTTATATGGATAGAAATCCAAGGAAGAGAGGATTGCGTGAGCGTAAGAATCACTCAAATCGGAGCTTGTATGTGGAAGTTATACGCGAAACAGTGAGACCGCGCAAGATGATTTGATCACGACACGAGTGGTTCGACCACGACAAGAATGGTTCGACCAAGCCATCGTGGTCGAACCAGAAGCCTGAAAGTGCGAAAAATTGCCAATTTTGATTCGACCATGGTTCGACCAAGCCCATAGGTCGAACCAAATGCCTGGACAGCGCCAAATCCTTATTTTTACACCCCTAGTGCGTGTTTCTGCGTGTTTTTGTCTTAAAAAGCCCATCCTAAATTCATAAGGAGAGTTTACAAATATAAAAGGGGATGTGGATCACATCATTATTCATTGAAGGAGAGAACCACAACACAATCATCCTATACCCCACAAGGGGGGATAATTCCCCAACCATCATTCACATCCTTTCCTCCATCCATCCATCACTTAGAAGATTCATCTGTGGAATCAAGAGGAGAACCAAGAGGAGGATTCAAGACGGAGAAGGACGCGACGATGCCCACATCTAGGGTTTTATTTGTTTTCTAATTTATCTTATATTTTCCATACATATGGATAAGATCTATCCAACACCCATGATTGTTCTTCGCAACATCATGTGCTAGAACCGTTTTGGTAGATCTAGGGTTTATGAAGGTTTTATGAACTAATTAAACTCTCTTGTGTGTCCTCCGTACAACACTACTTGTGGATTGATTTTATATATGATTGTGCCTTCTTAATCCATATTCACGGTCGTTTTGTGATTCTTCAATTGGTATATAGAGTCTGAATATATATCTTGGTTGTAGATTGAGTGCGTTCACTGCTGAACAGGATTCCATGTTATGATTCTAAGTGAGGAGACTCCGAAGCTTCATTAAAACTGTCATATATGAATGTTTATTAATTGAATTAAATTCGGGTTAGTAAGCAGGATAAAGAGGGTAATTTTATAGTACCTTTAAAGGGAGATCATATCGAGTTAGGTTTCAGACGTGGGAAATAATTGATACTGATAGTACCTAGAAAGGGGGTGAAATTACGTCTCTTGCTCCGAGGTTATTCACATGTGTTACATGCATATTTACTTGTGTCTATAGAGTAGATTTGCAAGGTTTAGTGATGCGTCCATAGACCATAAGGCAGAGTCGGCCCTGAGAGGGAAGTTAAGTAGTAAAACTGGATTATCCTAGAGCTACCTATTCTCCTACTTGATCCACTTTCGTAATTCTTCTAGTGTTTATTTTATTTTAATTATTATTTTTTATTTTTGTTAGTAGATTAATAATTCAAACCTCAATATTATTGCCAACTTATCTTAATTAATTAGCTTATAATTAAATTGATAATACGCCGTCCTTTGGGTTCGATATTTAACTTGGTCACTTGCTTAAGTTGCAACTGATATCCTTAATACTTGGGGGATTAATTTTGCGTGCAAAGAAAACGTGCATCAAGTTCTTGGCGTCGTTTCCAGGGACGGCTATTATTATTAGTTTATTATTTCTAATTTGATTAAGATTTTTATTTGTGATTATTTATTTCTATCTAACCTTGAATTTTTCTGAGGTACTTGTGCACTAGGAAAAGAAGAGGAAGGAAAGAAATGAATAACACACAATGCTAAACATGACTGGAGCAAGACAGAATCCGGATAATGTTGCCATACGTGAAATTTTCACGAACTATGGGATTGGCAACATGGGGTTGATAGGAGCAAGGGGGGAAGAAGATGATTTTGAGATACATCCCGCTCTTATTGACATGGTGGAAAATAATCCCTTTTCAGGAGGTCAATTTGAATATCCATATCAGCACCTCAAAAGATTCCTTAGTTATGTAAACATTCAGAAGGGTGCTGGAGCTAATGATAATGATAGGCGGATCGCCCTATTCAAGTTCTCTTTGATTGATAGGGCAAAAGCTTGGTATGAGACTTTTGATGCCATGGATTGCACTTCATGGGACCAACTGCAGCAGAAGGTCTTAGAGAGATACATGCCACCCTCAAAGGTTTTCAGAATGAGGCAAGAGATCACCCAATTTTATTATGAATCAGGGTGAGAAATTCCATGAGGCGTGGAATAGGTTTAAAGACATGCTCAGAAGGTGTCCACAGCATGAGATGTCTAAGGCTCAATACATATGTATCTTCTACTATGGATTGGATTGTGAGTAGCGTGTTTTTATTGATACATCATCAGGTGGAGCGTTGTTATGTAAAACAACAATCGAAGTAGAAAAGTTATTTGAAGACATCTCTATCAATTCAGTGACTGGCCTACGAAAAGAGTAAGAGACCTTATGTACTTGGCAAGGTAGTGCATGTTGAACATCAAGTGGTGAAGCCGAATAGAGATGATGAGCTCATCTCTAGTTTAGCTAACATCAACAAGCTACTAGAGTCCCAGCAGAAACAGATTATAGAGTTGACACAAAGTGGGCTTAGTATCCAGCAGCAAGAAGTGAAGAGTGTTGAAGATACCTTCAATCGATACATGGCTAAGAATGATGCAAGAGTTGATCTTCTTGAGGTTACTATGAATGCTAATCATGCAGATTTGTCTAAGCAGTTAAAGGACCTTACTTTGATAATGGGGCAGATGGCCGGGAACGTGAATCAATTGACACAAATGTTGGAGCAAAGAATGTTCCCGAAAGAGTGTCATGCCATCACGTTAAGGTCTGGAACACAGTATGAGGGACCAATGATGCCGGAAACAAATTCTGCAGCTCCAGGAGCTGTATTCGACCAGGGTTCGACCAAGCAAGTAGGTCGAACCATATCACCGAGGTCGAACCAAGCACCTGGGAAACCTCCTGAGCATCCAGATGAATGGTTCGACCAGAACCACCCTGGTTCGACCAAACCTGAAGGTCGAACCATGGTCGAACCAGCCTGTCCACGACCCTTTATTTTTTCTGATGTCGGGTTCAACCAAAATAGCTCTGGCTCAACCAAAACTCTTGGTCGAACCAACCTGTCTGCAGCACCCTATTTTTTTTAAGCACGGTTCGACCATGACCATCATAGTTTGACCAACCCTGTTGGTCGAACTATGGTCGAACCGACCTGTCTGGGAGATTCCATACTTTCTGAAGCCCGATTCGACCATGACACACCTGGTTTGACCAGCACTCATAGTCAAACCAAGGTCGAACCATCTCGTTTGGTACTATTTTCCATGCTTAATGCTTTACCTGATGTTAATGCTACTCCAACACCATCCCAAGAGCAGAATAATGAGATTATAGGGGAAAAAAGTGGGAAAGAGCCGCAAAAAATAACCTCCTAACAAACAAACAACCAATGAAAGGAAAAATTATACCCTCGATGCTCATAAGACGAGGTAAGTACATCACACCCCCATCAAACTTAGTAAAAACATAAGTCGAAACTAAGTTTGAAAAGAGATATAATTGCCGAAATGTGAGCACCTCAAATATAATAACTCCTCACTCACATAAAAGAAATAAAGCAATAAAATAGAAGGGACTAGCCCCCCAATAGGCGCTCATGTTTTACGTTGGAGAGTCACGACGGATGTAACCTTTTGAACTACTTGATCAGAGGACGGTCTTCTCGCATCCTCACCTTCAAATACTTTATTTCTCTCTTTTTTTCTACACTCAGTAGCTCACCTTTCTTGGTCACAAAAATATGATCCTCAGAATTTCCTTTCTCCCATAGTTGACTAGACTCCTCCTTGTCAATCTTCCATTCAAATTCAGAATCTTTCTTAGTAAAATCAAGATTAAACAAGTTAGAAACCACATCTATGCTCTTGCACGATTGAGTCTCCATGGGTATCTTCATTGCTTGATCAAGAGATAAAATCACATTTTCATTATCCATCTGCAGTCTAAGCTTCTCGGCTCTCAACCTCTTCGCATATTGATACTTTAACCAATGTTGTTATGACAATTTTTTGCAACTTACCTAATGTTTAGTGTGTTGTGTTGGTGTGTCTAGTGTGTGGAGTCGATTAGATAGTCAATTGAGACTTTCTCATAGTTCTTATATTTTATAATTGATGAATCTGTGATGATGAAGTGTGTTTGAGTTTTAATGATAGAAAAATGTAATAGAGGGGGAAAGACAAGTTCTACACTGAGCCTCGACCTGACCGAGTTGAACAACTTGAGGAACTCGTGCATACATTGAAGAAAAATCAGGTGCCCTCGTTTCCTCATTCTAATTTTATGTGTGCTTTTAATTCAAGAGAGTGGAAGGATTAAGATCTTGGTTTTAGTGATCCACATGAGCTAATATTGTTGAATTGTGCTTAAAATTCATATGCTTTTGAAATTTATGAAGGAAGTGTACTTGAGTTATGTTGTGGTATGAAGTTCTATGTGTACTTGTGGGATATTACTTACCATGAAAGGTGCTCTGTTACTTGTTAAAAATCCATGTGAGATTTTGAGCCTCGTTGATCATATTACATAATCACATGATATTTCTTTTCTGGTGAGTATCGTTCTTGTGTATATATTCTAGAACTTGCCTCTTGTCTTACTTGAAACTACATGTGCGTTAGATGATGAGAAATGATCTAAGGTCATCCTTATGAGTCACTTAGCCAAATAATTCCCTACCAAATGATGTTTATCCGTAGTTATCCCCCATAGAGCCTAAAAACCTCATTCTTTGGCAACTTACGTGAAATAACCACTTTGAGTATCTAAATTTTTTAGCCTTATTTGTCCTTCTGGAAGAGAATTAATGGCTTTTCAAAGTTTGTAGATGAATTTTTATAACAGTTTGTGAAGGAATAAAATGGAGTTGAAGCAGTGATTGATCTTGAAAATGTATCTAAGGAAAAGCATGGAGTAGTGCTTAAATCTAGTACTCCATTGAATCAAACACCCTAGGATAGTGCTTAAATCTAGTACCTGATGAGTGTGTAAATTCACAAGTTTGGCGCTATGTTTTGTGCTAGTTTTGGAGAGTTTTGATGTGGAAATAGGTGGAAAACCTATATATATTGTGAAATAGCATGAATCAGGTGTTAGTGGAGCTATTTGAGTGTTTTCTTAGCAAAAATGGAGTGAAAGAGCCAAGAATCGAAGAGACGGAGTCAAAGCCACGCGAATCGCCCAAGAAGTAGGTGGGTTCGACCTGGCTGGAGGAGGGTTCGACCTCTCCAGCAGGTCGAACCAACGTTGCTGGACATACAGAGATGGGTTCGACCACGACTCAGTTGGTTCGACCTGGCCATCAGGTCGAACCATGGTCGAACCAGTTTGCAAGAAGGAGGATTCGACCACGACGTTGGGGTTCGACTTGCCAGTTGGTCGAATCGGGAGCAAGAGTTGTCCAGTGCTGAGGTTCGACCTGGGGTTCGACCAAGGCCTAAGTGGTTCGACCTGTCCAGAAGGTCGAACCTGTGCAGAATTCTTCCAGTAGCGGGGTTCGACCTGGGGTTCGACCTGTGGCTCGGGGTTCGACCTGCTTGACGTGGTCGAACCTGTGTGCGAGAACTTACCTTATCCGGATTTTCGAGGCCGAAACGCGTGAGATCACTTAGAAAGCCCATTCCAAGCCCTAGAGACGTGATTATAAGTATAAAAGGAGGCTCATACAGAGAAAAAGAGAGCTTTTGATCGTCAATCGTAGGAGAGACAAGAGTAGAGGTGGTGATCCATCCGGAGGGCTGTGACAGAGGTTCGCTGAAGGTTCAAGTAAGAATGATTAATCTAACCATGATTGTTCCTAGATCAATCATGGGCTAGAACCACCTTGGTAGTTCTAGGGTTATGAAAGTTTCATGATGTAATTCGTGTTTCGTGTGTAAAACTCCGTACAACACTACCTGTGGTTTGTTTTATATAAGATTGCATATTTAATCCATACTCATAGTCGTTTTGTGCATCAATGATCGTTGTGTAGAGTCTGAATACATGACATGGTTATTGATTGAGTGCGTTCACTGCTGAGCAGGGTTTATCGTTATAATTCTAAGTGAAGGGATTCCGAAGTATTATTAGAACTGTCTTATATGAATATTCATGAATTGAATTGAATTCGGGTTGATGAATATGATGAAGTGTATAACTTTATAGTACCTAAAAAGGGAGATCAAATCGGGTTAGATTCTAGACGTAGAAGATAATTGATTATGATAGTACCTAGAAAGGGGGGTGAAGCATATCTCTTGCTCCGATGTTATTCACACGTGTCAAGCGCATATTTACTTGTGTCTATAGAGTAAACTTGCATGGTCTAGTGATGCGTCCACAAACCACAGGGCAGAGTCGGACACCATCACACGAAAATACGAATTGCTAGTGAAACTGGATGACCCAATGAACTACCTATCATTCTTATTGATCACAACTCACTTCTCTCTACTTTTGCTATTTCTTTTGTTAATTCGATTAGAAGTTACTATCCATTAAACCTTTACAACTACCAACATAGTCTAAAATATACTAGAAGATCACAAAATTGATATTTATCCGTCCCGTGGGTTCGATATTGTAACTTGGTCATCTTCGCGACTACAATTGATATCCTTATACTTGAGGATTAATTTGTGTGTTGAGAAAACCCCTATCAAGTTCTTGGCGCCGTTGCCGGGGATCGAACCCGGGTCACCCGCGTGACAGGCGGGAATACTCACCACTATACTTGGGGAAGAACTTGATGCGCGTTTTCTTTGCACACAAAATTAATCCCCAAGTATGAAGGATATCAATTGTAGTTTCGAAAGGTGACCAAGTGAATATCGAACCCAAGGGACGGCGTATTATCAATTAAATTATTATCTAAATTAATTAAGACAAAGCAATAAGAGTTTGATGTTTGATTATAACTAAAATACTAAATTAAATAACAAATAAAATAAACTATCACTCGAAGAATACGTAGGTGGATCAAGTAGGAGAATAGGTAGCTCTAGGATAATCCAGTTTTACTCATTAACTTCCCTTCCATGTGTCAATGTCCGACTCTGCCTTGTGGAATATGGACGCATCACTAAACCATGCATATCTACTCTATAGACACAAGTAAACATGCGTGTAACACGTGTGAATAACCTCGGAGCAAGAGATATAATTTCATCCCCCTTTCTAGGTACTATCAGTATCAATTATTTCCCCCTAGGATTGGTACTCTAACCCGATATGATCTCCCTTTATAGGTACTATGAAATTATCCTCTTTATCCTACTTATTAACCCGAATTCAATTCAATTAATAAGTATTCATATATGATAGTTCTAATGAAGCTTCAGAGTCCCCTCACTTAGAATCATAACATGGAATCCTGTTCAGCGGTGAACGCACTCAATCTACAACCAAGATATATATTCAGACTCTATATACCAATTGAAGATGCACAAAACGACCGTGAATATGGATTAAGAAAGTACAATCATATATAAAATAAACCACGAGTAGTGTTGTACGGAGTGTATACATGGAAGTTCAATTAATTAGATAAAACCTTCAAACTCCTAAATCTACCAAAAAGGCTCTAGCCCATGATGTTTCGAAGAACAATCATGGGTGTTGAATAGATCTTACCCGGATGTCCGGAAAATACAAGATAAATTAGGAAACGAATAAACCCTTGATATGGCGTCTTCATGCCCTTCTCCATCTTGAATCCTCCTCTTGGTTCTCCTCTTGATTCCACAAACGAATCTTCAAAGTGATGGATGGATGGAGGAAAGGAAGTGGATGATGGATGGGGGGTGATCCCCCCTTGTGGGGTGTTGTATGGTTGTGGCCTCTCCTCGGTGATTGGTGACGTTTTCCTTGACTGCATGAGCCTCCTTTTATACTTGTAATCACGTCTCTAGGGCTTGGAATGGGCTTTTCAAGTGATCCCACGCGTTTTGGCCTCGAAAATACAGATTTGGTAAGTTCCCGAAGCGCAGGTTCGACCTCGTCAAACAGGTCGAACCACTTGCCACAGGTCGAACCACAGGTCGAACCCTGCTATTGGATTTGCGCAGTCTCTCCGTTTCGCGTATAACTTTCACATCCGACCTCCGAATTGAGTGATTTTTACGCTCACGTGATCCTCTCTTCCTTCGCTTTCTATCCATATAAAGAAATCACAAGAACTCCAAGAGTTGAATATGTAACAGGCCATGGAAAGTAGCACTGCAATTCTGTTCGGCACAGCTCGCGTGGCGTCACCACTTTGCTCATAACTTCCTCGTTCGGACTCCGAATGGGATGTTCTTTACGCCAAAACGACCCTCTCTTCAGTGGCTTTCCAACCATGTATCACACTTTCCGTTCAGAGCTCAACATTAATACAGAATAATTACACAAGTTGGATGTGCGTTTATCAGCATTCTTGCACAAATTGCACCTTTTCTCAAACTTGGCTCTTTTCATCCTTTTTCCACCTAAAACACAACAAAACACCTCAAGTGCACCTTTTTCTCACATAATAATGAATATAAGACATTTGTGCTCATATAAGACTACAATATCAATCAAAAAGGTGTTAAATTGGATATTAAAACACGCTTATTTTCACTCTCATCAAACCCCCAAACTTACCCGTTGCTCGTCCCGAGGCAACAAAATAAAGATAAAGAGAAAGAGAGTATGAAAATTAGCAGGGAAACAAGGACTATGACAAATACCCCTCTTCAAAATACAATTGTCATCAACTTAGGTCATGCAACTCTCATTACATGTAATAATCAATTCAAAGCATACAAGTTAAGAAAATCACCACCAATTCAAATTCTCCATTGACTTGTTCTCACGGGAAGTATATATCACTCACACTCAAGTGTAAAAGATGTACACTTATGGGTTAAGATGTTTACGCTCAAATTCAATTCAAGTGCATGCGTAACCATAAGCTTGCCAAAAGTCTCAAACTCTCCACCACTAAAAGTATGATTCGACAATGGGATCAAAAGGACTTTTCTTTTGGATGTAATGTTGGCTCTTTGGTTAAGGTAGGAAATATATGGACAATGTGACTCAAATAGTGGAGAACTAAAGCTGATTGATCACTTCAACTTTCATCCTCTCTTCCTTTTCAATGCAGACGATTTTCATTCCTTCTTCACCTTCAAGCACAATTATTTTTCTTTTCTCAAGCTCATCCATTTTTTCCTTCTCTTTTTCTGCTTTTTCTCTTGAGGTACCAGTTTCGGGCACTACCTCACGCATCCTCCATAGGGTACTAGATTTAAGCACTACCCTAGGGTATTTGATTCAATGGAGTACTAGATTTAAGCACTACTTCATGCTTCTCCTTAAATGCATTATCAAAATCCGTCACTAATTCAATACCAATTTCATTCCTTCCCAAGCTGTTCGTTATCAAGCTCTATCAACACACTTTGAAAGCCATTAATTCTCCACTAATAAGACAATCAAGGCTCAAAAAATTAAGATGCTCAAAGTGGTTATCTTCGTTGGCTGCCAAAGAATGAGGTTTTTAGGCTCAACGGGGCTAACTACGGATAAACAATCATATGCTATAGGGAATTATTTGGCTAAGTGACTTATAAATTCAAAGATGGCCTAAAATCATCTCCCATTATCTATCACACATG
The DNA here is from genome assembly GCA_023678885.1 of Pogostemon cablin. NCBI lineage: Eukaryota > Viridiplantae > Streptophyta > Magnoliopsida > Lamiales > Lamiaceae > Pogostemon > Pogostemon cablin. The sequence continues at coordinate 24,275,260 of CM042961.1, read as the reverse complement.
TAGTTTCAAGTAAGACAAGAGGCAAGTTCTAGAATACATACACAAGAACGATACTCACCAGAAAAGAAATATCATGTGATTATGTAACATGATCAACAAGGCTCAAAATCTCACTGGATTTTAACAAGTAACAGAGCACTTTTCATGGTAAGCAATATCCCACAAGTACACATAGAACTTCATATCACAATATAACTCAAGTACACTTCCTTCATCAATTTCAAGAGCATATGAATTCCAAGACAATTTAAAATAAGCTCACATGGATCACCACCATAAACACAATCTTTCACTCCATGAATTAAAAAGCACATATAAAAATTAAAATAAGGAAACGAGGGAACCTGATTTTTCTCCTTCAAAACGCACGAGCTCCTCGAGTCAAAGCCTCAATGTAGAACTCGTCTTGCCACCTAGTTACCTTTTTCTATCATCAAAGCTCAAACAAACTCATCATCACAAGATTCATCAATAATAAAATAGGAGAACTATAAGAAATAATAAATTGACTATCTAATCGACTCCACACACTAGAAACTCCACTGAACACTAGGCAAATTGCAAAAAATCGACACATCAAAACCGATTAAAGTTTTAACATACCGCAAAAAATCAACTCCCCTAGCAAACATTACAAAGAAAAGATTATATTCTTAGTGCTTCAATGAGGTAAGTACATCACACCCCCCCAAACTTAGTAAAAACGTAAGTTGAAACTAAGTTTGAAAAGAGATGTAATTTCCGAATAATAAGCACACCAAATATAAAAATTTCTTACTCACACGAAATAAATAAAGCAATAAAATAGAAGGGCAAGCCCCCAACAGGCGCTCATGTTTAACGTCGTAGAGTCACGTCGTAGAGGACGGTCTTCTCGCATCCTCACCTTCAAATACTTTCTTTCCCTCTTCTTGTCTACACTCAACACCTCACCTTTCTTGGTCACAAAAATATGATCATTGAAATCTTCTTCCTCCCATGGCTGTCTAGACTCCTCCTTGTCAACCTTCCACTTAAATTCAGAATCACCTGTCTTAGAAAAATCAAGATTAAACAAGTTAGAAACCATATCAATGCTCTTGCACGATTGAGTCTCCATGGGCATCTTCATTGCATGTTCAAGAGAGAAAACCACATCTTCATTATCCATTCGCAGTCTAAGCTTTCCTTCCTTAACATCTATCATAGCTCCAGCTGTGGCAAGGAACGGTCGTCCCAAAATAAGGGGAATATCACCCTTATCATCTTCCATGTCAAGTACAAGAAAATCCATGGGAAAAACTAACTTATCCACTCTCACTAAAACATCTTCAATTAAACCCTTCGGACAAGTCATGGATCTATCCGCCAATTGAAGAGCAATATTCGTGGGAGTTAACTCCCCCAAACCAAGCCTTTTAAATATGGACAAAGGCATCAAGTTAACGCTTGCCCCCAAATCACACAAGGCTTTATGCGCCGACCCTTTTCCAATGTCACAAAGAATGGTGAAGCTTCCCGGATCCTTTAACTTTGTAGGCAACTTCCTTTGAAGGATCGAGCTGCAATTCTCTGATAGGTTCACCGTCTCCACTCCGTTCAAGCTTCTCTTCTTTGATATAATATTCTTGAGGAATCGGGCATAGTATGGCATCTCCATGATTGCTTCAGAGAAAGGAATGTTCAAGCTTACTTTGCTCATGACATCGTGAAACCTCTTGAACTTTTCTTCCAATCCCTTCTCGGCCAATCTCGAAGGAAACGGAGGAGGTATCTTGGTCTTTGGTCTTCCCCATTCATCACGTTCAACCTCCTTCGCTTTATCCTTCTTGGCTCTCAATCTCTTTGCTTCTTCCCACTTCTTCTCCATTGTAAGCTCAGTATTATGTCCATGGGATGGCATGGGAGTAGCATCAACATCATGCGGAGTATTCGGCACAGAAACAGGCAACTTCTGGATGGGTTCGAGCAGGGTTCGACCTGTGGAACAGGTCGAACCAGGCACGTACTGGTCGAACCTACCTTCTGGACAACGGCTCATTTTTTGAATTTGAGGTTCGACCTGGGTTCGACCAGTGTTAGAGGTTGAACCACTGCCCCCTAGGTCGAACTGCCTCACTGTATAGTTTATATCCTCCAGTTCGACCTGGGTTCGACCTGCTGGGTTGGTCGAACCATTACGGTCGTGGTCGAACCGTTGCTGCGAAAAAACAGAGCACTCCGGATGAAGAGGTTCGACCATGGTTCGACCTGCAGAACAGGTCGAATCCTCTGGGTTTTGGTCGAACCGGTGTTCTGGAAAAACAGAGTGCTCCGCATGGTGAGGTTCGACCATGGTTCGACCTGAATGCCAGGTCAAACCTTCTGGATGTTGGTCGAACCGAGGATTAGCTATGTCCAAATTTGATCTCGGCCTCGTCGTTCCCTCGTACTGCATTCTAGACCTTAACGTGATGGCTTTATCTTCCAATTTTTGTGCCAATTGATTCACGTTCGTGGTCATCTGCCCCATCATCAAGGTAAGCTCCTTCAACTGCTTAGACAAATCTGCACGATCAACATTCATGGTATCCTCAAGATGATCAATCCTTGCATCGTTCTCAGCCATGTATCGATGGAAGGTATCTTCAACACTCTTCACTTCTTGTTGCTGCCTACTAGGCCCCCTTTGTGTCAACTCTGTGATTTGCCTTTGCTGGGACTCTAGTAGCTTGTTGATGTTAGCTAGACTAAAGACGATCTCATCATCCCTATTCGGCTTCTCCACTTGATGTTCAACTTGCGCCACCTTACCAAGTACATATGATCCTCTATCTCTCTCTACTGGCCAGTCACGTGTATTCATAGAGATGTCTTCAAACAACTTTTCTGCTTAAAGTGCTGTCTTTGATAACAGCGCTCCTCCTGATGATGCATCAATAAAAATACGCGACTCACAATCCAATCCATAGTAGAAGATGCTTATGTATTCAGCCTTAGACATTCCATGTTGTGGGCACCTCCTGAGCATATCTTTAAATCTGTCCCAAGCCTCATAAAATTTCTCACCCCGATTCATAACAAATCGAGTGATCTCTTGCTTCATTCTTAAGATCCTTGAGGGTGGCATGTATCTCTCCAAGAACTTCTACTGCAGTTGGTCCCATGTATTGCAATCTGTTGGGTCAAGGGTCTCATACCAAGCTTCCGCCTTATCAATCAAAGAGAACTTAAATAAGGCGATCCGCCTAGCATTATCATTAGCTCCACTGCCCTTTTGAGTGTTTGCATAACCAAGAAATCTTCGAAGATGCTGATATGGATCTTCAAAACAACCTCCAAAAAAGGGATTCTTTTCCACCATGTTAATAAGAGCGGGATTTATCTCAAAATCATCATCTTCCCCCCTTGCTCCTATCAACCCCATGTTGACATTCCAAAGTTCGTGAAAATTTCACGAATGGAAACATTATCCGGATTCTGCCTTGCTCCGGCCATGTTTAACTCAATGTGTTATTCGTTCCTTTCCTTCCCCTCCTTTTTCAAGCACACAAGTAACTCGGAAAAATTCAAGATTAGATAGAAATAAATAATCACAAATAAAAGAAAAAAAATATCTTAATCAAACTAGAAATAATAAAATTAATAATTACAGCCGTCCCCGGCAACGGCGCCAAGAACTTGATGCGCGTTTTCTTTGCACGCAAAATTAATCCCCAAGTATAGTGGTGAGTATTCCGGCGTGCCTGGTTCGACCTCCAATGTTGGTCGAACCCAAGTCGAACCTCCGGAGCAGAATGAGATCAGTCTTCCAGGAGAGAGGTTCGACCAATACAGTCCTGGTTCGACCTCTCAGCCTGGTCGAACCCCGGTCGAACCTCGCCGAGATGTTTGGTTTGATGCACCTGTTGTTCCTTTTGACGTTGATGCAACTCCAGTGGTACGGAATGAGCAAAGTACAGACATGATAGCTGAGAAAAAATGGGAAAGAGCTAAGTGATTAAGAGCCGAAAAGGAGAAAGCGGAAAAGGTTGATCGTGATGAATGAGGGATTCCCAAAACAAAGATACCTCCACCGTTTCCCTACAAGCTAGTGAAGAAGGGGTTGGAAGAGAAGTTCAAGAAGTTTTCAGAGATAATGAACAAGATAAGCTTGAACATCCCTTTTTCAGAGGCAATCATGGAGATGCCATATTATTCTCGATTCCTTAAAGACATATTGATGAAGAAGCGAAGCTTAACCGGAGTTGAAACGGTAAACTTATCGGAGAATTGTAGCTCAATTATTCAAAAGAAGTTGCCACCAAAGATGAAAGATCCGGGGAGCTTTACTATTCTATGTAAAATCGGGAAGGGGCCAGCACGGCGAGCTTTATGCGATCTTGGGGCAAGCATCAATTTGATGCCGTTGTCCATCTTTCAGAAGCTTGGTTTGGGGGAGATGACCCCGACAACTGTTGCTCTCCAATTGGCAGATAGATCAATGACGTTTCCGAAAGGAATAGTTGAAGATGTTCTAGTAAAGGTGGAGAAGCTAGTTTTTCCTGTGGATTTCCTTGTATTAGAAATGGATGATGACAAGGATAATGTTCCTTTAATCTTGGGGAGGCCATTCCTTGCTACAGCTGGAGCTATGATAGATGTTCGGAAGGGAGAACTGAAGTTGAGAATGGACAAAGAAGAAGTACTTTTCAACTTGGACAAAGCAATGAAAATGTCAATGGAGTCCCAATGTTATAGAATTGACGTGGTGGAGGAGATTGTGAAGGAGGATATGTCTTTGATCTTGTCAAAGGATCCTCTTGAGACATGTTTGATGGAATCTCTTATTTATCCCACTACGGAGCTTGACGGACTTTCTAACGAGGTATGTATTGAATTTCTTGAAAACTTACTTGCTTTGGGTGATGACAGGTTTGCATTGGAGAGAAATAAAGTGGAAGAAGTCAAATGGACCAGGAAGTACTTGCCTTTGGATAATGAAAACACTCCAGTGGAGAAAAGAAAAGAGGAGTTGAAACCATTGCCGGATCACTTGAAGTATGCTTTTCTTGGTGATAATGCACAATATCCGGTAATTGTATTTTCTTCCCTTAATGATGATCAACTTGAGGAGTTATTAGATGTTTTGAGGAAGTACCAGTCTGCAATAGGGTGGTCACTTGATGATTTGAAAGGTATTAGTCCTTCGTATTGTATGCATAGGATTAGGTTGTTGGATGACGCCAAAGCTAGTGTTCAGAATCAGCGTAGGGTGAATCCCGCAATTCAAGAGGTGATAAGGAAGCAAATTCTTACGTGGTTGTATGCTGGAATTATATATCCTATTAGTGATAGTCCCCATGTGAGTCCATTGCATGTAGTTGCTAAGAAGGGGGTATGACTGTAGTGAAAGTTGAGGATGGAGAAGCTATAGCCACGAGAATTCCTACGGGATGGCGTACATGTGTGGATTACAGGAAATTGAATGAGAACACGTGTAAGGACCATTTCCCTCTTCCATTTATGGATCAAATGTTGGATCGTCTTGCAGGGTATGAGTTTTATTGTTTCTTGGATGGATACTCGGGGTATAATCAAATCATGATTGCTCCCGAGGATCAAGAAAAGACCACTTTTACTTGCCCCTACGGGACCTTTGCTTTTAGGAAAATGCCGTTTGGATTGTGTAATGCACCTGCTACTTTTCAGAGATGCATGATGGCGATTTTTTATGGTTTGATAGAGAAGATCATGGAAGTATTCATGGACGATTTTTCAGTCTTTGGTTCTTCTTTTGATATGTGTTTGTCTAACCTTGCTGTTGTGTTGAAAAGGTGTCAAGAAACTAATCTTGTCTTGAATTGGGAGAAGTGCCATTTCATGGTGAAAGATGGGATTGTTCTTGGGCATCATGTTTCCGCTAAGGGATTACAGGTAGACCGTGCTAAAGTGGTGGCAATTGAGAAGCTTCCACCACCGACCAATGAAAGAGGAGTGCGGTCCTTCCTTGGACACGCCGGTTTTTACAGGAGATTCATTAAGGACTTCTCAAAATACTCTAAGCCCTTATCTCATTTACTTGAAAAGGATATTCCTTTTGTGTTTAATGATGAGTGTTTAACAGCTTTTCAAGTTTTGAAGGAGGCGCTTATTACTGCCCCTATCTTGATCACACCGGACTGGACGCAACCGTTTGTACTTATGTGTGATGCAAGTGATGTAGCATTGGGTGTGGTGCTTGGGCAGCTAAGGGAGAAGAAGTTCTGCGCCATTTACTACGCGAGTAAGACTTTCGATGTGGCACAAAAGAATTACACGGTAACTGAAAAGGAGTTTTTGGCTGTTGTGTATGCATTCGATAAGTTTCGTCAGTATTTGGTTGGCATGAAGACAATTGTGTATACGGATCACTCAGCGATTCGTTATTTGATGGAGAAGAAGGAGACGAAGCCTAGGATCATAAGATGGATTCTACTACTGCAGGAGTTTGACTTGGAGATTCGGGATAAGAAAGGAACAGAAAATGTGTTGGCCGATCACTTGTCAAGGTTGGAGACTAGGGAGCATTGTGATAATTCGTTCGAGTATATTGAAGAGATGTTCCCTGATGATAAGATCATGGCTGTGGCTGTTGAAGGTGCCGAGCAAGCATGTGTGGTTGCAGCGCAAGGTATGGATCCATGGTACGCGGATTATGTTAATTACATTGTCATTGGTGAAATTCCAAGGGATCTCAACCGATATCAACTTGCGAAATTTCGTAGGGATGTTGAGACATTTATATGGTATGATCCGTTTGTGTATAAGATTTGTACAGATTCTATTGTCCGAAGATGTGTACCCGAGATGGAAATGGAAAGTGTGCTGGAGTTCTGCCATGCACAACCGAATGGTGGGCATTTCGGAGCGTAAAAGACTGCAGCTAAGGTACTTCAATCCGCTCTTTATTGGCCTACTTTGTTTAAAGATAGTGAGAGCTATGTGGCGTCTTGCGATAGATGCCAGCGCATGGGTAATATAGGTAGGAGAGATGAGATGCCATTGCAGCCTAGCATAGTCGTGGAGATATTTGATGTATGGGGGATCGATTTTATGGGGCCTTTTCCCCCGTCGAATGGGTTTCTCTACATTCTTCTTGCGGTGGATTATGTTTCGAAGTGGGTGGAAGCAATTCCTACTCGTGTTAATGATTCGAAAGTTGTTTTATCTTTCCTAAAGAAACATATTTTTGCCCGTTATGGAGTTCCGAGAGCATTAGTTAGTGATGGAGGTTCCCACTTCGTCAATAAATTTCTGGAGAAGGTGCTTAAGGATTATGGTGTTAGGCATAGGGTTACTACACCCTATCATCCGCAAGCAAATGGGCAGGCGGAGGTCTCCAACCGTCAAGTAAAGCAGATTCTGGAGAAAGTGGTAGGAACTAATAGAAAAGATTGGGCTATGAAGCTCGATGATGTGTTATGGGGGTTCCGGACCGCTTACAAGACGGTGTTAGATATGTCACCGTATCAAATTGTCTATGGGAAGCCGTGCCACTTACCCGTAGAAATCCAACACAAAGCGTTTTGAGCTTTGCGTCGCTTGAACTTGACCCTTAGGGATGTAAAGGAGTTGAGGCTAACTCACATGAATCAATTGGATGAGTTTAGGATTCGTGCTTTCAAGAATTCAGAGATTTATAAGGAAAGAATGAAGAGGTGGCATGATTCTAAAATTTTGTACAAGGAGTTCAAGCAAGGAGATGAGGTACTACTTTTTAACTCTCGTTTTAAGTTTTTTGCAGGCAAGTTGAAGTCTAAGTGGACGGGACCGTTCATGATTCATCGAGCCTTAGGAGGGGGGAGTTATGAGCTTATTGACAAAGATGGTGACGTTATCATGGCGAATGGGCATCGATTGAAGCATTATAGGTCGCCGGATGATGCGTGTGTCATTTTTGATGATACCTTGTTCTGATTTGGTACCGTCGTGACTCTACGACGTTAAACATGAGCGCTTGTTGAGAGCTTACTCTTCCGTTTTATTGCTTTATTTCTTTTGTGTGAGTAAGAAATTTTTATATTTAAGATGCTTACTAATCGGCAATTACATCTCTTTTCAAACTTAGTTTCGACTTACGTTTTTACTAAGTTTGGGGGGTATGATGTTATTACCTCATTGAAGCATTATGAGTATAATCTTTTCTTTGTATTGTTTGTTAGGGGAGTTGGTTTTTGCGGTCATGTTGAAATTTTAATCGATTTTGATGTGACGATTTTTTACAATTTGCCTAATGTTCAGTGGTTTTTGGTTGTGTTTTCTTATACGGAGATACTCATGAATGATATTATGTGGAACAATTTCTGAAGTTGTGCTCTAGATTGTACCTAATGAGGTTGTGTTGAAGCTTGAAGTATGTAGTGAATGAAGAACACTCAGTTTTGGAAATTAGGAGGTAGGTTCGACCAAGTCTAGGAGTGGTTCGACCAGAGCCGGAGGTCGAACAAAGGCAGAGGAAGTCGAACCGACGTTGAAAGTTGTCCAGAGAGGAGGTTCGACCAAAGCCATAGTGGTTCGACCTGATCAGGAGGTCGAACCTATGGTCGAACCTGACGTTGAAAGTTGTCCAGAGAGGAGGTTCGACCAAAGCTATAGTGGTTCGACCTGATCATGAGGTCGAACCTATGGTCGAACCTGTCAGTCGGAAGCACTCTGTTTTCCAGAAGAGGGGTTCGACCAATTCAAGAAAGGTTCGACCTGTTTAGCAAGTCGAACCCCTAGTCGAACCAAGAAGATCGTTTGTCCAGAAGAGAGGTTCGACCTCGCCATCCATTGTTCGACCAGTCCAGGTGGTCGAACCCGAGGTCGAACCAAGCCAGGTACGCGATTTAAGTTCGAATTTTCAGAGGGGTTCGATCACTTTTTCAAAACATCAAACCTCGAACCCTCTTCGAACCTCTACACCCTTGCACAAATTCTTCAATTACACTTGATTTCATACCGATTACACAACATTACACCTTGAATTATCGATTTGGTCGCGGATTTGGGCGGATTTCATCGCGAGTTAGGGCTGAAATCGCGTTTTTGGGTGTTTTGTGTTTTCGATCGGTTTTTCACCATGGGCAAGTCACAAGGTACATTTTTTCCAACTCAATTACTCTAGGATTGAAGGTTTAGGTAAGAAATTTGATGTGAAATAGAGAATTGATGTTGAGTATGGTTGAATTTCATGGTGAATGTTGATATTTTGATTGGTTTCATATGAATTCTTATTTCTTGGATTTTGGTTGATTGATTATTGATAGAACTTGGATTTTTATGTGGATTAATCAAGGATATAGAATATACCATAGAATGAGCATGTTGATTTGGTTTGAAATTGATGAAATTGAAGTAGTTCATGGAGGAAAGCATGTTGAATTTTTGATTGAATTGCTTGAATTGCTTAATGCATGCTTGTTGGTTATGTTTTGATGATTAAAGAAGGTATAATTGAAGATGTTTTGAGAATGTTGAATAAGCAAGTGGTGTTGAGATGATAGTTTGTATGAATATGCATTGATGCTTGAAGTCTTGAGTAGAGTATGTGATGTGCTAGTACAATGCTTGCTTTTTTGTCTTGTTGGTTGGATTGAAGTATTTGTTTTCAGGAAAGGGACAAGTATCAAGTAAAGGAAAAGCAGAGGAGGAGAGATCAAAGAAGAGGCATGACAGGCCTTCAAACTTGGACAAAGTGACAAGAAAACTAAGGCTACAAGACCGTTTACCTGATAACTTCAAGATTAGGATGCAAGGTTGGGATGAGATTAAAGAGAAGTGGGAAGAAGTTTCAGACAAGATAGCTCGCACTCGATACCAAGATGATGAAGCGATGAGGATAATGAGAATAGGGGATGATATATTTTGGATGTTTGATCAAGTAGGGATTCGAAGATTCATGGAGTTGAAGAGGCCGACGTACTTCCATGTTACAGCGGAAGTGGTTTGTTCATTTGAGATGGAGAAGGACCCGCTTGGATACCCCTATCGGTGTACGTTTCAGCTTGGTGGAGTGAGTAGGAGATGGACGTCTGAGGATTTCAACGAGCTGTTTGAGACACCTTTGGAGATCCCTCGTTTAGAAAGTGCTGCATTCAGTGTAAAGCGATTTTGGAGGGAGATCACGGGGGAGATTCATGATTACAAGACTAGACAGGCTCGTGCTTCCGCAATAAAGAACCCTGTCTTGAGGTACATGGACCGCATCCTGAGCAACACGTTGTTCGCCCGCTCGGAGGGTAGTGTTGTGTCTAGATGAGAGTTATATGCCTTGTGGTGTATGTTGAATGGAGTGAAGTTCAACGTTGGAGCTTATTTTATTGCGCAGCTGAATCGATTCAAGACCATTGGTTTTCAAAAGGTGAATATTGGAGGGTTATTGACGATTTTGGCTGAGCATTACAACTTGGACCTCACCGGCATTACACCAGTAGAAGGAGAACCCGATTTGATTATGAGCACGTGCGCAAAGGGAGGGTTTGCCCATTTTAGAAATGGAGATTGGTTTTTCACGAGAGGTCTCAAGCCTTTCGAATTTATGTTCCCCTTCGACGTGAGCAACTTGACAAGTATTCGGGAAGCAAGGAATAGGCTAATGAATTCTCTAGGACACACTGCTTTATCCGTGGCAGCGAAGTCGGGTGGTGATTGGAGAGCGGTAGCACAGATGTGTGCTGAGGGAAGGATGGCTGAGTTACAGCAGATTGTTGATCGAGGAGAGTTCCGTCCACCTCAGCCACAGCAGTCTGAAGAGGAGGATCAGGTAGGGGAGCAGCCGGAGATGGAGATTCCGGAAGGAGAGCAGCATGATGCGCCTCAGCATGCTCCAGGACCGCAGCAGCAGCGAGCAGTTCCAGGTACTCGGGAGCAGCTTCGCTTGATTCATGAGCAGCTGATCGCAGTGGTAGCTGCACAGCAAGAGACGAACAGGAAACTCGCGCTTGCTAACGCCAACTACGCCACGCTGAACGAAAGGTACTCTGCCTTGTATGAGCGTGTTGGTAGAGTGAGTAGTCGAGTGGATATGATGGACAAACACATTACCAGTCTGTGCCGAGCTGTGGAAAATAGAATGGATGAGGATGACAATGATGATGAGGATGATGATGCTCCTAGGGAGTAGTTTCAGGTTTTCTTTTGGCTTCTCCAATTCATCTTATCTCCCATTCTTCTTTTTATTTTTACAGATTGGGGTGTGATTCATGTGTGAGTGGCATGTACTTGATATAGTTGACCTTGTATCGTTACTCTGTATATGGGTTATTGATTATGTGCATTCATATGTTTACGTGTTTATTTTCATTTGGAAAGAGCATGAATAATTTGTTAAGTATATGGAATTCATGAGGAATTGATTTTGATTATGTGCTATGAGGAGTATTATGAATTGATTACCTATGTGAGGATTTGAGCCTTTATCATGATTAATCATGATAGTTTATTCTTGAGAGAATCATTCGTATGAACGTATTCTATAACTTGGCTTGGAGTCTTGTGTGACACTTTCAATTGATGAATATTATGATATGATCTTAGGCCATTTTTGATTAATTGAGTCACTTAGCCAAATTTCACCTTTCCTAATGATCTTATAAATCTTTGGTAGCCCTGTTTGAGCCTTTTAAGAGCTTTTTCTTTGGCAAGCCAATTATGAGAGCTTTAATTACCTTATTTGAGCTTTGAAAATACCCTATCCATTGGTAGAGAGAATAAGGTGAATAAGTGTGGAAGAAACAAAGGGAAGATGGAATGAGGTTCAGTAAAAAGTGCATGGTTAAATCTTGTTAGGGATAGTGCCTGAAATTGGTACCCCGAATTGCTTATACATGGGGCTTGAAGTTTCTAAGGAACAGCCGAACGATGTTCGAGAAGGGTAGTGCCTATAACTGGTACCCGAGCAATTAAAAGAAGAATGATGTTGATGCAAGGAAGAGAAGGAAAATTGATAATTGCAAGTGCAAGAGAAGAATTGGAGGAGAATATGAAGCCGAATGAGAAATCAAGAACCTCCAAGGTAACTCTCTACTAGTGTATTAAGTTACTATGACCAAATTTTCCTACCCTTTCCAAAGAGCCAACACTACAACCTAGAAACAAGTCCTTTGTGATCCTAGTGTTAATCTAATGTAAGTTGATTTCTGAGACCTTTGCCAAGCTTATGGTTACGCGTGAATATGAATTGATATGAGTGTTTATACTAGTCTATAGTGCCTCACGCACGAGTGAATGAGAGTAAAGACTTATCTTGTCAGTGAGATTACTTAGTGCTCCGAATGGTGTGTGATTGGATTGATTTTACATGAGTGACATATTTGATGCAAGTAATTCTTGTTTGATTCAATGAAGTGGCATGTGTAATATGTGTTGTACTTGATCTTGTTGAATTATACACGACTCTTGTGGTTTAAATTGGTTGCCTCGGGATGAGCAACATGTAAGTTTGGGGGTTTGATGAGTGTGTAAATTCACAAGTTTGGCGCTATGTTTTGTGCTAGTTTTGGAGAGTTTTGATGTGGAAATAGGTGGAAAACTTATATATATTGTGAAATAGCATGAATCAGGTGTTAGTGGAGCTATTTGAGTGTTTTCTTAGCAAAAATGGAGTGAAAGAGCCAAGAATTGAAGAGAGGGAGTCAAAGCCACGCGAATCGCCCAAGAAGTAGGTGGGTTCGACCTGGATGGAGGAGGGTTCGACCTCTCCAGCAGGTCGAACCAACGTTGCTGGACATACAGAGATGGGTTCGACCACGACTCAGTTGGTTCGACCTGGCCATCAGGTCGAACCATGGTCGAACCAGTTTGCAAGAAGGAGGATTCGACCACGACGTTGGGGTTCGACTTGCCAGTTGGTCGAATCGGGAGCAAGAGTTGTCCTGTGCTGAGGTTCGACCTGGGGTTCGACCAAGGCCTAAGTGGTTCGACCTGTCCAGAAGGTCGAACCTGTGCAGAATTCTTCCAGTAGCGGGGTTCGACCTGTGGCTCGGGGTTCGACCTGCTTGACGTGGTCGAACCTGTGTGCGAGAACTTACCTTATCCGGATTTTCGAGGCCGAAACGCGTGAGATCACTTAGAAAGCCCATTCCAAGCCCTAGAGACGTGATTACAAGTATAAAAGGAGGCTCACACAGAGAAAAAGAGAGCTTTTGACCGTCAATCGTAGGAGAGACAAGAGTAGAGGTGGTGATCCATCCGGAGGGCTGTGACAGAGGTTCGCTGAAGGTTCAAGTAAGAATGATTAATCTAACCATGATTGTTCCTAGATCAATCATGGGCTAGAACCACCTTGGTAGTTCTAGGGTTATGAAAGTTTCATGATGTAATTCGTGTTTCGTGTGTAAAACTCCGTACAACACTACCTGTGGTTTGTTTTATATAAGATTGCATATTTAATCCATACTCATAGTCGTTTTGTGCATCAATGATCGTTGTGTAGAGTCGAATACATGACATGGTTATTGATTGAGTGCGTTCACTACTGAGCAGGGTTTATCGTTATAATTCTAAGTGAAGGGATTCCGAAGTATTATTAGAACTGTCTTATATGAATATTCATGAATTGAATTGAATTCGAGTTGATGAATAGGATGAAGAGTATAACTTTATAGTACCTAAAAAGGGAGATCAAATCGGGTTAGATTCTAGACGTAGAAGATAATCGATTATGATAGTACCTAGAAAGGGGGGTGAAGCATATCTCTTGCTCCGATGTTATTCACACGTGTCAAGCGCATATTTACTTGTGTCTATAGAGTAAACTTGCATGGTCTAGTGATGCGTCCACAAACCACAGGGCAGAGTCGGACACCATCACACGAAAATACGAATTGCTAGTGAAACTGGATAACCCAATGAACTACCTATCATTCTTATTGATCACAACTCACTTCTCTCTACTTTTGCTATTTCTTTTGTTAATTCGATTAGAAGTTACTATCCATTAAACCTTTACAATTACCAACATAGTCTAAAATATACTAGAAGATCACAAAATTGATATTTATCCGTCCCGTGGGTTCGATATTGTAACTTGGTCATCTTCGCGACTACAATTGATATCCTTATACTTGAAGATTAATTTGTGTGTTGAGAAAACCCCTATAAGTACCCTATGGAGGATGCGAGAGGTAGTGCCCAAAACTGGTACCTCGAGAGAAAATAAAAAAAAGGAAAGAATGTTGTGCTTGAAAAAGAAGTGAAGGAGTTGAGGAGGATTTGTGCTTAATTAAAGTGAAGAGGAATAATGAAAGATCATGATAGGCGTGCTTGATTGATCCAAGTTTTGAGTCACATTGTCCATATATTTCCTACCTTAACCAAAGAGCCAACGTTACATCCAAAAGAAAAGTCTTTTTTGATCCCATTGTCGAATCATACTTTTAGTGGTGGAGTTTGAGACTTTTGGTAAGCTTATGATTATGCATGCACTTGAATTGAAATTGAGCATAAACACCATAACCCATAAGTGTACAACTTTTACACTTGAGTGCGATCGTGGCATGCAGACTCACGGTGCTTGAGATATCGGTGAATTTTTTATTTTATATTGTTTTGAGGGAACCAGTTAAATTCAAAGTATTTGATCGGTGTATTTATTTACGTGATTCTCTGTATTTTCAAATGGTTTATTTCACTTATCGTTGACTAAAAGAAATTATATTTACTGGTCCAAAATTAGATGATTAGAAAAGAATCTTGGTTTTAATTCTTACTGTTTAAGAAAATATAAAATTGTGTTATCACTAAGAATGTCCTCTGATGCATATTTAAGTCTCTAGTGGAGAGGTGAGAGGTTCATAGAAATATGATGGTCTCATGCAACTCTTCAGATACTTGAGTAAGTTAGAAAGGCAAGAGATCATGGATAGCTTGATGAATGAATTGGAAATACTTGGAGTAGAAATTGAAGGGGAAACCTAGATCAATTTATTCTTCATAATTTGCCTGGATGTTTTGAGCAAGTTCTACCTAAAATACGAGAGGTTGTATATGGTGAGAAACTTCTGACAAAATTTGTGGCGAAGGAAAGCCATTTTCATCATGATGTGAACAAGGTTTGTATCTCATTCACTAGTTGTTGAAGCATGATTAGTGATGACATCTACTGACATGTTGTGTGCAGATACCGGAATCACTAGAAGCATATAACTAAGTGGTGATGAGATTAATGAGTACATGGGTAAGCTACAAAAATAGTGGTTATTGCAGTAGGAGTTGTTTATTTATCTTCTGATAGGAATAAACGTTTGATTATGAGAAATTGTCTTTATGTATATTTTCATAGAAAGAATTTCATTCCAGTTTCTATGCATTTATGGATTGATACTCTATTTCATTTAAATGACATGGTCATAGTGATGAGGGATGGAGCTATAATTTGTTATGGTATGTTGGTGACAATTTGTAAACTCTTAAATCATGGTTCTCTCATGATGCAACAAATAAAAATTAATAATGCATCTTCTAATCTTAGTAAGACAAAGGAACCTTCAGAGATGAACTAAACATACTTTTGGCATCTAAGACAAGATCAATCTTACTTGAGTAGGATTCAAAGGTTGATAGTCGATGGACCATTGGGTTTATCTGAAGTGGAAACTATCTGACTTGCGAGTTTGCTTGGAAGTAAGATGATTAAAGACTTTTCAAGGCAAAGGAGTTTAGAGCCAAAGATATGTTGGAAATGGTTCATACTGATTTAAGCGGTCCTAAGATTATCCCTGCGAGAGGTGGTCATTATGATTTAATCATGGTGGCAAGTACCTCTTAGGATAGTATAGGAGCTATTTATCAGAGGATGAGATTAAATCTCAAGTTGACTACACCGGGCATACCCCAACTGAATGGTGTGGTGGAAAGAAGGAATAAGACTCTTGTGGAAATGATTAGATAGATGATGAATTATTTGGAATTACAAAATTCATTTTGGGAAATCCTAAAAAAATGAAGGGTGGTTTGTTAGTCCAAAAGATCGAAGGGTGATTATTAACACAAATACTAGATTTTTTAAAAAGGGCTATGTATTAAATCACAAACCCATGTATAAATTGTTCTAAAGAATGTGAGAGGAAAACACAAAGTATAGTACCAATGTACAAGAGGATATACCACAAGTAAACTGCATCGCGTATCACATCTGATACACAATTGGCTGTAGTGCCTTGTCGTAGTGGGAGGGTTGTTCAAAAACTGGATGGATTTATATTTTGGGGGAGTCGTGAGACTTGGTCCCTAGTGAACATGAATTCACCCCATGAATACGACGAATCACTACGAGATAGAAATGCAAAATCTTAGCAAAGGGCAATATTTTTGAAATAGAATCTATGGATTCTAAATTAAATTTGGGAGCTTGTAGGACCACTAAATGGTGTAAAATCCGTTGGAAGTGGTCATACAAAGAAAAAGAGAATCTGACGGTAAAGGTAAAAACTTAGGAAGCAAAGCTTGTTGCGAAAAGGTATACTCAGAAAGAAAAGGTTCGATTATGAGAAAACCTATTTACCGGTAGCTATGGCTATGTTGATCCGAATTCTTTTATATGTTGCTACTCATATTGATTATGAGATATAGCAAATAGATGTCAAGACATATTTCCTGATTGGAAGTCTTGAGGAAAACATCTATGTGAAGCAACCAGAGTGATTTATTGCAAAGACCTAAGAGCATTTTATGTGTAAGCTTAAAATTTTCCATCGATGGACTAAAAGCAAGCTTTAAGATAATGGAGCATCAACCAGAGTGATTTATTGCAAAGACCTAAGAGCATTTTATGTGTAAGCTTAAAATTATCCATCGATGGACTAAAAGCAAGCTTTAAGATAATGGAGCATCCGTTTTGATGAGAAAATCCAGTTATATGGATTTATTCAATGCGCGAATGTATCTTGTGTATTGAAAAGAATGATAAAAACGTAGTGATATTTCTTGTATTATACGTAGATAGTATCTTACTCATTTGAGACAATGAAAGAGTATTATTGGGCGTATGTGTATGGTTGATAAAGTAGTATGAGATGAAGGACTTAAGAGAAGCAAAATATATTCTTGCGATCATGATCACAAGATAGGATATTGTGCTTATCTCAAGCTTCAAGGAATGATACAATCCTTGCTTGTTTCAGCATGTGACTTTATCTAAGAAAATTGTGTCTTATGACACAAAAGAAGATAAAGGTGATGAAGGCAGTTCCTTATGCTTCGGCGAATAAGAAATCTTAATCTAAGGAATACAATGCACGAGAATGGATATCTATTTTACTGAAAGCATGGACAGTGGGTATCAAGGTAACCAAAAACAAGAATGTCGAACTGTGGTAAGACATATATTTATGTACCTGAAAATGACTAAAAATTATATGTGATCTTACCGGACAGATTCACTGCTTCTTGTGGGTTATATAGATTCAGATTATTCAAATCAAATAGGGATGGCAGAAAATCCACCTCAAAGGTTATGTGTTTAATTTTAGGAAGTTGAGTCATAATATGGAGGAGTGTTACGTAGAAATATATTTCGAACTCAACCATGGAAAGATGATAAAATTGGAGCTTCTGAGGCAACCAAAGTATATGTATGACTCTAGAGACTTCATGATGGACTTGGATGTGTTTTCGGAGTTTGCCCAAGGTTATTAAAATTTATTGTGATAATAATGGTGCAGTTGCAAACTTGAAGGAATCACGAGTCCATAAGCAATTAAATACATTAAGAGCAAGTACCACCTTTTACGAGAAATTATATGATGAGGGGAAGGTTGTAGTTGCCTAGATTGCATCGAATGATAACTTAGTAAGTCCTTTTACAAGGACTATAAAGCGAAAGCTTCTGATGTCGTGTAGTGGAAGTGGGAATCAGATGTATGGCAGAAGACATGGCAGCATACTCTTTTAGTATAAGTGGAAGATTGTTGGATTGTATACTAAAAACCTAGCTTTAGTATAAACAATGTTTTAACAACGAATTTAAAATGAGAATCATATGATCAAATGATTGCGTCTCATAATTTAATTATATGTCCGACGCAATAGTCCACTTACTTTATACTGTAGATAATATGTTGTGCGACAACACGCAAAAGATCATATTATCGATTTTCTTATAAAGTATAAACAGATGCTCACAACCGAGATAGACGGGGACTCTCTACCAGAATAGTTGTAGTGTGATTTAGTATTAGTTTGTCTTAACTATAAAATCACATTAGTGCACTTTGTGTATTGAGCAGGACCGCTTGAGATCGTTCGACTTATACTGACTATATAGGAGAACTTGATCTCAGTTATTATGGATGTTCGTGCTCTTAATCCCCATACAATAACCTCGACACGTTAGGCAGTATGTATTTCTTTGATTCATCAATGGGTGAAATTTACATGTAATTAAATCAATAAGCTCGGTGAGTTGAGAAATAGTGATGTCTCTATGGTGTGCTGTTAATTGTAGAAGGAATCCGTGTCCTATTAAATAGGTTGATGATGTCCCCTTGAGGAGCTCATAAGGATTATCATGTAAACTCTGCAGGTGGATTTATTCCGGCATGATAATGAGTTTAAGTGGTACTACTCTCGGATGAGATATTAATTAATGGAGTTGTCAGTAACTTAACTAATTAATGGGCATTATATATCTTAAACATGGGGAGACTAACGGGCTCATAATAAGAAAGAGCCCAAAACATAATTTTGGGATTAGAGCGGCAGTGCAGTAATAATATTTTAGTGGAATATATTATTATTATTGGACTTAAGTATAAGTTTTGGGCTTAACTTGGATACTTAAGCCCAATGGAGACCCGACTCTAATTTCTCCTCATGGTCCCCGTTTTAGCCCATATATAAGTCATCTCAACTATTCTAACCCTAGAAGTGACATGCCTAACCGCAAGTAGGGTAGAGATAACAACAGATAGAGAAGATCTTGAAGATCGTCGCCCACACGACGTCAAAATTGGACTGAGGAATATAGCAGAAGATCAAGAGATTATTTGCTACTGCTATTTGTCAACTTCCATAATTTTTTTAAAATCGTGTGGATTTCCAAACTGGACGTGTGATATACTGTTGGAAAGCCACTGAAGAGAGGATCGTTGTGGTATAAAAATCACTCAAATTAGAGATTGAATAAGGAAGTTATACCCAAAACGGTGAGGCTGGGTATGCTGCCGGCGAGAATTCATTCTCTTCTTCAACATATCCTAGTGAAAGGTAATACGTTTCTATGTTTTTGCTTCCACTAATTTAGAAACGCATGGAACCCTAACGATTCAAATTAACCAAACTATCAAATGCCAACACAAGAAAAGAAGCAATTTATCTTGAAGTGACAAATAAAATCCAAAATACATTGATGAAATTAGATTTATTCTCACTATTTAAATTACTTTAATCCATTTTGTAATGGAACTGACGTAGCATGCGAGTAGAGACTTATGAATATAGGTATTTTAAGTACAAGAATAATATAATTTATTCTCATAAATACTTTGAGTAATTTAATAATAGATTCAGGATCGAAGGCATTAATGTATATTGATGTTCTCCTTTGGGCAGTAGGCAATAAATCTATATTGATGTTCTCCTTGTGCGATACAACAATATTCAACCATAATCATAATGATACTTGCAAATTTAACATAATTTGATAATTAAATCTATCCATTAAAACTATTTTGTCATCTTTGGACATACAAAATAGTTTGTCATAATATATTAATTATCAATTTATCACACTCATATTCATGAATTATTATAAACACTACGCCATCACCTTTGGTTGAATTTAAAGTCTTATAATTATGAAATTTTTAATAACCCATATAATAATTCTCTTTATTCAAGCATCACATAAATATGTAAAATTAAAATTTAATTATATGATTTATTTTTTTATTATTATTCAGGTCAGACCAAAAAAATCATTAATTATAATCTCATAAAAGATTTTCATAATATATTACATTCATATAAATATAATCAATAATTATTTCATAAATATTCTATCAATTATTCATGACTAATATTTCAAGACATGAATTATTTCATCACATAATATCTTGATTATTAGATATACATAACTATAATTATTCCATAGAATGCACATAATTAAGATTACAATTATACTCGTCATCATTAAGTTTCAAATACATAATATTATTATATTAGGCATACACTTAATGCTGGCAATTGAACATTGCCTTATTTAAATGATATTAATCTCTAATCATAAATCTTCACTAATGACAGAATATATGAAATTGCAATTCCATCAAACAATATCCTCAATTACACATAATATTAAATATCATGATTTCTATATTCATAACAATTGTAATTGTCACAAGTCAATCACAATTGAGGGTTTAAATAAATATCTTAAATAAAGATATGATTTAAATAAATAACAAATATGAGATAAATAAGGTCATATATATTTATGGATAAAATCACATTGATAGTATGTGATTTGATAAAGATACACTATTCAGATCTGGTCCTCTCTCCACCTAGTACAGTTTTATGAATTCTTTATCATTTACACTTTTACGTATTGTGCCCTAAAGAAAGGGGATGAGAGATAAATCAGTTCCCGGCGTAATCGTATGAACACATCACATCACATCACATCAAGGAAGACCGTCAACAATGGCACATCAAGATTAGTCTTCTAATCGTTTCTATGAGATGTGAAATTCATGAAGATCTAAGATCCATGTCAATTAATGAATTAATTGCTTACGTTGAACTTATGCTCTTAATGTCTTTATGATTCAAGTCTTCACCAAAATCAATACACGATAGGTCATATGTATCGAAAAGTCTATGAATTATTCAGTGGAAATTTTAATCAATACACAATAGATCATATGTATCGAAAAGTCTATTAGATATTAAAGACCGTAGTAAATAAATTTAAATTATTTAGTTGCAATTTTATTTTATGTATATAAATATTTTTTTTTTTATTTATTGATGATTCAATAAAAATCAATCAATTTATCAATGTGTATGTATATGCCTACTAATACAAAATTTATCAATGTGTATGTATGTACACGCATACTAATACATAAAAAAAAATTGGATTTCAATTTGAATGCAAATTTTTACTGCCATTATTATTTCAATAAATATGATATTAAAAATAGGAAAAATTACTCATAAGTACATACTTTGTACCCATAATTACTATGAGATTCATTGATTTAAAAATTTTACTCTCACATACAAAATATTAAAGTAAAATATCAAATATAACCTTAATTCATTATAATCTCATACACTTTTAAACCACAAACCCTAAATCCCTCACCCAGCCGGACCATCGCCGGACGGCCACCGGACCACCGCCGATCGCTGGACCGCTGCCGGACCGCCGCCGGAGAGTAATTTTTCGCTGGACATGACACTTACGATTCACACTTTTTTTGCTGTAAACACTTCTTTTACTGCACATGACATTTGCTGCACACATTTTTTTTACTGCACATAACTTTTGCTGCACACGAACTTTTATGCTGCAAATAAACATTTATGTACAGCACATTGTAAGAGTAATATTGGAATATCATTATATATTTATGTAGTTAGTAGTAATATTTTTGTATGTTTGTATCTTATGGTAATTAAGAAGATTCCAATGTACCTAGTAGTAATTATCTTTTAAAAATATTTTATCATGAAATTCATTAGAATATATTACAAATTTGGATGCGCAAGGCATGATCACAACCATAATTATTCGATTAATTAAATACATAAAATTATTGATCACATAATTAACCATGATGAATAATTTGAAGAAAAATATAATAAATCGTGATTTAGTATGATTATAGGTAAATAAATCATGATCTTAAAAAAAATCAATCATCTGAATATTATTTTAAAAATAAACTTAGCTATTAAATACAAAATCCATGTTATGAAACCCAATTCCAATTCATTCTGCAAATAGCATTAGGATGCAAACCATCCAATATTTCTTGCTAACAAAATTTAAGCAGTAATTGATATATTTAAACTTAATAAAAAAAATGGCATGTACTAATATATCATAAAGGCAAAAACTTGTGTGCGCTCGGGCACACGGAAGCACATTCCGTTTGCCTTTAGAATTTTGTGTTAAATTATATGTCCTTTAGTATAAAGATGTATATCATTTATTTTACAAGGCATAAACTTGTGTGCGCCCGGGCGCACGGAAGTACACTCCGTGTGCTTTTAGAATTTTGTGTTAAATTGTATACCCTTTAGTATAAAGATGTGTACCCTTTATTTTCTGAAGAAAAATTAAAAATATTAATGAAAAGTGTATACCCTTTAGAACAAATGGTGTACCGTTATTAATTAAAGTGTATACCCTTTAGAACAAAATAATGTACCCTTATCAATAATACTAAATTCTAAAGGCGCACGGCGTGCACACGCAAGCCTCACCCTATCATAAAAATATCATTAAATCATCACAATTATGATTATTAACATATGGCTGACATTCCACATAAATTCATCCAACTATAAATTTAATTCATCAAAATCAAATCTTAATATATATTTTCTTGTCAAAATAATGCGCACACATATATATTAACCAATTGTCATGTATTTTTTGGAATTAACCGAAAATAATCAAACATAATTAAATATACTAATATCTGATCACGTGGAATTACAAATACTCGGAAGAAAAGATTTTTGAAACATTCATATAAATTAAACAATAATTTCTACCACCATATATTTATTTCTGAATTTTCGATTGATCAATTTATTTATATGAATAATTCCATTAAAAATAACTTTGAATACTAATAAATCATAAAGATCATCGAATTACCTCGCAGAAAATACATGATTCTTTCCTAGGATTTCGTCCATTAAATAATTACTTTCCCTCAACTCTTCCTCGATTGTTAAATCAAAAGTTCAGTTTGTTAGAGCGTGCTGATAACGTGTTGTAAAGTATTTGATAAGGATAATAACAGAAATATAAAGAAAAAGGGAAGAATACAGAAGCAGAGAGATTTTATTAATAGTGTTGAATGTGAATGTATATAAAACCCTAATATTCTCACTCTTTTGAATCTTAAAATAAAGTGAGCCTTTTAAATGTGAAAGTAAGGGGTATGAAGGGGCGGGGTTCATTTCTTGTTCCAATACGGCCACTTATTCATAGAAAGGAGTGCTTCCATCTTGACTTTTATCCGGGTTTCCTATTGGAATTCAGATCTGTCTTCAAGTCATTGTTTATCTTGTTCTTTGTTCAAAACGTTGACTTTAGGCAATCGCAAGCAAGTAATACATTATAAGGAATTTGTACACTCCTTCGTACATCCTTTCTTTCTAAGATTGAAAGCCAACAAGAAATTCCCCTACTCGAATTCTCTATATGCGCTTAGCAATACAAATTTTATATTATGAATTTGATCCCGATTGTGAGTTCAATCGTTTTTCTCTAGTTAGAGGCCATCCACTTGGGATTTCATTAAGAATGTCTCACTCTTTATATAGAGAAGAGAAATGGTACAATGGTAAATAAACTCTCTTCCTATTCTTTATATAGAAAAGAGAAATGGTACAATGATAAATAAACTCTCTACCTATTCTAATGACATAAGGAGTAATGTCCATATAAAATACTCCCTCCGTCGCGAGTTAACGTTGATGTTTGCGAAGAGATTCTTCATATAGAGAAGAGAAAATGAGAAATAGTACAATGGCACTCTTCCTCCATATAAAATAGTATTCACAACATCAAATTTGAGACGGAGGGAATACAGCTTTAAAACAGTTTTCCTTGCAAATCTTGAGAGAAAAAAATTAAACAAGAGCCTTCGTTAACATCGGCATCCTTCTAATTTGCAAGTGTATATGATAACAAATCGAATATGAAGACAGGTAGATTAGAAGCTCACAATTCAAATCAATCGATTTAGTATCTAGAGCCAAAATGACTAAACCATAATAATGGTAATAGCCAATATTTACACAAGAGGTTTGATCTAAATAAAATCTACCATACAAATATTACAAAATAATAATAATACACATAACGACAGTGTAGAAATAATTTAGGTTGCAGGATCATCGGGTGACCACTTCAAATCCATTTCAACTTGGTGAATGGTCCGCATGTTTTCAAATTTCTGTAAAAATTAAAATGTTTGTCAACATAATTAGTCTCAGATTATCCGATTCAGCCACTAGAATCTAAGTAAGAATTGGTGTTACTACAGATTCTACCTTCACTATGTCGTGGTATTGCCTAGCAATGGAATCGAAGT
Organism: Pogostemon cablin; assembly: GCA_023678885.1. Classification (NCBI taxonomy): domain Eukaryota; kingdom Viridiplantae; phylum Streptophyta; class Magnoliopsida; order Lamiales; family Lamiaceae; genus Pogostemon; species Pogostemon cablin. The sequence continues at coordinate 24,251,018 of CM042961.1, read as the reverse complement.
GAGGATCAACAGCTTGATACTCACGAAGACGTGTAACCTGATAAACAAATCGAGATCAAAATTGGCATTTGTTTTCTGTTATGCAATTGGAACCTCAACATCAGTGTGACATCAAAATACAGTTTCAAATTATTCAAGCAGCATAGTTGAAGAAAAGAGGAATTGAGCCCGTAAACCATCTCCCATATCACAACTGACAAGAGTAGAATACCAAGGTATTTCCTTAACTACCTATAAGGGCATCCACAATGGTGGTACTTAATACTCCCTCCGTCCATCAGTAACGTATCTATTTTGTCATTTTGGGTCGTCCACTCTTATCCATTTCCCCTTTTTAGCAAAAAGGCTCACACATGACCCACCACTCCCCACTAATATAACTACACTTTACATAAAAATAATAATATTCCTTAATCCACGTGTAAAAAGCAAACGAATAAGTTTGCAATGGATGGAGGGAGTAACAAGAACTCACATGCCAATTCATCACTTTATTAAAAACTTTTGTTAACAACACTTTCTCACAATCTTTTTAACTACATCATCTTGTTTGTAGTTGTGGGTCTCATTTTCGTATTTTTACTTGAAACAATTCATGTGGGTCCCACTTAAAACCTGTTAAGTGCAAATAGTAACAAATGGTGTGGGTTCCACCACAAAATCGTAATTAACACAATCAAAACGCTATTAACCAATAAACCTAGTTAATAACAATCCAATGTTAATCCACTGAGGATGCTCTAAGTTATTAATAATCAAGTAAATATTTTACCTTTTAAAACTTAAATGTAAACTGTGAAAATTTCAATTTTATTATTAATTTCAATTAGAGAATAATCTGTTATTTATCCCTTGTATACAGAAACTGACCCTTCAATTATTGAGATTTCCTTACCAAAAAGTGATGTGTAGGATGTAATGCAAGGTTAAAAATGCACGATGATTTATACAAATATTATATACTTCAAGTTCCATGCCCATAGGAGTAAAGAATCTAACCGCTTTATTATATGCAAGTGAAGCTTCTTCTGTTGATTCAACCAGATATTTTCTACACGAGCAAAAGAAAGTAAAAATAACACAATGAACAGTAAAACAAATTACCTGAAATTGAGTTATTTTTACCTAATTTTGTGGAGCGCTGGGATGGTTTCCCTATTATAGGTTTCAAGTAGGAGAAGATATTCTATCACTCTTCAACAACAGAGTAATGCAATATGTCAGCTAAAATAATTTCAACAAATTTTAACATTACAAACAAGGTCATCATTAGGATAAACAGACCTTAATTTAGCACTATGAAAGATGGAATCATTAGCAATTTGCTTCACGGAACAAAAAAGTTTGAGTAATACCAAATAAACTGCAAATGAAACCAAGATTCTTACATATGTATGCTGATGTCGAAGTTTTACATCTTTCACAAGCTTAATAAGTACCCCAAGGATCTGCTCCAAAACCTTGGATGAACAAAACAGAATAAGTAGAATGCATAAACAATTAATCAACAACTCAAAGTTCAAATAATAATATTCAACTAGATAAAAGAGGTCATGAAGGAATAAGAACGTACGGAAGAACCCTACTTACATTGTAGTATTCTGCAAATTTTGTCAGATATATATAAATCCTCCCTCCATGCTAATTCTTCTCTTTCAATCTCCTCAGTAATCAACTTCACCCTGTTATATACAAATTCACATTGTAACATCAGGGTTAACCAGAGGAAGAAAGTTTCATATACTGAGATGAGATGAGATGAGATGATGTTTGATTATTCTCACATTAACATGATAATAAGAAATTCAGGTTTCTAATACAAAAGAAGAGAATCACATGTTCTGACGTTCAGTGTAATCCTTTCTATAAGACTGAAGAATAATTTTTTTTATGTTGAGACTTCAATCCAACAATTGTGACAGAGCAAAGACATATAAACATGCCACATTATTTACTTAAACAAGTACAAGGTTTTACTGCAGAATATGGAAAAGAAGGCGTAAGCAAAGTGATTAAGTAATACAAACAAGCCTATAGCAGTACTATTTACTAAATACTCAAAACAACATTTTCTCAGCATCTATCCAGAGAGCTAAAAACAGATGGGGTAAAAATTGAGATCTTCAACTGAATAAACTGGAAGGCAGAAGACGCGAATGTTAGTATACGACATTTTAATGATGCACAGATGCAGTCTAGCAGAGATTTGCTGAGGTTGCATGAGTGAGTGCGAAAGAGACCTTTCTGGAAGCCGGGAAGTCATACTCTGGTGATTAGTTGATGAACCTTGCAAACCAAGGATAAAATGTTAGCCTGGTTACAACATATATTTTCGTAGTGTAGAAATTGTAATAATAATAAATAAAATTTATATTTATATAAAAGTATGCATATAACAGTGAATACAGGATGACAGATAGCAATCAAAATCTAAAGCATGAAAAATAAAAAAGGTGCAAGTATTGACTCATATGTATTGTAAATAAAAGAATAGTATGATATCAAGCTGGAGATCAGAGAGGAGTTGTCAAAGGAAGTAGTTATTAAAGCATCGAGAAGTTGTTGATGCATGCATATCAGTGCAAGTATCAGTAACAATAGAAAAACCATTATGAACTTGAAAATATGCCAAGCGTTCAATAATCCTATACACACAATAAGGATAGAGAGAGTGGAACTGGCCAATGACATCTATAACAATGGCATCTGCCAACTTATCACATTTAGCTTCTAACCGGCTGGCAATCTCACGGGCAAGAAACACCTGGTATTCAGTAATGTCCTACAATATCATAATAGTAGAAGCCCTTTTAAAGGTTACTGAGATGAAACTAACAATAAGAATGAAACTCAGAACATGCAACGATTCCACTTCTTAAATTGCAAATGAAGTTCAAGCAAATAACTGTAGACTATCATAAATGAATGTTTCATGGTCAATATTACATACCATGGATAGTGGAGCCTGTTGAAGCTGCGTTTGCCATATATAGGCTGGAGTTATTCCAAGGAACCTATTTGGGACACCACCAACTTCAGGTTCGGATGCATCAAGTACCCCGACAGAGAAAAAATTACTGGCTGGAGGCCCTGCTCTGCTCCAGGGGCAGTTACATTTGTATAATTAGTTGAATTTGTGCTTGAGCTGATTGTGCCACTGGTACCTGTACTATCAAGTGAGCTCCTTGACACTAAGCTCCACTTTTCAATCTCTTCCTCATGAATCTCACCATCTTTGGAGATCAGACGAAGTCTCAATCTTTGAGCAGCTTCTGCAACAACCATCCGATGCTCAAGGATGGTTTCATAAACCTAAAATCAAACTTTCTCACAACTTATAAACTACGGGGTGCTTGGTTGAAATTCTTTAATGATAATGATAATAGGTATCATTATATAGTTAATGATTTGATTGATGAGTATGATTGATATGAGGGGAGTGGTTAATGAAAGTAAGAGACCGACTAACTAATAGGGAATGAATTATAGTGCACCATGCATTATCAATGATAACGATTACCCTTGTATTCTTGTTACCCACGTCTAATACCCACAAATAAGCAGCCCATATCTATGATATTTCACACCATGATTTTTATTTCTTTCATATTATCTCAACAAGACAACAGACTAAAACTAAAACAATTACAAATGCAAACGTTACATTGCCTTCTGCTCTATATTATATTTTAAACTTCAAATAATTATGAATAAAAGCTGTGTAATATCCAAGACCACTTAATTTCCTATTGCCGTGTGTCCAATTTTGCTACCTGATCAACCCAAAACAATGAATAAAGTTACATATGCCAAATGCTGCAATGTCTCAAGCTCTACGCCCTACAGAAACGTTCAAATAGTTCATTAATTACGCTCGTAATTAGATAAATTAATTTACTTTATGTAAACATCAGGTTTGCAATAATCCCTTGTTAGGTATTCAAGTCAGAAGCCCTAACTCCTCCTCAAAACCATGGGGTAGCCCTTTCCGGAGGGACTTAAATACAGCTCCCCACCCATATGAGGAACCGATGTGCAATAGCCCCTCCCTGGAAAGCCGGACGCCCACGGACGGCTGCACTCTCTTATCAAGCACCAGCGGCTTCACTCCCAACGGGTAGCCCTTTCCGGAGGGACTTAAATACAGCTCCCCACCCATATGAGGAACCGATGTGGGACAAGCCCCACATCATAACAATAGCCCCTCCCTGGAAAGCCGGACGCCCACGGACGGCTGCACTCTCTTATCAAGCACCAGCGGCTTCACTCCCAACGGGTAGCCCTTTCCAGAGGGACTTAAATACAGCTCCCCACCCATATGAGGAACCGATGTGGGACAAGCCCCACATCATAACAATAGCCCCTCTCTGGAAAGCCGGACGCCCACGGACGGCTGCACTCTCTTATCAAGCACCAGCGGCTTCACTCCCAACGGGTAGCCCTTTCCGGAGGGACTTAAATACAGCTCCCCACCCATATGAGGAACTGATGTGGGACAAGCCCCACATCATAACAATAGCCCCTCTCTGGAAAGCCGAACGCCCACGGATGGCTGCACTCTCTTATCAAGCACCAGCGGCTTCACTCCCAACGGGTAGCCCTTTCCGGGTCCTTTCCGGAGGGACTTAAATACAGCTCCCCACCCATATGAGGAACCGATGTGGGACAAGCCCCACATCATAACAATAGCCCCTCCCTGGAAAGCCGGACGCCCACGGACGGCTGCACTCTCTTATCAAGCACCAGCGGCTTCACTCCCAACGGGTAGCCCTTTCCGCAGGGACTTAAATACAGCTCCCCACCCATATGAGGAACCGATGTGGGACAAGCCCCACATCATAACAATAGCCCCTCTCTGGAAAGCCGGACGCCCACGGACGGCTGCACTCTCTTATCAAGCACCAGCGGCTTCACTCCCAACGGGTAGCCCTTTCCGGAGGGACTTAAATACAGCTCCCCACCCATATGAGGAACCGATGTGGGACAAGCCCCACATCATAACAATAGCCCCTCCCTGGAAAGTCGGACGCCCACAGACGGCTGCACTCTCTTATCAAGCACCAGCGGCTTCACTCCCAACGGGTAGCCCTTTCCGCAGGGACTTAAATACAGCTCCCCACCCATATGAGGAACCGATGTGAGACAAGCCCCACATCATAACAATAGCCCCTCTCTGGAAAGCCGGACGCCCACGGACGGCTGCACTCTCTTATCAAGCACCAGCGGCTTCACTCCCAACGGGTAGCCCTTTCCGGAGGGACTTAAATACAGCTCCCCACCCATATGAGGAACCGATGTGGGACAAGCCCCACATCATAACAATAGCCCCTCTCTGGAAAGCCGGACGCCCACGGACGACTGCACTCTCTTATCAAGCACCAGCGGCTTCACTCCCAATGGGTAGCCCTTTCCGGAGGGACTTAAATACAGCTCCCCACCCATATGAGGAACCGATGTGGGACAAGCCCCACATCATAACAATAGCCCCTCCCTGGAAAGCCGGACGCCCACGGACGGTTGCACTCTCTTATCAAGCACCAGCGGCTTCACTCCCAACGGGTAGCCCTTTCCGGAGGGACTTAAATACAGCTCCCCACCCATATGAGGAACCGATGTGGGACAAGCCCCACATCATAACAATAGCCCCTCCCTGGAAAGCCAGACGCCCAGGGACGGCTGCACTCTCTTATCAAGCACCAGCGGCTTCACTCCCAACGGGTAGCCCTTTCCGGACTCTTCACGAGGTAGCCCTTTTCTCGTAGGGATCCAACCCCCAGCTTTGATACCAATGTTGCGTATTCAAGCCAGAAGCCCTAACTCCTCCTCAAAACCATGGTCAAGAGGGGAGGATTGACCTCCAACTTAAATACAGCTCCCCACCCATATGAGGAACCGATGTGGGACAAGCCCCACATCATAACATCCCTTCCAAAGTAAGATTGCAGAAATTGACTGTATAAAATGAATAATTGGGACCTGGGGAGAGCTCATCAAGCCAAGCTGCGGATACAGACCCTGAACATCACGAATGCCACCCAAAGTAGCCACCGAAACTGCTTGTTGATACTTCTCTACCATAGCTATTGCCTCTATGTACACCGCCTGCGGAATGGTATCGCCTTTAATCCCAATTAATAAAAAACACAGCCGGCAATGAGAGAAGATTTAAATCGGGAAGACATTACTAGGGATTCCAAGAAATTCTGCCTCTCTTTACACATTTCTTCTCTGGCCTGCATGTTGGAAAACTCACGTTCATTCATAGGGAGAAACCATACCTTTCACCCAAGAGTTTTCGTTGCAGCGGAAGAAGTCGTATGATCGTCTGTACGAACCGATTGATACTCACGCTTGGTAAACTATGATCTCATGGATCCAATCTCACAACACGGGTTGTGAATTAATTTTCACAATATAGTATTATTCTGTTAATACTAAAGAGTATCTTGGCGCATGGTGTCCTCGAGGATACACAAGTTTTAGTCATAATTAAAATGACACACATTAAAAAATAAAAGTAAAACTTGCGAAAGCAACAATATAAATTTCGATCCGACCAATTTAATGAGTAGGTAATTATTCTCCGAATTTGGCCTAAACATGCTCAATTAAATTTTGTAGAAGCTTGAGATATTTTTGTTTATCTCGTAATTGAACAACTCTCTAGACCGTGTTTCTCTAGCTGTGTCTCTCTCTTGATTTTAGGCTTCTTCTTCAAAGATGTGATGCAATAAACTATTGCACCCCTTCATCTTACGGTGTTATTCACCTTATTAGCTTCCATTTCTGACTCAATGATGATCCCAAACAATGTGATTATGCCGAGTACAAATTATCTTGCGAAAACAATCTCACTCTGGTGTATCTCCACTAGGGGTGTGCGGATCGGGATTCGGTACGGATTTTTAAAAAATTCATACCGAAATTCCAATCGGTTTTTTAAAAAATAATCCGACATTGAATTCGTAAAAAAAAATCCGATATTGAATCCGTACCGAAATTTGGTTCGGTCCGGAACGGATTTTCGGGAACACGAATTTTGACGGTGCGGAGTGAATCGAAGATAATATTATATATATTTTTTAATAAAATGTAATAATACTTTAAAAATAAGAAAATACTTCTGTAACACTGCTTCACAATTCACATTAAGAGTTTTATGGGACATATAAGAAGAGATAATATTTGAATAAAAAGTTATACTCGAATTGATGAAAAGTGAGAGTGGTGTATTGCATTATTACATAAACAATTCATATTATAAATAAAGAATGATAAACTTTTAACGAAAAGTGATAATATATTTAATAAAAATTGATAATTACTTAAAAAATGTAAAAAATCTTACATAACACGACCTTATGTGTTGCCCTAAAAAATAATAGTACTAAGATAAAGAAAATTAATAATTTTAAATTTTTTTAAACCTTTAACTTTAAATTTAAGGTGTATTTCAATTAAAGTCTATTTAATACTAATATTTTAGACATAAATATGGATTATCATTTAATTTTTGCATTTTATCTTCATTAAATAAATATAAAATGTAATAATTATTTATTAAATTTACAATTGAATTTAGACTTTAGAGATACCATTTACTTTATTCATTATGTTCTCTAAAATAATACTTTGAACATATTATTTTATTTATTTCTTATTTTTTTAGAAATTTATTTTACTTTATGAAATATATATTTTATAATATACAGTAATAAATAAATATTTAGAGCATTAGATATATTTTTAAATTATTATTTGGTAGTATATTATAAATAATTTTAATTTATTAATTATGATTACATTATAATTAGTAGAGTAAAATTAATTAATTCATAACATATAAACTATAAACTATAAATAATAACATAAATATATTATATATAATTTTTATGCATAATTTAAATTCGATTTTTCGGTACGGTTCGATTCGGTTATATCCAATATTTGGTACAGAAAAATGGGAAATATCCAAGTCCATACCAAACGAAAAATCGGTTCGGTTCGGAAAAAATTCAAAAAGTCAACGATTTTTTTTGTTCGGGATTAATTCGGTGCGGTTTCGGTATGATTTCGGTTAAATACAATATCCGTGCACACCCCTAATCTCCACTCCCATAAATACAACTACCACAATCTAAAGAGTGTAATCCACAATAATTCAACATATTGGAAAAGAAAAGGCAGAGAGAGGCCTATTAACAAAAGAAAGTAGGAACATAGGACTATAAAACATGCAGCCTTTCTTTCACACCATACCACAACACGCAGAGTCACACAAAAACTTTCTCTCAATATAGACAGACACATATACATACAGATTCTCTATCTCTAATCTCCCCAGCAAACAAAATTTCCTCACTAGCCACACGCTGCACACAATCACCATCTGTTAATTCTGAAAACACACGCCTTACTTGTTCTCTCTCTTAAGAATTCTTCGTCGCGGATATACTTCCCTGAGTGGAACTCCGCCATAGCTAGTTGGTGGCGAGTATCGAGAACTAGGATTTTGGCCCCTCCTACACAAGATTATTGAGGGTATTTCCCTTCTTTAATTTCTCCGGTTAACAAATCTGACCGAAGATCGCGGTGAACAGAGGCGAGCAAGCGGTACCAAAATCTAGTGAGAGGAATGGCCTAATGGCTTGCTCTAGTAACAGGTGGCGGAAGTTCATCATTAAAAGTGTAGACGAGATTCTATTTTCAATTTTATTTTAGGGAAAGAAGCTACCCACTTTGCGAGAAAGAGATGAAGTTGAATTGAAAAGTCTATACATAAATTGAAGAAAGAGAAAAGAGTTGCAAGAGAGAGAAAGAGTTTAATTATAGATCTATACATAGTTTGAAGGAGAGAGAAAAGGGGTAGTGACGTTCTTGGAGGAAGAAAAACCCAAAAGGATTGTTTCTTCCTACGGAGTGTTCAACTTATTATTATTATATGCTTATATTGCGTAAATAATGGATAATGTAAAGAAGGTTAATTAAAAATTCACCATAATATTTTGGGCTCCCTCCATCTCAACTTCAATTTCACTCTTTTCATTTTTGTCCGTCTCAAATTTGTCATCACTTTTTTAGCACACATAACATACTTTATCATTTATTTATTACCAAAAATACCATATTACTCTCAAAAGTAAATCAAAAAGTAACATTTTGTAAACTCCGCATCTACAGTAAACGTGAAGATGAATTTGGGACGGAGGGGATTAGTATCTATTAGTTATATATTTTGTACCAAACAGTAATAAATACATTAAAAGAACTTAAATTTGATTATAACATACTTATAGGACCAAAAAATGTTCTAAAAAAAAATTGGCAAGATTATACTTTTCGATAAAAAAAAATCCCACAAGATTAATTTTTTCGGTCAAACTAAATCAAAATTGGAAAAAGAAAATCCGAATATAAGTATGGGTAAGTCTCTAGTGATTCAATTCACACATGCACCCTATTTTTATAAAATTAGTCTTTAAATATTTAAAATTTTACTTTTAAAAAAAATGAATTTTTTTAATAAAAATATTTCTAATATAAACAAAAATATAAAAAATCATAGTATATCAGAGTTGAAAGAGTAATAATTTTCATTAAGAAAAAAAATAGTTCATCTCCCATAATAATAATTTTTGATATAGTAAAAAGTATTCGATAAATTAGAGTGCACGACTCTGAGGATTAATACTTTTTAGAAGAGTAATAATTATTTTTTAAAAAAGTAAATTTTTAATGTGCTTAAAAGTAATACTATTTTTTATTTAGAAGAGTAATAATTATTTTTTAAAAAGTAATTTTTTAATATTCTTAAAAGTAAGGGCCCAAATCACTGTTGACCACTGCCATAATTAGGAAATAAAAAACGTCCACTTACCTTAAAAAAAAATCGAATCTGCCCACTTTTAGCACAATTTGATAAAAAAACTCCTATTTTGACCTACAATATTTTAATTAGAAATTTTGTCAATCTATCAATTTATTTAAAAAGACCAAATATAACAAAATCAAAAATAACGAGTAGAACAAAATCACAAAGTCAGAAATAGAAAAAATAAAAAAGACCAAATGGAACAAAATCAAAAAGACTGAGTAGAATAAAAATCCCAAAGATAGAAATAGAAAAAAATCAAAAAGTCTGTATAGAACAAAAATGCAAAGTCCGAATAGAACAAAAAATCACAAAGTTTGAATAAAATAAAGGGAAAATAGATTTTTCGTCCGCTAACTTTCATTCATTTTGAAATTAGTCCATTAACTTTTTTAATTTTGAAATTAGTCCGTTAATTTTATAATAATTTTAAAATTAGTCCATTAACTTCATAAAATTCAACATTTTGGTCCTTTGACCTGCTATAGCAGGTCATTTGAATATTTTCACCCCAATTAATTTATATCATATTTTTATTTAACCAATTTTATCTCACTTTTCATTTTTCACTTCCGTATATCAAACAAACAATATTAATCTCATTACTAAAGTGGAGCAAATTTGACTAAATATTGATACTTCCTTCGTCCGCTCGAAAGAGGGTCTTTTTTCCATATTGATCGTCTGTTCGAAGGAAGGTCACTTCCTTTTTTACATACATGAGATCCACACACACCCACTGATACAATTAAAATATGGGATCCACACTCCCACTAATACAACTACCCACTACACATTAAATAACAATACTTCTTAATCAACGTGCACAAAAGTAAAATGCCTTCTTTCCGACTGACGGAGAGAGTATAATATAAATTCTTGGTGGAGGCTATTTTTTTTAAAAATAGTATATATATATATTACATATTTTTTATTTTATTTTTTAGAATAACCTGCTAATGACCTGTTGAAACGGACGATTTTGTTGAACTCGGTAAACATAATGGACGATTTTCAAAATTTTCAAATATAATGGACGATTTTCAAAATTCTGCAAATATAATGGACGATTTTCAAAAAGTGAAAAACATATGAACTAAATTCAAAATTGGACAAAGTTAGCGGATAAAAAAATCTATTTTCCCTAAAATAAAAGTACAAAAGTCCAAATAAAATTAAAAAAAGTTCGAATAGGTCATAAAACACAAAGTTCGAATAGAAAAAATTCATAAAGTCCGAATAGAACAAATCACAAAAGACCAAATAGAACAAAAATTCTTTTTTTCTAAAAATCGAATGACATTTTTAGAGGGGTGTTATGGTACTTCATACTCCCTCCGTCCACCAGATAGGTTCACATTTGTTTTTTGCACGTGAATTAAGGAGTATTATTACTCCCTCCGTCCGCTTTCAAGGGTATCATTTGATTTTGAGCACGGAGATTAAGGAGTATTGTTATTTAATGTGTAGTGGGTAGGTAATATGTAAGTTTTACTTTTTTACCCCTCCACCTTATTAATATGATGATCAAATGGGTAATTTGCAATTACATTTAGGGTTAGGGCTTCTCCAATGGTGGGTACAATTCCTACATGGCAAAAGTTTTGTACCTCCAATAAGATACAATTATCATTGGAAAATAACATGTACAATTTATTATTTTAATCCAGGTCATTTAAATGTACCTGAGGAGAGAGAAAAAACAAAATAATATGAAGGAGAGAGAAGATGCATGTGTGTCAGATTATCAACTTTTAATATTTTTAAGGAAATAAATATTATTATTTTATATAGAAAAAATAGAAAAATAAATTAGTAATTTTTACATGTCAATTAATTGATTACGTGGAGATGTTTTGTACCTAAAGATCAGGTCAGCATTTGAGTAGCCCTTAGTAAGAGTATTGATGCACGTTTTCTTTGCACGCAAAATTAATCCCCAAGTATTAAGGATATCAGTTGCAGCTTAAGCAAGCGACCAAGTGAATTATCGAACCCAAAGGACAGCGTATTATCAATTTAATTATTAACTAAACTAATTAAACGAAAAACAATAAAGATTGGGATTTTAATCTAATAACTAATAAATAATTAATTAAAATAACAAATAAAATAAAATATCACTGGAAGAATACGAAAGTGGATCAAGTAGGAGAATAGGTAATCCTAGGATAATCCAATTTCACTCATTAATCTCCCTTCCATGTGTTGATGTCCGACTCTGCCTTGTGGAATATGGACGCATCACTAAACCATGCATATCTACTCTATAGACATAAGTAAACATGCGTGTAACACGTGTGAATAACCTCGGAGCAAGAGATATAATTTCACCCCACTTTCTAAGTAATATCAGTATCAATTATTTCCCTAGCCAATTGGTACTCTAACCCGATATGATCTCCCTTTATAGGTACTATAAAATTACTCTCTTTATCCTACTTATTAACCCAAATTCGATTCAATTAATAAGTATTCATATATGATAGTTCTAATAAGACTTCGGAATCCCTTCACTTAGAATTATAACATGTAATTCTACTCAGCAGTAAACGCACTCAATCAATAACCAAGATATGTATTCAGACTCTACATAACAGTTAATGATGCACAAAATGACCGTGAGTATGAATTAAAAAGGCACAATCATATATAAAATAAATCCATAAGTAGTGTTGCACGGAGTTTACACACAAAAGTTCAATTAATTGGTAAAAACCTTCACAACCCTAGTTCTACCAAAAAGGCTCTAGTCCATGATGTTAAGAAGAACAATCATGGGTGTTGGATAGATCTTACCACGATGTCCGGAAAATATAAGATAAATTAGGAAATGAATAAAACCCTAGATGTGGGCGTCATCGCGTCCTTCTCCGTCTTGAATTCTTCTCTTGGTTCTCCTCTTGATTCCATAGACGAATTTTCAAAGTGATGGATGGATGGAAGAAATGACGTGGATGATGGTTGGGGGGTGATCCCCCCCTTGCGAGTTGTAGGATGGTTGTGTTGCTCTCCAATTCAATATGATCTCTATGATATGATCTACACCCCCTTTTATACTTGTAAGCTCTCCTTATAGGCCTTGAATGGGCTTTTACTTGAGACATACGCTAAATTTGGTAAAAGAAATCCGAAACTACCAAAAATAGAACCCAGCGATATTTTATTAGACCAAACCTTCTCGGACGAGCAAGGCCTCCAAGTCGAGCAACTGGTCAAGCAAGCTCTCTGTAAGTTTTTGGTCATTTTTCTCGTGTTTCCCTCTTCCGTTCGACCAAGACGATTCTGGTCGAACGGATCTCTTTTGATCGAGCATGCTTGTGCAGTCTCACCATTTCGAACATAACTTTCACATCCGACCTTTGATTTGAGTAATTCTTACGCTCACGCAATCCTCTCTTCCTTGAATTTCTATCCATATAAGGAACTCACAGAAACTCTAATATTTGAATATGTAACAAGTCATGAAAAGTGGCATAGACGTTCTGTTTGGCACAGCTTGTGCGACGTTACCACTTTGATCATAACTTTATCGTTTGGAATCCGATTGAAATGTTCTTTACGCCAAAATGACCCTCTCTTCAGTGGATTTCCAACTATATATTACACTTCCAATTCAGAACTCCACACAAATACAGAAAAATTACACAAGTTGGACGTGCGTTTTTCAGCATCATTGCACAAATTGCACCTTTTCTCCAACTTGGCACTTTTGATTCTTTTTTCACCTAAAACACAATAAAACACCTCAAGTGCATATTTTTCCCACATATATTGAATATAAGACACTTTTGCTAATATATAATAACAATTTTCATCAAAAAGGTGTTAAATTGTACATTAAAACACGCTTATTTTCACTCTCATAAATCCCCCAAACTTACCCATTGCTCATCCCGACGCAACAAAATAAAAATAAAGAGAAAGAGAGTATGAAAATTAGCAGGAAAATAAAGACTATAACACATATCCCATTTAAATGCAATTGTCATCAACTTAGGTCATGCAACTTTTATTACATGTAATAATCAATTCATAGCATACAAGATAAGACAATCACCACCAATTCAAATGCTCTATTCACATGTTCTCACGGGAAGTATATATCACTCGCACTCAAGTGTAAAAGATGTACACTTATAGGATAAGGTGTTTACGCTCAGATTCAATTCAAGTGCATGCGTAACCATAAGCTTGTCAAATATCTCAAACTTCCACCACTAAAAGTATGATTCGACAATGAGATCAAAAATAACTTTTCTTTTAGTTGTAATGTTGACTCTTTGGTAAGGATAGGAAACATATGGATAAAGTGACTCAATTAGTAGAGAATTAAAACCGGAGATCTTTTGTACTGCAAATTTTTTGCACTTCAAGGCTATCCAGCTTCATGCTCTTCTAACAATCTTTTCTCTCATTTCCTTCAAGCTCAACGTACTTTTTCTTTCCTTTCTTTTTTTTCTTTCTTGAGGTACCAGTTTCGGGCACTACCTCTAACATCTCGGGGTACCAGTTTTGGGCACTACCCCTCAGCAACTTATTTTCAAGCTCATAATCACTTGTACAACTCCAAATATTTTATTCCTTCCAAACTCCATCAAAATCAACTTCACACACTTTGACATCATTTAATTCTCCACTAAATATAGGATTTTAAGGCTCAAATAGGATATCAAAGTGGCTATCTTCGTAGGTTGCCAAAGAAATTAGGCTTTTAGGCTCAAAATGGCTAACTACGGATATATAATTATTTGGTATGAAATTATTTGGCAAAGTGACTCATAAATTCAAGGATGGCCTAAAATCATCTCTCATCATCTAACATAACATGCGGTCTCAAGTAAGACAAGAGACAAGTTCTAGAATACACACAAGAACGATACTCACCAGAAAGAAATATCATGTGATTATGTACATGATCAACAAGGCTCAAATTCTCACATGGGTTTTTAACAAGTAACAAAACACTTTTCATGGTAAGCAATATCCCACAAGTATACATAGAACTTCATACCACAATATAATTCAAGTACACTTCCTTCATCAACTTCAAAAGCATATGAATTTCAAGCACAATTTAAAAAAATAAGCTCACATGGATCACCACCTTTAACTTAATCCTTTCACTCCTACGAATTAAAAGCACACATAAAAATTAGAATAAGGAAACGAGGGCACCTGATTTTTCTCCTTCAAAATGTATGCACAAGCTCCTCGAGTTATTCAACTCGGTCAGGTCAAAGCCTCAGTGTAGAACTCGCCTTGCCACTCTTTTACCTTTTCTATCATCAAAGCTCAAGCACACCTCCTCATCACAGATTCATTAATAATAAAATAGGAGAACTATAAAAAAAATCAATTGATTTTCTAATTGACTCCACACACTAGAAACACCATGAACACTAGGCAAATTGTAAAAAATCGATACATCAAAATCGATTAAAGTTTTAACATACCGCAAAAATTCAATTCCCCTAGCAAACATTACAAAGAAAATATTATACTCTTGGTGCTGCAATGAGGTAAGAATATCACACCCCCAAACTTAGTAAAAACGTAAGTTGAAACTAAGTTTGCAAAGAGATGTAATTGCCGATTAGTAAGCACCTTAAATATAAAAATTTCTTACTCACACAAAATAAATAAAGCAATAAAACGGAAGGGCAAGCCCCCAACAGGCGCTCATGCTTAACGTCAGAGAGTCACGACGGATGTAACCTTTGTAGGCTACTGGATCAGAGGACGGTCTTCTCGCATCCTCACCTTCAAATACTTTCTTTCCCTCTTCTTGTCTACACTCAACACCTCACCTTTCTTGGTCACAAAAATATTATCCTTGGAATTTTCTTCCTCCCATGGTTCTCTAGACACCTCCTTGTCAATCCTCCACTCAAATTCAGAATCATCTGTCCTTTTAAAATCAAGATTAAACAAGTTAGAAATCACATCTATGCTCTTGCATGATTGAGTCTCCATAGGCATCTTCATTGCATAATCAAGAGAGAAAACCACATCTTCATTATCCATCTGCAGTCTAAGCTTCTCGGCTCTCAACCTCTTAACTCTTTCCCACTTCTTTTCTGTTATAAGCTCATTATTCAGCTCTTGGGATGGCTCTGAAGTATTCCGATCAACAGGCATAGCATTCGGTATCGAATCGGGCACTGAACTGTGTTGCTCGACCTCTGCTCGACCAAAAGGGACTGGTCGAGCAGATTGAGTTTGGTCGAACAACTTGGCTAATCGCATACTCTGTTCCTTGAAGTGTTGCTCGACCTCTGTTCGACTTGGGTAGTAAGGTCGAACGGATGGATTCTGGTCGAGCAAGTTGCTCGATCGTGAGCTCTCATCTCTCATGCATTGTTCAACCTCCATTCGACCAAGGTGGTATGGTCGAACAGAAGAGTGCAAGTTGAACGGCGTACCTAAAAATAGAATATTATAATTCTATTTTTCTAAAGTTTGATCGATCTCCGTTCGACTTGGGTAGCATGGTCGAACGGAAGGCATCTGGTCGAGCAAACTGCCTTGTCGCGAGCTTCCAATATCATTGTGTTGCTCGACCTCTGTTCGACCATCAGGTCTGGTCGACAGACTTGGTTTGGTTGAGCAACTTCACTGTTCCTTTCTTTTCCACTCGCCGGCATCATCGGATCTTCGTACTGCGTCCCGGACCTCAATGTGATGGCATTATTCTCTCACGTTTGTATCAATTGATTCACATTCGCGACCATCTGCCCCATGATCGAAGTAAGGTCCTCCATCTGCTTAGATAAATCTGCATGCTTAGCATTCATAGTAGCCTCGATGCGGTCAACCCTTGCATCATTCTCAGCCATGTATCGATTAAAGGTATCTTCAATACTCTTCACTTCTTGCTGCTGCCTACTAGGCCCCCTTTATGTCAACTCTGTAATCTGCTTCTGCTGCGACTCTAGTAGCTTGTTGATATTAGCTAGACTAGAGACGATCTCATCATCCCTATTCGGCTTCACCACTTGATGTTCAAGCTGCGCTACATTGCCAAGTACATAAGATCCTCTTACTCTTTCTACAGGCCAGTCATGTAAATTCATAGATATGTTTTCAAATAACTTTTCTGCTTCAACTGCTGTCTTAGATAACAGCGCTCCTCCTAATGATGCATCAATAAGAATACGCGACTCACAATCCAATCCATAGTAGAAGATGCTTACGTATTCAGCCTTAGATATTCCATGTTGTGGACACCTCCTGAGCATGTCTTTAAATCCATTCCACGCCTCATAGAACTTCTCATCCTGATTCATCACAAATTGAGTGATCTCTTTCCTCATCCTTAAGATCTTTGAGGATGGCAAGTATCTCTCCAAGAACTTCTGCTGCAGTTGGTCCCATGTAGTGCAATCCGTGGCATCAAGAGTCTCATACCAATATTCTGCCCCATCTATTAATGAAAACTTGAATAGGGTGATCCGTCTGGCATGATCATGAGCTCCAGCACCCTTTTGAGTGTTTGCATAATCAAGAAATCTTCGGAGATTCTGATATGGATCTTCAAAATAACCTCCAGAAAAGGGATTCTTCTCTACCATATTAATAAGAGCGGAATGTATTTTAAAATCATAATCTTCCCCCCTTGCTCCTACCAACCCCATATTGCCAATCCCATAATTCGTGAAAATTTCACGTATGACAACATTATCCGGATTATGCCTTGCTCCAGTCATGTTTAGCTCTGTGTGTTACTTCTTTCTTTCCTTCCTTTCCTTTTCCTAGTGCATAAGTACCTCAAAAAATTCAAGGTTAGATAGAATTAAATAATCACAAATAATAGCCTTAATCAAACTAGAAATAATAAAGTAATAATAACAGTCGTCCTCGGCATCGGCGCCAAGAACTTGATGCTCGTTTTCTTTGCACACAAAATTAATCCATAAGTATTAAGGATATCAGTTGCAGCTTAAGCAAGCGACCAAGTGAATTATCGAACCCAAAGGACATAGTATTATCAATTTAATTATTAACTAAATTAATTAAGACGAAAAGCAATAAAGATTGGGTTTTTAATCTAATAACTAATAAACAACTAATTAAAATAATAAATAAAATATCACTCAAAGAATACGAAGTGGATCAAGTAGGTGAATTGGTAGCCCTAGGATAATCCAGTTTCACTCATTAATTTTCCTTCCGTGTATTGATGTCCAACTTTGCCTTGTGAAATATGAACGCATCACTAAACAATGCATATCTACTCTATAGACACAAGTAAACATGTGTGTAACACGTGTGAATAACCTCGGAGCAAGAGATATAATTCCACCCCCTTTCTAGGTACTATCAGTATCAATTATTTCCCTAGCCAATTGGTACTCTAACCCGATATGATCTCCTTTTATATGTACTATAAAATTACTCTCTTTATCCTACTTATTAAATCGAATTCAATTCAATTAACAAGTATTCATATATGATAGTTCTAATAAGACTTCGGAATCCCTTCACTTAGAATTATAACATGTAATCCTGCTCAGCAGTGAACGCACTCAATCAATAACCAAGATATATTTTCAGATTCTACATAACAGTTAATGATGTACAAAACGACCGTGAGTATGAATTAAAAAGGCACAATCATATATAAAATAAATTCACAAGTAGTGTTGTATGGAGTTTACACACGAAAGTTCAATTAATTGATAAAAACCTTCACAATCCTAGTTCTACCAAAAAGGCTCTAGCACATGATGTTACGAAGAACAATCATGGGTGTTGGATAGATCTTACCCGGATGTCCGGAAAATATAAGATAAATTAGAAAATGAATAAAACCCTAGATGTGGGCGTCGTCACGTCCTTCTCCGTCTTGAATTCTCCTCTTGGTTCTCCTCTTGATTCCACAAACGAATCTTCAAAGTGATGGATGGATGTAGGAAAGGATGTGGATGATGGTTGGGGGTGATCCCCCCTTGCAGGGTGTAGGATGGTTGTGTTGCTCTCCAATTCAATATGATCTCTCTGATATGATCTACACCCCCTTTTACACTTGTAAGCTCTCCTTATAGACCTTGAATGAGCTTTTACTTGAGACATACAATAAATTTGATAAAAGAAATCCGAAACTACTAAAAATAGAACCCAGTGACATTTGTTAGACCAAACCTTCTTGGTCGAGCAAGGCCTCCAAGTCGAGCAACTGGTCGAGTAAGATCTCTGTAAGTTTTTGGTCATTTTGCTCGAGATTTCCTCTTCTGTTCTACCAAGACGATTCTGGTCGAATGGATCTCCTTTGGTCGAGCAAGCTTGCGCAGTCTCACCGTTTCGAGCATAACTTCCTCATCCGACCTTTGATTTGTGTAATTCTTGCGCTCACACAATTCTTTCTTCCTTGACTTTCTATCCATATAAGGAACTCACAGAAACTCCAATATTTTTATATGTAACAAGTCATGCAAAGTGGCACAGACGTTCTGTTCGGCACAGCTTGCGCGACGTTACCACTTTGATCATAACTTTCTCGTTTGGAATCCGATTGAAGTGTTCTTTACGCCAAAATGACCCTATCTTCTTGGCTTTTCAACCATATATCACACTTCCAATTCATAGCTCCACACGAATTTTGAAAAATTACAAAATTTGGACGTGCATTTTTCAGCATCATTGCACAAATTGCACCTTTTCTCCACCTAAAACACAATAAAACACCTCAAGTGCACCTTTTTCCCATATATATTGAATATAAGACACTTGTGCTAATATATAACAATAATTCTCATCATAAAAGTGTTAAATTGGACACTAAAACACGCTTATTTTCACTCTCATCAAGTATTATTAGTGGGTCCCTCATTGTACATAAATAAAACGAGACCCTTGGGTACGGATGCCGTAAATGGTAAAATAGAACCCTTGAAAGCGGACGGAGGGAGTATTTAATGTATAGTGGGTAGTTGTATTAGTGAGGTGGGTGAGTCTTATATATTAACCCTTCATTTGGTAGGTAAGAAGAGATAAAGAAGTATTATTGGGATAAGTATTATGTATGAAAATATAAGGATACTTGAATTAGTGATTTTGTTTGGTAGAATGTATAAAAAGTAATAATAATATTATGTACTCCCTCCGTCCCACCCAAATAGAATCATTTTACTATATTGGGCGTCCCATCCAAATTGTAATATTTTTTTCTTTTAGTAAAAAAGACCCACCAATGGTTAGTGCTGTTATACGAGCCGAGCGAGGCCAATTATTGGGGCTCGAACTCGGCTCAAATTGTTAACGAGCCGGGCTCGAGCTCGGCTCGAGTTCCTCGGCTCAAAAATCTTACATTTAAGCTCGAACTCGACTCGTTTAGCAAAACAAGCTAAGCTCGATTTATCATTATTCATTCCATACAAAATTCATCTTCTTATTTTGTTTAAAAAGGTATACATATGGAATCTACAACAAATAAACCAATGTTGATTTTGTTAAAATATAAATTGGAATACTAAGAATACAAGATAAAGGAGTTGATGCTCTATTCTCGAGGTAGTAAGAGAGTAATTACAAGCAGCAGTTCAGAATCGTAAATCTAAAAATTTTGAAATATTGAAAACCAAAATCCCAAATTATTGCACTGAATAGAAATAGAGAAAACAAAATCAAAAAAATAGATGGAGAGAAACTCCTTCAGATCTGCTGAAAATAGAGCATGGAGATGAAGAATTAAACTCAATAAAGATGGGGATCGCGTTATTCTGTTTGTAGCCCGTGAGGGGTCGCGTTCGTATGACGAAGGGGATGGCCACACCACTCGCCGATGCGGATTTGGGAGTCTCGCGTCGGGCTTATGCGTAGATTGATGGTAGATTGCTGAAATTGATTAGATATGGTGAGTTGGGAAAGATGGGTTGAGGGCTGAGACTAAAGGATTTGTGGACGGGATATTAGGATTTGTGTTGGGAAAGTGGTTGAGCCATGAATGCAGCAGCCATTGATGCAGCTGGAATTGGTGGGGGTGGGGGGGTAGGGGTTGGAGGCGGATTTAGAAGTGTGGTGGGTGGAGGCAGATTTAGAGAGGGGATATGTAGGGTTACATTTATTTGTATATACGTATTATATTATATATATATATATATATATATATATATATATATATATATATATATATATATATACATTAACTGTAATATATTATTTATATTTATTATTTATTAAAATAATCGAGTACTCGCGAGCTTAACGAGCCGAGCCGAGCTCGGCTCGTTAGCTTAACGAGTATTTAATGGGCTCGAACTCGAGCTCGAGCGGACACGAGTAGAGCTGAGCTCGAGCTTTTCCGAGCCGAGCCCGCGAGCTGCTCGATTTATTTAACAGTTTTACCAATGGCCCACCACTACCATCACATCTCTCTAATACACCTACCCACTTTACATAAAATAATAATACTCCTTAATTTACATTTAAAAAGCAAACGCATCTCTTTGGACGGGACGGAGGGAGTAGTATTTGGTAGGTAATATTAGTATTATGTATTATATGTAATATTACCTTTATGCCCTTATTTAATTTATTGGTTTTAAAGTACTCCCTCCGTCCTGCACCAAGGGTTCATTTTGCTTTTTTACACGTGGATTAAGGAGTATTATTATTTAATTTGTAGTGAGTAGTTGTATTAGTGGGAGTGTGGACCCCATATTTTAATTGTATTAATGGGTGAGTATGGGACCCATGTGTATAAAAAATGAAAGAGGACCCTTTGGGTGGGACGACCAAAATGAAAAAAGAAATTCTTGGTGCGGGATGGAGAGAGTATATCCTTTTCAAAGATAATGATTAGTATTATTTAAATAATTTTATTTTTTATTTATTTAAATTTTATTTCTATGTAATCAAATAAAATATATTGTGAATTAATAATTTTTTTTAAATTTAGATGATATTTTGAAATTAGACTTACAAAATGAAAGGTAGAAACAAAGTGCAAAATATAACCATAAATTTACAAGACTAGAAAAAAAAATTATAAACGTTATCCTCTGATATTTCAACTCAGTTACTGATACACATTTCAAGTAGAAATTGTATATTACAATCTAGATGTAGTTCAACACATCATCACAAAATTACTTGATTTGGCGTCTATCACCATTTACTCATGTTTCCTCAACGCAGTATATACCGTGGCATCTTTTTGTAGCTTGGGTGTCTTGAGGAACTAGTTCAACTCACTTTGTTTTTTTAGTGACCATTAAACTATCTCTCCATTTACAAACAACCTAGTTGACACAACATGAAAAAGTTCAATAAGATTAGAAATCTACAAATACAAAAAGTTTTTCGTATTCAATGCAAGATGGAAAACTATCTTACAATTCTTCCCAAGCATATAAATAAACTGAATTACCACCTAGTCTATAGCATCGTATTCAATGCAAGATGGAAAACTATCTTACAATTCTTCCCAAGCATATAAATAAACTGAATTACCACCTAGTCTATAGCATCAAGAATTTTCACATTATTCCTCCACAATACATACATAAACTATGTAAGTTAGAGTTTAATATTCCAACTTCACCATAGGAAAACCACCAACTGGGTTTCGGTTATCATGGAATAGAAAAGTATGACGGTTTAAAAAGATTACCAATTGATAAATACATCTTTGTCACTATATAAATACTAAAAATCGTACTACATCTAAAAGTTGCAAAAGGATTAACTAGATAAATCTTTAACAGAATTCATTAATTGTCTTTTGGAGATGTACAATCACAAATAAGCACAATTAAATACAGATCCACCTCCAATCTCATATATCTGAAATAAAACAAAAAGAAATACATTATGTACCTCATCCGTTGTTGTTGTTGTTGTGTGTGTGTGTGGGGATACCAAACTCGTAATCAATAATCACTAGGTAGATCTCCACTATCTAAAATAAAAATAAACATGTGAGTATTAGATTTTATAAAATAAAAATAAAAAATGACCTTTTACTATTATTCTTAATACTAGGCAAAAAATATGGCTGCTGACACATACACCAGTCACACGACTTCAAAATGCTATCAACATATTGCTTAACTACAGAAAAGTATTACATTATCTATAATTCTTTTAGTCAAATAAATATTTCTAAAGAGTCAATCAATTAGAACATCATAGACTTGATGAATAGATTAAAAAAAATGACTGCAAGTATGGAGCTAATGATAAAATAATTGAAGTATAAAATTCATCAGAGTCTCAAAACAAATGCTCAACCACATATCAGTGCAGCCAACCAGATTCTCAAGTACTACTTTTAGTGGAATAGAGAGGTTAGTAGTGCGAAAAATTGCTTCAGCTATTCCATGGGGCCATGGGCATACCAAGGCTTCATTAAAATAAATACACAAACAACAATAATAATGAATACAAAAGCAAAAGTAAGGGAACTTTTTTTCTTTTTTCAACTTTTTGTACCTTTTTTTTAATAATAAACAGAAGGAACTTTGATTAATTGACCACGAAGACAAGACTCCCCACCCACCCAAACCGAGCAAAAAAATTAGGCACTGACCAGTCTAGGATGACACTAAATTTAGTGCTATTACACAGTTATTCAGCACAGAATCAAATATCAGTAAGGTTGTGTTGTGGCAGCAAAAGAGTGATTAATTAACAAACACATTTCTCTTCGAAGAACATCCACTGCAAAACACAAGTACAATGCACACTTAGAGCCATATTGTGAACTTTTCCTACATTCAAATTAACAAGAGTAAATAAACACACATGAATCAATTACTCCTAATCATGAAATTCAGATAATGAGCTCAACATTTTTCAAGCTAACAGTTGACTATATATAATACATGTGGTTCCAGCAGTTAATGAAATGACATATCAAAGAAAAAAAAGACCCTGATTCGTTGAGTTATTTACTTCTCTGATGAGTTTGGCCTCGTATCTTCCCGAATCCAACAAATGCAAACAGCAAAAAAAGATTCAACAAAAAGAAAATATGGACTCCTTAAATACTTTCGAAATAGTATAACATTAGCAGAAGACTTCAAATTCAAGAGATAATAGCATTCTGCACAAAGACATACCGATGGTGATGAAGCGGCGATTAAGGCCAGCAGTTGTTTCTTCTTATCTTGCTTCGCTAAAGCTGGAGTTTCTCCTTCCACTCTTCCCGCACGACTCTATGAACCCTAAAACCTTACCTGCAAATGTACTTTGCACTCATCAGGCTCAAAGCTCGTCATAGCGGGGAAGAAGCTTTAACAGGTGCTCGGCTGCCGAAACTTCTACAGGACCGCAATGGGGAGATCTTCAAATCAGATCTACAATTGGTGCTGCTGGTGATTTTTTCTTTTCACAATCCACTGAAGAGTTGATGGAGAACTATTTGAATCGTCTTACAGTCACACTATTTGGCCACAAAATATTTCCTTCAACACGATGACCCTTCATGCCATTTCGACAACATTAGATGGTTTCAACTGAATCTTGTCTTTCTATTCTAACAATTTCAATTTAAATTTGAATTATGGGAGGTGAATTACCTCAAATCAGATGGAAGGTATAGCTGGCAATCGGAGGAGCCAAGAGACGACGATGAAGGAAGACGGAATGGGAGGAATCAACCGACAACAATAAAGATCTCCGTACCCATTGATGTGCGCGTCCGTAATTTGAAGGAGCTTGCTTAGGGTGTTGGAATTGAAGATCCCATTTTATTCCATATCTATTTTTGGAATTTCATCTCCATGTATGCCTCTACTGTGCAACCCATAATATTAATGCACGGCAAATTGTGTTATTAATAATTCTAAAGCCTCCAGTACTAATCCTGATTTCTATAATGGACCAGTATGCCCTACCAAACAACGTATTACAACATATTAGCTATACGGAGAACTCATATTAAGGCATACCAAATGAAGGGTAATTGCATTAGTAATGTGTGTGGATCTCATATATTTAAAAAGGAAAATGTATATCTCTAGTGTGAACGTAGTAAAATGTCCACCTATCTAGCGGACGAAAAAAGTATAAAAAGTGGACAGATTTTGTTGGGCCCGCCTAGGTTTGACCCAATTTGTTGTTATTCAAATCTCCCGAATCTTGTGCTTGCCCTCTTTTATTCACGCTGGAAGCCATAACGGAAGAAAAATCGTTCTCACTTCCTCTTTTCCCTCTCACGCTTCTGACACTCAACCAAATTCTTCTCCTCAGAAGAAAATGGAGGATTTAAATGGCCCTTCATGTGCCATTGATCCTGGGTCAGAAAAAATGAGGGTTTAGGTAGTGTTGAGATTGTAATTCTTCTGGTGGATATCATGATAAAACTCTTTATGAGTTTGTTTATCATTTCAGTGAGTTTCATCAAGTTCTTCGTGAGCCACAAACTAAGGAATTTGAGCACCTTTCCTCCCTCCTTCTCCAGCGTAGCTTTGACAACGAAGACATCAGATATCCAATAGTGGTATCAGAGCCCGGTTGGTCGTTCGTCGTCCGACGTCGCTCTGGTACGATATGTTCGCGGGCCTCATACTCTGATTCGTTCTGATTCGTGAAAGGGAAGCTTCTCTCTTTTCTATTACAAATTTATTCGATTTTTAAAATTTTTCGATCTTTCCTGTTCTAACTTGGTTCCTTCGACCTATTTGGGTTCTTGTCATAGGTTCAAGAGTGGTAGTCATTCAGCGTGTAGCTCGGTGAGTGGATGCACGAGTGGGTTGCTACTTGAACAAACCTACGAGGGCTCCGCTCCCATTAAAGTAACGGACTGGTAGCTCGTAGGGGCTATGGTGGTACGGTGGTCTCAATCGAGACACCACTCTGGTGAAATAACTTGAACTCTTTCTAGTTATTTTTTGTTATGCCTGAGGCGTCTGGTCCTCCATTTTTGATGCTCTGAAGTGGCTGGTCCTCTCTGTGTTCTTATCTGTTTTTTGTATTCTTTGTGAATCTTGTTACCTAGGAGTTTATCCCTTTGCTAATAAATCTGATTCTTATGGAATTATTTGCTCTTTTCTAGCTTTGTGTGTGAATAGAGTTTGTTTCCAGGCCCTGAGTGACCCGAGCGCAATCGATTAATCGATTGTGAACTGGGATAGTCACAACTCACCTGTGTACATGACTGTTATTTTCTTGAATTTTGCTGTGAGTTGATTCACTTAACTTTAAACATACACGACTACTCATAATGCGTTTGGACAAGCCCCTTTAATGGAAAAAGGTGACTTTAGTATCTATAAATAGAAAATAAAGTGTATACTTATCCAACAACGGGTGTTCAAAGCTATGAATGACTCTTATGATAAGGATGTAACTAAGGCTAAAAAGAATAAAACTAATAAGCTTGCTTTGTCTGCGATTATCTTGAATCTATCTGACTATGTGTTAAGAAAGTTTGGTGTTTATGATTCTGCGAAAAAACTTTGGGAAAAGTTGGAGGAATTATATACTAAAACTTCTCTACCTAGTAAAATGTTTCTTCTTGAGAAATTCTTTCGGTTTAAACTTGATTTAAACAAAAATATTGAAGAGAACTTGAATGTTTTTATTAAATTGATTCTTGATATTAAATAGACCGGTGATATAAGCGAACCAAATCGTTTACGAGTTATTCGAGTCTCGATTCGATAAGTATTCGTTCGAGCTCGTTCGTTAACTTTAACGAGCCAAACCTAACTCAAAATTTGAGCTTGAATAGTTTATCAAACCAAAATCAAACTTAAGGGTATTCAATTCGAAAGTTCGCGAACATATTCATTAACGGGCTCATTAATGGCTCTCGAACACGTTCGTAAATTTTACTATTATGTTTAAGTAGTATATATATTATTATATATTTATTAGTATTTAATAATTAAATATTTATATTATAAATACAAATATGATAATATTTTGAGTGATTATTTAAATATTTAAATATCTTTTTAACTTTATTATTATCTTTTGTTGGTTTGTTTATTAAAATTTATGAATAACATTAAATGTTCACTAACAAAATATACGTTAAATGTATACGGACGAAAATATTTATATGTTCATGAAAAAATATTTATGAAAAGTTACTTTATGTGTTCGTGAACACGTTCGTGAGCCTTATCAAATAGTTGGAGTTCGAGCTCGAGTTCGATATTTTTTTTTGACAAGTTCGAGCTCGAGTTCGATTATTCCTAAATAAACAATACACAAACTTAGTAGTGTTCTACTTGGTTAGGTTCGATTATATCCCTAAGCATATTGATGAATATTCTGCTATTGTGCTCTTGAATGATATTCCTGAATCTTATGGTGATGTTAAATCTGTTATTAAGTATGGTAAGGATGACATTTCTTTGGATGTTGTGATTAATGGATTAAAGCAATATAACTGGGCTGAAGATCAAACCGATGAAGACAACGCTTCAAGGTTCAACCGGCAGTTCAACTAAAAAAATCAAATTCACTTATTTTTAATTATATTTTAAAATATTTATTAAAAAAATATAAAGGAAGTTTTTAATACAAAAAAAATCTAATATGTTATATGTGTTCAGGCCTACTTAATATAAGTTAAAAAAAATACCAGCCCATTATAAACTCCACCCATTTGGAGTTATTAATTAAAATATATATACATATATAATGGTAACATATCAACTAGGGTTTCATTTTAAAATCTGCACCTCTCTCTCCTTTTCATGGACTCAGGCTCTCTCACTCTCCTCCCTCCTGTTTTCTTATCGATTTCTCTCTCCCTTCTCTATTGAACAAATGCATCCTAACACACTTAAATTCGTCACTCTCAAAGTGAATCAAAAAGTTCGAGATCTAAGTTTGCAGTAGAGATCTAATGATCCAATGGAGGTAGTTGTTTGGCATCTCAGAGGGGTTTTTATAGTTTTTTTCGATGGATCTATGTGATTTCTTATTGATCGGTTACCATTCGGCTTTTGGAAGAGAAGATTTGCAATATTTTTCTTTGGATACGTGTAATTTCTTATAAATCTATATAATTTCTTTGGATCAATCATTTTATTGAAATGAAAAATAGAAATTGATTGTTTGGAATTTTAGTTTTAAGAATAAACCGATGAATTTTCAGTTCTGTCGATTCATTGGTTTTGACCGATTTAATCCGGTTCTTTTCAGTTGAGTCGCAAAAGAGTTTTATTAGGTAGTTCTGGACCAACTCCGACACCGGTTCCCGGTTCAACCGACTGAACCGGCCGGTACGGTTTGATTTTGAAAACACTATATTCAAGAGTAAAAAGCATGATATTAAACATAATCAAAATGACACAATTTCTGGTGGAGTCATGCATGTTAAAGGCAAGCTTAATAAGAATAAGTCTAGAAATAGGAAACGCTTTAACTGTCATGGACATGGTCATTAGGCGAATAAGTGCCCACATCCTAAAAAAGATAACTCTAGTGATCAAGCAAACTTGGCCAATAAATCTATGAGTTATGGTGATGTTTTCTGATTATGTTTGTGAATTAAATGTGCATTTTAATTCTTATGTGTGTTTATTGGCTAATTCATTTTGAGTGTGTTAAGGAAATTTATTTTCTTATTATGCTTCTTGTTGAAACTGTATGTTTTTCTTTGTGTGAAAAATTGTTGAAATTTGTTTTATATTTTATGCTTTTTATGTGTAAACTTTCTATGTTCTAGGCTGCTCCTAGTGAGGTGGAGTATGTGTATGAATACTATGCGTTAGTTTTATGCTTTGGAGCCTTGTTTACATGCTTAATTGTTTTCGCTTAGTAAGGTGTAGCATATTGTGTGAATTTGAATGGTTGTGTAATGTTTGATTATTAATTATTGTGTGTGCTTCTTTTGTGGAGTGTTTATGTGATTTAAATGTGATAACTAGCTTGTTTCTATGTGAATTATTTGTCGTGCTCAGGTCATTTAATCCTTGTGATAATATGAACACATGACTTCATGTCATTTGCATTGGCAAGTTATTTTCCATGACTTTGTGTCATATTTTTTGACTTACTTTGTGTTTGTAAAAAATCTAGACTTTGCATTAAACTTTGTGTTTTATAACAATTGCAAGTGTCCAGAACAGGTGCAATGATGATATCCTACATAAAGATAAACTCAATGGTGAAATTGGGCCAAGGTAGAGATTTGTTGGCCGTTGGGCCTAGGTTTTGCCCAATTTGTTGG
Organism: Pogostemon cablin; assembly: GCA_023678885.1. NCBI lineage: Eukaryota > Viridiplantae > Streptophyta > Magnoliopsida > Lamiales > Lamiaceae > Pogostemon > Pogostemon cablin. The sequence goes on along the minus strand of CM042961.1, from coordinate 24,222,012 downwards.
TCTTCAAATCTTCCATGTAATGGTCTAGCTTGTTGGCGTTCGAATCTTATGGTCCACATGATTCGTTCGGGCTCCATGTAATTCTATTGCAGCAGAAATAAATAGAATAAATTACCTTTCACCGAAGATTGGAGGAGAAATCAGAACAGCTATAGAAAACAATCTCTTGATCTTCTGCTGCATTCCCAAGCCTAATCTTGACGTCGTGTAGGCGATGATCTTCAGGATTCACTCAGTCTGCAGTTCACTTCCCTCTCTCACATTTTTTGCATGTATTCTAGGGTTTCTGGACTGCTGAGATGATTTATATATAGGCTACAACAGGGACCAGGAGGAGAAATTAGAGTTGGGCCTCCATTGGGCTTAAGTATCCAATTTTAACCCAAAACTTATACTTAAGTCCAATAATAATAATAATATATTCCACTAAAATAGTATTACTGCACTACCACTCTAATCTCATATTATGTTATGGGCTCCTTATTGTGAGCCCGTTAGTCTCCCTGTGTTTAAGCATACAATTCCCATTAATTAATTAAGTTACTGACAACTCCATTAATTAATATCTCATCCAAAAGTAATACCATTCAATCTTGTTATCATGCCGGAATAAATCCACCTACAGGGTTTACATGATAATCCTTATGAGCTCCTCAAGGGGACATCATCAGCCTATTTAATATGACATGGATTCCTTCTACAATCAACAGCACACCATAGAGACAGCACTATTTCCCAACTCACCGAGCTTGTTGATTTAATAATTAAATCTCACTCATTGATGAATCAAATAGATACATACTGGCTTACGTGTCGAGGTTATTTTATAGGGATTAAGAGCACGAATATCCATAATAACTGAGATCAAGTTCTTCTATGTAGTCAGTATAAGTCGAACGATCTCAAGGGGTCCTACTCAATACACACAAAGTCCACTAATGTGATTTTATAGTCAAGACAAACTAATACCAAATCACACTACAACTGTAAGCAATTAAAAGTTACAGTCCAATCAGATGGCGACATGTGGATTTTATTGATTAAATATCAATTTTAATTTATTATACTTTATTTTGGGGATTTAATAAATTAATTCCTAAAATAGATTAATAAATAATTGATAATTAATTTAAAACCCAACAAATTAAAAGGGTTTAAATTAAGTAAGGCTTGACTCCCAAGTCAAATAAAGCCTGGAAAGTTCCAAAATCAGGTCAAATTAAGCAATGACCAATCAAACCGTGTTATATATGGAAAGACCCAAGCCCGCAAAATCAGGTCAAATCTGCCACTGACCAATCAGATTGCGAATTATTTATGGGGCATGCTCATCCTTCACCTATATAAGGAGTACTCCTCCATTCATTCCAGATAGGCATTCAAAGACCTGAAGACATAAATGCTCTGAAGAGATTGAAACACGAGCAACGCTCCTCAAGATCTTCAAGCATCTTCAACTTAAGAATGGCAAAAGATTCGGGATTAAGGTGCGGAGCCCCCCAAATCAAGCATTCTTCATACACTAAGTTCTTCGGTGTTCTTTGTGCCAAGAACAGCATACGACCCGAGATTAAGGTGTTAAGCCCCCCAGATTGAGTGTTTTTTGGATCAAGTACGTTTAATCCAAACAAAGGCTCGATGCTTCTGGATTAATGTTATAAGGTCCCAAATCCGAGTTCGGACAAGCTTCAACTGAAGATCCGACTCAACACACACAGTCAGCGCAGTCAAACAGTCAGCGCGGTCAACACAACAAGTCAAAGTCCAAATTGGTTCGAGAGAAGAATCAGAGGATAGATAGAGATTGTTTCCTAAATTATCAAGTTTAATCCTTTGGATTATTATTGTAATTCTTTTGTATTTATTTTATTATAAATACAAAAATTTATTATTACAAATTTTGGCACACCCAGTAGGACCGTCTCTACCTCTCATCCCTTTTCTCTACAAGCTCGAAAGTACAAAATAACTCATGTCAAGATTACCGTGGGAAGGACTGTTGCTTCTAAGCTTTCAGAGTCATTGAGTGAATATGTGGTTGTTGTTACGAGGAGCATGTTAGAAAAAGCTCGGTCGAAAGCCTCATCTGGATCCAACCCTTCGGTTGAGGAGGCTTCGAGAAAATAACTACCTCTTAAAGAGGATAGTGATGAAGATTCTGCATCTTCAAGCTCTTCATCTGACTCAATTGCAGCTCCAGTAATGATGGCAGATGCCTCAACTATTGAGGAACAGTTAGCAAGTATGATGAAAGCTATCGAAGGGCTCACAAAATACATAGAAGCTCAAGATTCGAAAATCTCCCAATTGATGGAAAAAAAGATATCGTGGAGACTAACCGTGCAAACGGAAAAGGAGTCATGGACGATAGTGAGGTGGAAGAGATCACAAGGCGCCAGACTATTGAAAGGAGCAAACTCAAGGAGCATTGCAGCTTTCAGCCGATGGAATGCTCCAAGTCGATCAATTGAAGGATATTATACTTGGAACAATAAAAGAAAGGTTTGAAGAGAATTCCAAGTCCACTGTCACTTATGTCAAGCCATTCACAAAAAGAGTGGACAACTTGAAGTTGCCAGCTGGCTACCAACCTCCCAAGTTCCAACAATTTGATGGCAAGGGAAACCCAAGGAAACACATAGCACACTTCATTGAGACTTGCCATGACGCTGGTACTTATGGAGACCATATGGTGAGGTAGTTCGTTCGCTCTCTCAAAGAAAATGCCTTTGATTGGTATATCGACTTGCAAGCTGAATTCATTGATAGTTGGGCACAAATGGAGCATGAGTTCCTTAACGTTTCTATAGCACAAGGAGAATCATTAGCATGACTGAGCTAACTAATACTCGTCAATTAAAGGAAGAGCCTGTGATTGATTATATCAATCGATCGAGAAATTTGAGTTTAAACTGCAAGGACCGATTATCTGAAGAGTCCTCTATTGAGATGTGTATCCAAGGGATGGAATGGAATTCCCTTTATATACTCAAAAGAATTCAACCTAAGACTTTCGAAGAGTTGGCTACTAGGGTCCATGACATGGAATTAAGCATGGCTGCTAGTAGAATCAAACATTCACCAATGTTGGACTCCTACAAGTCCAAAGATAAACAAGATTTCAAAAAAGGGGCCAAGCCCTATGCTAGAAATCCCAACAAAGAATCAATGGCCACAAATACTATAACGGTCAAAATTCGAAAGAATGGAGATGACAAGAAAGATAAAGGTAAACAAGTTGCCCAAGAATAGGGGCAAAGAAGATTGACTTTGAAAGAGATGCAAGAAAAAGAGTATCCATTTCTGAACTCAAATATTTCTGGCATATTTGATGATCTAATAAAGAATAAACTCCTTGACCTTCCTGAGATAAAACGTCCAGAAGAAGCCGGCCGAACTAATGACCAAAAATACTGCAAGTATCATAGGTTGGTGGGTCATCCAATCCATGATTGTTTCGTCCTCAAGGAAAAGATCATGTAGTTGGCCAAGGAAAGAAAAATCGTGTTAGAAGATGAGGCAGCCACGAACTTCACTTCTGTAAAGGAAAGTCATGATGAAGGCTCATGTCATGTCGTGAACGAGGAGGACAATGAAAGCGAACAATTTGAAACTAAGGGTAAAGCTTACTCCATGAAGGTGACCTTCACGAATGAAGATATGTTGTTGGGTTTGCAATCTTATAATCGACCACTACTTGTGACTGGCTATACTAAAGGGATGCGAGTGAATCGCATACTTGTTGATGGAGGTTCGGCAGTGAACATTCTATCCTTGAGAATGTTGAAAAAGCTAGAAATAACGGTGGATGAACTCAATCATAGCCGATTGATGATTCAAGGGTTCAACCATGAGGGGCAAAGAACTCTCGGCACAAGAGTTCTTGATTTGCTAATTATTGAGATGAAATCAACAGTCCTCTTCCATGTTATTGATGCAAAAACTTCATACAACATGCATTTGGGGAGTCCCTGGCTGCATGAGAATGGTGTGATTCTTTCCACATTACACCAGTGCTTCAAATATAGTGAAGGTGAAAATGTGAAAAGGGTATTTGGCGACGATGAACCGTTTACTAAAGCTGAAGCTTACTTTGCAGATGCTAAATATTTCTTCAAAAGTACAAAGGAAGTGAAACGTGAAAAAGCCCCAGCACAAGATGATGGGGGCAATAAACAAATAAAAGAAGAAGTCAGCACATCATCTGCCACTCTTAAGGAGAACAAAGGCAAAGGGCTTAAGACCTCAGAAGAGTTAACGTTGCCTTTAACAAAAATTGATGCAAGTAAGCCTTCTTCTCCACCACTCAAAGGATTCATACGTCCTGTTGAAGGAGCTAAGACTGAACACGGTAAAGTGTTTGAAGCAGAAATAGCCAAGGCATATAGTCCGCAAGCTTACAAACTCCTTATGAAGGCTGGTTATGAACCAAAAGAAAAGCCAGTGATGGGTAAGTTACATCAAGAGACCATCAACCCTCCAGAACATGGGCTTAATGCTACTCAGAAAATGTTGAAAAATAGTGGCCCTACTTTCAAGAATGGTAAGCCAGGTTTGGGATATGTCCCTCAAAAATCAATCCGCATTGCAATTAGAAGAGTAAGTACAAATTATATCACCGAGGGAGAAGCTTCATCCAGGATGATGTTTTTTATGAAAGCGGTAGAAAAATCAGTAGTATCTCTGTCTTTGAAAGACTTGGGAGTGTTTTCGAAAGGCTTGGACCCTGTGAAAATAACAAGTATGGGAGGCAAAATAATGTCAATTCTCCTAGCTTCAAGAAGTTTTGAAGTCGAATTTCCTCTCGCATGAAGCGGAAAAATATCTTGATTGTCTCATGTGGAAGAGTGTTGAAAGCTAAGATGCAAACAATCATCTGTACTAAAGATGATAGTGATGATGATAGAGAAAGTGTAGCTTCTACGAACCATATCACTGCTCTGGAAGATTCTCATATGGAGGAGGTAGATGGTGAAGATGACCCTCCACAATTTGAAGAGGGAGTGAAAGCCACTATTGATGAGTTGAAAGAAATCAATTTAGGCGATGGAAATGATCCACGTCCTACCTACATAAGTGCTCTGCTAAATGTTGAGGAAGAAGAAAAGTATATTAGCATTTTGCAAGAATTCAGAGACGTATTTGCATGGTCACATAAAGAAATGCCAGGTTTGGATCCGAAAATCACAGTGCACCACTTGTCCATTAAAAAGGGAACTCGACCAGTAAAATAAATGCAGCGTCGATTTCAATCAGAGTTAATTCCTTTGATTGAGGACGAGGTTAATAAGCTTCTTGAAACAGGCAAGATCCGAGAAGTCAAATATCCTACATGGATTTCTAACATCATGCCGGTGAGAAAGAAAAATGGGCAGCTCAGAGTATGTGTTGATTTCCAAGATTTGAACATGGCATATCCAAAAGATGACTTTCCACTGTCAATTGTTGAACTCATGATTGATGCAACGACGGGGCATGAGGTCCTTTCATTTATAGATGGATCATCTGGCTACAATCAAATTGGTCTGGCTCCTGAGGATCAAGAGAAGACAGCCTTTCGTACTCCGACATGTATATATTGCTACAATGTCATGCCATTTGGCTTGAAGAATTCTGGTGCCACCTATCAAAGAGCCATGCAAAAGATATTTGATGACATGCTTCATAAGATCGTCGAGTGCTATGTTGATGATATTGTGGTGAAATCAAAGGAAAAGCAAGATCATCTCCATGATCTAAGGTAAGTATTCAAACGATTAAGATAGCATCAACTCGAGATGAATCCACTCAAGTGTGCATTTGGAGTTACATCTGGAAAGTTTCTTGGATTTATTATTTGCCGTAGAGGAATTGAAATTGAGAAAGCAAAGATTGACACAATCATGAAGATGCATGTGCCTCGGAACATACATGAGCTCAAGAGTTTGCAAGGAAAGTTGGCATACTTGAGAAGATTCATATCAAACTTGGCTGGTCGATGCCAACCGTTTAGTCATCTCATGAAGAAAGGCAGCATATTCGAATGGGATGAAGCTTGTAATAATGCTTTCAATAGCATTAAAGAATACTTGATGAAGGCACCAGTGTTGGGTGCTCCAATACCGGAACGTCCATTAATCCTTTATCTAGCTGCTCAAGAACGTTCTGTGGGAGCTTTACTTGCACAAGAAAATAATGATGGTAAAGAAAGAGCTCTATACTACCTAAGTAGAACCATAACTACAAATGAGTTAAAATATTCACCCATTGAGAAAATATGCTTATCCCTTATCTTCGTGATTCAAAAGTTGAAGCATTACTTCCAAGCTCATACAGTTCGGCTATTCTCAAAAGCTAACCCACTAAAGTTTGTCATGTCAAAGCTAGTACTCTCTGATTGGCTTGCAAGATGGTATCTCCAACTTCAACAGTTTGAGATCGTGTACTGATGAGTGATATTTTCACCTAGATTTTAGTGTCTTTTTATATGTGTTTTCGTATTATTTTATCCGTATTTTATGTGTTATTTGGTTGTGTTTTGTGTTTTCATGGAAATGTGTGTGAATGAGCTTAAACCTACTATTTTCACTTTTTATTTGATGCTAAACATGATAAGAAAGATGTAGGAAAAAGCGGATCTCAATTTGGAGTTGAAACGAGGGAGAACGAGCCAAAACAGTGAAGGAATCAGGGCAGCAGCAACACGACTGGCCGTGTCGGTGGCACGAGCCGTGTCGCAGTGCACGACTCGTGTAGCTAACACGGGCCTGTCCAGAATGGTCGTGTAGCAACATCTATTCATCCAACACGACCACCACTTAGCCGTGTTGCGGAGCTCGACTCGTGTTGCAGCACACGACCCGTGTAGCCAACACGGGCCTGTAAGCGATGGCCGTGCGGGAGCATCAGTTCACGCAACACGGGCACCTCATGGCCGTGTTGCGCCACACGACTCGTGTCGTGTCTTGGACCAGAAAAAAATCAGAATCCTTCTAGAAGGCCCATAAGGGTATAAATACCCCTCCATTCAGATTTTATGAGAGAGGATCCGAAATTCTACTGTTCCCACACACCTCACACACCATTCCTTTGATTTCACACCATATTCTCCATCCCATTCATCCATTTTTGAGATCTACATCATCTCTCCATAATTTCCTCCATCCAAATCAAGTGAAGAAGCAAGGAAGCTTGGGTGATCACCAAAGGAAGAAGGGAGATTCAATTGGATCCATTTCCAAGGGAGTTTTCATTCCAATTTTGTGTTAATCCTTTAGTTTATCATGATTTGTAAGAATTATAATGTCTATGTTATGGATCTTATGAAGATTGTAGGCTAATCTCCCTTGTGAGATTAGCAACATGAAGGTTGTTGGTTAATTTGTGGATCTATGTAATTAAATTCATATGTTGATGGGGATATTTGATTTTCTATCATTGGTGCTTATATATCTTGAGATCTATGATGTTTTGTGTGTTTGATTGTTCTAATTATATAATTAGATTGAGAAATCAATGATGTGCTTAGGATAGTAAAGTGAATCATTTCATCAAACACCTCATGTGCATTATAGATGGTAAAGTGATTGAGAAGTCCTTTATTATTTAGAACCCTTTGATGGAACATGTGATTAGTTAGATTGAGAAGTCAATTGATTATATGAAGGGATTCTATAATTGAACTTAGTACCTAGTTGGAATAGTTTAATTTAGAACCAACCTTTGAGCTATTTTGAGATTGTGCAAATGATCTACATCCTATTCATTTCGAGAGGAAGTTTAGGTGGTATAAGTGTTGGCCCTTAGTCTTAACCCTTGATACATATGAGTTTAATGCATGAATCCATAAGTTACCACTTCATTAGTGTTGTTAATCTCACTTCTACTTAATTTGGAAAACCACTCATTCATCATTTTTATCTTGTCATTGGATTATTGTTTGTCTACTTTCATTTAATTACTTTTTACCCAAACCATCCATCTATGATTCGTCTCTATAAAATCGTGATAAACGTGATATCGCTTAAGTGCTAGCATCGACCTCCCTGTGGTTCGATAAATTCTTGAATTGGTCAACCCGACTACAAGTTATGGCTAATCAAATGGCGCCGTTGCCGGGGAGGTAACGGTTGCTAGCAGCTTAAAGAAGGAACGTTTAAAGCGATCTTACTAGAGACATTTATTTTCTTGTATTTATTACTTGTTTTTGCTTTGTGAAAATTTGTTCTAATTTCTCTTGTCTTGAAGGTGTATGCAAACGAGGTCAAAAGTGAAGCAAGTCGAACAAATTGATCTAGAGCTTGAAAACATTTTGAGGAGAAAGAGAAGAGAGAACAAAGCCAAAAATAGTAATTCAATGGAGAATTTTCAAGGTGACAATCGTGTTGGGATAGAGCATGATGGGGAAGGAGGACACAATATGAACGTGCATGACAACGCACATCAATTCAATGAGAATCCTCCTCAACAAGCCTATCAAAATCATGGAGCTATAAACAATCAAGCCTATATTCAACAACTTGTGCAACAAGCGATGATTCAACAAGGTTTTCAACAACCTTATCCTCCTCAACAACAAGCTTATGTACCACCACCTCCACCTCCGGTTCAACATGGAGTTCAAAATGATCAACGGGTGATACGGGACTTCTTCATGCCAAGGGCAATTCCACAAATGATGGGACCACCAATTCATGCCAACAACTTTGAGTTTAAAATGGGCTTGATTTCATTGGTGAGAGAGCAACAGTTTGGTGGAGCTCCGAATGAAGATCCTAACGCTCATCTAGCTCAGTTTGTGGAGATTGCCAACACAGTAAAGATGAACGGAGTGAGCGAGGATTGCATAAAGATGAGGTTATTCCCATTCTCCTTGAGGGATAGAGCAAGAACATGGCTCTCCACCATTACTCCCGGTACGTGCAACACTTGGGACGAGCTAGCACAATTGTTTTTAAACAAGTACTTCCCACCGTCAAAGACACTTCAAATGAAGAGCTTGATCACGCAATTCAAGCAAATGCCTCAAGAGAGCTTTTATGAAGCGTGGGAAAGGTTCAAAGAAATGCTACGCAAGTGTCCACAACATGGTTTCCCGGAGAATCAACAAGTTGGATTTTTCTATCAAGGACTTGTGAACGGACAAAGAGTGCTTGTTGATGCCTCGGCAGGAGGATCCGTACTAGGTGTAACTCCGGAAAGGGCTATTCGAATTTTTGATGAGATTGCTACAAATGTTTATCAATGGCCATCGGAGAGAGTTAGTGGAAGCTATGGTTTTGAAAGCTATGATAAAGGACAACAGTTTAGTGTGAAGAGTGTAAGTGTTGAATCAAGTATGCCAAGCATGGAAAAGATAGTGGCGGAAGTTGTTAAACAAATGAGCTTGAATCAAAGTATGAACAATCAAGGAGTGAATATGGTTGAGGGGCTACAAGTCGAGCAAGGTGTGCTACCTCCGAATGCTGTGAATGGTGAACAATGGACCAACTCTATGCCACGTGTTGAGGATGTGTCTTATATGCAAGGAAGAAATTATCAAGGTAATTATCAAAACAATTACCAAGGTAATTTCCATCAAAATCAAGGAAGTTATCCACAAAGGCAAGGGGGATTCAACGCTCAAAGTAGTGGAAGTTCACATTCACAACAACAACCAAGGCAAGGAGGGTTCACTAGCCAAGGAAGTGGAAGTTCTTATCCACAACAACCAAGGAGGCAAGATAATTTCTCTTATGCAAACCCAAATAATGCGGTTGCTTATCCTCCGGGGTATCATCCGGGAGCTAAAGCACCAAATAATGAAGGGAATGCGACTACCGAAGAACTTATTGAAAAATTGATTGCTTCCAACAAAAATCAAGAGGAAATGATTGAAAGAAAATTCAAGGCCATTGAAGAAAACAATGATAGAAGACTCAAAGCCTTGGAGTATTCATTTGGTCAAATGGCGAGCTCAATGAATGCTAATGAGAAAGGGAAATTTCCAGCCACAACCGAGGTTAATCCGAAAGCTCAATGTTTATTTGTTGAAACGGAAGAGGAAAGAAAGGTTGAAGAAGGGTTGGTGGAAAGCAAGGTTGTTGAAGAAATGAAAGAAGAGCAAAAGCCTAAATGGATACCTAAGTGGAAAAGGGTGCAAGAGGAAAAGAAAGTTGAAGAAAAGGGTAAAGAAGAGGAGTACAAACGTGATTATTGGGGTATTCCGATCACTCCATTCCCTATTCCCTATCCACAAATGTTTGTAAAAGAGGAGAAGAAAAAGGAGTTTGAGGAGTATGTGAAAGAGCTCAAGAAAAAGTATGAGAAAAAAAGAAAAGAAGAGCAACCCGAAGCAAGTGGATCAATGCAAAAAGGGGGGCCTACAAAAGTTGGTGATCCGGGGAAGTTCATTATCCCTTGTGATTTTGAAAAGAAAGGTACCCTTGATGCATTGTGTGACTTGGGGGCAAGCGTTAACGTGATGTCTCATGCCACGTTCAAAGACCTTGCAATTGGAAAGCTAAAGCCTACTACTATCCATCTTGAAGTTGTCAATGGTGAGGTTGTAAAGCCACTAGGAATTGTTGAAGACGTGGAGGTAAAGGTGAAGGGGCTAGCTTTCCCGGTCGACTTCATGATTTTGGAAGTGAAGGCGGACCCCAAAGTTCCACTCATTTTGGGAAGGCCATTTCTAGCTACGGGAAGAGCAAGAATTGATGTTGGTAGAGAAGAGTTATCCTTGAGCTCAAAAGGAAAGAGTGTCACGTTCATGTGTAAGAAGGAAAAATGAGCCAAGTCTCACTTAAAGCCTCCGGATGATTTCGATGATCATGATTCTCTTCTCTTTGACAATTTAAATTCATTTCTTCATGATTATATGAAATTGTCAAATGCTAACTTGTCTTCTTGTGATGTTGATAGAAAGAAAGCTCCGAACCTCGATTGGAAACTTGACAAAGGAGAAAGAGGAAGTCCACTAGAATCACTTCTTGATGACGATTTGATGCTAGTGAGCAAGAATGGAGAGGTTGAGCTAGTGGACAAGAAGAAGGCCAAGCTAATGTTCAAAGTGAGGATGCGAGGAGAAAGTGGGATGGACCATCCTTTGGTCCAATGATCGTAAAATTCCGTCCGGCTTGAAGACGTTAAACTTAGCGCTAAATGGGAGGCAACTCATTCTTTTGTTATTTTGATGCTTTTTGTTGTTTATTTTGGTCTTGTAGGTGGATTGTGCTTGTGAGAAAAATGCATGTTGAAGAAAGGAGAAGTGCTTCATGGATTTGAGTAAAAATGTCTCCATTTGTTGCAAACTTAATTCTCGACTCTTGTATCGAGTCAAGTTTGGGGGAAAAGTGCATGGTGAACATGGCTTGAGTCGTGTGGATGCGTTTACTTCTTCACAAGAAGATCATCAATGGAAACTACAAGGGTAAGTCCCACCACTTTTTACAAACTTAATTCTCACCTCTTAGTTCGATTTAAGTTTGGGGGGAGAGTGCGTGGTGTGACTCACCACTTAAGTTTGATATGATGATATATTGATGATGATAGTTTTTTTTTGTAATATTCACCCAATTTTAAAATTTTTCTCATGAGTTTTGGTTGGATTTTGGTATGATTGGTTGTGTTGAAGTGCATGTGAATCCATATTTTTAATGCAATTGTGGAGCTAATGGTGTTGTATGAGTTTTGAGTATGAATGAAGGGTATTGGAAGCACGAATGGAGCTTGGAGCGAACGCTTTCCTTACCAAATGCTTATTGAGGGAGTACTCTACACCTTATCACTTCTAATTGATTTTGATTTGAATTGAATGGATTAGCATGTTACTTCATGTGTTATGTTTTTGGGATGTTATTTTCGTAATTTATGATTTCCTTTTTCAATAAGGTTGGGATGATTGTGAGCTTACATTGTTATGGATGATTTGAATGTGTGCTTTATTGTTAATGATGGTGATTTTTGTTTTTGCATGTTATGTGTTTTTGTTTTGTTTCTTGTTTGTTGAGTCTTTATTTTATGTTTTGTGTGTTTTCTTATTTTTGTCTTGGTATGTTTGGTGGTTTGTTTTGGGATGTTGTGAGTCATTTTTGAACATGAATGGTGATATGTTGTGGTAGTAAGTGATGACAAGTTATGATTAAGAATCTCTACACTTTCGAATTGTGACATGTTTTACTTAACTTGTTCAATTTTGAGATGGATGTGGTGTAATAAGTTTCTTAAGGTCCGAGCACATGAGCGTTTGAGCCTCAACCGTGCATACATGGTATTTTTCTTCATGAGTGGATTGGTTGTGTTTGATAAGTTAGAACTTGCTCAAGGACTATAGGAACGAGCCCGATTTGTGGAGATTAGTGACATGATCTAAGGCCATCCTTGTTATTATAGTCATTACCATATATTTCTCTACCATGAACATCATTCCTAGTCAACCACTTTGAGCCTTAAAGCCTATTTATTGTGATATAAGCACATTACAAGCCATGATTACCCACTTAAGCCTTACATATATACCATTTGTGTGGGTGATTGAGGAGATGGTAACTAGAAAGGTTTGATAAGGAAGAAAAAGAAAAGGAAATGGTAAACAAGCAAGAAAAAGGATGAAAAAGAGCATAAAAAAGAATGAACATGCAACCTCAAAACAAGAAAAATGAGTAAAGCAACAACAAGATGCTCAAGGAAATAAAAATTCAAAGAAAGGAAGCATGCATCATAAGAAGCTCAATCCAAAGGAATGTTGATGATTAGTGCTTGTGATTACCAAAGTTGAGAAAGGAAGAAAGAAAAGTGGAGAAGTTGGAGAAATTGGCCATCTCTTCGATTACTTACACTTGCTTAGTCACTATTATCCATATCTTCCATACCCTACCAAAGAGCCTATCATTACATCCTTAATGAAAGACCTTTTTTATCATTAATGGAAACTTTGGCGGTTTGTGAATGTAGTCCACGAGCAAGCTTATAGCGAGTCAAGCCAATCAATTGATGAGTGTTGATTTACCTACTTTAAAGAGTGTTGAGTGAAATTTATAACCTATGTAAGGCTTGGACTAAAAGGGACTATATTACACTTTATTCTCTTTTGATTGAACTTGTTAATTTCTCATGTTATGATTTTATTGATGTAGGATGCCTTAGCATAGTTTGTAATTCTTATTGCTATTGACGTGTTATTACTTATGTTCGTTTAGTCTTTTCCTAGGTGAAAATCACTCCTCATGGTTTATCATTTTCTTTGTGCGAGGACGCACAACACTTTAAGTTTGGGGGTGTGATGAGTGATATTTTCACCTAGATTTTAGTGTCTTTTTATATGTGTTTTCGTATTATTTTATCCGTATTTTATGTGTTATTTGGTTGTGTTTTGTGTTTTCATGGAAATGTGTGTGAATGAGCTTAAACCTACTATTTTCACTTTTTATTTGATGCTAAATAGGATAAGGAAGATGTAGGAAAAAGCGGAACTCAATTTGGAGTTGAAACGAGGGAGAACGAGCCAAAACAGTGAAGGAATCAGGGCAGCAGCAACACGACTGGCCGTGTCGGTGGCACGAGCCGTGTCGCAGTGCACGACTCGTGTAGCTAACACGGGCCTGTCCAGAATGGTCGTGTAGCAACATCTATTCATCCAACACGACCACTACTTGGCCGTGTTGCGGAGCTCGACTCGTGTTGCAGCACACGACCCGTGTAGCCAACACGGGCCTGTAAGCGATGGCCGTGCGGGAGCATCAGTTCACGCAACACGGGCACCTCATGGCCGTGTTGCGCCACACGACTCGTGTCGTGTCTTGGACCAGAAAAAAATCAGAATCCTTCTAGAAGGCCCATAAGGGTATAAATACCCCTCTATTCAGATTTTATGAGAGAGGATCCGAAATTCTACTGTTCCCACACACCTCACACACCATTCCTTTGATTTCACACCATATTCTCCATCCCATTCATCCATTTTTGAGATCTACATCATCTCTCCATAATTTCCTCCATCCAAATCAAGTGAAGAAGCAAGGAAGCTTGGGTGATCACCAAAGGAAGAAGGGAGATTCAATTGGATCCATTTCCAAGGGAGTTTTCATTCTAATTTTGTGTTAATCCTTTAGTTTATCATGATTTGTAAGAATTATAATGTCTATGTTATGGATCTTATGAAGATTGTAGGCTAATCTCCCTTGTGAGATTAGCAACATGAAGGTTGTTGGTTAATTTGTGGATCTATGTAATTAAATTCATATGTTGATGGGGATATTTGATTTTCTATCATTGGTGCTTATATATCTTGAGATCTATGATGTTTTGTGTGTTTGATTGTTCTAATTATATAATTAGATTGAGAAATCAATGATGTGCTTAGGATAGTCAAGTGAATCATTTCATCAAACACCTCATGTGCATTATAGATGGTAAAGTGATTGAGAAGTCCTTTATTATTTAGAACCCTTTGATGGAACATGTGATTAGTTAGATTGAGAAGTCAATTGATTATATGAAGGGATTCTATAATTGAACTTAGTACCTAGTTGGAATAGTTTAATTTAGAACCAACCTTTGAGCTATTTTGAGATTGTGCAAATGATCTACATCCTATTCATTTCGAGAGGAAGTTTAGGTGGTATAAGTGTTGGCCCTTAGTCTTAACCCTTGATACATATGAGTTTAATGCATGAATCCATAAGTTACCACTTCATTAGTGTTGTTAATCTCACTTCTACTTAATTTGGAAAACCACTCATTCATCATTTTTATCTTGTCATTGGATTATTGTTTGTCTACTTTCATTTAATTACTTTTACCCAAACCATCCATCTATGATTCGTCTCTATAAAATCGTGATAAACGTGATATCGCTTAAGTGCTAGCATCGACCTCCCTGTGGTTCGATAAATTCTTGAATTGGTCAACCCGACTACAAGTTATGGCTAATCATGTACGTCCCTCAAAAGGCCGTAAAAGGACAAGTGTGGGCAGATTTTCTAGCTGATCAACCAATGCCTGCTGAATGGAAACTATCTGATGAACTCCCAGATGAAGATGATTTCGCTATTGAGATAGCTTCTCCTTGGAAGATGTATTTTGATGGAGCATCTCATAGAGAAGGAGCCGATGCCGGAGTCATGTTTGTAATATCCAGGGGTGAAGTTTTATCCTTCTCATTTTCCTTAACGGAAAATTGCTCCAACAATGTGGCTGAGTATCAAGTACTCATACTTGGCTTAGAGATGGTCGTCGATATAAAGCAGCTACACTTTAGGGTGTATGGTGATTTGCTATTGGTGATAAATCAACTCCTAGGAGTGTACGAAGTAAAAAAGCCTGAGTTACTCCCATACCACAAGTATGCTCAAAAACTTATGGGTTATCTTGGTAATGTTGACATTAAGCATCTGTCTAGAAGAGAGAATAAGCAAGCTGACGCCCTCTCTAAGTTAGCGTCAACTATAGCTATGCCAAAAATGAAAATTCAAATACCGGTATGTAGAAGTTGGGTTGTACCACCAATCTTTGAAGATGATGATTATGAAGAAGCTGAAAATCATGTGGTAGAGGTTTTCAAAATTAAAGAAGAAGATTGGCGCCAACCACTCGTGGTTTATTTGAAATATGATAAGTTGCCTAACGATCCATGCCAAAGGGTTGATATTCGGCGTCGAGCACCTCGATTCATTTATTTCAAAGGCACACTTTATAGAAGATCATTTGATGGAGTTTTTTTGAGATGTCTGAGTAAGGAAGAAGCTGCTCAAGAAATGGAAGAAGATCATTACGGAATTTGCGGTGCTCATTAATCTGGGCCGAAACTACATTTCAGAATAAAAAGAATGGGTTACTATTGGACCACAGTGGTGAAAGATTGCATGTATTATGCACAAAGATGTCAAGCTTGCCAATTCCATAGAAATTTGATTCATCAGCCTCCAGAGCCTTTGCATCCGACGGTCGCTTCATGGCCTTTTGATGCTTGGGTTTAGATGTGGTGGGGCCACTTACGAAGTCTTTTGGTGGATATCTCTACATTCTTGCTGCAACCGATTACTTTTCAAAATGGGCTGAAGCTGTGCCTCTAAGGGAAGTGAAGAAAGAAAATGTTGCTGATTTCATCTGGATCAATATCATTTATAGATATGGTGTTCCTCGCTACGTCATCACTGATAATGGAAAGCAGTTCAACAACAGTTCGATTGACAAACTATGTGAGAAGTTCGATTTCAAACAAAGGAAATCTTCAATGTATAACGCAACTGCTAATGGTCTTGTCGAAGCTTTCAATAAGACATTGTGCAGTCTGCTGAAGAAAGTGGTGTCCAAGTCAAAAAGAGATTGGCATGAAAGAATCAACGAAGCTTTATGGGCATATCGCACCACTTATAAAACACCTACTCAACCCACTCCGTATTCCTTGGTGTATGGTGTTGAGACTGTTGTGCCTCTTGAAAAATAATCACCGAAGAAAAAAAATGCAAAGTTGTGTCTTCAAAGGCTCGAGTGTTACCAATCTCGCCTTTCTAAAACGTTCAACAAGAAAGTGAAGATACGTTCTTTCCAAGTTGGTGATCTGGTGCTTGCTGTGAGAAGACCTATAGTAGTCACTCATTGCGTTGGGAATAAGTTTCTACCCAAATGGGATGGCCCTTATATTGTGAAGGAAGCCTACACAAATGGTGCCTACAAATTGATCTCAGAAGATGGCGTGAATATTGGCCCCATAAATGGAAAATTCTTGAAATGCTACTACGCGTAAAACAAATACAAGTACAACGCTCCATGACGCATGAGCCTAAACTGCATGTTACTCCTGATCCGCATAAGTATAAACTGTGTACGACGAACTCCTGGTCCGCATGAGTATAAACTGTGTACGACACCCACCAAAGGTAATTATACGTGGTTAAACTATTAATTCACCCCACTCAGATATTTTAAGTGGTTAAAGCATTAAATATCCTACTTTGTCTAAAGTGGTTAAATAATAGTCACTCCTGGCCGCATAAGTATAAACTGTGTACGGCACTCCTCCATTCAAATTAAACCATGTCCCTTTGAACTACGTAATGACTTGATTCTCTTTATAGAGATATGTAGGCAGCTTAACATTCTGCTAAGTTCAGTCATAATTCTGGCCATTTATATCAAGTTTGTGAGGCAATCAATAAGTTGAAGTATGAATGGGTTAAGAAGCATAAGATCGAAAAAAAGAAGATGGTGGTTGAACGCAAGTTTTGATGGAGAAATTCAAATTATTGAAGTGGTAAAAAAAGTTCAAACTTTTTGGAGTGTTGAAATAAACTCAAATTCTAGCAGTAGTGAAATGATAATGGGCTAAAGTGATGAAGGTGATTTATGTTGTCACATCATATGTTGCAAATGGATATGTTTATGTGAATTTAAACTCGTGGATTTAATTAATTAAAAGACCCAAAATAAATTCTGGGATTAATTAATTATTAAAATCCAAAATTATAAATAAAGCCCATGAGGGGAGAAGTCCAAGATGTTGAGCCATTAAAATAACTCATGTGGGTTTAATTAATTTGAGCCCAAATCATGAATTAAAAATTAATATAGGCACTAAGAGTTAAGGCCCAAAATATTATGCAGAAGGTGGCCCAAATAAAAAGGGGATTAAGTGGCCCAAGTAAAAAAAAAAGGATTAGATGGCCCAAGTAAAAATAAAAGGGGATTAATTGGCATAATTAAAGGTGGAAGCACGTGAGTGACAAGAAAGTCAAACTGATTTGAGATTGGATAAGTTTGGAAAGTCAAAATTAGATTGATAGAGTCAAAATTGAAGATTATTTCTTTCTCCTCAAAAGAAAATCAAGTGAACTTCTTTCTCTCCAAGAAAGGAATCATGCTCCTTGCCCCCAGGGCATAGCTCAAGTGGTAGAGGGGAGGGTGGAAAGGCCTTCCAGCTGAGCTTGGTTGCTGCAGGGTGGGGGTTCGAATCATGCCTTTGGCATGGATTTGGCCCCTTGCAAGCACAAGTTTAACAGTGAGCCCTCCCTATAAGCCACTTGAGGCACATCCTGCGATTTACCTCCTCCACCAATCCCCAGGGCAGGGACGGTGGGGGCCCCTAATGGTGGGGTACACCATTAAGGAATCATGCTCCTTTTTTTATTCATGTAAAAGAAGTTTCTTCAGTCTCTCTCTTCCCAAAATAGCTTCCTCTCTCCTGGAATTCACATGGGTGGTCAAAATTGATTCAACAAAAAGAACTGTTCTCCCTCTCTCTCCAGGGATTGAAAGGAAACGAGTGCATCTTTATGTTAAAGCTTGAAGCAAGATTGAGAGAGATTCTGGTTCATTCTAAATCTGCAAACAATCCACCATCGCAGTCTCGTCAACCTCCATCTGTGAGCCATCGACTCACTATCACGAATCACACGAATCTAAGGCTGGAGTCCGATTGCTGTTCATCGTCCTTACCACAGTCGATAAAAGCTTTGCCACCCCATTGCTCAAAGTACCACCAACCACTGACGTACTTCCGCCACGCGCTGCTGCTCGGAACGAACGTCAGCCGCAGTCACCTCATGCCACGGTGCCGAGTCGTGCGAACAGGCCATCATCACTGAGAATGTTATGCTGTCGGAAGACACAGCATTGGCCGGATCTACTTCCGACTGGTATCCACTGCCCCTCTCCGTAAACGAGTACCAACCGCAAGTAGACTCGAATCCTTTCTGAACCACTGCCAAAGGCGCGAGCACCTCAATCACCACCAGTCGGAAACATGAAATCATAGGCCACTGCCCACTTGTTTTCCCAATCTCGGCTGTACAACACGACGCCACCGGAGGCGCGAACCAACAAGCAACCACCACGGGTGGTCTCGCCATTGACCGCCATTCGATGCGATGCCGCCAGAGGCACGAATCCAGCAAGTATCCACCAAGGGTAGTCTAGCTGCCAATTTGACCCAAACTGATGAAAATTGTGGTTCTAAAACACTGCTGGTTCGTCGCCACTGCAGGATGTCCCTGCCGAAAAACTCGAAGGCCCTATGCATGGCGTCTGCTCTCGGTCTCAATACCGAGACCCTGTTCAACCAACCACTGCTCGTCGTCACCACTTGGCTGATTTTTAACAATCGAGCATCATTCCTCAACACCAACAGGGACTTACCTTGTATCGCTGGCGCTCATGCACCTAGCCGCCGAGATTAGTCACCTGTCCGATTTGCAAGCCCACGACCAGCCGCCGTCAAAGGACAAAGGGGCCATGCCAATTGCTGCTGTCATCGTCAAAGTGATGCCATCTTTCCGTCGCCACACCACGCAAGGCTGACCGAGCTTGTCGCCGTCATCGACCATGCGCATTCGCGCCCGACAGCTGCCGATCTCTCAAGCGAGAATCGTGCGCTGCTGCTGCCAAAAACATATACTAGCTCTTTACCCCAATACCAACAATCACTATCACGATGGGGAGATCCACCACTAAAACCCCACGAGTGGTCTCTTATCGACCAGTCGCCATCTCGAGGCCATTAAAGACACGAGCTCATTGTTCAACCACTGTTTCTGGTGCCATACACAACTGTTATCGAGGGACAGCGACGGTCGGGGACAAGGGGGCACTGGCCCCCCTCAGATTTTAGCATTAATACTTATATATATGATACTTTGATAAGGGGTTGCGTAGCCTGGTGGTATTGGTTGCTAAATTAATTGAAGAAGTCACGGGGTCAATTCCCCACTTCAGCTTCTTTTCCTTCAATTTTATATATTATTAATGTTTCTATTCTATTTTTCTTAATGTCTTCAATTTTCTCTATTATTTTATATATTATTAATGTTTCTATTCTATTTTTTATGTACCTTTCTATTTTTCTCAATGTCTTCAATTTTCTCTATTATTTTATATATTATTAATGTTTCTATTCTATTTTTTATGTACCTTCTTTTAAATTTTTTACAGCTTATATAATACTAAATTTATTTTATTTTTACTAAACAATATATTACAATATTCATTTATAAAATCCTGCTTGTCCTAAAAAAATGTATGTAACATCAATTATAAAATCAAATTTTGAGATGAATGAAGTTATTTTTTCTAAACAATATGAATAATCTTGATAGACGGAAAAAATATTTTATTTTATAATGTAAATTTGGACCCCCCTCACTTCGATTCCTGGCACCGTCACTGTCGAGGGATAATCCTTAATTCCATAAAAGAACAAACGTAAAGGGGCAACCGTTAAGGGGGCAACCGTAAAGGGACCACCGTTAAGGGGCAACTGTTAAGGGACAACCGTAAAGGGGCCACCGTAAAGGGACCACCATTAAGGGACAAGGCTCGCCGTCAATTCCTTCAAAGAGGAAGAATTGCGAGGTTGATGAAAAATAGGCATAATGAGAGGATATTATATACTAGTTTGCCCAGCAGTAATTATGAAAATTATTTGTAAGGGTGCAATCTCTACAAAATTTTAAGAGATTATTTACTATAAATAAATTTGATAATTTTGAGTAAAATCTGCCAATTCTTGGTGAACAAGAAACACTTCGGTGTCATATTTAAGTTCTGTTGTGATTGAATAAGTAGGAAAAGATAAGTTGGGCATCAAAAGAGTGAAGAATTAGGCCAAAAGAAATAAAATTATTTGCCCTCCTGGGCCAAATAAATTCTATAATTATTTCTCAAGCCCAAATGCTTTGTAAATTCAAAGCTTCAAAAGAAAAAAATTGTAAGAAAGGGGATCTTTTGCGATTCCTTCACATCAAGACATACTGTCCTTGAACAAATCGCAAGGGGGCATTTGCAATCATTTGTAAGCAATTATCAAGTTTAATCCTTTGGATTATTATTGTAATTCTTTTGTGTTTATTTTATTATAAATACAAAAATTTGTTGTTACAACAACCATCCTGATAGATTGTCACAGTCTATCTCGGTTGTGAGCATCTGTTTATACTTTATAAGGAGCCGACAATATGATCCTCCGTACGACGCCGCACACCATATTATCTACAGTATAAAGTAAGTGGGCATCGACGTTGTTCTTGCCTCATTTCTAGGTTAAAATGATTTAGAGTAAGAGAACTTTATCGTTGTTGTAAACCATAGTGACCAAGTACAAAATTTATTGAATATCATCCCAAGGGAAAAGTAAAATCAAGGTGTATCTGGATTTGCTTTTAATCATGCTTTGTAAAAGTGATAGAATTTGGGTTTTGGTTTTAAACTAACAATTATGCTAAGCAATTAACTAGAAAATCAAGTAATAACTACAATTATCAAGGATAAAGTATGTGACAAGGTGGAATGGAATGAGTGAAATAGATCTTAGAAAGAATGTAAGACTAACTACAATCAAAATTAAGGAAGCAACCTAGACTTGTAAGAATTTAGTAGTAAACATCATCAACAATGGACTAGAAGCAATCACAATTGTACCCCTAATCCCTATGGCCAAGGTGACTAGGTTTTCATCCCTTTTACAAGATTAAATTGTTGGGCATTTTCTCAACACACAATTTTAATCTCCAAGTATGAAAGATGCGATTGTAGCTTAGATAAGCGACCAAGTTATATTTATCGAATACAAAGGACAATTGATTGTCAATTTATTATTATCTAAACTAGAGAAACTATTGTTGGCAATTTAAATTGAGAGTAATTATTAAACTAATGAAGAAATAATAAAATAGCGAATAAGATAAAGACAGCAGAGATCAACGAGAGTTTGACAAGTGAGAAGATAGGTAGCTCTTCAGGTAATCCAGTTTCACTAATTAATCTCCCTTCTGTATGTCAATGTCCGACACTGACTTGTGGATTATGGATGTATCACTAAGCCATGCAAACCTACTCTATAGACACAAGTAGATAAGCGTGTAACACATGTGAATAACTTCGGAGCAAGAGATATAATTACACCCCCTTTTCTAGGTACTATCAGTATCAATTATTTCCCGTGCACTAAGTACTCTAACCCGATATGATCTCTCTTTATAAATACTATATAATTATTCTCTTTATCCTACTTACTATCCTGAATTCAATTCAATTAATAAGTATCCATATGAGATAGTTCTAATGAAACCTCGGAGTCCCCTCACTTAGAATCATAATATATAATCCTGCTCAGCAGTGAACACACTCAATCAATAACCAAGATATGTATTCAGACTCTACATAACAGTAAATGATGCACAAAATAAATCTGAGTATGAATTAATAAAGCATAGTCTCATATAAAATAAATCCACAAATAGTGTTATACGGAGTATACACACAGAAGTTTAATTAATTAGATAAAAACCTTCATAACCCTAGAACTACCAATGCAGTTCTAGCCCATGATGCTTCGAAGAACATTCATGGTGATTGGATAGATCTTACCCATTGTCTTGAAAATTACAAAAAAGATTAAGTTGTGAAGTAAACCCTAGAGATGGGCGCCGTCGCTTCTCGCTCCATCTTGAATCTTCACTTGATTCTCACTTGATTCGCTGCACGAATCTCTCTCTACCATTTCTGTGGATGGAGTTAGGGTTTGGATGTGGTGTAGGATGGATGTGGAATCTAACTCCCTCTTTGGTGTGATCGGCACCCTTTTTTATACTTGTTACTTCTCCTTATGGACTCTTACTGGGCTTTTTCGTCGAAAACACTCACATGCATGCACTAGAGGTAAAATCCTGATATTTCGGAGCTGATGTGTCACCGTTTGACCAGACTTGGTGTGGTCGAATAGGACCTCTTTGTCAAACTGAGGTCAAATGGTGTATCTGTAAGCTGAACTTCGTCTCTGCTTGCCGTTTGACTTGACCTTCTCCGTTCGACTTGGCTTTGCTTGGTCGAACAGGTGTCCTTGGTCGAATGACCTCTCTATAAGCTGAAACGCCTCCCATTTGACTTATCTCCTCTGTTCGACCTAACTGATGCTAGTCGAACAGCTTCTCAAGGTCGAACAACACCACGAAAAATCGTGTCTTCCAATTCCGAGCACTTAAGACCTATTTTCCTGTACAAATATGCTCAAATAGCCTCAGTAGCATCTGATTCATGGATTTTCCATAAATATCCCGATTTATCCTGATAATAGATCAAATCATACTCAATTTCCACACAAATCCAAGCTCAAAACGCGTGAATTATCACTCTCATCATAAATTCCCTTAGATTGTTCTTATTATCAATTTCCATGAAGGTACTATGCTTATAAGTTTTGTTCTTCTCATTCAATTACTCAAGTGTCCTCTTATAAGTGTTCTAAGCATAAGAAGGGTATGACTTACCTCCCCTCACACTAACATGCATTATCATATCAGTAACTGATTCAATTTAACCCTAATACATAATATCGGAATGGCCATCCTAACATGATATGTATAAAAATCAATCACACAATTAATAAAATGAATAATGAATTACAATTTATAAGAAGAAATCCATCATCAATTCAATTAACTACTAAGAAATCCCACAAATCTAGATTAACCTCAATTCATCATGTGGCTAGCCTCACAAGAGGTCTAGCCAACAATAGTCATCTTAGAAACCTTACAAAGTACATAAAATTTCATTGCTAACTTCAACTCAAAGGAAATACAAAATGAAAGTTGAATTTCTTCCCTTGTAGATAAGGGTTGATCTCCTTCCTCCAATAGCATTCCAAGCATATAAGCCTCAAATCTCTCTAAGGATGGTATGGGTGAAGGATGTATGGAGTGAATTATGGATTGAAAGTAGTAAAAATGGATGAATTTTGTGGATTTTGGATGTAGGAGAGAGTGTGTATGAAGAAATGGTGTGGAAGTCTGTGTTGGATCTTAAAAACTGCTCAAAATGGCTCTCTCCCATAAATCACTCTAAAATTGGGCATTGTACCCCTTGGAATCTTCTAGAAAACATGCACATTTATTCTAGATTTCTGCCCGAGCTCGACTCGAGTCGGCTCACTTTTCTCGGCGTGTTCTACTTGTTGATGGAGCTCGACCCTTGTGCTGCGCACGACATCAGCATGGGCGAGTAGCTAATTTTGATGCTTGCGCACAGCCACTGTTACATGCCCGTGCGCGGTGCACGGCACAAGCTCGAGCACAAGCTCGACTTGAGCTTCAGAACTCGACTAGAGTGTGGTCGAGTTTTGTCCACCTTCTTCATTTCAGCTCCCGACTCCATTTTGCTTTGATTTTTACCTGCTTTACATACCTTTAAGCTTATTTTCACACATTTATCAATATATATTACACTTTCCCTAATTAACATAAATCTCCACCAAAAGTTATACAAATATGGATAAAAACATCCGAAATCCACAAATAAAGAAATTAAAATCTAGGTGAAAATGACGACGATCAACCCCCAAACTTAAAGTGTTGTTCATCCTCGAACAACGAAAAATGATAACAAGAGAAAATATTTTCACCTAGGAAAAAACCTAACGAACATAAGCAACAACACATCACAAGTAACAAGGATTACAAAATCACATTAAGTACTCCTACCACATTAAACTCATAACATGAAGAATTAACAAGTTCAATCTCAAGAAGACAAAAGGGTAATCAAATTCCTTCCGGTCCAAGCCTCTCATAGGATATCAAATTCACTCAACACTCTATGAAATTTGATTACTCAATACTCATCAATCGGTTAGAACCGACGCACCATAGGCTTGCTCATGGACTATGTTCACAAGCCACCCTAATTTCAAAAAGTGATCAAAAAGGTCTTTTATTTTGGTTGTAATGTTAGACTCCTTGGATGGGTAGAAAGAGTTTGGATAGTAGTAACTCAACAAGTGTAAGTAATCAAAGAGATGATAATCTATTTCAATGCCTTCACTTCTCATTCTTCCTTTCTTTTTCAAATACTCTCAAGCACTAAACATTATCATACCATAGATTTCTTGAGCTTCTTTTGATAACTGATGAGTGATATTTTCACCTAGATTTTAGTGTCTTTTTATATGTGTTTTCGTATTATTTTATCCGTATTTTATGTTCTATTTGGTTGTGTTTTGTATTTTTATGGAAATGTGTGAGAATAAGCTTAAATGTATGATTTCCAGGTAAAAATGAATTCTAGACGCGAGAAGAAAATTTTGGGAAAAAACGAAGTTTAATTCGGAGTTGAAACGAGGGAAAATGAGTCAAATTAAGCAAAATGCTGAAAAACGCATGTCCAACTTGTGTAATTTTTCTGTACTCTTGTGGAGCTCAAAACAAGAAGTGTGATATATGGTTGAAAATCCACATAAAAGAGGATTGTTTTGGTATAAGAAACACTTCAATCCGAGCCCAAACGAGAAAGTTATGATTAAAATGGTGACGTCGCGCAGGCTGTTTCTACTCAGCACGGTTGTGCTACTTTGTATGACTTGTTACACCTTCAAATGTTGGATGTTTTGTCAGTTCTTTATATGTATAGAAAGCCAATGAAAAGAGGATCGCGTGAGCGCAAGAATTACTCAAATTGGAGATCGGATGTGGAAGTTATGCGCGAAATGGTGAGACTGCGCTGCACCAACCCGAACTTGACCCGAATTCGACCCATGCTCGGCCCAAAGTCATTTTTATGATTAGAATGTGTTCTAGAAGGTTCTAAGGGGTAAAAACACCCATTTTGGAGTGTAAATATCAGTGGGGATCAGATCTACACCTAACACACACCATTTTTCACACACTTTTCCTCTCCATTCCATCTACCCTTCATCCCATTCATCATTCCTTGATTCCATCCATCTACACTTGATCCACTCCATCAAATCCACCATCCAAGTGATCAAGGAAGCAAGGGAGAGTGAAGATCACAAGAGGAAGAAGGAGATCTCCATTGAAGACCTTCAAAGGGGGAATCTAATTCTAAGTCTTATGAAATTCTTTATAGATTTGTCATTGAATTTGTGGATCCAATTGTCTATGATTGTTTTCTCTAAAACTATGATAGGCTAATCTCCTTTGTGAGATTAGCTCCATGATTGGTGTTGGATAATTTAGTTTTTATGCAAATTGATTTTAATCTTGAATGGGCTTTGTGTTATTTCTATCATTGATTGTTGATTGCTTGATGTATATGATGATTTGTGTGATTAATTGTCATGGGCATGTGATTAGATTGAGAAATCAATTATGTGTTTAGGATAGTTCATTGAATCATTTCATCATACACTTCATGTGCATTAATTTAGAATGAGATAGAGATATCCTTCTAGATTTAGAACCCTTTGATAGAACATTTGATTAGCTTAATCGAGAGATTGGTTGATTAGGTGAGGAGAACCAAGCCATTAGTAAATTCATAGTACCTTAAAAGGGAATATTGTCTATGATTTAGTACCTAATTAGGGAACTCATAGAGTAATTAGTACCTAGTGGGAGGTGTTTGCTATGGTCTCGATCCTATGTGCTTTTGGGAGACTTGTTGAGGGCCTACATCCTATCCATCTCGAGAGAGAGTTTAGGTGGAATTAGTGATCGCTTCTATACCTTGTCCATGAGAGATTAGAATTAATTGCATGATTACTTAATTATCTATGCCATGATTGTTGTTAATCTCATCCTTGTATCATTTGGAACCCTTTTATCTTTGCATTCATTTTATCTTTATTTCTTTCATTAGTGTAATTGCGTTTATTTGCATCATATCCTCTCTTCCGTCGTCCTTATAAAATCACGATAAGCTTGAGATCGCTTAAACTCTAGCACGTTCCTCCCTGTGGTTCGATAATTTTTTTAGTTGGTCATACCCACTAAACTATGGCTAATCAAATGGCGCCGTTGCCGGGGAGGTAACGGTCGCTAGTAGTTTGACGAAGGATTGTTTAGAGTGGTCTTAATAAGGACATTTTTTTTTATTTTTGCATCTTATATTTGCTTTGGAAAATTTTGTTCTAATTTTCTTTCTTTTATAGGTGCATACCTTGAGAAGGAAGAAGAAGGAGAGCAACCCCAAAAATATGAGTTACATGGATATTCTTCAAGATATGGTGAATAGAAGTGTTCATTCCTCTATGAACACACAAGGAAATTTTCAAAGATTTCAAATGACAAATAGTGAACCTAATTTGCAACCGGATTACGGAGTACAAGATATGCAATTCCAACAACAAGGTTATGAGAATTTTGGAGTTCCTCATCAAATGCATCATCAAGTATACCCTCAAGGTGTGGAAGATGGTTTTCAAGGAAATTTTTTTAGAAATCAAGATGGAAATCAGCCACAACTATGGGGAGATTTTCAAGACTCCAACACCTCTTATTCCGCCCAACTTGACTATAGAGAGAAGCTTAGAGATGAGTTGATCGAAAAGATTATGGAGCGCATGGAGAAGGATAGTAAGTATAATGAAGCGTGGATGGATCGAATGGGAAATTGGTGTGAAATGGTGACAAGTGCAATAGTAGCATTCGGTGCTAGATTGGATTCCATTGAGCACCAAGTTAGTCAAGTTGTATCCACCGTTGAGAACAACAAGCCTTCTACCTCCGGAACGAATCTATGCATGGCCATTAAAGATCGAAAAGAGGATAGTTTGGGGGTTGATGAGGTTATGAAGGAAAAGAGAGAAAGGGTGCCCAAGTGGGTGAAAGCTAAAGAGTTGAAAGAACAGTTGATGGAGGAATTCGATAGATTTGTCGAAGCTCTTGAAGAAATGGTAGAGAAAGTCAAGATTCAAAACCATGATGAGATTTATGCCCTTATGGAAGAAAAGAAGCCTCCGGAAACTAAGAGCATGGATTTCACTTCCCACAAGCCTAAACCTTCTCATTTTATTGAAATTTCAAATTCTCTTAAGAACTTCCATGATTTTATTGATAAAAATTTGTTTGGTGATTGTAGGAAAAAGGTTGCAAGAGGGCACCAACACTTGTCAATGCCCGAATTCTTACCGGGGGATGTGGTTGAAGTTCAAAATTCACATAGAGCTCCATGGAAGAAGTGGAACAAGTGGAAAGGGCCATTTCTTGTGAAGAACACCTTCGGAGAACAATTGCTTGAACTATTTAACAAGAAGGGAAACGTTCTTGTGGTTGAGCGTGAGGGCACACGGCACTACTTCAAGAAGAAACCTATGATAGTGCCTAAGGACTATTCAAGACCACCATGAGCTAAAGACTATCGTCCGGCTTGAAGACGTTAAACTTAGCGCTAGATGGGAGGCAACCCATCATTATCTTTATTGCTTTATTTAATGCTTTCAATAAGGATTGTGGATTTGTTATTTCTTGCATTTTTGGCATGTAGATTGATTGTGCTTGTGAGGAATACGCGTATTGAAGACACGAAGAGTGCTTGATTTGAAATGTGATAGTAAGTCACACCACTTTTTGCAAACTTACCTCGAAACTCTTGTTTCAATTTAAGTTTGGGGGGATATGGTGTGGTGTGACGTACTTTGTTTTGAAAGCATATACTTTTCGTAGTTTTGGGCTAATTTTAAAAATTTTCTCATGAGTTTGGTTGGATTTTGGTATGATTGGTTGTGTTGAAGTGCATGTGAGTCCATATTTTTAATGAAATTGTTAAGCTAATGGTGTTTGTTGAGTTTTTGAGTATAAATGAAGGGTATTGGAAGCACGAATGGAGCTTGGAGACCAAATGCCTATTGAGGGAGTACTCTACACCTTAGCACTTCTAATTGATGTTGATTTGGATTGATGGATTAGCATGCTACTTTATGTGTTATGTTTTTGGGATTTTCTTTTCAATTAAGGTTGGGATTATTGTGAGCTAAATTGTCATGGATGATATAGAATGTGTGTTTTATTGTTAATGATGGTGATTTTTAGTTTTGCATGTTATGTGTTTTTGTTTTGTTTCTTGTTTGTTGAGTCTTTATTTTATGTTTTGTGTGTTTTCTTATTCTTGTTTAGGGTTGATTTGGTGGTTTGTTTAGGGAGGTTGTGAGTCATTTTTGAATATGAGTGATGACATGTTGTTGTGATAAGTGATGACAAGTTATGATTAAGAATCTCTACACTTTCGAATTGTGACATGTTTTACTTAACTTGTTCAATTTGGAGAAGGATGTGGTGTAATAAGTTCCTTAAGGTTCGAGCATAAGCTTGTGAGAATTTGAGCATCAACCGTGCATACATGGTATTTTTCTTCATGAGTGGATTGGTTGTATTTGATAAGTTAGAACTTGCTCAAGGACTATAGGAACGAGCCCGATTAGTGGAGATTGGTGAAATGATCTAAGGCCATCCTTGTTATTATAGTCATTGCCATATATGTTCCCTACCATGAACATCATCTTTAGTTAACCATTTTGAGCCTATAAGCCTATTTCTTGTGAATTTAGCACATTACAAGCCTTAATTACTCATTCAAGCTTATATATACCTTTGTGTGGGTGATTGAGGAGATGGTAGCTAGAAAGGATTGATTGATTAGCAAAAGAAGAAAAGAGAATGGTAAACAAGCAAGAAAAAGGATGAAAAGAGCAAAAGTAAGAAATGGACATGCAACCTCAAAGCAAGAGAAAGAGCAAATCAACATCAAAATGCTCAAGTAAACAAAATTCAAAGAAAGGAAGCATGCATCAAAAGAAGCTCAATCCAAGGAAAGTTAATGAATAGTGCTTGAGATTGTAAAGATAAGAAAGGAAGAAAAGAAAGTGAAGAAGTTGAGGAAATTGGTCATCTCTTTGATTACTTACACATGATTAGTCACTCTTATCCATATACTTCCTACCATACCAAAGAGCCTATCATTACATCCTAATCAAAGACCTTTTTGATCATTGATTGAAACTTTGGTGGTTTGTGAATATAGTCCGCGAGCAAGCTTATAGCGAGTTGAGCCAATCGATTGATGAGTGTAATTTACCCTATTTCAAAAGAGTGTTGAGAGACATTAATATCC
Organism: Pogostemon cablin; assembly: GCA_023678885.1. Lineage (NCBI taxonomy): Eukaryota > Viridiplantae > Streptophyta > Magnoliopsida > Lamiales > Lamiaceae > Pogostemon > Pogostemon cablin. Next base: position 24,192,219 of record CM042961.1, on the reverse strand, counting down.
ATTGTGAGGCTTGGATTTAAAAGGAACTATATTACACTTTATTCTCTTTAAATTGAACTTGTTAATTTTTCATGTCATGAGTTTAATGATGTAGGATGACTTAGCATAAATTGTAATTCTTATTGATATCGATGTGTTATTACTTATGTTCGTTTAGTCTTTTCCTAGGTGAAAATCTCTCCCCTTGGTTTATCATTTTCGTTGTGCGGGGACGCACAACACCATAAGTTTGGGGGTGTGATGAGTGATATTTTCACCTAAATTTTAGTGTCTTTTTATATGTGTTTTCGTATTATTTTATCCGTATTTTATGTTCTATTTGGTTGTGTTTTGTATTTTTATGGAAATGTGTGAGAATAAGCTTAAATTTATGATTTCTAGGTAAAAATGGATTCTAGACGCGAGAAGAAAAATTTGGGAAAAAACGAAGTTTAATTCGGAGTTGAAACGAGGGAAAATGAGTCAAATTAAGCAAAATGCTGAAAAACGCACGTCCAACTTGTGTAATTTTTCTGTACTCTTGTGGAGCTCAAAACAAGAAGTGTGATATATGGTTGAAAAGCCACATAAAAGAGGATTGTTTTGGTATAAGAAACACTTCAATCCGAGCCCAAACGAGAAAGTTATGATTAAAATGGTGACGTCGCGCAGGCTGTTTCTACTCAGCACGGTTGTGCTACTTTATATGACTTGTTACACCTTCAAATGTTGGATGTTTTGTCAGCTCTTTATATGGATAGAAATCCAATGAAAAGAGGATCGCGTGAGCGCAAGAATTACTCAAATTGGAGATCGGATGTGGAAGTTATGCGCGAAACGGTGAGACTGCGCTGTACCAACCCGAACTTGACCCGAATTCGACCCATGCTCGGCCCAAAGTCATTTTTATGATTAGAATGTGTTCTAGAATGTTCTAAGGGGTAAAAACACCCATTTTGGAGTGTAAATATCAGTGGAGATCAGATCTACAACTAATACACACCATTTTTCACACACTTTTCCTCTCCATTCCATCTACCCTTCATCCCATTCACCATTCCTTGATTCCATCCATCTACACTTGATCCACTCCATCAAATCCACCATCCAAGTGATCAAGGAAGCAAGGGAGAGTGAAGATCACAAGAGGAAGAAGGAGATCTCCATTGAAGACCTTCAAAGGGGGAATCTAATTCTAAGTCTTATGAAATTCTTTATAGATTTGTCATTGAATTTGTGGATCCAATTGTCTATGATTGTTTTCTCTAAAACTATGATAGGCTAATCTCCTTTGTGAGATTAGCTCCATGATTGGTGTTGGATAATTTAGTTTTTATGCAAATTGATTTTAATCTTGAATGGGCTTTGTGTTATTTCTATCATTGATTGTTGATTGCTTGATGTATATGATGATTTGTGTGATTAATTGTCATGGGCATGTGATTAGATTGAGAAATCAATTATGTGTTTAGGATAGTTCATTGAATCATTTCATCATACACTTCATGTGCATTAATTTAGAATGAGATAGAGATATCCTTCTAGATTTAGAACCCTTTGATAGAACATTTGATTAGCTTAATCGAGAGATTGGTTGATTAGGTGAGGAGAACCAAGCCATTAGTAAATTCATAGTACCTTAAAAGGGAATATTGTCTATGATTTAATACCTAATTAGAGAACTCATAGAGTAATTAGTACCTAGTGGGAGGTGTTTGCTATGGTCTCGATCCTATGTGCTTTTGGGAGCCTTGTTGTGGGCCTACATCCTATCCATCTCGAGAGAGAGTTTAGGTGGAATTAGTGATCGCTTCTATACCTTGTCCATGAGAGATTAGAATTAATTGCATGATTACTTAATTATCTATGCCATGATTGTTGTTAATCTCATCCTTGTATCATTTGGAACCCTTTTATCTTTGCATTCATTTTATCTTTATTTCTTTCATTAGTGTAATTGCGTTTATTTGCATCATATCCTCTCTTCCGTCGTCCTTATAAAATCACGATAAGCTTGAGATCGCTTAAACTCTAGCACGTTCCTCCCTGTGGTTCGATAATTTCTTTAATTGATCATACCCACTAAACTATGGCTAATCAATAACATGCTTTCTTTCTTCGACCTTTTGTTTCCTTGAGCTTATTTTGTTGATTTTGCTCATTTTTCTTTTGTTGAAATTGCATGTGTATATGCTTGGGCTCTTTTCATCCTTTTCTTGCTTGTTCACCGTTTCTTTCTTTTTCTTGCACTTTTTCACATCAATCCTTATCAATCATCATTTCCTAAATTACCCACACAAAGGTTATATATATATATATATATATATATATATATATATATATATATAAGGCTTAAGTGGGTATTTAAAGCTTGTATTGTGCTAAAATCACAAAAAATAGGCTTATAGGCTCAACTTGGCTTACTAAGGATAATGTTTGGGGAAGGAATTTATGGCTATGACTTCAAATAACAAGGACGGCCTAAGATCATGTCACAAATCTCAACCATTCGGGGCTTCGTTCCTATAGTTCATGAGCAAATTCTAGTTTGTCTAAGTTCAATCGGTCCTCTCATCAAGAATTAACCGTGGAGGTACGGTTGAGGTTCAACTCTCACAAGCTTTTGCTTGGACCAAAAAGAAACCTAATTAACCTTCATACTTGTCAAAATTAAACAAATTATGTAATTTATGTCACAATTTCAACTAGTAAAAATTGTTAACATGCTTGCCATCACTTATAAAAAATAATGCATTATAGCTCATATTCAAATACATGTAACACCTTCCCAAAATATACCACCAAACCAACCTAAACAAGAATAAAATGCAAACACAACACATAGCCAAAGACTCACCAAACTAAAACATAACACAAGCATATAACATACATGACCAAAATCATCCACCATAAGAAATTAAAGCACATTAATTCAACATCCATAACAAGTAAGCTCAACATCCCATCACATCCAAACTATGAAAAAGCAACTAAAATACCAAAAATAAAAGAAAATAAATTGCATAAAACTAAAATAAAACCTAAAGTAAACCTCCCGAATACAAAACAAATGAAGTACAATCCAATCCAACAATCTCAATCCAAATATCTATCATAATTCAAATGAACTAATAGAAGTGATTAGCACTAAAATAACTCCCTTCATGGCTCCGGAGGTGGAGGTGGCTGATATGGCATCCATGGGTCATACGTACAGTTTGCTCCAGGAAAATGTATATTGAACATCATTGTCGTCATCTCCTCAATGTTGGAGATGTGATGACGTGCCTCCTCGAAGTTGTGATCCAACCGTAACTAACCTGCCTGCAACTCCCGGATCTATCCTCTATATACGTGCTGGGACTGTCTAATCTCTCTCACATCACCCTCAAGAATGTTCCACCTTAAATGTCCTCCATGGCCTCTCATCGGTACCTCATCAAAGTGTGGTGGCTCTGGAACGTGCTCCTCGAACTCCACCTGATGCTCTTCTTCCTTTTCTTCTTTATCTCCTATATCCATAGGTACTCCCTCAGCTCTCAACTCCTCGAGATCCGCATCTACCACATTCTCCATTCCATGTAAAACTTCTTCAGTACCCTTATAGTTGGCTCGATGAAAAGCTCTCACTACCTCAGAATGATGAGCACTGGCCATGCTCAAATTCTCAGCTACCCTACGACCAAAGATAGTCTTCAATAAAGGAGTCGGGAGAGGGAATGGGCTACCTCGATCTTGCTTCAAGCAATCCTATCTCCAACAAGCTAGGAAATCCATCCTCACTAGTGTAGGGCCATTCAATCCCTCACTCTCCATCAGAGCTCGCTCACCAAATTCTACTACAAGCCCCTCAGCTATCATGGTAATCATGCCTCCAATCATAACTCGCTGATGAGCTCATCTCTTAGCTAGCCTCTCTGCGTGTTGGATAAATTCCGCAGCCATATTAAACTCAAACCCATGGTATAAACAATACATCATGTGGAGCTCCCTCTCCACTGCGGACCCACTCTCTGATCTACCGAACTCAGTGTTCGATAAGATCTTTTCTTAATACCTCATAACAAAGTTCCGTATGACCGTTCCCTTAGGTGAACTAGCTCGATACTCTAGTTGTTGCTCTGCTCTATCATTAATCAATTTGAGCCACCACCGCTTCTTGTTGTAACTCTCCACATATGAATAGATTACTCTATCCTCATCTCTGGGGCAACTAAAGTACTCATTTAAATCAGGAGTTTCAACTTCGTGCCACTCGTTTCCCAACTGAATTTGATCAAAGTAGGATATCCGTTATGATTCTTCACGACCTCTAACGTGCTCAAGAATTCTGTTGTTAAGCTCAGGTACGTGGGTGGCCTCTTGTCAAAGAAATTCTCTATGTTCACATTTCTGAACATTGTCCTCAAGTCATCTTCAAGCCCAAGATTAATCATTGTTTATTGATCTTGGAATCTAGTAGCTTGAATTTTTGGACAATTTGCCTCCCACCTTGAAGCATACTTCGGCTAATCATCAATCAAATCCACATCCATATCTAGCGGATGAAACCCTTCTATAATCAAATTGGCATCGCAAAGTGCCAATTCCTCTTCATTGAGTACAACGAAGTCTTGTCCCCTTTCTCTTCGAGCCATCTACACAACAAAAATTCATCAATTAAATCACAACTTCAAAGCATACTTTCTAATTTAACCAACTAAGCTCCTATTAGTACCAAGTAACCCCCATAAACATTTTCTCATCATAAGAAATGGACAACTTTATCATTTAAGCTCATACATTACTCATCTAGTGATCATCATGCATTTATCATCAAAATTTCAACCTCATGACTTTAAAACTTTCAATCCAATCAACAAGTGATCATTATGCAACCATAGTGTCTAATTTTAACCTCAATTTACACCAAATAAGCATTGAATTGAATACATGGTATGCACATTACAATCTTGCAAATTATACTCAAATTCTCATCATACTTGTCAAACTTTAAACATTTACTTCATTCCAATCAATACTCATGCACCCATTTCACAACTAAACTTATCAATTCAACCAATTATGCTCAATTACCAGAAATCCCCAATTTTAGGCTTTCATGAACCCTAACTTGAAAAATTCAATATCAAAATTCTACCAATTCACATCATATTCCATGTCAAGATAAAATCTGTCACTTCATTCTCATAACAATTCATCACTTGAACAAACATCTCAATCCAATTTAGACATTTCACAAATTATCCCCAATGATAAAATCATGAACTATAGTTCAAATACTCAATCAATTCACGAATTCATGTTAAAATTGGAAATTTAAACCTTATTACCATGCTTCAATCATCATAATAATCAAAGCCCACGCTTCAATTCAAAGAATTACGCACCAATTCAAAGTGTTAGGGTAGAGAGTTCATACCTTGCAAAACTGGATGAAGAATTCAAATTCTGAAGAATGCAGATGGATTAAAGTGAGTATTGAGCACAAAACTAACCAATTTGGGTACGGATTTTAGGTTAGAAATGAGATTTCGTGGCTGTACGGACGATTCACGCACGATGCGAGCTCCCAAATCGATGACAGGTTCTGTAGAACTGACCTGAAAACATGATTTTATTCAGGCCTTTTTACACAGCTCAACTCGAGTTCCTATGCAGGACTCGAGTCGAGTTCAAGGCTCGACTTCTAACTGGGCGAGCTGCTGCTTCAGTTGTTGGAGCTCGGCCTCGTATACAAGCCCGAGTCCTGCACACGGGTCGAGCTCTGTATCATGTTTTTACTATTTTTCGAACTCTGAGCCCTATTTTTCCCTACTCGTTTGCTTCCAATACAACTCATATATGTTCAAAAATAATCAAAACTAATTATTTCCACATTTATGACCAAACACCAACAAACATGCCAAAACAAACCAAACTCATGAGAAAATTTTAAAATTAACCCATTTTACACAAGACAACCACTCTATCAACATGATACATCAAGCATACACAAGTGGCGAGTCACACCACGCACTCTCTCCTCAAACTTAAATCGAAACAAGTTGAGAATTAAGTTTGTAAAAAGTGGTGAGACTTACCCTTGTAGTTTCCATCAATGATCTTCATAAAATTACCTTGTGATGACGTATTGCACTTCAAAATTCAAGTATGGCCACCACGTATTCTCCTCTCAAATTTAAATTAACACGAGTGTTAAATTTAAGTTTGGACAAAGTGGTGTGACATACATCCACATTCCTCATCAAGTACACCTCGTCTCCTCCATACGCATTTTTCTCAATGAGCACAAGCAACCTTCCTACTAAAATAAAAGAAAACAATTAAAAACAAATAAGAAATCTTACTAAAATGGGTTGCCTCCCATCAAGCGCTCGATTTAACGTCGTCGAGCTAGATGCATTTAGGATTTTTAACAATCGAAGAAATTCAAGACCCCATCGGGCCTCATCTTCACTTTAAACATTTCCTTAACAACCTTCTTATCCACACTTCTTGCTCCTCTACTACTTGAACTTGATTCATTGCCTCTTTTTCTCACGTTTTCAAATGGGGTCCTTTATCAATCTTCTAATCAACTTGTGGATTCCCCCCAAACTTATTCCTCTTCGGAGAATAATTTTCTGCAAATTCAAGTAAAAAGATAGTTAATTCTTTATCTTTTAGAATCTCACTTACCACTCGATCTCGATCATCCGGAGGCTTAATGGGTGTCTTCAAATGAAAATCTCTCCCTTTTAAATTCTTGCTTGATAGCATAAATTCTCTTTCATTTGATCGGAGTGTGAGTTCCATCTTATCCATATCAAATTTTGTTCTTCTGGTTGCCAAAAACGGTCTTCCAAAAATCAATGGAATCAAAGTATCCGCTTGCTTTTCAACCAACATAAAATCCACCAAGAAGACAAAATCCTCTACTTTCATAAGCATATCCTCCACAACTCCTTGGGGCTTCATTATTGAACCATCCACTATTTCGATTTCTACCTTCGTTTCTTTTAACCTCCTAATGCCAAGTCTTTCAAAATTTTCCAATGGCATTACCTTAATACTTGAACCTGTTGGCGTTCGATCGTTTGGATAACGTAAACTGTTAGGGTTCCATGTATTTCTAAATCAGTGGAAGCAAGAAAATAGAAACGTATTACCTTTCACCAGGGTATGTTGAAAAAGAATAGCTGCAGAAAATAACCACTTGATCTTCTGATGTATTCCCAAATCCAATCTTGACGTCGTGTGGGCTACGATCTTCAAGATCTCCTCAATCTGCTTCCTCCCTTCTATCACATGTGTTTTAGGTGTTAATAATAGGGTTCCGGATAAGCTAAGGTGACTTATTTATAGGCTATAGTAGGGACCAGGAGGAGAAATTAGAGTCGGACCTCCATTAGGCTTAAGTATCCAAGTTTAGCCCAAAACTTATACTTAAGTCCAATAATAATAATATAGTCCACTAAAATATTATTACTGCACTGCCGCTCTAATCCCAAATTACGTTATGGTCTCCTTCTTATTATGAGCCCGTTAGTCTCTCCATGTTTAAGATATACAATGTCCATTAATTAATTATGTTACTGACAACTCCAATAATTAATATCTCATCCGAGAGTAGTACCACTCAACCTTGTTATCATGCCGGAATAAATCCACATACAGGGTTTACATGATAATCCTTATGAGCTCCTCAAGGGGACATCATCAACCTATTTAATAGGACACGAATTCCTTCTACAATCAACAGCACACCATAGAGACAGCATTATTTCCCAACTCATCGAGTTTGTTAATTTAATATATATAAATCTCACCCATTGATGAATCAAAGAGATATATATTGGCTTACGTGTCGAGGTTATTGTATAGGGATTAAGAGCACGAGCATCTACAATAACTGAGATCAAGTTCTTCTATATAGTCAGTATAAGTCGAACGATCTCAAGCGGTCCTACTCAATACACACAAAGCATACTAATGTGATTTTATAGTCAAGAGAAACTAATACCAAATCACACTACAACCATCCCGATAGATAGTCCCCATCTATCTCGGTTGTGAGCACCTGTTTATATTTTATAAGAAAACCGATAATATGATCTTTCGCGTGTTGTCGCACAATATATTATCTACAGTATAAAGTAAGTGGACTATTGCATTGACATATAAATAAATTATAAGATGCAATCATTTGATCATGTGATTCTCATTTCAAATTCATTGTTAAAACATTGTTCATACCAAAAGCTAGACTTTTAATATACAATCCAACAATCTCTCACTTATAATAAAAGACTATGCAGCCATATCCACTGCCATACATCTGATTCTCACTCCCACTACATGATCATCAAAAGCTTTTGCTTTAAAGTCCTTGTAAAAGGATTTACTAGGTTATCATCAGATGCAATCTTGGCGATAACAATCTTTCCCTCATCATACGATTTCTCGTATAAGGTGGTACTTGCTCTTAATGTGTTTAATTGCCTTATGGACTCGTGATTCTTTCAAGTTTGTAACTGCACTATTATTATCATATTAAATTGTGATAACCTTGGGCAAACTCAAAATCACGTCTAAGTCCATCATGAAGTTTCTAGAGTCATACAGATATGTTGGTTGCCTCAGAGGCTCCAATTCACTATCTTTTCATGGTGGAGTCCGAAATATATTTCTATATGACACTCCTCCAGATTATGGCTCTACTTCCAAAATAAACACATAACCTTGAGGTGGATTTACTGTCGTCCCTATCTGATTTTAAAAATCCAAATCTATGTAACCCACAAGAAGAAGTGAATCTATCCAGTAAGCCCACATACAGTTTCTAGTCCTTTTCAGTTACTTCAAAATTATGTGTCACCACAGTTCAACATTCTTGTTTTTGGTTACCTTGATACCCACTGTCCATGTGTTCAGCAAAACAGATATCCATTCTCATGCATAGCATTCCTTAGATTAAACTTACTTATTCGTCAAAGCATAAGGAACCGCCTTCATCACCTTTATCTTCTTTTGTGTCATAAGACACATTTCCTTAGATAAAGTCATATACTAAAATGAGTAAGGATTGTATCATTTCATAAAGCTTGAGATAAGCATAACACTCTATCTTTTGATCACCATGATCGCAAGGATATATTTTGCTTCTCTAAAGTCCTTCATTTCATACCGCTTTATCAACCATACCCATACACCCGACAATACTCTTTCAATATTTCCAATGAGAAAGATACTATCTATACGTATAGTACAAGAAATACCACCATGTTTTCGTCACTCTTTTCAATACACAAGGCCCATCCGAATATTGATTAAATCCCTATTGTTGGATTTCCTCATTGAAACGGGTGTTCCATGATCTTGAAGCTTGCTTTAGTCCATCGATGGACAGTTTTAAGCTTACACTCAAAATGCTCTTAGTCCTTTGCAATGAATCACCTTGGTTGCTTCACATAGATGTTTTCTTCAAGACTTCCAATAGGAAAGCTGTCTTGACATCTATTTGTTATTCCTCATATTTCATATGAGTAGCAATCAGACAAAAGAATCCGGATTGACTTAAGCATAGCTATCGACGAATAGGTTTTCTCATAATCGAACCCTTTCTTTCTGAGTATATCTTTTCGTAATAAGCTTTGCTTCAAAGTATCACCTTACCGTCTGATCCTCTTTTATTTTATAGAGCCACTTTCAATGGCTTTCACACCATTTTACGGTTCTACAAGCACCCAGATCTAATTTAAAATCCATAGATTCTATTTCAGATATCATTGCGACTTGCTAAGATTCTGCATTTCTATCTTGTAGTACTTCGTCATACCCATAAGCCGATTTCATGTTTACTAGGGACCAAATCTCACGACTCTCCCAAAATATAAATACTTCAGGTTGTAAAACAACCCTCCCACTACGATAAAGCGCTACATGCAATTGTGTATCAGACGTGTCACGTGTTGCAGTTTACTTGTGGTATATCCTCCTACACAATTGGTACTATACTTTGTGTTTCTCCCTCTCATATCTTTTAGAATAATTTATACATGTGTTTGTGACTAATTACATAGTTCTTTTCCAAAAATCTAGTGTTCGTGTTAACAATCACCCTTTGATCTTTTGGACTATCAAATAAACCACCCTTCATTTTCCAAAAATATCCCACAAACAAACAAACATCCTTACGACATGCTGTTTCTAGGGCATACCCATAAAATAAATTTAGTAATTCCAAATAACTTATCATCTATCTAACCATTACCATAAGAGCCCTATTCCTTCTTTTTGCCATACCAGTCGGCTGGGGTTTGCTCGGTGTTGACAACTTGGGATTCAATCTCAACCTCTGATATATAGCTCCTAAACTATCCTAAGAGGTACTCGCCACTGAGATTAAATCGTAATGACTTGATATATAATCGATGACCCTTCACCGCATTAGCCATGCACTTTTGAATTAATCATAGTACTCAAACTTGCAGTGCATCAAATAATATCTAACCACCTCTCGTAGAGATAATCTTAGGACCGCATAAATCAGAATGAACCAATTCCAACATATCTTTGGCTCTACACCCCTTTGCCTTGAAAAAGGCAATCATGACCTAGTTTCAGATGCTAAAAGGTATGTTTGGTTCATATCCGAAGGTTCCTTTCTCTTATTAGGATTAGAAGACGCATTATCATTACTATTATGTCGCATCCGTGGGATAAACATGATTTAAGAGTGTCCAAATTGTCCACCAACGTACCACAACAGATTATATCTTCATCCTTCATTATAATGACTATGTCATTTAAATGGAGTAGAGTATCCATCCGTAAATGCATAGAAACTTAAATGAATTCTTTCTATGAAAATGTACGTAAAGATAATTTCTCAAAATTAAATATTTATTCCTATCAGAATATAAATAAACAACTCCCAATGCAACAGCCACTACTTTCGTAGCTTTACCCGTGTATACAGTAAACTCATCATCACTTAGTTATAAACATTTAGTGATTGCGGTATCTACACACAACATGTCAGTAAATGCCATCACTATTCATGTTGCAACAACTAGTGAATGAGATACTAACCTTGTTCATACCTTGATGAAAATGGCTTTTCTTCTCACTTGTTTTGTCAGAAGTTTCCCACCAAATACAGACGCTTGTAATTCAGGTGGAACTTGCTCAAAACATCTAGGCAAATTATGGAGAATAAAATTGACCTAGGTTCTCCTTCAATTTCTACTCCAATCATTTCCAATTCGTTCATCAATTCAACCATGAACTCTAGACTATTAACCTTACTCAGGTATCCGAAGAGTTACATGAGACCATCATATTTCTATGAACCTCTCACCTCTCCACTAGAGACTTTAATAGGTATCATAGGACATCTTTAGTGAGAACACATATGTTTTCCTAAGCAGTAAAAATCGAAACCAAGATTCTTTTCTAATCATCTAATTTTGGACCAGTAAATATAATTTCTTTTAATTAACAATAAGTGAAATAAAGCATTTGAAAATACAGAGAATCACATAAATAAAAACACCGATCAAATTTTTGAATTTGTCCATTTATATTGATTCCCTCAAAATAATATAAATATAAAATTTACCGACATCTCAAGCACCGTGAGTCTACATGTCACGTTAGTGTGGATATATACAAACCCGAACATTTACAAGAGAATGTTTTACCCATTAATTTCATTCATCAACCTAATTTTATGATAAAATAATTAATAGTCGGTTCCTTTTTAGCCATGCAAATAACAGCAGTGACTCCGTTGGGGAGGATACTTATTATTTGCATCTAAGAGTACACCATTATTTGATCCCAAGTCCATTGCCCAAGCTTATGTGCCTTACAGTTGGAGAAGTACACACGCGCTCAGATAATTTTCTACAATCATCATAAAGAAGTTCGTTCTAGCAATCTATGAATAAATTCATCCGTTGTGGAGGAAGGCCTATTGCCAATGTGCAAGTTTACTCACATCACTTATAAATCAATAATGGAGGCCGCAGGAATTATTTACCAATCCCCTCTCCCACTAAGATATTTAACACTGAGGGTTTTTACATGCATATAATATTCAAAATAAAATACGCAACCTAGCATGCTCCTATTACACCAAATAAGGCAGTAAATCCCAGAGAATCATGCATACATATAACAATAATCAGATAATTAAATCAATTATGGAACTTATATATCAGCAAATTCGATTGTTTGCCTCCAGATTCCCAAAACCTAATCTGAAAATTTGAAGCCGATCTTCATGAATTTTCTTCCAGATTCCTTGCCCGGTAACCTGCTCCACCACATTGCAACACGCCCGTATGTTTATCCACCATGCATAACACCGAATACACCGCACGACGCCCTCCGAGCGTATTGCCCGACGCCATACATTCGCGCCCGATAGCCTGCTCGGCATCGTGTGCCTTGCCCGACATGCCTGGACTAGCGACCGCCATCGTGCCTACATGCCCAGCACCTTGCGCCTACACCCGCAACAATCTGTCCACTACCCAGCAGACACGCCACGCACAAATCGCGCGCGCAAGCACGCAAGCCCATCGGGCACCATGCGCACAAAATGAGTGGCAGACTGCACGCCACAGTGCTCAATTCCATGTAGCTCTCGTCCGCCAGTGAGCTTCCATGCCCGGAATTGCCCATGCGCGCTTATACCCATGCCCGGCATGAGATTGGAGTCGTGCGCCGCAAGCTGATCATACGTCATTCTGCTTGACCCGCTAGGAAATTCGCAAGACTCGCTCAGAATGCCCACAAGACTCGTCTGAAAACCTGCAAGACTTGCCAAAAATTTGGCCTGCTGTCATCTGCCTCAGCACGTGTTTCTTGCATCTACGCCGTGGAGAGTCATCGACATGTCCGTCCTCCTTGGTTGTTCATAATTACCAAGGGGACCACGATTATTGAAATTCCCTTGGTAATTCCGGCTTCCTTGATTTTGGAACCTCATTCCTTGAATACTTTGACCCATGGCGTAGTTTGCCTCTTCTAATTCCTCTTGGCTAGCTCCTTCATAACCAACATCCTGCTGCATAATTCGTACTCGCTGCGCTATATCAATAATCTGCTTTTGCTGAGACTCAAGTAACTTATTGATATTAGCCAAACTAGAGAGATCTCATCTTCTCTACTCGACTTAACCATAGTGTGCTCAACATGCGCTACATTTTGAAGAACATACGTGCCTCTCACTCTATCAGTTGGCCAATCTCTCGAATTATCGAAATATCCTCAAAGAGCTTTTCAGCCTCAACGGATGACTTAGTAAGCAGTGTTCCATTTGACAAAGTATCTAGTAAAACTAGAGAATCACAATCCAATCCGTTGTAGAAAATACTGATGTACTGAGCTTTAGATAGCCCATGTTATGGATACATTCGAAACATGTCCTTGAATCTATCCGAAGCCTTATGAAATTTCTCTCCACTCCCGATAGCAAATTGATTGATGTCTTGTTTCATCTTAAACACCTTAGAAGGTGGCATGTATCTCTCTAAGAACTTCAATTTCAATTACTCCTAGGTAGTGCATTCAGCAGCATTAAGAGTATCGTACCAATCTCTCGCCCTTTCAGTAAATGAGAATTTAAACAAAACAATCCTCCTCACATCCTCATGATTCCCTGCACTTTTTTGTGTGCTTGCATATCCCAGGAATTTATTTAGATGCTGTTGAGTATCCTCAAAGGTTTTCCCAGAGAAGGGACTTCTTTCTATCATGCTGATCAGAGCAGGGTGAAGATCAAAATCCACATCGGCCCATCTTGCTCCTAACAGCCCCAAGTTGCCTCCTCCATTGTTCTTAACGACTTCACGGATGGCAAGATTATCTGGATTTGCTGCCATGTTGACTGCTTCTGCTTCTTACTTGTCTCCGGTTGCAGCTTCAATCACTTTCGAGTTCAGCTCGTCAACTTCAACTCCTAAATTAAGAGCTTCAATTAGTTCCACATTCTTGTTCTTGTTCTTCTTCTTCTTTTTCTTTTTCTTCCTCGACGATGCACCAATTTCCAGATTATAAGGCGCTAACTCTCCTGCCTTCGATCTAGTGTGCATACACCTAAGAAAAATAAACGTTAGAAAATAAAGACAAGAATAAAATAGTCTCAATTAAACTAGAAATAATAAACTAATAATTAATGCCGTCCCCGGCAACGGCGCCAAGAACTTGATGAGCATTTTCTCAACACACAATATTAATCCTCAAGTATAAAGGATGCTATTGTAGCTTTGATAAGCGACCAAGTGATTATCAAACCCAAGGGACGTATTATTATCAATTCAATTATAATCTAACTAATTAAGACTAGGTTGGCAATATAATTATGATGAATTAAGTAACTAATAAACAAATAATTAAAATAACAATTAAAATAAACACGTAGTAGAGATTGAATGAAAGTGAATAAGTGAGAGATTAGGTAGTCCTTCGGGCCATCCAGTTTTACTTATTAATTTCCCTTCCGTATATCAATGTCCGACTCTGCCTTGTGGAGTATGGACGCATCACTAAACCATGCAAATCTACTCTATAGACACAAATAAATAAGCTTGTGACACGTGTGAATATCCTTGGAGCAAGAGATATAACTCACCCCCCTTTCTAGGTACTATCAGTATCAATTATTTCCCATGCACTAAGTACTCTAACCCGATATGATCTTCGTTTATAGGTACTATGAAGTTATTCTCTTTGTCCTACTTATTAACCCGAATAAGATTCAATTAACAAGTATTCATATAAGATAGTTCTAATGAGACTTCGGAGTCCCCTCCCTTAGAATCATAACATGTAATACTGCTCAGCAGTGAACGCACTCAATCAATAATCAAGATATGTATTCAGACTCTACATAACAATTAATGATGCACAAAACAACTCTGAGTAAGAATTTAAAAGGCATAGTCTTATATAAAATAAACCACAAGTAGTATTGTACGGAGTATACACACGGAAGTTCAATTAACTCATAAAACCTTCATAAACCCTAGAACTACCTAAGTGGTTCTAGCCCATGATTGATCGAAGAACAATCATGGTGGTTGGATAGATCTTACCTATAGTCTTGAAAATTGCAAGATAAATTAAGAAGCGAAGTAAACCCTAGATGCTGGCGCCGTCGCGTCTCTCTCCGTCTTGAATCTTTACTTGATTCTCACTCGATTCGACAGACGAATCTCTCTCCAAGCTTCGTAGGACGATGGTAGAGTTTCTGATGTTGTGTAGAATGAAGGTGGTGAATGGTGTCTCTCTCTGCTGCGTAGGGTCTTCCTTTTATAACTTTAGCTCCTCCAACGGACCTCTAATGGGCTTTTTGAGCGAAAACACGTACTGAAGGTGTAAAAATATAGATCTAGAAGCTTCCCACGTAATGGTTCAACCAAGGCCCTTGGTCGAACCACTAAGTGCTTGGTCGAACCGGCCTGTAACGCACTGGCAGGTGGCTGGTTCTACCCGAACCACCAGTCGAACCAAAAACTTCATGGTTGAATCACTTCTACAAATCTTCAGGCTTTTGGTTCGACCATGGTTCGACCATCATGCCTGATCGAACCATAATGTCGTGGTCGAACCATTCTATAACATGTTTCCTGATGCCTAGTTCGACTAGAACCGATGGTCGAACCACCTCCCTCTTTGGTCAAACCAGGTGCTCATTTAACATGGTATCAGAGCCCATAGTTAACAAAGGTCCAGGGTTCGAACCTCACCGCCACCCATTTATGAGAGTTTAAGCTTTTAGATGAGGTAGTCATTTAACACACGCACTTGATTCGTGACTTTCCACTACATATCTCGATTTATCTTAACTCAAGATCATATCATACCTAATTATCACAGAAATCAGAGCTCAAATTTTACGTGAATTTACACTCTCATCAGCATTCATCTGCCAACTGATAAACTACAGATCAGCATCGCCACTATGCTGTATGTCTCTACGCTCGGCAAAAACTCCTCACACGATAGCCTGCTTGTCACCGTACGCGCCCACCATGCTGCCTATAGCCAATGCCCGACTCCGTGTGCTCCTCGCACGGTAATCACTCGCCAGCAAGTCCCATCACACGAACAGCTACACACCATTGTGTGCACCAACGAGTGCCTTCACTCGATGCCGTGCGCCAGTCATCTCTCCCCTGCGTGTTTTTACCGAATAGGTTTTGACGATTCACCCATACCATCGACGATACAGATATAGGGTTTTAATGGATAAAGCAATAATACCAAACCATAATTCTCATGCGATTCTAATCCAAAAGAAAATCACATAATCACATATACCCTAGCCTAATGTGTCACGTTTAGCCACAAAACTGAAGCTCTGATACCAATTATTGTCATTTGATCATTTGGTTAACGTGAGCCGTTAGGGTTTCATGCGTTTCTAAATCAGCAAAAGCAAGAAAATAGAAACGTATTACCTTTCACCGTATTATCTCAGTTGTGAGCATCTGTTTATACTTTATAAGAAAACTGATAATATGATCTTCTGCGTGTTGTCGCACAACATATTATCTACAGTATAAAGTAGGTGGACTATTGCATTGACATATAAATAAATTATAAGATGCAATCATTTGATCATGTGATTCTCATTTCAAATTCATTGTTTAAACATTTTTCATACCAAAAGCTAGACTTTTAATATACAATCCAACAAAACTAAATCACATATAGCATTAAAATATCCCCCATTTCCAATTTTACAAGTAAGAACAAATTTATTGGGGTCCTCAACCTTCAATGAAGCATCAACTTCAATAATTTCATGATCTTGTTCAACAATTCCTCTTCATCACAATTACTATCATCATCAAACGAAGACAAAAATTCACAAATAATTCTCTCATCATCAAAAGACAAATCATCATCAATGGCAACTTCCTCCTCCACTTTGGGCATGACTTCATCACAAACTACTTCTTCAACCTTTAAAACAATATTTGTTGTTTCCACATGCCCTTTCTCCACCTTACTTTCCATATTACAAACGGTAACATACAAACATTGTTCTTTAGGATTAGTGATGGTGGTAGAGGAAAAATTACCCTTGCGATGTATTTCACCTTGCTCAGTTGTCATTTGACTCACTTGAGTTTCCAATGCTTTGAATCTCCTATCATTCACTTCCTTTTCTTGCCTCCTATCTTCTCTATCTTCCTTCATAAATTCAAACATCTTGGCCATTTGATCTTCCATCGTAGGCTTCCCTTCACCATTTGGAGCTTTCTCACCCGGATTAGTTCCTGGTAGAAGAGTAAGGGTGTTCTCTTGATTTCCATATGACAAGTTTTCATACCTACGAGGTTGATGAAAATTACCACCAAAATTCCTTGACCAAATCCCCCTTGACTTTGCAAATATCCCCCTCTATGGTTATCAAAATTACCTCCATAGTTCCCTTGGAAATTCCTCCCTTACATGAAGGCAACTTTCTCAAGTGACATTTTCGATTAGCACCAAGTATCTTGAAATCCAAAATTATGAGATATACCTTGTTGAGGCATAGGCATAGGCATTTGACAACTTTGAGAAGATTGACCCATATTAGGCATAGAAATGCCTTGTTGAGAATTTGAAAGCACTTGTTGATTCATCAAAGGCATAGACATACCTTGTTGAGGATTTGGAAGCACTTGTTGATTCATCATAGGCATAGAATTCAGAGACACTTGCAAATTAGAATTCATCCTCTTAAGTATCTCCGAAATTGCCTTTTCGGTTACATCCTTCTTAGGTGCTTCCACCTTCTTCACTTGTTGCATACACACTTCTTCCATCTTAGCAATTATTTCCCTTTCTTACATCCCCGATGCTCTATCCATAGGCCATTGTCCCGTGTTCAAAGCAATCTTTTCACATATAGCACCCTTTCTGGAGTTTGCCCCAATATAGAACCTCCCGTCGAAGCATCAATAAGCATTCTCTCATTTTCATTCAATCCGGCATAGAAAAATCCCACTTGTTGATCTTCGGGAAAACCATGTTGTGGACACTTCCTTAGCATCTCTTTGAAACAATCACAAGCCTCACTAAAAGTTTCAAGAGGCATTTGCTTAAATTGAAATATTTGACCTTTAAGATGTAAGATCTTCGATGGTGGGAAATACTTGCTTAAGAACCTTTGAGCCAACTCTCTCCATATAGTGCAAGAACCCAGAGGTATTGTACTATACCAAGCCCTAGCTCGATCCCTTAATGAGAAGGAAAAGAGCTTCATCTTGATAGCATCTTCACTTACTCCATTGATCTTAATGGTATTAGCCAACTCCATAAACTGTGTCAAATGAGCATTAGAGTCCTCTAATGGACCTCCACTAAATTGATTGGCTTGGACCATTTGAATCAACCCCGCTTTGATCTCAAAATTATTGACATTAATGGGCGGTCCCATAGCATAATTCCCAAATTGACGTTGGAAATGATCTCGGATATTCATTCCCACTCCATTATATCCATGATCTCTAGGTTGATGTTGCACTACTGGAGGAGCTTGTTGATTATTTTCAGCCTCTTATTGTGCTAACAAGTGTTGGATAACGACTTGCAATTGTTGGTTTTGCAAGTGCACTTGATGAAAGTTTCCTTGTTGCACACATTCCGGATTAACATTTCCCCCATGAGCATTATCAAGTCCTTGTGGAAAGTTCCTCACATGCCCTTCCTCATCAACCATGTTGGCATTATCTATTCCGTTTTCCATAACTTCCTCCGTAGGATCTAACATTTCTCTTCTTTGTCTTCTTAAGGTAGCTTCCAATTTCAAATTCAAAGGCTCAACAGATTGAGACCTCGAACGAGTTCGCATTTACCTACAAGAATTTCCAAATTAGCTCACCAAACAACCAAGATAAGTAAACAAGTAAACAAATAAAAAAAATACTTTTATCAAAACTAATCAAATTCAAACTCGTTACAACCAAGATTTTAACATTTTCCTAGCAACGGCGCCATGTTCTTAGCCTCATTTCTAGGTTAAAATGATTTAGAATAAGAGAACTCTATCGTTGTTTTAAACCGTAGTGACCAAGCATAAAATTTATAAAATATCATCCCAAGGGAAAAGTAAAATCAAGGTGTATCCGGATTTGCCTTTAATCATGCTTTGTAAAAGTGATAGAATTGGGTTTTGGTTTTAAACTATCAATCATGCTAAGCAATTAACTAGAAAAGGAAGTAATAACTACAATTATCAAGGATCGAGTATGTGATAAGGTGGAATGAAATGAGTGAAATAGATCTTAGAAAGAATGTAAGACTAACCACAATCAAAATTAAGGAAGCAACCTAGACTTGTAAGAATTTAGTAGTAAACATCATCAACAATGGACTAGAAGCAATCAAAATTGTACCCCTAATCCCTATAGCCAAGGTGACAAGGTTCTCATCCCTTTTACAAGATTAAATCCCCTTAGATTGCTCTTATTATCAATTCCCATGAAGGTACTATGATTATAAGTTTTGTTCTTCTCATTCAATTACTCAATTGTCCTCTTATAAGTGTTCTAAGCATAAGAAGGGTATGGCTTATCTCCCCTCATACTAACATACATGATCATATCAGTAATTGATTCAATTTACCCCTAATACATAATATCGGAATGGCCATCCTTACATGATGTGTATAAAAATCAATCACACAATTAATAAAATGAATAATGAATTACAATTTATAAGAAGAAATCCATCATCAATTCAATTAACTACTAAAAAATCCCACAAATCTAGATTAACCTCAATTCATCATGTGGCTAGCCTCACAAGAGGTCTAGCCAACAATAGTCATCTTACAAACCTTACAAAGTTCATAAAATTCCATTGCTAACTTCAAATCAAAGGAAATACAAAATGAAAGTTGAATTTCTTCCCTTGTAGATAAGGGTTGATCTCCTTCCTCCAATAGCATTCCAAGCATATAAGCCTCAAATTTCTCTAAGGATGGTATGGCTGAAGGATGTATGGAGTGAATTATGGATTGAAAGTAGTAAAAATAGATGAATTTGGTGGATTTTGGATGTAGGAGAGAGTGTGTGTGAAGAAATAGTGTGGAAGTGTGTGTTGGATATTAAAAACTGCTCTAAAATGTCTCTCTCCCATAAATCACGCTAAAATTGGGCATTTATACCCCTTGAAATCTTCTAGAACACGTGCACACTTATTCTGGATTTTTGCCCGAGCTCGACTCGAGTCGGCTCACTTTTCTCGGCGTGTTCTGCGTGTTGATGGAGCTCGACCCGTGTGCTGCGCACGACCTCAGCATGGGCAAGTAGCTATTTCTGATGCTTGCGCACGGCCACTGTTATATGCCTGTGCGCGGCGCAACGCACAAGCTCGACTCGAGCTTCAGAACTCGATTAAAGTGTGGTCGAGTTCTGTCCACCTTCTTCATTTCAGCTCCCGACTCCATTTTGCTTTGTTTTTTACCTGCTTTACATACCTTTAAGCTTATTTCCACATATTTATCAATCTATATCACACTTCTCCTAATTAACATAAATTTCCACCAAAAGTTATACAAATACGGATAAAAATATTCGAAAATACACAAATAAAGATACTAAAATCTAAGTAAAAATGACGATGATCAGACATATAAATAAATTATAAGATGCAATCATTTGATCAATGATTCTCATTTCAAATATTGTTAAAACATTGTTCATGCTAAAGCTAGGCTTTTAATATACAATCCAACACAGCTTGGCCCAAATCTTGTGCTTGTCCTCTTTTTTTTACGCTAGAAGCCCTAATGGAAGGTAGATCGTTCTCACTTCCTCTTTTCCCTCTTACGCTTCTGACACTCAGCCGAATTCTTCTCCCGAGAAGAAAATGGAGGATTTAAATGGCCCTTCGTGTGCCATTGATCCTGGATCAGAAAATTGAGGGTTTAGGTAGTGTTGAGATTGTGATTCCTCTAGTGGGTATCTTGATAAAACTCTTTGGTGATGTTTGGTTTGGGGTTATGTGAGATTTGAAAACCATGAATAGTGAGTTTTATGTTTGTTTTGAGTTTTGAGTAGGGTAGGTTTTAACTTTATGTCGAATAATATATTAATTTATTTAAAAAGTTAAATGAGAGAGGAAAGATAAAGAGATAAAGTGTATTAATTAAGAATAGAGAATGTAGTAGGTATATATATGGGTGATTTTTAAAATCTTGATGTGGGTTTTGAAAACCAAAATCTAGATTTAAAATCCGAAAACGAACATGGTCTTTGTGAGTTTGTTTATCATTTCAGTGAATTTCATCAAGTTTTTCGTGAGCCACAAACCAAGGAAATTTGAGCACCGTTCCTCCCTCCGTCTTCGGTGTAGCTTCCGGCGTAGTTCCGACGACAAAGACCGCAAATATCCAACACGTTTGATTATTTTTAGTTAAAGTAGTCATTTTTTACATTTTAAAATTTAAATTGGGCAACAAACATCTAGAAGTAATAGGTGTTTTGCCAAAAATTATTGAAAGTTAATTATGATGCCATGTAAACCTAAGTCCTTACATGACCATTTCCACTTTTGGCGATAGAAATTAAGGGTATGGTGCTATCTGTGTAAGCCGGCGGGGAGAGAATTGCGGGGCCGAACAAATTCTGAGACACCAACAAACCTAAACAACCCCAAATCAAATCCCATAATTTTTGCCTGAAATTCTAATTCACCCATTATTACTCCTGCTTTTCTCCATCGCCTTTCATGGAAAAAGGGAAAGCGAAGGAATCCCTTGAATTTGTCACCAAATCTCTGAACAATATCCACTTGGACCAGAATCCCAAATCCTCTAAAGATTCAATTGCTTTGCCTCTTCAATCCCGTGAGTATGAATGATGTCTCGTTTCTTCTTCATATTCAGATATTGATGCGCTCTCAGAAATTTTGTTTTTTTCCACAGAATTATTATTGAATTTTACAAAAAGAAAGGAGGCGCCGAGCTTGTTAAGTTTGTGTCTAGGAATTGTGGGCAGCAATCTTGAAGATATTATCGATGACTTGGCCGAGATTTCCCTTGCTTTCCCTTCTCATATTAAGGTACATCTTGTCGTTTCTAGGATTCTAGTACAGTTTTCTGTTGTTTTAAGTAATAATCGAACTGAATTTTCTTCAAATAACTGAATTTCAACATTGTATTCATGTAGATGGTATTGTTTGCAATTGCAAGAAGAAGAAAGTTACTGAATGATGAAATTGTAATTGCCTTGGTCGACAGTTCGTGGGAGATATTAGATATATCTGGTTCAGATGTTTCAGATTTGGGGCTTTGTCATCTTGTAGACATCTGCCAAAATCTTAGAGCAGTGGGCATAAGGTAGTTATAAGATAATCTTAGTTTCTTCCCTCTACATATGCTGCTTAAAATGATCAATCATGTGTAGCTTGGTTAATAATCAACAACTGGAAATTAGTATTTTAATACTCCCTTCGTCCCGGAGTTTAAGAAAAGTTACTTTTTTAACCAACTTTATTGACTTTTAGGGTAAAAGTTGTATCTTTAAGTAATGTATAAATGATAAATAAGTTATGTGTGTTGGGTGATGGTGGAACTTTTGAAAATATGATGTATCGAGGGGTTATATTTTTTGAAATTTTTATCATTTTTTGAGGATGAAGAGTGTAATGGGACAGATAAATGAGGAAAGGGTGAAAAGCTTATTGGGACGGAGGGAGTATCTTTTTAATTGATCCAATATCTGTTTTACATTCTTCTAGTTGCATAGAATTGAAATACTTATATTATTAAGCAACGTGTCTTACATCTTAAATCCTAATTTGATGTATAAATTTTTTTTTCCAATCGGACTTTCTTTGTCTCAGAAGGTGCATGAATCTCACGCCAATGGGGGTTTCTAAGCTACTACAGTTTTGCCATTCACTTGAGATATTGAGATGGGGGTATGCACTCATTCCAACCCCGTAAAATTGCATATTCGTTCCTATCAAAATCTTGTTATAGTGCTACCAAATATGTTATGTGTTCGCTCGATGCTTTTGTTTTTTGTGTACTTGGGGGAAATAGTCGTATAGCAGGGTAAGAAAAATGCAGCATGCGGCAGATCGTAAATCTTTCCTTTTTATGTTTTCCTTGCTAGGCTTTATCTAAAGAATTCTTATCTTCTTAAGAGCAGTCATGTGTAGAAGCAAGTTCAGAGAAGGTGTTATGAGACAGCCGGTGTCAAGCTGCCAGGATGGCAAGGAGGAGGCTGGTGGGCCCAAACTGTTATTTGTTTATCGCCGTAGGCCTCGGGCTTGATTTGTTATTAGTTATTTCATTCTTATTGCTTTATATTAGCTATGGGCCGTCTGTGGGCTTTAGGGTTTAACTCTTGTTATTTAGTTGTAGTTACATCGTTGTTTTGATTATCTATTGAATATTGAAGAAATAGAAGGGAGCCTTTTGGCTATTGGGCAGACGCTTTTGCGTTTGATATTCTGAGTGCTAACAATTGGTCCGACCTGCCGGATCTCTCACCCGAGATGACAAACACACGCAGCGAACAACGGATGGAGGAATTGGAACAAGGTCAGGAGTTGATCAAGGAGACGGTTGGGAAGATGGCGGAAGAACAAGCAAGCTTCGCCCAACAACTGGAGAGCATGGCCCAGACGATGGCCGGGCTGACCACGTCGATGGCGGCGCTGTCGGCGGCAGCCGCCCGTTCCGCAGCGGCCAACGCGACAGCGGGTTCTGCCTCGAGGACCCGCACGGCTGAGGAGGTGGCCTCCGTCGCCGTGGAGCCAGGAGTGACGCTCGCGGTGGGGACGGACACGCCACCGACCCCTCCTTCGCTGCCTCCTTTCAATGGTGGGGAGCCTATCGGTTGGTTAGCCCGAGCCAACCAGCAGTTTGCACTACACCGCACACCGGAGGAGTTGAAGCTGCCGGCTGCCATGGTGGCAATGGAAGAGTCGGCCCTGTACTGGTTTACGTGGCTGCAAGCCCGGAAGCCTAACATGGTGTGGGATGAGTTTGCTAAAGCCCTCACGAGTCGTTTTGACGCACGCTTCAAGGGAAGCCCGTTCGAACGGCTCTCCTCAGTCAAGCAAACTGACTCTATAGAGGAGTACGTGACGGTGTTTGTTCAGTTGGCAAGCCAAGTTCCGGGGCTCAGCGATGAACACTACATGGGGTATTTCATGACAGGTTTGGCGGAGGATGTTAGGAGTTCTCTTCGTCTTCTTCGGCCGCCAGATTTGGAAACAGCAATGGATCTCGCCAGGGACGTGGAGTATAATTTGGCTGTCACGGGGGGCAGATTCCCGAAATCAGGGGCGGCCAGCGGGTATGCACGACCCTCATCCCAAGGCCGGTTCATGGCTAGCGGCGGGTTCAACACGCCAGCGAGGGTCAGCGGGACCGTGGGACTAGTGTCCGGGGCGTCATCAGCCGGTTCGTCGGCGCCACGGGAAGTTAGCCGTGTTCCCCCAGCGAGGTCGTTTTCGAACAGCCAATCCTTCTCGGCTGGCCGTCCTCCGGGGCCCATGCGTTTTGCGCGCATGACTCCCGAGGAGATGTCGGAGCTTCGTGCGAAGGGGTTGTGTTTCCGGTGTAAGAAGACTTACCGACCGGGGCACCAGTGTTCGATGAGGCAGCTGAATATTTTGATGGCAGAGGAGGATGAGCCCATGGATCTACAGTGCTTTGAATTCAATGAAAACCGCGTGGCAACTGATGATTTCGAGGGGGCAACCGTCCAGATGGAAGAAGGGAAGGAAGAGGCTGAGCTTCCGATATTTTCCATGGCAGGGTTTACGGGGCCTCGTACTATGCGCATGAAGGGGGTTTTGCAGGGGCAGGATGTCACCATACTTGTGGACAGTGGAGCTAGTCATAATTTTATTTCCAGCTCATTGCTCACTAAGTTGACTCTAAAACTTGACAGGTCCAGCCGTTTTGGAGTACAGTTGGGTGATGGGAGACGCCAGGAGTCGGAGGGGCACTGCCGTGGGCTAGAGATTTCAGTTGCTGGCACCGCCATAGTGGCGGATTACCATGTATTTCCACTGGGTGGCGTGGACGTGATTCTAGGGATCGCCTGGCTGGCAACTCTCGGTGATGTAGACACGAATTGGGCCAGGATGACGATGTCCTTCACACATGGTGGGAGTAGGGTGACACTGAGGGGCGATCCATCCCTTTGTCGCGCCCCAATGGATCTCCGCGAGTTGATTCAGATCCAAGACGCGGAGTTGTGTATCATGCTGGTGGAGGCGGGGCCTCCGAAGCTGACGGATCCGGTGTCCCGCGGCGTGGCGGAGTTATTGGCGCAGTATCAGCAGTTGTTCGAGGAACCGGAGGGTCTTCCGCCGGTTCGGTGGGCCGAGCACCATATTGTCTTGGCCTCCGGTGCCGGACCCGTTTCGGTAAGGCCATATCGGTATGGGCAGGCTCAAAAAGACGAGATTGAAAGATTGGTGTCGGATATGCTCTTGGCAGGAGTGATACAGCCAAGTTCCAGTCCCTTCTCCAGCCCGGTTCTGCTGGTGAAAAAGAAGGATGGGAGTTGGCGTTTTTGTATAGACTATCGGGAGCTCAACAAAGTGACTGTTTTGAATAAGTATCCGATACCAGTCATACAGGAGATGTTGGACGAGTTGTCAGGAGCGGGGGTATTCTCAAAAATTGATCTCCGCTCTGGATACCATCAGATCCGAGTGGCGAGCGGGGATGTCCACAAAACTGCTTTTCGGACGCACAGCGGACACTATGAATTTTTGGTGATGCCGTTCGGATTAACTAATGCACCAGCTACGTTTCAGTCGGCTATGAATGAGTTATTTCGTCCCTATTTAAGAAAGTTTGTGATTGTTTTCTTTGATGATATTCTGGTCTATAGCAGGTCCTGGCATGAGCATGAGGACCATCTGGGAGAAGTCTTGCAAATCTTGCTAGATAATCAGTTCAAGGCGAATCGGAAGAAATGCTCGTTCGGGTGTCGGAGGGTGGAATACTTGGGCCACATAATTTCCGCCGCCGGGGTGGAGATGGACCCGGAAAAGGTGGCGGCCGTGGTGAGGTGGCCGTGCCCCAGGAATGTCCGCGAGGTGCGCGGGTTTCTTGGTCTAACTGGCTATTATCGCCGGTTTGTGAGGGAGTATGGGCTGTTGGCGCGTCCTCTGACGGAGCTTCTTAAAAAGTCAGCGCCGGTGCCTTTTGTTTGGACGGAGGCGGCCGAGGGAGCCTTCCAACGGCTGAAATCAGCCCTTACTACGGCACCCCTGCTGGCTATGCCGGACTTTGAGAAGCGATTCGTGATCGAGTGCGATGCCTCTGGTACGGGAATCGGGGCGGTTCTTATGCAAGACGGGCGACCCATAGCGTACTACAGTAAATCATTGGCGGACAGGACACTGACAAAATCAGCTTATGAGCGTGAGATGATGGGATTGGTTCTTGCCGTTCAGCATTGGAGGCCTTACTTGGTGGGGCACCGGTTTACTGTCCGGACGGACCACAGTAGTCTGAGGCACCTTCTTTCTCAGAAAATTGTGACGCCGTCGCAACAAATTTGGGTAGCGAAGCTGATGGGCTATGATTTCGAGATAGAGTATAAGCCGGGAGTCTCGAACTCGGCGGCTGATTCTCTTTCTCGTCGGGGTGGTGGCGGCGACTTGTTAGCACTCAGCATGCCTAATTGGGGTGAGTTGGCCGACGTTTTAGTCGAGCAGTCTCGAGATGAGTATATTCGGAGTGTGACGAAGGAATTGCGCGAGAACCCAGGATGCCGGGTGGGGTTTGAGTTGCATGGCGAGAAATTGTTTTATAGAGGGAGGATTGTATTGGCTTCAGATTCTAAGTGGATTCCGGTGCTACTTCGGGAGTTTCATGATCAACCGGTGACCTTTTTGGGAGGACTTATCCATGGATTTCATCACCTCACTGCCGAGGTCGCAAGGGTGTTCGGTGATCTTAGTTGTGGTCGACCGGTTGTCGAAGTATGCTCACTTCTCGGCCATGAAGGGGGGCGTCTTGGCTCGAGGGGTGGCTGAGGTATTCGCGCGCGATGTCGTGCGTTTGCATGGCATCCCGGGGACGATCGTGAGCGACCGGGATCCGCTCTTTATGAGCTCTTTTTGGAGGGAGCTGTTCAAAATGTCGGGAACCCAACTCAACTTTAGCTCAGCGTATCACCCGGAAACGGATGGGCAAACTGAGGTTTTAAACAGGGTGTTAGAAACCTACTTGCGTTGTTGTGCGGGTGAGCAGCCAAAGAAATGGGTCAATTGGTTGCCATGGGCGGAGTACTGGTACAATACTGCCTTTCAAACCGCGATCCAGACAACCCCGTTTGAGGTTGTGTATGGGCGGGCGGCCCCTTCTTTGCGGAGGTATCTTCCTGGTGAATGTCAAGTGGCGGCTGTTGCGGAAATGCTCGAAGGGAGAGATGCGATGCTAGCACGTTTACGCGAGCATCTAGTGCTAGCACGGGAGAGAATGGTAAGGTTCGCAAATCGGCATCGACGGGATGTGAACTATGAGGTTGGTGATCGCGTCTTCCTTAAAGTCCGTGCTCACCGACAACGTTCTATCTCCGGGAGACCGCACAATAAGCTGTCGGCTAAGTTCTATGGCCCGTTTGTAGTGTTGGCGCGCATTGGGCCGGCGGCGTATCGGCTAGAGTTGCCCGCATCTAGTCGAATACACCCTGTATTCCATGTTTCGCAGTTGAAGAAGGTGGTGGGGGATCACGAGGTGGAGTTGGGCTTGCCCGACTCCTTGGAGCTGCCGGAAATTCCCGTCTATGAGCGGAGGGCGTGCTGGCCGAGCGCAGTGTAGATGACGAGGGTAAGGTGGTGGAGCAAGTTTTGGTCAAGTGGTCGGGCCAGTCGGCGGAGGATGCGTGTTGGGTGAGTTTGGCGGAGTTTCGGCAGCAGTTTCCTTGGTTCGACCTTGGGGACAAGGTTGATTTCAAGGAGGGAGGAGTTGTTATGAGACAGCCGGTGTCAAGCTGCCAGGATGGCAAGGAGGAGGCTGGTGGGCCCAAACCGTTATTGGTTTATCGCCGTAGGCCTCGGGCTTGATTTGTTATTAGTTATTTCATTCTTATTGCTTTATATTAGCTATGGGCCGTCTGTGGGCTTTAGGGTTTAACTCTTGTTATTTAGTTGTAGTTACATCGTTGTTTTGATTATCTATTGAATATTGAAGAAATAGAAGGGAGCCTTTTGGCTATTGGGCAGACGCTTTTGCGTTTGATATTCTGAGTGCTAACAGAAGGTTTGTTTTATTACCTCTTGTGTGTTGCATCTCAATTTTATGTTAATTGAACTCTTTTCACTGGCATCTATTGCAGCACTGTGGGCAAAATCTTATGGAAGTAGCAGTGAAGGGTGATCTACTTCTAAGTAAAAATGGGACCTTAGTAAAGAGTCCGTAACTCAATATAAACCATATTTTTGTCTGCTTTGAAATGTTTGAATCCCCCCTTTTTATGTCAACAGTCATCACAGACATGAAAAGGAAAACTATAGTATGTTGTCTGAAATCTACAGCCTGCATAACTTGTTATCGTTTTCTTCTATTGGATGCAAATATTTATATTTTAGGATTCTGATTGATTAGAAATAATAACCTGGGAACTAAAGGGGGGACTATTAGGCTACCTGTTTTGTTGAAAATTATTTTATTTCATTCTATAATTCGTGGTTGCCCAGTTTTTTGGGTTTTGACATGGGGGATAAACCTCATAACAGGAAATGAACCAAAGTTATGTTGCAGAGGTTGCCCAAGGAGCGACTACACTGTTCAGAGATGCTTAGGTCTCTTAAAGCCTACCCTCAATGATGTGGAGGGGGATTCATGGGAGGAGCTCGATGCTGTGGAGCTGACTCACGGTGCACAATCACTTCGCTGGCTTGTCTGGGTATGCTATCTTTTCTTCCCATTTATTTGTGCGTACATGTGTTATTGAATCTCTGTTCGCGTCATTCTTCTATGTAGTTATAACTGAAAAGACTTTCTTGAATTTCGGCTTAACTACCCTCTACTGCCAAAAAAAATAAAAAACATACAATCAAACAAGAAAAGTTGTTTTCTTACAAATGAACCCCTTGGAGCATTAAGAATGTCAGGTATATGTATTTCTCCATAACCTCCCAAATTGGTGCTATTTGTAAGAAAACACACTTTCGTTCATATAATGTTTGTTAATCAAGCTGAATCTCAACTTCAGTTTTGGAATAAATTTTTTAGTCAAGTATGCAAACACCATGTGTGAGTTAGAGGTGGTAGTTCAACAACACATTATTTGGACATTGGCTAATTCTTCAGTTCATTCTCTTGCAGACAACGATTGACAGGATTCACTGGAAATGCTTAACTGTGAATGTCCACGAATTGTAATTAATCCGAAGCCATCTCTTTTAGGTTTCAGGGGCAACGAAGTTCCTATGGAGGCACAAATGCAAATTGTATTGGATGATACAATAGTCAAAGATCTCCACCCAAAAACTTGGGCAGTGTCGGGTTTTAATACATGTAGGGCTACACTTCTACCAATTTCAACTACAAATGAATTGTCCGTGGCTGAGAAATTTAGGTTGGCGTTTGTAGAGAGAGATACTCGGTTAGCCCCAAAGAGAGCAAAAAATGCAAGGCAACATCAACGAAGAGAGAGATACTCGGTTAGCCCCAAAGAGAGCAAAAAATGCAAGGCAACATCAACGAAGAGCTGAGAGGGAGAGGGTGATGATGGATACAAGAGCAAAAGCATTGGCCCTTGCTACAAAAGCTAGCAAATCTGCGAACCTCAAGTGAGAAAATTTTCCAAAGGTATGCAGTATTTGCTCAACGTCGCCTCGGTTTAGGCTGTAGGTTTGGTGTTGTTAAGGTTGTTTGTAATTGTGTAATATGATTACAAGTGAAGACAAAATTCCCGTTTTTGGGTTGTGTTGTTGTACATATACGATTTCTGTATAAATCCAGATCCAACTTGTGTGTTAATTTCTCTGGAATTTGGAGACATTTCTTTGAAATTGAAACAGGGTAAATTGTAAAACTTGGATTTTTTTTAAGGGAAAAATGCATAAATGCCCACTTCCATTAACCTCTATATCTTTGACAACATAAAAGCGACGAGCCGATCGACATGCGTCGGTCTGTGTGTCAGTGGCTGTTGGTCTCCCATCAACGAGCCGATCGAAATCAACCAGTCCCCCACTGATATGGTCGGTTCGGGTGTCGGTCCACCGATGAGTCAATCGACATTGTCGGTCCGGGTGTCGATGGCTATCGGTGAAATCAACAAGGGCATTTTAATTAAAAACTCAAAATTTGTTAAAATTTGATCACAAATTATTTAATGGTTGGAAAGATTTTTGTTACTTCATAGTATTTGTTATTTTTGCTAATTGGCACTTTAGGGAGAGAGGTCCAAATATCCTATATAAATGGATCAAAATCATTGCAACCATAAATAAATTAAATTGTACTAACATTTATACTCAATTGTCCATTTTGGACCAAAATACCCTCAACCCTTTTTTTTTAATTTAATTATTCAATGTCGGAATTGATGTCGGATACTCGACATAGGATACCAACATCATACACACATCATATTCCGACACCATTGTCATAACATTAGATGTCGGATTCGGTGTTGGATCCCCGATATAGCATTTCGACACAAGATCGACAACGAATCCGATATTCGGTGCTACGACAATGATTTCAGACATGATGTCTGTATCTTGTGTTGGGACTTTAACACCATAACCGACACTGAATAATAAATATAATTTAAAAAAATAGTGGAGATATTTTGGTCCAAAAATTTACAATGGAGTATGGAAATTATATAATTTAATTAATAGATGCATTGATTTTTAACCATTCACTTTGGCTAATTCTCCGACCTAAAAAATTATTTATTTTAATAATATGTGGAGAAAATACTGTAACTCTGACAGGTTACTCAAAAGATTCCTCAATAAATTATTTTCATATGCTAGAAACCTTTGGGAGATTCTTAGCTGATCTGGATTTATACATGACCCAAATTTCAGCAGGTAGCAAGTTTTATAGGGCATATATACATATATATATATATATATATATATATATATATATTATATGATTATTCTATCCAATGCACCTTCTCATATGAACTGCTGCTTCTCAGCAGTGTATTAATTATTCACTTGTATGCACCTTCTCATATACATAGATGCTTCAGCTTCTCTCCATATTAATTATTCTCTACAATTCTTTCTATATAATAAACCCACCACACTACTAATAAGAAATATACTTATATATCATAAAAACATATTAAATTTGAAAATAATTTTTTTAACGTAAAGAATATTTTTGTTTATTTTTTAAAATTATTGTTTGTGTAAATCTTGCAAACAAATTTTATTTTTAATATAATAAAAATTAGATAAAATCATTAATAGATACACACTTTTAACCTAAATTACTATAAGATACAAGGAATTCAAATAATTACTCTCACATACAAAATATTAAAGTAAAATACCAAATATAACCTTATAATCCCATACACTTTTACACCACCCTACCCCTCACCCACCCAACTGCCGGACCGGCATTGACCGGTGTTGACCGCCGGCCGGACAGCCATTGACCGGCATTGACCGCTGGCCGGACCGGCGTTCACCGCCGCCGCCTACTGCCGGAATTTAAAATGTGCAAAGCAAATTATGCAAAACCAAATTGTGCAAAATAAATTTGTGCAGACAAATTGTGCAAATACATAGGGGTATTTATGGTATCACAATCATAATTGTGTAGTGATGAGTAATAGCACTTTGAGTCATGTAGTTTACATCAATTATGCATTATTTTATGTATCCTTTAATAAGTGACTCTAAAAATTCTTATTTATTATATACATATATTGAAGTATTAAAATATAAAAAATATATATTAAATATTTTGTTCATTCTTTAATTATCATATGAATTCTTCATTAAAATTTAAAATAATTTAACTAATAACATTTGAAATTATAAAAAGCTAAAACTTGTCGTACTACTAAATCTTATGTTTTTTATTAAGTTATATTATTTAGTATTAAATGTTATACTTTTACATTTTTAGTATTTAAGATACAAGAAATCAACTCATTATAAAATTAATAAATTAAATATAAAAAGAAGAAAAAAATTTATTTATAATAACAAATTAATGGATTATTAAAAAAAAGTTAAATGAAAATTAAAAATAAAGTAATAATAATTGAATTAGGCCTTAATTATTTGGCAAAAATCAGCTTGAATTAAGCTGCGTTAGCATAAGATAATTTGTTAGCTTATTAGAATTTTCTAGACTGATTCAGATATATTCGTTTCATTTAATTAGATCCCTGATATAATTTTATCCAAAATTTTATCTTAATATTAAAATAAAGTAATAAAACAAATACTGTATTTACAAAAGTATATATAATAATAAGGTATATTATTTAATTTTTACTCCAATATTATTTAAAATTGTACAAATACTTATATAAATCGGGTTTATATACGTTATTAATATGTAAGAGTGAGGCTTGCGTGCACCCGGGCGCACGGAACACATTCCGTGCGCCTTTAGAAATTTTGTATTATGGGTAAGGGTACATTAATTTGGTCTAAAGAGTATACACTTTAATTACTAAAAGGTATACAATTTTGTTCTAAAGGGTATACACTTTTTATTAATATTTTTTTCTCTTTAGAAAATAAAGGGTACACATTTTTATACTAAAGGGTATACAATTTAACACAAAATTCTAAAGGCGCACGGAGTGTTGTCCGTGCGCCCAAAATTTTCTTTAGAAAATAAATGGTACACATCTGTATACTAAAAGGTATACAATTTAGCACAAATTTCTAAAGGCGCACGGAAAGTGTTCCGTGCGCCCGGGTGCACAGGAGCTTTTGCCAATATGTAAACTATGTTACTCTTTAATACTCCATTGAAGTTGTTCTTTAGACATATAAATTGTAAAAAGTTACTCTTCAAATTCTTGTAAATCCTAATTTTTTCGATTCTTTTTAGTACATGAAAAATTATTTTTTAGAGACATGAATTATTATTCTTCTCTATAAAAATTACTAATATTTAAAGAGTAATTTTTTATATACTAAAAAGTAAGTTTAAAAAATATGATTTGCATACAAACTCGGTTTACATAAGACTCATTCTTAAAATTGTGTAAAATATTGAAATATAATCCTAAAATATACATATATATATTCATAATTATAAGTAATATTAATATTTTTTTATAGTTAATATAATGTGCACCACACATCATATATGTATACATTTTGATTAATTATTCGGTACACCTGGATGCAAAATGCACTCACCTTCACAAACATATAAATTTATGAATAAAAATAAATATACTAATGAATAAAAATGTATACATTTTGTTAGTGAATTTTCTGTTAATTTTTTTAATGAAAAAATAAATGTAAAAAAACTATACAATTATTAAGAAATATATATATACTATTGAATAAATATTTATGGGATACGTGTGCATCCAAGTGCACGGGATATCAACTCATAAATTTTTAGGTAAGTCTTGTATGAGACTGTATAAGTAATGGAATCTATATTTTTTAAATTACAGCTTTTATATTTCTCATAATATACAAGAATTGGACCGTTTAATTAATGAATAGTGGGTTAATGTTTTAATAAAATAATAATTTAAATTAAATATATTTTATATAAAAATAATAAGTATAATCTTATTTACTTAGATACTATTCAAATTATTAATTAAATTGCTCAATTGGAATGAGCCATTACAAGAAAAGAAAATTTATAAAATTGTTGAAAAAAATAAACGATAAAATTGTTGAGAAAAAAATTATATAAAAAATGAGGGACATAAAAATGAATTTTAATAAGTTATTCATATTATTCTTTCTAATGTATAGTGTATTAATGAAATTAAAATTAAAATTTTAAATACATGTAATCAATATGGATATCAAATTAAAGATTTAAAAAAGATGAATAATTTAATATATTTTTTATTAATAATATATTTATAAAGAATTATAAACATTAGAATATTTTTGTTTAAAAGTACATTTAAACAAAATAAGAGTAGAAAAAATAATAAATGATTGGTTGGAAAGAGAGAGAAAGAATATTCTCTTCAATTCCAATGTAGAACCTGCAATATAGGTAGTCAAGAAATTATTAATAATTATTATGTAATCTAATGGTTGAAATTGAAGAGTTTTTGATCTAATGGTTGAGAATGGTTTGGATCACTTATGAACCAATGTCAGCTAAGTAAGTCCCGAAACTTTTAACTAGAAATACTTTATTCGAAATTTAAATCACTCAAAATTTCTTTATTCATATATTGGAATGATACATTTTCAAGATACGTGAATTTGATAAGTTTATTAGTTGATTTGAGTTATAATATTTTGAGTTAAATTATTTGAGTTAACGTTTTAAGGTTAACTCTTTCTTTTTTTTTAAGTAATGAGGGGGTGAGTAAAAAAATTGGAGTTACAATTTTTAAATTATTTTTTCGAGTAACAATTTAGAGTCAAGAATATTTCTGATAATATGCAAGTTTGAGAAGCACTTTCGAATTTTAAGAGATTGATTTTTAAGATAATGAACTTGAGATAGTATAAGATCTTAAGTCAATTAATTCGAGTTATTTCAAGTTAGGGTGAAGTCAAAATAAATTGGTTCGTCTCACGTGAAATTAGGCTTTCATTATTAATTACTCCACTTTCCTATAAAATGCTATTACTTTCGATATAAAATGTTATTACTTTTTATTTATACTAAATATAAATTATTCATGAAATAATTCACTACATCATTAACATTTTTTATTGATTAAGTATCACTTTTCATTAATGATATTATTATTTTTTATACGTTTCACGTGAGGGCTTAAATAAGGCGTTTTACACAAGTCTTTATCAATTAAATTTTAAGATGTAATAAATTTCGGATCATTCTGTGGTGTGCACTGGTGCACCTGCAGATTTATAAGGTAAAATAGGGGGGTAGTGGGTAGTTATTAATTTATTTTTAATTATTTTATTTTGTTGAGTGGTGAGGATTAAATAGAAAATTGATCTAACGGCTGAGATTATCTAGGTGCACCGGTGCACCGTAGTTAAATTCATAAATTTCGAGTAAGCTAGTTTTTCCATTTCGAGTAATATCACAATGGAATCAAAATTTAAGTTCAAGAGAAGATTACTTCGACTAAATGGATAATTGTTGTATACATTTCATGTAATGTCACACGAATTATGATTGAAGTTCAAGTGTTAATAATTTCGAGTAAAATGTTGAGTAAAAGGATTTTCGAGTAAAGGGGTTAATTCAATTTCGAGTAATTTCACAATGGTATCGAAATTACTCAAACTTTAACTCGAAATAAAATCAACATATCCTTTACTCGAAAGTGTTTCATTAGAATTACTCACTCAAACAAGCATGCTCAAATTGGAGTTGAAATTTAAAAATTACTTAAACTATAACTCGAAATAAAATCAATGTTACTTGAATGTGTTTAATATGAATTATTAGTCGAATGAGTCATTCACCTTTTATTTATTGAAGGGGAAGTTTTGTGTGAGATCGTCTCACAGTGAGATCATTCATAATTAGTTATTACTTCCGTTATAAAATATTATCACTTTCGCAATAAAATGTTATCACTTTTCATTTATATTATAAATTGTTCATGAAATAGCGTTATCACTTTTCATCACTTATTACTTTTCATTATAAAAATTATCACTTCTCATTCGTCTAACATAGGTCAACGTAAGAAGTCTCACACAAGTCTTTACCTTTACTCAAATGAGTTTAACTCACCTTATTTGACTCGCATATTAACTCAAAAATATATTAGTGAGTCATTACTCACTCAAGAATAAAATTAACATGTTATTTACTCGAATGTGTTATTATAACTCAAATGAGTCATTCACCTTTTATTTACTCGAATACATTTAACTCACCTTAGTTGACTTGAAAGTTATTACTCTATCTACTTTACGAAGTATACCTGCTTGCTCTACTCGAAAATTAAAAAACTATACATACTATTACTCAAAATAACAACTCTGAAATATTACTCGAAATTTTTACATCAATTTTTGACATTAACTCAATTTTACTCGAAAATAATAACTCGAAATATTACTCAAAATTTTAACCTGTCGCTAACTCGCTTCATTAGTTGAATTGTTTACTCAATGTACTGTAGTGGGTATTTTGATCAACTCGATCATAAAAGATATATTCTTACAGGGTAAGAAAGTATTTCACAATTTCATATAGACAAATATTACTATAAAGGTGTTTTTAACATTCAACCGGGTTAAATTTCACACATGAATCGAATACTTTAAATAAAATTCAATTCAGATTTATTCTTCACTCTCCCACCTTAGTGTTTTCTCTCTCTACTATGGCGGTTTCACTCCCCAATGTTCTCACCCTCTCCTCTCTCCCTACCTCCTCCATAGTCGTTGCAACTAATTCTCTCTTTTCGCTCTCTCCTCCCACGATTCTCTCCCTCTCTATTCTCTCATCTCTCACCACTCTAATTTTGATATTTTTTCTCAATTTTTTCATATTTATTCTACCCTAATTTTAATGGTTATCTTCAATTTTTACAATTTTGTTCTCTTCTGAGTTTAGTATTTATCGATTAATTGAGTTTTTTTTTAAATTTTATGTGATTGAGAGTGTTGCGGGGACTAAAAAACTATTTTTTAACAATAGAATTTACCAATGGAATTCAATCCGTTGGTAATTATCAACGAAATAGCAACAAAAATGATATTTTTTCTTTTGCAATAGAAATGCCAACGGATTTATTTTCTATTTTACTAACGGAATCATTATATAAATTACCAACGGAATAATTTACCAACGGAAATATTTTTCGTTGCTAAAAATTTATCAACCACCACTTTATTAACAGATTCTGTTGTCAATTCGTTGATAAACCAATTTAACAATGGAAGGGGCAAAACTCAACTATGTATGCGGTGGTTGATCTTTGTGTGTCAGGAGAGCGGAGTTATGACGATGTCAGGTAGGTATTGAACTTTGAGGAGGAATGAAGAAGTTGTGGCCGGTGGAATTCTTCTCCAATTCTGAAGTTTCGCAATTTGTGATTGAAGACGTAAGTATTATTGACAAAAGGATCTGTACAAACTTTTATAGACATAAAGTATATGAATTTTATTGTAAAGATTTATAAGTTTTATTAAGTTTTGTTTATGTAATAATACAATTCTACACGTATAGGTTTATTGAATTAGAGTGTATATATTTTTACAAATAATTTTATATATATATATATATATATATATATATATATATATATATATAAAATCATTTAAGAAAATGATTAAAAAATCACAAGCTAGAGAAAGTTGATATGTAATCATTGCAATGGTAAGACATGGCTACGAGGGAGAACTTTCAACCACTCGTCCCTTGCCTCATCGTCAGCTGGAAGGCCTTGTTCATCATCACCAGCAAAATATGCAGCATAAATTCTATATTTGTATTTTATATCAAGAGTGAGGCTCTTGTGTGTCCGGACACACGGATCTGATTATGTGCGCCCGGATCTACCATAAGAAAATGGGTCATATATAAATTTAAAAAAAAAAAAGAAATCAAAATACATTCTTCACTTATGAGTGTGTATTTCTCTCCCACAGCGCTTGGAGTACGAGCAATCTGGAGTGCGGGCGGTTTTACCTCTTAGTGCTTGAGACTATCTTCGAGTGTGTGCGATCAATTCCCAGAGTGTGGGCGATTCTAACTTCGAGTGTGTGCGATCAATTCTTGGAGTGTGAGCGATTTTATCTTCGAGTTCGTACAATGAGTGTGGGCGATTTTACTTTCGAGTGTATGTGTTGGGCTTGGATATTGAGTTGCAGCTGCAGTGGCTTCGCCTAATCGGTTAGTGGTGGCAGTTGAAGGAGACTCTGGATTTGGATTCAGTGCAATTGAAGTTGAGGTATATTTTTCTTGCTTTTTGACACGATAGTTTCGTATTTCAAATTAGTGTTGTTTTATCGGTTGTATAGCTGGATTGATTATCTTGATGATTTGAGATTATATATATTTGAGACCACGAAATCATAATTGATTTTATGTTTGGATTTATCTTTGGATGCATAACTGGAGTTTTTATTGTTGTTATGATTAACCTTGTTATGATCATACATCATGTTTCTCTAATTCCATTTGAAGTGTTGAATAATATTTGTCCTACACAATGGATTTTTCATGCAGTTCTTGGCTTATGTTCTCTACTCACAACCTATTTGATGAAAAGCCTTACTCAAATTTTGTACACACCATTTCTAAAAGCTACAAGCCAACTTTCTTTTTCCAACATGTACCTTTGTTTGAGGAATTGCAGAATCTACTTGATGGCTATGGATACTACCACTTTCCGGTTACACATGTAATCAATCTGGCTTGTGATGCCATGAAGAGTCATATAGGACTTGAAGTTGTTAGCAGAACTTCCTTTTAGAGTTAGCAATGAAATTTGGATCTAAAACTCCAAATGCTCATTTACTTTAGTGATGTAATAGGTTAAATATTGTAATAGATTTTGATGAATTAATAGATTTCTTGGATTTTGAATGAGTAAACTATTATGTAATTATTAAATGCTTTTATTGAAATCACATTGTGAATTTCAGGTATTAGATAACTTGTAATACCTTTTAGTATTGAGCGTCGTGCTCTTTTATACAAAATTAAATACTCTGTGCACCATGTCATTATACCCAAACAACATTAACTTGAAACACCATCAATAACAGATGTTCTAAAATCTATACCCTTTACACGACAAACAATGTAATATTTACTCATCAACAATATACCTTTTGCAACGACATACAATATACATGACCACTACATCTTTTGCATGCTAAATAATGTAACATTTACTAATTAACAATGTACTCTTTGCTCATTAACAATGTACCCTTTACAACTTAACATAATTTATAGGCCACCATACCTCTTGCATGACAAATAATGTACCCTTTACTAATTAACAATATACCATTTGCAATTCCATAGATATTACATGACCACAATATACCATTTACAACCTCATACAATTTACGACCATTATACCCTTTGCGCCATGCCATGATACCTTTTATAATAAACTTGAAACACTTTAAACTTCGTACTCTTTGCATGACAACAATGTACCCTCTAATCATAAATAATATACATTTTACTTATCAATAATATACCATTTCGAATCCATACAGTTTACATGATAAAAATATACCCTTTGCATGATAACAATGTACCCTTTACATGATAATAATATACTCTTTGCAGTGACAATCATATTTTGATTAAATTCAAATACAAGTTTGCAATGATTATAATGAAGGACAAAAAAATATGATATTTCCTTCACATACAATAGTATTGTCTCACTGTACTGATCATAAACCATAGCAAAAACTAATAAAGTAATGCATAAAGAGTTACAACTCCAACTTGATTATAACTATCATCATATACTAGTCATCAACATAACATATCCAAAAACTAAAATAACCCCCAACAAACACCATCAATTATGCCTCTTCCCTATATTAACTTTCTCAAATTCTTTCCATTTCTCTTGAGTAGTCCTTTTCTTCTCTTCTACAGCCTTTATTGCTTTTTCCTTCTTCTACATAGAACAGTGAAAAACCTGAAAAAAAATCACGAAGTTATAAAATTGCAATAACAAAATATCAACTATATTCCATACCCTTTACATAACAAAATATACCATTTACCATCAATCATATACTCTTTGCATTAATGTCATAATAACAAATTCTAGAGGTCATATTGAAATATAAAATAAATTCCTCTTTGTCAACAATATTCCGTACAGTTTACATAACCATTATACCCTTTGCATGCCAAACAATATATCATTTACTCATTAATAGTGTACCCTTTACTCTAAAGCAATATACCCTTTGCAACTCCACACAGATTACATGACAACAATAAACCCTAAACCCTAAAATAGAAGTACTTTACTCATTAATAGTGTACCCTTTACTCATACTTAATATACCCTTTGCACTATGCCATATACCTTTTTAACTTACTTGAAACACTTGAAACTGCATGCCCTTTGAATGACAAAACTGTACCCTTTACTCATCAAGAATATACCCTTTACTCATCAATAATATACCCTTTTGTTTCACTATGATCACATGTCCAGAAGGACAATTTTTTGATCTCATGATTATAACAGAAACCTGAAATGAAAAAGAAAAGTAATGGTTTTCATGGTCCACATTTGTTCTCTTAGAACACAGAAAGATATATGCAGAATGTGAAACTAACTTTTCTACATTGAAAATTCTATTTCATAATATGTTTTTTATGCATCAACACTCCAACCCATTCTCTCTCTCTCTCTCTCTCTCTCTCTCTCTCTCTCCTCTTTTTGTGTTTTTCATTCATCTGTCTCAAGTGATGAAAGTTATTGCAATATTCAAGAATGATTTGCCATAATGGAAGTGTGGGAAATTATAAAAAAAGATTGGTGGATTTGTGGATGATAACACACATCTCACATGGACTACTTCTTCATTTGGAGCCATTCTCTTGTATCTCCCACCACACACTCACTAACCAAATCTCTCTAGAAGCTAAAACAAGAAGCTATTAAGTTTAGTTAATGTATTTTAATCTGTTTAACGTTTAAATAAAAGTATGTATATGTCTTTAAAAATAAAATTTTAGTCTTCCTACCATGCATGAACTAATTCTGCTACTATTAATCTTGTATTTTTTTTCATTTTCTACTTAATTACTCATGTCAGAATTCATCATTTGCCATGAATGTATGAAATACAAACTTCTATCTAAATAAATTCTACATTCATCCATTCTTCTACTTTATTCTCAATTTCAATTCAAAAGATTAATGCATGTATACATAATGCGTTAAGAACTGCCTATTTTCATCATTAAACTACAATAATTATAATTTTCATCATTCAAATAACAAAGTGCTAATTATTAGCTCAGTTGCGACAAAAATAAAGTGAAATTAAGCGTTGTTTTGACATACAAGAAGCACCAATCTTAATGCAACCTCACATTCACTAATGCATAATGAAAATTTTAAAAAATAATGAACCCATAAATTAGAATTTGTATCAGGAATATAGAACTCCACAGAGATTTCTATTTTAATTTCAAGGTGTTAATAAAAACAAGTGGTAAGCCACTGGCTACATCTCTTATAGAGACCACTCAAACTCATTCCGACAAGAAAAAGCGCACAACGAATACCAACAGACAGGGGAAAGATACTGAAAACATAAATTTTATAAAATATCTCATGAAAATATCCAACAATACATTGCAAGTTAAAATCGTATCAAATTACTAGTCGTACATCAGCTACTATATATGAGTACAGAAAATGGTGCAAATCTTGTACTTTATCTGAATTCTTTGAAGGTTGATCTCACTCTCCAAAACTTCTCATTTAATCTCTTCTACATTAAGAAGCAGAAGAAAGAATAAACGATGAGCATTACTACAAAAACTTCAGTCACCATATGAACTATACAAACTACATCTGGTATGATATTGCCATTAATAATAATTATAATTTTCATCATTCAAAAGATAAGGTACATGAGCTACAACTATTCAAATATAGATTTTAAAAGTTGAGGAGCTTAATCATGTATTCCACTAGTAGGAGATTACTGAGTTGTACCAACAAATTATTGGCACTAAACTTTGCAAAATCACAAAGAGAAGTCAATCCTATAAAATTGCAAGTACAAGAAATTTAAGCTTTATAACTATGTCTTACGAGATCGTTTCACCACATTTCATGATCTCTCACAAGTAATTAAAAGTTAACACTATTATGTCATAAATCGAACAATAGATAGATGAAATTTTTTTACCTAAACAGAGCTGGATAAAATCTGTCAGCGAAAAATGATAACGCAGGATATTTGATGATTCTTGAAACTTTCAGCAGGTATTTCCAAACCTCAGCCGATTGATACCTTGCGAATCGTCGCCACTCTCGCGATCTCCACAGTTCGCGAAACCTTCATACGAACCACCGAAAATACTATCATTAATCGGCGATGAGAAGCAGTCGGAGAATCGAGTCGAGAAGGAAATTGATAGAGAGAGCATAAGAGAGAGGGCGAGAATGTGCGATCTCCACAGTTCGTGAAACCTTCATACGAACCACCGAAAATACTATCATTAATCGGCGGCGAGAAGCAGTCGGAGAATCGAGTCGAGAAGGAAATTGATAGAGAGAGCAGAAGAGAGAGGGTGAGAATGTGAGAGAATGAGAGAACGGCGTGTGAAATGTGAGCCGCGTAGAATGAATTGGGTTTTTTTCTTTATATATTTCGGGTCGGGTTGATAATATGGGTAGGGTTAGGTTTGGGCGCACGGGTCTAAATTCATGTGCCCGGGGACACAAGAGCTTTTGCCTTATATCAATATAAGATATTGTGCATATTTTAAAAAAAAAGTGTAATATTTTTTATTTTAATAAATAAAGATTATATATATATTTTAAAAACTAGTTGTATAAACTATAATTCAGCAATATATATGCTTTTCTTAATAAGCATATTTTTTAAAGTTTTTACTATTTTATCAAAATATCATTATCTTCATCTATATATATCAATTATTTTTTTGTTGTATATGTTAGTAAAAAAATATTATATTTATGAATATAAACATATACATTAATAAATTAACACTAATAACCGAAGTAATGGGGCCAGTTAGCGGGCCTTCATCCATTTTGTATGTTTTTTAATTCTGAAATTGTATCCGGCAAATTTGGTGTTTCACGAAACATCAATGTGAAGCAAGGGAAAGAATCTGTATCTTCATCTCGCCTCTCTCTACGGCCTACGCCTCTGCTCTCTCTCTCTGCCTGTACATTGGCAGTTCATACACCTCGATTTTCACGAATTCTCGGCGACTTGACCCCAGAACTCTTGCGAACAGTTCATCAAACAGTCCATCCCATCTCCCAAAAATTATCCTATCAAAGTAGCATGTGAGAATAAAAGGGAAACAAAATATAAAAGAATATACAAATCAAACATCATCTAGACTGATTCAATTACTGATCAAATTAATATATAGATATACAGAAAGCATTTATGAAAATGAAAAAATCACAAGCTGGAGAAAGTTGATATGGAATCATTGACATGGCTACGAGGGAGAACTTTCAACCACTCGTCACTTGCCTCATCGTCAGCTGGAAGGCCTTGTTTATCATCACCAGCAAAATATGTAGCATAAATTCAGAGTATATTTGTATTTTATATCAATATAAGATTTTGTACATATTTTTTAAAAAAAAGTGTAATATTTTTTATTTTAATAAATAAAGATCATATGTATATTTTAAAAACTAGTTGTATAAACTATAATTCTGCAAGGGTAAGGCTACTGTGCACCCGGGTGCACGGATCACATTCCGTGCGCCTTTGCAATTTTTGTATCCTTTGCAATTTAAACTCCTAGAAATACATATGTTTAAATAGAATATAGAGGGGGAGGGTTGTGTTCACATGGGGACACGGAGTATCCCTCCGTATTCCCGGGGTGCAGGAGCTTTTGCCATTCTGCATGTATATGCTTTTCTTAATAAGCATATTTTTTAAAGTTTTTACTATTTTATCTAAATATCATTATCTTCATCTATATATCAAATATTTTTTTTGTTGTATATGTTAGTATAAAAAATATTATATTTATGAATACAAACATATACATTAATAAATTAACACTAATAAAGTCATTTAAAAAGTTGAATTTTAATTATTATACATTAGTATTAAAAATAATATATTTCATAAATTCAAATAAATACATTAGTAAATCAAAATTAATACAATAATATAGAAAGTTAAATTTCAATTCATATACTAATTGAAATAGGAGCCATAGTTAAGAAATAGATGAAAATAAGCTGAAGATTTGAACATTAATACTCAATTAAAAAAATTGAATCTCTTTAGTTTGGAGGTTTTAAAGTTGTGTTGAATATATCATTATATTTTGTTTCACACTATCCAATCAGAGGCTGAATCTACATACATTTTGGAATCATTTACGAGCTCAAAGAAATGGCCAGTGCGTCTGATGGGATCAACGAGAGCGGGTTGAGTGATTTTGCAACTAGGTTGCACCTCTAGAGGGTGGGTACCTCCCATCAGTCAGATCAGTCGTATTATGTTCGGCCTGTTTCACGCTGAAAAAAATCTGATACTCTTTAGCTTGGAAGTTTGAAAGTTCTAGAGGATAGTTGTTAAATTAAAATTAGAGGGTGGGTACCTCCCATCAGTCAGATCAGTCGTATTATGTTCGGCCTGTTTCACGCACGCTGAAAAAAATCTGATACTCTTTAGCTTGGAAGTTTGAAAGTTCTAGAGGATGGTTGTTAAATTAAAATTTTATCGAGTTTCTGCGTATTGAATCTTAAAAAGTATTACTATTATTAGCTAAATCTTGTTATACAACACCACGATAACGAACCTAGTGGATGGTTGTTAAATTAAAATTTTATCGAGTTTCTCCATATTGAATCTTAAAAAGTATTACTATTATTAGCTAAATCTTGTTATACAACACCACGATAACGAACGCACACATATGTTTATTGA
This sequence comes from Pogostemon cablin, assembly GCA_023678885.1. Lineage (NCBI taxonomy): Eukaryota > Viridiplantae > Streptophyta > Magnoliopsida > Lamiales > Lamiaceae > Pogostemon > Pogostemon cablin. The sequence goes on along the minus strand of CM042961.1, from coordinate 24,147,495 downwards.
AATATAACGGATCTTGTTGTAGAGCATCAAAAATGGAAGGAGACTGTACATATATGTTTACTGATTTATAATGTATATATTTTTACAAATAAAATGATTGTATTCTATATTATGTATTTATTATATTTTCTATGTGTAAATGTATTGTATTTTTATTAATTCGTTAGTATATGTATTATATCAAATAATTGTATAACTTTTAATTCTTTGTATTATTAATTTTACATCTAAAAATTGTATTTATTTTTTATGCCTATTTTAAAATATTAATTAAATATATTTCTTTTAGTTGAATCTAGTATACGTTTTTCTTAATAAGTGTAATAATTATTTTATAAAAAAAATCTATATTGATATAAAATATCAATATAACATATAGTACATTTTTTTAATTAATGTAATATTTTTATTTTACTAAATAAAGAATATATATATTTTAAAAACTAATTTTATAAGTTAAAATTTAGCAATGTATATTATAAAAGATAATACAATTATGAATATAAATACTCCCTCCGTCTAGCAAAAAGAGTTACACTTTCTTTGTAAACAAAGGAAGTGTAAGTGTAACTCTTTTTACGTCCGAGGGAATATTTACATTAATAAATTAACTCATTTAAAAAGTTGAATCTTAATTATAAGTTAGTATTAAAAATAATATATTTATAATTCAAACTAGTAAATTAATATTAATATGATCATTCAAAAAGTTTAATTTCAATTAATAGAATCTGGAAACAGCCATACCATTTAATACAGAATTAAGAGCAATGGATAATAAATAAATGAGAATGAGCAATAGATAAAGATTTGAACAACTAATACTCAATGAAAGATATGATAAATGGAGGAATGGAGGAAAATTTAACCAATTAATACACAAATCTACAATTTATACTCAAAACATCAATGATTTAAAATATTTCCTAAATTTACAGTAAAGCAAGACATAAAATATAATGGACTAATGGAGGATGAGAACAACTATATCTACAGCCACCTTTACAACGTCAATTTCACTGAACACCTCTTTCAATTATTGATCTTGCATCGTCAATTTCTATGAACACCTGATATCGTTAATTTCTCTGAACTCCTCTATCAATCACCGCGTCAACCGTCGCCCTATCAATCACCGCGTCAACCGTCGTTGCTATCTTCTAAGCAAGACAAAATATAATGGAGGATGAGAACAACGATATATACCGCCCCCTTGCAACGTCAATTTAACTGAACACCTTCTAAGCAAGACAAAATATAATGGAGGATGATAACAACGATATCTACCGCCCCCCTTGCAACGTCAATTGCACTGAACACCTCTATCAATTACTAACCTTGCATCGTCAATTTCTCTGAACACCCTGTCAGTCAACCCCTTCTAAGCAAGACAAAATATAGTGGAGGATGAGAACAACGATATCTACCGCCCCCCTTGCAACGTCAATTTCACTGAACACCTCTATCAATTACTGACCTTGCATCGTCAATTTCTCTGAACACCCTGTCAGTCAACCCCGTACCTCCACCGCTTGCGATTCTCTCAACATCACAATTTCTGAAAAAGGTAGAAAGTAAAATCGCAATTTCTGAAGAACGTAGGATGTAAGGTAGACAAAAGGTAGTGAGAGAGACGTAGGAAAAGCGCAGATAGAAGATGAGATCTGGACGTCTCAAATCGCTGGACGAGAAGAAACTAAGTAAAAAGAATGAGATTCATTGGAATTTTTGGGCTTTTATACTGATCCGATTTTCTAAATGGGTATTTAATAGATCTATTGTTAACATACGTGCATTAGAACTACGCTTTCATGTAAGGCACTGCATTCGTTATCCCTTCCAAATTGCTAAACCAGCTTATCTCGAAACTCGAGGAATTGAGTAGAAAATCTGGTTCTCTGCGGAGAACAAGGTAGAAATCAATTTGCTTCTCAGGCACACAACCTTGTTAGAACATATTCAGATATCTTAGAGGCTACGATTATTACAGCAGAAAACAGCTCGTACGATCAAGGATAGATTTCAATGAAACAAACTGCACTTCTCCTTCGCAGGTAATAATGAACATATAAACTCTACCAATTAGCAATGTAAAAAAAAAAAAAGAGACAAGCTTTCCTGCAGCAGAGCAAGCATTGAGATTAGACTAGTACAATGTAACCAGCCCTTTTTATAGTTTTTCTTCATTATACAGAAAGCAAGCTCTTATTTATGGTGACAATGATAGTTTCTTTATTACAATGAAAACAAACTCATACACAAGCTGAACCAAGACATTCCCGCCAATCCCCGGAGTTTAAACCATGCTGAGTTTCATCACCAATAATGTCATTTTGAAAACCTTTGGAGGAAAAGTAAAGCGCAGTCACATATATTCCAAGGGAGCGTTATTCACCATACCAAATGCCAAGAGTTCTGCCAGACGAGGAAATCGCATTACCAACGGCTCACGACTTGGTCAAATTCCGAATGACATACTGAAGGATGCCTCCATGGTCGAAGTAAGCCAGTTCAACCTGAAAAGCACAACACCAATAATTGAGTGTTTGTTTTATCACAAATCTAGGATCATCATCTAGTGCACAATCTCAACGTCGAATTGAAACAGCTATTTATCAATCAAAGTATTTTACAGGAACATGGACTAATTGTTAACATAAAAGTTCGGTACCTCTGTGTCAAATCGTAAGGTACATGTAAAAGATTTTCCATTATCTGTTGTCACAGTAATATCTTGTCCAGGTCTAATATCACTGGTCTTTGTCGGGAGATCTATGGTGTAGCGCTCATGGCCCGTCAAGCCAAGTGAATCTGCATCCTCGCCCGGCTTAAAGCAGAGTGGAACTATACCCATGCCGACTAAATTGCTACGATGAATCCTCTCAAAACTTTTAGCAATCACAGCTTTAACACCCTTAATTAATCAAAAGTCACCATGAGGCGATTTAAACATGTGTCACTGAAAATAAAAGAGTCACTCATCACATATCAAATAAGTATTGTAAGAAACCCTAAACCTGAAGCATTGGCCCCTTGGCAGCCCAGTCTCGAGAACTACCACTTCCATACTCTGCTCCAGCCAGAATAATTGTATCTTGCCCAGCTGACTTGTATCTCTGAGAAAACATGCATTTAAAGTCACCGTAAGGATAAGTTTAGAAAAAAAATATCAACATAATTAAACAAGATCCGCCAACCCCCACAAGCACCAACCCCCCCCCCCCAAAAAAAACCCTCGATTTACGATCAGGTGTTACTATTTTACTCCTAGTAATTTATTGCAAGTTAAAGCCACCAAATCTTACCATTGCAGCATCATATACATATAATTTCTCCCCAGTTGGAATGTGGACAGTCTTTGGGCCCACTTCTCCATTCAGCAGCTTATTTACAATTCGTATATTAGCAAAGGTACCCCTAGCCATCACCTCATCATTACCACGACGGCTACCATAAGAGTTGAAATCCCTTCGCTCAACACCGCGCTCCATCAGATACTTAGCAGCAGGACTGTCTTTGTGGATACTTCCAGCAGGAGAGATGTGATCAGTAGTAATACTGTCTCCAAACAAAAGCAGACAATATGCGTCCTTCACCCCGCGGGGGCCAGGTGGGTCCATAGTCATGCCACTGAAATATGGAGGTTTGTGGATGTATGTTGAGTCCTCGTCCCACCCATAAAGACTTGATGAAGGAACAGTTAACTGATTCCAAAATTGATTTCCCTTGGTAATGGCTTCATAAGTACTCTTGAACATATCAGGAAGAACACTAGATTGAACAACCTACAGAAATATAACTAAAACTTGACTTCTTGTATAAATAGTTCAAACTGTATAATACAAAAATGCTAAACAAGCAAACAAAAAATTGCCTGAGCAATTTCTTCAGTGGTAGGCCAAATATCCCTGAGATAAACACTTTTTCCATCTTTTCCAGTTCCAATTGGCTCTGAATCAAAATCAATGTCAACCTGAAAAGTACAGAAACATCAGGAAAGATATCTGGTGAAATCCATCCCCCACCTAAGATGCCCAATAAAGCATTAAACAGAACCCACAAAACACATCGGATGATAATTTCATCAGAAGTGATATAACAGCATATTTGTAGCTGATTGACAAGCAAAGTTCATTATACAGTACTCAACTGCAACTGGATTAAATACCAAATAAATAGCAAAAAGATAGAATCTCTACAGTAGGCACCCGCCTATGATTGGTTGCTTGAAATATATAGTATGCTATTAGAAATTTGAGGCATACCGTGCCAGCAAGTGCATAAGCCATAACTAGTGGAGGTGAAGCAAGATAATTCGCTCTAGTCAATGGATGAACACGGCCCTCAAAGTTTCTATTTCCAGACAGGACAGCAGCAGCAACAAGGTCTGGCAAGTCAAAAGAAATTGATTAGGCACTATGTTGCAACAAGTGACATGGAACAATTTAAAGTTAACTTCAGTGCTAACTAAAACTCCATCAGATTATCACAGATAACTAAAACTCCATCAGATTATCACAGATATCCAAGCTAAAGTATCGCCATGTCATGTACCATATCCCTGATTTTGATATGACCTACAAATAAAATGTAAACCTATCAAATAATTGACAAACACAAGGAATTATAAATCATTATTTATTTCATTAAATTCTAATATTTCCACATCCTTAACTAACTAATCAATAGACTAATCATTTCCTCTCATCCAGGATAAACAGTGAACATCCAGATTCCAGACACAGATCTTGGACGTTTGGAGTGAACATTCTAAATCCATGTACTGGGTGAAGGAATGGTGTTTACTGTTCAAAGTAATTGAAACTATAACTCTAATCTACCACAATAATTAAATACAACCTTGAGATCATTTTCTGTTCCGTACTAGTCAAAATGTGACGTGCGTTAGTCCCATTTTGTAGGTATGCCCTTCTGATAATTTATGAAAAGCTATTTTTTTAATTAGCATAAGGTGGTTATATTATGTTTTTTCATGAAGCCACTCAAACACACCACTAGACCGTATGACGACCCGACAACAGTCAGATAACTCCAAAGCAACCCAACCAAAGAGTTGTTCTTAATGCCTGATGTTTCCCCGAAACCGGGACAATGCCACTATTCGGGTAACTATGAATCAAGATTATAATGGATGATACATTATTCAAATGACCATTGCCCAACGAAGGGGGCATTGAAATTCACTACACAAATAGATCATTATAATCAAAGGGGCACACTTGTATAATATACCATTGTCAGCTATAGCAGATGTAACTGATTCATCAAGGTCTCCAGAATTCCCAATACAAGTTGTGCATCCATAGCCAACGATGTTAAAGCCTTGCTGGTTCAAGTACTGTTGCAAGCCACTACAAGTAATAAGACAAATTAGTAATGAACCAAAGTGGGATTGGATCACATAATCCAAAGCAGTACAAAGAACATAATAATAGATCTCTTAATATTAGATATAATACCTTTGTAACAAATATTTTGTTACAACCCCAGACCCTGGTGCAAGACTTGTTTTCACCCATGGTTTTACCTGTTCAATAATCATCAAACTTTACATCAGAAAATGCAGTTGAAAATTACAATCAGCTGAAATCAACTAAAAAGGATTGAACACAAGTACAGCAATTAAATTGATACAAACCTCTAAACCAAGTTCACATGCCTTCTTTGCAACAAGACCAGCTCCAAGCATGACACTTGGGTTAGATGTGTTTGTGCAACTCGTAATAGCCGCTATAACAACACTTCCATGCCTGAGTTCTGCAGGTTGTCCATGGAATGAAAACTTCACAACTTTCTCTTGTTGTTCCTTTGGCACAGCAAACCCCTGCATGAATAAAGACAAGTAGGTTGAAATGATTCTTGAAAAAAAGGATTACAAGTTCATACTAAACCATCAGCAGCACAATGCTTCCATTTTTGCACTTCAAACTAAATATATTAGTCACGCATAACCAAGCTTTAATTCAATTAATTCAGGACATTCAAAAAGGCGTCTTACCTTGAACCCAACTTTATTGTCCAGACATGAGTGCCAATCAGATTTCATATCTTTCAGTGGCACCCGATCATGAGGCCTGTAATATACAAACAAACCCATTTATTCCAAGAGAGTGAGAAGAAGCACTCATTATTTTAAATAAGATGTAAAAAACTATCAAAACTCAAATACTACTTAAAGCCAAGATAACTTATTAAGCATACCTTTTAGGCCCAGAAATACAAGGCTCAACATCAGCAAGATCCAACTCCAGATAAGATGAGTACACTCTCTCTTGTTGAGGCTGTACGATGACAGTAATCATAATTATGGTGCTCTAACCTTCTCAATCAGTACTAAGTGCAACTAATCAAGAGTTGTAAACCATACCTCATTGTAGTCGATGAACATTTTGTTAGCCCGCAAGTATGCCTCAATCATTGCTACCTAGCCAAGTTAAAGGAAGAAAACCAAGATACTTAAAGTCAAACTCTCTGGATATTGTAACCATAAGAATGTGAACATAAAGAATCGCAGCCAACCGTGTCATCACTTCTTCCGGTCAATTTCAGGTACTCCAGCGTTACGTGATCAACTGGGAAGAAACCCATGGTTGCTCCATACTCAGGAGACATATTTGCAATAGTAGCTCTATCTGCCAAAGATAACTTACCCATACCCTCACCTACACATGGAAACTAACATATGACTTTTCTACTATCACTAAGGGAGAAATATAGAAAGTCAGCTAAGTGAATTACCATAAAACTCCACAAACTTCCCAACCACACCATGTTTTCTCAACATTTGGGTGACAGTTAAAACCAGATCGGTTGCAGTGACCCCATCACGCAATTTTCCAGAGAGGTTAAAACCAACAACACCAGGCAAAACCATGCTCATTGGCTAGCAATATACAGAAGGAGAAAATATTGATATTAAATACAATGATACAGTGTGAAAAGGTGAATTGTACACTAGTACTAAATATAAATTTCAGTATTTCTACCCATCCATACACACAAAAATCACATTCAAAGTAAAATAAAGGGACACGTAAACAATTATTTTGACAATGCAAAGCATACAAAAGGTTACCAGTTCCACGAGAAATATAGACTCCCACCAATAAATACATAAGAAGAGATAACAATCACAACATTAAAAAATACTAGCTCCATACAGTGGCAGCATGAAAAAAATCAAACAGTACTCCAGATAAAAATCAGGGCGCTCGAGTAAATAATGGGACAAGATTAAGCTAGCGTAAACAAATTGTGATGATTCCCCAACAAAAAGAGAACCAAGGTAAACATGATTTAGTTATCGGAACAAGTATTTTGAAACTATTTACACTGTCAAGCAATACTTACATGCAATGACAACTATTTATTACACCCATAAAGTATTAATAACATGTTCCTAGGAATATGCTATGACTAAAGGGCAATGGTTACCTGGCCAAGCATTGCTGCCTCAGCTTCTATTCCCCCAACTCCCCATCCAGCAACACCCAGTCCATCAATCATGGTGGTATGAGAATCAGTCCCAACCACACTATCAGGATACAGAATGCCATCGATATTGAAAACAACACGTCCAAGATACTCAAGATTTACCTGAAATTTTTATGAAGCAATTCACTATAATATAAAATATAGAGATATGCACATAAACTAGCCCCTATATTAATCGACATATTCAGATAAATGTAAATCTATGATCTCAAGCAAACATGAAGCATGGGCTTAATATAACAGACACAAACATTAAATAGAGGGATAAATATACCTGATGGACAATACCAGAACCAGGAGGAACAACCAGCATATTGCGGAAGGCTGTTGAGCCCCATTTAAGAAAAGCAAATCTCTCTTTGTTTCTCTTAAATTCAAGGTCCATGTTGGCCTGCACTGCATTTTCTGATCTGGCTACATCAACCTGAACAGAATGGTCGATGACAAGATCTACCGGAACCTGGGCACATCATTTAAAACAACTTAAAATAACATCAAGGAGCTAGTAAGGGAAGGAGGTTATACAAAGAAATGCCCCTGAATATTTGTACAAGCAAATAGGGTTTTAACGGACAAATTTGCATCATTTTCTGTTTCTCTTAATATCATATCATTTGTTGTTTCTCTAACATTCACTTGTAAAAATTCTTGATTATGATCATGCAAACCAATTCAATCGTACACATACATAACCTATGCTCTGAACACTATATGCTGTCAAACATAGAGCTGCGGATAATTACACAGGAAAAATATTTACCAAAGGATTGATTTTGTCTGGGTTACTCCCAAGGTCCTTGATAGCCTCCCTCATAGAAGCAAGGTCTACCACAGCTGGGACTCCGGTAAAATCCTATGGAATAAAACCAAGTAATGAATAAAAATCAAAGAGCTTCAAGATAATGTAGTTTTAATAGTATTATATGCCCCCATCACATGGATCATCTCTTATTCATCTCACCTGTAGCAGAACACGGGCTGGCTTGAAAGGGATTTCCACTTGCTTTGGGGCAGATTTTTCCCAATCAATAATTTTTTCAACATCATCCTTGGTGACTTGGAAATTGTCACAGTTTCGTATGGCTGACTCTAAGAGAATTCTGACAGAATATGGAAGCTTGTCTGTAACAAAACAATCAATATAAGGAAAATGACAAGTTCATCTCACACAGTGTGATATTAACAGGATACATCAAACACTGAACTAAAAATGTTATCCAACAACAAAAATGCATGAGCTGACATAGATTTTATATTCTTAACAAAAATAGAGTGTAATGTTGGGAAGATCATCCAATTTACAGAGTAAGAAGAATTCCAGCACCACCACCAACTACATATTTCCTGGATTTTATATACACTTGAGATGACAGACATAAACAGAAGAACACCAAACTCAATTGCGCTTCAATATATAAAGATAAACATACCAATTCTTGGATCGTTTAGAGCAGGAAGGCTATAGAATTTCCCAAATTCCCCTCCTCCAGGCTTGGGAAGGCCAAATAATATTCCATTGTAAGGATGTTCAGAAGCTGCACTTGTTGATGAATGTCATCATTAAACTAATAAAAAATATATACCAAGAATATACTATCACAAAAAACCAGCCAAATAACATTCATACATTAATTTTGAAAGGTAGTAGGAGTGGATACCAGTACCACCCCATGTCTGTTATTGTAAAATGTTCTAGCATGACATAGAAGCATTTTATGCTTTTACAATATTTAACATAAAATGGAAAATTATCATTTACAAAAAGGAGATATTTAAAGGAATCAAAATGACATTAATCTTTACTTGTTCAAATTTCACATCTCCAACCACAATCAACAAAAAATTAGTGGAATCCCAAATGATAAACTGGGATGCAATTTAATGATTTTTTTGGGAGGTGTTTCAGATCAAACAGTTGGGCTGGAAGCCTCTAAATCTAAGTAACGTTCACTGACTCATTTAACACAATAAAAAGAAGTTGCAGTGAAATCTAAAAACAAAATGCATGCAATCATTATTCGAATGTTAGAATCACGTGCACCAATCCTAAAGATCATGCATATTAATGTGATAAAATCCACAACGGCTAAACCTTACAAAAACAAGATAAAACCATTAATATTAAGTGTTATAACTTACCAAGACCGGGAACCTTCAAGATAATAGATTGAAACCAAATAAATAATAACTAAATAATAATATCTACGGAGATTATTATTAATACTGTGCACCGAAAAGTTAAATAATAAGCAATAGCTCGTATTAACTTTGCAAAATATGAACAATAACCACTTAGCAGCAAATTAGTGGATTTTAAAAAGTCAAGCGCAATAACCACAATCTAAAATGGAATAAATTACTCTATAAAAAAAATAGATCCATAATCTGAGAAAATACATCAGACAACGATAATTGAATTTGCGAATTAGAGAACAATGTTACATACCAAACTTCCTCACAATCTTGAGAACTGGAGACACACTTAGCAACTCATAACGATATGTGAACTTTGTAATGTGAACAAAAAAAAAAACATAGAACAATCTCTATCCAGCCATTGACAAGGAGAACAGAAGAAATCCAGAACTCCAAAATGAAGACAAGACAAAAAGAAATAGATACCAAAAGGTCCAACAGATCAAATTTAACTCGAAATCAGCAGGATCATACCCATGGTAGCGATCTTGCGTTCGAAGCGGTCGAGAACAGGCGTTGCACTCCTGATCTGAGCTCTAAGACTAACCGGCGATCTCCAATCAACTCTGTGACTCCACCGCGGAATAGAACAGAAAGCCGAACGGAACGCCGACGACGAGAAGCTCAGCGACGGATAGCTGAGGCGGGACGCCGGATTCCTGACGTAAGCGGGAGAGGGAGGAGAGAAGGAGGTGTTCACAGGGGAAGAGATAGTGGAGACGAAACGAACTCTACAAGCTCTGAGAATGGATGCCGACGACGACGTTGACGAGGAAGCGCAGTAGGTGGAAATGTACATGACGATTTATAAGATATTTTTGCGTGTCAGAAACCCTAACTAGCAGTAGAAAAGCACTAGTCCCTCCGTCCAATAAGTATTTCACGTATTGATGTGCGGGAAATTTAAAAAAATTTTATATTTTTATTTATAAAGTAAGAAATAGAATATATATTTTAGTTGATTTAATGAAAAAGGTGTGTAAAGTTATTGGGAGATGTGAAAAAGTAATTATTATATTGGGATGTGTGTATTATTGTAATGTTTTTTACCAAATTTAATAAAAGTAAAGTGTGAAATACTTTAAGAACGAATAAAAAAGAAAAGTGTGAAATATTTTGGTGACATATGGAGTACTTATTACTGTATAATAAGATAAGGAGTAAAATACTGTACGGATACAGGCAAATTTGGCGTGGTAGGTCGTGAAGCCGGAGACGGTGAACCGTCGAGTGGTGGGTTCCGAACGTTGGATTCAGGCGATGAAGGAATGAACGGCTGGAGATGGACCGAGGTGTGGGCCCCATGGTCACTCGGTTTTGCTACGAAGAAAATACTGGTGTAATTGTAACCGTCGGATCAGATTCATCTTTATTTTGATTTTGTTCGCGTGGCATCCACGTGGTCTTTCTTTGAAAATATATGTAAAAAAAATAAAAACTTTTAAAATATTTTAGAAATCAATCAAATATTACTCCGTTTTTTACTCAAAGTTTGGTTAGGATTTTTATTCGAATTGGAATTTACTAAAATTAGATTATATAAATTTTACATATATTTAATTTAATGAGTCCAACTAGAGTGCACCGTGCACTTGGATAATTTAAAACATTAGATTAATGTACAAATTAATCTACACCATTAAAAAAGATTAAATAATTAATTTTTTTAAATATAAAAAACTACCCCACTACCTATTTAACCTATAAATTTGGGGTGCACCCCAGAATTACCCTTAATTTAATATACATCACATTCTAACCCTTGTTGGTCGGTTGAGTTACCATGATTAACCTCCTTCACATGATGTCGGGCCGGCGTGCGGGGGGCGCCTGGGGTGAGCGAACCACCTTTTGTACAATTTAATTTCACATCTATATCTATCTATCTTAATTATACTATATCAAAAACTTTTCTATCTGCGTGTCGTTTTCAGAGCGCTTCATTATGACATGTAATTTTTTTATTTTTAATTTTTAAATAATTTTTTTATATTTTTCATATTTACTTATAATTAATTTCTTTATTTTGTATTTATTTTTAAAATAATGTATTTTCTTTTCTATTTATAAATCTAAATTAAGTGATAATAATAATTTTAAATTAAATTATACATATGACACTTATATAATTAAAAAAACAATAGCATGTAAAAAAAATTAATTTTAACAATAAAGATAAATTAAAATATGAACTAATCTTAAGTATATTATAGTAGAAACTTTTCTTGCTGACGTGTCGTCTCCAAAGCACTCCAATGTGACGTGTAATTTTCTCAATTTTTTGGATTTTTTAATACTTTTTTAATATTTTCCTTATTTACTTTTAATTAACTTCCTTATTTAATATTTTTTTTAAATAATGATTAAATTTTCAATATTTTATATATTTACTAGTATGAATCTCGTGTAATACACGGGTTGTAAAGTTACCATTTTAAAATATACTCCCTCCGTCCCTCCTTAAGAGGGCCAAATGCTTTTTGGCACGTAGATTAAGGAGTATTATTATTTAATGTGTAGTGGGTAGTTGTATTAGTAGGAGTGTGGGTCCCAACATTTAATTGTATTAGAGGGAGTGTGTGGGTCCCATGTGTATAAAAAATGAAAGGGGACTCTTTGGGTGGGACGACCAAAATGGAAAAATGGCCCTCTTAACCTGGGACGGAGGGAGTATAATTCAAGTTTAATATAACTATTTATTCAATTATTTATATTGAAGAGTAAAATTCAATTTATATACAATCAAATGTTATTAAAATTAAAATTAATTCAGGTGATTTTGCATCATCAAAATTTATTATTATTATATTTTTTTGTAATATTAGCCATGAAAAAAAATTAAGAACCTAAATAAATCTAATAATTGAAATATAATAAAAAAATTAAAAGGAAAACATAAATAAAATAATTTTTTACATAAAAATTTTAATTAAAAGAAAATTTGAAAAATATAAAAGAATTGTATGAAGTTAATCAATAGAAAATTTAAAAAATATTAATAATAATAATAATAATAGAATGATACCTTTCTTTATAATTTGAAAAAAACTTGAAGAAAGCTTTTGTTCTTTACGTGTGTATAATAAATGAATAAAGAGTTTTATTTATAGATGGAGACTGTAAAGTAGACTATTTGCATAAAAATTCACATGAAAAATAAAAGAAAAAGAATAAAAACAAAAAAAAAGTCTAAATTTAAGATAATCAAAAGAGAATTTAAAAATTATAAAAGAAACAACAAAAATTAATATAAAAAAAGAAACAGAAAACTTTCTTTATAAAGTGAAGATAACTTCTGTACATTATATAAATAATTTATGTGAACGAATGAATAAAGAGTCTTATAATATAGGTGAAGAGGGATCAATTTTTTTAATTGTTTTTTTTTATATTTCTAATTAAGATTTAATTCAATTTTTATATGATTTAATCATATAAATATTCGAATCTTAAAGAATATTTATTAGAAAATTTATGCACTAAATATTAATTAGTAATTATTAAACTTAATTCAGGTAACGACACATCTTTAAATAAATTTAATAACGTAAAAAATCAAAATATTAAAAATTACTAATAAAAAAACTAAAAAAACCGAATTAAAAAAATAAATTAAATAAATAGAAAAAATAATATAAAGTGAAATCATAAAAAATTAATTAAAAAAATAAAATTAACCATGATAAAAAATTAAAAAAATTACATACTAATAAAAAAAACATAATAATAGAATTAAAAAAATAAAAAAAATTAAAATTAAATTTAAAAAATATAAAAAGAAACAACAAAAGTATAAAAATGAAAAAAAACATCACATCCATATTTGATCTTAAGAAAAACTTATTTATATATCATTGAATTTTAATGTTGGTGGAAATATATTAAAAAAAAAGTTAGCACGAATAAAATTAAAAGAAAAATAACAAAAATTATTTAAAAAAACTTAAAAATTTATAAAAGAAAAATTATAATAAATTAATATATATTATTATAAATAATTAATAAATTTATTATAAATAAATTTGAAGAAATAAGAAAAAAAAATCATAACAAAATTAATCAAATAAATTTGTAAAACCATGGAAAAAAATTAATAACTTAAAAAAAAATTAAAAATTACATAATAATAATAATAGAAGAAACATAACTAAAATAAAAGATAAGTAAACAAGTATAATCAGAAGTGAAACCATAACAAAATCAATTAAAAAGAATTGAAAAATTAACCATGAAAAAAATAATAATTACGTAGTAAAAATCAAAATTAAAATATTACATACTAATAAAAAAACCATAAGTAAAATATAATTAGAAATCATACAAAAATTAATTACTAAAAAGATTTATAAAATTAAATATGAAAAAAAAGTTAATTATGTAAAAAAATGAAAAAAAAATATAAAATTACATACTAACAATTAAAAAAAACTAAAAACCCAAAAATAAAACAAATAAAAGAAACAACAAAAATTAATCAATAATAATAATAAGAGAACAATAAAAAGCGGATACCTTTTTTTTAGAATTTGAAGAAAGCTTTTGTTTGTCATGATGAATAAATAATGTGTCGAACGAATAAAGAAAGAGTCTTATTTATAAGTGGAGAGTTAATAAATTTCTAAATCTTTAAGTAAATATATGTATTTATCTATATTAATTTTTAAATTATAATATATGTATTTATCTACATACGTATTTATCTACATTAAATTTTAATTAATAATTAAAATAATTGAAATTTTTAATTTTAATTAAAAATTAAAATAATTGAGATTAATTCTGGTGACGACACCTCATCAAAATCAAACTATTCTTTAGTATATTAAAGATACGTATTTATCTACATTAAATTTTAATTAATAATTAAAATAATTGAGTTTTTTAATTTTAATTAGAAATTAAAATAATTGAGATTAATTCTGGTGATGACACCTCATCAAAATCAAACTCTCCTTTAGTATATTAAAGATTTGGGTATCATTAATTATTACTAAATCTTTTAATGCAATAAATTAATTAATATCAAATTAAATCATATATATATATATATATATATATATATATATATATATATATAAAAGGAAAAAAGAATATTACATACTATAATATTCTATCTCATCCCACCTATAAGAAACACATTATTTAAAAAAAATATTAAATAAGAAAATTAATTAAAAGTAAATAAGGTAATATATATATATAATATAAATAAAATTAATTTTTATATATTATTCTTTTAAATATTCATAAATTTGTACTGAATTTATTTATTTTATTTTATTAGTTTCAAATTATATAAATAACTAAAAAATAAATTTTATAATTCATATGTCATAATTGAATAAATACTAACTTTAAAAAATTATGATAGATGGTATCAGAGCCATGGTAATTTTTTATAGATATGTCTTGGATTAACACATAGTTTTTCATGAATAATATCATGAACTTGATTAATAAGAATAATAATATTAAAAATAGTAAGAATGAAGAATATGATATGCCTAAGAATTTAGATCTACTTAATAAGTGGACAATTCCTAAAATTGAACCCAGGTTAATATATAAATTGGGTACTTTTGAGAAATTAGGATTACTTCAGATAGTTAAAACTACTGAGGAATCAATTTCATTAGATAATAATGAAATGATTATTAAATTATTATCCGATAAGGATATTGATAAATATAAAAATGAATACAATTTCCTTCATATAGGATTGGTTCAGATTGCTTTTAAACCTTTAACCTTAAAAGGTTTACCAGAAAGCTTTATAGCAGCTTTAAGAGATGGTAGAAATCTTAATTGGAGACAATCTTTAATGGGTATTATACAATCAAGTTTGACCAATGGTCCAGTATACTTTAATGTATATCCGAATTTGCAATTATCATTATCTGATGTTAATATACTAGATGCATTAACATTAAATGTTAAAACTAATGGATATAATTATCTTCCTGGAACAGAGACTATTTGTGTCTGTTATAGGATATATTATAAACCATTAGTCACATTAAATCCTCATTGTAAAATGATGGATTATAAAAATGAGACTATTATTATTGAAACTAATTTCAACAGGTCTAATATTATGACCAGAAGACCTATAAGATGGGAAGAGATAGAATTTCCAGAAAATTGGAAAATTGAACAAGCAGTACCAGTTCAAACACAAGTACAGGATCATAATAATATTTTAAATATTATACAGAGTTCAGAAGGAACTGTTAATATACAGTTTGAACCTTATAAAATACAAAAAAGTATTTCAATGAGAAATTATATTTCTCCAATTGATTATATGGTGGAAACACCTAGAGCTTCTACTTCTCAATTAAGAGAAACTAGAGCTTATACATCTCAAATAGAAGATGAAAAATATACAGATGAGATGGAATCTGTAATAGGATTAAATCCTGAAATAAAGAAATTATACAAAAATAAAAACAATATCATTAAGGAATCAAATAGGATGGAACCGACAATGTCGGAAATGTATGAATCTATATAATTTATGGATTTTGAAGAAATAATAGATTTCAGTCCTGGTTCTAAAGCCAGAAAGATTATTTCGGAAGAATTTAAAAGTGAAGGTTATACACCTTTCAGAGATTGGTTTTTTGATAATTTTACTAATAATGAAATTAGTAAATTTCAAAATGAGTTTTATAAAACTTGTGAAAAGAAAAATATGATAATACCATTTGCAGCATGGTTTATTGAAACATATGTTAAGAATTATATTCTTATTTTGGAAAGAAATTATACTTTGCAAAATGGTTCAGTGGTTTCAGGAAAATATCCCCCACAGCAACCATTTAAAATTAATGATTTAAATTTCTTAGCATTTGCTAAATTAATTGAAGATGATACACTTCAAGTTACATGTAAACATATTAATAATATGTTTAAAAGTCAGAATTATACTAATTTATCGTTAGTAATAATGGGTGAACAAATTCAATCTATTAATGATAAATTGGATTTGATTATTACTAAAATAAATAACAAATCTCTTGATAAGGGAAAAGAAGTTGTTGAAAATAAGGAAAAAACTTCTACATCAGAAGTTTCTAATATTCCTATAAAAAAGGAAATATTTCCTAGTTTTCAACCTCCCCCAATAATTTCTAATTTTAAAACTCAACCATTATATGAGTTAGAGAAATATCTTGAAGAAAAGTTTGATAAACTTAGTATAAGAACTCTGGATAAAGAGTTGGATGATAATTTGATAGAAAACCCAGATTATAAAGGGGTTTTTCTAGATCAAATAAATAAACTCCATAATAAATGGGCAGATAAACCCATTCAAAGTAAGTTCTATTATAATAGACCTACTCATATGGATGTATTACATGAAGAGTACACTGATACTATTGATATCAGTTATTCTGGTAATAAAATTTATGAGTGGAATATTGATGGATATTCTAATAAACAGATTTATAATACTGTTCATAGAATGTTGATGTATTCTACAATATGTAAGAATAGTCAAAATACTGACAAAACTATTGCAGCAATGATAATAGCTGGATTTACAGGCCAACTTAAAGGTTGGTGGGATAATTATTTAAATCCACATGATAGAGATAATATTTTAAATGCAAATAAGCAAGAAGATAATAAAATTATTGAAACTGCAGTTTATACATTAGCAGTGAATGTAATTGAACATTTTACAGGAAGATTTAGTGATAATAGTGATACTATTAGAACATTATTACAAAATCTACGATGTAGAACACTCTCTGATTTTAGGTGGTATAAAGATACTTTCCTAAGCAGAGTAATGGAATTACCAGAATGCAATAATACTCATTGGAAATCCAAATTTGTGGATGGATTACCGAGTTTATTTGCTGAAAGAATAAGAAAAACTATAAAGGGTAATGATATTACCATTCCTTATGAAAAATTTACATATGGAGCTCTAATAGACACTTGTATTCAAGAAGGATTGGCTTTATGTAATGAAATAAAGTTAAATCAACAATTAAAAAGACAAAGTTTCTTGGAAAAGAAACAATTGGGAGAATTTTGTCAACAATTTGGATTGGATAATCCTTCGTCCAGTAAAAATAAAAAAGAAAAGATTTATAAATCTAAACACAGGAGACATTCTCCTAAATATATTGAAAGAAAAAAGAAAAGAAGGGAAGATAATTTCCAAAAGAAAAATGAATTCCAAAAGAAAGCTTATATGAAAAGATTCAATAAGAATCAGAAAAGATACTGTACAATATGTAAAAGAAAAGGACATACCAATGAATTTTGTTGGACAAAGAAAAGAATTTCTAATTTAGAAATTCCGGATGATATAAAAAATATCATAATACAATCTTTAATAGAAAAATCTGAATCTGAAGAATCAGTATCAGAAATTTCTAGTACTTCTGAATCAGAAGATGAGATTGTAAGAAATTTAGAAAATGAAGAATTCTATGATTCAGAGGAATGTGAACCTTGTAGAGATGGATTAATATGTCCTAAAGAAATTAACAATATTGATAATAATCAATCTGAATTTTATAAGATCATGTCTCAATTTTCTAATATGAGTATAAATGTTTTAGACTCTCAAAATATTTTTGAGTTACTAAAACTAATAAAAGATCCTTTATTAAGGACCAAAATAATTGATGAATTGGGTAATGGTGCTTCGACATCTACTTCTAATAAAGAAGAAGAAAAAATAAACAATATTCTTAATAAGAATAAATCTTATAATATGTCAGAGATAATGAACCAATTAAAAATAAAACATCAAAATAAAAGAGATATATCTCTGCCGGATATTTATAAAGAGATTAATAATCTGAAAGAAGAAATAAAATTTTTGAAAAATGAGAATTTTATTCAAGAATCTAGAATATCTAGATTAGAGAATAATACTAAAGTAGAAAATATTATTCTACCAGAAATTGAGAAAAATTTGCCTATAATAGAAAAAGATAATTTCTTATCTACTATAGAAACAGTTATATCTCAAAAATGGTATATAAAAATATCATTGTTAATTGATAATCTATATACAAAATCATTTATTGCTCTTGTTGATAGTGGAGCAGATTTAAATGTTATTCAGGAAGGATTAATTCCTACTAGATATTTTCATAAAACAAGTCATACTTTATGGCATGCTGGTGGTGATAAACTCCAAATAGAATATAAAATTCCTAAAGCTTATGTATGCATTAATAATAAATGCATTTCGCAAAGTTTTATACTTGCAAAAAATATTTCTAACCAAATTATACTTGGTACACCATTTTTAAATAATATATATCCCATAAAAAATATTGATAATAAAGGGATTATTGGTACTTTCCAAGGTAATAATATTTTCCTTGAATTTATAGTTGAACCAATTGCTAAAAAATTACATAGTCTTTATGATAATATTAAGGCTAAGCAAAATCAAATAGGATTTTTGAAACAAGAGATTAATATTGTTACTATTAATGAACAATTAAAAAATTCTAAATTACAGGATAAGATTAGTATTCTGAAAAATGAATTTTCATTAGAAATATGTAATGACCATCCCAATGCTTTTTGGGATAGGAAAAAACATATTATATTTCTTCCATATGAAGAAGATTTTGATGAAAAGAATATTCCGACAAAGGCTAGACCTTGTCAAATGAATTCAGAATATTTAGAATTATGTAAAAAAGAAATAGAATCTTTATTACAAAAAAGACTGATAAGTCATTCTCAATCACCGTGGTCATGTACTGCATTTTATGTTAATAAACATTCTGAGATAGAAAGAGGTGTCCCAAGATTGGTAATAAATTATAAACCTCTTAATAAAATTTTAAAATGGATTAGACATCCAATCCCTAATAAAAAGGATTTATTAGATAGACTTTATGATGGTCTAATATTTTCAAAATTTGATTTAAAGTCAGGATATTGGCAAATCCAAATTAATAAATCTGATAGATATAAAACAGCATTTAATGTTCCAATTGGACATTATGAATGGAATGTAATGCCATTTGGGCTTAAGAATGCTCCTTCTGAATTTCAGAAGATTTTATAGTGAGTTTATAATTGTTTATATTGATGATATTTTGATTTATTCAAAGACTATTGAAATGCATTTTAAGCATTTACATATTTTTAAATCTTTGATTAAACAAAATGGTCTAGTAATATCTAAACCAAAAATGGATTTATTTCAAACTAGAATAAAATTTCTAGGACATTTTATTGAAAAAGGAAATATAATTCCTATTAATAGGAGTATAGATTTTGCTGAAAAATTTCCAGATATTATAACTGATAAAACTCAGTTACAAAGATTTTTAGGAAGTCTCAATTATATTGCTCCTTATTATCATAATTTAGTAAAAGATACGGCTATCTTATATGATAGATTAAAAAAGAATCCTAAACCTTGGACTGATAGTCATACTAATGCAATTAAGAAAATCAAGGATAATGTTAAAACATTACCATGCTTAATGATTAGCAACCCTAATTGGGAAAAGTTTATAGAAACAGATGCTTCTGATATAGGATTTGGGGGAATTCTTACCCAGAAAAATCCAGATAATAAACAAATGCATTTAATTAGATTCCATTCGGGAAAATGGAATAATGCACAAAAGAATTATGCTACGATTGCTAAAGAAATCCTTGCAATTGTAAAATGCGTTTTAAAATTTCAAGATGATTTATATAATCAGAAATTTACTATTGTTACTGATTGTAGTGCAGCTAAATTTATGTTTAATAAAGATTTTAAACATGATGTTTCTAAGCAAATGTTTGCTAGATGGCAGGCTCATTTAGCTCCTTTTGATTTTAATATTATTTATAAAAAAGGAGAAGATAATAATCTTCCAGATTTTCTAACCCGTGAATATTTTAATTGCAGGAATGAAACGGGGTAGTGGATCTTCCTCTCCATGGAGAGGAAGAGGAGGAAGGAGTGGGGGTTATACCCCTAATACTCCTAAAGATAAAGGAAAATCCCCTGAGATAATATCTCAACATGGGAAAAGAAAACTTGTGAACAAGAATTTGTCACAAGAATTTGAAGACATGGATACTGAAAGGAGTAATACTCCTACAGAAACTACTTTTGCTAATATAGTAGCAAACATTGATTTTAATGAAAAATATTTCAGAAAAGATCATGAAGAAATAATCTTCAAATTGGAAGATAGGGATCTCAAATGGAGTGAGGACCCATGGTTTTTAATGAATAGATATTTAGACAATAGTTCTAATGAGATGAGAACTTATAAGTCTCGTGGTTATTATGAACAAATTTTAATTAAAAGTGGAAGTTGTGATGTTAAGCATTTCACTTCTGGTAATAATGATGAAGTTTATAGCTTCAGTAAAGTTTTAATAAAGAAGATTATATCTATGGAAGAATGGGGAATTTCACCCCTAAGAGAAAAATCAATGCAGCATGATACTACTAAAGCAGTAATTAAATATAATTATTGGGATTACTGCGATGCTTTTGAAAAATTTTTAAATTATGAAAATGATAAAAAACATCATACATGGTTTATCAAAATATGTTCAAAAGTTTATAACTTTGAAATACCCAATTGGTTTATCCACTGGTGTAATTGTTATGGCCCTATACCAGAGATATTGCCAGGAGATACCCGAGAATGTTTTATAAAATGGGTAGATGTATCTCCCAAAATGATTGAAAGACAGAATTCTAAAATTGTAATAGAAGGTATAGCTTCTTGTTACTTTTTTATAGAATTTTCCATTCCATGGATACTAAAATGGAAACCGGAATTTGGTCATACTAAAACAGGTATTCCCTGTATGTATAGAACTTATCATGTAAAGTTCTGGGAAAAATTGGTGGAGATTGACCCCCAAACTGGAAGAATGAATGGTGATGAAACATTTTCTCTAATAGAGAAACAAGTTTGTTCATATGAAGAGCAATTGGAAAATACTCAATCATCCTCGCCTTTCGATTATATCATTAATAAGGCAAAAATGAGATCTGAAAATTTGACTCCTGAGCAGATGATAGCTGCATATATCAAAGAAATGAAAAAGAGTCTGATATCTCAATTTAAAAAAGATAAAGAGGACTCAATAGCATCTGAAGAAATGCAGGATGCTCAAGATCCTAATGAAGATATTAATGAAGTCAGTATAGATGATATATTTGACTCATTAAATGATACCTTGATTGATAAATTTGCATCAGGGAAAGAAGGATCTTCTTCTTCAAAGAAATCGGGAGGAAAATAGGTCCAAATCAGAATGACGTCATTGATTATGTCACAAACAGGTCTTAATCAGGATGATGTCACTGCTTACGCCATCAATAGACAAGATACTGCTCATGAATAGTATAGCAGCCGGACAGGTCACTATTCATCTACAGTAATTCACTGTAGACCTTTTGAAAAATCAGCCCCAACAGTAGATTACTGTAGCACTTTTACTGTGCATGCCGAAATTTTCGGCTTTTTACTGTACAAAAACGCGGTTTCCACTGTTTGGACGCGTTTTCATTGTGTATATATAGGATTTGCAGTTTTTATTTTGGAGGCATCGATCAGAAGAACTCCCTCTTCTCTCTCTGATCATACTTGTAAGCTCATGTGTTGAGCACCCCCCTCTTTTGTAAATTTTAAAGTTTGTATTAATTAAATCCTGCTTGCAGACTTCTGTAAGTATTTTAGTTTTATTTATTTTCTATTTTTATATTTTTAATCATGTTCATGTTTAGCCTCATAGGCTAAACTATTTATGTGTTGATCCATGACTATCTGTTATTATTAACATGGTAATAATATGATTTATGTTTAGATAAAACTGATATGAGTCTAAAGGTATGATTACTTGTATTAACTGGCCTTATTTTATAATTACTGCTTAAGTATGTTTTTCCTGTTGGTCCAGTTTAGCCGATTGATAGGCGTTTTAGGACATTTTTGGAAATTGTTATTTAAGTATAATTTGATTAATAAGATGCCGGTTAATTATTTAATCTGTAATATCCTTATGAGAATTAGTGTCAGTCGATCCTGTCATAGACCGACTGACACTAATTCTCATAAGGATATTACAGATTAAATAATTAACCGGCATCTTATTAATCAAATTATACTTAAATAACAATTTCCAAAAATGTCCTAAAACGCCTATCAATCGGCTAAACTGGACCAACAGGAAAAACATACTTAAGCAGTAATTATAAAATAAGGCCAGTTAATACAAGTAATCATACCTTTAGAATCATATCAGTTTTATCTAAACATAAATCATATTATTACCATGTTAATAATAACAGATAGTCATGGATCAACACATAAATAGTTTAGCCTATGAGGCTAAACATGAACATGATTAAAAATATAAAAATAGAAAATAAATAAAACTAAAATACTTACAGAAGTCTGCAAGCAGGATTTAATTAATACAAACTTTAAAATTTACAAAAGAGGGGGGTGCTCAACACATGAGCTTACAAGTATGATCAGAGAGAGAAGAGGGAGTTCTTCTGATCGATCATACTTGTAAGCTCATGTGTTGAGCACCCCCCTCTTTTGTAAATTTTAATGTTTGTATTAATTAAATCCTGCTTGCAGACTTCTGTAAGTATTTTAGTTTTATTTATTTTCTATTTTTATATTTTTAATCATGTTCATGTTTAGCCTCATAGGCTAAACTATTTATGTGTTGATCCATGACTATCTGTTATTATTAACATGGTAATAATATGATTTATGTTTAGATAAAACTGATATGATTCTAAAGGTATGATTACTTGTATTAACTGGCCTTATTTTATAATTACTGCTTAAGTATGTTTTTCCTGTTGGTCCAGTTTAGCCGATTGATAGGCGTTTTAGGACATTTTTGGAAATTGTTATTTAAGTATAATTTGATTAATAAGATGCCGGTTAATTATTTAATCTGTAATATCCTTATGAGAATTAGTGTCAGTCGATCCTGTCATAGATGGTATCAGAGCCATAACAATTACACCAGTGGATAAACCAATTGGGTATTTCAAAGTTATAAACTTTTGAACATATTTTGATAAACCATGTATGATGTTTTTTATCATTTTCATAATTTAAAAATTTTTCAAAAGCATCGCAGTAATCCCAATAATTATATTTAATTACTGCTTTAGTAGTATCATGCTGCATTGATTTTTCTCTTAGGGGTGAAATTCCCCATTCTTCCATAGATATAATCTTCTTTATTAAAACTTTACTGAAGCTATAAACTTCATCATTATTACCAGAAGTGAAATGCTTAACATCACAACTTCCACTTTTAATTAAAATTTGTTCATAATAACCACGAGACTTATAAGTTCTCATCTCATTAGAACTATTGTCTAAATATCTATTCATTAAAAACCATGGGTCCTCACTCCATTTGAGATCCCTATCATCCAATTTGAAGATTATTTCTTCATGATCTTTTCTGAAATATTTTTCATTAAAATCAATGTTTGCTACTATATTAGCAAAAGTAGTTTCTGTAGGAGTATTACTCCTTTCAGTATCCATGTCTTCAAATTCTTGTGACAAATTCTTGTTCACAAGTTTTCTTTTCCCATGTTGAGATATTATCTCAGGGGATTTTCCTTTATCTTTAGGAGTATTAGGGGTATAACCCCCACTCCTTCCTCCTCTTCCTCTCCATGGAGAGGAAGATCCACTACCCCGTTTCATTCCTGCAATTAAAATATTCACGGGTTAGAAAATCTGGAAGATTATTATCTTCTCCTTTTTTATAAATAATATTAAAATCAAAAGGAGCTAAATGAGCCTGCCATCTAGCAAACATTTGCTTAGAAACATCATGTTTAAAATCTTTATTAAACATAAATTTAGCTGCACTACAATCAGTAACAATAGTAAATTTCTGATTATATAAATCATCTTGAAATTTTAAAACGCATTTTACAATTGCAAGGATTTCTTTAGCAATCGTAGCATAATTCTTTTGTGCATTATTCCATTTTCCCGAATGGAATCTAATTAAATGCATTTGTTTATTATCTGGATTTTTCTGGGTAAGAATTCCCCCAAATCCTATATCAGAAGCATCTGTTTCTATAAACTTTTCCCAATTAGGGTTGCTAATCATTAAGCATGGTAATGTTTTAACATTATCCTTGATTTTCTTAATTGCATTAGTATGACTATCAGTCCAAGGTTTAGGATTCTTTTTTAATCTATCATATAAGATAGCCGTATCTTTTACTAAATTATGATAATAAGGAGCAATATAATTGAGACTTCCTAAAAATCTTTGTAACTGAGTTTTATCAGTTATAATATCTGGAAATTTTTCAGCAAAATCTATACTCCTATTAATAGGAATTATATTTCCTTTTTCAATAAAATGTCCTAGAAATTTTATTCTAGTTTGAAATAAATCCATTTTTGGTTTAGATATTACTAGACCATTTTGTTTAATCAAAGATTTAAAAATATGTAAATGCTTAAAATGCATTTCAATAGTCTTTGAATAAATCAAAATATCATCAATATAAACAATTATAAACTCACTATAAGGAGTAAATATATCATTCATTATCTTCTGAAATTCAGAAGGAGCATTCTTAAGCCCAAATGGCATTACATTCCATTCATAATGTCCAATTGGAACATTAAATGCTGTTTTATATCTATCAGATTTATTAATTTGGATTTGCCAATATCCTGACTTTAAATCAAATTTTGAAAATATTAGACCATCATAAAGTCTATCTAATAAATCCTTTTTATTAGGGATTGGATGTCTAATCCATTTTAAAATTTTATTAAGAGGTTTATAATTTATTACCAATCTTGGGACACCTCTTTCTATCTCAGAATGTTTATTAACATAAAATGCAGTACATGACCACGGTGATTGAGAATGACTTATCAGTCTTTTTTGTAATAAAGATTCTATTTCTTTTTTACATAATTCTAAATATTCTGAATTCATTTGACAAGGTCTAGCCTTTGTCGGAATATTCTTTTCATCAAAATCTTCTTCATATGGAAGAAATATAATATGTTTTTTCCTATCCCAAAAAGCATTGGGATGGTCATTACATATTTCTAATGAAAATTCATTTTTCAGAATACTAATCTTATCCTGTAATTTAGAATTTTTTAATTGTTCATTAATAGTAACAATATTAATCTCTTGTTTCAAAAATCCTATTTGATTTTGCTTAGCCTTAATATTATCATAAAGACTATGTAATTTTTTAGC
This sequence comes from Pogostemon cablin, assembly GCA_023678885.1. Classification (NCBI taxonomy): domain Eukaryota; kingdom Viridiplantae; phylum Streptophyta; class Magnoliopsida; order Lamiales; family Lamiaceae; genus Pogostemon; species Pogostemon cablin. The sequence goes on along the minus strand of CM042961.1, from coordinate 24,121,539 downwards.
AATTGGTTCAACTATAAATTCAAGGAAAATATTATTACCTTGGAAAGTACCAATAATCCCTTTATTATCAATATTTTTTATGGGATATATATTATTTAAAAATGGTGTACCAAGTATAATTTGGTTAGAAATATTTTTTGCAAGTATAAAACTTTGCGAAATGCATTTATTATTAATGCATACATAAGCTTTAGGAATTTTATATTCTATTTGGAGTTTATCACCACCAGCATGCCATAAAGTATGACTTGTTTTATGAAAATATCTAGTAGGAATTAATCCTTCCTGAATAACATTTAAATCTGCTCCACTATCAACAAGAGCAATAAATGATTTTGTATATAGATTATCAATTAACAATGATATTTTTATATACCATTTTTGAGATATAACTGTTTCTATAGTAGATAAGAAATTATCTTTTTCTATTATAGGCAAATTTTTCTCAATTTCTGGTAGAATAATATTTTCTACTTTAGTATTATTCTCTAATCTAGATATTCTAGATTCTTGAATAAAATTCTCATTTTTCAAAAATTTTATTTCTTCTTTCAGATTATTAATCTCTTTATAAATATCCGGCAGAGATATATCTCTTTTATTTTGATGTTTTATTTTTAATTGGTTCATTACCTCTGACATATTATAAGATTTATTCTTATTAAGAATATTGTATATTTTTTCTTCTTCTTTATTAGAAGTAGATGTCGAAGCACCATTACCCAATTCATCAATTATTTTGGTCCTTAATAAAGGATCTTTTATTAGTTTTAGTAACTCAAAAATATTTTGAGAGTCTAAAACATTTATACTCATATTAGAAAATTGAGACATGATCTTATAAAATTCAGATTGATTATTATCAATATTGTTAATTTCTTTAGGACATATTAATCCATCTCTACAAGGTTCACATTCCTCTGAATCATAGAATTCTTCATTTTCTAAATTTCTTACAATCTCATCTTCTGATTCAGAAGTACTAGAAATTTCTGATACTGATTCTTCAGATTCAGATTTTTCTATTAAAGATTGTATTATGATATTTTTTATATCATCCGGAATTTCTAAATTAGAAATTCTTTTCTTTGTCCAACAAAATTCATTGGTATGTCCTTTTCTTTTACATATTGTACAGTATCTTTTCTGATTCTTATTGAATCTTTTCATATAAGCTTTCTTTTGGAATTCATTTTTCTTTTGGAAATTATCTTCCCTTCTTTTCTTTTTTCTTTCAATATATTTAGGAGAATGTCTCCTGTGTTTAGATTTATAAATCTTTTCTTTTTTATTTTTACTGGACGAAGGATTATCCAATCCAAATTGTTGACAAAATTCTCCCAATTGTTTCTTTTCCAAGAAACTTTGTCTTTTTAATTGTTGATTTAACTTTATTTCATTACATAAAGCCAATCCTTCTTGAATACAAGTGTCTATTAGAGCTCCATATGTAAATTTTTCATAAGGAATGGTAATATCATTACCCTTTATAGTTTTTCTTATTCTTTCAGCAAATAAACTCGGTAATCCATCCACAAATTTGGATTTCCAATGAGTATTATTGCATTCTGGTAATTCCATTACTCTGCTTAGGAAAGTATCTTTATACCACCTAAAATCAGAGAGTGTTCTACATCGTAGATTTTGTAATAATGTTCTAATAGTATCACTATTATCACTAAATCTTCCTGTAAAATGTTCAATTACATTCACTGCTAATGTATAAACTGCAGTTTCAATAATTTTATTATCTTCTTGCTTATTTGCATTTAAAATATTATCTCTATCATGTGGATTTAAATAATTATCCCACCAACCTTTAAGTTGGCCTGTAAATCCAGCTATTATCATTGCTGCAATAGTTTTGTCAGTATTTTGACTATTCTTACATATTGTAGAATACATCAACATTCTATGAACAGTATTATAAATCTGTTTATTAGAATATCCATCAATATTCCACTCATAAATTTTATTACCAGAATAACTGATATCAATAGTATCAGTGTACTCTTCATGTAATACATCCATATGAGTAGGTCTATTATAATAGAACTTACTTTGAATGGGTTTATCTGCCCATTTATTATGGAGTTTATTTATTTGATCTAGAAAAACCCCTTTATAATCTGGGTTTTCTATCAAATTATCATCCAACTCTTTATCCAGAGTTCTTATACTAAGTTTATCAAACTTTTCTTCAAGATATTTCTCTAACTCATATAATGGTTGAGTTTTAAAATTAGAAATTATTGGGGGAGGTTGAAAACTAGGAAATATTTCCTTTTTTATAGGAATATTAGAAACTTCTGATGTAGAAGTTTTTTCCTTATTTTCAACAACTTCTTTTCCCTTATCAAGAGATTTGTTATTTATTTTAGTAATAATCAAATCCAATTTATCATTAATAGATTGAATTTGTTCACCCAAGCTTTATAGCAGCTTTAAGAGATGGTAGAAATCTTAATTGGAGACAATCTTTAATGGGTATTATACAATCCAGTTTGACCAATGGTCCAGTATACTTTAATGTATATCCGAATTTGCAATTATCATTATCTGATGTTAATATACTAGATGCATTAACATTAAATGTTAAAACTAATGGATATAATTATCTTCCTGGAACAGAGACTATTTGTGTCTGTTATAGGATATATTATAAACCATTAGTCACATTAAATCCTCATTGTAAAATGATGGATTATAAAAATGAGACTATTATTATTGAAACTAATTTCAACAGGTCTAATATTATGACCAGAAGACCTATAAGATGGGAAGAGATAGAATTTCCAGAAAATTGGAAAATTGAACAAGCTGTACCAGTTCAAACACAAGTACAGGATCATAATAATATTTTAAATATTATACAGAGTTCAGAAGGAACTGTTAATATACAGTTTGAACCTTATAAAATACAAAAAAGTATTTCAATGAGAAATTATATTTCTCCAATTGATTATATGGTGGAAACACCTAGAGCTTCTACTTCTCAATTAAGAGAAACTAGAGCTTATACATCTCAAATAGAAGATGAAAAATATACAGATGAGATGGAATCTGTAATAGGATTAAATCCTGAAACAAAGAAATTATACAAAAATAAAAACAATATCATTAAGGAATCAAATAGGATGGAACCGACAATGTCGGAAATGTATGAATCTATATAATTTATGGATTTTGAAGAAATAATAGATTTCAGTCCTGGTTCTAAAGCCAGAAAGATTATTTCGGAATAATTTAAAAGTGAAGGTTATACACCTTTCAGAGATTGGTTTTTTGATAATTTTACTAATAATGAAATTAGTAAATTTCAAAATGAGTTTTATAAAACTTGTGAAAAGAAAAATATGATAATACCATTTGCAGCATGGTTTATTGAAACATATGTTAAGAATTATATTCTTATTTTGGAAAGAAATTATACTTTGCAAAATGGTTCAGTGGTTTCAGGAAAATATCCCCCACAGCAACCATTTAAAATTAATGATTTAAATTTCTTAGCATTTGCTAAATTAATTGAAGATGATACACTTCAAGTTACATGTAAACATATTAATAATATGTTTAAAAGTCAGAATTATACTAATTTATCGTTAGTAATAATGGGTGAACAAATTCAATCTATTAATGATAAATTGGATTTGATTATTACTAAAATAAATAACAAATCTCTTGATAAGGGAAAAGAAGTTGTTGAAAATAAGGAAAAAACTTCTACATCAGAAGTTTCTAATATTCCTATAAAAAAGGAAATATTTCCTAGTTTTCAACCTCCCCCAATAATTTCTAATTTTAAAACTCAACCATTATATGAGTTAGAGAAATATCTTGAAGAAAAGTTTGATAAACTTAGTATAAGAACTCTGGATAAAGAGTTGGATGATAATTTGATAGAAAACCCAGATTATAAAGGGGTTTTTCTAGATCAAATAAATAAACTCCATAATAAATGGGCAGATAAACCCATTCAAAGTAAGTTCTATTATAATAGACCTACTCCTATGGATGTATTACATGAAGAGTACACTGATACTATTGATATCAGTTATTCTGGTAATAAAATTTATGAGTGGAATATTGATGGATATTCTAATAAACAGATTTATAATACTGTTCATAGAATGTTGATGTATTCTACAATATGTAAGAATAGTCAAAATACTGACAAAACTATTGCAGCAATGATAATAGCTGGATTTACAGGCCAACTTAAAGGTTGGTGGGATAATTATTTAAATCCACATGATAGAGATAATATTTTAAATGCAAATAAGCAAGAAGATAATAAAATTATTGAAACTGCAGTTTATACATTAGCAGTGAATGTAATTGAACATTTTACAAGAAGATTTAGTGATAATAGTGATACTATTAGAACATTATTACAAAATCTACGATGTAGAACACTCTCTGATTTTAGGTGGTATAAAGATACTTTCCTAAGCAGAGTAATGGAATTACCAGAATGCAATAATACTCATTGGAAATCCAAATTTGTGGATGGATTACCGAGTTTATTTGCTGAAAGAATAAGAAAAACTATAAAGGGTAATGATATTACCATTCCTTATGAAAAATTTACATATGGAGCTCTAATAGACACTTGTATTCAAGAAGGATTGGCTTTATGTAATGAAATAAAGTTAAATCAACAATTAAAAAGACAAAGTTTCTTGGAAAAGAAACAATTGGGAGAATTTTGTCAACAATTTGGATTGGATAATCCTTCGTCCAGTAAAAATAAAAAAGAAAAGATTTATAAATCTAAACACAGGAGACATTCTCCTAAATATATTGAAAGAAAAAAGAAAAGAAGGGAAGATAATTTCCAAAAGAAAAATGAATTCCAAAAGAAAGCTTATATGAAAAGATTCAATAAGAATCAGAAAAGATACTGTACAATATGTAAAAGAAAAGGACATACCAATGAATTTTGTTGGACAAAGAAAAGAATTTCTAATTTAGAAATTCCGGATGATATAAAAAATATCATAATACAATCTTTAATAGAAAAATCTGAATCTGAAGAATCAGTATCAGAAATTTCTAGTACTTCTGAATCAGAAGATGAGATTGTAAGAAATTTAGAAAATGAAGAATTCTATGATTCAGAGGAATGTGAACCTTGTAGAGATGGATTAATATGTCCTAAAGAAATTAACAATATTGATAATAATCAATCTGAATTTTATAAGATCATGTCTCAATTTTCTAATATGAGTATAAATGTTTTAGACTCTCAAAATATTTTTGAGTTACTAAAACTAATAAAAGATCCTTTATTAAGGACCAAAATAATTGATGAATTGGGTAATGGTGCTTCGACATCTACTTCTAATAAAGAAGAAGAAAAAATAAACAATATTCTTAATAAGAATAAATCTTATAATATGTCAGAGATAATGAACCAATTAAAAATAAAACATCAAAATAAAAGAGATATATCTCTGCCGGATATTTATAAAGAGATTAATAATCTGAAAGAAGAAATAAAATTTTTGAAAAATGAGAATTTTATTCAAGAATCTAGAATATCTAGATTAGAGAATAATACTAAAGTAGAAAATATTATTCTACCAGAAATTGAGAAAAATTTGCCTATAATAGAAAAAGATAATTTCTTATCTACTATAGAAACAGTTATATCTCAAAAATGGTATATAAAAATATCATTGTTAATTGATAATCTATATACAAAATCATTTATTGCTCTTGTTGATAGTGGAGCAGATTTAAATGTTATTCAGGAAGGATTAATTCCTACTAGATATTTTCATAAAACAAGTCATACTTTATGGCATGCTGGTGGTGATAAACTCCAAATAGAATATAAAATTCCTAAAGCTTATGTATGCATTAATAATAAATGCATTTCGCAAAGTTTTATACTTGCAAAAAATATTTCTAACCAAATTATACTTGGTACACCATTTTTAAATAATATATATCCCATAAAAAATATTGATAATAAAGGGATTATTGGTACTTTCCAAGGTAATAATATTTTCCTTGAATTTATAGTTGAACCAATTGCTAAAAAATTACATAGTCTTTATGATAATATTAAGGCTAAGCAAAATCAAATAGGATTTTTGAAACAAGAGATTAATATTGTTACTATTAATGAACAATTAAAAAATTCTAAATTACAGGATAAGATTAGTATTCTGAAAAATGAATTTTCATTAGAAATATGTAATGACCATCCCAATGCTTTTTGGGATAGGAAAAAACATATTATATTTCTTCCATATGAAGAAGATTTTGATGAAAAGAATATTCCGACAAAGGCTAGACCTTGTCAAATGAATTCAGAATATTTAGAATTATGTAAAAAAGAAATAGAATCTTTATTACAAAAAAGACTGATAAGTCATTCTCAATCACCGTGGTCATGTACTGCATTTTATGTTAATAAACATTCTGAGATAGAAAGAGGTGTCCCAAGATTGGTAATAAATTATAAACCTCTTAATAAAATTTTAAAATGGATTAGACATCCAATCCCTAATAAAAAGGATTTATTAGATAGACTTTATGATGGTCTAATATTTTCAAAATTTGATTTAAAGTCAGGATATTGGCAAATCCAAATTAATAAATCTGATAGATATAAAACAGCATTTAATGTTCCAATTGGACATTATGAATGGAATGTAATGCCATTTGGGCTTAAGAATGCTCCTTCTGAATTTCAGAAGATTTTATAGTGAGTTTATAATTGTTTATATTGATGATATTTTGATTTATTCAAAGACTATTGAAATGCATTTTAAGCATTTACATATTTTTAAATCTTTGATTAAACAAAATGGTCTAGTAATATCTAAACCAAAAATGGATTTATTTCAAACTAGAATAAAATTTCTAGGACATTTTATTGAAAAAGGAAATATAATTCCTATTAATAGGAGTATAGATTTTGCTGAAAAATTTCCAGATATTATAACTGATAAAACTCAGTTACAAAGATTTTTAGGAAGTCTCAATTATATTGCTCCTTATTATCATAATTTAGTAAAAGATACGGCTATCTTATATGATAGATTAAAAAAGAATCCTAAACCTTGGACTGATAGTCATACTAATGCAATTAAGAAAATCAAGGATAATGTTAAAACATTACCATGCTTAATGATTAGCAACCCTAATTGGGAAAAGTTTATAGAAACAGATGCTTCTGATATAGGATTTGGGGGAATTCTTACCCAGAAAAATCCAGATAATAAACAAATGCATTTAATTAGATTCCATTCGGGAAAATGGAATAATGCACAAAAGAATTATGCTACGATTGCTAAAGAAATCCTTGCAATTGTAAAATGCGTTTTAAAATTTCAAGATGATTTATATAATCAGAAATTTACTATTGTTACTGATTGTAGTGCAGCTAAATTTATGTTTAATAAAGATTTTAAACATGATGTTTCTAAGCAAATGTTTGCTAGATGGCAGGCTCATTTAGCTCCTTTTGATTTTAATATTATTTATAAAAAAGGAGAAGATAATAATCTTCCAGATTTTCTAACCCGTGAATATTTTAATTGCAGGAATGAAACGGGGTAGTGGATCTTCCTCTCCATGGAGAGGAAGAGGAGGAAGGAGTGGGGGTTATACCCCTAATACTCCTAAAGATAAAGGAACATCCCCTGAGATAATATCTCAACATGGGAAAAGAAAACTTGTGAACAAGAATTTGTCACAAGAATTTGAAGACATGGATACTGAAAGGAGTAATACTCCTACAGAAACTACTTTTGCTAATATAGTAGCAAACATTGATTTTAATGAAAAATATTTCAGAAAAGATCATGAAGAAATAATCTTCAAATTGGAAGATAGGGATCTCAAATGGAGTGAGGACCCATGGTTTTTAATGAATAGATATTTAGACAATAGTTCTAATGAGATGAGAACTTATAAGTCTCGTGGTTATTATGAACAAATTTTAATTAAAAGTGGAAGTTGTGATGTTAAGCATTTCACTTCTGGTAATAATGATGAAGTTTATAGCTTCAGTAAAGTTTTAATAAAGAAGATTATATCTATGGAAGAATGGGGAATTTCACCCCTAAGAGAAAAATCAATGCAGCATGATACTACTAAAGCAGTAATTAAATATAATTATTGGGATTACTGCGATGCTTTTGAAAAATTTTTAAATTATGAAAATGATAAAAAACATCATACATGGTTTATCAAAATATGTTCAAAAGTTTATAACTTTGAAATACCCAATTGGTTTATCCACTGGTGTAATTGTTATGGCCCTATACCAGAGATATTGCCAGGAGATACCCGAGAATGTTTTATAAAATGGGTAGATGTATCTCCCAAAATGATTGAAAGACAGAATTCTAAAATTGTAATAGAAGGTATAGCTTCTTGTTACTTTTTTATAGAATTTTCCATTCCATGGATACTAAAATGGAAACCGGAATTTGGTCATACTAAAACAGGTATTCCCTGTATGTATAGAACTTATCATGTAAAGTTCTGGGAAAAATTGGTGGAGATTGACCCCCAAACTGGAAGAATGAATGGTGATGAAACATTTTCTCTAATAGAGAAACAAGTTTGTTCATATGAAGAGCAATTGGAAAATACTCAATCATCCTCGCCTTTCGATTATATCATTAATAAGGCAAAAATGAGATCTGAAAATTTGACTCCTGAGCAGATGATAGCTGCATATATCAAAGAAATGAAAAAGAGTCTGATATCTCAATTTAAAAAAGATAAAGAGGACTCAATAGCATCTGAAGAAATGCAGGATGCTCAAGATCCTAATGAAGATATTAATGAAGTCAGTATAGATGATATATTTGACTCATTAAATGATACCTTGATTGATAAATTTGCATCAGGGAAAGAAGGATCTTCTTCTTCAAAGAAATCGGGAGGAAAATAGGTCCAAATCAGAATGACGTCATTGATTATGTCACAAACAGGTCTTAATCAGGATGATGTCACTGCTTACGCCATCAATAGACAAGATACTGCTCATGAATAGTATAGCAGCCGGACAGGTCACTATTCATCTACAGTAATTCACTGTAGACCTTTTGAAAAATCAGCCCCAACAGTAGATTACTGTAGCACTTTTACTGTGCATGCCGAAATTTTCGGCTTTTTACTGTACAAAAAAGCGGTTTCCACTGTTTGGACGCGTTTTCATTGTGTATATATAGGATTTGCAGTTTTTATTTTGGAGGCATCGATCAGAAGAACTCCCTCTTCTCTCTCTGATCATACTTGTAAGCTCATGTGTTGAGCACCCCCCTCTTTTGTAAATTTTAAAGTTTGTATTAATTAAATCCTGCTTGCAGACTTCTGTAAGTATTTTAGTTTTATTTATTTTCTATTTTTATATTTTTAATCATGTTCATGTTTAGCCTCATAGGCTAAACTATTTATGTGTTGATCCATGACTATCTGTTATTATTAACATGGTAATAATATGATTTATGTTTAGATAAAACTGATATGATTCTAAAGGTATGATTACTTGTATTAACTGGCCTTATTTTATAATTACTGCTTAAGTATGTTTTTCCTGTTGGTCCAGTTTAGCCGATTGATAGGCGTTTTAGGACATTTTTGGAAATTGTTATTTAAGTATAATTTGATTAATAAGATGCCGGTTAATTATTTAATCTGTAATATCCTTATGAGAATTAGTGTCAGTCGATCCTGTCATAGATGGTATATATATATATATATATATATATATATATATATATATATAAAAGGAAAAAAGAATATTACATACTATAATATTCTATCTCATCCCACCTATAAGAAACACATTATTTAAAAAAAATATTAAATAAGAAAATTAATTAAAAGTAAATAAGGTAATATATATATATAATATAAATAAAATTAATTTTTATATATTATTCTTTTAAATATTCATAAATTTGTACTGAATTTATTTATTTTATTTTATTAGTTTCAAATTATATAAATAACTAAAAAATAAATTTTATAATTCATATGTCATAATTGAATAAATACTAACTTTAAAAAATTATTAAATATTTACCAACTCAATTTTAATGTTATTTGATATGAAATAATAATTTAACTTAAAGAACATAAGCTTTCGATTCTATACATAAATTAGTTTTTCAACCTCTTATTCTCTAGAGGTAAATCGATTCAAGAGTACTATATATATATATATATATATAGTATAACAAAGTCTTTTTTCACTAACGTGTTGTTTCCTGAATGCTCTAAAATGATCTATAATATCTTTCTATTTTCTTTCTTATACACGTATTATGATTTATTTAATTTTTTGATATAAATAATTAATTAGTATTAATCAAATCATGTAAAGAAAAAATGAATAAGTTGAGTTTTTTTTAATAATTGATATTTATTTTAGACAAACAATAAAATTAAGGATTTATACAAAAACTTGTGTGAGACCGTCTCATGTAAGGGGTTACGTGAGACGGATAAAAAATAATAAATTTTTATAATGAAAAGTAATAATGTTATTTCATAAACAATTTAAAGTATTAATTAAAAGTAATAACATTTTATAGCGAAAGTGATAACATTTTATAGCGAAAGTGATAACATTTTACAGTGAAAGTGATAACTTATTATTCGTCTCACGTAATTCATTATGTGAGACGGTCTCATGCAAGACTTGCCACATGATTTATTACTAGAAGGTACATACTTTGATCATTATTGCACTAAATAACAATGAAAAAAATATATTATCAACTACATAAATATATACAGTAAAGAGACAAAATTGCCCCTATTTGGTTGCACGTTTTTTTAGAGAGACAGATGGAATAATAATTAGTTTTAAATTGTATTATGGAGTATAAGGTAACATTTAAAAAATACAAGTCAAGATTCTTTCAAAAAATTAATATATATATATATATATATATATATATATTAACTCTTTACATAAATGTCACACTATCAAAAGTCAAAAGTTATAATTTGGTTCAAATTCTTTACATTGATGAAAGAAATTATCTAGATATTAAAAAAGTCTCGCTAATTAATGTTGAATCGATATATAACATGTGTTATAGGTATTATATCCCCCATGACAAACGGGCCGAAAGCCCAACAAGCTAGTCCATCATGAACAAAAGGTCCAACTGCGGAGAGGCCCAAGAACAGGAAGAAATGCTAACTTATGGGATGATGGCGGCCCAAAAGATAGCCCAAGAGGCACTCGAGGAATAATCGAGAAGAAGCCCAAGAGACGAGCCCATCATTAGGGGCCGAATAGCCCAGGAAGATTTAACCAGGAGAGGGCCGAAGAGTAGGGAAACCACCAAGGGAATAGACGTCCGAGACATCTCGATGGGACATCTCGGATCCAAAGCCAAAGGAAACGCTCAGGATTCGGATGGACAGCATAGTCTCGAAACCTATCCATCCAATGGCTGAAGGGATTATCAGACCTACTAGGCAAAGTACAGACACTACTGAGAGAACGACTAGAAGTAGCAGGCTAGAGAACAAGAATAACGGTAAGGAGGGATGTCTTGGACAACACCCCCAACTAGAAGACAACACACGGCAGGTACATCCCTCTTCTGCCAATGGGAAGCAAGAAAACGACAAAAGGAGACCTGCTACACTCTGCAAGACATCTGGCAGCTCCCTGCACCAGCCCCAAAGTTGTCAGTATACCGGTCAACCCCATTTATGACTGCTTGTCTTCGTCCAGGTGGCGCCACGGGATTGGACAATCATTAGGGTTTATTTGTAGTATAAATAGCTTCTCTCACAAGAGAGAGGCAGGTTACTCATTCTCATACTTGACACTATACTTGTAATCGGGAGGGTTTTTATGAGTGTTGTTCTTGAGGATAGTAATAAAATTGGTTAAGGTCTTTGGTTGGATTTCCCATCTCTCACTTATTTATTAGTTTATTATGTTTGATTGTGATCGTTTTTAGCTCAGTTATACAACCTTCTCTTCTTCCTTAATCCTAAAATTAACTAGCTAAGAACACGCATCAACAGTTGGCGCTGTCTGTGGGAAAAACTACATTCCATCTCTTTTACTCTATTTTTTGCTGAGAGATGGGGGAAGAGGATTTTACAACCCCTAGGAATGAAGAAATTGGAGAGTGTTCTAGGGCCCAACGGAACGTAACGAAAAGCAAAAATAACGTCCAAATTAGTACACCAGCTGCAGGAACGACAACCCCAGGGATATCTATTCCCATCCCTGACTTAGGGGATCCGGAGAAAATGAAGGAAACAAATGAAAAGATTAGGAGGGTCATCAACGAATACGCCAATGAAACTCCTCTAGTTCAACTGACGAGGTCTGAGCTTTAGTGGGATGATCTAGAAAGAATGAGAGAAGCAAGAAAGGAGAAACGTACGGTGAACAGTGGAGGTGATGCCAGAGAAAACATCAATTTTATAAGAAAGAGGAATGCAAGAGGAGAAGAAAGTGTGAACGAAACTCCACGGGAAGGAGGACACAGCGAATACTTCCGTCGATCGGAGATGGAAGCATGGAGACAACCACAGCCTGGAAGGAATCAAGATGCAAGAAATCCCCCACCTAGGGAGGTACCCAGAGAAGAAGAAGCTCGAAGATGATTGCGATCTAGAAGAGATCAGGAAGCAGGGCATCCCCTATCTAGGGAAATACCCAGAGAGGATGAAGTTCCTCAAAATCACCCACAAGGCCGAAGGAGAGGTTGCCCACCAACTCGGGAGGTACCAATGGAAGAGGAAGGTCCCAGGAGGACGCCATCCCTCTCACAAAGAGATCGTCATCATCCAAACCCTTCACCATCTCCTTTACAGCAGAGGAATGGTCAAGGAAGGCGTAATCGAGGTCGGAGGCCACGAGATCAAGGATCTTATTCATCACCAACACACTACTCACAGGAGAGCCAAGATCTCACATGGGAAAGTCTTTTCACAACGGAGTAATTCTGGCTGAGAAATGGGAGGAGCAGGAGACCTTCTTTCTGGAAAAGTACGAGAGAAGTGGAGACCTAGTCGGAAGATTGGTCAGAGAATATGGGAGCATTTCCAAACATCACGAATAGGAATCCACAAGCCCAGATGAATGATGAAGTAAGCAAGCATTTGGCTAACTTGGAAAGAAAAATGTCAAGAACGGGCGGAGCTCTCTAACAGGCGGTGGCCCCATCACCTTTTTTGGCAAAAATCAGCGATGCACCAAGACAACACGGGTCAAATTTCCAACAAGTTTGGTCTTTGATTGTGATTACGACCCCTACTCCCATATCAAAAAATATTTAATGTGGATGAGAGCTCAGGGTGCGAATGAGGTCACGCTGTGCCGAATGTTTCCTTTGACTCTCAGAAACAAAGCACACGCATGGTTTAGTGCAATCCCAGTAGCTTCTATTAAAGGTTGGGCAGAGTTGATGGAGGCATTCCTGATGCAATATTCTTATCTGGGGGCTCCTAAAGAGCCAAAGCACAAACTCGCCAATATTCGCCAGGGATCTACGGAAAGTTTGAGGGATTTCTTGAAAAGATTCAACGAGCAAAGATCTATAGGAGAAGTAATGGAAGATGAAGCGTGCCTTATCATGGTGATGAGAGCACTTCATCCGAAAACCAGCCTATAGAAGGTTGTATAACTGAAACCGCCGGCATCATATGCGGCATTCACAGTGATTTCAAATGAGTACATTCAGGCCGATGACATTTCATAAATGGCAAAGAGGACGTGCTGCCAGAGTACCTCGGCGGATCCTATAAAAAGAAAGGCAAGCAATGGAGGAGTAAAAGAGTACAAAGCACCTTCTGTTGGATTGTATACTAAAAGTCTAGCTTTTTGTATGAACAATGTTATAACAATTTATTTTGAAATGCGAAACATATGATCAAATGATTGTGTCTTATAATTTATTTATATGTTCGATGCAATAGTCCACTTACTTTATACTGTAGATAAATACTGTAGATAATATGTTGTGCGACAACACGCGGAAGATCATATTATCGATTTTCTTATAAAGTATAAACAGATGCTCACAACCGAGATAGACGAGGACTCTCTATTGGGAGGTTGTAGTGTGGTTTGATATTAGCTTGTCTTGGCTATAGAATCACATTAGTGCACTTGTGTGTATTGAGCAGGACCGTTTGAGATCGTTCGACTTATACTGACTTATAGAAGAACTTGATCTCTGTTATTATGGATGTTCATACTCTTAATCCCTATACAATAACCTCGACACGTAAGGCAATATGTATTTCTTTGATTCATCAATGGGTGAGATTTACATGTAATTAAATCAACAAACTCGGTGAGTTGGGAAATAGTGTTGTCTCTATGGTGTTGTTGATTGTAGAAGGAATCCGTGTTCGACATAGATTGATGATGTCCCCTTGAGGAGCTCATAAGGATTATCATGTAAACCCTACAGGTGGATTTATTCTGGCATGATAATGAGGTTGAGTGGTACTACTCTTGGATGAGATATTAATTAATGGAGTTGTCAGTAACTTAATTAATTAATGGACATTGTATATCTTAAATATGGGGAGACTAACGGGCTCATAATAAGAAGGAGCCCATAACGTAATTATGGGATTAAAACGGTAGTACAGTAATAATATTTTAGTGGTATATATTATTATTATTGGACTTAAGTATAAGCTTTGGGCTAAGCTTGGATATTTAAGCCCAATGGAGGCCCAACTCTAATTTCTCCTCCTGGTCCCTGCTGTAGCCCATATATAAGTCATCTCAGCTATCTGAAAACCCTAATCAATGAGATTAATCACACCTAACACTATGAGGAGGGTGAGGGAATAGCAGAATGAGAAGATCTCGAAGATCGTCGCCCACACAACGTCGAGATTGGACTTGGGAATACAGCAGAAGACTGGAAGGTTATTTGCTGCTGCTGTCTGCTACCTTCTATGATTTTTATAAAATCGTACAGACATCAAAATAGGATGTATGATATACTAACGGAAAGCCACGGAAGAGAGGATCGTTTTGGCTTGTAGATCACTCAAATCTGACATCGTATGAGAGAGTTATGCCCAAAATGGTGAGGCTGCGCAGGCTGGTGGCGAGAATTCGTCTTCTCCAACATACCCTGGTGAAAGGTAATACGTTTTTTGTTTTCATGCTTCCGCTGTATGTTAGAAACATATGGAACCCTAATGGATCACGTTAACCAAATGATCAAATGCCAACAATTGGTATCAGAGCTTCAGTTTTGTGGTAAAGCGTGAAACGTTGGGCTAGAGTTTATGTGGATATGTGTTTTTATTTGGAATAGAATCACATGCAATTAGGGTTTTTGGTTTTATGTATTGGTGAATGGAAATCCCTATTTGAAACCCTATGTGAATCATCCACTGCAAACCCTGTTTGGATTTTCACGGTGAAAGGGCATGTTCATGCTTGGTGTTTCTTCATGCTTTGTGAATAATAAAGAAACCATAATTATCATTCACGATCAACTTCATTGACGGTGATACGTGAGTGATAATGGTTAACGGACGATGACTGGTAAAAGATGTTCGGTGGTGGAAGCCGTGTCTGGTGACTGGAGTCGAGGGCAGTTGTTGGCAGTTGACGTATAACCAGTGGTGGAACGATGAAAGTCATTGATGAACCAGTACGGTATAGCTGGAAAGAAAAAGCGGGTCACGATGAAGGCGGCTGAAACCATCACCAATGCGTAGCCATGGCTGGTGCACATGGCTGCTAGTGTCTCGCATATGGCACCATCTACCGGAAGTGCGAGAGTAGCGCTAAACCAGGTTGGTGAAAGGACACAGCGCATGATGGTGGGCTATAGCTGAGATTGTTGCTGGTGAACCCACGAAGAAGTTCTACCGGCGCACCAATGATCGATGCACATATGTGGACGGCAGGACAGTCGGCGATGGTGTCTCAAACCATGACTGGACAGTGACACTACGTGCGGTGTTTTGTGTTGCAGACGTTGGACGGCAAGAGAGTGTTTCTGGTGGCTCGCGATATTTCTGACAGAATTCAGCAACGGGTAGGACAATGTCTCGATCTAACCAGGATCGGACCTGGTGCTATCCCGAGTGGGTCTGCCATGGTTCTGTCGAGTCTGGGTTCCACCCGGATCGACTATTTTTCTGAGTGGGACTGGGTAGCTTCCGAGTAAGTCGACGGGAATTTCCGGGTGGGCTTGATGAAATTCAGAGCGAGTCTTCCAGATGCTGGGTTGGGTCCGCTGGCATCGCGTAAAATGGCGGAGTGCTGGTGGCGGAACGTCACGGTACTTGAGGCTATCGTGGCTCCAGCGAAGAGACCTCCAGCGGGCGACGGCGCTAGAACGAATTACCGACACTCACTGCTGGATGGCGCAACGAGGCTGGCCATCGGCAGAAGGGAATACTGCACTGTTGAAACTTACTGGGCGTATTTTTTGATGAAATGTGTTTCTTCCAATGGGATATGGAAGACGGCTGGTACAGGCTGTTACATAGAGAACGAGATGACCTGACCGACAACTTTGTTGTTTTTTCGATAATTGGAAGTTGTCTGACGGGTGGCTGCGTGGAAGGCAGTTTCACGCTGGGAGGTCGCTGGGCGTGTCGTGAATTATGAGCTTGAAGAGGACACCGTCGATGATTCGGCTGAGCGAGTGGTTGGTGTCGTTATTCCGGCGGATCGTGTTTTTTCGACTGGGCTATTGTGGCGTGCGCAATAGGCAGTTGATGATCCGTGTGTGAAGGTGATGACGAGGCAGGGTGGTTGTGGGCCGGTGCATGAGTGGTTTATGCAGTCCATACGCTGTGGGCTGTTTAGCATTGGGCCCAAGTTGCATTCTTGCCCAAATTATTTTTTTAATTGCTTGATTGGTTGGTTGACTAGGTCAACTTTTTATTTGTCAATTTTTTTTATTTTTCCTTATATATAATTGATATAATTGTTTTATTTGCCAATTATTATTATATTTGGATTGGATGCATGTGCTATTTGATTTACTGCCTTATGTGCCGTAATAGGAGCACGCTAGGTTGCGTATATTATTTTGAATATTGTATGCATGTAAAAACCCTCGGTGTTAAATAACTAAGTGGGAGAGGGGATTAGTAATTAATTCTCACGGCCTCCATTATTGGTTTGAAAGTGATGTGAGTAAACTTGCGTGTTGGCATAAACCTTCCTTCCCATCGGATGAGTTTATTCACGAATCACTGGTACAGACTTCATTAAATAATTATTGTTTGTAATGTGATGCACATGAACTTGCGTGTTGGCATAGACCTTCCTCCCCATCGGATGAGTTTATTTACGGATCACTGTTCAAACTGATAATTGATGACTGTAGAAAGTTATTCGAGTGCGTGTGTACTTCTCTATCTGTAAGGTACATAAGCTTGGGCTACGGACTTGGGGTCAAATAATGGTGTACACTTAGGTGCAATTAATAAGTATCCTCCCCATCGGAGTCACTGCTGTTATTTGCATGGCTAAAGAGGAACCGACTATTAATTATTTTGTCATGAGGTTAGGTTGACAAATGAAATTAATGGGTAAAATCTTCTCTTGTAAATGTTCGGGTTTGTAAACGTCCACACTATCGTGGCTTGCAGACTCACGGTGCTTGAGATGTCGGTGAATTTTATTTTTATATTATTTTGAGGGAATCAATATAAATGGATAAATTCAAAGATTTGATCGGTGTTTTTATTTGTGATTCTCTGTAATTTCAAATGGTTTTGTCTCACTTATTGTTTACTAAAAGAAACATATTTACTTGTCCAAAATTAGATGATTAGAAAAGCATCTTGTTTTTAAATTTTACTGCTTAGGAAAAAATGTAAGTGTGTTCTCACTAAGGATATCCCATGATGCCTTTTAAAGTCTCCAGTAAAGAGGTGAGAGGTTCATAGAAATATGTTGGTCTCATTCGACTCTTCAGATACTTGAGTAAGTTAGATAGGCGGGAGGTCATGGATAAGTTGATGAATGGATTGGGAATGCTTGGAGTAGAAATTGAAAGGGAAACCTAGATCAATTTATTCTTCATAATTAGTCTGAATATTTTGAGCAAGTTCTACCTGAAATACGAGAGGTTGTATATGGTGGGGAACTTCTGACAAAATATGTGGCAAAGGAAAGCCATTTTCATCATAATGTGAACAAGATTAGTATCTCATTCTCTAGTCGTTGAAGCATGATTAGTGATGGCATCTGCTAACCCATTGTGTGTAGATACCGGAATCACTAAAAGCCTGCAACTAAGTGATGATGAGATTGTAATATACATGGGTAATACTACGAGAGTAGTGGGAGTTGTTTATTTATCTTACGATATGAATAAACGTTTTGTTTTGAGAAATTGTCTTTATGTACATTTTGATAGAAAGAATTTCATTTCAGTTTCTATGCAGTTACGGATGGATACTCTATTTCATTTAAATGACATGGTCATCATAATGAAAGATAGAATTATAATCTGTTATGGTACATTAGTGATAATTTGTAAACTCTTAAATCATGTTTATCCCACGGATGCAACCAATAGTAATTAATAACATATCTTCTAATCCTAATAAGAGAAAGACTCTTAAGGAAATAGTTAGATAGATGATGAGTTATTTGGAATTATTAAATTCATTTTATGGATATGCCCTAGAAACAGTAATTCGTATGAACGTTTGTCTGTTTGTGGGATATCCTTGAAAAATGAAGAGTGATTTATTTAGTCCAAAAGATCGAATGGCGATTGTTAACACAAACACTAGATTTTTGGATAAGGACTATTTAATAAATCACAAACATATGTATAAATTGTTCTAAAAGAAGTGAGAGGGAAAACACAAAGTGTTAGTACCAATTGTACAAGAGGATATACCACAAAGTAAACTGCAACGCGTGTCACGTCTGATACACAATTGCGTGTAGTGCCTTGTCGTAGTGGGAGGATTGTTCGACAATCGGTAAGATATATGTTTTGGGAAAGTCGTGAGACTTGATCCCTAGTAAACATGGAATGGATCCACGGATACGACGAAACACTACAAGATAGAAATACCAAATCTTAGCAGGTGCAATGATGTTGAAATAGAATCGATGAATTCTAAATCAAGTCTGGGAGCTTGTAGAACCACTAAATGGTGTGAAAGCCATTAAAAGTGGTCATACAAAATAAAAGAGAATCATACGGTAAGGTGAAAACCTTGGAAGCAAAGCTTGTTGCGAAAAGGTATACTCAGAAAGAAATGGTTCAATTATGAGGAAACCTATTCGCCGATAGCTATGCTTATGTTGATCCAAACTCTTTTATCTGTTGCTACTCATATGAAATATGAGGGATAGCAAATAGATGTCAAGACAGCTTTCCTGATTGGAAGTCTTGAGGAAAACATCTATGTGAAGCAACCAGAGTAATTCATTGCAAAGGACTAAGAGTATTATGATAGTAAGCTTAAAAGTGTCCATCGATGGACTAAAGCAAGCTTCAAGATCATGAAACATCCGTTTTGATGAGGTAAATCAGGTGAAATGGATTTAATCAATGCTCAGATGGGGCTTGTGTATTGAAAAGACTGAAGGAAATGTGGTGGTATTTCTTATACTATACGTATATGATATATTGCTCATTGGAGACAATGAAAGAGTATTGTCGGGCATAAGGATATGGTTGATAAAGCGGTATGAGATGAAGGACTTAAGAGAAGCAAAAATATCCTTTTGATCACAGTAATACGGATCATAAGAAAGGATGTTATGCTTGTCTCAAGCTTTATCAAATGATACGATCCTTATCCTTACTCGTTTTAGCATGTGATTTTATCTAAGGAATTATGTCTTAAGACACAAAAAGAAGATAAAAGTGATGAAAGCGGTTCCTTATGCTTCGGCGAATAAGAAAGCTTAATCTAAGGAATGCTATACACGAGAATGGATATTTATTTTGCCGAAGGCATGAACAGTGGGTATCAAGGTAACCCGAAATAAGAATGTTGAACTGTGGTAACACATAATTTTGAAGTACCTGAAAAGGACTAGAAACTATATGTGGGCTTACCGGACAGATTCACTGTTTTCTTAGGGGTTACAGAGATTTGGATTTTTCAAATTAGATAGGGACGGCAGTAAATACACCTCAAAGGTTATGTGTTTAATTTTAGGAAGTTGAGTCATAATGTGGAGGAGTGTTATATAGAAATATATTTCAGACTCCAGATTTCATCATGGAAAGATGATAAATTGGAGCCAATGAGGCAGCCAAAGTATATGTATGACTCTAAAAACTTCATGATGGACTTTGAAGTGTTTCTAAATTTGCCCAAGGATATCACAATTTATTTTGTTGATAAGGCAGTTGCAAACTTGAAGGAATCATGAGCCCATAAGGCAATTAAACCATGGAGTGCGAGTACCACCTGTTACGAGATATCACATGATGAGGGGAAGGTTGTTGTCGCCTAGATTGCATTGGATGATAACCTAGTAAATCCATTTGCAAGGACCTTAAAGCGAGAGCTTTTGATGGTCGTGTAGTGGGAGTAGGAATCAGATGTATGGCAAAAGACATGACAGCATAGTCTTTTAGTATAAGTGGGAGATTATTGGATTGTATACTAAAAGTCTAACTTTTTGTATGAACAATGTTATAACAATTTATTTTGAAATGAGAATCATATGATCAAATGATTGCGTCTTATAATTTATTTATATGTTCGATGCAATAGTCCACTTACTTTATACTGTAGATAATATGTTGTGCGACAACACGCACAAGATTATATTATCGGTTTCCTTATAAAGCATAAATAGATTCTCACAACCAAGATAGATGGGGACTCTCTATCAGGATGGTTGTAGTGTGGTTTGATATTAGCTTGTCTTGGCTATAGAATTACATTAGTACACTTGTGTGTATTGAGCAAGACCGCTTGAGATCGTTTGACTTATACTGACTTATAGAAGAACTTGATCTCTGTTATTATGGATGTTCGTGCTCTTAATCCCTATACAATAACCTCGACACGTAAGGCAGTATGTATTTTTTTTATTCATCAATGGCTGAGATTTACATGTAATTAAATTAATAAACTCGGTGAGTTGGGAAATAGTGATGTATCTATGGTGTGCTGCTGATTGTAGAAAGAATTCGTATCCGACATAGGTTGATAATGTCCCCTTGAAGAGCTCATAAGGATTATCATGTAAACCTTGCAGGTGAATTTATTCCAGCATGATAATGAGGTTGAGTGGTACTACTCTTGGATGAGATATTAATTAATGGAGTTGTCAGTAACTTAATAAATTAATGGGCATTATATATCTTAAACATGGGGAGACTAACGGGCTCATAATAAGAATGAGCCCATAACGTAATTATGGGATTAGAACGGTAGTGCAGTAATAATATTTTAATGGTATATATTATTATTATTGGACTTAAGTATAAGCTTTGGGCTAAGCTTGGATACTTAATCCCAATGGAGGCCCAACTCTAATTTCTCCTCCTGGTCCCTGCTGTAGCCCATATATAAGTCATCCCAGCTGTCCGAAAACCCTAATCAATGAGATTAATCACGCCTAACACTGTGAGGAGGGTGAGGGAATAGCAGAATGAGAAGATCTCGAAGATCGTCGCCCACACGACGTCGAGATTGGACTTGGGAATACAGCAGAAGACTGGAAGGTTGTTTGCTGCTGCTGTCCGCTACTTTATACGATTTTTATAAAATTGTATAGATATCAAAACAGGACGTGTGATATACTGACGGAAAGCCACAGAAGAGATGATCGTTTCGGAGTGTAGATCACTCAAATCCGACATCGGATGAGAGAGTTATGCCCAAAACGGTGAGGCTGTGCAGGCTGGTGGCGAGAATTCGTCTTCTCCAACATACCTTGGTGAAAGGTAATACATTTCTTATTTTCATGCTTCCGATGTGTGTTAAAAACGTATAGAACCCTAATAGGTCACGTTAACCAAATGATCAAACGCCAACACCTTCGACATTTAAACCTTTCACGGAAGATACCGAGGTGCAACAGATGTACGAAGAGTTGAAGTCGGGCACCAACCTGAATGTAGCCGAAGTCTTACTATGTGAAAGATCAATAGGTCCTTCGACTACCGAGACCTATCCTGCGGAGTCCGAAACTTACTAACCCTCGGAAATATTGCATGTATCACTTGATGCATGGTCATAATATTGATCAATGCCGAGATTTGATCACAGAATTATGGAAATTATTCAAGGAAGTAAGGCTAAGAGGAATGCTGCAAATGCCGAGACCAAGGGTGTATCAAAGAGACGCTAATCTTTCTCCTCCTCCGAGTATACAGAGGTCCTCGGACAGAGGAAGAAATGGAGAAGCGATACCTCTACCCCCTCCGCCTCCAAGCAGACCACTAGTATTCAATAGGATTAGAGGACAAGGCCCGAGAGGCGATAGACAGGGAGAAATACATATGATGGAATCCACCAAAGAGATCCCCCACGTCAGAACCTCACAAGCGCTCACCACAGCCTCAAAAAGGAGAAGGAAGGCGGAGCTAAGGGACTGAGCCAACAGATCCCTCAAGTTTGGTCATTAGCATCGGAAACGAAGGGAATAACGGAAGCCGACATTGTCTTCACAGAAATGGACTTCTACGGTGTAAGTACCCCACACTCAGATCCTTTAGTTATTTCGCCCGTATTATCTGGAGTGAAAGTACATAGATGTTTGGTGGACACGGGGACGTACACAAACATAGAGTGTAAATTCATGTGTTTTGGGCTCGGATTTGTGTGGAAGTTGAGTATGATTTGGTCTATTATTAAGACGAATCGGGATGTTTATAGAAAATCATGAATCAGAGGCTACTGAGGCTTTTTGAGCATATTTAAACATGAAAACAGGTCTTAAGGGCTCAGAATTGGAAGACACATTTTTTGAGGTATTTTTTGAAGGTTGTTCGACCTCGGAGGTTTGTTCGACCATTATAAGTTTAGTCGAACAAGGGAGCCAACTCGAGCAAAATATGCAAAAACTTACAGAAGCATTGCTCGACCACTGGAAGCCATTCGACCAGAATTATCTTGGTCAAACGGATGAAGTTTGGTCGAACAAAATGACCAAATTCTTACAGAGTGTTTGCTCGACCGGCGTTCCACCAGGAGGTCTTGCTCGACCAATGGAGGCCTGGTCGAATAGAATGGTACTGATGCTATTTTTGGTAATTTCGGGTTTCTTTTACCAAATTTGATGTGTGTCTCAAGAAAAAGCCCATCAAAGGTTTGTGAGGAGCACTTGACAAGTATAAAAGGGATATAGAGCACATGAAGAGGAGAGTTAGATTCCACATCCATCCTACATCACATCCAAGCCCTAACTCCAACCTACAGAGCTGTGGAGAGAGGTTCGTCTATCGAACCAAGTGAGAACCAAGTGGAGATTCAAGATGGAGAGAGTTGCGAAGGCGCCCGCATCTAGGGTTTACTTCGCTTCTTAATTTATCTTATAATTTTCAAGACTATGGGTAAGATCCTACCAATCACCATGATTGTTCCTAGATCAATCATGGGCTAGATATGCTTCGGTAGTTCTAGGGTTATGAAGTTTTTATAAGTTAATTGAATTTCCATGTGTAAACTCTGTAGAACACTACTTGTGGTTTATTTTATATAAGACTATGCTTTTTAAATTCATACTCACAGTTGTTTTGTGCATCATTAACTATTATATAGAGTCTAAATGCATATCTTGGTTATTGGTTGAGTATGTTCACTGCTGAGTAGGATTATATGTTATAATTCTAAGTGAAGGGATTATGAAGTCTTATTTGAACTATCTTATATAAATACTTGCTAATTGAATACTATTCGGGTTAATAAGTAGGATAAAGAGTATAACTTCATAGTACCTATAAAAGGAGATCATATCGGGTTAGAGTACTAAGTGCACGGAAAATAATTGATAATGATAGTACCTAGAAAGGGGGTGAATTATATCTCTTGCTCTGAGGATATTCACACGTGGCATACGCTTGTTTGCTTGTGTCTATAGAGTGAACTTGCATGGTTTAGTAATGCGTCGATAAACCACAAAGCAGAGTCGGACATCAACACATGGAAATGAAATTAATAAGTAAAACTGAATGACCCGAAGAACTACATAATTTCTCACTTGATCACGGTCGTATTATCTCTACTGCTTATTATTTTAATTGTTCGTTACTTAGTTACTTAATCTTCACAATCATATTGCCATAATTGTCTTAATAAATTAGAATTTAATTAAATTAATAATAATCTATCCCTTGGGTTCGATAATCACTTGGTCACCTATCAAAACTACAATTGATATCCTTCATACTTGGGGATTAATTTTGTGTGTTGAGAAAATGCTCATCACAGAGCGACACCATTCACAGGGAAACAGTAATTGCCTTGTGAATAAACTTGCGCGTCGGCATTAGAGCCTTCCTCCCCATCGGATAAATTTATTCATGGATATTGCTGGAACAGGCTTCTTTAAAATTATGTTTGTAATGTGATGCACATGAACTTGCGCGTTGGCTTAGACCTTCCTCCCTATCGGATGAGTTCATGTGCGGATCACTGTACAGACTTATAATTGATGACTGTAGGAAGTTATCCGAGCGCGTGTGTACTTCTCCATCTGTAAGGCACATAAGCTTGGGCCGCGGACTTGGGGTCAAATAATGGTGTACACTTAGGTGTAAATAATAAGTATCCTCCCCATCGGAGTCACTGCTTTTATTTGCATGGCTAAAGAGGAACCGACTATTAATTATTTTGTCATAAAGTTAGGTTGACAAATGAAATTAATGGGTAAAACCTTCTCTTGTAAATGTTCGGGTTTGTAAACGTCCACACTATCGTGGCTTGCAGACTCACGGTGCTTGAGATGTCGGTGAATTTTAATTTTATATTATTTTGAGGGAATCAATATAAAAGGATAAAATTCGAAGATTTGATCGGTGTATTTATTTATGATTCTCTGTAATTTCAAATGGTTTTATCTCGCTTATTGTTGACTAAAAGAAATTATATTTACTGGTCCAAAATTAGATGATTAGAAAAGAATCTTGGTTTTGAATTTTACTGCTTAAGAAAATACATGTGTGTTCTCACAATGGACGTCTCATGATGCCTATTAAAGTCTCTAGTGAAGAGATGAGAGGTTCATAGAAATATGATGGTCTCATGTAACTCTTCGGATACTTGAGTAAGTTAAAAGGTAGAAGATCATGATTTAATTGATGAATGAATTGGGAAAGCATGTAGTATAAATTGAAGGGAAACCTAGATCAATTTAATTCTTTGTGAATTGCCTAGATGTTTTTGAGTAAGTTCCACCTGAATTACAATAGGATGTATATGGTGGAAAACTTCTGGCAAAACATGTGGCAAAGGAAAGCCATTTTCATCATAATGTGAACAAGTTTTATATCTTATTCACTAGTTGTTTAAAACATGATTAGTGATGGCATTTACTGACACGAAGTGTGTAGATACTGGAATCACTAAATGTTTATTACTAAGTGAGGATAAGATTGTTATGACATGGGTAAAACTACAAGAGTAGTGGCTATTGCAGTGGGAGTTGTTTATTTATCTTACGATATGAATAAACGTTTGATTTTATGAAATTGTCTTTACGTACATTTTCATAGAAAGAATTTGATTTCGGTTTCTATGCATTAATAGATGGATACTCCATTTCATTTAAATGACATGGTCATTAAAATGAATGATAGAGTTGTAATCTGTTATGGTACGTTGGTGAACAATTTGTACACTCTTAAATCATGTTTATTCCCTGGATGCGACAAATAGTAATTAATAATGAGTCTTCTAATCTAGTAAGAGAAAGGTACCTTCGGAAATGAATTTCCCACCTTAATGGTGTGACGAATAGAAGGAATAGCACTCTTATGGTAGTGATTAGATAGATGATGAATTATTTGGAATTACTAAATTCATTTTATGGATATGCCCTAGGAACAGTAATTCGTAAGAATGTTTATCTGTTTGTGGGATATCCTAGAAAAATGAAGGATGATTTATTTAGTCCACAAGATCGAAGAGTGATTGTTAACATAAACACTAGATTTTTGGAAAAGGACTATGTAATAAATCAAATACCCATGTATAAGTTGTTCTAAAGGAAGTGAGAGGAAAACACGAAGTATTAGTACCAAGTGTACAAGAGGATATACCACAAGGTAAACTGCGACGCGTGTCACATCTGATATACAATTGCGTGTAGTGTCTTCTCGTAGTGGGAAGGTTGTTCTAACACCTGATAGATATATGTTTTGGGAGAGTCGTGAGGCTTGGTCCCTAGTAAACATGGAGTTAACCCACGGATACGACGAAGCACTACAAGTTAGAAATGCCTAAATCTTAACAAATTGCAATAAATGTTGAAATAGAATCAATAGATTCTAAATAAGATCTGGATGATTGTAGAACCACGGATGGTGTGAAAACCATTGGAAGTGGTCATACAAAATAAAAGAGGATCATACGGTAAGATGAAAACCTTATAAGCAAAGCTTGTTGGGAAAAGGTATACTCAGAAAGAAAGGGTTCGATTATGAGAAAACCTGTTCGCCAGTAGCTATGCTTATGTTGATCCGGACTCTTTTATCTGTTGCTACTCATATGAAATATGAGGGATAGCAAATAGATGTCGAGACAGCTTTCCTGATTGAAAGTCTTAAGAGAAACATCTATGTGAAGCAACCAGAGTGATTCATTGCAAAGATCTAAGAGCATTGTGATAGTGAGCTTAAAAGTGTCCATTAATGGACTAAAACAAGCTTCAAGATCATGAAACATCCGTTTTGATGAGGTAATCCAGTGACATGGATCTAATCAATGATCGGATGGGTCTTGTGTATTGAAAAGAGTGATGGAAACGTGGTGGTATTACTTGTACTATACATAGATATTATCTTGCTCATTGGAGACAATGAAAGAGTATTATCGGGCGTATGGGGTATGGTTAATAAAGCGGTATAAGATGAAGGACTTAAGAGGAGCAAAAATATCCTTTTGATCACGGTAATACGGATCACAAGAAAGGATGTTATGCTTATCTCAAGCTTCATGAAATGATACAATCCTTACTCGTTTTAGCATGTGACTTTATCTAAGGAAATGTGTCTTGAGACACAAAAGGAAGATAAAGGAGATGAAAGCAGTTCCTTATGCTTCGATAAATGAGGAAGCCTAATCTAAGGAATGCTATACATGAGTATGGATATCTGTTTTGCTAAATGCATGAACAGTGGGTATCAACGTAACCTGGAACAAGAATGATGAGCTGTGGTAAGACATATATGAAGTGCCTGAGAAGGACTGGAAATTATATGTAAGCTTACTGGACAGATTCACTGCTTCTTGTGGATTACGTAGATTCAGATTTTTTAGTCAGATTGGACGGCAGTAAATCCACCTCAAGGTTATGTGTTTAATTTTAGGAAGTTGAGTCATAATGTGGAGGAGTGTTATATAGAAATGTATTTCAGACTTCGGACTCCATATGGAAAGATGATAAATTGGAGCCTATGAGGCAACCAATGTATCTGTATGGCTCTAGAAACTTCATGATGGACTTTGATGTGATTCTAAGTTTGCCCAAGGTTATCACAATTTATATTGATGATATTGGTGCAGTTGCAAACTTGAAGGAATCACAAGTCCATAAGGCAATTAAACACATGGAGCGCAAGTACCACCTGTTACGAGAAATCGTATGATGAGGGGAAGGTTGTTGTTGCCTAGATTGCATCGGATGATGACCTAGTAAATCCATTTACAAGGACATTCAGGCGAGAGCTTTTAATGGTCGTGTAGTGGGAGTGGGAATCAGATGTATGGCAGAAGACATGACAGCATAGTCTTTTAGTATAAGTGGGAGATTGTTGGATTGTATACTAAAAGTCTAGCTTTTTGTATGAACAATGTTATAACAATTAATTTGAAATGAGAATCATATGATCAAATGATTGCATCTTATAATTTATTTATATGTTCGATGCAATAGTCCACTTACTTTATACTGTAGATAATATGTTGTGCGACAACACGCAGAAGATCATATTATCGGTTTCCTTATAAAGTATAAACAGATGCTCACAACCGAGATAGACGGGGACTCTCTATCGGGATGGTTGTAGTGTTTTTTGGTATTAGCTTGTCTTGGCTATAGAATCACATTAGTGCACTTGTGTGTATTGAGCAGGACCGCTTGAGATCGTTCGACTTATACTGACTTATAGGAGAACTTGATCTCAGTTATTATGGAAGTTCGTGCTCTTAATCCCTATACAATAACCTCGACACGTAGGGCAGTATGTATTTCTTTGATTCATCAATGGGTGAGATTTACATGTTATTAAATCAACAAACTCGATGAGTTGGGAAGTAGTGCTGTCTCTATGGTGTGCTGTTGATTGTAGAAGGAATCCGTGTCCGTCATAGGTTGATGATGTCCCCTTGAGGAGCTCATAAGGATTATCATGTAAACCCTGCAGGTGGAATTTATTCCGGCATGATAATGAGGTTGAGTGGTACTACTCTTGGATGAGATATTAATTAATTGAGTTGTCAGTAACTTAAATTAATTAATGGACATTGTATATCTTAAACATGGGGAGACTAACGGGCTCATAATAAGAAGGAGCCCAAAACGTAATTTTGGGATTGGTACGGTAAACCAAGCGTGCTCCCAATCCCTCCCAATAATGTCGGAAACACCAACAAAATGATGATTGTCATGAGGAAGTAAATGATAGAATCCACCAGCACGATCGGAAGCACCATAGGAGAAAAGATACTCTAATTCGAAAGGATCTTGAATGGTATGACCCAACACATGAAACAAAGAGATAGTGGATATCAACCGTAACCAAGAATATGGTACGAGCTGCCCGATGGCCATATTCCACCGTTGTAATAGCAAATCAATAACAGGGGGGTATGGAAAGACACAAACAAGCCAGGAAAAGAGAGTAGTAAAAAGCAGTACACTCAGGAGGGGGCTGAGAAATAGGGACATTATCATCGTGAGAAATGAAGATCACATCCGGATTTCCATATAGCTGATAAAGCTCCTCCAAGCACTCCGAAGAGAGTTGAGAAGATGGCACCCACTCGAGCTGTCGGGTAACCTTATGTAGAGCAGCCTCTATATTATCGATATTTCGACGAGCCATAATATAATCCAAAGGGTTTAATGGAAGAAGAGCACCGTCATCCTCATCAGGAGGCGGCGAGGCACCACCAAAAGTAACCTCAGTCGCATTAGAAGCGTCCACTCTGTCAGATTGTGGCACAGAGGGTAACTGGCCACAAGAAGAGGTAGATAAATCCCTCAAATTCAGCCGGGGCCGTCTTCGGAGGCAATTCAAACTACGAATGCCACATCGGGCATGCCTCTCTGGCAAAGAATCGGAGGAATTAACCTCCTGAACATCAACGGGGGAAGGAGTACCTTTACCGGCCATAGATAGAGATGGATACAAAGAACTAGGGTTTTAGAGAATGAGGGGGTTCAAGCGAAAATCTCAGAGAATGCCGGAAAATTTGGAAGAGAAGTTGAGGGGGAATTGTAAAATGTACAAGGAATTTGAATTTTGAAAAGGAAAATCAAAAGATTTTTTATACGTAAAGATCTGCCCCACGTATTTCATACGGTCAAAGGATTATACATTGCTTGAAATTTAAGGAGGAATCCTACATACTTGAGGAAAAAGGAAGATACAAGAGACGTTCATAAAAACCTAAAATAAATGAGTACATCCTACTCGGAACTACAGTCTCGGAAAAGCTTCACTTGGCATTCGGAAGTACTTCGAAACCAGTGAAACCCACAGACTTTGGACTACCACCTTCGAGCAGCACGCCCTCGGAAGAAGCCAGAATGGCTTCAGAAGACGTCAGAGCTAAAGGAGTATTGGCTACTTCAACGATCTCAGAGGAAACAAGAACAATTTTGGAAGATGGTGGAGCTGCAGGAACAACCACAATCTCAGAGAGTTGAAGTTTCGAAATGGTAGCAACAATTTTTTTGGGTTCGTTCACAGCACCAGGAAGAATTAGCTCTGCAGGAATCGAAGGCTCCTCACATGTCGGATCGGCCTTATCAAGGTTAAGGGCCAAAAAACCAGGGGCTGGTTCCTGAAACAACACCCCCATAGATTTCAGTGGGAAGACTCGCAGGAAGGTCCTCAGCCTTGGAATCAGTGGTAGCAAGATCCAAAACACCATCTGCAAAGGCTTCGTTAGAATCCACTTCCACAACCTCATCAGAACCTTCACCGGGAGGGTCGACGTCGGTGATAAAATCAGAATACTTACCAAGTAACCCTAAGTCAAGCTGTCCTTTCAAAGATTCACCCGAAGACATCTGCTCCTGACTGAGGGCTTGGCGGAGGACATCGCGCATGCCATCCAAGCAGGCGAGATAAGGCTCTTCGGAGGAATCTTTTGCCATGGCTGCAGAAGATGAGCAAAAGTAGTAAATCTTAGTCTTGGAAAGAGCATCCTTATAATATGAATTGTCTTCTTGCGTAAAGAAAGCTCGTCTCTAGTCTGATTAAGTGCCACAATAGCCTCATCACGCTCACATCGAGTCTCAGCAGCTGAATCTTCAGCCTATTTAATCTTCTGGTAAAGCAGGGCTTTGGAATCTATCCTCTCTTAGCGTAGTTCCTCTGCATAGGCATCGGAAGACACCTGAAGGGCATGAAGGCTATCCTGGGTTTGGGCCAGCTTAACGTGAAACTGATCATTTAAGATCTTAGACTTTTCTTGATGATCGGTCACCATGGCGGCAATCATATCAGAAAGTACCTTGTTTTCCAGCAATAAGGCACTCTGCTTCTCCTCCGAACTGGTCAGTAAACTGTCATATCGAGCACGTAGAGCCTGGAAACTGCCTTTAAGCTCAGCCCTTTTGTCGTGTTCAACCCTCAATTCTCCTTGGACTTGATCCTCGACCTTACTCGCTTCGAATGCCTTCCGATCATGAAAAGAAATTTTATTAGAGAGCAGGGTAACTTTATCCTGCAAGTGGGATTCACGCCTCTCCAAATTATAGAGATGATGCATGGCGTTGGCGACATAAACAGCTTGCCGACCCAGATGGCTGACAGCACATTGAAGGGACGCCTCGGAGGACATGTTCCCAATATGAGCAAGGAGATCTTTGGTACAACTCTTAAAAGGAAAAGAGGCAGCATGGGCCAAGCAGGTGGGAGCATTAAAGTAAAACAAAGGTTCTTGAGTACGGATAAAAGTCTAGCCAGCTTCATCAAAATCACCAAATTTTTTGGAAAGTTCTTTGTCAACTATCAGAATCACAGGAAGATACGAAGTAGCCTCTTCCAGTATAGGCAGAGCAGAAGAAATCGTCTCGGTCAGCATGCAGTGATAATCCTAAGAACGTAAAGGAGCCTTTCCTTTGCAATACTGCCAAACCTCCGAAGAGAAGGAGGCCCCGTAGCGGGATGGGGAATCGAAAGGAGCAAGATTATCTGCGAGACCCTCAAAAGGTGTGCCTTAAAGCCTCGGATTAGGAATAGTCGGCTGCTCAGGGGCTAAGGTAAAGGAAGCACTAGGGACATCGGTGTTGGATTGTATACTAAAAGTCTAGCTTTTCGTATGAATAATGTTATAACAATTTATTTGAAATGAGAATCATATGATCAAATGATTGCATCTTACAATTTATTTATATGTACGATGCAATAGTCTACTTACTTTATACTATAGATAATATGTTGTGCGACAACACGCGGAAGATCATATTATCGGTTTCCTTATAAAGTATAAATAGATGCTCACAACCAAGATAGACGGGGACTCTCTGTTGGGATGGTTGTAGTGTGATTTAGCATTACTTTGTCTTGACTATAAAATCACATTAGTGCACTCTATGTGTATTGAGCAGGATCGCTTGAGATCGTTCGATTTATACTGACTATATATGAGAACTTGATCTCTGTTATTATGGATGTTTGTGCTCTTAATCCTTATACAATAATCTCGACATGTAAGACAGTATTTATTTCTTTTATTTATCAATAAGTGAGATTTACATGTAATTAAATCAATAAACTCGGTGAGTTGGGAAATAATGTTGTTTCTATGGTATGCTGTTGATTGTAGAATGAATCCGTGTCCTATTTAGGTTGATGATGTCCCCTTGAGGAGCTCATAAGGATTATCATGTAAATCCTGCAGGTGGATTTATTCCGGCATGATAATGAGATTGAGTGGTACTACTCTCGGATAAGATATTAATTAATGGAGTTGTCAGTAACTTAATTAATTAATGGGCATTGTATATCTTAAACATGGAGAGACTAACGGGCTCATAATAAGAAGGAGCCCATAACGAAATTATGGGATTAGAACGGTAGTGCAGTAATAATATTTTAGTGGTATATATTATTATTATTGGACTTAAGTATAAGCTTTGGGCTAAGCTTGGATACTTAAGCCCAATGAAGTCCCAATTCTAATTTCTCCTCCTGGTCCCTGCTGTAGCCCATATATAAGTCATCTCAGCTGTCCGGAAATCCTAATCGAATTATGCCTAACATTGTGAGGAGAGTAAGGGAACATCAGATTAAGAAGATCTTGAAGATCATCGCCCACACGACATCAAGATTAGACTTGGGAATACAGCAGAAGACCGGAAGGTTGTTTGCTGCTATTGTTCATCAACTTCCATGATTTTTCTAAAATGGTGTGAAACTTCAAACTGTACGTGTAATACACCATTGGAATGCCACTGAAGAGAATATCATTTTGGAGCATAGATCACTCAAATCGGAGATCAGATGAGAGAGTTATGCCAAAAATGGTGAGGCTGCACAAGCTGCCGGCGAGAATTTTTCTTCTTCAACATACCCTAGTAAAATGTAATACATTTCTATGTTTTCTTGCTTCCGCTGAATATAGAATCGTATGAAACCCTAATGGTTCATGTTAATCAAACGATCAAATGCCAACAATTGAAAGCGCCGACTTGTGATTTAGCAGGTGCACCAAAAGAAGGAGAAGATGTGATATCACAGACTTTCAAAGTATCCAGAGGAACGAAATCGAGCACACCAGAAGAGCCAACACCCACACCACCAGCACTGTCATCTCGAATCTTTTTCAGAGGACGAGTAACGAGAACAGTACTATCATGGGTTCCCTCGTCAGAGCTCTCCTCCTGTAAGTGGTACTTTCTCTTAGAAGTAGCAGACTTGACAATGGCTGCCTTCGAACTACCCTTTTTAGACTTGGGGGCTCCTTTTGAGATCTTCTTCGAGACGCCAGGGACTTTTCCAAAAACTTTATCAACGTCCGGCCTCGGTGGAGTAGAGTCAGAAGAATCACGAATCCTAATGGCACTGAGGGGCTGCACAGTAAGAGGGGCTTCAAAAATCTTCTTGGACGATGCTTGAGAGACCTTCTTTTTCCCCTTATTAAGGGTGGCCTGCCTACGAACGGAAGAAAGAGTAGCAATACTGTCGGAGTCAGGCAAGAGATGTTTTTCTTCCCCTGAGAAAAGCGAAGGAAAGGCGGATACAGGAGTGTAAGGAACGCCATCACGAAAACATTGGAAGAATAGAACAAAGGGATACAACAACAGAAAAATTACCTGGCATGACGATAGCTGAAGAGGTAAGGCCGACGTTGAAGAGATAGGTACAAGTGAGGATAGACTGGAAGTGACGATCTTTCTCAGGGATTCCGCGAATACGATGGAATGCGTCTTGAAACACAGACGCAAATTCTCCAGAGTACACGATTCACTTACTGCATGAGAAAAGAAGGAAAAGTTATTAAAGGAAAAGGAGTAGAAGGAGACTAAAATACATACACGCACTTACCTCATTTGATTATTTCATGCACAAACAATTTATAGGACAAATAAAAAATGATAACATTTTAAATGAAAAAAGTGACTCATGATTATGAAAGAAAGTAATAACCGTTCAATTAATTTTTTTCTTAAATAATTCGTATGATAGATAAAAAGTGATAATACTTTTTATTAAAAGTTACTCCCTCCGTCCCATTTTCATCTTCATATTTACTGTACGCACGCAAATTAAGAAAAATCACTTTTTGAGTAACTTTTGGGGGTAATTTGGTATTTTTGGGTAATAAATAAATGATAAAGTATGTTATGTGTGTTAAAAAGGTGATGACAATTTTGAAATTAAAGTATGTTAGGGGGATATTATTTATGTACTTTTTCCTTTTATGGAAATATGAAGTTGAAATTGGGACGGACCAAAACGGAAAGTGTGAAGTTGAAGTTGGGACGGAGGGAGTATAATACTTACTTTTTATTATATCCATTTAATTTAACTGATAGTGTTTAAAATTATAAGAAAATATAATAGTATTATTTATTAAAATAAACCAGTCTTTCTTTTTTATTTAAATTTATCTAAGTTTAAATATTAAATGATTTTTAATTAATAAAAAAAAAAAAAGAGCTACGAAGACTTCCGCTTCAGGAAGAAAGAATTGATCTTGGATTATTCATTGCCGCGTATTTT
Organism: Pogostemon cablin; assembly: GCA_023678885.1. Taxonomy (NCBI): domain Eukaryota; kingdom Viridiplantae; phylum Streptophyta; class Magnoliopsida; order Lamiales; family Lamiaceae; genus Pogostemon; species Pogostemon cablin. Next base: position 24,086,971 of record CM042961.1, on the reverse strand, counting down.
CTATTGCTATTATTTTATGTTAATTTTATGTTAATGGGTAGGATAAAATCTGATTTTATGTTAATGGGTAGGATAAAATCTATTTTACATAAATAGGATTTGTGAGACGGCATTCAAGACCTACTAATTTTTAATTTAGATGGTTCATTAATGGGTTCCACACAAAACAACTAATATATGTCACACATTACACTAATACAATTACTAATTTTATATTAAAATATTATAATTCTCAACCACTATATATTAAAATATTATATTCTTTAATCTAAGCGCAAAACAAATGTAAACATTAAAATGAGACGGAGGGAGTGTTACCTAATCCTACCCCCTCCATTTCACACAAGACCCTTTACACTTTTTTCATTTATTTTTCCTATAAAATCTTTCACATCTAAAAAAGAAATAATATTTTATTCAATAATATCAAAAGTTACCTTAATTTTGAATTTTTCATTTCTTCCTTACATTCATATCATGACTTTACACTTTATTTATTACATAAAAATACTAAAATACTCCAAAATCAATAAACTGATAAAAAGAAACAATTTTTTTATATATATAATGTGAAACAGTAAACGTGAATCCTGGGATGGAGAGAGTATATAATTTTAAAAAAAAATCTAAATTTTCTTTTCATATTAAAATATTTTTTAATTAAATTACTATTCAATATATTTATAAAAATTAAGCAAAGTATATACTATCGTGTAATGTACTAACAAAACCAATTTTATACTCTTTTAGTTATCAAAATACTTATACTCTTTTTTCTTTTTTTCTTTTTATTTTCTTTGTCTGTTTTCAAATAATTTGTGTATATAAAAAAAGGGCTAATATTACTGTGCATTTGGGTGCACCACCGGATACGGTGCAACCACTTTCAGAAACGTATACAATTATGAACAAAAACATATTCAATTATGAACAAAAATGTATACACTTTGTTAGTGAATTTTTTGTTAGTTTTTTTAATGAAAAAATGAATATAAAAAAATACTACAATTATTAAAAACACATGTATACATTATTGAATAAAAAGTATACACATATGGATGCTAGTTTTTTTAATAAAAAACTGAGTGTGAAAAAAGTATACAATTAATTACCTAAAATATTTATATTTCTTACATCATAATAATAATAATAATAATAAAAATCTTAAACTTCACCGAATAAATATAAGATTACCTATTCTATAAATGTTAAATGGCCAGCCACAGTAGGGCCAATTTTAATGGGCTTCGGACTAATCGGCCTTTGGGTTAATCGAGTCTGCTTAAATAGGCTACTAAAAGGTGAACCTACCCCTAATCCTAATAGGCTAAGGATTAAAAGAGTCGGGCTCGCGAGCTGTACGATAAAAATATTAAAAAAATTATAAATTTAAATACATTATAAATAATATAACAAAGGAAAAAATTTGTGTGAGACCGTCTTACGTAAGGGCTTATATGATATGGTCAGAAAGTGATAACTTTTATAAAGGACGGTGATAATAAATTAATAAAAAGTGATAATGCTATTTTATAAACAATTTATAGTATAAATAAAAAGTGATAACAATTTATAGCGAAAGTGATAACGCTTTATAGCGAAAGTGATAACTATTTAAAAAAAGTAAAAAATGGTCTCACGTAAGACGGTCTCAAGCAAGATCTACCCTATAAAAAATTCAAATTAACTAATACATAATTTAAAATTTGAGAGAATTAACATTAGAGTTGGTCTCTTGTACCCCGGGAGCACACCGTGCGTCCATACATTTTAGTATTAAAGGTATACCCTTTAATACTAAAATGTATGGGGTCACGGTGACACACAAGTTTTTGCCTTAAAATTAATAAATGATGTAGGCACTTAAATTTTATTGTCTATTAAAGAAAAATATGTGGCAAACTAATGCAATAATTATCAATTAATTATTTATTTATTAAGAAATTTAAATAAATAAATTCATAAAATAAATTAGTGAATAATTGATAACTGGATCAGATCCAGTCAAATAAGCCCAAGTCAAAGGTGGCCTAACCCAAGTCAAACAAGTCCGGATAACTTAAATCAGGTCCAAGTCAATTAAAGCCTGATTGAAAGTCCAATCAAGTTGGAGGCCCAAGCCTGCAGAATCAGGTCAAATCAATATTGACCAATCAAATGCAAGGATAGAAAAGGCACAAGCCCGCAGAATTAGGTCAAATCAGTCTTGGACCAATGAGACTGCGAGTTATATATAGGATATCCTCACCCTTCACCTATATAAGGAGTCATCCTCCATTCATTCCAGACACACTCAAACACCTGAAGACGCAAACGCTTCTGAAGAAATCAAGAACACGAGCAGCGCTCCCTTGAGATCTTCAAGCATCTTCAAGCCAAGAACGACATGCGATCCGAGATCAAGGTTCTACGTCCCTCCAACCGGCGTTCTTCAAAACAATAGCTTCCGGTCAGAGATCAATGTTCTAAACCTCTCCGATCCGACATTATCTAACTCAAGTTCTTCGGCATTCTGCGAGGAAAGCTTCAAGAATAACGTTTAATCCGAACAAAGGCTCGATTCCTCTAGATTAATATTATACGCCTCTAAATTCGAGTCCGTACAAGCTTCATCTAAAGATCTGACTCAACACATAGTCAGCGCATTCAACTTAGTCAGTGTAGTAAGCACACACAAGTCAAAGTCAAAGCCAAATTGGTTCGAGAGAAGAATCAGAGGATTGATTGAAATTGTAGCCCCCTTTACATATTTTTCAAATTAAATCCTTTTGGATTATTTTTGTAATTCACTTTTGTGTTTATTCTTCTATAAATACAAAATTTGTTGTTACAAATTTTGTCACGTCCGGTGGGACAGTCTCTACCTCTCATCTCTTCTCTCTACAAACTCGAAGATACAAAGCATGACTCTCTCATGATTGCAATAAGAAGGTCTTCTGCCTTGAAGCCTTCAGTGCCACAAACTATGAAAATTTAAATGATAACTCCGCTCAAGATTGCGATACGAAGGCCTATTGCCTCAAAGCCTTCAGAGTTGCAAACTAAAAAGGTTGTAGTCAATGCAAGAAGTATGTCTGAAGCTTCCTTAGAGACAAATCATGTGGTTTAGATTGCTCTCAATAAGCCATTGCACGAAGACAAAGTCGGTGAAGATGACTTCGACTGCTCAACTCCTTACTCAATGTCAAGCTCTCCATCTACCTCAGTTGCAGTTGCAGTTGTAGCTGCAGCTACAGTGATGATGACGAGTGCTATAACTATTGAGGAACAACTCACGAGTATGATGAAAGCCATTAAAGGACTCGCCAAGCATATGAAAGCTCAAGACGTAAAAATCTCCCAACTTATGAAAAAAATGGAGAATGCGGAGATAAGTCATGCAAATGGAAAACTAGTCGAGGATGAACACGAGGAGGAATACTCCGCGAAGCACCATCCATCTAAAACAAATCATATTGATAAAAGACAAGTTTGAAAGGAGCTCCAAATCTTCTGCTACCTACAAAAAATCATATACAAAGAGGATTGACAACTTAAGGATGCCTACTGATTATCAACCTTCCAAGTTTCAACAATTCGACGGCAAAGGCAACCCAAGACCACATGTGGTGCACTTCGTCGAGACATGCAATGATGCTGGTAACTACAAAGATCACATGGTGAGGCAATTTGTTCGCTCACTGAAAGAAAATGACTTCGATTGGTACATTGACTTGGAAGCCAACTCCATCGATAGTTAGGGGCAAATAGAAAAAGAATTCCTCAACCGTTTCTATAGCACATGAAGAACTGTTAGCATGATGGAGATAACAAATACTTATCAAAGTGATGAAGAATATGTAATCGACTACATCAATAGATGGAGGAGCCTCAACATCAATTGCAAAGAAAAGCTATCAGAAGCTTCAGCTATCGAAATGTGCATTCAAGGAATGTGGTGGAATCTTCGCTACATACTCCAAGGAATTCGGCTTAAAATTTTTGAAGAGTTGGCTACAAAACGACATAGAGTTAAGCTTGACATCAAATGACATCGAATGGCCTTCTATTCAGGACTCTTACGGGTTTGAAGACATGCCTTCTGATGAGCTCGTGGAAGAGAAACCACAAACAAAGACTGCAGTTTCCATAAAGATTCATAAAAATGAAGTGAAAACAAAAGAAAACAATGCATCCCAAGATCTGGGACAATGAACTATTGATAAATCAAAGACAAAGCTCTCTGACACGAGCTAAAACTATCTGGATTACGCTCCTTGATACGAGCTTAAACTATCTGAAATCTCTCAAGTCCACATGGTGCTCCTTGATACGAGCTTCAACTATCTAAAATTCTCAGCCACTTGATATGAGTTAAAACTATTTACACACAATACTCCTCGACACGAGAGAAAACTATCCACACAATGCTCCTCAACATGAGCGATAACTGTTTACACAAGGCTCCTTGATATGAGTATAAACTATCTACACATCAAATCAAATCTCCTTGAGAAGAGACAAAACTCTCTACACATTACGATCCTCGACATGACCAAAAAACTATCTACACAATCTCCTTGATATGAGCTAAAATTATCTAAAATCTCCCAAGTTATGCTCCTCGACAAGAGCAAAAACTGCCCATACAAGGCTTATTGACACGAGTATAAACTGTCAGCAAATTCAAGTTCAACGCTCCATGACACACGAGCCTAAATTGTATGTTACTCCTAGCCTGCACGAGTATAAACTGTGTACGGCACCCCCCATCCAAATCATATCATATCCCTTTGAACTACGTTATGACTTGATCCTCTTCAAAGAGGTACGTAGGCAGCTTAGCACTCTACTAAGTTCAGTCATAATTCAGGCTATTCATATCAAGTTGGTGAGGCAAGCAATAAAATTCAATCATGTTGATTAAGAATGAAGTATAGCAATTTGTTCACTTAAATACAAAGGCGTCCGTGAACAAAATGCGAGGGAACATTTGTAGGCACTTGAATTTTATTACCTATTATAGGGAAATATGTAGCAAATTAATGCAATAATTATCAATTAATTATTATTTACTAAGAAATTTAAATAAATAAATTCCTAAAATAAACTAGTGAATAATCGATAATTGGGCCAGATCCAGTCAAATAAGCACAAGTCAAAGGTGGTCTGACCCAAGTCAAACAAGTCTGGATAACTTAAATTATGTCCAAGTCAAATAAAGCTTGATTAAAAGTCCAATCAAGTTGGAGGCCCAAGCCTGCAGAATCAGGTTAAATCAATATTGACCAATCAAATTGCAAGGATAGATAAGGCCCAAGCCCGCAGAATTAGGTCAAATCAGCCTTGGACAATTAGACTGCGAGTTATATATGGGGCATCCTCACCCTTCACCTATATAAGGAGCCCTCCTCCATTCATTCCAGACATACTCAAACACTAAAGACGCAAACGCTTCTGAAGAAATCAAGAACACGAGCAATGCTCCCTTGAGATCTTCAAGCCTCTTCAAGCCAAGAATGACCTACGATCTGAGATTAAGGTTCTACGCCCCTTCGATCCGGCATTTTTCAAAATAATAGCTTTCGGTCAGAGATCAAGGTTCCAAACCCTCCGATCCGGCATTATTCATCTCAAGTTCTTCGGCGTTCATCGCGGAAAGCTTCAAGAATAATGTTTAATCCAAACAAAGGCTCGACCCTTCTGGATTAACGTTATACGCCTCCAAATTTGAGTCCAGACAAGCTTTATCTAAAGATCCGACTCAATACACAGTCAGCACAGTCAACATAGTCAGAGTAGTCAACATACAGAAGTCAAAGTCAAAGCCAAATTGGTTCGAGAGAAGAATCAGAGGATTGATTGAGATTGTAGCCCCCTTTACATATCTTTCAAATTAAATCCTTTTGGATTATTTTTGTAATTCACTTTTGTATTTATTCTTCTATAAATACAAAATTTGTTCTTACACATACAAAATATTGTTAACACATTTTATAAATTAAAAGAATCTGTGATAATTAAATTAATTCCAATATATTTATTAAAGTATTATTTTATTTATTAGAGAAAATGATGAGTTAGAGTGAGAGAAATATTTTATTTATTAGAGAAAATGATGAGTTAGAGTGAGAGAAAAAATAAGAATGAAATAAAAATTAAAGGATGATGAGAGTTTGTCCGCGATGAGTTGGGGTAAGGATGGGAGGGCTAGTTGATGTATAGATTATGGTATTAAAATTAATTTTAAGCAATAATAATAATAACTCAGCCATACGGGCCGGGCCGAGTAGCCCACGGGTTAATCGATCCGGGCTAAAAAGTTCAAATGTTAATGGGCCCAATATTTTTGACACAAAATTCAATTTTATTCGTGTTAAGCGGGTCGTAACCACATTTTCAGGTTCTTTAACAACTCTAACATATTGTTAATTTGAGAATACTATTCATCAGAGAGAGAGTTTGAGTCGCTCAAAATTTTTGAAAACTAGGGTTTCGAAAATTGCTCTCTATTCCTATTTCCATCCTTGTCTTACGGTCGACGGCGCCCATCGCCGATGACACTACCACTTGATCACGCTGTTCCCCATGACGGCGCTAGAGTGTTCATCGACTATTCATGATTTCCCCCTAAATCTTTCTTATCATGGGAAAGAAAAATAGGGATTCGACGCCCTCCAAGGCGTCGAAGGATAATCGTGTGGTTGATGGCACGTTCAAGATGGTCAAGGAAAGGGCTTGCGAATTTGACATGACAATGAAGGATTTAATTCTATCGGAACACCCAGCGTATGATGATGGCACTATACTTGCGAGGTAAATCAGGGCTGATCGTAGTGAGATGGACATGGATGAAGCTTCCCAGCACGGAGTATCGGAGGCGGATGTCACCCACTTTGGGGACATCCCTATCAGCCCGATGCATGAAGGAATATAGGCTCTATCAGATGATATCAACATGGTTCCTGATTCTCCCATCGAAGTAAACCCTAGTCTCCCAAGTAGAGTTAGCGTTGAAGGGAGGAAAAGGAGTGTCACGCCCAACGCGAGGCAACCTGGTGAAGGCTCAGCGGCTGGAGCCATCATTTGGCAGCAAGGTAGGAAGGCCTTCGGCGGGCACTGATTCTCGGTAGTCAGTTGGCGGGTCAGCAATGGCGCTGATTCCATGGCCAAAACAGGACTGACGGGTGGCGATCAGTATAGGAAAAAGGACAAAGAAGACAAGGGTTCTAAATTCGACAAACCCAAGGAACCTATTGATTATGTGAAATTCGTAAACAAGAGTAACATCGATCCGAAAAGGAAGCTGGAGTACATCGCCCCTTGTGATGGCATCGCTTACCTAGATCTGAAGGACGATTCTGATGCATGAAAATTTACTCTGGTTGGGTACTTCTCGGGACACTTTCCAGGTATCCAAGCACTGTACGGAATTTTCCGCACTTAGAATGTTAAGTATACGATTATCATGCATCAATCGGGTTAGATAATTTTTTAGTTGTGCTCTGAAGAGGATGTTCGTAAGGTGTTGGACAAAGCTCCCCACTCTATCTGCAAGCGTTATCTGATGTTGGAAAGGCTTCCACGAGCTTTTCAGTTTGATGATAGAGAGATCTCTCATGTTCCCATGTGGATTAGGTTTCCCTCTTTTCCTTTAGAGTTGTGGTCGAAGAATCATATCAGTAAGGTTGCCTCACTAATCAGAAAACCTATTATGATTGATGAGACATCGGTGAAGACCGATAAAGTCTCCTTTGTGCGTGTTCGGGTAGATATTGATGTTTCTCAGGAGCTGCCGAAGGAGGTTGTTTTCAACTACAGAGGGGCCAACTTCAAACAGCCCATACTATATGAACGACTTCCATCTAATTGCACCTTGTGCAGGAAGTTTGGACATCTAGTAAGGGCTTACGTCCCTCAGGAAAAGGTGGAAGAAGAGACTGCGAAACCAACGGAAGTTGATACTCAATGTGTTGATGAGGATGGGTTTCAAAATGTCAATTCAAAAAAGAATAAGAAAAAGAGGTTGAGGAGTAGGAAGAAGAAGGCAGATCCTCCACCCATGTCGGAAATTGGTACAACCCATGGGAGATACCAAATTCTTGATGAAATGGATGAAGATGACTCAAGAATACTGAGACATGATGGGAAACAGTAAGCCCAACTGAACACTAGAAAGAGTTGGGTGTCTGAGGCGGAGGAATCGGATGAGGATCTGGGGCAGCGTAGAGGACGCTCCCCTCCATTGACAGCACATCTGAGGAGTGGGGTAGGGAATTTTAGACCTGGTATTACCATCTGTGAGCCTTCGATTAATGGTGGTGGGCAAGGCCGAGGTGGGGGACAGCCTCCGGGTAAAAATCATTAATGAAGGTCCTCATATGGAATGTATGAGGGTTGGTGCGTACTCCCTCTCAACGTGCTGCTCGCAGGTTAGTAAGGGATATGAGTGCGTGTGTTGTTGGTTTTCTTGAAACTAGGTTATCTTCTGATAATGTGGTGGATATAGTTGGTAGAATTGTTCCTGGTTAGAATATTATGTATAATTTTGATTTGGCTGCTGGTGGTCGTATAGTAGTTGCTTGGAATCCGTCGTTGGTTGCTTTTAGTTCTTGTGTGTTCCATGAACAGTGTATTTCTGGTATAGCTCGTTTTTTTATTTCTAGATAGGAGTTTTATATTAGTATTATGTACGCCCTTAATGGCATAGTCGACAGGCATCGCTTGTGGTTGCATCTTTCTTCGGTTGGCATGGAAATTAACTCTCCTTGAATGCTCCTAGGAGACTTTAACTGTGTCAGGCGGCCGGAGGAACGTTCTAAGATAACACCTTCTCATAGAAGTTGGTGGAGAGTGGATTTTGAGGAGTTTTGTGTTGATATGGGGCTGGATGATGCCAAGTCTAAGGGGTAAATTTTCACCTAGACTAATAGTAAGTAGTGGAGTCGTATTGACAGAGTGTTAGTTAATGGAGGATGGAGTTCGAATACAGGGGTTGTTGAATCAGAATTTTTGTCAATGGGATCAACTTCAAATCATTGTGCTGCCTTAGCTACCGTGTATCACTCTGAAGTCTCGAGAGGGCGACTTTCAGATATGTGAATATGTGGAAGACCAGTGAGGATTTCTCAAATGTTGTGCATGAGGTATGGGATATGTATGTATATGGCATTATGCAGTTTAGTGTTTGTCGCAGGTTGAAGCTTCTCAAGCAAAAGTTGTGTCTTCTTGGTAAGAGAGATTTCAGTCATATAGTTGAGAGAGCTGAACGTGCAAGGAGTGAGTTAGACAGGCTTCAGCTGGAAAGTCATGCCGAACCAAGGGACATGGTGAGGTGGGAGCGAGTTTGTGAGGCATCAAGGAAAGTTGTCTTTCTTTGCCATGCTGAGCACTTGTTCTTCTCACAGATAACTCATGGGGAGTATTTGTTGAATTAGGATAAACCTACCAGGTTTTTCTATAAGAAGATCAAGTCCATTAGCAGCCATAATATCATATCTTCCATTCATACTGATTCCAGGTATGCTTCTTCCCATGATGACGTCGTAAGAGAGTTTCTTACTTTTTATAAGAACTTGTTGGGCACAACTACTAATTGCGAGGAGATTGATGAGACCGTATTTAAGTGGGGAGCACTATTGAATGATTAGCAGGCTACAGATCTTGAAGCACTAGTTGCTGCAGAGGAGATTAAGAATGTTGTATGGAGTATGAATGTGAATAAGGCTCCTGGTCTTGACGGGTTTACTCCCACTTTCTTTCGTGATGCATGGGATATTGTGGGTTCAGATGTTGTGGCAGCCTTCCAAGAGTTCTTTCACTCCGGGAAGTTGCTGCAACATATGAATTCTACATTTATCACCCTCATCCTGAAGGGAGTTCACGACCCTTGTGTAAGGGACTTTCTCCCTATTTTGTGCTACAATGTTCTTTACAAGATTATTTCTTAAGTTATTGTGGGACGATTGACGGGGTTTATGGATGATATGGTAGTCGAAAAACATTTTGGTTTCGTTAAAAATAAAAAAAATAAGGGAATGCGTGATGCTTGCTCAAGAAATCGTCAAGAATTATGGGTTGGCAAAGGATCATATGCCTAGGAGAATGGCGATGAAGGTGGATATTAAGAATTATGACTCTGTTGATTGGAACTTCCTCAGGGGTGTGCTTACGAGGCTCAGATTTTTACAGAAATGATTGGTTGGATCATGGAGTGTGTCACCACTACTTCTTACTCCATCCTAGTGAATGGACTCCCGGAGGGTTGCTTTGAAGGTAAGAGAGGATTAAGGCAAAGGGATCCTCTCTCTTCCCTTCTATTAGTCTTGTGTATGGATTATTTCTCTTACCTCTTCAAGAGGCTCACTGTGAGGGAAAATTATCAGCACCACTCTAGACTTAGTGCTAAGGTGGGTGTCACTTATCTTGCATTCGCTGATGATTTGATCATCTTTGCTTATGGCAACCGCTCCTCTGCTCAAGTTGGTTGCTAAAGCTCTGAACACATTTGCTCGAATGTCAGGATTGGAGGTTAGTACAGCTAAATCCAGCTTGTTCATGGTGGGGGGTTTTTGAGGAGGAAGAGCAAAGTATCCGTGAGGTGTTACCTTTTCAGGAAGGCACTTTCCCTGTACGCTATTTGGGAGTACTGCTGCAGGAAAAAAAATTCCGAGAGTCTGCATTCGAGCCACTTATTTCTCAGGTTGCTAATTTGATCAGAGGTTAGTCTTCCCATTTACTATCTTATGTTAGTCCTCTGGAGCTCATTCGATCTATAATCTATGGAGTGATGAACTTCTAGATCTCAATGGTTAAGGTTTCTAAAGGCATTATCGACAGGGTTGAACGTATGATTAGGAAGTTCTTGTGGGGCACTGCTAGGGGATGCAGTTCGATAGGAGGAGGTGATTCAATTTAAGGATCAGGGCGGCTTGTGACTTAGGGGCCTCAAAATTCTCAACGACGCTGCTCTTTGTGGTGTGTTGTGGGATGTACATCTAGAGAAGAAGTCCTTGTGGATTAAATGGATTAATGCCATTTATCTTCGAAATTCTTCTTGCTGGGATGTCGAGGCCAACTATAGGGCCTCGATAGTATGGAAGGACATTTTGAGGGCGAGAGATAGAGTTCGAGCATGAATTGGGAAAGACATCGTCCCCTCATTTATGTCTTGCTCGGAGATGGGGAAGCTTCGAATAGGTAAACTGTATAGGGAAGTTGCCGACAACCTACCTGTTCTGTTCATCTATAAGAAGCTGTGGAGTCTGTGGGTTCCTCAGAAGCATTCGTTCAGGATGTGGCTCGCCTTGAGGAACTGCTCACTCACCATAGATAGATGGAGGAGAGTGGAGGGCCCTTTAGAGTGCTGTTTATGTGTGGGTTGCGCTGAAACCAATGATCATCTCTTCTTTCATTGTCCTTTTATGAGAGAAGTGTGGAATCGGGTTCGGTAAGAGATAGGCTGGCAAAGGCAGGTGACGATCTTGAAGGCAGGCATCAAGTGGTGATAAGTCATAATCTTACATGATTATTTTGAATGAAATTCACTTCTTTACGCGTGAGTTGTGAATTATTTAGTGTAATTACGACTTATTTATATTTTTCATAATTGAACCTTAATTATTTTATTTCTTATTTAAACTGGCCAAAATTGAGATAAATTTTACAGTCACATAATTTATTTTGTGGGACAGTTACAATAATTTTAATTGCAGGAAAATAAAGAGTTGACCAAGCAATAATAAGGAGAGATTTGATTTGAAGAGAAAAAGGAAACTTACCAAAGGGAGAAAAGATACAATGAACTTGGACAACTAAAAAAATGGAAGGTGATCAAGGAATTTAATTAGAGGATTTAATTTATGATTTTGGGGATTATAACATCACGATCCGAGATCTCACATCTGGACACTCACGTTGGGAAGGACAAGACAGATTGGGAGAAGGCTCCATCATGAAAAACATATCGGTTTATTATTTTTATTTATAGATTTAATTTTAATTATGTAATTTAGTTTCTAGTCCGAGGGTTATGAACCTCTCATGAATTATTTATTTTATTGTTTTGAATTTTATATTGTAAACTTTTATATAAATTTATTCTATTACATGCTTTGATGTTCTTAATAGTACTTTGATAATTATTTTAGTCTGGCCATCTAATTTAATTATTTAATTGCTTAACGCTATTTCGTGATCCAAAATCCGTAATTGTTGTGAGGAGTGAATTAAGTAGCAAATAGAGATAATTCCCTCTAGGTGTAATAGGATCTAGGTTGTATGATTCTTAGTCGATTTTTGTAGCCTAGTAATTCTATGTTTGGAGTCTTAATGCATTTGCGAGTTCGAATCCATAGGGTCACTTGTAAATAGTTCAATTTAGTGGTCGTACCCTAATTCATGATCTTAAGTACATTCGGGTTAATTTGGTCGTACCATTAGCCTAGGGATTTGAGTTTATATAATTGTTTGCATGTTTAATTCTTGCGATTTTATGAATAGGATATGGGAGGGGATCAAATCCTTGGACTAGGTTTTAATTTTATTTGTTCACTTAATTTTATATTCTTGCTATTTTAATTGTTATTTATTTTCATGCTTAGTGATTTAGACTCAATCCAAACCCCCATTCGGTTACTCTTTTAAAAAATATTAGATTCAATTGAAATTCGATTACTCCCTATGGGTTCGACCCTTACTTACCCTGCTACATTGTTAGTAGGTTTGTTTGGAAAAATTACAAATCTTATTTTTGGGTGCTGGCGACAACACATCAAATTTTGGCGCCATTTCCTTCAGTGTCAGTTTTGCTCTATTTTGAATTTTCTGAATTTTCGAGTTTAATCACTTTCTCCCCCTTGCAGGGTAGTTCTAATGGATCGATATCATGGTTATTATGGTCCTAATGTTCAACCATGTCGAATGTGTGCAACCACTCTCCATTCCACTCATAATTGTCCAATTTTGGTTGAAAGATTAGAAGTGAAACGGAGAAATGGATATTATAGAGAAAATTTGCAGCGGCATTGGAGTGATCCATATGCCAACCACACTTACAATCAAGGGTAGCATAGCCCTCGTGCTTCCCGACATGTAGATTACCTATACAATCAACCTTATGAAAATCAAAGTCATGGCTATTATGAGCAAAGACCATAATCCTTCAATAATAGTGAAAACTATTATGAGAATGATAAGTATTATGATAATGAACAAAGTTCGAAGGCTTCATTAGAGTCCTTGTTGAAATGGATGGAAATTAGTAATTTGATATTTCAACAAGGAACCCAATTGAGTCTTTGAAATTTGGAGCGATAATGTAGCAAATTAAGGACCGAGATTGAACGTATGGTGGCACAACAAAGTACAAATCATGAGGAATGTACCATGGAGTCCACCTAAGATGAGAATTTTGAGATGGAGACCGAATTTGAGGAGGATGAGTATGCTGAAAATTCTGCAGAATTTTTGCAGAAAATTCAGACTGCAGAAACTGACATTGAAGCCTTCAGTGTCAGTTCTGCTGGAAACAAAAATGAGGTAAAGCTGCCCGAATTAATATCTACTAATTCTAATTCATTTTCATCTTCATACAGGTTGCCAAAGATTGAAGATCCTCAAGTAAAGGAGACAATTGAAGTGTTTCTAATTGATGAGATTCAAAACCCTTTCCTTGAGGCGATCAAATAATTTTCTATGGAGTTTTGCAAGTTTAAACTGACCAAGAACCATGTAATTTTGAAGGGAGATAACACTTCTCATAAACCAATAAGATCATTATATTAGATTGAATATTTTACTCCTATTACGTGATAGGGAAGTGAACGTCGAGCCAACGACGTTAAGAAAAGGCGCTTGTTGGGAGACAACCCAACTTAGCTTTATTTTTATTTATTTGATTTTTATTTCTTAATAAATAATCTTGTTCTTTTGGTGTGTGCTTACTTGTAGGCAATGGAGCAAATATATAATGGTGTTGATGATCCTTCTAAAGAGAAAAAAAAATTCCAGCCTTAGTTGATAATTGAGCTTAATCCGGTGACTTCTTTTCACTCTTTCACTTGATTATCCCTTGGATTTTATTGAGTTTGTTTGCTTGAGGGCAAGCAAAATAATTAGGTGTGGGTAGGTTAGGTGTATTGAGTGGTACTTGAAGTTGCAATTTTTTTTATTTAATTACAAGTGCATAATAATTCATTTGAACACATTCTTATACTTGTGCACATGAGAAGTTGGTGTTGGATTTATGATTAAATTGTGCTTTGATATGTGAAATTTTTGGCATGACAAGAGGGTTGAATTTGATGTACCTATACTTGTGAGTTGTTGGATTTGTCTTGTTGTTTTTGTGAAAAATGTGGAATAATTTTTGTTTGAGAATTCATGGCAAAATTACCCTATTCTTGTGAGCTTTGAGCCTTGAAGAGCTATCATCTATATAAGCTCTATATTTTTCTTGATTGAGTGCAAATTGAACTTGATATGTACATTCTAGAACTTGCTCCTTGAATGCATTTTGAGATCTTACATTTGAACATGTGTAATTAAATGATAAAGACACCTAAGCAAACCATATTTTGGCTTTCTTTTTATCTACCCGATCATGCTAAACCTTTAGAAGAGCCAAGTTGAGCCTAGCCTTTTCTTTGATGAATGAGCATATTAATTTAGCCATATTTCATTTCTTTCTTAAACTCTTCCATTCGAACCCCTACTATTTTGCAAATTGTGGAATTCATTGAAAATATCTTGGTGGTTGAATTATTGATGAAGGGGGAATCTATGGTTGTAGGAAAAGAAAGAAAAAAAAAGAGAAAATGGGAATTATGGAAGGAGAAATGGAGAAAAAAAAAAGAGGAAAAGAAAAGAAAGGAAGACAGATTGAAAAAATAGTTGAAAAATATAAGAAAAAAAATTGGAGCTGAAAAAAAGAACGAAGCTAGAATTTGATTGCAGAATTTTTCCTGAACAGTTCAAACACTGAACCCTTCAGTGTTGCCCCTGTTTTTCAAAATTTTGAAAAGAAACAGGTGTAGGTAGTTGGATATACTGATAAAAAGCATAATTTTCTAAAAGAAAATGAGAAAGTGGATGTCGAAAAAATGAGAAGGGTAAGATGTATCTCTTTGATGTACGTCTTACTTGATTAACACAATTTGCAAAGTGATATATTTAGCCTTTCTAATCCTTTTTATCCCACCTTATCCCAAGCCCCATTACAACCATTTTAAAAGTCCTTTTGATATTTGCACAACGTTCATTGAACTTGGTGGAGATTTGATTTGGGAACAAGCTTATGGTAATGTCTTGTCTTATTTAATTCTGAGTGTTTTGCTACCACTTATATACTTGAGCGTTATTGAGCGAAACCATGTGAGGCTATGAGTTCTTGAATTTTTATATTCTACATAAATTGTAAATTTTTGTGAGGCATTCTATCACTCATTTGTATTTGGTGTATCTTATTTGGTCTCTTGGAAGTGTCACCGTTTTGCTATCACTTGCACATGATTATCATTTTTTCTATGCCTTGTCTTGGTCTTGTTTTGCTTGAGGACAAGCAAAAGTTTAGGTGTGGGTAGTTTGATAAGTCATAATTTTACATGATTATTTTGGATGAAATTCACTTCTTTACGCGTGAGTTATGAATTATTTAGTGTAATTACTACTTATTTATATTTTTCATAATTGAATCTTAATTATTTTATTTTTTATTTAAACAGGCCAAAATTGAGATAAATTGTACATTCACATAATTTATTTTGTGGGACAGTTACAATAATTTTAATTATAGGAAAATAAAGAGTTGACCAAGCAATAATAAGGAGAGATTTGATTTGAAGAGAAAAAGGAAACTTACCAAAGGGAGAAAAAATACAATGAACTTGGACAACTAAAAAAAGGAAAGGTGATCAAGAAATTTAATTAGAGGATTTAATTTATGATTTTGGGGATTATAACATCACGATCCGGGATCTCACATCCGGACACTCACGTTGGGAAGGACAAGGCAGATTGGGAGAAGGCTCCATCATGAAGAACATATCGGTTTATCATTTTTATTTTTAGATTTAATTTTAATTATGTAATTTAGTTTCTAGTCCGAGGGTTGTGAACCTCTCATGAATTATTTATTTTATTATTTTGAATTTTATATTGCAAACTTTTATATAAATTTATTCTATTACATGCTTTGATGTTTTTAATAGCACTTTGATAATTATTTTAGTCTGGTCAGCTAATTTAATTATTTAATTGCTTAACGCTATTTCGTGATCCACAATCCGTAATTGTTGTGAGGAGTGAATTAAGTAGCAAATAGAGATAATTCCCTCTAGGTGTAATAGGATCTAGGATGTATGATTCCTAGTCGGTTTTCGTAGCTTAGTAATTCTATATTTGGAGTCTTAATGCATTTGCGAGTTCGAATCCATAGGGTCACTTGTAAATAGTTCAATTTAGTGGTCGTACCCTAATTGATGATCTTAAGAACATTCGGGTTAATTTGGTCGTACCATTAGCCTAGAAATTTGAGTTTGTATAATTGTTTGCATGTTTAATTCTTGCGATTTTATGAATTAAGATATGAGAGGGGATCAAATCCTTGGACTAGGTTTAATTTTATTTATTCACTTAATTTTATATTCTTGCTATTTTAATTGTTATTTATTTTCATGCTTAGTGATTTAGACTCAATCCAAACCCCCCCTTCGGTTACTCTTTTAAAAATACATTAGATTCAATTGAAATTCGATTACTTCCTGTGGGTTCGACCCTTACTTACCCTACTACATTCTTAGTGGGTTTGTTTGAAAAAATTACAAATCTTATTTTTGGGTGCCGGCGACAGCACATCAAGTGGCTCAACGAAAATAGAAGGGTTCACGTCAGAGAGAGGAGGAGATGGACGTTAGCCTTCTATGGCAGCGTTTACTTCATTTGAAAGGCTCGGAACGATGCTCTCTTCGAGAGCATCCGCCCTTCCATTGATGATGTGTTTAATTCTGTTATCATGCATGTAGCTAGATTCGATTATTTACTAGCTAGGCAGGAGTTTTGGCGTTTTTGTTTGCTCCGTTTAGAATTGTAAATTATACTTTGTGACTCTGGCTTTGGCCTTCTCGTTTTTGAATAATTAACACCCTAATTTATTTTTCCATAATTAAAAGTTAATAATTACTGTACCTTTCTTATAAAATTTTGACAAAATATTATGTGCCCTCGATACTCAGACATTAGTTCGTGTGCTTACAATTTACATACATTATGAAGTTTTGTGTTTAATGATTATACATTAATAATTCACATGTACTTGAAAAAAATGTACAATTTAGGTTTTTTTTAGAGAAAAAATAAAAGAATTCGTGTTTCTTGATATTAGTAAACCCTCCTCGCTTTTGAGTTTGCAATATATATATATATATATATATATATATATATATATATATATATATATATATATATATATATATATATTGTGAACCACAATATGATATATCATAAATGGTAAAATTAAGATACACCATATGCACCTAATATCAACTCAATTATAAATTATTATTATACTTTAAAATTAAGAATGAAATTTAGGTGGAACTAGTTTCACCAAATGAATTACTCCCTCTGTCCGTTTTTAAGGTATCCATTTCACTATTCCTGGCATCCGCTTCAAAGGTATCAATTTCCTTTATTTAGTAAAAAAGTACACAATATGACCCACCACTTCCCTTTAATACAACTATCCACTTTATCTATAATAATAATACTCCTTAATCCACGTGCAAAAAGCAAATAAAAACCTTAGAATTGTCCACGTGCAAAAAGCAAATGGTTACATTAGAAGCTGATGGAGGGAGTAATAGAATTTGTGTCTCCACCTCTTCTAAATTAATTAAAATTAATAATATGTGGTCCCCTCTCAATTAATGTTGTTTTTTTTTATTTCTTTTTAATTTTATTATTATATTTAAAAGATCATTATATCCTAAATTTTTATTTTATTTTTCATTTCTTTTTCATTTTATTATATTTAAAAGATCATTATATCCTAGATTCTAAACCCTTAAGGTGAAATATACTATAAACAACAATGATAAAATTACAATTATACCCTAAACTACAAGGATAAAAGTACAATTATACCCTAAACCCTAAATCACAAGTGTGAAATTACAATTATACTCTAAATCTAAACTCTATGGGTGTAATATATCCTATATCACAAGGTGAATTACAATTATACCCTAAATCCTAGGGGTGAAATTAACATTAAACTACAAGGGTGAAATTACAATTATATTTTAACCCTAAATCCTAAACCCTGTGATTGAATTATACCTTAAACTCTCACTACAAAAAAACTATTTTTTAACAACAGAATATTTCGTTGCTAAAAGTCTTAATTCCATTGTTAAATTGGCTTACCAACGGATTAGTAACGGAATCTATTGGTAAAATTTCATTGCTAAAGTGGTGGTTGGTAAATTTTTAGCAATGAAAAATCAATTCCGTTGGTAAATAATTCAGTTGGTAATCCGTTGCTAATAATTCCATTGGTAATTTATATAATGATTCCCTTGCTAATCCGTTGGTAATTACCAATAGATTGATTTCCATTGCTAAAATAGAGAATAAATCCGTTGGCATTCCGTTGCTAAAACAAAAATGTCATTTTTGTTGCTAATCCATTGGTAATTATTAACAGATTGAATTCCGTTGCTAAATTCGTTTGCTAAAAAATATTTTTTTATAGTGTCTAGGGGTAAATTATATTCTAAATCGCAAGGGTAAATTATACCTTAAATTCTAAACCCTAAAAGTGAAGTATATTATAAACCACAAGAGTAAAATTATAATTATATTCTTATAATTAATACTAAAAGTAGACAATAAACTATAGGAGTGAAATATGCCCTAAACTATTTAGGATAAAATATACCCTAAATTAAATATGTATAATTACAATTATACTTCTAAAATTAAATTTAAAAAATATAGGAAAAAAACAAAAAAGAACGAGAGAAAAAAAAAATAAAAATGAACGAACCGAAAACGAAAATAAATCAACAAAGACAGGCGGTTCTAAAATTTGGATTTCGTGAACTAACCCATACAAGTTATTATGCTCTAAAATTAATAGTATTAAAAGAGTACTTTGTCTAAAAACTTTTTTTTGAAGAAATTATTAAAATGTAAGGATTAATTTACACGAAGAAGACAGGATGGGACGCGAAAATATGTGGGCTGGTGTAATCTAAATTCTAATGACGGCTAGATGATCTTAACTAATTCAACAATTTCTAATTTCAAAGTCAACTAAGTTGACAATAAATGGAGTGAATGGTTGCTGCTACATTAAATAGTGGGCTAAATGATCAAGAAATAGTGGGCTTGATTTTTCTAATAGACTTAATTATCCCAATAATAGATTGCTGCTTGTGGAAAATTTCAAGGGCCATGAAACAAATCCAAATAAAATGGCAGTTTTAATTGCAATTGTGTAGTAGCTATCGACTGACATTTTGCAAATGTTTGACTTTCGAGGGAGTTTTGTAAACCATAAGCAATGATAATTTATGTATATTTTGAATTTCGGTATATAAATTTTAACTTTATAACAAATGGTGAGCAGTGATATGTGTAACCGTATTAATTGATGAAAAATATAAATAAATACCAATGATATGTTGGCCCAGTGGTTGAGGGGTCAACATTGAGGTGCCCCTGATTGAAAGGTCAGGGGTTCAAGCCTCCCGGAGCGCAATGGTGGAACAATTAATATTGAGGGCTACAAGCGGCAGTGTGGGAGGCTGAAACTCGGTGGGAACCTGCGGCTCGGTGGGAACCTGCGGCTGAGCCAGGGGGAGGGTCAGCATGGAGCAATCACTTGGGGATCGACTCCTTGTGCGCAGTAGTTAAAGATATTAGAAACCTGTGATCCATTGTGTGGTTACCGCGATTTACTTGTACTTGGAGGCAGTTCTGAGGGGCCGGGACTGTTTCCTCGAGGACTAGTCGGGCGTAAGCCCGGAACCTCGGTATCAAAAAAAAAATATATATAAATAAATGTGAGAGCAGAGAGAGAAAATGTTAGTTTATTCCATCCTTTGTTTTGATTCATTTTTTTTATCGTATTAACTCTGAAGCAAGTCTCATTTCTTTTCGGGTAGGACTTGGGTACAACTACGGCTACCAAATGAATTCGTGGAATTTTTGGTCCCCACTCTTTTTAATTAATTTTTTCTCCTTTATTAATATTATTTTTTATTTTATTTTTAAATTTATTATACTTAAATGACTATTATACCCAAATCCTAAACCCTAACGATAAATTATATCCTAAACCATAAGGGTAAAATTACAATTATATCATAAACCCCCTAGGAATAAATTATACCCTAAACCACAAGGATAAAATTACAATTATACTCTAAACCCTAGGAATAAATTATACTCTAAACCACAAGGGTAAAATTATAATTATACCCTAAATCCTAGGAATAAATTATACCCTAAACTACAATGGTAAAATTACAATTATACCCAACTTAAACCCTAAGCATTAGGGATAAATTATACCCTAAACCACAAGGGTAAAATTACAATTATACCCTAAACCCTAAACTCTAAGATTTAAATATATCCTAAAACCATAAGGATGAAAATTATAATTATATCCCTAAAAATAAATAAATAAAATAAACAAAATAAAAAAAAGAATAAAACGAAAAAAATAGGAGTAACTGTAAATTAAATTAAAAAATAATACTCCCTCCGTCCGGTTCTAAGGTATCAATTTATTTTTTGCACGTGGATTAAGGAACATTATTATTATATGTAAAGTGGGTAGTTGTATTAGAGGGAAGTGGTGGGCCATATTGTGTATTTTTTTACTAAATAGGAGAAATTGATACCATTGAAGCAGACGCAAAAAATAGTAAAATTGATACCTTAGAAGCGGAAAGAGGGAGTAATAAAATTAGATGAAACAGCAAAACACACTCTGAAGGAGAAGCAAGGAAGTTGTAAATTTCAAAATTAGTACAAGTTGCCCACCCTAGTCATTGCCTTTCTTTTCATACGTTTCTAATTTTAAATAAAAAAATTCATTTAAGCACAATTTCTACAATATCCAACTGATTAGCGTGAAAATTCGGAATAAAAATCAATTTAGTCCCATAACTTTCCTCATAGTCTATTTTAGTTCCAATAAAAATAAATTTGTCAATTTAGTCCCACTGGTTAAGAAATAGGGCCAAACACGTCATATTTTCGCCGAAAAATGCTGACATCACCGAAAAATGGCCACGTCACATCTGGAATCATCAATTTCTGACCGGGACGATGACGTGGCGCTCTGATGGTAGGTGAATCACGGGATAATAACCTATTTAGTCCCATAACTTTCTTCATGTTCTATTTTAGTCCCAATAAAGATAAGTTTGTCAATTTAGTCCCATCGGTGAAGAAATATGGCCAAACACGTCTTATTTTCGTCGGAAAAAGCTGACATCACCGAAAAATGGCATGTGATTGTTACGTGACAATCGAAATCGCCGATTTTTTGCCAGGACGATGACATGGTGCCCTAATAGCAGGTGAATCAACAAATTAAATGTTATTTTAATGTCAACAATGCATTTTTATTTTCTAAAATTTTAAATATATAATTAGAAAACAAAAATTAAACCAAAAAATGTATTAATAATCTATCACATAGTTAAGCTGGTTTGCCTTAGCATTACTAATTCTCCATTCTTGAATTCCAAATCATTTTTCTGTGTGATTTATTTTCTTTCATATTAGTTTAATTATTAATTTCATTTTCTAATTAAATTGTTCTAAAAATCCCCGAATTTGTCTTACACTAAAATTATCATACATATAATTAATTGGTAGATCTAGAACTATCTCATGGGTTTGACATTTGGCTTGGTCACATGCGCTACAATTGATCCTTTACACTTGAGGGTAAAATATAATAGTAAACAGTCGGCATACTGAGGTTGAATTAATCTCCTGACTTATTAATTAGGTTTTTAGTACGCTTTTTGTTTTAATTTTATTTTCTAATTATTTAAAATTTTAGAAAATAAAAATGACTTGTTGTTCGCCCGAAAATCGGCGATTCGGTGATGTCAACTTTTTCCGGCAAAAATAGGACATATTTGGCCCTATTTCTTCACCGGTGAGACTAAATTGACAATCTTATCTTTATTGGGACTAAAATAGACCATGAAGAAAGTTATGGGATTGAATCAGTTTTTATCCTGCTGATTCACCTGCCATCAAGGCGCCACATCATCGTCCCGACCAAAAATCGACGATTCCGGCTGTTACGTGGCCGTTTTCTGGTGATGTCAGCATTTTTCGGCAAAAATAGGACGTGTTTGGCCCTATTCTTAACCGGTAGGACTAAATTGACAAACTTATTTTTATTGGGACTAAAATAGACCATGAGAAAAGTTATGAGATTAAAATGATTTTTATCCCTGAAATTTTGAAAAATTTATTTCTAAAATTTGGATTCATTTTTAATTAGATATAATTATGGGAGAATTTTAGTTATTAATTTCTTTAGTAACTTGATTATTGTGAGGAGGATTTGTTTGTTGGAAATTGCATGATTTGTGCATAAATGAGTTTATATATCTGAAGACATGGAAAAAGAAAATTTAGAGTTAAAATAGCAAAAATAAAATGACAAAGATTTATATGAGATCGTCTCATGACAGAAGTTCTTTAGTAAAACGGATAAAACACAATACAAATTTTAATGAAAAGTGATACATAATTAATAAAGAGTGATAATGATATTGTGAATTATTTTATAAATAATTTATAGTATAAACGAAAAGTGACTATTTAAAAAAAATTATAACATTTTAATAAGAGTAATAATTAATTACAAAAATATAAAATGATCTCACTTAGAGATGGTCTCACTCAAAATTTTCTTAAAAAAGAATTACGCGCAAGCTGAATTTCTAAGCTCAGTCCATAACCATTGAATTTATTTGTAACCCATGAACTCCCAACCATCAACCCACCAATATGTTGTTTTTCATCGCAAACATTCCTATAAATCGTATTGTACATTATATTTATTTAGAATGTTTAAATTAAAAGGAACCATAAGATTTATAATAATTTATTGGGGATCACATGATTTACATTAACCCTTCATTTAATTGATGATGGCATGTGGTGGGCAATTGGGCTCATGGCCCAATTAATAGTCCATAGAATGTATCCAAACGACGGGTGCCAATCATATAAATAGCAATATCTGATAGCAGAGCTCAAATATATTAAATTGTGTGAGGGAAATGGGGGAATAGAGAAATGGGGCCTGGTCTTGGACTTGGAGATAGAGGAGGGAGCTTAGACAGAGAGAGGAGAGTTTACTCAATAATCTTTTAGGGAGAATTTTTAAAATACCCAAAATTCAAAGTTTTAGATCAAAACTACCACTTTTTCTCTTTCCCATGAATAGTAACTTTTCTGGACTATAATACCTTTGTGTCAGTAACCTTGTCGGCTACCATTATGGTGGCCTACACAGTTGCCAGCATGGCACCTTTGTCGGTTTTAAACTTATTTTAACTTAACTTTGATATTTTCTTTTTTCTCAAAATAGACATAGTCCATTACGACCATATCAGACCCAGCATGCTTTCGTACATTAATTAAAAAATATTAATCTCGTAATTAATCCTACTTAAAACAGTAACAATACCTTTTTTTACCATTAATCCACCGGGTATCCAGGCAGTTTTACAGCTGCCTCACAGCCAACCACGCACCCTGCAGTGTGATGGTTCAACCCATTTCTTTAGTGGATCTCAGCCCTGGTTCGTTTCCAACACCGGGTGTATAGGATGCTACTACTGTTTCTCATTGGAAAATATGAAGATTAAGGTTGCAGAATATAATGGAAGGTTACATACTACGGGCAGTAGCCCAGATTATTTATTTATGAAATGAAAATATTATTACACACTCATACTACTTAAACAAGAGGAGAATACTCCTCTAGCTACTTATGGTAGCTGAAATGGAAACACTCATACAAGAAAAGAAAGAAAACTACAATGCTTATTGAAAGAGAGAAAATAGAAGTGAATCGTTGATGCCTTCTGCTTTCTCAGCTCTGCATTTATAGAGGCTTTCGGATGTGAAATCCAGATTTCAAAGCCTCTTTACTTTTGCTGATGTCACTGCTTACATCATTGTGCTGGCGTCACTGCTTATGTCGTCCCCATTGGATTCCAACTTTTGGCTGGCTGGTCCCCTTCATCTTTATTAGATGTTCTTTCTGGTCCATCCCTCTTTTGGCTTTTGCAGGAATCACATGGCTCCTTACCCCTTCGGAAAAGTCATCTGGATCATACTTTTTTGAAGAGTCATTTGTCTTTCTTAGTGCCTAAAGATTCTTCTGGCTCTTGGGTGTTCTAAAGAGGTCTTACCATCTTCTTTCCACGTGTCTCTTTTGCTGGGGGTAGTTCAGCAACTCTGATCATCCCAATGCCCAACCTTATTCCTTTTTCAAATTCTGGTTCTGTTTGGGTGGAACAGCTTGTGCATATTTTGTTTGTCCATTGCCTAAAATGAGTCATGTTACAATATCTTCGATGAGTTTTTTACTCATCGGGATCTTATTTTTCTAAAAAAGGTCTTGTTTTTCGGCGAAGGCCTTCTCATCAAATCCTGTCTTCTTTCTTGTTAAAGTATTTAACAGAAAAGATCTATTCAAAGTCTTGTGTTCGAACTTGAATGGGTACTTCACCTGAACCATTGCCTGAATGCAAGCATACAAACCATTTGCTCTTCGCGTAGAGATCTGTTCTTCAGAAAATATAAAAACCAAGACTGGTTCCTTTCCAGAAGGCTCCTTGACTTTGTTTGATGATAAAATGTCAGGTCTTCTTAGCTTGATGAAATAAAAGGCCTCGTGGTTACCTTTTCCGACTGGTTCTGGAGCTGCACTAGTGAAGTAAAGCCCCAATACATCTCCTCTGGATAGAGTCGAGTTGTTTTCTCATGCTTTGAAAACTATTTTCCTCAGCCATTTTGGCAGTTTTGGAAGTTCTGGGAAGCTTGGTGCAACATTATAAATTGAGGCTAGTGCCCCAAAATCATACCACTGCTTTACATCATTTGGATTTGAGCCTTCTCGCATCCAAACTCGAGGGTATTTCCCAGATATATCCACCCGGCATTCCTCCGGTCGGATTCCTTGTCTGGTATTTAATTTCTCCCAGCTGGCCTGGTATTCCTGCCAATAAGAGAAATCAGCTAAGTTAATACCAACCTTAGCAGTGCCCGTCATAGGCCTAAGGTTGATCTCTCCCTCTTTAACCCCAGAGGTGCTGGGTTGACTCGTCAACTCTAGATGTGACTCCAGGTCTTCGATTTCTCCTTGGATCAGTTCTCTTTTGGAGGTTCCGATCGAGGACTCGTGCTAAGGGTACTTGAATCCCTTGCTCTGGGTTTAAAGCCCCTTTTTTGATTGCTATTGGCATCAACAGCCCGGAGGAGTGGCTCTCGTAATGACTCGAATAGACTTGCATTATTGCGAATACAATCTCATATGCAATTGGTCACTTTGGGCTGATTGCTCTCTTGTATTTTTCCAGCACGCGTTGCATTGAGTGCCAGATTCTCAAATTCCCTTTGGAGCAACTCAAGGTTGTCCATCAGGTGCCTTAAAATAGTCAGGATGGAGTCTATTTCAGCTCCTTCCATCTCTCGTCAGGAAATCTGCCAAAACATTATCAAAAGATTTAATAATGACAATATTAAAATCATAATATTGACATTCAGGTTGCCATCTTAAAAGTCTAACTTTTTCTGGTTTAGATTCAATTTTATTTTTCAAAAAGGCTTTGACGCTCGTGTTATCAATTTTAAGGATAAATTTCTTTGCGAGAAGAAATAGTGGCCATTTTTTGAATGCCTTCTGAACCGCAAAGAATTTCTTTTTATTGATATGCCATCTCTTTGCCTCATTCTCCGCATAGAGTCCACTACAGTATCTGCATGACATTTCTCCATTTGGTATGGACTTGTTAGAACTGCTGCCCACCAATAGTCAATGGCATCTGTATATAGTACCAGATCATCTTCATCGTTTGGAATGGCTAACTTCGGGAGCTTTTTGCAAACCTCCTTTAATTATTTAACCATCTCTTGGTGTGATTCTTCCCATTTGAATTCTTTATCTTTCTTCAATAGAGGGCTGAACACCTTCCTATATTGTGCTAGATTGTTGAAGAATATTCCTGCAAAGTTGACCAATCCTAGAAAGCTTTGGAGTTGCTTCTTATCTTTGAGATCTTCAGGAAATCCTTGAACCTTTTCTACAATGTGTGGTTCTAGAATAATTCTGGATTCATCAATCTCTACTCCAAGAGACTTGATCTGTCTTGTTGCAATTACTGCCTTCTTTTCAGAAAGCACTAATCCTTCCTTGTGACATACTTCTTAAAATACTTCCAGATGCACTAAATGCTCATTCATGTTCTTCGAGGCTATGAGGATGCCATCCACATAAACAAACATGAATGAAAAAAAATCTTTAAAAATATTATCCATATTCCTTTGGTATATCTGGGGTGCGTTCGCCAAGCCCATAGGCATGACATTCCAGATATAATGACCTTATGGTATGGAGAAGGTTGTGAACTTCTTGCTTCATTCTTCCATCATAATCTGGTAGAATCCAGATTTGCAATCAAACTTCGAGAATACCTTGGCATTCTTGATACAGTTGACCAAGTGTTCCCTAATTGGTATGTAGTATCCGTCGAACTCCAAGATGTTGTTGATTCCCTTGTAGTTGATTACAAGTCTCAGCTTCCCACGCTTGACTTCTCCATGATTTCTGACTAGAAATCCTGGGCTGCTGTATGGAGATACTCCTGGTGATATCAACTTAAGGTCCAGATGTTCCTTAAGTATTAGCTGCATATCCTTTCGATCCTCTTGGTTCATCAGGATAGGCTTGTATCTCACGAACTCATGCTTCTTTCCTTCTTTTACTTTAAGTGAAGCTTTGAGCTCGTTTTTGTCCCACCAGGTTAGAGGATCCTCGTTGAGGTTCCTCTTTATCTTCTTCTTGACGTCTTCCAAAGATGTCTGCTCTTCGATTGTGACGTCTCTCTGTATGTTTTCTCCCATGCTTGCTTTGAGAAGGTGTATTGTATTTTCCTTAAGTTTCTCCATCTTCCATCCTTTTCTAGTCTCGATTCTCATTTGAAGGACTGCTTCGCCATATTTCCTTCGATCATTCATCTTTGGATAGCTAAGTTTTCCTTCATCACCATGCTTGCTGCGAAATCTGATTGGCATTTTTCTTTGAAATGCATTACGCAGTCTTTGTGCGATTATCTTATGTTCACAAAGGGTTGTGAAAATAAGCCTTCTTGTCGCATTTTCTTGGGTAAAACGCTTGAAAGTCTGTAGAAAATTATTTCCTAACAGAATATCTGCTCCAGTGTCATGAAAATATATTGGTGGAGTTTTTACTTTGTACCATGGGGTACGATCCGCTCCTCTAATCATGATTTCCACTTGCTTAATTCCTCTGTTAATGATTAACACCCTTTGAGAGAAATCTTTTCCTAGTACCGTTGGAAAATCTTCACCTGATCCTTTAGGAAAGACTCCTTTCTTTGCTATGCAGATGCCAGCTCCTGAATCAATGTATGCCGCAAAATGCTCTGCACGATGTTTCTTATATATCATCCCGACGGTGATACATATTGAGAATGGACTTGTGGCCATGGTTAGATCAGAGTTTATAAGCCCGAGCCTCTACTACTAGACCTTGTATCTTTTTCCCTTGACCGTAAACTCCATTCCATCTTGTAAACATTCCCAAGGTTTGTGATCCTCGAGAAACTCCAAACCCAATACTAATTGTTCTGGGAATCTTCCTGCAACTCCTTTTATTATTAGCTCAAGATCTCCGAGTTTGAGCTGTCTTTGGTATCTCCCAGTTGTTGGTTGTTGAAGATAATACAGGACATCACAAGGAATAAAGTTTTCATTTTTGGTGATATCGAATATTACTTCGACTCCTCTCCATCCTTCTGGGCATTTTAGTTCATCTTTGATTGTGAGCTTCTCCGGTTCCTAGACTACCTCCACTATTGGTTTCTTTCCCCATCTCTCACTGATCATTCTATCTTCTTGGAAAGAAATCCTCCTTTGGTCGAATCTAAGACTGTCTTGTCTACTCCAGATCGTGGATTGGCGGTAACTCCATTATTTCTGGCCTGGTTGCGCATGCAACCCTTTCGAACACTTTTGGTATCTCAATATACTCCTTCATTTGGAATAAATCTGAATGATGAGTGTTGGATAGAGCATATGAAATACTGTAGGTGATAGAGGCCGGTTCCCTTCTTTCATCAAATCTTTATTCTTAAAGTCCTGATAAAGGGTGAGTACTCTACTAAAATCCTTATCTGCCAGATTATAGGCAATCCTTGGATAGATGTAGGATGCCACCTTGCCTGCGTACATATTTCCTGAGATTCCTCCCAGGCATGCTTCTCTTGTATTCTTGATCCTTTTATCAAAGATTACAATATCGATTGGTGTATCGATACCTTCTTTGAATGTTGCTTTGATAAGGATCCGAATAGCTCCTATATGGATCCAAGACATGGTCTTGGCAACTTCTCTCTGGAGTTTACTGACTTCCTTTTTGATCTCATCAACTGAAACTAATTGCATTTCCATTATATTTCCCGTGAGCTCCATGGGGATGGCAATTTCCCCTTCGGTGGTGCTATCAATTGGCGCCAAATGACTAATCATTTATAGTGACTCTCAGTTGATGGTTAACCAAATAAAAGGAGAGTTCGAAGCTCGAGATCAACAGATGGCAGAATATCGAAAGTAGCTCCTAGAACTCTTTAGCCATCTTGCTCAGGTGTACCTCACCCAAATTTCCAGGTTACAAAATACACAAGCCGACGCCATGGCACGGTTAGCGACTTCCGAGAATGCCGAACAGCTTGGAAACATCCATATGGTCAGACAGGAGCCTCCAGCATGGAATTAATAGCACAGATTGATCATGCAGATTCATGGATGATGCCTATTCGGTACTTCCTGTCGATAGACCCACTACCCACCAATAAGATTCAGGCCAGGCAGCTAAGGATTCACTCAGCCCGATATGCCTTGATCGATGGCATACTATATAAGTGAGGGTTCTCTATCCCATTTCTGAGGTGCCTCGCCAACAACGATGTTGGAAGGGTGCTGGCTGAAATACATGAAGGAGTATGCAGAAACCATTCAGGAGGACAAGCTTTGGCATACAAAGTACTCAGGCAAGGCTACTACTGGCCCTCGTTAAGCAAGGATGCCGTGAAATTTGCTAGGAGATGCTCCCAGTGTCAGCGATACGCTCCGATCATCAAGAGCCCCTCCACAGAGCTAATCACCGTCACCAGTCCATGGCCCTTCTCCAAATGGGTAATCGACCTGATCGGACCTTTTCCCCCAGGCAAGGGCGGAGTCAAGTATGCCATTGTAGCTGTGGACTATTTCTCCAAATGGGCGGAAGCAGAAGCTGTGGTCATAATAACTGAAGCAAGAAGCTGTGGTCACAATAACTGAAGCAAGAATGATCAATTTCATCTGTGTCAACATGGTGTACCGATTCGGAATCCCACAAGCCATTGTCACCAATAACGGAAAACAGTTTGAAAGAGCAGGTTTGCAGGAATTCTGTGATGATTTGCAGATAAAAAAGTTATTCTCCGCTTCCTACCATCAGCAGTCCAACGGACAAGTCGAGGCGGTAAATAAGGTCATCAAGCACACTCTAAAAGCCCGATTGGACGGACTCAAAGGAAGTTGGGCCGATTACCTCCCCAGTATACTATGGGCATATCAAACCACCTCTCGCTCTTCCACCGGAGAAACCCCCTTCTCGCTCACTTACGGAGCGGAAGCTGTCATCCCTGCGGAAGTCGAAGTCCCAATATTTTGCATAAATCAAAACAACCTAACCACCAGCGAAGAAGTTCAGCAGGTACGTCTAGACTTTGCGGAGGAAATTAGGTTGGAAAGTGACATACGAAATGATGCATACAAAAATAGATTGAGAAGGTATTATAATTAGAAATTTAGCCCAAGGACCTTCAATGAAGGAGATCTCGTCTTAAGGTGAGTCTTGCAGCAAAACAAAAAAGGCATCTTCGGGAACTATTGGGAGGGTCCGTTTGTAATAAAGAGGTGTCTAGGAAATGGGGCTTACCAACTCTCTACACTTGATGAAGACTTTGAGGCATTCGTGGAATGGACAGAACCACAAAAAATTCTACGCCTAGAAAACCGCATGTGATATTCAGTGGTTATTTGTAATAGTTAGAAAGTTGTTGGATGAACCAAAATGTACTCTAAAGTAATAATATAAGAGTCCATTAATAATAAAGAGTTGGATACAAAAGTGTCCTACAAGGACTAGATACTAAATATAAAAGTCCCCTAGGCCCCAAAATTATACATTCCCTGAATCACCCACATTACTCGGACCGGCCCCGGGATCATCCCGCTGGCTTCGGAGCCAGGCCACTTTAGCCTCTAAACAAGCAACCCTCTCCCGATCGCGTTCCAGCTTGAAAAGAGAGAGGTACTGGCTAGCTTCCAGCTCTCGCGCCGACAATTCGGCCACCCTGGCCCTCTTCTGATAAGCCTCAACTCGAAAATTGGCATTTCCAATCAGCTAATCGGCGACTAACAGGCGATTGGGAAGAGGTTGAGTAGCTGCCGAAGTGGAAGAAGCTTGAGCTGTCGAATACGACCTCCCCAAAAGCAAGTGATGGCTGAGAAAAGTCAAAGCATGGCCCAAACTGGCGAGAGCAGCCTGGCCCACTTCTTGAGAACCAAACCCTTGCAGCAACTGTGAGAGAGCCAAACTCCAAGAATGGGCTGGAACAAACATGGCCGCCACAAGACCCGAATCAGCCTCCATCAAAGGATGAAAATCCTGAATGGGCCAAAGCTGAAACAGGCCGGCTAAACCCACAGGACCACCCGAGGAAAACAACCCCTCACGGGGAACATAATCCGTCCAGGGGGAATGGTACAGAACTAGAGCCTGCGCCGTCAGCCCTGACATCCTCAAAACCTGGCTGAATGAGCGGGAATCCCTGAGGACCTAGGTGTGGAGCAGTTGTTGCCCCCGATGGGCCTACAGCCTGAGGATCATCCTCCATTGGCTGCTTGCCGCGATCCTCTCGGTTGGCACCACCCGACGCCACTTCAACATGCGAAACCACCTCCGTTGGGAACCTCCTCTCGGCAGCCTCTTAGGGGGATCCATCGGAATGCCTCCTCCAAGGAATACATCGGGCCTAGCCGAAGAAGGATCTCATCCATAGGACGGCCCGGCAGGAGGAGAGCGTTCTAGGCCTTCATCAGGAAAAGCGGCCCCAGGCTCCTCCTCCCCTTCAACTCGCACCACCCTTTCAGCCTGTACAGGAAAATATTCATTAAGGGCCGCATCCCAGGTGGAAAAATTGGTGCTAATACACCCTTCGAAATCTACCATGGCGGCTCGGCTAGGTTGAGGCATCAATCCAGCAGCTTGGAGTTTCTGATCCCAGAGTAAGTCTGGGACGTTGACGGGAAGCCTCATTCCCTCAATGGCAGTAAAGGCGTGGTGGAAACTAAAAGAAAGCTCCTCCAATTCGGGACGGGAGCGACCTGCCTAAAATCAAAAGATTAGTGACCAAAGAATAATACCAGATGGCGAGATAAGAACCTCAATCTCGACTTACTGAGCGGAGGGAAGTTGAAAGCACGTGGCACGGAGATGATGCGGCCACGATAATCTCGGCCTTCATAACCCATGACCCAAAACCATTCCTGCCGCCAAGTCGCTGGTGGCCCACATCACTCCCTACGAACAGAGATCGCATCCCTTGATGCACCCGTAAATAGTAATAGGCTGACGCTCCACGGTCACGCACATAACTCAAAACGTAGTTGACATCTTCCACAGTGGAAGAGGAACAATCTTTGTCATGCAAAAGGACAAGCTGCCCAAACAGGTTGGCCCAAGCAGACGACTTCAACTGCATAGGGGCTATCCTCTAATAACTCAGCAGGTGGCAAACCAGGAGAGGCAGTGGGAACCGAACACCCACTCCAGCATGGCTAGGTTAGCCGCAATCAACCCCTCGGGAGGGTGACTCGCCAAAAGCCCGGGCTCTGCTATAGTGAAGCGGGCTCCCGGACAAGAAAAGTGGAAGGTCGCCACCTCAACATCGCCTTCCCGCAGCTGGGTAGGGATGTCATCGGCAGTGACCCCATGGGATGGAGCAGCCCCTTCCGACCGAGGACGCGAGAGCCGTGAAAAGCTTGAGCCTTCAGCACCATCAAAAGCTCGAACTGGCACCAATTCCATAGAAGATAGGGAGCCCCGCACAATAATACATGGAACCACCTAATGAGGCCCCCCCGAAGACCGCGACGTTGATGGGGGCACTATCGCCGAAAAAGGCAAAGGAGGTGGCGCCGAAACCCTACCACTTCTGGAGGTCCGAGGAGAATGCCGTGATGGGACCCATCGCCACTCTTCCGTCACTATCTCTAAGCACTTGTGATGAACGCGAACTCGCCGAAAAATAGGGCATGGGACCAATGGTGAAGCACAACAACAGTAAAACTGCAAATAAGTGCAAGGAAGCCATGAAGTAAGAAGCACAAAGAAATTGGCAAGAGGAACTTTTTCCAGGAAAAGGAACTTGAAGTGATGGATACTTGTTCTCAAACACACCCTATTTATAGCAAAGTAATCTGCAAGAAAAGACCCTTGGAGCCAAATCCAAAGCCACGCGCCTCTGCAGCACACGTGGAGCCAAATGTGGAGTAAAATTCCATAATTGGGAAGATAAAAGGTTACCAAAATGGCGATTGCTCATAAATGAAGAGAATTAGTGGGATAATGGGGAGTTAATGACAGATAATCATTACCATGCTTAATAAACCGCATCAATCAAACCAACATTTATTTATCATAAAAAGGTGTGACAGGAATACAAGTTCCAAAGTAAAAAAGGAGGAAAGAGAAAAAACTACAACTTGGGCCTATCCAAAGCAGAGTTGCCCGCCTCGCTCGGAGTAGCGCCCGCCGACGAAGTTATGGGGAGAAAATCTGAAGAAGAGCCCAGGGGAGAGAAGTCAATACTAAAAGTACTCCAGTTCACTTAGGTTGGAAGTTGAACGCTCTCTATATGATGCTTTAAGGCCACCTGCAAATTCTCCAGCCGAGCATCACCCCCATCCAAGCCCAAAATCCGAACGCTCTCGTAGAAAGCTTTGCAGTACCCAACTACCACGGCAATGGCATGCTCTTTAACTAAGGCAGCAGAGAAACTCCCTCGGGTGACCGCTTTTAGATTTTTGAATTCTACAGTCAATTTTGTCAATCGCTCACTGCTGCCGCGGACCTCCTCGGCCAGATCGTTCTGAGTCTTGTCCAACAACTCAGATCCGTCAGCTCGACTCTGTACAAACTATTACAGACACTCCTCGGCTTGCTTCAAATCCTCTTGCATCACCGTTAGTTGGTTCAGAAGACATTGATGGGAGGAAACCAATGCACTCCTATCGGTCAGAGAACTTACAATCAGGTCATGCACCCGGCCGAGGTACACGGATGTTCGAGAAGCATAGCCCATTACCGCAAGCGCAGCACCCGCCAAGTCTAGCCACCCCATCATTATGTCTTCTTCCCAAGTCAGCAATGTAGGGATCGTATCCATCGCCGCTCGGGCATAATCGTGCAGCCTATCAGCCGAGAAGGAAGGGCACTCAGAGCGATGCTTGTTTATAAACACAGCCGGGAGGGATGCTCCTCCGGTCGCCACCAGAACTTCTTCTAGTGTCCTCCCAGGAAAAAGTGGAGTCTCTTCATAAGCGATAGCAGCCGAACTGACAGAAGTGCCGCCGACAGAGACCTCGTCAGTACAAGTGCACTTCGCCCGTGCCACTTCTTACCGATCATCCTCCCCGTCCGGAGAAGAGCGCCTGACCCCTTACTCCTCGGGCTGAACTGAGACTGCAGGAACTGGAGGGAAGGCTGGAACGGATCGCCAATCACCAGAAGAGATCAAAGGATCTTCACAGCAATATGTGTCAAACAAGCTAGGTTAACCCAAAGAAATAAAAGAAAAATGAAATCAAGAGCCAGCATAGTGAGAAAAGTACCCTCCAGTGCACCCTCAGCCTGATGGCGGCAAGCCACCAATACCTCCGCCGGTTCTCCGCCTGAGCTGATCCCCAGCTCATTCCTCGCGGAAACACATGCGCCCATAGTCAAAGAAGGCCCTAGCTCAGTCTCCGACTCATCAATGATGATCACCACCTCGCGAGATCTCGAGGGCTCCGCCTCAACTATTTCTGCCAAAAGAAAGACGGTAGTGGTGCCAAGTCGTTCGCTAATGCCTTTCGCAGAATCGGCCGTGTCAGCAATCATCACGAGGTCATCCAGAGATGCATCTGCTACTGGTCCAAATCCCGACAAAGCCCATTCGAATTCTGCGAGTTTCTTAGGCCCAGCACCCCTGAAGGAGTCACCAACTTCGAATGTGCCCGCTCGGCGGAAGAGAGTGCCGCAAGCTTGGCAGCCAACTTTCTAAACTCGATCGTCAAATCTCCCTCAGCTAAAATTTTTATACTTGCAGCATCGCCCTCTCAAATAAGCAGTCGGTCAAGGAAGTAAATCTAGAAGAATGAAGTAAAGGAATTCTACATTCCCGAGCGACCTGAAAAGTCGAGAACACATTGACACCCAGGGCACCCCAATTACCGGAAGCCCAGAACCACCCGTCTTTCTAGCCTTTGATGGAAGTGGGCCTGTCGGTGATGACCGACCCACCCGGTCGCTTGTTCAGCTGATAGTAGCCCATGATTTGAAGCGCCGCCACCGG
This sequence comes from Pogostemon cablin, assembly GCA_023678885.1. Taxonomy (NCBI): domain Eukaryota; kingdom Viridiplantae; phylum Streptophyta; class Magnoliopsida; order Lamiales; family Lamiaceae; genus Pogostemon; species Pogostemon cablin. The sequence continues at coordinate 24,052,031 of CM042961.1, read as the reverse complement.
CGAACATAGAAAGTCAAACTCCAATGGAGACAGGTAAGAGTAGTCCCTGCTCCTAAAGAAAAGCGCCAAGCCTACCAGGGTAGCCCATGCATTTGGCGACAGCTGAGCCGGCGCCAACTTCCAATGGGCCAAGAGATGGGCAAAATATCGGTGAAGAGGGAGCCGAAATCCAACCGCAGAGATGTCCAAATTCACCGTCATATAGCCCTCTGGCGAGTGCCTGGAAAACTCATTTGGGTCAGACTGGCGATACTCCACACCCGGTGCCGCGTACAACGCTCTCGCATTCTCTACCTTCGCCTCTGTCGCCATGGAAATTAATGAATGCACTAAGAACTCGTCGTATACTACCGACCATTTCTCCTTTCCCTTCGACATCTTGAAAGACGATGTCGTCGTGCCGGAGCTCCCCCCGGGAAAACCCTCAGAAAGTCTATGGCTGCTGTCCCCGGTCATTCCGCTTATTATTCAACAAAGAAATAAGAAGTAGGCAACAGATAAACGAAGCAAAGAACAAATTGGAAGATAGCAGGTGACGAGACGGTCAGTATCAACCGGATTAAATAGGGAATGCCCCGAGAAGGAAACGAGACGACTAATAGGTATTTTCTCAACACACAATTAATCATCAAGTATGAAGGATATCAATCGTAGTTTCGAAGGTGACCAAGTTATATATCGAACCCAAGGGATGGATAAATATTAATTTAATTATACTCTAGTAGACTAAGACTATGTTGGAAATTAAAATTGTTTGATTTTGAAATTGAGTAACAATTATTAATTAAAATAGCAAATAAAGATAACAAGAAGAAGAGAAAATAGGTTGTGATCAACTAAGATAGTAGGTAGTTCGTCAGGTAATCCAGTTCCACTTATTAGTTCATCTTTCATGTGACGGTGTCCGACTCTGCCTTGTAGTTTATGGATGCATCACTAAACCATGCAAATTCACTCTATAGACACAAGTAAATATGCGTATGACACGTGTGAATATCCTCGGAGCAAGAGATACAATTCACCCCCTTTCTAGGTACTATCATAATTAATTATTTCTCGTTCACTTAGTACTCTAACCCGATTTGATCTCCCTTTATAGGTACTATGAAATTATACTCTTTATCCTACTTATTAACCCGAATATGATTCAATTAATAAGTGTTCATATAAGATAGTTCTAATAAGACTTCGGAATCCCTTCACTTAGAATTATAACATAAAACCCTACTCAACAGTGAACGCACTCAACCAATAACTGAGTTATGTATTCAGACTCTACACAACAATTATTGATGCACAAAACGACCGTGAGTATGGATTAAAAACGCACAATCTTATATAAAATAAACCACAAGTAGTGTTGTACGGAGTTTACACACGAAAGACTAATTAACTCATGAAACCTTCAAAACCCTAGAACTACCGAAGTGGCTCTAGCCCATGATTGATCTAAGAACAATCACGGTTAGTTGGACCAATCTTACTTGAATCTCCAGCGGAACCTCTGTCACAGCCCCTCCGGACGATGGACGATCGACTCTCCTCTCAACTCTATGTCTCCTTGTCTTCTTGATCAAGTTGTCTCTTTATGATGCTGCACAAGCCTTCTTTTATACTTGTAATCACGTCTCCTGGGCTTGGAATGAGCTTTTTAGGTGATCACACGCATTGACGATGTAAAAATACAGATATGGTAAGTTCCCAAAGCTCAATTCGACCTCAACAACAGGTCAAATTGACTCCTCCAAGTTGAATCACAGGTCGAATCGGCACATTGTAAGTCCCAGATGCTCGATTCGACCAACTGCCCTAGTTGAATCGACGTGACGAGGTCAAATCGGCATCTTCACCAACCGATTCGGCCTAGATTTGACCTGATGCCCAGGTCGAGTTCTCCTGTCATGGTCGAATCCACCTTCTGCTCGTGTTGTGCTGCCAATTTGACCTGAAGGGCCGGTCGAATTGACCTCCTTCAGGTCGAATTGCACTCTTGCTTCGCCCAATCGGATGGCTTTGACTTTCTTTCTTCAGTTTTCAACACTTCCACTCTGATTTCCTTCGAAAAACCACTCAAATAGCTCCAACAACACCTGATTCATGCCTTTTCACAATATATATCGGTTTACAACCGATTTCACCTTCAAACACTCCATAATAGCACAAATTCAGGCACAAGATTCGTGAATTAACACACTCATCAAATCCCCAAACTTACATGTTGCTCGTCCCGAGGCAATGCAATCAAGCCAAGGAGTCGTGTATAATTCACGAGGATCACCAAGTACAACACATATTACACATGCAATTTCACCAATTAAAGACAAGTATTTCGTGCATCATATATATCATTCATGCAAAACATCACTCAATCATATTACCATTCAGAGTACTAAGTCATCAAGCTCACAAGATAAGTGTTTACTCTCTCACTCAAGTGCTAGTTGCACTTAACAAGTTAGTGTATACGCTCATACTCAATCCATACTCACGCGTAACCATAAGCTTGGCAAGGGTCTCAAAAATCAACTCACAATCAACTCATTACTAGGATCACAAAGGACTTGTTTTTGGGTTGTAATGTTGGCTCTTTGGAAAGGGTAGGAAAATTTAGATAAGTGACTCAAACACTAGTAGAGAGTTGCCTTGGAGGTACTTGCTTTCTTCATTCGGCTTCATATTCTCCTCTAATTTCTTCTCTTGCACTTGCAATTTTCAAATTTCCTTCTCTTCCTTGCATCAACATTATTCTTCTTTTGATAACTCGGGTAACGGTTGTAGGCACAATCCTTTTTAATCGGGGCACCAGTTTCAGGCACTACCCCTAAACAAGATTTAACCATACACCTCTTCTATTTCACTTAACCATCATTCTATTTTCCTTCTCCTTCTCGCAACACTTATTCACCTCAACTCTCTACTAATGAATAGGGTATTCAACAAAGTTCAAGTAAAGGTTAAATAAGGCTCTTTTATTCGGCTTGCCAAAGAAAAAGCTTGTAAGGCTCAAACGGGGCTTTCAAAGATATACATAATCAATGGGAAGGTAAATTTGGCTATCAAAAAGGGCCTAAGATCATGTCCTAGTAATTCACCAATTGTAAGTCTCACACAAGACTCCAAGCCAAGTTCTAGAATACGTTCATATAAATGATTCTCTCAAGAATAAACTATCATGATCAAGTATGATTAAAAGGCTCAAATCCTCACATAGGTAAATAGAATCCTAAGTACTCCTCATAGCACATAATCAAGATCAATTTTACAAGAACTCTACATACTTATCAAATTATACATGCTCTCATCAATGAAAATTAACACATGAACATATGAATGCACAAAATTCATGAACCCATAACAAATCGATCATACAAGTATCTCTACAATCCCATCTCATGCATCAATCAATCCTCACCATCCACATCCAAGATCAAATATATCAATTTAATACATGCCACTCACACAAGAACACACCCCAACCTGTAAAGAGAAAAAGAAGAATGGAGATGAGATGAATCAGAGAACACAAAAACCTGCAGCTCTACTTCTCCAGAGCATCATCATCCTCATCATCATCATCCTCACTCATCTCGTCAAACCTCCGCTCCACAATTCAGTGTAGATCACCGATGTGTCTATCCAACAAGTCCACACGATCACTCAGCTTATCAACTCGCTCATTCATGGCATTGTATCGATCATTGAGTGTAATGTAGTTGGCATTAGTGAGCTTAAGCTGTCTGTTGGTCTCCTGCTGATTTGCACTGATCGTGGCCAGTTGCTCGTTCAACAGGCGGAACTGCTCTCGTGTATAAACATCTGGTCCAGCCCACTGCTGCTGTGGCACTGCCGGAATGGAGCGAGGCACCCTCTCGTGCTGCTTGGAAATATCCATCTCCTGATGCTCATTCTCGTCTCCATGCTGATGTGGCGATGGCGGCTGCTGTGGCTGCTGTGGTCGGAACTATCCTTGATCAACAATCTACTGCAGCTCCACCATCAGACCCGCTGCGCACATTTGGGCCACCATCCTCCAATCTCCTCTTGTCCGAACAGTCACGTACAAGGCGGTGTGTCCCAATGTGGTCATCAACTAGTTCCTCTCCTTCCAAATGGTAGTCAAGTTACTCACATCGAAGGGAAACATGAAATCGAAGGGCTTAGGACCCCTCGTAAAGAACCAATTCCCGTCTCGAAAGTGAGCAAATCCTCCCCTCACACAAGAGAACATAACCAAATCAGGCTCTCCATGAACAAATGTGATGCCGGTGAAGTCTATGTGATAATGCTCAGCCACAGTTGTGAGCAATCCTCCAATGTGTGATAATGCTCAGCCACAGTTGTGAGCAATCCTCCAATGTTCACCTCCTAAAACCCGTAGGTCCTAAACCGATTCAGCTGATAGATGAAATACGAACCTACATTAAACTTCACCCCATTCAACATGCACCATAGAGCGTAGAGCTCTCCTCTAGACATACAGCTCCCCTCAGAGCGGGCAAACAGTGTGTTGCTCAACACTCTATCCATATATCGAAGCACAGGATTCTTGATCATCGAGGCACGAGAGTCCTGCGTCTTAAAGTCTCCATCCTCCCCAGAAATCTCTCGCCAAAAAGTTTTGGCATTGAAAAATCCATTCTCCATCCGAGCTGTCTCTGTAGGAGTCTGAAACAACACGTTGAACTCCTCAATTTCTTCGTCATATTATCCACACAAGTAGGCTTATCCTGCCTTTTCTTAGATCGAACCTCAACCTCCTTGCCCATATCTTTACCTTGACCTGAAAACAATACTTCAATAACAATCAACAAGGAAGACAAACCAAATAATTGACTAGCATAGCATCCAACTCTACTCAAGACTTCAAGTTTCAATGCATAATCAACCAAGCTAAATTTGTTCAATTCACATCCAAACTCAATCCTTCTTTATATACCATGATTTCAACACCAATTAATCAATCATAACCACAGCAAGTATGTATCATCATCAATTTAAGCAATTCAACACGAACAATCACAATGAACTACTCAACTTCAACAATTCTAATCCATATTCAACATGCTCATCGATCACACCCTCTAATCACCCAAAAATTCACATAAAACTCAAGGTTCTAACATTAATTAAACAGTCAAACCGAACCAAACAAGTATTAACATGAAATTGTTCACAACATTTAACTATCACCATGAATTCTCAATAAAACACATTCAATTAACTTACCCACACCAAAATCAACATATAGAACATCAATCCTAGGGTAATTGAGTTGAGAAAACATACCTTTTGTTCTTTCCATGGTTAAAAATCGACGAAGTGATTGAACTCCTTCGAATCGCGCGGGTAAACCCTAGATTATGACTAAATTCGTTCAAAAATGCAACGAATCGAAGAAATTAAGGGTGGAGTATAGTGTAATCGGTGCGAAAACACAAAGGATTGAAGAATTTAGGCACGGGTTCTTCGATTAAGGATGAATTCGGGTAGAGACGGTGTGTAAAAGTGGTCGAATGATTCAAAATTGGGAATAAAAACTCACTTACCTGGCCCAATTCGACCTCGATTTGACCTGTTGAAGAGGTCAAATTGAATCCATCGTGGTCGGATTGACCTTCTGGACACTCCTTCGATTCGACCTCGATTCGACTTGCTCCCCTGGTCGAATTGGAACGCCTCAGGTCGAATCCACATACTGTAAGATTCAGGTCCTCAATTCAACCTCAATTCGACATGAGCTGCTGGTCGAATTGAAATAGTCGTGGTCGAATTGGCTCACTGGAAGATTTTGCACTTTGATTCGACCTTGATTCGACCTGGGCCTCTGGTCGAATTGCCATGTCACAGGTCGAATTAGCTCCCTGATGCTCCAAAATCGAGTTTTCTTCATCCCCTACACACTTCAAGCTCAACACACGAACATTAGGTACCAAAACTTCATCAAAAATCAATCCTAAAACATAACATTCATGAGTAACTCCGCAAACAACTCAAAACACGGAACAAAACACCACTTAATATTAGGCAAATTGTAAAAAAATCGACATATAAAAATAGATTAAAGTTTTAAATATGCCACAAAAAATCAACTCCCATAACAAACGTTACAAAGAAAAGATTATACTATCGATGCTTATCGAGGTAAGTACATCACACCCCCCCAAACTTAGTAGAAACTATAGTCAAAACTAAGTTTGCAAAGAGATGTAATTATCGATAAGTAAGCACTTCAAACATAAAATTTTTTTACTCACACGAAAGAAATAAAGCAATAACACAGGAGGGAAAGCCCCCAACAGGCGCTCTTGTTTAACGTCGGAGAGTCACGACGATACCAATCTAGGATAAGATATCTTCAAAGACGATGCAAGCATCATCCGGTGACTTATAATGCTTCAATCGATGCCCTTCACCGCGATAATATCGCCATCTTTGTCAATAAGCTCAAAACTCCCCCCTCCACAAGCTCTATGAATCATGAACGGGCCCGTCCATCTCGATTTTAATTTTCCTGTAAAAATCTTCAAACGAGAGTTAAAAAGTAATACCTCATCACCTTGCTTGAACTCTTTGTATGAGATCTTAGAACCATGCCACTTCTTCATCCTTTCCTTGTAAATCTCAGAATTCTTATAAGTACGATTTCTAAACTCATCAAGTTGATTAATGTGAGTTATCCTCAACTCTCTCACATCCTTAAGAGACAAGTTCAAGCTTCTTAAAGCCCAAAAAGCTTTGTGTTGGATCTCCACAGATAAGTGGCATGGCTTCCCATAGACAATTTGGTATGGTGACATGCTCAACACCGTCTTATAAACACATCATCGAGCTTCATAGCCCAATCCTTCCTATTGGTTCCTACCACTTTCTCCAAGATTTGCTTCACTTGACGGTTAGAGACCTCCGCTTGCCCATTCGCTTGAGGATGATAGGGTGTAGTAACCTTATGCTTAACACCATAATCCTTAAGCACCTTCTCCAGAAGTTTATTGATGAAGTGAGAACCTCCATCACTCACTAGTGCTCTAGGAACTCCATAGCGGGCAAAGATATACTTCTTCAAGAAAGATATGACAGTCCTCGAATCATTCAAGCGAGTAGGAATGGCTTCCACCCACTTAGAAACATAATCCACAGCTAAGAGGATGTAAAGAAATCCATTAGAAGGGGAAAAAGGCCCCATAAAATCGATCTCCCACACATCAAAGATCTCTACAACAATGTTTTGCTGAAGCGACATCTCGTCTCTCCTACTTATATTCCCCATCCGTTGACATCTATCGCAGGACGCCACATAGGTTTCACAATCTTTAAACAAAGTAGGCCAATAGAGAGTGGATTGAAGTGTTGGCATTCGATCGTTTGGTTAACGTGACCCGTTAGGGTTCCATGAATTTCTAACAAGCAGCGGAAGCAAGTAAACATGAAACGCATTACCTTTCACCAAGGGTTGATGTAGAGGTTGAATTCTCGCTGACAGTCTACGCAGTCCCACGAGAATAGCCATAAGTTCATCTTCTGATGTCGGAATTGAGTGATCTTTGTGCTCAGACGATCCTCTCTTCGACGGCTTTCCATCAGTATATAATATATCAAAATAGAAGAACTGTACGATTTTATATGAATTTTGGAACATGACGAACTGCAGCAGCAAACGACCTTCCGGTCTTCTGCTGTATGTCCCAAGTCCGATCTCGACGTCGTGTGGGCGACGATCTACGAGACCTACTCAATCTGCTCTCAACCCTCATCACACGTGAATAATGAATTAGATTAGGGTTCCAGATAAGTTGAGGTGACTTATATACATGGGCTACAGCAGGGACCAGGAGGAGAAATTGGGTTGGGCCTCCATTGGGCTTAAGTATCCAAGCTTAGCCCAAAGCTTATACTTAAGTCCAATAATAATAATATATTCCACTAAAATATTATTACTGCACTACCATACCAATCCCTAAATTACGTTTTGGGCTCCTTCTTATTATGAGCCCGTTAGTCTCCCCATGTTTAAGATATACAATGTCCATTAATTAATTTAAGTTACTGACAACTCAATTAATTAATATCTCATCCAAGAGTAGTACCACTCAACCTCATTATCATGCCGGAATAAATTCCACCTGCAGGGTTTACATGATAATCCTTATGAGCTCCTCAAGGGGACATCATCAACCTATGACGGACACAGATTCCTTCTACAATCAACAGCACACCATAGAGACAGCACTACTTCCCAACTCACCGAGTTTATTGATTTAATTGCATGTAAATCTCACCCATTGATGAATCAAAGAAATACATACTGCCCTATGTGTCGAGGTTATTGTATAGGGATTAAGAGCACGAACATCCATAATAACTGAGATCAAGTTCTCCTATAAGTCAGTATAAATCGAACGATCTCAAGCGGTCCTGTTCAATGCACACAAGTGCACTAATGTGATTCTATAGCCAAGACAAGCTAATACCAAACCACACTACAACCATCCCGATAGAGAGTCCCCGTCTATCTCGATTGTGAGCATCTGTTTATACTTTATAAGGAAACCGATAATATGATCTTCCGCGTGTTGTCGCACAACATATTATCTACAGTATAAAGTAAGTGGACTATTGCATCGAACATATAAATAAATTATAAGATACAATCATTTGATCATATGATTCTCATTTCAAATTAATTGTTATAACATTGTTCATACAAAAAGCTAGACTTTTAGTATACAATCCAACAATCTCCCACTTATACTAAAAGACTATGCTGTCATGTCTTCCGCCATACATCTGATTCCCACTCCCACTACACGACCATTAAAAGCTCTCGCCTTAATATCCTTGTAAATGGATTTACTAGGTCATCATCCGATGCAATCTAGGTGACAACAACCTTCCCCTCATCATACGATTTCTCGTAACAGGTGGTACTTGCACTCAATGTGTTTAATTGCCTTATGGGCTCGTGATTCCTTCAAGTTTGCAACTGCACCAATATCATCAATATAAATTGTGATATCCTTGGGCAAACTTAGAAACACTTCGAAGTCCATCTTGAAGTTTCTAGAGTCATACAGATACTTTAGCTGCCTCATAGGCTCCAATTTATCATCTTTCCATGATGGAGTCCGGAGTCTGAAATATATTTCTATATAACACTCTTCCACATTATGACTCAACTTCCTAAAATTAAACACATAACCTTGAGGTGGATTTACTGCCGTCCAATCTGACTAAAAAATCCGAATCTACGTAATCCACAAGAAGCAGTGAATTTACCCAGTAAGCTTACATATAATTTCCAGTCCTTCTCAGGCACTTCATATATATCTTACCACAATTCATCATTCTTGTTCCGGGTTACGTTGATACCCACTGTTCATGCGTTCAGCAAAATAGATATCCATTCTCGCGCATAGCATTCCTAAGATTAAGCTTCCTTATTCGCCGAAGCATAAGGAACCGCTTTCATCACCTTTATCTTCCTTTTGTGTCTCAAGACATATTTTCTTAGATAAAGTCACTTGCTAAAACAAGTAAGGATCGTATCAATTCATGAAGCTTGAGACAAGCATAATATCCTTTCTTGTGATCCGTATTACCGTGATCAAAAGGATATTTTTGCTCTTCTTAAGTCCTTCATTTCATAGCGCTTTATTATCCATACACATACGCCCGACAATACTCTTTCATTGTCTCCAATGAGCAATATATCATCTACGATAGTACAAGAAATACCACCACGTTTCCATCACTCTTTTCAATACACAAGACCCATCCGATCATTGATTAGATCCATGTCACTGGATTACCTCATCAAAACGGATGTTTCATGATCTTGAAGCTTGTTTTAGTCCATTAATGGACACTTTTAAGCTCACTATCACAATGCTCTTAGCTCTTTGCAATGAATCACTCTGGTTGCTTCACATAGATGTTTCCCTTAAGACTTCCAATCAGGAAAGCTGTCTCGACATCTATTTGCTATCCCTCATATTTCATATGAGTAGCAACAAATAAAAGAGTTCGGATCAACTTAGGCATAGCTACCGGCGAACAGGTTTTCTCATAATCGAACCCTTTCTTTCTGAGTATACCTTTTCGCAACAAGCTTGCTTCCAAGGTTTTCACCTTATTCTATGATCCTCTTTTATTCTTGCATGCCCGCTTCCAATGGCTTTTACGCCATTTAGCGGTTCAACAAGCATCCAGACCTAATTTAGAATCTATTGATTCTATTTCAACATTTATTGCAATTTGTTAAGATTTCGCATTTCTATCTTGTAGTTCTTCGTCGTATTCGTGGGTTAACTTCATGTTTACTAGGGACCAAGCCTCACGACTCTCCCAAAACATGTATCTTACAAGTTGTCGAAGAACCCTCCCACTACGACAAGGCACTACATGCAATTGTATATCAGACGTGACACGCGTCGCAGTTTACCTTGTGGTATATCCTCTTGTACACTTGGTACTAATACTTTGTGTTTTCCTCTCACTTCCTTTAGAACAACTTATACATGGGTATTTGATTTATTACATAGTCCTTTTTCCAAAAATCTAGTGTTTATGTTAACAATCACTCTTCGATCTTGTGGACTAAATAAATCATCCTTCATTTTTCTAGGATATCCCACAAATAGAAAAATATTCTTACGAATTACTGTTCCTAGGGCATATCCATAAAATGAATTTAGTAATTCCAAATAATTCATCATCTATCTAATCACTACCATAAGAGTGCTATTCCTTCTATTCGTCACACCATTAAGGTGGGAAATTCATTTCCGAAGGTACCTTTCTCTTACTAGATTAAAAGACTCATTATTAATTACTATTTGTCGCATCCAGGGGATAAACATGATTTAAGAGTGTACAAATTATTCACCAACGTACCATAACAGATTACAACTCTATCATTCATTATAATGACCATATCATTTAAATGAAATGGAGTATCCATCTATTAATGCATAGAAACCGAAATCAAATTCTTTCTATGAAAATGTACGTAAAGACAATTTCATAAAATCAAACGTCTACTCATATCATTTAATAAATAGACAACTCCCACTGCAATAGCCACTACTCTTGTAGTTTTACCCATGTCATAACAATCTTATCCTCACTTAGTAATAAACATTTAGTGATTCCAGTATCTACACACTTCGTGTCAGTAAATGTCATCACTAATCATGTTTTAAACAACTAGTGAATAAGATATAAAACTTGTTCACATTATGATGAAAATGGCTTTCCTTTGCCACATGTTTTGCCAGAAGTTTTCCACCATATACATCCTATTGTAATTCAGGTGGAACTTACTCAAAAACATCTAGGCAATTCACAAAGAATTAAATTGATCTAGGTTTTCCTTCAATTTATACTCCATGCTTTCCCAATTCATTCATCAAATTAAATCATGATCTTCTGCCTTTTAACTTACTCAAGTATCCGAAGAGTTACATGAGACCATCATATTTCTATGAACCTCTCATCTCTTCACTAGAGACTTTAATAGGCATCATGAGACGTCCATTGTGAGAACACACATGTATTTTCTTAAGCAGTAAAATTCAAAACCAAGATTCTTTTCTAATCATCTAATTTTGGACCAGTAAATATAATTTCTTTTAGTCAACAATAAGCGAGATAAAACCATTTGAAATTACAGAGAATCATAAATAAATATACCGATCAAATATTTGAATTTTATCCTTTTATATTGATTCCCTCAAAACTATATAAAAATAAAATTCACCGACATCTCAAGCACCGTGAGTCTGCAAGCCACGTTAGTGTGGATGTTTACAAACCCAAACATTTACAAGAGAAGGTTTTACCCATTAATTTCATTTGTCAACCTAACTTTATGACAAAATAATTAATAGTCGGTTCCTCTTTAGCCATGCAAATAATAGCAGTGACTCCGTTGGGGAGGATACTAATTATTTACACCTAAGTGTACACCATTATTTGATCCCAAGTTCACTGCGCGAGCTTGTGTGCCTTACAGTTGGAGAAGTACACACGCGCTCGGATAGCTTCCTACAATCATCAATTATAAGTTTGTACCAGTGAGCCCCACATAAACTCATCCGTTAGGGAGGAAGGCCTATTGCCAACACGTAAGTTCATGTACCACATTACAAACAATAATTATGTAATGAAGTCTGTACCAGTGATCCGTGAATAAACTCATCCGTTAGGGAGGAAGGCCTATTGCCAACACGCAAGTTTACTCACATCACTTACAAACCAATAATGGAGGCCGCGGGAATATTTACCAATCCCCTCTCCCACTTAGTAATTTAACACCGAGGGTTTTTACATGCATATGATATTCAGAATAAAATACGCAACGCTAGCATGCTTCTATTACGGCACATAAGGCAGTAAATCACAGAGAGTCATGCATACATATATAACAATAATCAATAATTAAATCAATCATTAACAGTTATATATCAGCGAATTCGATTGTTCGCCACCAGGCACGAATATCAGCAAAGACTTCCAGACTATCAAATTTTCAAAATTTCCAGATTGTCCAATTTTCGAAACCATCGATATCGACCGTCGATGTCATCCAGATTATCAAAATCATCGATATCGACTAGATTATCAAATATTCGAAAAACATCAAGATTATCAAAATTCCTAAACTATCGATATCGATCGTCATATCGTCTAGATTATCAAAATCATCGATATCGACGAGCAACTATATATAACAATAATAGATAATTAAATCAATTATGTCAGTTATATATTAGGAATCAATTCAACATCCATATATAACAATAATAGACAATCAATTATAGCAGTTATATATTAGGAATTAATTCGACATTCATATATGACAATAATAGATTATTAAATCAATTATAGCAGTCATATATTAGGAATTAATTCGACATCCATATATAACAATAATATACAATCTATTATGGCAGTTATATATTAGGAATTAGTTTTCTTAAAATTGGATGTCTTATCCAACACTCTAGCAATACATGCATATAATATACCAAATATAATACGCAATCTAGCATGCTTCTATATAAGACAATAAATCATAGAGATCAGGCATCCATATATATATATATAACAATAATAGACAATTAAATCAATTATGACAGTTATATATATTAGGAATAAAAACGCCTCTAAATTTTAATGTCTTGTCCGACACTCCTACTGTGGAATCGATGTCTTACGCAACAAGCAGGATTACTTGTGCCCCAAGACGTCCATCGTCATATCCCACCGCCAATTATGTCAGGGAGCGCCCCAAGTGCCTTGACGAGCGCCCCTCGCCCGGACTGTCGCTCGTCCAAGGGCCTACTTGCATGGAACCAAGTTCAGCCCCTCGCCCGGACTGTCGCTCGTCCAAGGGCCTACTTGCATGGAACCAAGTTCAGCCCAACGCGCAACACCAAACTACACCAACTGTCGTTCGTAGTTCGAAATTGAAAAAACCTCAGAATCCAATCTTCACCGTCCAGAATCTTTTACTGTAAGTTGTGAATATTCTGTCCAAATTACAGATCGATCCAACGGTTATTTTGTGAGAAACGGCTCTTTTCTCTCGACTGCGCAAAACAGAATCGCCCAAATATCTGCTTCTGTTTTCAGCGTACTCCCAGCAAAAAAAGGCTCCAAATTTGATCTCCACCGTTCAGAATGTACATCCACAAGGTCTGAACGTGCTGACCAAATTAAAGCTTGATCCAACGATTAGTTTATCAGAAACGGTACTTTTCCCTCGACTGCGCAAAACAGAATCGCCCAAATATCTGCTTCGATTTTCAGCGTACTCCCAGCAAGAAAAGGCTCCAAATTCAATCTCCACCGTTCAGAATGTACATCCACAAGTTCTGAACGTGCTGACCAAATTACAGATCAATCCGACCGTTGAAACTCTGGTTATTGTCTCTGCAATATCACTACGCTGGATTTTCTCTCAAAAGCGTGATTCTATTTTTGCCCTCTCTTTCTTCCTTGCATGTGAAATTGACGAACAGTTTTCGTCGAATCCTCTCACACACAACCATGGACGAATAGATATGATATAGGGTATATATTACATAGGGATATTCATGGTTTGCGCAATAAAACCAAAACCCTAAACATGTGATCCTAATTCCGAAAAATTAATCACATAAACCCTATCCTAACGTGTCATGCTTCACCACGAAACCGAAGCTCTGATACCAATTGTTGGCATTCGATCGTTTGGTTAACATGACCCGTTAGGGTTCCATGAATTTCTAACAAGCAGCGGAAGCAAGTAAACATGAAACGCATTACCTTTCACCAAGGGTTGATGTAGAGGTTGAATTCTCGCTGACAGTCTGCGCAGTCCCACGAGAATAGCCATAAGTTCATCTTCTGATGTCGGAATTGAGTGATCTTTGTGCTCAGACAATCCTCTCTTCGACGGTTTTCCATCAGTATATAATACATCAAAATAGAAGAAATGTACGATTTTATATGAATTTTGGAACATGACGAACTGCAGCAGCAAATGACCTTCCGGTCTTCTGCTGTATGTCCCAAGTCCGATCTCGACGTCGTGTGGGCGACGATCTACGAGACCTACTCAATCTGCTCTCAACCCTCATCACACGTGAATAATGAATTAGATTAGGGTTCCAGATAAGTTGAGGTGACTTATATACATGGGCTACAGCAGGGACCAGGAGGAGAAATTGGGTTGGGCCTCCATTGGGCTTAAGTATCCAAGCTTAGCCCAAAGCTTATACTTAAGTCCAATAATAATAATATATTCCACTAAAATATTATTACTGCACTACTATACCAATCCCTAAATTACGTTTTGGGCTCCTTCTTATTATGAGCCCGTTAGTCTCCCCATGTTTAAGATATACAATGTCCATTAATTAATTTAAGTTACTGACAACTCAATTAATTAATATCGCATCCAAGAGTAGTACCACTCAACCTCATTATCATGCCGGAATAAATTCCACCTGCAGGGTTTACATGATAATCCTTATGAGCTCCTCAAGGGGACATCATCAACCTATGACGGACACAGATTCCTTCTACAATCAACAGCACACCATAGAGACAGCACTACTTCCCAACTCACCGAGTTTATTGATTTAATTGCATGTAAATCTCACCCATTGATGAATCAAAGAAATACATACTGCCCTATGTGTCGAGGTTATTGTATAGGGATTAAGAGCACGAACATCCATAATAACTGAGATCAAGTTCTCCTATAAGTCAGTATAAATCGAACGATCTCAAGCGGTCCTGCTCAATACACACAAGTGCACTAATGTGATTCTATAGCCAAGACAAGCTAATACCAAACCACACTACAACCATCCCGATAGAGAGTCCCCGTCTATCTCGATTGTGAGCATCTGTTTATACTTTATAAGAAAAACGATAATATGATCTTCCGCGTGTTGTCGCACAACATATTATCTACAGTATAAAGTAAGTGGACTATTGCATCGAACATATAAATAAATTATAAGATACAATCATTTGATCATATGATTCTCATTTCAAATTAATTGTTATAACATTGTTCATACAAAAAGCTAGACTTTTAGTATACAATCCAACATGAAGTACCTTGGCTGCTGTCTTTTGAGCTCCGAAATGCCCCCCATTAGGTTGTGCATGGAAAAACTCGAGAACACTCTCCATCTCCATCTCGGGCACACACCTACGGATGATAGAATCCGTGCATATTTTGTAAATAAATGGATCATACCATATAAAAGTCTCAACATCTCTCTTGAATTTAGCAAGTTGATATCGGTTGAGATCTCTCGGAATTTCTCCCACGGCAATGTAATTGACATAATCTGCATACCATGGATCCACACCTTGTGCAGCAACCACACACGCTCGTTCAGTCCCTTCAACGAACACAGTCATAATCTTCTCATCTGGGAATAT
This sequence comes from Pogostemon cablin, assembly GCA_023678885.1. NCBI lineage: Eukaryota > Viridiplantae > Streptophyta > Magnoliopsida > Lamiales > Lamiaceae > Pogostemon > Pogostemon cablin. The sequence goes on along the minus strand of CM042961.1, from coordinate 24,036,089 downwards.
CTCCTCAATATACTCAAAAGATTCATCACAATGCTCCCTTGTCTCTAACCTCGATAAGTGATCAGCCAATACGTTCTTCGTACCTTTCTTATCTCGGATCTCCATGTCAAACTCTTGAAGTAGAAGAATCCATCTTATGATTCTTGGCTTTGTTTCCTTCTTCTCCATCAAGTATTGAATCGTAGAATGATCCGTGTATACTAGAGTCTTCATGCTAACCAAATACTGTCAAAACTTATTGAATGCATACACCACAACTAAAAACTCCTTTTCAGTCACAGTGTAGTTCTTTTGTGCTGCATTAAAAGTCTTACTCGCATAGTAGATGGCGCAGAATTTCTTCTCCCTCAGCTGCCCAAGCACCACTCCAAGTGCTACATCACTTGCATCACACATAAGTACAAATGGCTGAGTCCAATCCGGTGTGATCAAGATAGGTACAGTAGTAAGCGCCTCTTTCAAAACCTGAAAAGCTGTTAGACATTCATCATCAAACACAAAAGGAACATCCTTTTCAAGTAAATGAGACAAGGGTTTGGAGTATTTTGAGAAGTCTTTGATAAATCTCCTATAGAATTCGGAGTGTCCAAGGAAGGACCGCACTCCTCTTTCATTGGTCGGTGGTGGAAGCTTCTCAATTGCCACCACTTTAGCTCTATCCACCTGCAATCCCTTGGCAGAAACATGATGCCCAAGAACAATCCCATCTCTCACCATGAAGTGACACTTCTCCCAATTCAAGACAAGATTAGTTTCTTGATATCTCTTCAACACAGTAGCTAGGTTAGATAAACAAATATCAAAGGAGGAACCAAATACAGAAAAATCATCCATGAACACCTCCATGATCTTCTCTATCAACCCATCAAAAATTGCCATCATACAGCGCTGAAAAGTAGCAGGCGCATTATACAATCCAAATGGCATCTTTCTAAAAGCAAAGGTCCAATATGGGCAAGTAAACGTAGTCTTTTCCTGATCCTCAGGAGCAATCATGATTTGATTATATCCTGAGTATCCATCCAAGAAATAATAGAACTCATACCCTGCGAGACGATCAAGCATTTGATCCATGAAAGGAAGAGGGAAGTGGTCTTTGCATGTATTTTCATTCAGTTTTCTATAATCGGTACACACACACCATCCCGTTGGAATCCTAATGGCTATTTTCTCTCCATCCTCGGCTTTCATAATAGTCATGCCCTTCTTCTTAGCTACAACATGCAATGGACTTGCATGGGGACTATCACTAATCGGATAAATAATTCCATCATCCAACCACGCTAGGATTTGCTTTCTAATCACTTCTTGAATTGCGGGATTCACCCTCCGCTGACTTTGGATACTACTCTTGGCCTCATCTAACAACCTTATTCTATGCATGCAATATGAAGGATTAATACCTTTTAAATCATCAAGAGACCACCCAATCGCAGACTTGTACTTCCTAAGAACATCTAACAACTCCTCAAGTTGATCATCATTAAGGGAAGAAGATACTATTACCGGATATTTTTCATTGTCACCAAGAAAGGCATACTTCAAGTGTTCCGGTAATGGTTTCATCTCCTCTTTCTTTTCTTCCATCGGAGTGCTCTCTCGATCCAACGGCAAGTACTTCCTAGTCCACTTCACTTCTTAAATCTTAGTTCTTTCCAATTCATACATGTCATCACCCAAAGCAAGTAAGTTTTCAAGATATTCAATACATACCTCATTGGAAAGATCGTCAAGCTCCGTAGTGGGATAAGTAAGAGACTCCATCAAGCATGTCTCAAGAGGGTCCTTAGACAGGATCAAAGACATATCTTCCTTCACAATCTCATCCACCACATCAATACTATGACATTGTGACTCCATAAGCATCTTCATTGCTTTGTCAAGGTTGAATAGGACCTCTTCTTTATCCATCCTCAACCTAAGCTCCCCCTTTTGAACACAATCATGGCTCCAGCAGTAGCAAGGAAAGGTCTCCCCAAGATAAGAGGGATATTACCCTTGTCATCTTCCATCTCAAGTACAAGAAAATCCACAGGAAATACTAGTTTCTCCACTTTGACAAGAACGTCTTCAATGATACCTTTCGGAAACGTCATCGACCTGTCCGCCAATTGTAGAGCAACCGTAGTAGGAGATAACTCCCCCAAACCAAGCCTTTGAAAGATAGACAATGGCATCAAGTTGATGCTTGCCCCAAGATCGCACAAGGCTCGACGTGCCGGCCCTTTTCCAATCTCACACAAGATAGTGAAGCTTCTCGGATCCTTCATCTTCTGTGGCAGCTTCCTTTGGATAATCGAGCTGTAATTTTTAGACAAGTTCACCATCTCAACTCCGTTCAAGCTTCTCTTTTTCAACAATATATCCTTAAGAAATTGGGCATAGTATGGCAACGGTGCCAGAAACTTGATATCAGAAAACTTCTTGAATTTCTCTTCCAATCCCTTCTTAACCAGCTTATAAGGAAACGACAGAGGTATATTTATTTTGGGGATACCCCATTCATCACGCTCGACCTTCTCCGCTTTATCCTTTTCGGCTCTCAATCTCTTGGCTCTTTCCCATTTCTTCTCTGCTATGATCTCAGTATTTTGCTCATTCGGAACCAATGGAGTAATGTTCTCATCACGAGGAGTGTTCGGGGAAGAAACAGGTGCGGAACGGGATGATTCGACCTCAATTTGACCAGGTGCTCTAGTCGAATTGGGCACATAGTGGTCGAATTGCGCACCTGGAACATGATTCTCACTCTGTATCTCTGATTCGACCTGGATTCGACTAAAAGGTCTGGTCGAATTGAAGTCCCCCTAGTCGAATTGGCTCACTGTAAGATTTCTGCCCTCTGATTCGACCTCAATTCGACCTGAAGGTCTGGTCAAATTGAGCTACTGCTGGTCAAATCGGACTTCTGATAAAACAGAGTGCTCCGGAAGGGTGGATTCGACCTCAATTCGACCTGGCCCCTAGGTCGAATTGAATGAATTTTGGTCGAATCGAGACGCTGGTGCTTCCAAATCATGTCCAGTGTCCAATTCGACCTCCCCTGTTGGATTCAACCTGAAGTGTTGGTCGAATTGGGGTCGAATTGAGCCTTTGACGTGTCCAATTTTGATTCCGGCCTCATAGGTCCCTCGTACTGTGTTCCCGACCTCAGTGTAATGGCGTGACAAGACTTTGGATTCTCAATACTTTGAGATGGAAGCTTCCCTTTTTCAATAGATTGAGTCAATATGTTCACATTTTCAGCCATCATCCCCATTAACAATGTAAGGTCCCTTACTTGTGTAGACAAATCCTTGTGATGATCATCAATTTTCTTCTCAAGCTTGGCCTCAAGACGGTTCACTCTTTTATCATTCCTAGCCATGTACCTGTTCACCGTATTCTCAAAACCCGGCTTTTCTTCTTCCACTTTCGCACCTGGATCAACACCCGTCAGAGCTTGAATTACATTGTTAGGGTTGCTCCATGAAAACTCCGGCCTCCAAAACTGTTGATAACCACCCGGGGGACCACGATTGTTGTAGTTCCCTTGATAGTTTCGATTTTCTTGATTAGGGTACCTAGTTCCTTGAATACTTTGACCCATGGCGTAGTTTTCCTCTTCCAACTCCTCTTGGATTATTCCATCATTCATTACTTCCTGCTGTATGATTGGTAAGCGCTGAGATATATCACTGATTTGCTTTTGTTGGGACTCAAGTAGCTTGTTGATACTCGACAAGCTAGAGACATCTCATCTTCTCTACTTGTTTTCACCATAGCACGTTCAACCTTAGCTACCTTTCCAAGGACATAAGTGCCTCTCACTCTATCAGTTGGCTAATCTCTCGAGTTCATCGAAATATCTTCAAAAAGTTTTTCGGCCTCTACGGATGACTTAGTAAGCAATGCTCCATTAGAAGAAGCATCCAATAACACATGAGAATCACAGTCCAATCCACTGTAGAATATACTGATATATTGAGCTTTAGATAGCCCATGTTGTGGACACTTACGAAGCATGTCCTTGAATCTGTCCTAAGTTTCATGAAACTTCTCTCCACCACCGATAGCAAATTGGGTTAATGTCTTACTTCATCTTGAACACCTTCGAAGGTGGCATGTATCTTTCCAAGAACTTTAACTTCAATTGCTCCCAAGTAGTGCATTCAGCTGCGTTGACAGTGTCGTACCAATCTCTCGCCTTTTCAGTAAGCGAGAATTTAAACAAGAGGATCTTCCGAGCATCTTCATGTTTCCCTGCGTCTTTTTGAGTACTTGCATAGCCCAAGAACTTGTTTAGATGCTGCCGCAGATTCTCGGAAGTCCCTTCTGAAAAGGAGTTCCTTTCTATCATGCTAATAAGAGCAGGGTGAAGATCGAAGTCCGCATTAGCCCCCCTTGCTCCTAGAAGCCCAAAGTGTCCAGCTCCGTTATTCTTGAAGACTTCACGGATGGCCAGATTATCCAGATTCGCTGCCATGTTGACTTCCTCTGCTGCTGCCTTTGGATCAACTACAGTTTTAGTCGTTTCTGGATTCAGTTCGTCCACTTCAACTCCAAAATTCAGAGCTGTAGTAGGTTCTACGTTCTTATTCTTACCCTTCTTCTTCTTTTTCTTCCTTGATGACGCTCCGATCTTAGGATTATATGGTACTAATTCACCTTGCTTCGATCTTGTGAGCATACACCTTAAAAGATTAAGAGTTAGAACAGCAAAACAAGAATTAAAATAGTCCTAATAAAACTAGAAATAACAAAAAGATATTTTAAGCCGTCCCCGGCAACGGCGCCAAAAACTTGATAGGCATTTTCTCAACACAAAATTAATCCTCAAGTATGAAGGGTATCAATCGTAGTTTCGAAGGTGACCAAGTTATATATCGAACCCAAGAGACGGATAAATATCAATTTAATTATACTCTAGTAGACTAAGACTATGTTGGAAATTATAATGGTTTGATTTTGAAATTGAGTAACAACTATTAATTAAAATAGCAAATAAATATAACAAGAAGAAGAGATAGTAGGTTGTGATCAAGTAAGATAGTAGGTAGTTTGTTAGGTAATTCAGTTCCACTTATTAATTCATCTTTTATGTGACGGTGTCCGACTCTGCCTTGTGGTTATGGACGCATCACTAAACCATGCAAATTCACTCTATAGACACAAGTAAATATGCGTATGACACGTGTGAATATCCTCGGAGCAAGAGATATAATTCACCCCCCTTTCTAGGTACTATCATAATCAATTATTTCCCATGCACTTTGTACTCTAACCCGATTTGATCTCCCTTTATAGGTACTATGAAATTAGACTCTTTATCCTACTTATTAACCCGAATATGATTCAATTAACAAGTATTCATATAAGATAGTTCTAATAAGACTTTGGAATCCCTTCACTTAGAATTATAACATAAAACCCTGCTTAGCAGTGAACGCACTCAACCAATAATCGAGTTATGTATTCAGACTCTACACAATAATTATTGATGCACAAAACGACCGTGAGTATGGATTAAAAACGCGCAATCTTATATAAAATAAATCACAAGTAGTGTTGTATGAAGTTTACACACGAAAGACTAATTAACTCATGAAACCTTCATAACCCTAGAACTACTGAAGCGGCTCTAGCCCATGATTGATCTAAGAATAATTATGGTTAGTTGGACCAATCTTACTTGAATCTCTAGCGGAACCTCTGTCACAGCCCCTCCGGACGATGGACGATCGACTCTCCTTTCAACTCTACGTCTCCTTGTCTTCTTGATCAAGTCGTCTCTTTATGATGCTGCACAAGCCTTCTTTTATACTTGTAATCACGTCTCTTGGGCTTGGAATGGGCTTTTTAGGTGATCACACGCATTGACGGTGTAAAAATACGGATATAATAAGTTCCCGAAGCTCAATTCGACCTCAACAACAGGTCGAATTGACTCCTCCAAGTCGAATCACAGGTCGAATCGGCACACTATAAGTCCCAGGTGCTCGATTCGACCAACTGCTCTGGTCGAATCGACGTGATGAGGTTGAATCGGCATCTTCGCCAACCGATTCCACCTCGATTCGACCTGATGCCCAGGTCGAGTTCCCCTGTCGTGGTCGAATCCACCTTCTGCTCGTGTTGTGCTGCCAATTCGACTTGAAGGGCTGGTCGAATTGATCTCCTTCAGGTCGAATCGCATTCCTGCTTCGCCCAATCGGATGGCTTCGACTTCTTTTCTTCAGTTTTCAATACTTCCACTCCGATTTTCTTCGAAAAACCACTCTAATAACTCCAACAACACCTGATTCATGCCTTTTCACAATATATATGTCAGTTTACAATCGATTTCAACCTTCAAACACTCCATAATAGCACAAATTCAGGCGCAAGATTCGTGAATTAACACACTCATCAGCGACTGATGACATGGCGGCCGTCAGAAGAGGATTTCGAAAAGACCTGACGAAACTCAATCGACGCGCTCCTCAAAAGGAGCGTTAGGGTATTTTCCACTGTGGGCCGCAGTCCATATCGGAACCCGGAGGCTAATGTGGATGTGCAAATTGGCACAGCCCATTAAATAACAACCAAAGCCCAAATTCGCAGGAAGCCCGATCAGAAAAACCCATTTCCACTAAGGGAAGATGTGCGAAACAGCGCGCAACTATTAGAGATAGTGGTGACCAACCTTTTTATTTAATTATGTCTAACCCCCGTAGTTCTTTTCAAATTGACCTATTTCTTCTAATTTGTAGTGTTTGTCTTGCTTTTTAAAGTCTAGGCTCTTTGTCTTGTTAGCTTGAGGTGGAGAATACAGATCTCCTGTTTATATTGGTGAAAGACTAATAACTTCTACTATTATGGATTCTTACTTATTATTACTATGAACCTACTTCTTTCGGTTTTATGTAGCTCATGAAATTGATCATTTAAAAGTAGTAACGTGTTACTTATTTTTATTTGCAAAATTACTGGGCTAGCACCTCATATGTATATATACTTTCTCAAGGCTATTGTTTTCGTGTATGTATAATAAATCCCCCTTGTATACATGCATACAAATTCTATTAACCTTTATTATCCCACCTACTATACATTACTCCCTCCATCCCACTTAAAAAGTAGCTTTTGATTTTTGCGTGTGGATTAAGGAGTATTATTATTTAATGTGTAATAGGTAGTTGTATTAGAAGAAGTATGGGGTGTAGGAGTATAAGGTTGGAGGGATATGTGTAGATATTTGTGGACGGGTATAGGAATTTGTAAGTTAGTGATTCAAATATGATAGAAGGAATTTGAGGGAGAGAATAAGGTTTGGGATAAACTTTCAACTTTATTGATTGTATTTCTTCTACTTCAAAATGGTACATCACATCACCTATTTATACTAATCAAGAGTACAATCTCAAATACTCAAGATGATTCTACACTAGCTCCATCTAGACATTTCTCCTATTTAATCACATGTTCTTCTAGTTAATTCTATCACTACATTAATCTAGATTATTCTTTAACTATCCGTGACCTCAAATGCTAAAAGTTTCTAGTTTTGCTTACATCTCCATCAATTTAGAACATTCACAACTTCTCAATTTTTCTAGATTTCTCTTTATCTCACATGCATAATTAAGTTTACTACCCAACAAATCTCATATTTTAATTGTATTAGTGAGTGTGCATGGGTCTCATGTGTGTAAAAAAAATATGAGACTTTTTGAGTGAGACGCAAAAAAAACTCTTTGAATGGAACTCTTTTGGTGAGAAATTTTATTTATTTTTTTCTATCCTCATTTCATTTTTTTCCCTCACTCTCATATTAATTTTTGAGATAATATTTAAATTCATCTTACCAAAATCCATAAACAAATAACTACACATTATTTTATTACGAGAATGACTACCGTACAACTAGTGGTATCAAATATTTGGTACAACCAGATCCCTATTTCAATCTCGCGGATCCTCTATCCCTCCCCACCCAGCTTTGCTGTCTTTTCCCTTCCCCTCTCCCTTCCTTCTTCGTCTTAGACCTCTATCCATCACAAAAAAAAGCACCGGCAGATGCGACCCACCAATTGCTTCTGTCGCAGCGGACGCTATAGGCGCCGGAAGCTACTGGCCAGAAGTAAAGAAACAGCAACAGCCCGTTTCCAAAAAACTGTGGGAGAAGAAAGAATTCACCGGCATGGGAAATAAGCCGCTGAGGATGCGCTGGCAGAAGAAACTAGCCGGAAAACCAGTAAAAAATAGCAGGGGACCCGACTGGGCTAGAAGGCTGTCATTAGCTCCCATGAGAACCGCTGCAAACTGATGCGCTGCTCAGTTCGCAGCGAAGAGAGACGGACGAAGGAAGACTAATAGGCGAGGAGAAGCGTCGGCATGCTGCAGCAGGACGCCGCTGCCGCGCTGAAAATGAAAGCGTCGCCAGAATAATTATTAGAGATGTCGGCCTTATGCGCGTTGTAGACGGAAGCAAAAAGGACTACACACGATAATTTTGACTCCTTCAATTTTGACCACCAATTTTGACTTCAACCATGTGCACCCATTGTCGCTGATCTCAATTTCAATTGAACGAACCTCCATAGAGACGAGATTTCACACATCGCTCATATAGATTAAGAAAGGGGGGTGTCTCCATTGATTGATTTGATGGGGTTTTCTTTATAATCCCTTTCTCTCTGGATCTGTTGAGGAGTGTATAACTGGGTTGGTTAAATTGTGATTCTAAGATGAACTGATGCTTTTTTCCCTCTTCGTGCTAGCTGTTCGACGGCATCGGTGTTACCAGCAGCTGGTTGTTTTGGGTTTGCAGCCCCTCCCGTCGGCTTGCTCGTCTTTCCCTCGGCATTTATTGCTTGTCTGGGTTATTTATGCTGTTTTGGCTATTATGGCAGCTTTTTGGCACGTATGCTGCCTGCTTCTTTCTCTCATTTACTGCCTTCTTTTCCTTTTTTGTGGCTTTTTTCTTGGCTACGTCTCCTAGCTGCTTTTTTCTCTCTATTCATCATTTCCCAGCCAACTACAGAATGTAGATGGCGTCCCTTTCACATTAATTGCATTCCTCATTTGGTGGGCATCCCATACCCCTTTTTCATGGGATAGTACTCCTATTCCTACCTCTTATACCCTAAGCTATCCATTCTTTCAACTTTTGGGTATACTGATGTCACGGCTAAGACTCTACCCCCAAGTCTGTTTGAATTTTCGCTGATGTTTCGTTTCTTTCAAGTTCACCTGGGCCCGTAGAATTTAAAAAAATATTGATGATCTTGGGTGTTTTTATCAAAATTTGGATTTTTATAGTTCAATTAATTCATTATAAAAAAGACTTTATTGTTAGAAAATTAGAGTCTTAAATGAAAGAGTAATCCAATTTATTATAAGGATTAATCTAATAAATTTCAAAGAGTAACCTAATTATTTTATAGAGTAATCCAATTAAGTCATTATAAAAAAAAATTTATTATTAGAAAATCGGAGTCTCAAATTAAAGAGTAATCATATTCATTATAAAAAAGTAACCTAATAAATTTAAAAGAGTAACAGAGTAACCTAATTATCTTTATAGAGTAGTTCAATTAATTCATTATAAAAAAGACTTTATTATTAGAAAATAGTCTTAAATGAAAGACTAATCCAAGTCATTATAAAAAAAAACTTTATTGTTAGAAAATCGTAGTCTCAAATCAAAGAGTAATCAATTAATTATAGAGTGAGGCTCTTGTGCCCCTGGGGACATTGTACCCCTTTCCAATTTCCGTGCCCCTTTGCAATTTAAACCCCTAGCAATACATATGTTTAAATAGAATATGAAGGGGGAGGGTTGCGTTCACATGGGGACACAGTGTGTCCCCGGGGGCGCAGGAGCTTTTGCCTTAAATATAAAGAGTAACCCAATAAATTACAAAGGGTGACCTAATTATTGACCATTGGGCAATATAGGGGGAAAGAGGAACCTAATTTTTCAAAAAGAGTAATTTAAAAAAATATTGAAAAAAAAAAACTTTTCAAAAGGGCAAAAGCATGTTCATAGTAACCTAACTAATAGAAAAAAGTAATCATATTCATAAAAATAGAACATAAAAAAATCAACATAAAGGGCAAAAGAATGTTCATAGTAACCTAATTTATTATAAGAGTAATTTAATTAAAAGAAAAGAATAACCTAATAAATTGTTAACATAACAGAATAGAACATTAACAAATAAATATAAAGAGTAATCCAAAAACTTATTCAAAGTAACCTAAATTATTACAAAGAGTAACCTAATTAATAAAAAAAATCTAGAAAGTTGTGGCCAAACAGACGGCCTCATAATATTACTTAGTCTATTAAAATGGCTAGATAAGACCAAACAAAGATGTAGCAAGAGGGCGGACCATCCTTAAAGCAATAACAGCAAGCTGCTAGGAAGCATTCAACCATCAGCAGAACAATCTGCCTTAGAGCAAAACAATTCTTGGAGCCCCAAAAAGGACAAATGCTCGCGAGAGCAAACCCAATCCAAGAATGTAAAACAGAAAGGACTCATTCACATCATTCAACCAAATGAATACAGAGCCCATTAAACTAAAAGAATTTGATGTCGTCAAACGAAACAGTAGCAACCCAAGTAAACACTTGTGAAAATTCAGAGTTGAAAAAGAATGACCATGAAAAATACAACTCATGAAGTCATAAATTAATACAACAATCAAATTACGAAATTGCCTTCATACTCTGCAAATATGAACAATCAGAATGACTCTTTGAAACATAATCCAACGAAGGAGAGCCTAAAGAGCAAGGGAGTTTGAGCCTGTCCCTTTCATATCATGGGCACAAAATCATGGAGAACCTCAACAATATAAGAGTCTGCATAACGGGAGATCTCCGACAGCGCTAGTCGCTGAATTAGACCATACGCACAAAAGGGTTGGTCTAGTCGAGAAGTCGCACCCGCATCGGAGATGGTCGCACCAGTGAGCGGACCAACGTTTGTGTCTAATTTTAGTTGCGGCAGCAAATTGAAACATGCCCTAGGCAGTGGAAGTCGGCAGGAAAATGGGAAAGCCCTAGGCGGCACTGGTTCTGCCGGTGAAGACGTTCCAGCAGTGAGTAGTGATGCCAACGTGGGCTCTTTGCGAAGCAATCTGCATGGAGTAAGCGCAGACTTATGCGAATACGATGGCTGGATGTTCAGCGTCGGAATAGGCAAGATCCCAAGTAAGGGGATCCGCCATTCATAGACCAATCTCTTGGCCAGAAGCTCGCCGGTAGAGGACAGATAGGGAATAAGGGACGGTAACGATCAAGGAACTTGGAAGGCAGATCTCCAATTTCGAGAGGAAGCCCAAACAGTGGGCTTGACGTGAGCGACGACCTATGCCGCAGCCAGTCGAAATTGCGACGGTCATCGAAAGGAGATGCTGCAGGAAAGAGGAAAGGGAAGGGAAAGAAGAGAGAAAAAGCGGTGAAAAGGAAATCCAATTCAAATCTAACTCATTTGCTTTAAAAGGTCCGGTTGTATGAGTTTTGAAAAAAAGACTGTCCTATTCTAGTATTTATCTTTTATTAAATTTACTTAAAGATAACAAAGAGTACAATAATTTTTTACTTTTTTACTCCTACGACTCAGCTTTTTCAGGGGAGTCTACCGAGCAATCAACACAAACGCGTATTAAGCCAAAAGCGTATTTAGCTATAAAATAAACACTAATAACAATACACTCAGTCTCATCACACTCTTCACATCTAAAAAGTTAAAATTTTCAAAACAAAAAATTTTCAAAACAAATAATCTAACAATAGACTATATTTTAAAGCCATAGGCTATATTTTAAATCCAACACTTTGTGTAAATCAGGTTCAAGGTGTAAACTCTGTAGTGTTCCCTTTCAATCCTATTATATCTTATACTCCTATATTGGTAGAGTTTAAATTAAAGGAGATCACAGGATTTACATCGTAAATCTGATTTATAGGAGACTAATTCTATATAAAATGACATACTCACCTAAGCACACGTAACCAATTTTATCATTTATAAACTATTAAAAAAAGACTACGTTATCTTCAAACTCAATAAAGTTGATAAAAAAAACTCTGAATCACCGTGAAGACGAAGTCTAACAACACTGAGGGAATGATATATGTGAGCTGAGGACCATATGTATAATAAAACCAAGGAGAGAGAAGGGTTATAAAAAATACACAAAATCCACTGCTCTATTTACTTGAATACAATGAGGGGTCGTTTGCTACGTGGTATTAGGGTGGTATTGATGTAGTATCTCTCGTAATACCACGTTTGTCTCGATGTATTCATAATACCTATTAAATGTAACACCTAGGTATTAAATATAATTTACCATTCATTGATACACAATAACAAACATAAAATAACTAATACCTAGTTATCAACAATCTAATTTTTCCATAATACCAAATAATAATACAATTAATCACAAGTCAAACAAATCTTATTATACACAATCCCTTTATATCTCATACCCATGGTCAAACTACCCTTAAGTCATAGAATATGGAGGGATAATTTTAGCCCTTCCCTCTTTCTAAATTTACTTGATTGCATAATTTAAATAAATCTCAACTCAAGGAGTAACAGTAAGAGGAAAATATTAACATAATTTAGCCCTTCCCTCTTTCTAAATTTAGTTGATTGCATAATTTAAATAAATCCCAGCTCAAGGAGTAACAGTAAGAGGAAAATATTAACACAAGCGAGCGGTGAATAAACATGAAAACATTTATCCTATCCGCAATATGTCTTGAAGCCCAACGGTTTTAGAACAGGTTTCCACAGAATATGATGATATCCCTCTAATTACTGTTCACACAAAGCCACATGCATGACCAATCTATATTGAAAGAATAGATAGGACGATTAACAAAGGTAGACTAATTTGCATAATCAAGCCATCCTCGCATCCCACGCCAATGAAAATTATGCTTTCTACTTCGTCCAAGAGTACAAAACCCCATATCCAACAGCTAACATAAGAAGTCTATTTTTCAGAAACTCATTCAACATAAAAATTACTGGCTATATAAGAAAGACGTGGATAAATATCCAAGTGAAGTGTGAAGTTATAAGCATTGTAGACAACATACACTTAGAAGCATTCTACTCATCGTCTTTATACGGGTATTCCTCAGGAACTTGCTTCACAAGTTTCAATTGCAACTCAAACACATCATCTCCTCGAAGCATGTCGCGCAGCCATGTCACCTCAGTTTTCATGGAAACCTGAATAAGGAGAGAGATTGTAATCGTAGCTGCATTGAGAACTTGAATGTTTATAGGGAGGAGAAAGCTCACCATTTCTAAGGCTCCCCTTACAACCCCACTTAAAATATTGCAGTAGTGAAGGCCTTGACACGTATCAGGAAGTTCAACAAAGTCCACTAAAGGATTGTCCTCCAGAATTAGACTGCAAGTTGTCCCTTCTGCATCCCAGTTAGTGACAGAGGCAATGACCCCTAGGAACATTTTGAATCCCACCTGTTCAAGGGAGATTTGATAACATACATCATTATTACGTGCTCCATATGATAACAAACAGGATTGAAATTTTCAAAAATCAGAAAACAATGTTCAGATATTAGAGTCCTAATTATTTTTAGCTTCACAGAAGATGATTGCTGTCAAGGTTATGATATATTGAGTCACTAGTGTTCTTATGCTTGTGCAAGTTACTGAACCCGTAGTGGATATCATCTCATATGAGGTTTACAATTTCACAACAAGTGCTGTTCGCGAACATGTCACAAATTGGTACAAATTCCATTCGTTTTCCTAACTATGAAATAGAAAGCTAAGAACTCCTCAACTCACCCATTGATCCTCGAATTACTCATTATTTAGTTGTCTTTAGCCCATTCTAAGAATTTTTTTCTCAAAAGTTCATTCAAACCAGTATTTACCATTTAGTTATCCAGGGCATCAGCGGCTAATATAAATGCATAATCCTCATTAGCAGAAAAACTCAAATCCTTGAAAATAAAGGGTGGAGTGCAAAACCTTAGCAATGACTTCAGCTGTTTCCTTGAAATCGACACATCTCGACACATTTGATTTTGCAAGAAATTCATCTACTAGGCGGACCCCAATGTTATAACCCCTGAATTACTCAAAAAGAAAATCATAATTAAAAAAACCTAAAATTCAAAATGCACAAAATCATAACAAGTACTTAAGAAACATTACTCCAAAAGAATTTTAAAAAAACAAGAGTGAAATACATTTGATCGAGCTGTTTATTGACCTCCTCCACCTCCTCCAGATCGGTAAGAAGCTGGCGCACGATAGCGCCATATGTTAGAGTAAACAGCTCCGCATTCTGCAATCATAAACTCGAATGAAACATGATTGAATCTAGTTCAGATAGAAGATTCAATCAAAGAGAAAAGGAAGACATAGAAAACAAAGAAAATTCTGATGTGTGAAGTATGAATACTTACCACCCGATCAATACTGGCAAAAATCGCATCGCCGGATTTGGGAGCCACAGGCGCCATGAATGATGAGATCGAAATTTGCGATTTTGCGTTGGAGATTTCAGTCGGAAATGCACATTACTGTGTTGTGGGTTTTGAGACTGAGAAATGCTTTTTAAAATGGTGAACTGAAAACGTGGTCAACTGAAAACGTGTCAGATTTTTTTTTTTAGCCGTTTATATTTAATCGAGGGATATATGTTATAGAAGCAAAACTTTAACCCTCATTTTTTATGTTAACCCACATTATCCTCCTCCATTAGAATGTTTACATTTAGGTCCCATATGATTAGTCTTATTATGACGGGGTAGCATTCATAATCCAACCTTATATCCTATTTGGTAACCAAAATAACAAAATTAATGGGCATTTATTAAATGAAAGGCCCGAGTGAAAATTACTGTTTGTCTTTATATAAGTTATTAGTACTAGGGAAGCTGCACCTCACTTGTATGTGGGTTTTTTTTATGCTTATGATTGATTATCATTTTTTTTTTGTTGAATATTTCGCTAGACATGCTAGACATTTATATTCAAAAGCGTACGCATTCAAATCGATACAAAATAGATAGTTATAATTGGGCTGCTAAATGTACATGTAGAATGGCAGCACGCTGTAATTAAAGGAGCTTTTCATAAGTAATGAGAGGTGTGCTTAAGCCAACAGCGTCTAAGATACTTAATAAATTAGCAAAAAGAACAACAGCATTACTGCATTTCAAACACAATAATAGGATTTTCAGATTAAGAATTACCATTTATCAAACAGATAATAAACATTAATGACCTGCTTCATGAGACGAAAACAGAAGAAAACTGAATGTTGTCCAAACATTACCAACTACAGTGTCATATTCTAGGAGTACATTATAGCATATCTATTAGAGCTTGTAGAAACCAGAGCAGCTGAGGCTTATATAAGTTTTTTTATATACCTTAATTTTATTACAGTAAAGATGAGTTTAGTCTTGTATGCTTACACTATGCATCAACAAATAAAATGCAGGATACATAAACCCTACTGAAGGTGTGGGCGTAGTAGAAAATATCAATACCTCATCAATATAAAATATAAAAAAACATAGATGTCATGTAATTAACTCAATCCAGATTGAAACATTTAAGGCTATAGAAAAAACCAATAATTTGTCAATGATCATATATCCAATAATGTCAAGGCAATACTCTAGATAGACACTAATTGAACGACTAATGCTTAAAATTCAAAACCTCACATACAACAACTGCAATTCCTTCTCATAAATTGGTAATAGTAATACAACAGAAATCCATCCATACTATGGTTAGAAGAAGTATTACTTGTACATTTCAATTCAATAGTGTACACTCTAATTCGTTAAAAGCTAGAAAACGAAAAGCAAGTTGCTAAACCCAACAAGGTTACAGCTACTCAACCAATCAATATGCGCCATATTTTTTTCATTCCATGGTTAATATTTTATTTACATGGAGCCCACTTTTGTGCAGGATAGGAAAAGTACTCCAGCTTACAAAATAATAGTAACACTAATAAAATAATTGAATGGATTCTAATTCATAAGAATAATAATAACTTCTAATACTTATAATACTGCAAGAAGTCCTCAGCATAGAAAAGAAAGTGCAAGCATTGCCTTCAAAATAGAGAACTTCCTCTTGGTTGAACTAATAGATCGCATTTACGAAATCTTACTAACAAGTCAACTAACTATAAAATGATATAAGTAGACTAATATAGTATTAAGGGAGTAAAACTCCTTATTTATTCAATGTGATCTTCACTTAGTAAACGTTAATTATATTTAAGCTAAAAAACTAATGCATGTACATAATTGCGAAATGCATCTTCTTTGGCTGCTCAAAAGGTCAAGAACAACCTCCCAATCACATGAAAATGTGTACCACCCCTTATTATTTATGAACAAAATTATTGTTTGGTCTGATCCTATCCTCCACCACATTTCATTTTGGTAACATGTTTTCCTACCTGCAATATCATCACTATTTAAATATCAAATTACGAAATATTAAGGAAGACATTGCCCCTTACTCTCTTCCAACCATCTGATCAAGCACTGATTAATCAAACGAGATAAAAGAAAATATAAAAATTGTAGGTCCATAAGATTTATAACACTTTTTTTTTATGGTAAAGTTCATTCTCTCTACGACGTGGTAGAAGTATTTTGAGTCTTTACAAATTGTCCTTTTACATCTAAAATGTAGAACAATAACTTAGACGTTATCAGTACCTGCCACTGATGTTCAGCATTATGTAAGAAAATAAAATTTGGTAGAAGTAGTTAGAATAGATTTAAACAACTTAACCTTCATATACTTGAAAAATATTACTAACTGAGTTTATATATGACAACTCAAGTTCCTTAATAACTCCAAGGCCTCCGTCAACTTTAAACAACACTCAGTAACTTGAAATCAGTGCAGGTGGAAAGTAAAATTACAAAAAACTATCACTTTTATTAGATGGAGGAGTCGGGATTGCTATGTTCAGCCTATTGTATACTTCAGGTTTCTCTATTCAAACACATCATATATATATGTGTGTGTGAGATAAGAAATTCTCTAACAAATTCAATTCCTTTCTCAGGTGGATCCACAGAATCATAAGCTAGACTAATATCATGTGGACTCTGAAGAGTAATATAAGGATTAAGGCATAGCATTCAAGCCTCAATCACAGTCGGATTAAGAGAAATATTGCTGAAAGTAACAATTGCGCAGGTAAATTAGGTTTCAGGTAGCACTGCCTCGGCTAAAATCAATATTAAAAAAATTTACCGAGCATTGATGTAAAGCCATTCTCATATTTGATGGAGGCAGGGATAGTTCCATTTGTACTTGAACAAACGAGTATACTCTTACAGTAAAGGGAAATATGTTTCCTTTTTCAACTCTAGAAAGTAAAAGCAGAGCACACAAAATTTGTACTCCTATGCAATGGAATCATGGCGCTAAAACATAGCATTCAAAAGAGGAGACCTTACCTGTGCTGGTGTGACAGAAGAAATTGGGTGGGTATGCTAACAAGCTGTCCAAATAAGGAAGGAAGAACAATTATCCAATTTTCAATCATAGATTAATCAATCTTGAATCGAATCGGTATGAATTACAGCTCGGACAAGTCAATCCAATAATTTTATTTATTTATTATTCGATTCGATTTCTGACGAATAAGATTAGGCAGTAGTCCGGCGGCTACCTTCAAAACAATTAAAACACGATACGACGACACCGCTAGCAGAGAAAGGGCAGAGGGAATGCAAGAAAATTTTTGCAATTTGACGGTGGCGGATTCATGTAGTATACAAAGAAATTGGAAACAGCAGACGAAAAGAAACAGAGAAGAACTCTTACTCACCTGTATCGTAGCGGTGCAAGAAAAGGAAAGCGGCAGGAGTATGTGGAGTGGATAATCCACAACGGGCAACCACTATTTAGGTATGGTGATTGGTATTGGTATTGGTATTGGTATTGGTATTAGGGCGTGTTTGGTTGAAACCTTTAAACTAAGGAATGGGAATTAAGCAATTATATGGTTGTTTGGTCCAGTACTTTCATTCCATCTACAGTAGAATGATTCCATGAAATCTTGAAATCACCCATTCCTTAGAAATTTGGGTTGAATGGGTATCATTCCAAAATAGAAAGGTAGGAGATTGGTAAGTTTTCCCTCCACTTCTCCACTTCATTATCACTCCTCTTTTTCATTTTTTTTATCTTTCTTAACACAGTGTTAATTTGTATCATTTTTTAAAATTGCATATCGCATCTTCATATATACTATAATTAATTTGTATCATTTTTTAAAAATTACATTTATTTATATGAAATTTAATTTGTATTATTTTTTAAAAATTGCATTTATTTATATGAAAATGTTAAAGTGGAATAATGTATATTAACAATATTTTTTTATTTAATATTCAATTAAAATTTTAAAAAAATGAATGATTTAAATTTTAATTCCATATCTAAAATTTTAAACAAACTAAACAAGTTAAATGAATATGATAGTAATTTCAAATATTAACCAAAACCACACTTATAATGTCTATACACATTCTCATTCATCAATACTTTTATTCTCATTCTTATTCTCATTCCATGTAACGTACCAAACACCCCTTAATTTTGAAATCTGAATTTGTGTGTGTCGAGGGATAGGGATGATGAGAGAGGAGCTATGATGGGCATACAGTAGCGGGACCTCTTCACTTTTGCCGAATCTCGTGGAAGCCACCAAAGGCAAGGATACTCTTGTTTCCACTGCGCTCTCAGCTAAGTCAATTTTGCTTTCCCTTTTCTTTTAGTTTTACGGATTTTCATATGTTATGCGTTGCCCTAAATCAATTTTAGTTCCCAAATTTTCAAAGTGTAATGTTCTCATCTATTCTATTGTCATTCTACTTTTTAGTGGCCTATGAAATTAGGCATTTCTAACTTTTAATCGAACTTTTTTTTATTATAAAATATACATTACCTTTTTTATTTTTTCTCAATTTTATCCGGAATTTTTTTTTTTCAATTAAATGTACAATCTTTTGTGGTATTTTCTCAATTTAATCATAAATCTTTCTTTTAAAATACATAACATTTTCCATAATTTAATCACAAATTTTTTTTATTAATAAAATATTACAATCTTAATTAGTAAAAATTAATATACATTACAAATTTAAAATATAATTTATGAATTACATATTATAAATATAAAAATAAAATAATTTACATAAAATATTGAGAAGTTAAACTAATTAAAACTGCATGTACCTAAATTCATCTTGAAAGAAAAATAATAAAAAATAAAATAAAAACAATAGTGTGTTGAAATTTTTAATTTTTATTTTTATTCCATATTTATTTTTAAATTAATTAAAGTTAAATTATTGATCTGATGCACCCACTGTGTTAAGTAAAGTAGAAATATTAATTTTAAAATCAAAATAATTAGAGAATGAATTAAGCTATTGTAATTTTAAATTTTTTATATTTTTACAATTTAATCCCAAAATTTTCTATTAATAAAATATATAATTATCTTAATTAATAAAAATCACCACATATTAAATATTTAATATATAATATACATAAATTTAAATATTATAAATATTAAAAAACTATAAAATAATTCAAAAAAATTCATGACTAAATTTATTTTAAAAAATAAAAATAAAAGTTCATAATTAAATTGAAAAATAAAAAAAATCGTGTATTTAATTGAAAAATGATAATTCATGATTGAATTGAGATAAAATAAAAAGATTATATATTTTTTGATAAAAAAAAGTTCATGTTAAAATTGAAAAAAAAGAAAAAGGTTGTTTATTTTAACACAATTATAGGTACATAATTATAGATATACATTTATATATATTAGCAAACATAATAAATAAAAAAAATAAAAGAAATAAAAAATATATAGGTAAATATAGAGAATGTACGGTGATTGATTTATTTACATGTTTAAATGTAGATCAAACCTCAATTATTAAGACTAAATAATTTAATAATAATTCTTTAAATTTATAATAATAATAATTATTATTATTATTATTATTATTATTATTATTATTATTATTATTAATTACAATTAAGACATAGTCTCAAATTTTCTCATGCGTACCCATTGAAGTCTAATCCAATATGATATACTCTCTCAGTCCTACAAAATGCACACGTTGATTAAAGTTAGGACTCCCAACCTCCTCATAATATTACCACTTTATCATCATATTTTAATGTATTATTCATCATACTTTAGAAAATACTTTAATTATCTATAAATATATTTTATCTACGTAACAAACATACTTTCATACGTACAACCCAGTTTCACATAAAAACCATTTGAAAAGAGACTTTGTTAATAAATTATTAATACGTATGTGTAACAACAAATTTTGTATTTATGATGAAATAAATACAAGAGAATTACAATAATAATTCAGATGGATTAAACTTGAGAATTTTAAGAAACAATCTCTATCTATCTTCCGATTCTTCTCTCGAACCAATTTGGCTTGACTTTATTTTGACTTGATTTGACTTGACTTGTGTGTTGAGTCGGATCTTCGAACGAAACTTGTCCGAGCTCGGATTTGGGACCTTATAACGTTAATCCAGAGGCGTCGAGCCTTTATTTGAATTAAACGTGTTTAATGTGAAAAACACTTGATTTGGGGGGCTTAGCACCTTAATCCCGAGTCGTATGCTGTTCTTGGTGCGAAGAACGCCGAAGAACTTAGTATATGAAGAACGCTTGATTTGGGGGATTCCGCATCTTAATCTCGAACCATTTTCCGTTCTTGACTTGAAAATACTTGAAGATCTTGAGGAGCGTTGCTCGTGTTTCAATCTCTTCAGAGCATTTGTGTCTTCGGGTCTTTGATTGTGTGTGTCTGAAATGAATGGATGAGAACTCCTTATATAGGTGAAGGGTGAGGACGCCCCATAAATAATTCGCAGTCTGATTGGTCCAGGGCTGATTTGACCTGATTCTGCGGGCTTGGGCCTTTCACTTGCTTAGGCTTTAAGTCAGATTTTTTGACTGGATCTGGCCTAATTATCAATTATTTACTCATTTATTTTAGGAATAGATTTATTTAAATCCTTTAATAAATAAATAATTAATTGATAATTATTGCATTAATTTGCCACATATTTTCCTTTAATAGGCAATAAAATTCAAGTGCCTACAAGCCCCCTCGCATTTTGTTCACGGACGCCTTTGTGTTGAAGTGAACAAATTGCGATAATTCATTCTTGATCAACATGATTGAATTTTATTGCTTACCTCACCAACTTGATATGAATAGCCTGAATTATGACTGAACTTAGCAGAGTACTAAGCTGCCTACGTACCTCTTTGAAGAGGATCAAGTCATAACGTTGTTCAAGGAACATAATTTGGTTTGAATGGGGGGTGCCGTATAAATTTTATACTCATGCGTGCCAGGAGTAACATGCAGTTTAGGCTCATGCGTTATGGAGCGTTGAACTTAAATTTGTTGATATTTTATACTCGTGTCAATGAGTCTTGAATTTGAACTTGTAGACAGTTTATACTCTTGTCAATGAGCCTTGTGTGGATATTTTTCACTCGTGTCGAGGAGTATTGTGTGAACAGTTTTCGCTCGTGCTGAGGAGCTTTATGTGTAGAGAGTTTATTCTCTTCCTAAGGAGATTTTATTTGATGTGTAAATAGTTTATACTCATATCAAGGAGTATCGAACATGTAAAGAGTTTTGTCTCTTCTCAAGGAGATATGATTTGATGTGTGGACAGTTTATACTCATATCAAGGAGTATAGTGTGGATAGTTTTCGCTCGTATCGAAGAGCCTTGAATTTGATTTGTGTTAGATAGTTTAGGCTCGTATCAAGGAGCATGACTTGAGGCTTTTTAGATAGTTTAAGCTCGTATCAAGGAGCATGACTTGTAGATAGTTTTAGCTCATGTCAAGGAGCGTGATGTAGACAGTTTTTGCTCGTGTCAGGGAGCGTGATGTAGACAGTTTTTCCTCGTGTCAAGTGTTCATTGCCCCCCAATCTTGGAATGCACTATTTTCTCTTGCTTCAACTTTATTTCTATGAATCTTTATAGAAACTGCAGTCTTTATTTGCGGCTCCTCTTCCAAGGGCTCATCGAAGGATATGAATTCAAACTCGTAAGAGTCTTGAATAGAAGGCCATTCGATGTCATTTGATGTCAGACTTAACTCCATGTCGTGAGCTCTTGTAGCCAACTCTTCAAAAGTTTTAGGCCGAATTCCTTGGAGTATGTAGCTAAGATTCCATTGCATCCCTTGAATGCACATTTTAATAGCTGAAGTTTTTGATAGCTTTTCTTTGCAATTGAGGCTTAGGCTCCTCCATCTGTTGATATAGTCAATGACGTATTCTTCATCACTTTGAATAGTATTTGTTAGCTCTATCATGCTAACAGTTCTTCGTTTGCTATAGAAACGCTTGATGAACTATTTTTCCATTTGCCCCCAACTGTCAATGGTGCTGGCTTTCAAGTCAATAAACCAATCAAAGGCATTTCCTTTCAGAGATCGGACGAATTGCCTCACCATATGATCCCCATAGGTCCCAGCATCATTGCATGTCTCGACGAAGTGCGTCACATGTTGTCTTGGATTGCCTTTGCCATCAAATTATTAAAACTTGGGAGGTTGGTAGTCAGTTGGCATCTTCAAGTTATCAATCCTCTTTGTATATGGCTTGGCGTAGGTTGAAGAAGATTTTGAGCTCCCTTCAAACTTGTCTTTTATCGTCTCCAACACGATGTTCTTTAGTTGGTTGACATGAAGCATTTCGTCAGTTGAAACTTGTATTTTTTCCTCATTTGGCTTTTTTCAGGTGCATGATGTTTCATCGAATCTTCCTCCTCGTGCTCATCCTCAACTTGTTTCTTATTTGCATGGCTTATCTTCGTATTATCCATTTTCTTCATAAGTACGGAGATCTTTACGTTTTCAACTTCGATGTGCTTGTTGAGTCCTTCAATGGTCATAGCACTTGTCGTCATCACTGCAGCTTCAGTTGAGGCAGGTGGTGAGCTTGGCGTGGAGCGAGGAGTTGAGCATACAGAGTCATCATCACTATCTTTATCGCCCTGCAATTGCTTATTGAGAGTAATCCTCACCACATGGTTTGTCTTTGAGGATACTTCGAGCGTACTTCTTGTAAAATCTCTTCAACCTTGTCAGTTTGCAACTCTGGAGGTTTTGATGCAATAGGCCTTCTTATCGCAATCTTTAATGGAGTCATCATTTGAGTCTTCACAGCTTGCAGCTCTGAAGGCTTTGAGGTAGATGACCTTTTGATCTCGATTCTAAGAGGAGTCATTATTTGTGCTTGTAGAGAGAAGAGATGAGAGGTAGAGATAATCCCACTGGGCGTGCCAAAATTTGTAACAACAAATTTTATATTTATGATGAAATAAATACAAAAGAATTACAATAATAATCTAGATGGATTAAACTTGAGAATTTTAAGAAACAATCTCTATCTATCCTCCAATTCTTCTCTCGAACCAATTTGGCTTGACTTTACTTTGACTTGATTTGACTTGACTTGTGTGTTGAGTCGGATCTTCGAACGAAACTTGTCCGAGCTCGGATTTGGGACCTTATAACGTTAATCCAGAGGCGTCGAGCCTTTATTTGAATTAAACGTGTTTAATGTGAAAAACACTCGATTTGGGGGGCTTAGCACCTTAATCCCGAGTCGTATGCTGTTCTTGGTGCGAAGAACGCCGAAGAACTTAGTGTATGAAGAACGCTTGATTTGGGGGATTCCGCATCTTAATCCCGAACCATTTTCCATTCTTGACTTGTAAATACTTGAAGATCTTGAGGAGCGTTGCTCGTGTTTCAATCTCTTCAGAGCATTTGTGTCTTCGGGTCTTTGAATGTGTGTGTCTGAAATGAATGGAGGAGAACTCCTTATATAGGTGAAGGGTGAGGACGCCCCATAAATAATTCGCAGTCTGATTGGTCCAGGGCTGATTTGACCTGATTCTGCGGGCTTGGGCCTTTCACTTGCTTAGGCTTTAAGTCAGATTTTTTGACTGGATCTGGCCTAATTATCAATTATTTACTCATTTATTTTAGGAATAGATTTATTTAAATCCCTTAATAAATAAATAATTAATTGATAATTATTGCATTAATTTGCCACATATTTTCCTTTAATAGGCAATAAAATTCAAGTGCCTACAAGCCCCCTCGCATTTTGTTCACGGACGCCTTTGTGTTGAAGTGAACAAATTGCGATAATTCATTCTTGATCAACATGATTGAATTTTATTGCTTACCTCACCAACTTGATATGAATAGCCTGAATTATGACTGAACTTAGCAGAGTACTAACCTGCCTACGTACCTCTTTGAAGAGGATCAAGTCATAACGTTGTTCAAGGAACATAATTTGGTTTGAATGGGGGGGTGCCGTACAAATTTTATACTCATGCGTGCCAGGAGTAACATGCAGTTTAGGCTCATGCATTATGGAGCGTTGAACTTAAATTTGTTGATATTTTATACTCGTGTCAATGAGTCTTGAATTTGAACTTGTAGACAGTTTATACTCTTGTCAAGGAGCCTTGTGTGGATATTTTTCACTCGTGTCGAGGAGTATTGTGTGAACAGTTTTCGCTCGTGCTGAGGAGCTTTATGTGTATAGAGTTTATTCTCCTCCTAAGGAGATTTTATTTGATGTGTAAATAGTTTATACTCATATCAAGGAGTATCGAACATGTAAAGAGTTTTGTCTCTTCTCAAGGAGATATGATTTGATGTGTGGACAGTTTATACTCATATCAAGGAGTATAGTGTGGATAGTTTTCGCTCGTATCGAGGAGCCTTGAATTTGATTTGTGTTAGATAGTGTAGGCTCGTATCAAGGAGCATGACTTGAGGCTTTTTAGATAGTTTAAGCTCGTATCAAGGAGCATGACTTGTAGATAGTTTTAGCTCATGTCAAGGAGCGTGATGTAGACAGTTTTTGCTCGTGTCAGGGAGCGTGATGTAGACAGTTTTTGCTCGTGTCAACTGTTCATTGCCCCCAATCTTGGAATGCACTATTTTCTCTTGCTTCAACTTTATTTTTATGAATCTTTATAGAAACTGCAGTCTTTATTTGCGGCTCCTCTTCCAAGGGCTCATCGAATGATATGAATTCAAACTCGTAAGAGTCTTGAATAGAAGGCCATTCGATGTCATTTGATGTCAGACTTAACTCCATGTCATGAGCTCTTGTAGCCAACTCTTCAAAAGTTTTAGGCCGAATTCCTTGGAGTATGTAGCTAAGATTCCATTGCATCCCTTGAATGCACATTTTAATAGCTGAAGTTTTTGATAGCTTTTCTTTGCAATTGAGGCTTAGGCTCCTCCATCTGTTGATATAGTCAATGACGTATTCTTCATCACTTTGAATAGTATTTGTTAGCTCTATCATGCTAACAGTTCTTCGTTTGCTATAGAAACGCTTGATGAACTATTTTTCCATTTGCCCCCAACTGTTAATGGTGCTGGCTTTCAAGTCAATAAACCAATCAAAAGCATTTCCTTTCAGAGATCGGACGAATTGCCTCACCATATGATCCCCATAGGTCCCAGCATCATTGCATGTCTCGACGAAGTGCGCCACATGTTGCTTGGATTGCCTTTACCATCAAATTGTTAAAACTTGGGAGGTTGGTAGTCAGTTGGCATCTTCAAGTTATCAATCCTCTTTGTATATGGCTTGGCGTAGGTTGAAGAAGATTTTGAGCTCCCTTCAAACTTGTCTTTTATCGTCTCCAACACGATGTTCTTTAGTTGGTTGACATGAAGCATTTCGTCAGTTGAAACGTGTATTTTTTCCTCATTTGGCTTTTTTCAGGTGCATGATGTTTCATCGAATCTTCCTCCTCGTGCTCATCCTCAACTTGTTTCTTATTTGCATGGCTTATCTTCGTATTATCCATTTTCTTCATAAGTACGGAGATCTTTACGTTTTCAACTTCTATGTGCTTGTTGAGTCCTTCAATGGTCATAGCACTTGTCGTCATCACTGCAGCTTCAGTTGAGGCAGGTGGTGAGCTTGGCGTGGAGCGAGGAGTTGAGCATACAGAGTCATCATCACTATCTTTATTGCCCTGCAATTGCTTATTGAGAGTAATCCTCACCACATGGTTTGTCTTTGAGGATACTTCGAGCGTACTTCTTGTAAAATCTCTTCAACCTTGTCAGTTTGCAACTCTGGAGGTTTTGATGCAATAGGCCTTCTTATCGCAATCTTTAATGGAGTCATCATTTGAGTCTTCACAGCTTGCAGCTCTGAAGGCTTTGAGGTAGATGACCTTTTGATCTCGATTCTAAGAGGAGTCATTATGTGTGCTTGTAGAGAGAAGAGATGAGAGGTAGAGATAATCCCACTGGGTGTGCCAAAATTTGTAACAACAAATTTTATATTTATGATGAAATAAATACAAAAGAATTACAATAATAATCCAAATTGATTAAACTTGAGAATTTTAAGAAACAATCTCTATCTATCCTCCAATTCTTCTCTCGAACCAATTTGGCTTGACTTTACTTTGACTTGATTTGACTTGACTTGTGTGTTGAGTCGGATCTTCGAACGAAACTTGTCCGAGCTCGGATTTGGGACCTTATAACGTTAATCCAGATGCGTCGAGCCTTTATTTGAATTAAACGTGTTTAATGTGAAAAACACTCGATTTGGGGGGCTTAGCACCTTAATCCCGAGTCGTATGCTGTTCTTGGTGCGAAGAACGCCGAAGAACTTAGTGTATGAAGAACGCTTGATTTGGGGGATTCCGCATCTTAATCCCGAACCATTTTCCATTCTTGACTTGAAAATACTTGAAGATCTTGAGGAGCGTTGCTCGTGTTTCAATCTCTTCAGAGCATTTGTGTCTTCGGGTCTTTGAATGTGTGTGTCTGAAATGAATGGAGGAGAACTCCTTATATAGGTGAAGGGTGAGGACGCCCCATAAATAATTCGCAGTCTGATTGGTCCAGGGCTGATTTGACCTGATTCTGCGGGCTTGGGCCTTTCACTTGCTTAGGCTTTAAGTCAGATTTTTTGACTGGATCTGGCCTAATTATCAATTATTTACTCATTTATTTTAGGAATAGATTTATTTAAATCCCTTAATAAATAAATAATTAATTGATAATTATTGCATTAATTTGCCACATATTTTCCTTTAATAGGCAATAAAATTCAAGTGCCTACAAGCCCCCTCGCATTTTATTCACGGACGCCTTTGTGTTGAAGTGAACAAATTGCGATAATTCATTCTTGATCAACATGATTGAATTTTATTACTTACCTCACCAACTTGATATGAATAGCCTGAATTATGACTGAACTTAGCAGAGTACTAAGCTGCCTACGTACCTCTTTGAAGAGGATCAAGTCATAACGTTGTTCAAGCAACATAATTTGGTTTGAATGGGGGGGTGCCGTACAAATTTTATACTCATGCGTGCCAGGAGTAACATGCAGTTTAGGCTCATGCGTTATGGAGCGTTGAACTTAAATTTGTTGATATTTTATACTCGTGTCAATGAGTCTTGAATTTGAACTTGTAGACAGTTTATACTCTTGTCAAGGAGCCTTGTGTGGATATTTTTCACTCGTGTCGAGGAGTATTGTGTGAACAGTTTTCGCTCGCGCTGAGGAGCTTTATGTGTATAGAGTTTATTCTCTTCCTAAGGAGATTTTATTTGATGTGTAAATAGTTTATACTCATATCAAGGAGTATCGAACATGTAAAGAGTTTTGTCTCTTCTCAAGGAGATATGATTTGATGTGTAGACAGTTTATACTCATATCAAGGAGTATAGTGTGGATAGTTTTCGCTCGTATCGAGGAGCCTTGAATTTGATTTGTGTTAGATAGTTTAGGCTCGTATCAAGGAGCATGACTTGAGGCTTTTTAGATAGTTTAAGCTCGTATCAAGGAGCATGACTTGTAGATAGTTTTAGCTCATGTCAAGGAGCGTGATGTAGACAGTTTTTGCTCGTGTCAGGGAGCGTGATGTAGACAGTTTTTGCTCGTGTCAACTGTTCATTGCCCCCAATCTTGGAATGCACTATTTTCTCTTGCTTCAACTTTATTTCTATGAATCTTTATAGAAACTGCAGTCTTTATTTGCGGCTCCTCTTCCAAGGGCTCATCGAAGGATATGAATTCAAACTCGTAAGAGTCTTGAATAGAAGGCCATTCGATGTCATTTGATGTCAGACTTAACTCCATGTCGTGAGCTCTTGTAGCCAACTCTTCAAAAGTTTTAGGCCGAATTCCTTGGAGTATGTAGCTAAGATTCCATTGCATCCCTTGAATGCACATTTTAATAGCTGAAGTTTTTGATAGCTTTTCTTTGCAATTGAGGCTTAGGCCCCTCCATCTGTTGATATAGTCAATGACGTATTCTTCATCACTTTGAATAGTATTTGTTAGCTCTATCATGCTAACAGTTCTTCGTTTGCTATAGAAACGCTTGATGAACTATTTTTCAATTTGCCCCCAACTGTCAATGGTGCTGGCTTTCAAGTCAATGAACCAATCAAAGGCATTTCCTTTCAGAGATCGGACGAATTGACTCACCATATGATCCCCATAGGTCCCAGCATCATTGCATGTCTCGACGAAGTGCGCCACATGTTGTCTTGGATTGTCTTTGCCATCAAATTGTTAAAACTTGGGAGGTTGGTAGTCAGTTGGCATCTTTAAGTTATCAATCCTCTTTGTATATGGCTTGGCGTAGGTTGAAGAAGATTTTGAGCTCCCTTCAAACTTGTCTTTTATCGTCTCCAACACGATGTTCTTTAGTTGGTTGACATGAAGTATTTCGTCAGTTGAAACTTGTATTTTTTCCTCATTTGGCTTTTTTCAGGTGCATGATGTTTCATCGAATCTTCCTCCTCGTGCTCATCCTCAACTTGTTTCTTATTTGCATGGCTTATCTTCGTATTATCCATTTTCTTCATAAGTACGGAGATCTTTACGTTTTCAACTTCTATGTGCTTGTTGAGTCCTTCAATGGTCATAGCACTTGTCGTCATCACTGCAGCTTCAGTTGAGGCAGGTGGTGAGCTTGGCGTGGAGCGAGGAGTTGAGCATACTGAGTCATCATCACTATCTTTATCGCCCTGCAATTGCTTATTGAGAGTAATCCTCACCACATGGTTTGTCTTTGAGGATACTTCGAGCGTACTTCTTGTAAAATCTCTTCAACCTTGTCAGTTTGCAACTCTGGAGGTTTTGATGCAATAGGCCTTCTTATCGCAATCTTTAATGGAGTCATCATTTGAGTCTTCACAGCTTGCAGCTCTGAAGGCTTTGAGGTAGATGACCTTTTGATCGCGATTCTAAGAGGAGTCATTATTTGTGCTTGTAGAGAGAAGAGATGAGAGGTAGAAACAGTCTCACTGGGCGTGCCAAAATTTGTAACAATAAATTTTATATTTATGATGAAATAAATACAAAAGAATTACAATAATAATCCAGATGGATTAAACTTGAGAATTTTAAGAAACAATCTCTATCTATTCTACAATTCTTCTCTCGAACCAATTTGGCTTGACTTTACTTTGACTTGATTTGACTTGACTTGTGTGTTGAGTCAGATCTTCAAACGAAGCTTGTCCGAACTTGGATTTGGAACCTTATAACGTTAATCCAGAGACGTCGAGCCTTTATTTGGATTAAACGTGTTTAATGTGAAAAACACTCGATCTGGAGGGGGCTTAGCACCTTAATCCCGGGTCGAATGCTGTTCTTGGCGCGAAGAACACCGAAGAACTTAGTGTATGAAGAACGCTTGATTTGGGGGGCTCCGCACCTTAATCCCGAATCATTTTCCGTTCTTGACTTGAAAATGCTTGAAGATCTTGAGGAGCGTTGCTCGTGTTTCAATCTCTTCAGAGCGTTTGTGTCTTCGGGTCTTTGAATGTGTGTGTCTGGAATGAATGGAGGAGGGCTCCTTATATAGGTGAAGGGTGAGGACGCCCCATAAATAACTCGCAGTCTGATTGGTCCAGGGCTGATTTTACCTGATTATGCGGGCTTGGGCCTTTCACTTGCTTAGACTTTAAGTCAGATTTTTTGACTGGATCTGGCCTAATTATCAATTATTTACTCATTTATTTTAGGAATAGATTTATTTAAATCCTTTAATAAATAAATAATTAATTGATAATTATTGCATTAATTTGCCACTTATTTTCCTTTAATATGCAATAAAATTCAAGTTCCTACAGTATGTTAAGGGAAAACTATAAAATTGAATCTAAAATGTATTTTGAGATTGTTATATAAAAGTGTAATTTCTTTTAAATGATTGTATGGCATGGTGTGCAGTAAATTATTACTCCATCCGTCTCACAAAAGACTGCACTCTTTATTTTGGCACGATGATTAAAAAGTAGTAACTTTTAGGGATGTAATGATATTTTTTTGTAATAAATAAATGATAAAATATGTTAGGTATGTTAAGTAATGAGTGATTTTTTAAATAAAGTGTATGAGAATAGGTAATTGATTTTTATTTTTGCTTTTGCTTTTTTTTAAATACACAAACTTTTGTAAGACAGCCGATGAAAAGTATGTCATAGGAAAGGAGAGGAAGGAAGTATATCTTATTTGAAAAAGTTACTTACTTTATGCATGACAAACTGTCATCTTTCATAAATACTCATTTTAAGAACTCACAACATGAGTATTACTTTGACATGCACAAAGGAACAATTTTTGAAACAGGGTCACAATAACTTACTCATTCTCCCGTTCCATTTAAGACTACTCCAACTATTATCTCAGTGAAAAACAAGTATTTGAACATGAACATGGATTTTTACCAAATAATTCAAGTACATATAATTTTTATCCACAAGATCATGATAATGTAAAAATACATCTATGCACATAATTTCATTAATTACTATACATAACTTATGGGATTAATTCAAACAGTAGGGTAAGAAGCTTCCATTGCAATGCCACATATCCCTTCTGCAGCTCCAATATCCCTCTGCATTCTGATGTATCCATTCTCTCCCCAGCTCGTTCCCCACGAGTTCTTCACCAGCCAGTACTTTGTTTCGTCGCTCGTTTTTCCATATCCAACAGCAGTGACACCATGATCCAGCTCTGTTCCACATGATCCAGTGAAGACTCCACTGGAGTAGAACTGGAAGTCGGATCCACTAGCATCAATGGCAACCGATACTGGTTGATTCGCCACAGCTTTGAGCAGTGCAGCCTCGCTGTTGCTGGGAACATCCTCGTACCCACTGATCTTAGCGGCGTGAGATGATTCCTTTTTCTTGTTGCAGGTTCCGTCTACTCCAGTGTAAGCGTAGTTGGATTCAGTTGTGAGGCCATGGTTGCTGATAATAAACTCGAAGGCATTGTCCATGAGTCCACCATTGCAGCCCTCGTCTTGGCTGGTATCACAATCCACAAGTTCTTGTTCAGACAATGATGTTAGAGTCTTTGTTGTGATTTGATTGATTCCTTCTGTTGCTGCAACCGCTGAAAATGCCCAGCAACACCCTATATATTTTTCAACAAAATGATTATAATCGTTGGAATACGTATAATTATTGGAATTAAGGGCAAGTCTTGCATGAGAACGTCTCACATGAGACTATTTTTACACTTTAAATTAGTGATCACATACGCTTATAAAATGTTATCACTTTCATTTATATTATAAGTCTAATAAATTATTCATAAAATAGAATTATAACTTTTCATTAATTGAGTATCACTTTCATTATAGAGATTACCATTTTTTATCCATGTCACATATGAGACAGTCTCACACATGTCTTTGCCTGTAATAAAATACTAGTACTTTACAACTGGAGGATGTAGCTAGTTTGACTTACCACATTGGCCTTGATCTTTAACACCAGTAACAGCTCACTTACATTAGCATACCTAAACGAGGATGTCGACTTACGATGACCCCCCATTTTGTATCCATTTCTTGATGCCTGAAATTCCTCATTTGTTAAATCAGCAAACTTGTTTACTGCAAGCTTGTAAGGCCTTCCTCCAGCTCCATTACTCGACTCGATGTACTCAATGTTGTCCTTAAATATGTTGAACCTCATGGCCTTCTCAGCCTCGTCTTTGTACACACGTCCATGCTCGACCATCCATTGTTCATGTCTCTGGACCATGGATGCATCGGGTGCTGTTCGGGCTGAAGCTAGAAATGCAGACAGTCCTAGCAGCACTAGTGCAACCAGAATAGGGTTCCAAGAAGTTACCAATGCCATTGTTGCTATGTGAGGAGTAGAGTGATTTATGAGAAAGAAAGATATTGAATTAGAGATGTGAATTCATTCATAAAGAGTGAGGCATTTATATGCACTAGTGGTTTAATGGATTCATGTTGAGAGAATATTATAAAAGTAAAACCTGGGAAACCCGGCAGGTTAAAGAGGAGATTCCGTGTACGATGATGTTTTTATAATGATGCCATGTAATATATTAATTTATTAGTTCTCATTTCGATTAGTTTAGTTCTTAATGCTAATAATTAAATAGTATTTGTTTAAGACTAATCAGTTTGGATTCTGGAATGGTTAAGTAAAGACATTTGACTGCAACATCAACCACTCATGCGAAACTCCTATCCTACAACAACGCATTTCATTTCATGTTTCAAATTTTTTTTTTATAGAAACTAGTAATGCCCCTGTGCGATGCACGATTATTGAAGAAAATATAAATTTCTTTATTCTAATAAGTGATATTCAATTGAGGAATAAAATTGAGATTTTTGGATTTAAAATATAATAAATAAGATTTTTTACAATGAGTTTCAAATAAGCGTTGCACCCGTGTGTGATGCACGGATAAAAAAAATAAAATTGTGTGATTATAAAAGAAAATAATAGTGGAAGAACATATATATTCTTTCAAAGGTATAATAGCAATATTGTCCCTTTAACTATGATACCACTTATATATTTAAAAAAATATATTACGATGCGAAAGGAAATTGGATAAGTCGTGTGTGAGACCGTCTCATATGAGAATATTTTACACTTTTTAAATTAGTTATTACTTTCTTTATAAAAATGTTACCACTTTTACTATAAAATGTTATCATTTCTTATTTAAACCATAAATTAATTTGAAATAACATTATCACATTTTATTATAGTAAATTATCACTTTTTATTCATCTTAACTAAGTTCTTACATAATACAATCTCACACAAACCTTTACCAAGAAAATTAGAAGTATAAAACTTATAATATAAGAATATGTATGTTATTAAAAATATAATAATATGAACTTGTCTAATTTAAATTTGAATTCTGTGGGGGAAAAATATGAATAAAATAATAATATCTTAAATAAAGATTAAAAAAAATATCATATATGAGTAAAAAATAGAACATGAATAGCATTGGTAAAATATGATTTGAACTCCTATTCATAAATTACTATTATGTCTCAATAATTAAATGAAATTGTATTTTCACCAAAATGTTAATATTAAATATTGTCCTTATAAAAAATTATAATGTAATGAAAGTAGCTTACACTATGCTTTAATTTCAAAATGATAGATATTAAGGTATTGTCATAAAATAAATTGTAATATAATCAAAGCACCTTAAATTATGGTACACTTTAATTTTGACATAAGCTTGCATGTGTTTGGTCTTTCGCGTTCAAATCCAATATTGTGTAAAAAATCAATTTTTTTAATTAAATGTTAATACTATTGATATTTACTTTTCGATAAAATAATACACCTATTAATTAAAATGAATATCTTTAAAATAAAATATAATATTTTAAAAAAATTCTTATGCACCCGTGAATACGTAGTAGACAAATTCTTTTAAAATTATCATAAAAATTTAAGGTAATTTTGGAATACATGCACATGTGGATTTACTTATAAATATTATAACACTATTCTAATTTTAATTTGAAGTATATAGATAATTGTATAAAAAATTATTCAAAAAAATAATTTTATTATTGTGTAAAATATCATCACTGCCATTACTTTCTAATTATGAATTTCTTTTTAAAAATTTATAAATGTCAAATTGTATAATTATATTAAATTATCAAACAAAATAGTATGCATTAAACAAAATACTATCGAAAAAAATTTAACGTAAATTAATAACATATCACTCAATATATATTATTTAATATCAAATGCATCATATATTACTCCTCATCATTAAATCGCATTGTATTCATCTTATCATCAAAACTACCTCTTATTGCATCATTCAAATTTATTAACAAATACTACATGTGAATTTATTAACAAATATATGTGATACTAGTACAAAACCCGCGTAACACGTTACGCAGATCATTGAAATATTATTTTTAAAATATATTATTGAAATTAAAAAATATTAAAGGTTATAAATTGTATTAATAAAAATATATAACTTTATAGATAGGATAAGGAGTATAATAAGACAAAAATTTATGTGTCCGCGAGACATGCCGTGCATCCATGCTCTTTAATATGAAATTGTAGTATACCCTCTAGTATAAAGACGTGTACTCTTATTAATTAAAATGTACTACATTCCCTTCAGAACAAAATGATGTACCCTTACACATTTTGTTCACCTGGAAGCAAAAGAGACTAATTCGTATAATAATTTAAGGGGCGAGTTGAATACTAATTGTTTTTCTTTTTTTTTTAATCTTATCTACATAAAATTGATAATACTTTGTAATGGGATACATCAAAATGACAAAACGAATATTTAAAATAATAATGAATTGAATACTAATTGTTTATTAATATGTAATGTATTTTTAAATACATTTATTATTATTATATAACAATGTCAAGTCCATTTATTCTTATTTATTGAACATAAATATTTTCATGAAAGTAAATGATAATTGCCAGAAAATTATTATTTTTAAATAAAATATTCTATTAATTTCATATATTCATATTTCACCCATTTTTATGTCATCCAATTTTATATTTACAATAATATACTTTTTTTATGCTATTCGTCTCTTTATTTTCTTAACAATTAATTTTTAAAACATGTATTATTTCCTTATTAGATTTTCGCAAAAAATACATATATTTATTATTAAATCACAATATTAAAAAGACAATTTTTTAAAATATATGAAGATGGACAATAAGTTTTTTTTAATTATTTTCATATATTCATATTTCATTCATTAGACGATCATATTTCCCTTAAAATAGACGAAGATGGGCAGGAAGTTTTTTTTTTTTTTAATTATTTTCAGTATATTCATATTTCATAAATTTTTTGTATTTCAATTTTTTTTCACAATTATCCATATAAATATATGCTAATTGATTCTCATTTTTTTAACTACCAATCTTTAATAATATTAATTTCAATATATACGGATAAATTATACGGCTACCCGAATCCATATAATTAATATTTCAACATACATGGAAAAATTATACTCCCTCCGTCCCACGTATTTTTACCCACTTTCCATTTTGGGGTGTCCCACGTATTTTTACTCATTCCATTTTTGGCAAAAATACATAATATTTTATTACCTATTTTTTACAATCCCAACAACTTTAATTACTTTTTTACACTTTATTCATCATTTCCAATAACTTTATTCACTTTTTCTTTTTAAATTACTAATTTATTCTTACTTTCTCTTACATTATATATTAAAAAATAAAACGTCTTAATCTCTGTGCCCGTACAAACGGGTAAAAATACCCGGGACGGAGGGAGTATGACTATCCAAATTCATATTTCATATGCTATTTCATAATTAATATTTCAACATACATGAAAAAATTATATGGCTATCCGAATCCATATTTCATATGCTATTTCATAATTAATATTTAAACATACATGGAAAAATTATATGGCTACCCGAATCCATATTTTATATGTTATTCAATTGAATCCACATCTCATCAATATTTTATATTTCTTTAACTATCACTATTATCTATATTTCTTTAACTATTTCATATTGACTTTGTCATAGTTGGTGAAAATCTCACATTTGTCTTGTGTAAAAATCTCAAAGTAATTTCTTATCTCTTTTCTTTGCCAAATAATCTATTCCTCTTTTCATTGCCATTGATGGAACCCATTGTGAAATCTCAAATTTCCAAACTTTCCTGCGTGTAGGAGCATTTATTTCTAATAATTAGAAACACATCAAACACCACAATAAAATTTGAAGCTTATAAAAAACGTAAGAAAAAAAAAGATACGTCCTTCATTGCTCATTGATTAATCCCATTGCTGACCATCCCATTGCTGACCTTTTGCTTGAAAATATATTTGAGTTCACCAAACTATCTCAAATAGTCAATGGCGGGATTTCATTTTCAAGAAATGGATATGATAGGGGATACTATTGGGGAAATAATTCCAAAGAACTAATAACAAATCTAGGTGAAAATCCATTAAATTAAATCACATTCACAGTAACCAAAAATGAAAATAAAAGGATTCCCATTTAACAAAAAAACCTTGAATCCTCACCTCTATCATCAATTATCAATAAGAAATCGGCCAATAATTATACTCCAATAGATAAATTAATTAAACATGAACATAAATGCCATCCAATTGAATTCACAATCCACCAAACAAATGAAAATGGAAATAGAAAAGAGGTAATTACCTCTCTGGCCAGCTGTATTCCAACAATGGGTGTCATCGCGTGGATGGCTAGCTGCATTTCAAATCCGGGTTTCAAAACTAAAAATTACACTTTTTAATACATGAAAATTTACTTTTTAGATACATGAATTATTACTCCTCTATATAAAAATTATTACTCTTCAAAGAGTAATTTTTATATATTAAAGAGTAATTTTAAAAATATGATTTACATATAAGCCCAGTTTTAAATTATTACTCTTCAAATAGTCATTTTTTATATATTAAAGAGTAATTTTAAAAATATGATTTACATATAAACTCGGTTTATGTGAGAGTCACTCGAATATCTATATCAACAATCGTGTTACTCATTTATATACAATATTTCTTTAATTTATAACAATATATACAATATTTCTTTAATTTATAACAACCTTCCGACGGCTTTCGTCATCATCACCTACTCGCACCTCCTCTCCAGTCGGTGGAGAAGCTTTATTTATTTTTTTGGGTAAGGCAAAAAAGAGATTAGAGAGCGGAGGCCAGAGAAGCTGCGGGTTTGGTGTGAGAGACGGAAGAGAGATGGCAGCTGGTGTGGAATGAAATTAGGGTTTGTGGAGAATTTTATTCTTACAGTTTAGAAAATTTGCAAATCAACCCCTAAACTATATCTAAATCATGATATGTGCACCGAAATTTATAACCAAGCAAAAATAATTCAAAAATCTAATAAAATGCCACATCATCTCCAAATTCTTCTTCTGCTGCCACCTCATTAAAACTTGACCCTCTTTTAGTATAATAAAGATACGGGTGTTCCATCCTCATTCCAAATTAACGGATTACTGACAAATCACTTATGTGAAATGGAACACTATCAAATCCTCTTTTGGTCTTATTATTATTATTATTATTATTATTATTCAACCTCTTATGTGCATATTTTATATTTTCACATGCTCAAAACATCATGTTTCGATTATATTTTCTTTATATATTGAAGAATAAATGAGATCCTATCCTTTTTTTCATTATTAGTAATATTATATTATTTTCAATAAATAATGTCTTTTATTTCTTAAAAATCAGATTATATATATCTTATAAATTAGAAATCAGCAACATAAACACATCTATATATATGAAATACTAAATAAAAATTTCACTTGAATTTTGTATATTAATAAATCAATCAATTTAACATTATCCAGTTGTATTATTGAAAAAAGTCTCTTCATAAACACATTTATTTGTATACATAAGTAGAGGATAGAATAAAAAAAATAAGCGAGATCTCTAATTAATCCACTCAATCTCCTAAAATAAGCTTAGATCTTACTGTATCTTTTATCTTCCAATATCTAATTAATCCACTCAATTTCCTTTATTGGCTTAGATTTTACTTCTTTCTCTTGTTAAAAGAATATCTTTCTTTTATCTTCTCAACATTTTCTTAGAGGAAGGTTCAAAATCTTTGATCTCTTTTCATTTCTCTTGTGAAACTTGTGCTACTACGATCCATTCATTGTTCTACTTAGAGAACTTGTAAACTTATTCATTCTCTAATCCACTATTCCTTTTAAATCAGGGCTAAAAGGAAGCAATCCCACCATGACTGTAAAACAATAGTTGCAGAATACAAACCATGTCACCCTGCCAAGATACGGGTCGGATCCCCGCACCCCATCCATTTACTCAGAAATTTTAAAAAAAAAATCATCACAACCTCAATCACACCCTGCCAAGATAAGCACCGGATCCCCACTCCTCGTCCAATGGGAGAGAAAATCGAATATAGGGGTGTGGTGATTTCTACAGTGGGGAAGAAGAGTTAGTTAGAGAGAGAAAATGAGAGCAAAGAGAAAGTTGAAGAGCCTTTGAATAGTTCGAAATGTTATTTATAAAAATAGGTGAAACTTCCACCACAATCTTCTGCCACATTATATTATATTATATTATTAAAAATAGTGATAAATTAATTATTTATCTTGGTTCCCCAATTTTTTTTCCTTCATTTTGTCGCAAATTTCCATGGCAAGCTATTATCTTACTAATATAGATTTATATAGATATTTTTTATTTTAATCATAAAATTTTCTATTAATAAAATATAACTATCTTAATAAATAAAACCACCACATGTTAAATATTTAATACTCCCTCCGTCCCAACTTCAACTTCACACTTTCCGTTTTGGTCCGTCCCAATTTCAACTTCATATTTCCATAAAAGGAAAAAGTACATAAATAATATCCCCCTAACATACTTTAATTTCAAAATTGTCATCACCTTTTTAACACACATAACATACTTTATCATTTATTTATTACCAAAAAATACCAAATTACCCCCAAAAGTTACTCAAAAAGTGATTTTTCTTAATTTGCGTGCGTACAGTAAATATGAAGATGAAAATGGGACGGAGGGAGTATATAATATACATAAATAAATATTAAAAAATTTAAAAAAATACATGACTAAATTTATTTAATAAAATAAAAAAGTTTATGATTAAATTGAAAATATTTAAAAAGGTTGTATATTTAATTAATAAAATGATAATTCATGATTAAATTGAGAAAATATGAAAACTTTGTGTATTTTAACACAATTAACCCATATTTTAATATATGTTTATAGTTTTATGAGTGTTATATGTGAGTTTCATTGATATATAATAATTATATTGTTTGAGTTTCATATACTAAAAAATAAATATAATTATTAAATTGAGACAATCAAATAAAAAATATATAATTATTGTGGAATGTAAAAATTATAATAGTTATTTTAATTTAATAATTAAAAAAATACTAATTTACCTTTGAAAAATTCAATAAAATTTGTAAAAATAACCATTTTTTCCCAAAGTGTGAACTTAAATGAAGTGAGTTTTTTATTTTTATTTTTTTCATTTCAGCGCTTTCGCTCTACGGCCCACTTAAATGAAGTGTGAACGATTTTTATTTTTATTTTATATATTTTTCCCAAAGTGTGGACACTTTATTCCTTGATTAATTTGACCAAAGTGTTTCTGGGGAGTCGTCGCCAGCGCCGCACTGCTGCCCTACTCGCCACCAGCCAACATCACAGTTCCGCCACCACGCCGCACCCAGCTGTAGTCCCTCCTCCAGCCACTACCCCGCCTCCTTCGTCATCCCCACCTCCTCCCGTTCCCACCGTTCCTTCGGCTTCCACTCCCGTTCCAACCGTGCTTCTCTCTCCTCTCCCGAATTTCATTCATCTCTCTAATGTCAGTCAAAGCGCGGGGCTTGTAATCTCTTTCTCAGGTGATTTGCCTTGTTTACTGAATTCATCACTTGCTTCGAATTCTTCTTAATTGTATACTTTCTCAGACGAAATTGATAAATAGTACTTTTGTTTTGTATTATAATTTTCAATCTTTCTTTGAGCCATTACTCTATTTCGCTTTCTTCCAACCTATATTATATATGGCTCAAATTGAATCTTCATGACTTCTTTAATCTCATGTACGTTTCTTCGATTAAAAAGAATTACATCGATGAAGCTTTGCAAATAGTATCTTGTAATCTATGTATTTCTGGATGGATTGATAAGCAGTTGTAAAATTTTTAGGTACTTGTCAACACATTTAAAGACTTTATGGAAGTTTAGGAAAATATTTAGCTTCTTGAAGAAGCTAAAATTTAGCTTCAATGTACTCCCTCCGTCACAATAAAGTTTTGCAAACTTTCCATTTCGGGTTGTCCTACAGAAGTTTGTACCTTCCTTAAAAAGTAAAATTCAAACAAAATCACCTTTCTCCATACACTTTATTTACAAAAAAATCACATCTATCTAACACACCTAACATACTTTATTATTTATTTATTATAAAAAACTATCATTATACCCCTAAAAGTTATCACTTTCTTAATCTACGTACCGAAAAGAGTGCAAACATACTTTATTATTTATTTATTATAAAAAACTATCATAATATCCCTAAAAGTTATCACTTTCTTAATCTACGTACCGAAAAGAGTGCAAACTTTTCTAGGACGGATGGAGTATAGTGGAAGATTTGCTCCATATTTTAATGCTTTCTTTCAGAAAATAATTTAATGCTTTAATTAAAATTTTATTATAGTTATTGAAAAAAAGTCTGGCTGCAGCTGTAATGTTAAAGTTGTTAAAATAGGGCCAGCTAGCTGTACTGTAATAATTATTGAAATATAGTCAGACTACCCATTTAATTAATATTTTTATGCTTTCTATATATAGAAATACTAATACTATTGTATTATTATATACTCCATATATATATATAGATACTGTATCCTAATAAATGATTATTAAAATCTTATATATCTAATCGTAAATTTAAGAAATTATTGTAACACGTGACAATATTTGATAAATAAAATAACAGATGAAATAGAAAAAAGATAAGTTTTGTGGTAGATCGTCTTACGTTAGATCATTTTATACTTTTTAAATTGATTATTACTCTCACGATAAAAATGTTACTTCTATCACTTTTCATTTATAATATAATAAATTATTCATCATAACATTATCACTTTTCATTAATTGAGTTCATTTTTTATTACAGACGTTATCACCTTTTATCCGTCTAATGCAAACCCTTACGGTTTCACCCAAATCTTGTCATAAAAAATAGAATAGGAAATCAGATATGTCATTAATATGCTAAAAGTGACCTATTTCTCTCTTCTTTTATTAAAAATTACCCCATTGAAAATTGTTGGGCCACAAAAATGAACCCAGTCTAAAAATCTCAGTGTGAGCCCAAAACTCTTACTCACTTAGCCCCAAGCTTTAGCCTTGGCAATTAGGGTTGGCGGCCTTGGGCCCAATAATCTTTTTGGCATGGACAGTTGAAATTAGTTTGGCCCACTAAAGATGAAGAGCAATCAAGATAAAACAACATGCATGACTAGCCCAAGTGGAGAGCCTGACCCACGACTCGTGAAGTGCACTTACATGTAACAAACAAGAGGATAATGCTCACATATAATTACTAGACTTGATCAATTGCTTTGTTACTGCCAACAAAGCAATTGATCAAGTCTAGTAATTATATGTGAGCATTATCCTCTTGTTTGTTACATGTAAGTGCACTTCACGAGTCGTGGGTCAGGCTCTCCACTTGGGCTAGTCATGATCTAGTCTACAACTATCACTGAATAGTTCGTTGATTGCCTCAACTATATGTTGCCTATTTGATACGACTTAAATTAAGAAAATAAAAAAATTACATGATAAAGCTGCTCTCTAGCGAGTGAAAACTCCAAAGCAAGAAAAGGGAGGGGGAATTCAGGAAACCTCACAATAATCATCTATCAGATAGAATAATTAAATGCTTATATATAATTACAGTTTTAACATTAATCTTCTCTCTGTTTATAATTAGTGATGTTTTATCTCTCATCATTATCTTCTTTAATTCTTGTCGATTTCAATGCAATTACTCCATATGATTGTTACTACATCTGTTTCCGATATTCTTATTAAAATAATATTTAAAATAAATAATTAAGACTGAAAAAAATGAAAAAAACGCATTCAAATATATATATACACCACATAATAAATATAAGTTATAAAATAAATGAAAAATAATTTAAAAAAGTGAGAATAAATATATTTATATTTTAAATTATGAAATAAATTTATTATATCTGAAGATTAATTTTTTATACATTTTATAATATAAAAATTATGAAATAATATTATTATATATTTATATTTTAAATTATGAAATAATATTATTATATCTAAAGACTAATTTTTTATACATTTTATAATATAAAAAATTAATATAATTAGTTTTAAATATAATCAAATAAGAAACTAATATTTAATGTAAATAAATATTTATAAACATAACATCAAATTATTAATTTAAATTTGAGTTTATATCATAAACCCTTGTAAATTCGGTGATTCTCTTAATTTAAACACCCTAATAGAGTTAAATATTTGTTTGGTCCCGTAACTTTTTTTCTTTTTAATTTTAGTCCCAAAAAAGATATTTGTTTATAATTAGTCCCATAACTTTCATTTTTCTTTAATTTTGGTCCAATTTTTATCGGATTTGCCACTTGTTGCCGGAAACCGACGAGCGATGCTGACGTGGCTAGTCCAACCAGCCAAATATTGATGAAGTTTAAGAAGAAGAAAAAGGATAACACCAAAAATTGCAAAATGTTTATGTATGGGGTGACTATAAACGTTTTTGCAATCTTTGGTGTTGTCTTCATTCTTCTTCTTAAGTTTCATCAATCTTTGGTTGGTTGAGAAATAATTGGACTAGCCACGTCAGCATCGCTCGTCGATTTCCGGCAACAAGTGGCAAATCCGATAAAAATTAGACCAAAATTAAAGAAAAATTAAAGTTATGGGACTAATTATAAACAAATATATTTTTTGGGACTAAAATTAAAAAGAAAAAAAGTTACGGGACCAAACAAATATTTAACTCCACCCTAATAATACATAAGGTATATAGAATTGGAAGGGGACCATACGATTTACACGGTGAATTCGATTTACCCAAATATTTGTATTTAAATTTATACGTAAATAATTGGAATGACATATAATTCTACCGTATTAAAATTATTTTTTAGAAAATTAATATATAATTAATATTTTGTGTGTAATAGAAAAATTGAAATAATTATTACTCTCTCCGTCCCATTAAACTTGTAATATATTTTTTTTTGTACGGAGATTAAGGAGTATAATATTTTAATATAAAATGAAGTGACAGAAATAATATTTAATGTGTAGTGGGTAGGTATATTAGTAGTGTGTGTGGACCAATGTGAATATGTTAATATTTTTTGTGTGGATCTTATATGCTTTAAAAGGAATGTAACAACTTCTATGTGACAATCCAAAAAAAAAATGTCACAACTTCTATGGGACGGAGAGAGTATAATAAATTAAATCTCAAAAGTTGATTAATTAATGAGTTGGCCTCTAGTGTCCGCAAAAAAATGTATAAGAATATAACATTTTGTTTTAAAGAGTATACTTTAATTAATTAGAGTATAATTTTTTTAATAGAAAGATCGACTGAAATATAAATAGTATAAATATTTGATTAAAAAATTAATTATTTTTAGCAAATAAAGATTACACATTTTTATACTAAAGATCTTATATCATCTAATAATAACGAGTATCACTTTCAATGTGGGATTTGGGGACACCGTGTCCGATGACACCCAAATTTCAGCCTTAATTGATATCATGTTCACTTATATATGTACTCCATTTTTTATTTAATAGTGTATATATGTCTCTTAATAGTTGATATGTAATTTTTTTATATTTAAATTTTCATTTGAAAAGAAAAATTAATAAAAAATTCTCTAACAATTGAGTATAAATTATCATTCAATGTTGCATTATAGGGACCACTAGAGCATTTGCTAATTTTTAATTTTATAATAACCAAATAGTCTCACATAAATGGATTCGTAAACGATTTCACCCACATCTTTGCTTTATAATATATATATAATATTAATTAATTAATTTAATTTAAAAAGTTGACACATATTCTTTTTTACTTTGTCCCATAAAAATTGATACATTTCCTTTTTAATACATGAGACCCACAAAAAATAATTAATTTGTACTATCCCATCTCATACTTTCTTCGCACTTACAATAAATATAAATATGAAATAGTGATATAATAATAAATGTTAATACATAGTAATACAAAATAAAAATAAAAATATAAAGATTATATATGTAATATTAAAATAAAAATATAAAAACATACAACAATAACATTTTTAATGAAAAATGATTCCTAATCAAATAAAGTGATATTTCACTAATGTAATTATTTCACGAACAATCCATTAGAATAAAAAGTGATATTTAATATAAAGGGGATACTGATTAAAA
Organism: Pogostemon cablin; assembly: GCA_023678885.1. NCBI lineage: Eukaryota > Viridiplantae > Streptophyta > Magnoliopsida > Lamiales > Lamiaceae > Pogostemon > Pogostemon cablin. The sequence continues at coordinate 23,991,494 of CM042961.1, read as the reverse complement.
TAAAGTGACAATAAAATAATTAAACTATCTAATGAATAAAATTTTCATTTATAACAACCACATCTAGAGAGTTATAATTTCTTTAAGAATAAGATTAGTGTAAATCGAGATTACATGAACATTCTGTTTTTTTTAAATTACTCTTTAATATATAAAAAAATATTATTTGAAGAGTATTTTTAATTCAATTAATACTAGTTTATCTCTGAAAGAATAATTTCATGTACTAAAAAGTAGTCGATAAAATCAGGGATAAATGCCGAAAAACAGTGACATCGCCGGAAAATTCCAGCCATCACGTGACAATCACATGTCATTTTCCGGCGATGTCACCGTTTTTCGGCGAAAATAGGATGTATTTGACCCTATTTTTCACCGATGGGACTAATTTGATAAACTTATTTTTTTGGGGACTAAAAAGGACCATGAGGAAAATTATGGGATCAAACGGTATTTATCCCAATAATTTATTAACTCTATTAAAACCTTTACAGTAACCAATTGTACTATATATTCTCAAATTGATATTATAATAATTAAAATCCTGCCTTAATAATATATCAGTATTATATATACATTAAATAATATTCTCGACGTTATTAAACACAAACATAATATAATTGGTCTTTACACTATTAATGCATTAACATTTTGTTAAATATCTTAAAATATCTAAATATTTATATTTTATAGAATTTATTATTATAATTTTTATTTATATATTATCATAAAATAATACTATATACATAAAAATAGATATATAATATGAATATCAATATATTTATTAAATGAAATAATTACTGATAGGTACACACTTTGTACCCCTAATTACTACTAGATACATTGATTTAAAATAATTATTATTTAATACAAAATATTAAAGTAAAATACCAAATATACCCCTAAACCCATATACCTTTAAAACACTAACCCCAACCTCCACCCACCACCGGACCACCGCTGCCGCTGCCGGACCGCCGCAACCGCCGCCGGCGGAGCTCCGGCGGCCGGTCGCCGGAAAATCTGTTCGAAAAAAAAAAAAAAAAAAAAAAAAAAAAAAAAAAAAAATGGTCGCCGGAAAGCTGCCGCGCCGCCGCCGCCGGAGCTCCGGCAGCCGGTCGCCGGAAAAACTGTTCGTCCAAAAAAAAAAAGAAAAAAAAAAAAAAAACTGGTCGCCGGAAAAACTGCCGCCGCCGGAAAAGCTGCCGGACCGCCGCCGCCGGACCACCACATTTTTTTGCTGCACACACTTTTTTTTTCCTCACACACTTTTTTTGTTGCACACACTTTGCTGCACATGAACTTTTGCTGCACACAATATTTATGTGCAGCACATTAATAGGGGTAATATTGTAATATCACTATATATTTTTGTACCTAGTAGTAATACTTTTGTATGTTTGTATCTCATAGTAATTTAGGGTTTTTTTGTGTACCTAATAGTAATCCTTCCTTATTAAATATATCACTTCATTAAAATGGCTTCTTATTTTATATATCAAACTTCCACTAATTGCCTTTAAATGATAAATGATAAAAAGAAAATAAATATCACAACTATAAATAACATTTTTATTTGAAAAAAGAAACATTAATTTATTAGGACAAAGATGGATAAAATTATAACCACAAACCAAAATTAATTAATTAACTAATCGATAAAATTAGAACCACTCCAGCAGGATTAATTAAACCACCCAAGCAAATTAATTAATTAACTTATCAGAGAGAGGTAGAGATGTGAAAACTGATTTAAAATGAGAGCACTATAACTATTAATAACAATGGAAATGTAACTAAATTTCATTCTTTCTTTTTCTAGCTGAATACATGGAGAACAACATATTGGAGAATAATAGACAACTGACATAATCAAGTTTTAGAAGATCTCTTCGGTTTAACAGAAGATGATGATTTCGTTCTTGAGCCATTTGAAGCCCAACAACATTCTGGTGAACAACAACAAAATTTGCAAAATCCTTCTGAAAATCTGCAACAAAATAGTGGAGAACCATCCCAAAATTTGAGAAGTAACATCGAAGAAACACATGAAAGTGATACGGGCATAGATGAATACAGTGTTGAATTAGGATTAACTCCAGGTATGTTTTTCAGTACAGTAGATAGTTTATTGAATGCATATCAAAGTCATGCTAGAGTTAAAGGTTTTAGTGTGGCAAAAAGGTCGGCTCATAAAGGAAATAATGATTTTTACTCTTATGTTACGATATGTTGTGATAGAGGAAGAAAACAATAGTATGAAAAATCTACAAAGCGCGGATGGATTGTAAAGCAAGAGTGAATGCGATTTTGAGAGAAAATAATGTTTGGGAGGTTTCAAAGATTTGCACGGAACATAATCATGAACTTCAACCCGACATGTCACACTTGATGCCTGCTCATAGGACTATTACAGTATCTATGAAAAGACAATTGGAAGCTAATGACATTGCCGGAATAAGGCCATCTAAAATTATTAGAATGTTAGAAGTTCAGGCTGGTGGTCCAGTAAATCTTGGATGTTTACCCAGAGACTGTAGAAACGTTATTGATGAAAGAAGATGACTTAGATTAGGTGATGGTGATGCTGAGGCTGAGGCTATTCGTAAGTTATTCATGAGAATGCAACTTACTGATAGAGATTTCTTTCACTTGATGGACGTTAGTGAGGGGATGTTGGTAAATGTGATATGGATACATCGTCATTCAAGGTTAGCTTATCTTGAATTTCATGATGTTGTGAGTTTTGATACTACTTATCTTGTGAACAAATACAACATGCCTTTTGCTACCATTGTAGGAGTTAATCATCATGGACAATCGATCTTATTAGGTTGTGCACTTCTTACACATGAAGATGGGAACTCTTTTAAGTGGTTTTTCTTACGTGACCCTGGTCATGTATAACAAAAATCATAACTACCGTTAGATATTCAGTAAAATATAGGAATGGTTGGATGAAAAACATGTAATAACTGCAGAATACTTGAATAGACGGTTACCAATATCATCTTTACCGTTTAATTAATTATCTATTTAAAGTTTTAATTAATATTTCAATGAAAAAACTTTAATATTTTAATTAATTATCGATTTAATTTTTTTTATATTTTTAATGAAAAAGTTCAATTTTATATAAATCTTGCATCAGATTATTTAATGAAATAAATTTTGTGATACAAATAAAAAAATATTAATAATCTTAATAATAAAAAGTGATATTTAATTTAAAAGAAATTATATTTATTTAATTAAACTATATTGTAGATAAATGATTACAAATAACAAAATAATTTTTTAGTAAGAAGTTGTATTAAATAAAAAATTTTAAAATGTTCCACTTCTTTTTGTTTTTTATTTTATAAGCATAAATATTTTTAGAATGAGTGTAAAATAATGAAATATTAAATAAATTAAAAATATAAAAATAAAAAATCTTAACAAAATCCGTAATTTCAACCGCATCATTTTCAAAATTTAAAGAGAAATGATGATGTGGAAAATAAAATATTTATTTAAAAAATAATATAAGATTAATTACCTGTAATAACCAGTGAAGTTTTGGGTCATACGTGACCCAGGTCACCCAAGTAATCCCCTGAATTTGTTATGTGTTTTTAGATTAATGTGTGTTTCTTTGTCATTTTATATTTGACACAATTCTAGTTTCTTGTTTGTTGTTTGTGTTCAGATGTGTCTTTAATTATCATTTTTTTTTGTATTTGTTATTTCTAATTTCAGTTACTCTACTCCATTTTATCATTTTTTTTCCTTTAATTTTATTGTTTTGTAATTTCCTATTTCATTAATTTTTTTTTAAAAAAATCTATAATTTTTAAAAATGTATATTTTATATGATAAACATTAATATTTCAAAAGAAATTGATATAAAAATTTAATTAAAGTAAAAAATTTTAAATTATTTTATTGTATAAAATGTATTCAATAAAAATCAAAATAATAATAAATCATAATTCATACATAACTAAAAAAAATAACATATTCAATTTTTGTATAACAAATAAATGAGAAAATTAAATTTGATAAGATTATAAAAGAAAAATATTTATAGCTAACTATTTTATAAAAATATCAATAAATATTTAAAAATTGTTTATATAAAATTCTTATATATGATCTAGTTTCGTAAAATAAATATTCACGTATTTATGTGTGATTATCTGTTTATTCTATTATTAAAAATTCCAATTAATTTATATAACTTGGGAATGAATTACATTATATAATCTCAATTAAAAAATATGAAGATGAGTACATGCGGATTTAAAAAATTGTTACATAAAACAAATGGAGAAGCTCATACATATGTTGAGTCTACATTTTAGCACTCCAAATAGCATGACCAATGTCTCCTCTTCTATATTACACATTCTATATTACACAATCTCTAATCCTATCATCACTCAAATACTAGCACCACCATTTCTCTCCCTTACCAAACAAATAAACACCATCTTCACATAAATTACGCCTTAATTTATCAAGAAATATTTGGCTTCACTCTACTACCAAACAAGTGAGTATCGCAAATCACTAGGTTATTCATGAAAATTTAATAGAATTCACATTACTGGGTCTTTATTTTTATCTTATTTGGAGAAATATCTTATATTATTGTATAAATAAAGACAAATCTAATTGATATCGTAATTAAACTATTTTCATATGATTTGGTATATTATTACTGTTATTTTACAATTTTTATAATTTTGTGTTAAAGATTTATTAAGTATTATTATTATTTATTAAAAATATTAACACTTCTTATTTAGGGTTTATTACTACAAGGTACACACTTTAGGCCTTAAATACTCTTAACTACACTGAAAAAAAATTATTATCCACTACACAAATTAACAGTAAAGAGACCAAATTACCCTTAATTAAACCAAATATTTCCCAACGCATTCTACGTAACTTCGTTTCTCTCTCCTCGATATTCTTGGTAATGTCCCAGCCTCTCGCTTTCGCTCTGCGCGACCAAATCTGATTTTTTCTTCGTCCATCATTGCTGCCATATTATCCGGCCGTTCACCAGCCTAATCGAAGTCCTCTAGGCCTTGCATTTTAATCTGGGCCTCTCACTTCGTCTCGATTATATATGATTGATGCTGTTTTCGGGTATGGCATGGTGATTTTGGAGATGGTGAGGGGAATTAGGGTTTTTGATTGGGTTGACGACGACGACAAGGATGGTGGAGCTCTGAAGAATTTTGTGTGGATTGAGGAGAAAATACAGTGTGGGAACTCGAATTGGGTGGAAAGTGTGGTGGATTCGAGATTAGACCGCAGATTCAACAGAAATCATACGGCGGCAATGATACAATTAGGGTTCCATTGTATGGAAGACGATAGGAAGAAGCGACCAACAATGGTGCCGACCAAAATTTCCAGGATTCCTACAAACCACCACTGAGAAATCTTCTCGACTCCTTAGCCTCCCGATCCTCCACCGCCAAATTCTACAAAACCACCTCCGGTGACTCCTCCGCCGCCTTCAATGGCCTCTTCCAATGTAGAGGCGACCTGTCGAACGCCGACTGCAACAACTGCATGCAAAAAGCTTAGTCCATGTCGGGTAAGCTGTGCGGTGAGTCGGTGACGGCGAGGGTTCACCTGAATGGATACTACTTGATGTATGAGATCTCTGGGTTCAAGCAGGTGAGTGGGACCGAGTTGATGTACAAGGTTTGCTGGTCAACTCGAGCGAGTGGGGCTGGGTTCGGCGACCGGTTGGACATGGCATTGGGAGAAATAGTGAAGGGTGTCGGCAGTGGGAACGATGGATTCTATGCCACCAGATTTCAGTCGATGTATGTGTTGGGTCAGTGTGAAGGTGATTTAGGCGGTGGGGACTGCGTGAACTATGTGAAGAATGCAGTAGATAAGGCTAAATCTGTATGTGGGAGCTCAACATACAGATGATAAAAGCATTCTAGAATTCTATGGTAAAAATTCTTGATTTTTGTTAGTCTACAGAACTTCCTAAGCAACTGAGAATTAATGGTGTTGAAATGTTACATATCTTGTAGCCAGTTGTTATTTATCCCTCTTTATTGCAACTTCAAAGAGGTGTCACTGATTTATCCATTGGAGGAGGAGCCAATTGAATTCAGTTATCTCTGGATATCATTTTGGTTTACTATAATTCATACTTTATGGTGTGGATTGGATTGGTTTTTGATTGAGCTTTGGTTCTGTTCTATCATTTCTTAGAACAAGAGTAAGAACATACTGTTTGAATAAATGTGTTACTGTGTTCAAGCCCTCCTCGACCACTTTTATTTTATTAATTCATTATCACCTCTTTCTAATCCTATTCTACACTGTAAATCTCTGTTCATGGTATTCTTGTGTAAGATACATGTGTAAAAATAAATATTTAAAAAGAAAGTACAAAAATAAAATGGGTAGAAAAAATGTGCAAAATAAAATGTGCAAAACAAAATTTGCAAAGCAAATTATGCAAAAATAAAATGTGCAAAAAAAATATGCAAAAGTAAAAAAGTGCAATACAAATTGTGCAAAATAAAATTGTACAAAACAAACTGAAGCCGGACCGCCGCCGCCGGTCGCCGGACCTCCGCTGCCGGAATTTAAAATGTGCAAACAAAATGTGCAAAAATAAATTTGTGCAAACACATAGGAGTATTTATGGTATCACAATCATAATTATGTAGTTATGAGTAATAGTGCTTTGAGTCATGTAGTTTATAACAATTATGCATTATTTTATGTACCCAATAGTAAGTGACCCTCTTATTTATCATACTAATTAATCATAAAATAATTCAATAAGATGACTATTATTTTGAATCAATTATAATATATATAAACTAAAATTATAATCATGTTCTATTATTCTCATCATTGATTTCATAAAATGATCTTATTCAATTTTTTGTCTAATTGTATAATCGAAAATTAAATAAGTTAACTGAAATTTTAATTAAATAATAATAATAAGGGAGATATGTGCATGTGTCTCATTAAAAAAACTATTACATCTTTTAAAATAACAATTGTAAATTTACGTACAAAAAAGTTATGATAATTATCATGAAAAATAATCTTCAACTATCTCTTATAATTTTATTTTATTTTTTTAAAAGGCAAGAAATTAGTTAGCCTAGTGGTTGGAGCATGTTTTGAATTACCACGTAGGATAAAAACACAACAAAAATCAACACAAGATTAGGGAGGGAATAATTGAAGAACGAAACAATGTGGGCTGGAATACTTCCAAATTCCAATTTCAACGCATTTAATGCTATTCTCCAGATCGCGCTAACTCTTACCATGCCCTCTCTCTTAATCTTATTAATTTTTAAAATAGTTAAAGATTTATCATAATTTATTCATCCAACAATCACCTATAATATGCAAATATTTTTTGAAAGATCAAATGATAATTTATTTTTATAGCTTTATTATAATGATTACTCCGTGAAAATAGAAAAAAAAGTATAACCCATAAAATTATTCTCATTAAAATACCGTTACAAAATCAGGAAATAAACTTAAATGAAATTATAATTTGGAAAAATTAGTTGACAGTAAATGAAAATTAATAAGAAACCGTACTCTTATTAAATGCTACTATATAATAATATAATATTACTCCTTAGTAAAATAAAATTGAACGATGAATAAATATCTTGAAATATAAATATATTAATACTCATTTAATTAGTTTTAAATAAAGATATAAGGAATCTTAAGTAAAGATATAAGGAATCAGCACAAGATATAAGAAATCTTAAGTAAAGATATAAGGAATCAATGATTGGCACAAACAACTATATACAAAACTAATAAAAAGAGATTTAAGGGTAGTTTTTAATCCATCAAATATCTCACCCCTCTACTTATACTTAAATTACAAGAATATCATGTTCTATCTGGCTAGATTCTAGCCAAAAATCATCTACCGTTATTAAAATAGGGCCAGCTGTACTGCAATAATTATTGAAATATAGTCAGATTACCCATTTAATTAATATTTTTATGCTTTCTACATATAGAAATACGTTTGGCGGGAACTTTCCAAAAATAATACTATTATGTTATTATATACTCTAATAAATGACTATTAAAATCTTATATATCTAATCGTAAATTTAAGAAATTATTGTAACACGTGACAATATTTGATAAATAAAATAATAGATGAAATAGAAAAAAGGTAAGTTTTGCGGGAGACCGTCTCACGTTAGATCATTTTATACTTTTTAAATTGTTTATTACTCTCACAATAAAAATATTACTTCTATCACTTTTCATTTATAATATAATAAATTGTTCATCATAACATTATCACTTTTCATTAATTGAGTTCATTTTTTATTACAGACGTTATCACCTTTTATCAGTCTAATGCAAACCCTTACGGTTTCACCCAAATCTTGTCATAAAAAATAGAATAGGAAATCAGATATGTCATTAATTTGCTAAAAGTGACCTATTTCTCTCTTCTTTTATTAAAAATTACCCAATTGAAAATTATTGGGCCAAAAACCGGTCCAAAAATCTCAGTGTGAGCCCAAAACTCTTACTCACCTAGCCCCAAGCTTTAGCCTTGGCAATTAAGGTTGGCGGCCTTGGGCCCAATAATCTTTTAGGCATGGACAGTTGAAATTAGTTTGGCCCACTAAAGATGAAGAGCAGTCAAGATAAAACAACATGCATGACTAGCCCAAGTGGAGAGCCTGACCCACGACTCGTGAAGTGCACTTACATGTAACAAACAAGAGGATAATGCTCACATATAATTACTAGACTTGATCAATTGCTTTGTTATTGCCAAGAAAGCAATTGATCTAGTCTACAGACTACCACTGAATAGTCCATTGATTGCCTCAACTATATGTTGCCTATTTGATACGGCTTAAATTAAGAAAATAAAAAGATTACAAGATAAAGCGCTCTCTAGCGAGTGAAAACTCCAAAGCAAAAAAGGGAGGGGGAATTCAGGAAACCTCACAATAATCATCTATGCCTAGCAGAAACATTACTTTAAAATTTTCATTTAAAAGTATGTAAAAAAAAAGAATCTGTTGAGATTCGAACCTGCAATCTCCTTAGAATCAACCAACCAATTAAATGTTACCACCTTACAAATTAAAAGAAATCATAAAAACCAAACACATCTAAACTTGACACCTCACATATTTCAATTCTATTTTAAGAACTTATTTTACTTTATTAAAGATAAAGAGGAGAGTTACAAAATAATAAACCTCTGAGTTTAAAACATAAACCGTCTCATAGCTTTTTACTTTATTCGAAAAAAATTCAAAATAGTTAGGACATTAATTCGTCCAAAACCTTTCAGTTTTGTTTCGATTTCATCCCAATTTTTTTACCAATTTTGTCTCATAATTTTGTAAAAAAACAAATTCAGTCTCATCCCATAAAATTAGAAAAATTAGATATTTTTAAGTAAAAATGATAATTTTTGTGAGAATTTAAAAGTTATAGAACTATTTTAGAGAAATTAAGTTTCTTTGAATTATTTTAAATAAAGTAAATTTACACAGGACAAATTTTGATTTTAAACTCATAAATATCTCAAACCAATAATAAGAAGCTAGTCATCTCAAATTTTTTTAATTAGTATCATAAATTTTTACTGAACCTAAATTTCCACCTCACATTTTACAAATTCTAGATAAATGATAATTTCAAATTTAGTCCCGTAAGAATTGCTAAATGCCAAAAAGGTCCCAAAATTGACAGATTTAGTCCTATAGGAATTTTTCATCAAAATCTGTTAATAGTTGACGAAATATTCTGAACCATTAATAAGACCAAAATGGACTATGTTTTTTTTAAAAGACAGAAAATAATATAAATCTGGTAATTTATAATAATATGTGTTGATTTGGGATGAAAATTTTCGAAAATTATGATTATAATATTCTTATGGGACCAAAACCGCTAGCCATGGGACCAGTGTATTCTTACGTGACTATAATTGAACTGAAGGAATTTTATGGGACCAAATGTGATATTTTTCCCATTATGCTCACTCTCCCTCTAGAACGACTCACATTTATTGTTCCGCATTATTTGATAAAAATATTATTTTTTTATTAATTTTTAGAAGTATTTTAGTATTTTTGGAAATAAATAAAATTTAAAGCAATGTTATGTGTGTATTAAGTAGGAGTGATAAATTTGAAATTAAAGTAACTTTTAAGAAGTGCTTGGTTAGAATACTATTGAGTGTGGTTAATGGAAATGAAAGTATATTAATTCACATTGTTGATGCTTATTTGATCTAATGAGAATCAAAATTCTTTAATTATTTTCATTGATTCAATAACTATTCACTATTCTTCAATCACTTTTAATCTCATTGTGGTTAACTTCCTTAACGATACATTGGTATTCTCTTATTGAAGAATTCGAATCAAGCATTCCCTTAATGTAATTGAATAAATGCATTGTTTTAATTTTTAGGATATAAATAATTTTGTGTGACAAACAAAACAAATGAGAAAATATAATAAAAGTGTGATGTATTTTATGGGAGGGGGGAGTATTTTTACAAGTTGAATTCCATGTTACATTTTCGATGTTTCATTGGTGTTTCACAACATAAAAATACTATACCCTACAAATGACCATTAAACCGTTGGGGCAAGTATTAAATTTTGGGCATTGATTGTGCCACATGTCAATCATTTAATTTATGAAACAATAGATAAAACACCATTGTGAAACAAGTGATCTCATTTGGTATTTTTATGGTGTGAGGAGAAAATTAATTAAAGTGGGACACAAGTAGAGGGGGGAGTAGCGAAGGATGGGTGGATGGAAAAAAGTATTGTATATATGTGGTGAAGTCTGTAATAACGAATTTTGTATTTATAATAAAATAAACACAAAAGAATTACAATGATAATCCAGACGGATTGAACTTGAAAATTAAGGAAACAATCTCTATCTACCCTCTGATTCTTCTCTCGAACCAATTTGGCTTGACTTTGACTTGACTTGTTGACTTGACCGCGTGTGTTGAGTCGGATCTTCAGTTGAAGCTTGTCCGAACTCGAATTTGGGATCTTATAACGTTAATCCAGAGGCATCGAGCCTTTGTTTGGATTAAACGTACTTGATCCGAAGAACACTCGATCTGGGGGGCTTAGCACCTTAATCCCGGGTCGTATGCTGTTCTTGGCGCGAAGAACACCGAAGAACTCAGTATATGAAGAACGCTTGATTTGGGGGGCTCCGCACCTTAATCCCGAATCGCTTGCCGTTCTTGACTTGAAGATGCTTGAAGATCTCAAGAGAGCGCTGCTCGTGTTCTTGATCTCTTCAGAGCGTTTATGTCTTCAAGTATTTTGAGTGTGTCTGGAGTGAATGAAGGAGGGCTCCTTATATAGGTGAGGAATGAGCATGCCCCATAAATATCTTGCAATCTGATTGGTCTATGACAGATTTGGCCTGGTTCTGCGGGCTTGGGCCGTTCCAAATATATCACAGCTTGATTGGTCATTGCTTAATTTGACCTGATTCTGGAACCTTCCATGCTTTACTTAACTTAGGGGTCAAGTTTTACTTAATTTAAACCCTACTTAATTTATTGGGTATTAAATTAATTATCAATTATTTATTAATCTATTTTAGGAATTAATTTATTAAATCCCCAAAATAAAATATAATAAATTAAAATTGATATTTAATCAATAAAATCCACGTGTCGCCCTTTGATTGGACCGTGAATTTTAATTGCTTACAAATGCCCCCTTGCGATTTATTCACGGACAGAATGTCTTGTTGTGAAGGAATCGCAAAAGATTTGTTTCTTGTTCACCAAGATTTCATGACCCTTACCCAAAATTATCAAAGTTATTTGTAGTAAAGAATCTCCTACAATTTTGTAGAGCTTGCACACCTCACAATAATCTCCATAATTATCCATGAGTCCACTAGTAGCTTCTATAATTATCCACAAATAATTTCCATAATTATTCATGAGTCCATAATTATCCATGAATCCACTACTATATAATGATACTTCATGAACTCAATTTTTTTCATCAAAGCTATCCAACAAACAAGATATTCAACTCGTCGAGGTGGAGAGTAGTCGACGGCGGACCACCCATGGTGGTTGCTTGTCGGGCTCGCACCGTGAGGTGGAGAGCAATCAATGGTAGACTACCCATGGTAGTTGCTTGTTGGGCTCGCACCTCCGATGATGTTGGGATAGAGAGTAGTCAACGGCGGACCACCCATGGTGGTTGCTTGTTGGGCTCACATCTCCGACGACGTTGGGATAGAGAGTAGTCAACGGCGGACCACCCATGGTGGTTGCTTGTTGGGCTCACATATCCGATGACGTTGGGATAGAGAGTAATCAACGGCGGACCACCCATGGTGGTTGCTTGTTGGGCTCACATCTCCTTTGACATTGGGATAGAGAGTAATCAACGGCGGACCACCCATGGTGGTTGCTTGTTGGGCTCACATCTCCGATGATGTTGGGATAGAGAGTAGTCAACGGCGGACCACCCATGGTGGTTGCTTGTTGGGCTCGCACCGTGAGATGGGAAGCAGTCAACGGTAGACCACCCATGGTGGTTGCTTGTTGGGCTCACATCTCCGATGACGTTTTGGCGACGATATGAAGAAACCTGACCAAAGAGAAGCTTTTTAACATACTCAGGCAGTCGAACCAACGATGTCGAGGTAGAGAGCGGTTGACGGCGGATCACCCATGGTGGTTGCTTGTCGGGCTCATACCGCGAGGTGGAAAGCAGTCAACGGTATACCACCCATGGTGGTTGCTTGTTGGGCTCACACCTCCGACGTGTTGATGCAACGAGAGCGGACTACCCATGGTAGTTGCTTATCGAGCTCATGCCTCTGGCAGCATTGATTTGAAGAGCGGGAGGGCGATTGATGGCAGACCACCTATGGTGACTGCTTATCGAGCTCATACCTCCGGCAGCTTTGATTTGAAGAGCGGGAGGGCGGTTGTTGTCTGCTTTCGATCGGACCAGCCGGAAGATGGTCTCGTCGCTTTAATGTGATTCAGACTGGATTCGGTAATGCTCTTGGCGACTGGGAAGCAGAATGGCGTGTAAGAGCGGCGGCTGATGGCTGCTCTCGACGGCTGCTCGCGGCGGCTGCTCGCTAGCGAGAATCCGGCGTGAACCCTGGCGGCGGCACGTCGATCGAGCTCTGGAAGTAGCGCGCGCGGAAACGTACCTCGGCAGCGAGCAGCGCTCCTTGGGTCGCGAATCCGACTGTGTTTGGCTATGATTTTCTTATGTGAAGGGCAACAGCGAGCTTCAGGCGGCCGGGTGCGTGACCGGTGGCGATGCGAGGTGAATCCCCGGTGGTGTTGACGGGTACTGATGGCTGGTTGTTGTTTTTCGAAGAGAGAGGAATTGGTTGAGCAGCTTAATCCCCTTTTGCTGGAGAAACCCATTCCACGCAATTTCATAGAGGAAAAAAAAGAATAACTTCAATTTTGACCCCATCAAGTTAATTTTGACTTGCTCAAACTCACCCAATCTCAAATCAGCTTGCTTACTGCATTCAAGTGCTTCCAATATTAATTGGGCCCTTTATTTTTTTTTCTTTTATTATTATTATTTTTTTTTCAGTTTCTACTTGGGCCATCTGATCCTTCTTATTCACTTGGGCCGCCTACTGCTTCATATTTTGGGCCAAGAGTGCTTATATTGATTTTAATTTTCATGATTTGGGGCTTAAATTAATTAAACACACATGAATTATTTTAATGGCTCACTTAAGCATCTTGGGCTTCTCCATGGGCTTAATTTATAATTTTGGTTTTTAATAATTAATTGATCCCATAATTTATTTAGGACCTTTTAATTAATTAAATCCATAAATTTAAATTAGCTTAAACCTCTTTCTTTGCTAGCTTTAAGGGACAACATGGATCACCCTCATCACTTTACCACCTTCATCATTTCACCACTGTCTTTGCATTCAACCACATCTTCTCTTTGTCAACCTTTTTCTTCTTAACTCGTTCACACTTCAATTTATCGCTTGCCTCGCAAACTCGACTCGAATTGCTTGGATTATGACTGAACTTAGTAAAATGCTAAGTTGCCTACGTACCTCTTCGCAGAGGATCAAGTCATTACGTAGTTCAAGGGGACATGATTTGATTTGAATGGGGGGGTGCCGTACACAGTTTATACTCATGCGGGCCAGGAGTGACTATTCTTTAACCACTTTAGACAAAGTAAGATATTTAATGCTTTAACCACTTAAAATATCTGAGTGGGGTGAATTGATAGTTTAACCACATATAATTACCTTTGGTGGGTGTCATGCACAGTTTATACTCATGCGGACCAGGAGTTTGTCGTACACAGTTTACACTCATGTGGACCAGGAGTTTGTCGTACACAGTTTACACTCATGTGGACCAGGAGTTTGTCGTACACAGTTTATACTCATGCGGACCAGGAGTAACATGCAGTTTAGGCTCGTGCGTCAAGGAGCGTTGTACTTGTATTTGTTTTACGCGTAGTAGCGTTTCAAGAACTTCCCATTTATGGGGCCAATGTTCACGCCATCTTCAGAGATCAATTTGTAGGCGCCATTTGTGTAGGCTTCTTTCACAACATGAGGGCCATCCCACTTGGGTAGAAACTTATTTCCAACGCGATGGGTGACTACTATAGGTCTTCTCACAGCAAGCACCAAATCGCCAACTTGAAAAGAACGTACCTTAACTTTCTTGTTGTATGTTTAGAAAGGCGAGATTGGTAACACTCAAGTCTTTGTTGTGCTTCCAACCTCTTTTCATCTAACGCTTCTAACTCTTGAAGACGTAACTTTGCATTTTCTTCCTCGGTGAGGCCTTCTTGTATGGCTATCCTCAAAGAAGGAATTTGCTTTTCAAGAGGCACAACAGCCTCAACACCATACACCAAGGAATACGGAGTGGCTTGAGTAGGTGTTCTATAGGTGGTACGGTACGCCCATAAAGCTTCATTGATCCTTTCATGCCAATCTCTTTTTGACTTGGAGACCACTTTCTTCAACAAACTGCATAAAGTTTTATTGAAAGCTTCGGCAAGACCATTAGCAGCTGCGTTATACATTGAAGATTTCTTTTGTTTGAAATCAAACTTCTCACATAGCTTATCAATCCAACTATTGCTGAACTGCTTTCCATTATCAGTGATGATGTAGCGCGGGACACCATATCTATAAATGATATTGATCCGAATGAAATCAGCAACATTTTCTTTCTTTACTTCCCTCAGAGGCACAGCTTCAGCCCACTTTGAAAAGTAATCTGTTGCAGCAAGAATGTAGAGATGACCACCAGAAGACTTTGTAAGTGGCCCTACCACATCTAAACCCCAAGCATCAAAAGGCCATGAAGCGACTGTCGGATGTAAAGGCTCCGGAGGTTGATGAATCAAATTTCCATGGAACTGACAAGCTTGACATCTTTGTGCGTAATCCATGCAATCCTTCACCATGGTTGGCCAATAGTAGCCCATCCTTTTAATTCTGAAATGTAGCTTCGGTCCGGATTGATGAGCACCGCAAATTCCGGAGTGAGCCTCCTCCATTGCTTGAATAGTTTCTTCCTTACCCAAGCATCTCAAGAAAATTCCATCGAATGATCTTCTATAAAGTGTACCCTTGAAGTAGATGAACCGAGGTGCCCGACGCCGAATATCAACCCTTTGTCGTGGATCGTTAGGCAACTTATCATATTTCAAATAATCCACAAGCGGTTGGCGCCAATCTTCTTCTTCAATTTCGAAAACCTCCACCACATGATTTTCAACTTCTTCATAATCATCATCTTCAAAGATTGGTGGTACAACCCAACTTCTACACACCGGTATTTGAATCTGCATTTCTGGCATAGCTATAATTGATGCTAACTTAGCGAGGGCGTCAGCTTGCTTATTCTCTCTTCTAGATAGATGCTTAATATCAACATCACCGAGATAACCCATAAGCTTTTGAGCATACTTGTAATAGGGGAACAACTCAGGCTTCTTCACTTCATACACTCCAAGGAGTTGATTTATCACCAATAGCGAATCACCATACACTCTAAGGTGTAGCTGCTTTATATCGACAGCCATTTCCAAACCAAGTATGAGTGCTTGATACTCAGCCACATTGTTGGAACAATTTTCCATTAAGGAAAATGAGAAGGGTAGAACTTCACCACTGGATGTTACAAACACGACTCCCGCACCAGCTCCCTCTCTATGAGATGCTCCATCGAAATACATCTTCCAAGGAGAAACTATATCCACAGTAAAAGCATCTTCATCGGGGAGTTCATCAGATAGTTCCCATTCAGCAGGCATTGGATGATCAGCTAGAAAATCTGCCAACACTTGTCCTTTTACGGCCTTTTGAGGGACGTACACGATCTCAAACTGTTGAAGTTGGAGATACCATCTTGCAAGCCGATCAGAGAGTACTGGTTTTGACATGACAAATTTTAGTGGGTTGGCTTTCGAAACTAGCCGAACTGTGTGAGCTTGAAAATAATGTTTCAACTTCTGAATCACGAAGATAAGGGATAAACATATCTTCTCAATGGGTGAATACTTCAACTCGTTTGGAGTCATGGTTCTACTTAGATAGTATAGAGCTCTTTCTTTGCCATCATCATTTTCTTGTGCAAGCAAAGCTCCCACAGAACGCTCTTGAGCAGCTAGATAGAGAATTAACGGACGTCCATGTATTGGAGCACTCAACACTGGTGCCTTCATCAAGTATTCTTTAATGCTATTGAAAGCATTATTGCAAGCTTCATCCCATTCGAATATGCTGCCCTTCTTCATGAGATGACTAAATGGCTGGCATCGGCCAGCTAAGTTTGATATGAATCTCCTTAAGTATGCCAACTTTCCTTGCAGACTTTTGAGTTCATGTATGTTCCGAGGCACATGCATTTTCATGATTGCGTCAATCTTTGCTTTCTCAATTTCAATCCCTCGACGGCGAACAATAAACCCAAGAAATTTCCCAGATGAAACTCCAAATGCACACTTGAGCGGATTCATCTTGAGTTGATGCTCTCTTAATCGTTCAAACACTCGCCTTAGATTATGAAAATGATTTTTCTTTTCTTTTGATTTCACCACAATATCATCAACATAGCATTCGACAATCTTATGAAGCATGTCATCAAATATCTTTTGCATGGCTCGCTGATAAGTGGCACCAGCATTCTTTAAGCCAAATGGCATAACATTATAGCAATATATCCCTTTCGGAGTACGAAAGGCTGTCTTCTCTTGATCCTCAGGAGCCAAACCAATTTGATTGTAGCCAGATGACCCATCCATAAATGAAAGGACCTCATGCCCCGTTGTTGCATCAATCATGAGTTCAGTAATTGGTAATGGAAAGTCATCTTTCGGACATGCCATATTCAAATCTCGAAAATCAACACATACCCTGAGTTGCCCATTTTTCTTTCTTACCGGCACGATATTGGAAATCCATGTAGGATATTTGACTTCTCGGATCTTGCCTGTTTCAAGAAGCTTATTAATCTCGTCCTCAATCAAAGGAATCAACTCTGGTCGAAATCGACGCTGCATTTGTTTAACTGGCCGAATTCCCTTTTTAATGGACAAGTGGTGCATTGCGATTTTCGGATCTAAGCCTGGCATTTCCTTATGCGACCATGCAAAGACATCTCTGAATTCTCGCAAAAGGTTGACATACTTTGTTTCTTCCTCAACATCTAGCAGAGCACTTATGTAGGTAGGACGTGGGTCATTTTCATCACCTAAGTTAATTTCTTTCAATTCATCAACAGTGGCTTTCACTCCTTCTTCAAATTGTGGAGGGGCATCTTCAGCATCTACTTCCTCCATTTGAGAATCTTCCACAGCAGTAATATGATTGGTGGAAGCTACACTTTCTCTATCATTATTACTATCATCTTTGGTAAAGACGATTCTTTGCACTTTATCCTTCAACACTCTTCCACTTGAGACAGTCAAGATATTTTGCCGCTTGATACGAGATGGATTTTGACTCCGGAGTTTTCGGAGGTTAAGGGACTTGACATGATTTTGCCTCCTACACTTCCCTTTACAGGGTCCAAGCCTTTCGAAGACACTCCCAAGCCTTTCAAAAACAGATAATCTCTTGACTTCCCTACTACTTGCGTCAAACATATCCTCCGTGGATAAAGCTTCTCCCTCGGTGATATAATTTGTACTTGCTCTTCTAATTGCAATGCGGACTGGCTTTTGAGGGACATATCCCAAACCTGGCTTAGCCTTCTTGATAGTGTGACCACTATTTTTCAACATTATCTGAGTAACATTGAGCCCCTGTCCTGGTGGGTTGATAGTTTCTTGACTCACCTTGCTCGCCATCGCTTTTTCCCTTGGTTCATAACCAGCCTTCATAAGGAGTTTATAAGCTTGTGGACTATACGACTTGGTTATTTCAGCTTCAAACACTTCACCGTGTTCGGTCTTTGGTCCTTCAATAGGACGTGTGAACCCTTTGAGTGGTGGAGAAGAAAGTTTACTAGCATCAATTTTTGTTAAAGGCAAAGTCAACTCTTCCGAGGTCTCAAGCCCTTTGCCTTTGTTCTCCTTGAGAGTGGCAGATGATGTACTACCTTCCTCATCATTTATTTGTTTATTGCCCCCATTATCTTGCACTGAGGCTTCTTCACGCTTTACTTCCTTTGTACTCTTGAAGAAATATTTAGCATCGGCAAAGTAAGCTTCAGCTTCAGTAAATGGCTTGTCGTCACCGAATACTCTTTTCACGTTGTCACCTTCACTATATTTGAAGCACTGGTGTAATGTAGAAGGAATCACGCCATTCTCATGTAGCCATGGGCGCCCCAAAAGCATGTTGTAGGAAGTTTTTGCATCAATAACATGGAAAAGGACTGTGGATTTCATCTCATCAATTAGCAAATCAAGAACTATTGTGCCGAGAGTCCTTTGCCCCTCATGGTTGAACCCTTGGATCATCAATCGGCTATGGTTGAGTTCATCCAATGGTATTTCTATCTTCTTCAACATTCTCAAGGATAAAATGTTCACTGCCGAACCTCCATCAATAAGTATGCGATTCACTCGCATCCCTTTAGTATAACCAGTCACAAATAGAGGTCGATTATGAGATTGCATACCCAACAACATATCTTCATCCGTGAAGGTCACCTTCATGGAGTAAGCTTCACCCTTAGTTTCAAGTTGTTCGCTTTCATTGTCCTCATTCACGACATGACATGAGCCTCCATTATGACTTTCTTCTACAGAAGTGAAGTTTGTGCCCGCCTCATCTTCTAACACGATTTTTCCTTCCTTAACCAGTTGCATGATCTTTTCCTTAAGAACGAAACAATCATGAATTGGATGACTCACCAACCTATGATACTTACAGTATTTTGGGTCATTAGTTCGGCCGGCCTCTTCTGGACGTTTCATCTCAGGAAGGTCAAGGAGCTTATTTTTCATCAGATCATCAAATATGCCAGAAAGGTCTGAGCTCAGAAATGGATACTCTTTTTCTTGCATCTCCTTCAGAGTTAACCTTCTTTGCCCCCACTCTTGGGCAACTTGCTTCCCTTTGTCCTTCTTATCATTTTCATTCTTTCGAACCTTGACCGTTATAATATTTGTGGCCATTGACTCTTTGTTGGAACTTTTAACATAGGACTTGCCCCCCCTTTTGAAATCTTGTTTATCTTTAGACTTGTAGGAGTCCGACATTGGTGAATGTTTGATTCCACTAGCAGCCATACTTAATTCCATGTCATGGGCCCTAGTAGCCAACTCTTCGAAAGTCTTAGGTTGAATTCCTTTGAGTATATAAAGGAGATTCCATTCCATCCCTTGGATACACATCTCAATAGCAGACTCTCCGGATAATCGGTCCTTGCAATTTAAGCTCAAATTTCTCCATCGATTGATATAATCAATCACAGGTTCTTCCTTCAACTGACGAGTATTAGTTAACTCAGTCATGCTAACAGTTCTCCTCGTGCTGTAGAAACGATTAAGGAACTCATGTTCCATTTGTGCCCAACTATCAATGGATTCAGCTTGCAAGTCGATATACCAATCAAATGCATTTCCTTTGAGAGAGCGAACGAACTGCCTTATCATATGATTTCCATAAGTACCAGCGTCATGGCAGGTCTCAATAAAGTGTGCTATATGCTGCCTCGGGTTTCCCTTGCCATCAAACTGTTGGAACTTGGGAGGCTGGTAGCCAGCTGGCAACTTCAAGTTATCCACTCTTTTCGTGTATGGCTTGACATAAGTAACAGTAGGCTTGGAATTCTCCTCAAACCTTTCTTTTATTGTTCCAAGTATAATATCCTTGAGTTGATCTACTTGGAGCATTCCATCAGCTGAAAGTGGCAACGTTCCTTGAGTTTGCTCCTTTTCAATAGCCTGGCGCCTTGTGACCTCTTCCACTTCACTATCGTCCATGACTCCTTTTTCGTTTGCACGGCTAGTCTCCGCAATGTCTCTTTTCATCAATTGGGAGATCTTTGTGTCTTGAGCTTCTATGTGTTTCGTGAGCCCCTCGATAGCTTTCATCATATTTGCTAATTGTTCCTCAACAGTCGTGGCGCCTGCCATCATTACTGGAGCTGCAACGGAGTCAGATGAAGAGTTTGAAAATGCAGAATCTTCATCACTATCATCTTTCATAAGTAGTTGTTTTCTCGAAGCCTCCTCAACCGAAGGGTTGGATCCAGATGAGGCTTCCGAACGAGCTTTTTCTGACATGCTCCTTGTAACAACAGCAACATATTCAGTTAATGCCTCTGAGAGCTTAGAAGCAGCAGTCCTACCTACAGTAATCCTGACAGGAGTCATATCGTACTTCGAGCTTGTAGAGAGAAGAGATGAGAGGTAGAGACGGTCCCACCGGGCGTGCCAAATTTGTAATAACGAATTTTGTATTTATAATAAAATAAACACAAAAGAATTACAATGATAATCCAGACGGATTGAACTTGAAAATTAAGGAAACAATCTCTATCTATCCTCTGATTCTTCTCTCGAACCAATTTGGCTTGACTTTGACTTGACTTGTTGACTTGACCGCGTGTGTTGAGTCGGATCTTCAGTTGAAGCTTGTCCGAACTCGAATTTGGGATCTTATAACGTTAATCCAGAGGCATCGAGCCTTTGTTTGGATTAAACGTACTTGATCCGAAGAACACTCGATCTGGGGGGCTTAGCACCTTAATCCCGGGTCGTATGCTGTTCTTGGCGCGAAGAACACCGAAGAACTCAGTATATGAAGAACGCTTGATTTGGGGGGCTCCGCACCTTAATCCCGAATCGCTTGCCGTTCTTGACTTGAAGATGCTTGAAGATCTCAAGAGAGCGCTGCTCGTGTTCTTGATCTCTTCAGAGCGTTTATGTCTTCAAGTATTTTGAGTGTGTCTGGAGTGAATGAAGGAGGGCTCCTTATATAGGTGAGGAATGAGCATGCCCCATAAATATCTTGCAATCTGATTGGTCTATGACAGATTTGGCCTGGTTCTGCGGGCTTGGGCCGTTCCAAATATATCACAGCTTGATTGGTCATTGCTTAATTTGACCTGATTCTGGAACCTTCCATGCTTTACTTAACTTAGGGGTCAAGTTTTACTTAATTTAAACCCTACTTAATTTATTGGGTATTAAATTAATTATCAATTATTTATTAATCTATTTTAGGAATTAATTTATTAAATCCCCAAAATAAAATATAATAAATTAAAATTGATATTTAATCAATAAAATCCACGTGTCGCCCTTTGATTGGACCGTGAATTTTAATTGCTTACAAAGTCTAAAGTGAGAAGAAGTTGAAGAAGTCAGCCTTCCAGCTCTTTCAAAACGAAAATGTTGGTTGCATTAATTACTAACATTTTCCTCTTTGCCGTTTACAGATGAGAAGATATCCCATTTATGATGATCTTTATCAATTTAATCATCATCCACCTATATAATCCTCCATTCTACTCCTCATTTCACATCAAATCTTGTTCTATTATTTTACTCTCCCAAACATGGCCTTAAAGTTCCTTCTCCTGCCTCTTCTTGCTCTTCTCGTCTGCACTACCACAGCACGAAAGCTTGCCGCGACCGAGCCTTCTTTCAACGACGAAAAGACTTTCTTTCGTCGTCCTGGATTCGGGGGTGGACTTGGTGGAGGAGGTGGATTCGGAGGTGGAGGTGGCGGAGGGTTAGGTGGAGGCCTGGGAGGCGGTGCCGGTGCTGGTGGGGGCTTTGGTGGTGGTAGCGGCCTTGGAGGCGGTGGTGGCCTTGGAGGCGGAGGCGGGGGAGGGTTTGGAGGAGGTGGTGGGGGAGGACTCGGTGGTGGTTCCGGATTTGGTGGAGGAGCAGGGGGTGGTTTCGGTGGAGGGTCTGGACTTGGAGGAGGCGGGGGTTTTGGAGGTGGCGCTGGAGGTGGAGGCGGCTTGGGTGGTGGCGCCGGGGGTGGATTTGGCGGAGGAGCTGGTGGGGGAGTTGGAGGTGGGTTTCCATGAACCTAAAATTACCCATGCTTCCACTTTGGTTCTACGTACGTAATAAAAGATCGATTAATTAGGGTTGATTAATGTTTGCATGTGTTAAGTGGAGGTGACTCACTACTATCTATTCGAGTCTAATTATATTTTATAAATTTGTCATATGTTAAGACTAATTTTTCCTCCATATTCCCAATTTATGCAACATCAATAATTAATTTCCTTGTATTTTGGAATGAAAGTTAAATTATATATCTATATGTATTTATCTATTAATTAATTGAAAGTTATTTATTTGTAAACGTCAATCACCACGCAATTGGGGCTACGTGCGTACATATGTTACGTTATAACTTGAGCAGAGAACAAATGAGTCGAGGTTCAACTAATTCGACAAGATGCTGGAGGCGGGAGTTCATGTTCAACAGATAAATTAAAATCGGGAAAATAAATTTTTTCGTTCGCTAACTTTCATTCATTTTGAAATTAGTCCATTAACTTTTTTAATTTTGAAATTAGTTCGTTAATTTTATAACAATTCTGAAATTAGTCCATTAACTTCATAAAATTCAACATTTTGATCCTTTGACCTGCTATGGCAGGTCATTTGAATATTTTCACCCCAATTAATCTATATCATATTTTTATTTAACCAATTTTATCTCACTTTTCATTTTTCACTTCCGTATACCAAACAAACAATATTAATCTCATTACTAAAGTGGAGCAAATTTGACTAAATATTGATATTTCCTTCGTCCGCTCGAAAGAGGATCTTTTTTCCATTTTGGTCGTCCGTTCCAAAGAGGGTCACTTCATTTTTTACACACATGAGATCCACACACCCACTAATACAATTAAAATATGGGATCCACAATCTCACTAATACAACTACCCACTACACATTAAATAACAATACTTCTTAATCAACGTGCACAAAAGCAAAATGCCCTCTTTCTGGCGGACGAAGAGAGTATAATATAAATTTTTAATGGAGACTTTAAAAAAAAAATAGTATATATATATATTTTTTACATATTTTTTATTTTTATTTTTTAGAATAACCTGCTAATGACCTATTGAAACGGACGATTTTGTTGAACTTGGTAAACATGATGAACGATTTTCAAAATTTTCAAATATAATGGACGATTTGCAAAATTCTGCAAATTTAATGGTCGATTTTCAAAAAGTGAAAAACTTATGGACTAAATTCAAAATTGAGCAAATTTAGCGGACAAAAAAAATCTATTTTCCCATTAAAATCTCACATATTTTTAGTTATATTTTATAAAATTATCATTCATAAAAATATATAATCATCTAAATTATATTTTAAGCTTAAAATACAATTTAAAATCAAAATATAATTGAATATGAATATTTATAGTTCTTAATTTATACTTTATATATATGGTTTATAATATACCCACCCAATATTACAATACGTAATTTAATCCAAATTGTAAACATTATGTTTTAAAAAATATAAAAAAAAAAGTAAAATATCATAAAAAATTAAAATTAAAAAAGTAAAAAATAAAATTGGTTGGACCGATTCAACCAAAAAAAGGAGATATTTTTAATTTTTTGGATCAGGCCGATTCTCGGCCCAACTGGTGAACTGGTTGTTCGGTTTTGAGAACATTGCTTTCAACTATGAAAATCAAGAAAAGCTTCGTATTAATTACTTCCTCCTTTTGATTTAACTCTTTAAAATATTAAGAATTATTCTTTAAAATATACTCCTTCCGTCCCGAACAGTAAAGTGCATTTACTTTTTGCACGTAGATTAAAGAGTATTATTATTTTATGTAAAGTGAGTATGTGTATTAGAGAAATGTGATAGGTAGTGGTGAACCATTTTTACTAAAAGATGAAAATAGTGCAATTTGGATGAGACGCCCAATATAGTAAAATGATGCTATTTGGGTGGGATAAAGGGGATATAAGTTACTCTATTCGAAAGAATTCATTAATAATAGTAATAGTAATTTTTGTATAGAAGAGTATCCAAGTCGAATTCGAGTTTTTCAAATACTTTGTCGAGTTGATCTCGATTGAGTTTGAATCGAGAACTTTGAGTATTTTTATGAGTCAAGTTCGAATTTGATAGTAGTCGAATTTACTCATTTAAACCCCCTATCTAAAGTTTCACTAGACCACCTTTTTGTTTAGTAATGTGCTACCGAAAATGACGTGCTTAGGGAGTTAAGCTTAAGCTAGGCGTTTGTGATTGTTATTATAGCCTAATGCCAGTTTGTTTAATTCGAAAACAAAAACAGCGCCAACTCCTCTCGCCAATTTCCCCTACATTCTACAGATTTCGAATCTCTCTCTTCTCTGTGCTCTCTCTCAACTTGGCTACGACGATTAGGAGTCGAGTTTATGGAAGAAGTCGATGAAACAGACGCCGAACCTCAGGTCTTCTTCCTTGCGCATATAGATTTTGAATTTACAGTGATAATCACTGCTACTTGAAACGCACTGTTGCTCTCTTGTTCCAAATCCGTGATTACCTCATTTTTTCTGTACATAATTTAACTCTGTTTTGTTTTTATTTTTCACTTCTCTATTTGATTAAGATAGATCAGCATAACATTTGTGCAAATCTGCTTGTGAAAGTGTTGGAAAAAAATGTTTGAGGATTCCATGTGTTATTTAATATTCAAGGACTAACAATCCTTAATTTTCTAATTATAATGCCAATTTCATGGAGAAAGTAGTGTATTCTTATTCGTGTCTGGTTTCTCTTGTTTTATTAGTTTTAGAGCCTGGATTGGTGTTATTTATGGTAAATTTTTATGACATAATTCACACTTTCGTGCTTCGTGTGACAGGTGTATATGGCATGCATCATGAACGGTAGAAGGTGACTCTCTATTGCTTGAATCATTTAAATAAGAGGTTTTTATGCAAAAAGTGGAATCTCTTATTGATGCAAATGTAAAATTGTATGCATTGTACAGAGTTGGTATCTCATATTACGATTCCAATGTATGCCAACTCCACGTTCTGGAATTCTGGGAAGATGAAAATGAAGATTTTCCCTTGGTTGAGATGGGTACTTTAAAAGAAATGTTCAGATACCAACTCTTGTTTCGTTCACTTTGTGCATAATTTCTCGTTCTCAATGTTGGTGTAGTGAAATATCAAGCCCAGCCTTGCATTATCTATACCAGCACCAAGAGTGAACAGTCCTTCTTGACAGCCTTGCAAAGCAAGGGTACACTGCTCAGTAACTTAATATATCATTCAGCTCTGTTCTTGCACTAACACACATATTTCATGAGTTAAGCAGACGGAGCAGTTGAAGCTCCAACAGTAAAACTAGTAAAAAGTTCATTATTCACTTATGAGCAAGCATGGCACAGGTATAAAAATAATTTCCGAACCTTGCACCTATATATATTTTCATATTTTTTAAAGTTGTACCGGTAACTGCTGTATGCTCTTATTTAAATTGATTTACTGTTCGGCTCAGTGTAAATTCTTATTTTCATAAAAATAATATGCATGTGCTCTTATTCTGTAATCTCTAATAAGATATCTTAATCAATGAACTTGAGCAGTTTTTGAATGATCCCAGTGAAAAGCATCTGATACGAAAGTATTAAGTTATTATGAGATAAATTTCATAAAATTTTGAATCGGTGCATGTTGTTTCCATCAGATCAGAAATTAATTAAAGTGCCAGAATTCATGTATATGGGCATCTGTGGGTGTATTTGCTCTTAATTCGGATGTTGTCGGATGAATTTGTAGGATATACTTTCAATCTTTTGAATTACTCCCTCAGTCCCACATTTGTTTTTATATTTTCCATTTTTGTCCATCCCACAAGACGACGCTTATATTGCTCTCCCACAACCCCAGTTCACAGTTTAGGCTGCTCCCATTTCACCTTCAAAAAATGGTAGTCAAAACAACTAACCTTTCAATATTCTTTGTTTACAATAATATCACCCACACCTAACACTCATAACATAATTTATCCTTTTTTTATTACTTAAAAATAACAAATTACCCCAACAGTAACAACTTTCTTAGTCTACATGCAAAAACTAAGCTGAAAACAATTCCAGGATGGAGGGAGTAGTTAATTCATTTCTACCTAGACCTTATAATTCTTAATTATCTGAATCTTTACCCCTTATATTGTATAAAATAGACTTATGTACCTGCGAGTTGCTGGAATGGATGAAGGGTTGAACGTTAAAGAAAGGGCCTCTTTTGTAAGTTGAATAATTTGAGCTTGACTCTATTGTTTTTACGTTTTCCCATTGCTTCGGTATGCTGCTGTATATGACTGTGGACTCAGCACCATGATCTCCTTCCCCTAAATTACGTTAGGATTGATTCATGTCCTTAACTCATGTAGAGAAGACCATCTTCTTACAAGAGCGGGCAATCTAGTGCATATTCTAAAATAGCATGAGACTTACCTCATAGTTAATTATATGGCTTTTATTGTTTATTTCCATTGATGGTGCCTTCATTAGTATGAATCCTCTGTCAGATGGAGCTGATTGCTAGAAATGTCCTCTCTGTCAAACATCATTTTTGGCCTCTATATATTTAAATTCTTTGCTTTATATACTTTGAACTATTTTGGGAGGCCTTATACCATTAAACAATGAAAAGTTAGGTCTCATGATCAAGATAATAGAATATTAGATCACTTTCTTGTTTTAGATGTTTACTGCAAGATGTCTTGTTCTGTTGTTCAACTGTAGCTTAGTTCCATGATGGACATTAGAAGCGATGTTCAAGTTCGCGTTAGCGGAGGACTCCTTGCGATCTTGGAGAATGAGAGGATAGTAGACACTCTTGAACAGAGGGGAAGTGGGAACCCATCAATTGCAATTAATTTAGTCTCAGAAATTTCACTGTATCTTTCCTTATTATTTATGCATTTTTCTTGGGGAAACGTAGATTTCATATCTTGAGAGTGTACAGTGTACACCTTGACAAACATGATCAGAAAAAATTTCCTCAAAGTTGATTCTGCTGCTCATGAGGTATTGCAAATATTCCAAACCGACAAACATCCAAGTCATATGGGCATTGGTAGAGCAAAGGAAGGGTATATGCTTATACTCTTTTGATTTCAATAAATGTCCAAGCCATTTGAGCATTCGGTAGAGCTTAGGATTGTGTGAAGCTTAATATTGTCTTATTTATTATGTTTATAAGAATTGTTCACTGGTCTGATTTCAGGTTCTCTGTATTTGGGATGTTGAATAAGGTCTAGTCAGCCCTCGCTGTTTATATTGCAGATGACATTATTTGAGATACCTACAATTGAGAAATGACTAACTATCTTACATTGTTTTAGTGTGTAACACCATTAGGCAGACGTCTATTAAGGTAAAATTACTTCAGGGATTTAACAACTGCCTTTATCTATGCTGAGTCCTTCACTTAATTGTGCAATTTGACTAGGAACTGGTTCTTGAGGCCTATACTGGATCTTGAAAAGCTGAACAATCGTCTCAATACTGTATCCTCATCCTAGACACATCCAATATGTGTTGTCCTTTTTGGTTAATTCAATAGTGCTTATATTCTGAGTGACAAAATTGTATAAACTACATAAGAATGAAAATGAATATGATCTAATATTTAACAATGCTTTTGTAATGGTATGATGATTAACATACATTCTGATCAAGTGTTACTGTTGTATAATTGTGAAATTAATATACCAATTTTGGTGTTCTAGCATGAATGTTGCATCTGATTAGAACTACTGATTCTATCAAATGCTAATTTAATTAATTTATTTATTTATTTATTTTCGTGGCATATTACCACTGTATCTCTGTGCTGATTATATCAAATTGTTGGAGATGAACACTCTACCACAGCAAGGTTTTCCTCTCAATAGATCAAGATATCATTCTTTCTTTGTGCTGAAGAATTGTTGGTTTCTTTACGTCAAACACTGAAGTCTGTGAAAGATATACCTCACATACTCAAGGTGCAATAATCTTTTATTATGCCTGTGATATTTCAATATGTAAATAAAATCAAGTATCTGAGTGTCATAAGTCATTATGGCGTACCCTCTATAACCTCGTTTTGTAGCGTTCAATTTAGAATGGCTTGATAGTGGACTTTGTTTCCTAATATTCTTGACCACCTATCATATTTTAAATTATTTACAGAAAATCAACTCTCCAAGCTCTGTATGTACAAATAGTGATTGGACTACCTTTCTGAAGGTATGTTAATATTCTTTCTCACCTCAATCAGAACGTTTATGTAATAGTTTGAACTTGAATATGTTGCTTAGGAAAATATTTCCTTGCTTAAAATGTCGTAATTCTATGATTTATTTCCTGGGCAAGTTCCTTTTACTTTGATCTTCTATTGCATTAGTCGGTTATCCAACAAGTTATCACAAAATCTATTTGTTCATTTATGGGGCTGTTGTAATTTTTTTTTTTTAAAAAAAAAAGCAAGTTTTCCGTTTTTTGTTGTCTTTCTCAGTTTCTCTACCACTTCATTTATCTACAGTCTAAGAGTTGGTTTATGATTCTACCTGTATTTATAATGGTAAAATTGTTGAGATGCTAATGTTTTTTCCCATCTTGAGGCTCAGCCCAGTTACTCCTCCATTCCCAAAGTTTGGAATGCAAATTTCCCTTGCGATATATTCTTAGAGGTTAAAATCTGGACAGAATGGAAATGCTTTGAAACTGTTGTGTATGGAATGCTCTGAAAATAAATAAATAACCATTGGTCAGATTGAAAGGCATACTCTCTGGTCTTAAATTAGGTTTCATTTCCTAGGATTATTGTGTTGCTTGCTGACTTGACCAACTAAGAAACTCTTTAGTAGGAGAATGGGAGTGTGTTATCTCCCGTTAGTAATAATCAAATGAACATATAATTCATTAAATATGCTAATGTCAATTCCTATCTATCATTAGAAAGCATTTGATGAGTAAGAATGATGACAAAATGATAAATTAGTACTTAATAGAAAGTATTATTGGCAAACATACACTGCCTTCTGTATTTTGTCATCAATTTTTGAGTTTTGATTGTTATGGATTATTATGGATGTATTATGCATTGAGATGTTTGATTGAAAAAAACTTATTTACCACCATAAATCAAAATTATAATATTTTTACGACGTATTTCCTTATGTTTCTAAGTATTTAAATCAACATGTGATTAAGGAAATATATGCCTGTTAAATCACAGCTCATCAACTATTATTGCTTAGTCCTTGTTCTGTGAGTAAAAACTAGAGGTCATTTCTACTAAATTTTAAGCATACCAAAAGCCAAAATGAAGAAGTCTGATTCAAAAAAAGGTGTGATGGAAAGTCTAATAAGAAAAATGCCAATGTGCTTATTAATGAATCATCCAATAGTGTTGTTAAAGATCAAATCCAGTTTATATCTCTGCAATTCCACCTGCAAGTTCTCAAATAATGAAGCTGATCTACCATATAATTTGAAAATATGGCCACAAAATTCTTGATAACGTATTTAATGACTGAATTATATTTGAAGGACATCAAGCCTTCAATCTTATCAATATTCGAATTCTAACATCATGGAATCATCCGAAAAGAATTAGAGGACCATAAAATTTTTTATTTATTTTTATTCAAAAAATTTCTTGTATTTAGTCTTATAAATATGATACTTCGATTATAATTCTTCTTCTAAATTTTCTTCAAAACTTATGTATCAATTATTCCTAATCAGTAGAATTTGTATAAAAATGGACTTTGTTATACAGAGTATATGCTCACTACTGCACATCAACAAGATATTTGAAGTAGGTATTTCTGATACACTTCGTGAGCAACTGGAACACTTAAACTTGGACATCATTGAGAAGGTATAGCTGCAATGGATTTTCTCTTCATTATGGCTCCATGATTTTTCTCTTAGTTCTTCAATAATTTTTTTTCTTTTTAATTCATTTCCTGAATTCTTTGTTATATTGCAGGCAGGTCTTCACATATCTGTGGATCTGGCTTATGTATATGAACTGGTGTGTGTTAATTTCTTCCTTATGTTTTTTCTTTTCAATTGACAAAATACTCCATAGTCATTTACACTAGTTATTTTAATCATGGGGAATGCTTTAAAATATAAAGTCATGTGAATTGGCAGTGAATTGGAACCGCAAGTTGAAAGGGTTAGTAACAGTGATAAAAAACCTTTAAGCATCAAGCCAGAGTAGTTTTATTATAATTATTTAAAAAATCAGAATTTTAATTAAGTAACATAGTTATTTTGGAAGTCCTCAGGCTTCAAATTTATTTTATATACACAAATTCGACCAACCTTAGAACTTGAAGTGGGTAGAAGCGACAGATAGTGGTGAAAGATCTGAGAATGAAGCATTGAAGTGGTATATTTGTTAAAAGGAAAAAAAAAAGTTTTTAAGACTTAAAGTTCGATTAAATATTTTATGTGTTTTGAATATTTGCATGCAGCGCATTAGAATACTTGATTTTTAACTGTAATCAACTGAAGATTTCATTTCTTGAGATTCTAAAATTTTAATGATTGATAAAGCTGCCAATAATATGCAAGGCATGTTAGTGCATATCTGCAGTGTTTATTAGCTTCTGCTTCTTCAAAGAGAATCTTGTTTAAGCAAAAGACATAGCATCTCTTGTAAGAATTTGTTTTCTACCTACCTTGTGACTGACTCATCCACCCCCTCAATTTTAATGACAACAAGAGCTAATCTATGATTATAGTAAAAGAAGTAAAACACATTACTTTTTGCTTGAAGTATTTATTACCATTCCCATTGTTATGTCTATCTCAAGATTTGAACCATTGAGAGAGTTTTGTAAGAATATACTGTGTTGCTGCATTCACAAAGAGGAATTGTTGTAAATATGCATCATAATATATATGGAGCTTGGAGACTCATGGTTAATTTATAACCAAAACTCTATCGTCACATGTTTTACTAAGCGTAGTTCGAGTGATGTTATTTTATTAAACTTTAAGCTAATTTAAGAAAATAGATTATTTAGAAAGGAGTTAACTTCTGATATATACCTATTCATAGTATACCCTTCCTTGTCCAAAATATAACGGAGCATGATTATTTTACATGAAGTACTAAGAGGATCAGGCACGTTTGTGGATAACATATATCCATGTTCTTCCTTTATATTTTCCTCATAGATGGTTCATCTTGATAACTGTATATTCTCTTCTTGTTTGTTGAGTTTGTGTTGCTTGAACCTTTTTTAGATTATTGGAGTTATAGATTTAAATCGAAGTAAAGAAAAGGGTTATGAGACAATGGTGAAAGATGGTTTCTGCGGGGAGGTGAGATAGTTTCATATTCATGAGGGGTTTCAGTATTTTTAGTGATTGCAGCGGTCACAGTGTATTCCTAGTTTGTTTCAGTTTTGTTAATTTATTCCTTGCAGTTGGATGAGCTGAGACAAATATATGAGGAATTGCCAGAATTTCTGGAAGAGGTGCTATAATTTTTACTTACCTTGCTTGTTGAGAATGTGTACATGTATCTGACATGGAGATATTACCTGTACAGATATCATCATTGGAACTTGCACGGTTACCTCATTTGTCGGGGGGAAAGTTCATTCCCTGTATTGTTTATATACATCAGATAGGTTGGTTAAACAGTTGTGGTGGATTTTGTATTTTTATTGTAATGGGAGGCATGCAAATCTGCACCACTGATCCTTGAGATGCCTTTTGCTTTCAAAACTAATTATTGTGTCCTTTGGATAATTTTTGGTTTTTAACTTACTCCATTTGCTTAAGTTACAAGTAATATTCCCTGATTAGCTTGATTAAAATTAGTCAAGATTTCTCCAAACTTAATGCTTTCTACCTTCGAAGATTAGGTCTCAACAATATATCTTTTCGTTCATTGTGATTCAACATTTTTCCAGCTTTTGTTTCAGGGCTTTTATGTTGGAGAAGGTTGGAGGAACAACTGTCTTATTGGCTAGATTCTGAAATTGTTTTACATGAAAAGACACATTCTAAATTTTTGTATCTGGAATACTTAATTCTTTTGAGTTTCTACTTTTGAAAGACACGTCTAATCAGATTTCTTTTAAGACTTCGTCTCCTTCTGAAATTAGTATTGCATATGATTCAGGCTACTTAATGTGCATATTTGAAGAAAAACTTGGAGATAACATCCTAGAGAAACTTCAAGATTTTGAATTTGTTGTAAGTCATGAACTTACATACCATGCAGTTATATTATTGAGCTATACGAAGCCTATTCTTATGTGATAAGCTTATGTTTGTTGATTCATAGTTCTCTGACGAAGATGGAGACTCCAAAAAATTTTTCTATCGCACTGCTAAAACACGGGAATTAGACCATCTTCTCGGAGATGTATATCACAAAATTTTGGGTAAGCTAACTGGAAATATTTATCACGGCCCCGGCCTTAAGGTTATCTATAGTCACTTCCAATACTTATCAGTAATATTAGGTATTGTGAAGCATAAATACTGTATAGTCTATAATCTCTATTATAATGATAATAAGCTGCCTGCCAAATATTTGAAATTGCTTCTTGTAAGATTTTTATGCTCTTATGAATATTCTATCTGCATGTAGTATTAGTGTTATTTGCACTTGATTCTTTTTTTTTCTGCTCTTATATTTTCATTTTTCAAGACATGGAAAGAGCAATTACTAGAGACCTTGTCACGCACATTCTTGAATTCTCTCTTTCATTACTCAAGGCTGTTAATTTTGCTGCTGAGCTTGATTGGTTAGCAAACTTCACTTTTCTAAGGCGCACAATTTTTCTTCTTGGGATTCCTTAGTTTATTTGTTAATATGCTCCTTGTTCTTATTACTACGTGACTATTTCCAGCTCATTATCATTAGCATTAGTTGCTCGCCAAAACAACTATGTGAGACCCATTTTGACTTCAGAAAGCATTCTTGATATAAGAAATGGAAGGTTTGTCAGCTGTGCACAATAAGTTACCCTTATATTGTACTATTGTGAAATGGGAATATTTATGAACCTTTCTTCTTCTTGCATCAGACATGCTTTGCAGGAAATGACAGTTGATACTTTTATTCCCAATGATACAAAGATTTTGGATGAAGGTATCCCAACAAACTCGCCCTTCAAGCTTTTGGATTTTGTCACCTATTGGCTGCTAAAGAGAGGTCTCAAACATTCAGGGAAAATCAGCATCATCACGGGGCCAAACTATTCTGGGAAAAGTATTTATATAAAACAGGTTCATCATTCTTCTACTGATTTTATATTTTCTCTTTTAAGAATTTAACTTTGATTCCAATCTTTGGCATTCTAGGTGTCTGAAAATGCTTCTGTCAATAACATATGGCTGCTAGTCGAGATCAAAACAGTTTCCTATACCAACTGACACATTCATGTCCTTTAAAATAGTCGTAATCCTTAATTATATTTTTCATTCTCTATACAGAGTGCAAACTTAACTCTATGTTGGATAGAAATTATTATTTATTTAATTTCTCAATTATTTTATTTTCTCCCAATCCCACCTACCCCCTTAATTTACCTTCACTCTCTCCATGTATGTGTTCTTTCAGTGATTGAAGTCCTGTATTTAATCTGGAATATATATTGGAGAAACAACCAACTTACAGAATATTTTCAACTGAGTTGGTATTTGAAGTATGGCTGACAAAAGATCAAAATTTCTTGATCTATCAAAGTTCACATAGCTTATGAAAACATTAGACTCACAATTTTCTGTTAGGTTGGATGTTAACAGATTTTCTTGGGCTATATCAGAGAAAATGGGAAACTTATAGACTGTCGAATAGGATACCTTCTGATTGTTCTATTATACATTCACTTCTTGTCCTTACTTCTCTTGTTCAGGTTGCGTTGATTGTTTTCCTTGCACACATTGGAAGTTTTGTACCAGCGGATGCAGCGACAGTGGGCCTGACTGATAGGTTTCATCCTTGTTCGTACAATCTCGTCAATTGATCTGTCTTCTCATGAAACACTAAAATAATATATTCTGATTCAAAATATTTCTGCTGCTGCCACCAATTAAAATAGGATATTCTGTGCAATGGGTAGCAAGTTTATGACTGCTGAACAATCTACATTTATGATTGACCTACAACAAGTGGGCATGATGTTGAGGTGTGCTATAAATATGGCTTATAAGGATATCTACATTCACCTATAACTATGCACTTGACTATTTACTATTTATCTATTTCTTAATTAATCTTAATGATCTTCAGGCATGCAAGTTCTCATTCTTTGTGTCTGGTAGATGAATTTGGAAAGGGAACTCTTTCTGAAGGTTAGCTACCCCAAGAAGACCCTATTCTTCAGCATCTTAAGATTGTTGCTATTTTTGTCTAACATTTCGTGAACATCAATTACAGATGGCATTGGTCTCCTTGGAGGAATCATAAATTACTTTGCCTCTACTGATAATCCTTCAAAGGTTTGGTTTGACATCCTATCTTAATCTGAGCTTCAAGCAAATTGATCTTTGCTCACTCAGTTGGAATTTTTTTGCTCCCATTTTGTAACGACCCAATAAATAAAACCCTAATAATTTCAAAATTTCCCCAATATTTAACCCCAAGCCTTGAAATAACGAAAACGTAAAAGTTTATTTAAAACTCATTAATTATCCCACGAAAATAATAGTCAAAGAGAACATTGTACGACTAAATAAAACATGAAAGAAACCAAAATGCATTTATTGAAGATTTATTATTTCCACCGCCCTCCAAATCTTCGCCTCCTCTTCAATCTGAAATGCACAAATGTTGAGGGTGAGTATATAAACTCAGTGAAGATAATTTTACAAACATGATCATGTACATATCAGTCAAGGAATACTTTAAATTCCTTATCGTCTCATAAAATACTTTATAAGTCTCTTTTATTGATCGATCAATATAAATTCTTTGGCACTGCGGGTACTCCCTTAGGACTTCTCATAATCCCGGCACCTCTAGGGCCCTGGCACGTCTCAAGTGTTCACATATAAGGAATACTTATAATTTAAAGCTTCTCCATGTCTCAAATATATACAAAAGAATTGCAATCTACTCATGTCTCAAGTACTTTGAAAACATACATGGAAATACATATATAAAGAATATTTATGAATTAAAGTTTCTCCATGTCTCGAATATATTCATAAGACTTGTAAATCATTCATGTCTCAAGTATTTTTGCAAACACATATGATAATGTATAACGTTTCTCATTGAATGCTATTCTAACTTTTCTCATGTATGTAAGTAAGCATGAAAACTATCCTCACCTTAGTAGCGTAGAGTGATGGGTAGAAGGGAGAAGTCGATAGGCCTTCGCGTTCAAGGATCACCTACGATTGTTAGGGCATGGTTAGTGGAAGGCATAATTACATGGAAGGAAGAAATAGAATTTCTTGTAAAAATCCCTTAAGACAAATGGGGTTTTTATTTGTAAATGAAAAAGAGAGAGAGTAGATCTTTCAAATGAAGTATAGAAATAGTAAAACATGTGGGCTTGTTCTCGTCATTCCTTCCTTGTGATTGTCTTCCCCAAAGGGTCCTTAGACGTTTAAATCACGTGGAGGGTTGACGTTTCATGACTAAACGTCATTGCATACCACTACCTTGCACATAAATTGTGGAGGCAGCGGCAGCGGTGACGGAGGCTGCCCAAGCCAAAAGAAAGAAAAGGGGATTAGGGGAGGGATTTGGCTTCTTACTCAAGTGATGGCTAAAGTGAGAGGAGTTTTGGTGCTCCAAAGTATTGAGGGGAAAGGCCTTTTATAGGTGGTGAAAGAGTGTGATGTTGGAAGGTGGAGGAAAATACTCCCCATCACTCCCTTAAATCATGGATTTTAAATTTGAAATTGGAAGTGGCAGCTTGTAAAGAAGAGGTATAGGTTGTCTAGGTTCATGATTGGCTGATTTGAATCAATTTGTAATCATGGAAGGTTCTTTTGACTCCATTTACTATGATCAAGGAAATTCAGATTTTTCCTCTCTATTTAATGTTATTATATTTTATTTATTTATTTCCTAATTCTTAGGGTAAAATTAGGGCTGGTCATTACACATTTCGTTTGTAAGGCATCTACTAATAATTTCTTCTTATACAAGGAAACCCTACCCTTTTGACCCCCAGTAACCTTCACCTACTTCTTTTGAGAGAATACTTTACATCATGTGCATTATCTCTTATTTTCAACTTTTATTTATAATTGCATGATGAGCCACATTTTTCTATTTCTTCTGGGATGGAGGAAGTAACTTGCCAAATGAGGGAAATATTTGCTTACATGTTTCCTTAAAAAGTCAGTTCCTGCTACTGCTATTGTTTAACATAAATTCTACGTAGTTGGCGAAACCATTTATGGGAATACTGTATGTCTATATTCTAAAACAAATAACACTGTTCTTTAGGATTATTTTTTATTTTTTATTTTTTGCGTCAGGACATATTATATCCTGTTTCACTTTTGCTTGAGTGAGCGATCTACTCCAGAGCTCTCCAAATGACTTATCCTCACTAGTTTAAAAGTATGTGAATGGTTAGTTGCAGAAATGTTTCTTATGAAGTTTCCAAGGTTTGGAAACTGTAATAGACTCTCGCGCGATATTGCAAAGGATTCTAAATCTATTTAAGTGAATATATGTCTGAAAATCAGGACTGTCTACTTGCTGCAGGTGATGCTGTCTACCCACTTGAGTGAGATATTTGAAGATGGCTACATAATGGAGGTAGTGTATGCTGTTATGCTTTACATTTTATATAATTTGAGTTTCTTCAACTGTCAAGATGTGCAGTGCTTTAAACGTCATCATGTGATATGCGCAGTCAAGCAAGATCAAGTATTACACTATGAGTGTGCTAAGCCCAGATGACAAATTCACAGATGTTGACGACATTGTATTTTTATACAGGTACGAATGGTCCTTATATAATAAACTTCGAATGTAAAGTTATCCAGTAAATGCTTTGTTGGATGGCACGGTTCACATTACTGCCTATTAGTTGGAATACTAAGATTTTGGGTGTAGTGAAGCTTCACTCACACTGTTTGAATTTAGATTCCTGACAATGCCCTTACTTTACAGACCCCCTATTGTACTTCTTTATTGTTGTTTGTTTAGGAGTGAAGATCATATTTTCTAATGCATCGATGTTATGCCTTTGTAGGTTGGTTCCTGGACATGCTCTTCTTAGCTATGGTAAGAGATCTAAGCATCTCTTGTAGACAAGACAGATCACAATTATCTTTTTCTCTTTTTCATTTCAAAATTGATGGCTATAATTTGTCATGCAGGCTTGCACTGTGCCCTACTTGCTGGTATGCATCTCATATAATCTCAAATATCAGAATCTTATCTTGTCCTGCAACTTATGCATTCATCAAGTTTTGGTTGGATATGCCATTTCATATCAAGAGTTGCTTTCACTGTACATCCTAGTTTTCTTCGACTTAACTGTGCTGATGCTCACTTTTCTGCAGGAGTTTCTGAGGAAGTTATCAAGAGAGCGGCGTCTTTGCTGCTTTGCATAAAAGATAACAAGAACGCTGAGAGAATAATCAATGAGAATATATATGCTCAGGATCAGCAGTATAAGGTTGTACTTGCAATATTGTGGCACTTTCTATAATGGTTTTGCAAATGAAATTCACCATATATTGGGGCTGACAATTTAGAACAATATTTAAAAATTTCACCCTTCAACATTACTGCCTGAATGTCTGTCTGCATGAACCCCATATTTGGGCAGGCAATTTAAAACATTAATTTGTAAAATTTTATGAATTAAGAACATCCTCTTCAATGAGTGAAATGGTTTAATTTATTCTTCTTATTTTTAAGTTCAGATATACTGTGTTTGTATTTTGTCCTTCGTTTTAATTAAATAATCTGTTTATTTTTTCTCGACCCATATTGAAGTAGGCTAACTTAATGCAGGAGGCTGTTGAAAAGATCCTAGCATTTGATACATCAAATGGTGATCTGCGTCTTTTCTTTGAAGACGTCTTGCCTTCTCACCATAAATTCTTTACAGTTCCGGATTCTACAGAGTGACTGGTATGGGTATTAAAAGGTGTGCTGCTTTCATATTGTATTCAGATGAATAAGCAAATGCTTTTTACTTACTATTACATCGTTGGATATATAAACAGAGCAAATGTAGAAATTATAATTATTGTTTTCATTAACCCAAAAATTTCACATTCTTAGTGATTAAGTTCCTGTATCTGTGGACTTCTACAGCGTGATTAGCTGCTGGACAGTGATTGGGGAAACGTAATTTGCTGAAGCATCGAAGAGTTTATTAATGAACAATCGAGCAGCAGATTCTGTAGGATGGTAAACGTCCCAGAAAATGTGTGAACTTCGGTTCAAACAAAGCAGGGATAGTGGTGTGCACGGCAGCTGTGCTCTCAGTCTTCCAAGTCCACAGCATGCTGATTTTACCTCACTGAAACCTATAAGCAGATACATATTTACAAGAGTATGAGCATTAAATCCATGATGTGTATATGATGGGTGTGAATATATATATTTTTTTTAGAAGGCAAAAATTTTGTGTGACACTGTCTCATGGAATGGATCTGTTAAGACTGTACCCTTTTTTCCTGCAAACAGATATTACTTTTTCTAGATAGGTTATTATAATATATCACATTTTTATTGAAAATGTGTTGCTTCTTATGCGTCCAATGGAACTCATTCCTTGAGACATCTCACATATAACTTATCCTTTGTAGAAAGTACAAATTCTCTTACCGTAGGTTGTCGGGTTCTGGATGAAGTCGAGAAAGACGGTGTATGTATCGAAGTAAGAGTACTGGAAGTCTTGGAGCTCCGACTTCAACTCAGGTAACATCTGTTTGAGTTCCTGGTTGTACTTGTTTGACCAGTAGTTTACTATGTTGTTGCATTCATCGCTTGTGTTCTGAAATCTTTGTTTGGGTGCACATCCTATCGGTGGCAATCCGATCAACAAAAACTTGCGTGCTCCTATGCCGTAAATACCCTGTATTTGATATTACTTCCTCCGTCCCATTATATGAACAAAATTGATTTCAAAAGTGAAGTAGGAAGGTTACCTTGAGCATTTGTCTGAGGGTGGAAGCCATGAGAGTAACATATTGCTGAGGGGTGTACTTTTTAGGCAATTCAGAGTCAGGATTGAAATAATTAATAATGTCGTTGCTACCAATTACAATGGGAAATAGTGATTTGGAGAAATGTTGTTGCACACTTGTGGTAGATCCCATTTCTTTCACTAGTCTTTCACGTACGCCCCATAAGTAGCTTATTTGTTGAGCCAATGGGATTACTTGCTTCTGAAATATTGATAATTTTTATCATTAAAAGAAAACTCTAATTAGTGTTCCTTTACCACATTTAACTTCCTTAAGTTTAAAAAAAACAACTAAAGCTTTCTTAATCCTAAGGGAATCCACAAACTTTCTTGTTAATAATGAGAGGGCTGCATGTCACGTCACCACTCCACTAACAGTTTTAGCTAATAACATATTCGCACATCTATAATAACTGCATTATTTTTATTTGGAAATCCCAATATATATTTATATTAATACTTTTGTCAGCTCACAAGGATGTTATTTGTTTTTTCATGTGGATTAAAGAATATTATTATTTAATATGTAATTGGTAGTTGTATTAGTGATGTGTGTGAGTCTTATATGCAACTCTTTGAGGCAAATGTCCAAAATGATAAAATGAGACTCTTGTTGAAAGGGAGTAATAATTTTTGTGTGCCTTATTACTATGGCAAAAGCTCCTGCGCCCTCGGGACACAGTATGTGTCCCCATGTGAACACAACTCTTCCTTTCCCTATTTTATTTAGACCTATGTATTGCTAAGAAATTTAAATTGTAAAGGGGCATGGAAATTGTAAAAGTGCACGGATCTAAATCCGTGTGCCCGGAGGCACAAGAGACTCACTCTATTACTATTACCAAAACGTATGTACTTATCAAAAAGGTTATTAACAAATCTTCAGAAAAAGGTGTTAATAACCATTCTAATAATCGGGGCATACTAAAAGAACTTGTCTATGTTGTGTCTATTTATTTATTGGGTTTATTAGCGGGGTTTAAAGTCTTGGGGCCCAATCAAAACAGGATTATGAGCTGTTTTTGGTTTCTTTTATTAATTCATTTCTTTCTCAAACAAGATGAAGATGTAATTGGGATTTGGGAGTATCCTCCCAAAAAAAATGAACAGTTCAAAGTGGGACATCACCATGATCCATGTCAACATATATTGTCAAAATCTATTTTATGGAACCTATTTGGTCTTTTTTCTACGCGGTGTATCACTTATTTTTCTTCACGATTTAATATTTACCATTTTGGATTTTAATATGAGTTTGATTGTGGTGCACTTTGTAAGATCTAAACCTTTAATTTTAAGTTAATTATCTCAGCCCTAAATTTAAATTTTAAAAAATAAAAAATACAACATAATAAACCCTAAGTTTAACCGATATATTTTAAGATGCATCAGTGCACTAGGTGCACTCCACAATTAATATTAATTTTAAGAGTAGAATTGCATTTTACACAAAGTTCCACATGAAATTGGTTGGGCACTCCAAAAAAATAAAATAAAATAATATATATATATATATATATATATATATATATATATATATATATTTTGAAACTATTAGTTATAACACCAATTCAATTAAAATTTTATATGTGCGTGCGTTTGTTTCTATGACTTACAATAGGACCTTCAGAAGTAGTGTTAAAGATTCCCGCTCCTCCGGAGGCAAAGCTTACACCTTTCAGAAACGCATTGTTGGGTGCTAGATACGGCGGTGGTGATGCTAAACCCACTTTCTCAGCTGTAATGTCACCATTAATTAAATTAAATTAAATTAAATAATCATACTCGTGAAATTCAAAATTCATGTCATGCATAACGTATGAATGAACATATATAACACGTTGTGATTAGTTCATCTTAACAGAAGTAAGCAAAAAGTTAGTTAATTACCAAGGAAATCCGCAGAATTCTTGCCGTTGGAAAACCTCCCGGTCGACTTCTGACCGGGATAGTCGATCCTGTTGCGAGGGAAATCGGCTTTTATAATCGAAAGTGATATGTAATTATTGTTTCCAACATCCACGAGTGAATCACCAAAAACATACACAGCTGCAGGTATAGTTTGAGCTCTTGAAACACTGCCCAAAACCAATATTATAACAACACTAGACAAAAATAAGGTATATAAATTATTACAAGGCATGGCTAGTTTAGTATAAGCCATTTATGTATACAATAATCTTGAGTAAATAAATATTAGTTATATGTAAGTAAATGCTTTTATTTTGTTATGTGCACTGTGACGGAAGAATTTGATGTATTTATAATGTGATTTTGAAATGTGAACTTAATGGGTGAGTGGGTGTGCTGTGATGAAGGAATTTGTTGCTCTTATTTTGACCTTTTTTTTATATGTTTGTATGATGGGATTTTTTTTGCAAATCATAATTATTTGACATGCCCTTTAATTTTTTCTCTTCCACTGATTTAAGAAATAGTCATTAAAATCTAGCTAAGGATTGCTTCTCTTCCAATTTATTCCTTTTATCCTACAATATAAATTTACTTATTCTTCATCTATCTGCCAAGCTAGTGGAGCTACAATCATATGCACCAAATACATACGCGCGAGTGCGTTCAGTAGAAAAAATTCATAGCCTCTTTTTATTTATTTTTTATTTTTTAAGTTTTGGGAAAATTAATTATTATCAATTTAAAATCTAAATAGTCGAAAGATCATTTATTCTTTCAACAATGCAAGACAGTCTCAAGATGAAATTATTTTTACATTTTTTAGTTAATTAGCACTTTTTATTAGAAATGTTAATACTTTTTATTTATACTATGAATTTTCATAAAACAGTTCATTATACTTTTCAATCATTATTCATTTTTTATTAAAATATTATTATTTCTTATTTGTTTCACGGAATTCATTTAAAGACATTGTCTCTGTTTGCCTAATTGTTTAAAGATCCACGATTTTAAGGTTATATTTGAATTATTGAATTAATTGCCTTGTTTAATTTCTTAAGGTTTTCATCATTTTAAATGCATACGTGAAATTAAGTAGCCATCATTTCATCATGATACATATACTACATTATTGTTTAAAATTTCCGGCCATATATATATATATATATCCCTTTTGAAATTTGAGTGGACATATTTTAAAGGAAATTATGTTTAAGTAAATAGATAAAATAAATAAAAATATTTTTATATATTATAGCGCTTAATGAGAACCTCATATCATGAATTCCAGAAGATGCAGTTGTCTGAAAATTTGATGTGACCTCTAATATATTGTTTTTCCTGATTAATAGAAAATGTTTTGACTCTTACCAAGTACCAATAATTTTGGTCTCTCTGTGTTCCCATTTTTTCACAAAGCAAT
The DNA here is from genome assembly GCA_023678885.1 of Pogostemon cablin. NCBI lineage: Eukaryota > Viridiplantae > Streptophyta > Magnoliopsida > Lamiales > Lamiaceae > Pogostemon > Pogostemon cablin. The sequence goes on along the minus strand of CM042961.1, from coordinate 23,948,486 downwards.
CTTCAGACTTAAACTTCATCGATTTTGATACATAACTCAATGTTGGAGCTGGATTTTGAAGAAAGTCCTGTTCTGCTGAAATTTCTTCAAAATTCACTATATATATATATAATTGTAGTTGTATAATTTTTTTATATTAGTTTAAAGGGTAAATTTTTATTTTCATACAAATTGTGTCAAAATAAATTATAATTTAAAAATATTTATAAATTATAATTATGTCAATGTATTTTGTAATGTGTTTTTTTATTTTAATTCTTAATTTTATGTTTAAGTGAATTGTAATATAATTTCAATTGATTGTGTTACTTTAATTTTGTGTGTATCAATATTTTTATTATATTATTTTTGTATTTAAAATTAAAATAAAAAATAAAAAATAATTTAGATTTTAAAAATAACAGAAAAGAATAAAAACATTATTATTTAATTTTTGAAATAAAATATGAAGTTAAAACGATATTGAGAATTATTGAATTGACTGCATTTTAAAGTTAAATGTGACGTAAAATGAAGCCTAAAAATCTTCACATTTCACGTCTATAATTTAATACTTATAAATTTAAATTGTACCCCCTCCGTCTCACTTCAGATGTCACACTTTTCATTTTGGGCTGTCCTACAAAAGTTTGCACATTCCAAAAAAAGCAAAAAGTAAAAAACAATCACTCTTCCCCATACACTTTAATTAAAAAAAAATCATCTCTACCTACCATACTTTATCATTTATATATTACATAAAAATACCATTATACCGCTAAAAGTTATCACTTTCTTAATCTCCGTGCCGAAAAGAGGGGTGCAAGCTTTTTAGAGACGAGGGAGTAGTTTTTTTTAAGTATTAACCAATCCATTTTACAATTCACATGGCTTAAGAAAATCTATTTTTAAATATGAGATTTCCAATATATCCCTAGAGACAAATCAAGATTTTGGTAGTGTGTGAAGTTTGCCAAGTATTGGGAGTATATATGTAAACGCATTTTAAAGGAAGAGAGGACAATTTATATTATGTGAAATTAATTAATACTAGTGCAGTATACACATGTATAGTAGTGGAATATTGCAAGATAGGTGTTTTATTTTGAAACGAAACCATTCATTTTCCTTGGCCATCCCATGCATCGTTTTCACCTGCTACAAATATTTATGTCGACCACCCCCAAATGAATTATGACACACAAAATAAGCATCATTAATAATTGTACACTCTATTCTAAAATTTTAGATATATATATGATCTTATTTTGCATCTCCTCTTGATTAATCATGTCTATCTATAGGATATATTCACATTCAAATTTATATATAATTTTAGGAACAATTTGGTATGAATTCTTCAATAGAATGTTAATGGGTATCATTAAGGAGTCTATAACAATGAGACTGAATGGTGGGGTTGTAGTTATTGAATCAATGAGAGTGATTGAGGGATTTTGATTCCCGTTTTACCAACCAATCATCAACAATGAGAATCAATATACATCTATTCTCATTACCCTCCCCAACTACCCCAAACAAGCAGCCTCTTATTTATATCTCCTCTTTATTAATCATTTTCAGCTCTTTACTCCAAAAACATGTTGGATTTGCTGTAAATGACTTTGGAGATCTCCAAATTAATGCATATACATACGGTAATTTAGGCATTAATTATAACACACATCAAACATCTAACAAATAGAATAAAAGATGAACATGAAATGAAATATGTGATTCCATTTACATTACAACAAATTCCAATTTCATTGGGAATCATCATCTTCGGTAAGTTTATGTTTGCATATTTTTCAACTCACGAGCAAGTATACCCGGTTGTCCTAGAGAAACACCCAAGTAATAAAAATATCAAATCCTAGAGAATTTAAGTTTAGATTAAAAGAACAAGTGAGCTCGTGTTTTTATTATTTTTATAAGGACGAACCAAGATGATGATAAGCAAAGATATCAAATAAGAGAAAGTATGATAAAATAGGAGAAAATAAAAATGGAGAATTGGTGATAGAGGACAAGTAGTAAGATATGGGTCCAAAAACAATCAAAGTGCTTTAGAATTCATTTTATCATGCCAAAGAAATTGTCGAGATATGTATTGGACTAGAGGCGATCACAAATGCATCCAGAGCTCTCTCTCGGGTTACTAAGGTTGTAGGTCTCCTAGAGACTCCCAAATGTACCTAGGATCGATGCAAACACTAACCCCTTCCGTCTAGATCCTAATTATTCTCTAAATCTCCCTTAGAATGTACTATCTAGAGATAATTCTCCATTTTGTGCGTACTAAGGCCAACAATGGATTAGTTCCTCTCATTGGGTTCAAATATCCTCTCGGTTAAACCTAAACCCGATGTCGTCTCATGCTAATTCTAATACATTGGAGGGTCGTTCCGTCACACCCCAAGCAATATCCACATGAATTAATATAATAACACTTAACTAACATAAGCAACAAATTAATCAACAATCCATTAAATTAACATGTTACCCATAATTAACAAATCATGCCAACATATAATTCATACATCACAAGACCCATGAGAAGAAATCAAATACACATTCATGTCTAAATCACATTTAATTTGCATAATAAAATAAATATTAAGCACTAATCATATCTCTAACCCCATAATAGGGATTAGCCTAGCATAGTTGAAGTAACAAATAAATTAATGATTCATTATAATAATACATGGAGTCTAATTCAAAGAAAATTACAAAAAGAATTAAAACTTTCCTTCAATTTAACTTGTTGGAGATCTTCAATTGCTTCTTGAAATTCCTCTTCTTGCTCTTAATTCCTTGTAAGCTTCAACATAAATGGAGAATTTAGAATGGGTGAAAGATTAGAAGATGAGTGGTGGAATAATCAAAAGAAAAAAATAAAATAAAAAATGGAAAATAAATGAAGAAAGGAAGAAAGGAAAAAGAGAGAAAAAAAATGAGTGAGTGCCCCTGTTTTCCCCCAATCTGATCGGCTGCCTTTATTCTAGGGGTGTTCACGGTGCGATTTTACGATTTTTTTTGAAAAATTCAAATTACATTACTATAGGCGGTCGATTTTTTAATTATATATAAATGTGGCGGTTTATTAAAAAAATTAATTAGACGGTTTCATACGGTTGCGGTCGGTTATTTTGCAATTTGGCGGTTTTTAATTAGTGTAAGTATTGTGTTTATTAATACAACATGAAATTTAAATTTACTAAACTATTATCATATAGTATATTTTAATTAAATGAGTATAAATAAAACGAAAAATAATTAGAATATATGATACATAACTATGAAAATTATTGAAGATTTAAAGGTTAATTGCGCCAAAAGTCCCAACCTTTTCGCAAATTTCAAATTAGTCCAAATTTTTCAATATTTACAAATAAGTTCTCGACCTTTAGCCCCTTTTGCAAATCAAGCCATCGGGCAGCTGAAGGCCTACCCTCTGGGACTGACGTGTCCATATTTCTTCCTCATTATCATTCCACGTGTACAAAAGTCTTCCACATGTTAAAAAAAATAAAAAAAATAAAATTAAAAAAAAAGTCAAAATTGGCTGGTGAAAAAGCGTGATTGCAAATTTGGTAAAGGCAGTCTGACGCCGCTGCTGCTTCGAAAATATCTTAGGCAAATTAATCGATGGTCCAACCTTCGCCATGCGGAACTGGGATGCTCCGGGAGGAATGAGTCTCCCAGCAATGTCCGCCAAGCCAAGTTCGCTGCTGTACGATCGGCTCCGTGACCGGCTCCACCAGCCGCCGACGATGCTCGACTTGAACTTCAGCGGCACCGATCCCACCCCCACCCCCGAACAACAAACAAGCAGAACCCAGAACGTGGAGACTCCATGGCTGACGAGCAGTCCGACGCCGAGGGTTTCTTCGGCTCTCAGGAAGTTGAAGAAGCTGGTGAAGGCAAAAGCCGTCGATGCTCCGAGCCCAAAGGAAGTTTTTCGGCGAAGCTGGATAGGATTTTGAAAGTGATGGTGAAGAGGCCGAAGAAGAAGAGAAGCAGGAAGGAGGAAGTTCGACGTCTACGTCAACGACGAAGACGACGGAGGAGAACACGGAGTTCGTCGGAAGCTGGAAAATGATGCCCCGGGTGGTGGAGATCGGCGGCGAGATCGATGTCCTTCCAGACTTCTTCCATGGTTTTGGGATTAGCGGCGGCGGCGGTGGCGGCGGAGGGCAGAGAAGTAGAGGAAGAGAATGATCTGAAAGTAGCAGAGGAGAAGGAGGACGATGATGTCCATATTTGGAGGGGCAAAGGTGTAGGACATGAGAGGAAATGTTTGAATAAAGAGGAGAGAGAGTATTGTGCTGATGGTTTTTTTTTAATTATTATTATTATTATTATTATTATTATTATTATTATTATTTTAACAGGTGGGGGGTGACATGGATTAAAAATGACACGTCAACCATCGGGCTGCCTGATGTCTTGATTTGAAAAATGGGTTAAAGGTCGAGTACTTATTTGTAAATATTTAAAAGTTTGAACTACTTTGAAATTCGCGAAAAGATTGGGACTTTTGGCGCAATTAACCCAAGATTTAATATTGTATGGGATTAAATATTAAATAGCTACAATATAAGTTATTATACTATATAACCACTAAAAATTTAGATTCAAAAAATCATGTCTAAAATCATGACTATATATATATATATATATATATATATATATATATATATATATGAATTAAGTTAAGAATCGATGATTAGTGATTAGGATAATAGTCAAATAATATAATTTAAATTAGATGATGGGGTTGCTATTTTCAATAAAAAATGAAATTGCCTCGACTATGCGGTGTGATTTTGTACAAAAAAAAAAATTAACCGCAGTTTATCATGAAAAATTATAAACGGCGATTGAATGCGGTTCGATTTGGGCGATTTAAATGGTTTTGAAAAAATTATGATCAACCCTACTTTATTCCATGTTCCTCAATTTTTCTTTGATATAGCCGTGGGCCCCTTCCACCAAATGATATACTCTATCCGTCCGTAAGGTATTCATTTATTTTTTGCACGTGAATTAAGATTTATTATTATTTTATATAAAGTGAGTAGTTGTATCAGTAGCGAGTAGTTGGTATGTGTGGGACCTTTTTACTAAAAAGAGAAAATAAATATCTTAAGAATGAACAACCAAAATGATAAAATGAATACCTTATTAGTGGAGGAAGGGAGTGTATAATTGGTTTATGGCTATCAATATTGAGGCCCAATTTCAAATTTTTGGTTTGGTAATCAATAGATGGGCTAGTGGGTGATTCTTTGGTTTGTGGTTATGTGGGGTTTAAATTATAAATAGTTATTCTATGTTTATTTTGGTTTTTTGGTAGTGTAAGTTTTAATTTTATTTTAAATCAATGTATTAATTTATTTAAAAAGTTAAATGAAAGAGGAGAGATAAAGAGAGAAAGTGTATTAATTGAGAAGAGAGGGTGCAATAGGTATATAAAGAGGTGGTTTTTAAAATTTGTATGTGGGTTTTGAAAACCAAAACCTGAGTTTAAAATCCGAAAACGAACACCACCTAAGAGTTCAAGATGGAAATCAAGATGAAATGGGCCAAAAAACTTCATTTGGGCGCAGCCACTTATGTTGAAAATTCCAGCTCACGCAACATTTTTGTTTTAGCCCATTTTTTTCATTTTAATTTACAAATCGAGCCCCATTTTTTTTTCTATGCCTTAGTTTTTGAGCTGTGCATTTATTTTGAGCTTATTTCACTGAAATTCCAAACACAATCTTTTGTCTCAAATTTAAGTGGACTAAGCCATATTTTCTACACCGATTTGATTCTCATTTCTCATTTACTCTTTTTAGCTTAATAATATTTTATTATACATGAACAATAGCATGATTCACACACTTTAATCTAAATATATAAACACTATTAAATACGAAATAAATTACTAAAAATAACATAAAACACACAAAAATCACACGAACACAACTCTAAAATCTAACAATTTTTTTATAGCAATGTCATGAGAATTTAGAAAAGAATAGGGAATTAAGGCTAAGAGTGAAAGGATACTTGTACGTATTTTCATAAATACTTAAATGAGTGAGGCTCCTATACACCCTGGCGCACGGAGCATATTCCGTGCGCCTTTGCAATTACCATGCCCCTTTACAATTTAAACCCCTAGCAATATATAAGTTTAAATAGGATTGGAGGAGGAGGGTTGTGTTTACATGGGGACACGGAGTATCCCTTCGTGTCCCCGGGGCGCTGGAGCTTTTGCCTACTTAAATGGCGCAAAATCACACCTATTCCAATTTAGTGAATAGTGTTTCATTTCACTCTTAATTAATTAAATTAAATGCAGAATGAGTAGGGATGTCAATTTTATCCGCCGGGTCGGGTTATCCGCGGGTATCCGAGGTGGTGGGTACAGGTAGGGTAGGTTTTATCGGGCAACGGGTAGGGTAATACCCGAACCCAATAAAAATTTTGCGGATAAGGGTAGGGTACGAGTTCTCCTTTTATACCCGTTTACCCGACCCGTTTACACGATACTATATATATATATAGTACTATTATATTATACATTTTTAATTACATTACATATTTATATATTCATATTTACATTATTTAATCTTTAATTAATTATGTCCAAGTAATATATTTATTTTTATTTTTATTATAATATTATATATTTCTAATTATGTATGTATATATTTATATTCCTACTTTCAAAAATTATATATACTATTATATTATTTAATTTTTAAATTACGTATTTACATTATTTATTTAATTTTTAATTAATAATATTTAAGTACATTATTTAATTCCAAATTTATATTTATACTTAAAAAAAACTTTTTAATTTCAATACGGGTAGGATTGTTCAAGTTTAAGAAACAGCGGATATTCATATAATATTTTATAATAATTACGGGTACACATTTATCCGCGGATTATCCGCCTACCCAACGGGTATATCCATACCCTACCTGATGTTCAATTTTATAATAATATGGTAGGGTAATGGTAGGATAAATAGGATAGCAGGTAGTATATGGATTTGTCCAACCCATACCCTACCCTACCCGTTTACATCCCTAAGAATGAGACGTTAATATTATTTCCTAAACTAACGCCACTTACATTAAAGGATTTATTCGCTATTAGTTGGAATTCAAATCCCTGTCGTAACCAGCCAATAGCACTTCACTGCAGCAACCCATTTCAAACCCAATTGAATCACTGCAAATTCTTTCATAGCAATTTCCACACAAACGGCGGAGGAAGTGGCGGGCCTCATGAAGATGAAGAAATGATTAATTACTGAAAAACATCTTTATCTATCTAAACGAAGACGAAGGTTTTTCTCATCCTATCCTATGTGTCACGTTCTCCTTGATTCTTTGTTGATGTGGCACCTCCTTATAATTTTGTTCTTTTTTTTAGTTTTTGGGTATTTTCTTTGATTCTCTTGACTGCTCTTAGTGCTTTTATTATTGTAACGTACTGCCCCAGGCATAGCTTAAGTGGTAGAGGAGAGGGTGGAAAGACCTTCCAGCTGAGCTTGGTTGCTGCAGGTGGGGGGTTCGAATCCTGCCTTTGGCATGGATTTGGACCCTTGTAAGCACAAGTTTAACAGTGAGCCCTCCCTATAAGCCACTTGAGGCACATACTGCGATTTACCTCCTCCACCAATCCCCAGGGCAGGGGCGGTGGGGGCCCCTAATGGTGGGGTATACCATTATTACGGGCCCTAATGCGATTTACCTCCTCCACCAATCCCCAGGGCAGGGGCGGTGGGAGCCCCTAATGGTGGGGTACACCATTATTACGGGCCCCCCATTATTGTAACGTATTATCCTGCGATTTACCTCCTCCACCAATCCCCAGGACAGGGGCGGTGGGCCCCCAACGGTGGGCTATCTTCCCTTCTTCCACCACTCTCATCCAAATAACGTGACTATCCTAACGAGCAGTTGGTGATTAATACTTTCGAGAGAATCCGACGTCCGAATCCCATATCTCCGCGTTCTTGGCTGCAGAGGTTCCAATCTCCTCTTCTTTTATCTTGCTTTTACTTAATTTTTTATTTGTTTCGTTCTGTTGTAAATGCAGTTCCTCCTGTTGTTTTCTTGAGATCTCGGTCCCCGCTGATGAGATTAGGTTATTCCAGGAATTTGATTCTACCCCTGATATTAATGGCGGATCGTCTTTTCTAATTTCTATTCGTTGACAGGTGTTTCTCTTAATGGACTTGGGTTGGCACATTCTGGATGGTAAATTTGGCTTTGGTGGATAAAGTTTAGGATGTGGATCAGAAAAATAAGGTGGTTAGAGTGGAGGGATGAAAAAGAGTTCACCTGCTGGATGGGTATTAAAGAGAATGGACTCACTTGGTAGAATCTTGCATAATTTAAGGACTGGCAGATTGGTGGCATATTCAATTTGGTTTGATTTTGTAGCTCTTTGTTAATGTTGGTTCTACTATTGCGCACCATTTCAGCTCTTGATTTAGAATCACGATAACAAAATCTCTTTGTCATCCCCTACAATAGTTGGTGGGTATTCATATCTGTACGAATCACTATGGTGGACTGGCATGATAACAAGTGAGAATCTATATATTCATGTTACATGTTATTATATGCATCTTTTAGTAAACAACATCATGTACCCACTTCAGCACATTTAGAAAAATAAAAATGTGAACTTATATGCTGGAGCTAATCCAAAGAGATTGGTTTATACAGATTTTTTGTTTTATAACCATTTTCCTGCATAGTGGAGGTTATTCATCCTGAAAATCTTGACTACATTAGATCAGTCTTGCATTCCACATCTATGATATATACCCTGGTGATGGAATGATTCTATCATAACACCTATGCAACTTGCATTGATCAAATTAAATTGTGTTTATGGACTTGATTGCTATTTTGTAGAATGACCAATCAATGTGAATTAACTTCTTCTTCAGCTCATTTTTATGTGAACATATTTAAGAAGTATCAAAATAACCATGTTGAATTTCTTTATTTTTTGGTGTTCTAGGGTAGAGAGAAGACAAATCGTTGTAGAAGATGATTCTCAGAACTTTCCCATATAAACTAAGACTATTTTCTTTCAATGTAAAATTTGTGTGAGAAAACTGACAATTTTATATTAACAGACAAGGGAAAGGGAAGTCTCGATCATCAAAAATACAATTCATGATATCATGAACAAGATGATTTGTGTGTGTATTGTTTCCATTTAGTATTTTAAATTTGATGCTCTCCCGTCGGCTATTTCATTTAGATTATGTTGGGAGTAAATGTTATCCTTGGTTAAGTGATAGCTATGTTGTTTTCCTTAATAATTATTCTTATCTCTTGGAATAGTTATTCCTTGCTATGTTTATCCCTATGAAATAGGATCCTGAAAGCAATATGCAGAGCCATAATTTGCTTCTGTGGCTGAGGCATTCACACGTCTTCAACATCATTCTCTGACATTTTTCAAAATTTAATTTGATATGCATAACCATTACAATTTACCTTTTGGTTTCTGTAGGAAATTCCCACACTAAATCCAGTTTATCTCATGCTAGAAGCATCTTTTGGTTCAGCTGCAAAAGGTACTGGGCTGAAGGCTCTTAAATTTGCTCTCTCCATGTGTGACACTTTTGATATGTATGGATTTACAGTCGATCTTGGTTACAAAGAATGGTACGCATGCTAGAAGAGAATGCAGGGTGAATCTCATTTTGTATGATATGTTACCATATAATGGATCCTTAATTCATACCCTCTGCACGGTAGGGCTTACTATTAAATGATGGAATGTCTTGGAGTAAGTTTTGTTATATTATCATTTGATATAACATATTCCCAATGCCTTTCTCATGCTCTCACTAATCTTTGTTCTTGATTTTAAGCTTATCAAGATCCACTCTGCAATGCGGGCTGATCCAAATTGGGTATTGAAGTGGGTGCCCAGCCATTACTTGATTACTATTACCCGATTGACATCAGAGAAATTGTTGAGGTAATATTCTTCTGGTAAACGTAAGTTAGTTAATTTTCTATGTGATTGAACTGCAGTTCACTATTTAGTTATTCTCATTGCTTTTAATGCAGTCACTGCCCAATACCTTCTCATATTTAGCATCCTTTGATATTTTATAAAAAAATGCAGAGAACTGCCTTTTATCTAACATATTTTCAAACGGAAATTGCATTTTAGTAATGATTAAATAGTTTGGTGGGATGTAATTCTGTGATCCTTTATTTCCTCATAGTTAAGAACTTAAATAGGGTTGAATCTCTGAGGCCTTAGGGATTTGAGAGAATATTAGGTAAAGAGAGAGAGAGAGAGAAATTTATCAGTGTAAAAACTTCATTAGTTTAACACATCAAAAGCATATTGTTTTGCTGTTATTAGACTATTGGTTATCTTCTTGGCTTGATTGCAACAAGCCAAAGTTTTGTATATACTAGATGTACTTGCAGCTGGTAGCTTCTTTTTTTTTTCTTCAGGATTAAAACTCTGTTTTTTAAGATTTATAATCTTTTCCTGACAAATTTTATCAAATTAATTTCACTTAAGCTAGTTCTTGTAAGAATATATTTATCCTATCCTCTTGCCAATCTAAGGTATATTACTTTATACTAAAAGAGAGAGTACACTCATTTTCGGGGAGAGGTGTTCTATTCTTATTTTTTACTATTTTAAATTCTAAGTGTATTTTCTGCTATTTAAATGTGGAGACGAGTTTGTGAGCAACCTGATTGCTATTTTAAACTGAAACATTCTTGAGTGAGGCTCATGTGTGTCCGGGTGCATGAATAATACCCGTGTGGCCAGCTCGAATCATTTACTAAACGGGTCATATATAAATTGAAAAAAAGCCCAAATTTCATTTCATCCCCTTCCTTTCACCTGTGCGATTTTACTTCCTTCTCTAGAGATTTCACTTTGATCTCTTTCCAAATTTCATAATCTGCAATTCCTTTTTTTCCCGAATTCATATCTATCAAATGCAATCCTTTTATTCTGGATCATGTGGTTATGCATTCCTTGGAGATGAGAGCAAATTTAAGTTTCGTACTGCGGACTTGCAGGGTATGGATTTTAAGAACAGGACAATCCATGATGTGCCACTTGTGCTGATTGGAAACGGAACTTGTGATGATTCAGATTGCAAAGGTAACGCTTCTTGTGATGATTCGAATTCATGGTTTGGTGGATACAGGTGTCATTGCTGGGAGGGATACCAAGGAAATCCTTATCTAAATCCAGGCTGCACATGTAACAATTATATGTGCTTGTACAATCTAAATACTTTGCACCTCAACTCAAATCTTAATATGTGATTTCAACAAACTGCTAAATATTGTTATCTGAACATTTTTTAATGAAATTCTAAAAGTATAAGATTAATTTATTAGGTTATGAATGATATTTTAGGTTTTTAGGTTATACCCTTTAACAGTAATCATTATATACTCTTTAGAAATAATCACTGTACCTTTAATAGTAATGATTATACCCTATAACAGTAACCAATGTACTCTTTAATAGTTTTGAATTTACTTTTTTTTACGTACTTCATTGTATATGTGATTTCAACAAACTGCTAAATATTGTTACCTACACATTTGTTAATGAAATTCTATAAGTATAAGATTAATTTATTAGGTTAGGAATGATATTTAAGTTATTAGGTTATACCATTTAACAACAATCTTATACCCTTTAGAAGTAACCACTGTACCCTTTAACAGTAATGGTTATACCCTATAACAGCAACCGCTGTATTCTTTGACAGTTATGAATTTACTTTCGTTTTATGTACTCCATCATATATGTGATTTCAACAAACTTTTAAATATTGTTACCTTTACCTTTGTTAATGAAATCCTAAAAGTACAAGATTAATTTATTAGGTTAGGAATAATATTTTGGGCTATTATGTTATACCCTTTAATAGTAATCAATATACTTTTTAGAAGTAACCATTGTACCATTTAGCAGTAATGAATTTACTTTTGTTCTATAAGGTTTGGAATGATAAACTTTAGGTTATTACATTATACTCTTTAACAATATGTGTTATATCCTTTAACAGTAACCACAATACCCTTTAACAGTATCCATTATACCCATTTGCAGTATCCATTATAACCTTATCAATAATGACCATACCTTCTTCTACCTGCACTTGCACTGCACTCACTTATCATTCATAATGTTATTATATTGTAGTTAATTATATGTTTTTCTGCTAGCTATTATTGTGCATTAATGTAATTGATTATATGCTGATGGCCTTCATTCTACCTGCAGTTAATTATATTCAAATCTTGACGTTTCAAAGCCTTGTACCAACTCCATCATCTCAAAGCGGAATGAAGATAGTCTTTTGTATACCATTTAGAATAAAATATTATACCCTTATTAATTAAAATGTATACCCTTTAGAATAAAATGATGTACTCTTACACACTTTGTACACCTGGGGACACAAGAGACCAATTCTTGTTTATAATGTATTACTCGTGATTGACTCTGGTACTCGTGAAAATACATAATGAAAATAAAATATCCTTTATGTTATGACAATATTTTTTCAATTAAAAAAATATTCTTAAAAATATATTTGAAATACCCTTTTAATGAAAATTGTACCCTTTAAAATAAGATAAAATACTCTTATGTATTAGAATATAATACCCTTATTCATAACAACATGTCACCTCTAATTTAAATTGGTACTCATGAAAATATATGGGGAATGCCGTTTTGTAAATATAATTATGCCTTTGAGATTCCTACAATATACCCCTTTGTGCTATGACATAATACCCATACTTCTTATTACAAGAGTGTGAATGAATCAGCTTATCAACATCAGAAGAGCTAAAAAGGTCAATTACTCGCTTGTGTACACGCAGCTCAAACTTGTCTCATGCATTTGTATTTTACCATGCAGAGATTTGCGAGTAGTGATGAGAAGAACCTTAGGCAGCATCCTCACGGGCCCCTTACCCTTAAGCCTTTTGTTCTTCGCTTCACGTACCAAATCAGCACAAACTTTTTCAACATTCTTCATATTATTGGAGGACACATTGATACAAATCTTATGAATCAGTTGCGGCCCCTCCAAATCCATCTTCAGTTGGTTTCATAGTTGCATGTGACATTTTTCTTTCAAGAGTTTGAATCGCATGAGAATGCAGCGAGAGTTGATTAAACTTGGCAGCCTTACATTCACCAAAATTTAAAGTAAAGCATCATGTGAAAGCTTTCTTAATCTATCAAGCTAGATTCTTGTCTTTCTTATCTAACTGACACTTGGTCCTCATCTTTATCCACCAATAAATCAAGGAAAAAAATCTATTTCACCTAACATTGGAGCACAACCTGCTAAAATGGACACCACATCAAATTAAAATTTAAATAGTCAGCAACAAACTAGTAAGCTATATACCTCGTCAGCACTAATAACAAACAAATAGTAACCAAATTATAAATAAACAACAATGAATAATCAATCATTACATCCATTTAGAGTGTAGATTAGCATAATTTAAGATGTGGCAATATTTGATAAATATAATAATAAATTCTGAGCACACAACAAAAAATCAAAGTGGTTTTCATATTTCCTGTTGGAAAAACCATAATTGAATCTTAAGCCTACAAAGCTTACAATTAACTTAAACCACAAGCTTATATGCACATTATTAAATCAAGAACATAAAACATAAGCTTACAATTAACTTAAACCACAAGCTTATATGCACATTATTAAATCAAGAACATAACACAATAATAGGTTAAACAAATAAATTATGAAAAAAGTTAACACAGGTGAACCTACATTTAAACAGAAGCAAATGAAAGCATTTTACACAATCAATGCTGTGTAATTTCATACCACAAGACCAAGCCAATCATAACTCAGCAAATAATTAATCAAAATTAATTATACACGTTATAAATCAAGGTATCATTCATAATGACATAACACCCTAATAATTAAAATTAATAAACATGCATATAAGAAAATTTGTAAAACCCTAACAATTTCAAAAAATAAGATTAAAAAGCAAAAAGAACGAAATAAGGGTGCGTTCGATTCATATTCTAATTGAAACAAACTTCACAACTTTGCTACAACTAGGAAAAAAACAGATTGATGAATGGGGGTTAAGGAAGCGAGATTCTAAAGAATTGGGAGAAATTGAAAATTTTGGAAAAAAGAGTAGAGAAATTGTGAAGGGAGAGAGGTGTTTGTGTAGAGAAAATCAGAAGAAAATAGGGAATTAAATGAAATGCACCTTCTCTCTACATTGTTGCCTCGCGTGTTGTCTCCATTGCAGCGATCCCGTTGCTCGTCTGACCAATTATCGACTCGTGTATCGTTGCCTTCACCAATCGAAGAAAATTCTCGCTTAGCCCTCTCGCACCTACTCCCTACATTGCCGCCTTCACTGTCATAGAGTGCGATGACATTGCCGCCTCATGCGCCGTCGATAATCGGTGGAGAGCGATGCTAAAGAGAGAAAAAGTGAAGATGAAATTAGAGAGAGAACACGCACATGGTGACGTCTGGAGAATGAAATCAGGGTTTTTTTTCTTTTATATTTCGGGTCAGGTCATGATACGGGTAGGGTTGAGTTTGGGCGCACGGATCTTAGTTTGTGTGTCCGGAAACACAGGAGACTTTGCCAACATTCTTAAACATAAATATCCGCCCCTTTGTATTATATAACAACTCTCCTATTTCTATTCGATACATTCCCAAGGCGCTGATCTGAATTCGGTAACAATATCGTGGGGATTGGGGGATTTTGATGAAACTGATAAGGTCTAATTTTGCCAATGGGGTTGCAGATGGCGCGGTTGAAGGATCTGGCTGTGCTTATCGTTGGCGGAATGTTTCTGGTATTAGTCTATGTTGTCTTCGATTGAATGTGGGCCCTTTTTCCGTCAAAGAAATTTACTATTCCCTCCGTCCCACAAAAGATTGCACCCCCAATTTCGGAACGCAGATTAAGGAAGTGATAACTTTTAGGGGTATAATGGTATTTTTGTAATAAATAAATGATAAAGTATGTTAGGTAGAGATGATTTTTTTGTAAATAAAGTGTATGAGAGAACGGGTGGTTGTTTTTTATTTTTGTTTTTTATAGAAATGTGTAAACTTTTGTGGGACATTTCAAAATGAAAAATAAATGAAATGGAGGGAGTATGTTATTTGTTCTTCTTTATGAGCCATAAATGCAATGCACCTAAATTCAAGTTAAATTGAGGATTTGAACACTAGTAAATTTAGATGATTAGTGTGATGGCAAGCTATTCTTCTTTTTCTTTGATGTGAAAGTTATGTATTCTGTATCTCTTGTCCTAAATTCATAATGAGTGCCCAAATTAGGATTATATCTTTCCATGCAAATTTTAGATACATTGTATATATTGTGAGTATTAACGTTTGTATTGTATTTGCACATTAATAAATACTCCCTCACACAACAAAAGTTTCATATATTAATTTTGAGCATTCCACAACAATAGTTACATTTCCAATTTTTGTAAATAAAATTTACACACAACACCAATACAACACATTAAAGTATTATTATATCTTTCAACCCAAATTAATAATTTAATTATAATAGATACACATTAAAATATTATTTTTTTCAATCCAAATTAATAATTTAATTATAATAAATAAAATATCAATAATCCCGCGTAGCACGCCGGTTACGTGCTAGTAGTGGAATATACGAGACAAATTTCTCCCTTTTATCTCACCCAATTGCTATTCTCTCATAACTATAAAATGTGAGTAATATTTATGATTGAGGCTCTGTGCACCCGGACGCACGGAGCACATTCCGTGCACCTTTGCAATTTTCATGCCCCTTTACAATTTAAACCCCTAGCAATATATAGGTTTAAATAGGATTGGAGGAGGATGGTTGTGTTCATATGGGGACACTGAGTATCCCTCCATGTCCTCGGGTGCACATGAGCTTTTGCCAATATTTATTTAGGGTAGATTTATATGAGACCGCCCATGATTATTTTACGCTTTCATAATTAGTTACTCCCTCTGTCCGCTGATAAGATATTTATTTTATCATTTTGGTCGTCCACTTTTAAGGTATTCATTTTCCTTTTTAGTAAAAGAGCCCCACACATAACAATTACTCACTACTAATATAACTACCTACTTTATATAAAATAATAATACCCCTTAATCCACGTGCAAAAAGTAAAGGGATACCTTACGAATGGACGGAGGGAGTATTATTTTTTAAGGAATATTTTCTCTTTTTATTTAAAATGTTATCACTTTTCATTTATGCTATAAATTAATAATGAAATAGTTCACGACATTGTTATCACTTTCTTCATCAATTTGATATAATTTTATATTATAAAAGTTATCACTTCTTATTCCTCTCACAAAATTCATCTTGTTACACAATCTCTTAAAGTCTTTGTCATTTATTTATACTTTATGACATCATACGTTTAGATTATAGTTCCAAAATATATTGATTACTTCTTTTAAACTTCTGTTTAATTAGTAATGCGAGTTTTTTTTTTCAATTCAATTCACGTCTCAAAATTCTATCAAAATTTTGCTAACATTAGTTGCCAAAAAACCAAGTCATTACCACATCAAATTGAATTACATTCTTAAAATGTTATATATATATATATATATATATATATATATATATATATATATATATATATGGGCACTCTCTTGTGAATAGTGAATTAACCAGCAATTTAATTCAAGTTAGGTGGATAGCTGTTTGTTTTCGACTGAAATTTTATTTTTTTTGGAATTATTTTTTGGTTAATTAAAAAAAATCATGAACTTTATTTCTATTGTAAATTAATTATCATTTTTAAAAATTTGTATATTAATCCACATTTTTAAGTATTGTTGCAAAACCCATCTAATTTGTGACTAAAAGTTAGGTTTTTTTAAAAAAAATGGATGCATTTTGCAACAATATATACTTAAAGGTGTGGATTAATTTGTAAATTTTCAAAGATAAAGATTAGTTTGCAATAAGAGTAAAGTTTGTGATTTTTTTTAATTATTTTTTTTAATATAATATAATATTAATAGATCATAAAACTGTCTATTAAATTATGTAATTGTTTTGGATTTATATGGAGTTTGAAAATAGTTAGATATATATGTTTGTTTTTGGACTTTTATAAGATATATATGTAATCAATTTTTAAAACTTAAAACAAACCTATACTATTTTAATGTGTGATCAACAATTACATTATGAATAATAACTTTAAATTTTAAATTATACATTATTTAAAAGTTAAATTATTAATTATTTGATGAATCATATCATATAAAACATAAAAGACAATTAAAAGTTATAGATTATAGTTAAATTAAATTAATTAAAAGAAAGAAAAATAATTCAAATTAAAAAAAAAAATATACTTATGAGTCGTCGCATTGTCAAGCAAATTAAAATTTTATATTTATATATATATATATATATATATTGATGCAAAATATTTTTGCAATCTTAAATCAAATTAAATAAGAAAATTTTCTAATCTTAAATTCAATAGAATAAAGGATGTAAAATCAAATAAAATAAAAAAACAAAGACTTGTGAGACCGTCGTAATGACTTACGTGAGAAAGATAAAAACTAATAATTTTTATAATAAAAAATGATGATAATGTTATTTCATGAATAATTTATAATCTATACTAATATAAAAAAAATGATGTAGTCAAAATTGGAGAAAAATTATTCCCGCTCTTTCTTCCATGCCGTTGATCTCGAGAATTTTTCATCTGCACCATTACTTTTGGTTACCAACCTCAAATGAATCTAAGCCTTTTATTGCATTTTTTTATTTTAAATCTTGACCATTAATTTAAAAAATATTACCTAAAGTATGGGACGGAAGGAGTATATAATATGGGTATTATATAATTATTATATAATATGTAATATGTAATAAATAAACGGATAATCGGGTATTTTACAAAATTCATATTCTACCCTTATTCTTAAAATTTTTGTACGGGTGTGATACTACTCTACTCTAAATTCAAAATACCATATCCAATTGAATCTGTATAGTACACAAGAAACGAAAACAAATTTAGTTACAAAGGAATTGTATAAATAAGTATGAGACAGATGGAGTATATTATAATATATATTACACATTTATATAATAACATACTCCCTCCCATTCTACGCACTATATTGAATGTCTCATTCAAAGTTCTCAATTTTCCCCTTTAATAAAAGAGCCCCACTCATTACTAATACAATTACCCACTACAAATAAAAGAACAATATTCTTTAATTCACGTGCAAAAAATAAATAAGGACTTATGGATGGGATGGAGGAAATATTATATACATAAACTTGATTTCATGTATTTGTAGTTAATTTGTTGAGCATTATTGGATTAATTCATTTATCTATGCATTAGTTTGCATTTTTATTTACCTTGGGTTTTAATTGTGTTGCAATGTTGTATAAGGTGAAATTTACTTGGTTATATTTTGAAATCATTTTCAATATATTAATGAATCTCATAATATGTTAATTAGGTGAAAATTACTTGATTATATTTCAAAACTATTTTCAATATATTAATGAATCTCATAATATGATAATAATTTCTTTTAATTTTTTTCTTCAAATGTCAGATTGGAGTCATTTGTGTGGGATAGGGTAGATCGGGCTTTTATATGTAGAGTAGGCCGAACATAGACTATTTGAATTGTTTTTTTAAACCCGTGGATAACTGCTTACCGACGGATTATCCACGTATCGGATGAGCAATATCTGCACGCTACCCAATGATATAGTTTAGGGTAATAGGATATGTATAGTAAGGATAATGAAAATGTGATTGAGTGTAGTATTTAGAGTAGGCGTAACCGTACTTTATCTTACCTTACCCATTTCACCCCTAAATTATATTCTATGTGATATTTTATTAATAAATAAATTCTATAATAATGTACTCCTTATTATTATTAATATATATATATATATATATATATATATATATATATATATATATATATATATATATATATATATATATATATGAGATTTTTTTTCATTCTACTTTCTTTCAAAAGTTGGGCCTCTGACACCCGTATTAGCAAAAGGAGTATCAGATTGAAAGGAAATGAAGTGATACAGTACCATGGGTCAATTTAATTTAAATAACACAAAATATTAAAACTTATTATTAGTATCTATCTATCTCTCTCTCTCTCTCTCTATATATATATATATATATATATAATCATAATAATTTTGCCAATTTTGACCAAAATCTTTCCTTTTGTAAAATTCAATTTTTTATCTTGGCCAATCACTCATGAAGGAATAATACTTAACTTATAATATAGAGGTGTATTGTTTTTGCAATTTTATTCACAAAGCAATATTCTAACCAAATTTTACTGCTGAGGAAGTTAGAAATTTTGATGGGCATATGATTTTTAGAAATTGCAAGAAATGTGAACAAGTGTAAGAAAATAATATTATTAGATGAAATTCAAAATAAAAAATAGTTTGAGGGCTTTTGATCCCATAATATAAGTTAGAGTCTGAAACTAGGTTTTTGTTTTTGAGGCGACCTAGACTAGGTAACCTAGGAACCTAGACATTAACTTTACCAGAGCAACAAACCTAAAACCCTCGAAAAGCGAAATCTCTTTTTCTCGAAAATCAAAATCACCATGGATGTAATTGAAGTAAAGGATGACCAGCTGAAGAAAGATTATCTCTTCACCGTTGGTAACTGATGAGAGTGGAAATTTACGTATTTTCGATCTCACTTTACACTGTTTTTATTAGAATAAGGCCATATATTCATGTGGGATTGCATCATTTACGTATTTTGCATGAGTATGGTGCTACTAAGGTCTTTTGTTGAGTTTTGAATGTTAAAAACAAGTAAAAATGAAGCATAAACAAAAACGAGCAAGAAACGGACTAAAAAGACCCACCCAACTCGAGTTGCAAGACTCAACTCGACTTGCAACTCGAGTCGAGTTGGGGTCCGAAATTTGTCCAAAATCGTCCAGTGACCCAACTCGAGTTGGCAAGTTGTTACTCGACTTGCAACTCGAGTCGAGTTGGGTCCCGAAGGCAGTCCAGTTTCAGAGACTCTGATGAGCATTTTCTCAACACATAATTAATCCCCAAGTATGAAGGATATCAATTGTAGTTTCGAAGGTGATCAAGTTAAATATCGAATCCACAGGACGGATAAATATCAATTTAGTTATTTTCTAGCAATTATGACTATGTTGAGAATTGTAATTTTGGTTTGTAAATTAAGTAATAATTGAAATAACAAGAACAAGAAAATAGTAGTTGTGATCAAATAAGATAATAGGTAGTTCGTCAGGTCATCCAGTTTCATTCGTTAATTCATACTTTCGTGTGTCGATGTCCGACTCTGCCTTGTGGTTTATGGACGCATCGCTAGACCATACAAATCTATTCTATAGACACAAATAGATAAACTTTTGACACATATAAATATCCCAAGAGCAAGACGTATACTTTACCTCCCTTTCTAGGTACTATCATAATCAATTATTTCCCGTGCACTTAGTACTCTAACCCGATTTGATCTCCCTTTTTAGGTACTATAAAATTATACTCTTTATCCTACTTGTTAACCCGAATTCAATTCAATTAACAAACATTCATATAAGACAGTTCTAATAAGACTTCGGAATCCCTTCACTTAGAATTATAACAATAAACCCTGCTCATTAGTGAACGCACTCAACCAATAACCATGTTATGCATTCAGACTCTACACAACGATTATTGATGCACAAAACAACTATGAGTATGGATTAAAAACGTGCAATCTTATATAAAATAAACCACAAGTAGTGTTGTACGGAGTATACACACGAAATATAAATTTAACTCATGAAACCTTCATAACCCTAGAACTACCGAAGTGGCTCTAGCCCATGATTGATCTAAGAACAATCATGGTTAGTTGGACCAATCTTACTTGAATCTCCAGCTACACCTCTATCACCGACCTCCGGATGGACTCCTCTTATGATTCACGCGTCGTCCTTCTTCGTGACTCGTTGTTAATTGGTGACGTCTTTCTTGACTGTCATGAGCCTCCTTTTATACTTGTAATCACGTCTCTAGAGCTTGGAATGGACTTTTCAAGTGATCCCACGCATTTTGGCCTCGAAAATCCAGATAAGGTAAGTTTCCGTGTTTTGGTTCGACCTCGTCAACAGGTCGAACCACTGGCCAACAGGTCGAACCCTGCTACTGGACACATTCTGCACTTGGTTTGACCTCTTGTACAGGTCGAACCACTCCCTTACAGGTCGAACCACGCTACTGGATAATTTCCGCTCCTGGTTCGACCAACTGTTAGGTCGAACCCCATCGTCGTGGTCGAACCCATCTTCTCGCGAACTGGTTCGATCATGGTTCGACCTGATCAAACAGGTCGAACCCCTTAAGTCGTGGTCGAACCCTTCTTCTGCTATTTCGCAATGCTGGTTCGACCTGTAGGAGAGGTCGAACCCTCCTCTATCAGGTCGAACTCTACTATTTCCTTGGTGGTTCGCGTGGTCTCGACTTCGTCTCTTCGATTCTTGGCACTTCCACTCCATTTTTGCTATGAAAACCACTTAAATAGCTCCACTAACACCTGATTCATGCTAATTCACAATATATATAGGTTTTCCACCTATTTTCACCTCAAAACTCTCCAAAACTAGCACAAAACATGATGCCAAACTTGTGAATTTACACACTCATCAAACCCCCAAACTTACATGTTGCTCGTCCCGAGGCAACCAAATCAAACCACAGGAGTCGTGTATAATTCACCAAAATAAAGTACAATACATATCACACATGCAACTTCATTCAATCAAACAATTATTAATTGCTTCATATATATCACTCATGCAAAACCAATCCAATCACATACCATTCGGAGTACTAAGTAATTTCGCTCACAAGATAAGTATTTATTCTCTTTCACTCAAGTGCGTGAGGCACTATATAGGTTAATATAAACACTCATATCAATCCATATTCACGCGTAACCATAAGCTTGGCAAAGGTCTCAAAAATCAACTTATAATCAACTCTTCACTAGGATCACAAATGACTTGTTTTTGGGTTGTAATGTTGGCTCTTTGGAAAAAGGTAGGAAAATTTGGACTTAGTGACTTAATACACTAGTAGAGAGTTACCTTGGAGGTTCTCGAATTCTTCTTCTTACAGCAAGTTCTCCTCCAATGTCGTCTCTTGAACTTGTAAAATTCCTGAACTTTCCTTCTTTTCATGGCATCAACATCATCTTTTTAAACAATTCGAGTACCGGTTTCAGGCACTACCCTTCTCATATATAGGCCATCAGCTGCTAAGCTTCACACACCAAGTATAAACAATCGGGGTACCAGTTTCGGGCACTACCCCTAAACAAGATTTAACCATATTCTTTTCATCCAACCATATTATATCTTCCTTTTCTTCTTGCAACACTTACTCACCTCCACTCTCTCTACCAATGAATAGGTTAATCAAGCTCAAGTAAAGACTTATAAGGTTATTCACTTTGGCTACCAAAGAAAAAGCTTTAACGGCTCAACGGGGCATCCAAAGGTTAATAAAATTATTAGGAAAGATAAATTTGGCTAAGTAGCTTAATCACAAAATAATGGCCTAAGTTCATGTCCTAGCAATTTATCAATCATAAGTCTCACACAAGACTCCAAGTCAAGTTCTAGAATACGTTCATATGAATGATCCTCTCAAGAATAAAATAATCATGATCAAGCATGATTAAAAAGTTCAAATCCTCACATAGGTAATCCTAGTACTCCTCATAGCACATAATTAAGATCAATTTCACAAGAACTCAATATACTTATCAACTAAACATGCTTTTCATCAATAAAAATTAACACATGAACATATGAATGCACAAAAATCAATAAGCCTATACCCAATCAATCATACAAGATATCACTTATACATTCCACTCACGCATGAATCACACCCCAATCTAAAGATAAAAGGAAAAATAATGGAATCAAGATGAATCGGAGGAAACCAAAGAAAACCTAAAAAACTACTCCTCCGGAGCATCATCATCCTCATCATCATCATCCTCATCATCAAGCCTCCGCTCCACAATCCGGTGTAAATCACCGATGTGCCTATCCAAGTAATCAACTCGATCACCCAACCTACCAACTTTCTCATTCAAGGCCGTATACCTCTCATTCAACGTAGCATAGTTGGCGTTGGCGAGTGCGAGCTGTCGGTTTGTCTCCTGCTGGCTAGCAACGATCACGACCAGCTGCTCATGAATAAGGCGGAGCTGCTCCCGTGTATTATTTGGGACAGCCTGCTGCTGACGCGGTACTGGCTTATGCTGATGTGCGTCGTGCTGCTTCTCTTCCGGAATCTCCATCTCTGGCTGCTCATCTACCCGATGCTCGACCTCGGGCTGCTGTGGCCACTGTAATGGCTGGTGTGGTGGCGGATGGTACTCTCCCTGTTCCACAATTTGCTGTAGCTCCTCCAACCTACCTTCGACACACAACCTAGCCACGGCTTTCCAATCCCCATTGGTCTTCACAGTCACGGACAGAGCAGTGTGTCCTAGGGAGTTCATCAACAAGTTCCTCGCCTCCCGAACAGTGGTCATGTTGTTCATGTCAAAGGGAAACATAAAGTCGAATGGCTTTGGTCCTCTCGTGAAGAACCAATCACCATCTCTAAAGTGTGCAAATCCTCCATTTACACATGTGAGCATCACCAAGTTAGGCTCTCCTCTAACAGGTGTAATGCCGGTGAAGTCCATGTTGTAGTGCTCAGCTACAATTGTCAGCAACCCTCCAATGTTCACCTTCTGAAATCCAATGGTCCTGAATCGATGCAGCTGCGCGATGAAATATGTTCCCACATTGAACTTCACCCCATTCATCATACACCATAGGGCATAAAGCGCTCCTCTAGACACACAGCCACCCTCCGAACGAGCAAACAGTGTGTTTCCGAGCACTCGATCCATATATTTCAACACTGGATTCTTGATCGAGGTCGCACGAGCCTACCTAATCTTATAGTCTCTGATCTCCCCGGTTATCTCCCTCCAAAACCTATTAGCGTTGAAGTGTCCATTCTCCACTCGAGAAATCTCTAGAGGCGTTTGAAAAAGCTGATTAAAATCCTCAGCCGTCCATCTCCTTTGGACTCCTCCTAACTGAAATGAGCACTGATACGGGTAGCCAAGTGGGTCCTTATTCATCTCAAATGAGCAAACTACCTCCGCTGTAACGTGGAAGTAAGTCGGCTTCTTCAACTCCATAAATCTGCGGATCCCCACTCGATCGAACAACATCGTCATATCATCCCTAATGCTCATAAGTCTCATGGCCTCATCATCTTGGTATCTTGTCCGAGCTATCTTGTCTGAGACTTCTTCCCACTTTTCTTTAATCTCATCCCAGTTTTGCACTTGAATTTTAAAGTTTTTGGATAAACGATCTTGTAACCTCAGTTTCCTCGTCACTGTGTCCACATTCGAAGGCCTGTCTTGCCTCTTCTTCGATCTTGCTTCATCCACCTTACCTTTCCCTTTACTTGATCCTTGTCCCTTTCCTGAAAATAACTATTTCAACATAACCAACAAGACAAAAACACAAGTATATGACTAGCATATCCTATACTCTACTCAAGACTTCAAGCTTCCATGCTTAATCAACCCAACTATCATCTCAACATCACTTGTTCATTCATCATGCTCAAAACATCATCAATCACACTACCTTTAATCTTCAAATCATCAACAACAAGCATGCATCAACCAATTCAAGCCATTCAACATAAATTTCAACAATTGAACTTCATGAACAACTCAAATATCAACAATTCAAGCCTAATTAACATGCTCATTCCTCTAGATGCATCATATCCTTGATCAATCCACATAAAACTCAAGTTCTTTCCATAATCAAGCAATCTCAAACCAATAAACATGAATTCATATGAATCAACTCAACAATATCCATTATCACCATGAATTTCAACCAAAATCAACATTAATCAACTTACCCACAACACATTTCTTGCAATAAACTTCAATCCTAAGGTAATTGAGTTGAAAGAACGTATCTTTAGTCTTGCCCATGGTTAAACATTGATAACTTGCACACAACACTCAAAAATACGTCTGAAGCCCTAATTCGCGATGAAAATCGCCCAAATCTGCGCCCAATTCAAGAATTAAGAGTGTAATGTTGTGTAATCGGTGCAAAATCAAGTGTAATTGACGAATTTGTGCAATGGTGTTAAGGTTCGGGGAAGGTTCGAGGTTTGGTGAACAAGAAAATGATCGAACCCTTCTAAAAATCCAACTTAAAATGCGTACCTGACTGGGTTCGACCTCGGGTTCGACCTGCGGAATAGGTCAAACCTCGAGTGACGAGGTCGAACCTACCTTCTGGACAAACTTACCTTTTGGGTTCGACCTAGGTTCGACCTTCTGAACAGGTCGAACCACTCTAGCGACAGGTCGAACCTACCTTCTGGACAACTACTCCTCGTGGTTCGGCCTGGGTTTGACCTTCTTGAACAGGTCAAACCATGAATATCGTGGTCGAACCTATCACCTGAAAAATAGAGTGCTCTGAACGGACTGGTTCGACCTCAGGTTCGACCTTTTGATCAGGTCGAACCATAACGGCTCAGGTCGAACCACCCTACTGTAAGATTTAAGTCACCGGGTTCGACCTTGGTTTGACCTGTTAGACAGGTCGAACCTAGAATGATCAGGTCGAACCTCCTCACTGGATGATTTTCTGTATCGGTTCGACTTCTTCTGTTCGGTTCGACCTCCTGGCACTGGTCGAACCACTTCTGGCTTTGGTCGAACCACCTTTTTAAGCTTCCAAACTGAGTGTTCTTCAATCCCTATACACTTCAAACTTCAATACGAATCATTAGGTACCAACTAGAGCACAACTTCATCCAAAATTTGTTCCACAAAATATCATTCATGAGTAATTCCGTAAAAGAAAACACAACCAGAATCCACTAAACATTAGGCAAGTTGTAAAAAATCGTCACATCAAAATCGATTAAAATTTTAATATGGCGCAAAAACCAACTCCCCTAACAAATATCACAAAGAAAAGATTATACTATCGCTGCTTATCAAGGTAAGTACATCACACCCCCCAAACTTAGTAGAAACTATAGTTGAAACTAAGTTTGCAAAGAGATGTAATTGCCGATAAGTAAGCACTTCAAATATAAAAATTTCGTACTCACACGAATGAAATAAAGCATTAAAACAGGAGGGAAAGCCCCCAACAGGCGCTCATGTTTAACATCGGAGAGTCACGACGGTACCAAATCAGATCAAGGTATCCACAAAGATGACACAAACATCATCCGGTGACTTGTAATGCTTCAAACGATGTCCATTCGCCGCAAAAATGTCTCCATCCTTGTCAATAAGCTCAAAACTCCCCCTCCTAAGACTCGATGAATCATGAACGGTCCCTTCCACTCTAATTTCAACTTGCCTGCAAAAAGCTTTAAACGAGAGTTAAAAAGTAATACCTCATCTCCTTGCTTGAACTCCTTGTACGAGATCTTCGAATCATGCCACCTCTTAATCCTTTCCTTATAGATCTCTGAATTCTTGTACGCACGACTCCGAAACTCATCCAAAAGATTGATGTGAGTAATCCTCAACTCCTTCACATCCTTGAGAGTCAAGTTCAAGCTTCGCAAAGCCCAAAACGCTTTGTGTTGAATCTCTACAGGTAAGTGGCACGGCTTCCCATAGACAATCTGATATGGTGACATATCTAACACCGTCTTGTACGCGGTCCGGAACCCCCACATGACATCATCGAGTTTCAAAGCCCAATCCTTTCTATTGGTTCCGACCACCTTCTCCAAAATCTATTTGACTTGACGGTTAGAGACCTCCACTTGCCCATTCGCTTGAGGATGATAGGGTGTAGTAACCCTATGCTTAACACCATACCCTTTAAGCACCTTCTCAAGAAATTTATTTACGAAATGCGTACCTCCATCACTAACAAGTGCTCTAGGGACTCCAAAATAGGCAAAGATATGCTTCTTCAAGAAAGATATAACAGTTTTCGAATCATTCAAGCGAGTAGGAATCGCTTCCACCCACTTAGAAACATAATCCACTGCAAGTAGAATGTAGAGAAATCCATTAGATGGGTGAAAAGGCCCCATAAAATCGATACCCCATACATCAAAAATCTCGACCACTATGCTTGGCTGCGGCGGCATCTCGTCTCTCCTACCAATGTTCCCCATGCGTTGACATCTATCACAAGTTGCCACATAGGTCTCACAATCCTTGAACAACGTAGGCCAATAAAGAGCGGACTGAAGTACCTTGGCTGCTGTCTTGTGAGCGCCGAAGTGCCCCCCATTAGGTTGTGCATGGCAAAACTCGAGAACACTCTCCATCTCAATATCGGGCACACACCTACGGATGATAGAATCCGTGCAAATTTTGTACACAAACGGATCATACCATATGAAAGTCTCAACATCCCTTTTGAATTTAGCAAGTTGATATCGGTTGAGATCCCTTGGAATTTCTCCCACAACAATATAATTAACATAATCCGCATACCATGGATCAACTCCCTGCGCATCCACTACACACGCTTGCTCAGCCCCTTCAACAAACACGGCCATGATCTTTTCATCCGGAAATATTTCCTCAATATACTCGAAAGAATTATCACAATGTTCCCTAGTCTCCAACCTCGAAAGATGATCCGCTAGCACATTATCAGAACCTTTCTTATCCCGGATCTCCATGTCAAACTCTTGAAGTAGAAGAATCCACCTTATGATCCTAGGCTTCGTCTCCTTCTTTTCCATCAAGTACCGAATCGCAGAATGATCCATGTACACAATAGTCTTCATGCCAACCAAATATTGATGAAACTTATCGAAAGCGTACACAACCGCCAAAAACTCCTTTTCAGTCACCGTGTAATTCTTTTGTGCCGCATCGAAAGTCTTACTTGCATAGTAAATGGCGCAAAACTTCTTTTCCTTCAGCTGTCCAAGCACCACTCCAAGTGCTACATCACTTGCATCACACATTAGTACAAACGGTTGAGTCCAATCCGGTGTGATCAAGATAGGTGCAGAAATAAGCGCCTCCTTCAAAACTTGAAAAGCTGTTAGACAATCATCATCAAACACAAAAGGAACATCCTTTTCAAGTAAGCGAGATAAGGGCTTAGAGTATTTTGAGAAGTCTTTTATAAATCTCCTGTAAAAACCGGCGTGTCCAAGGAAAGACCACACTCCTCTTTCATTGGTCGGTGGTGGAAGCTTCTCAATCGCCACCACTTTAGCACGATCTACCTGCAACCCTTTAGCCGAGACATGATGCCCAAGAACAATCCCATCCTTCACCATGAAGTGGCACTTCTCCCAATTCAAGACAAGATTAGTCACTTGGCATCTCTTCAAAACAGTAGCTAGGTTAGACAAACAACTATCAAAGGAGGAACCAAAAACAGAAAAATCATCCATGAACACCTCCATGATCTTCTCTATCAACCCATCGAATATTGCCATCATGCATCTCTGAAAAGTAGCAGGCGCATTACATAACCCAAATGGCATTTTCCGAAAAGCAAAGGTCCCGTAGAGGCAAGTAAAAGTGGTCTTTTCTTGATCCTCGGGGGCAATCATAATTTGGTTGTACCCCGAGTATCCATCCAAGAAACAATAAAACTCATACCCTGCAAGACGATCTAACATTTGATCCATGAAAGGAAGAGGAAAATGATCCTTACACGTGTTTTCATTCAACTTCCTATAATCAACACATGTACGCCATCCCGTAGGAATCCTTGTGGCTATCGCTTCTCCATCCTCAGCTTTTACTACAGTCATACCCCCTTTTTAGCAACTACATGCAATGGACTCACATGGGGACTATCACTAATAGGATATATGATTTCGGCATCAAACCACGTAAGAATTTGCTTCCTAATTACCTCTTGAATCGCGGGATTATCCTTCCGCTGATTCTGAACACTTGCCTTCGCCTCGTCCAACAATCTTATCCTATGCATACAATACAAAGGACTAATTCCTTTCAAATCCTCAAG
Organism: Pogostemon cablin; assembly: GCA_023678885.1. Classification (NCBI taxonomy): domain Eukaryota; kingdom Viridiplantae; phylum Streptophyta; class Magnoliopsida; order Lamiales; family Lamiaceae; genus Pogostemon; species Pogostemon cablin. The sequence goes on along the minus strand of CM042961.1, from coordinate 23,919,262 downwards.
AGACCAACCAATCGCAGATTTATACTTCCTAAGAACGTTCAATAACTCCTCAAGTTGATCATCATCAAGAGAAGAAGATACGATTACCGGATATTTTTCATTGTCGCCAAGAAAGGCGTACTTCAAGTGTTCCGGCAAAAGTTTCAACTCCTCTTTCCTCACCTCCATCGGAGGGCTCTCGTTATCCAAAGGCAAGTACTTCCTAGTCCACTTGACTTCTTCCACCTTAGTTCTTCCCGATTCAAACCTGTCATCACCCAAAGTAAGTAAGTTTTCAAGAAAGTCAATACATACCTCGTTGGAGAGTCCGTCAAGCTTCGTAGTGGGATAAGTAAGAGATTCCATCAAACATGTCTCAAGAGGATCCTTTGACAGGATCAGATACATGTCCTCTTTCACAATCTCCTCCACCACGTCAATACTATGACACTGTGACTCCATGGGCATCTTCATTGCTTTGTCTAAGTTGAAAAGAACTTCTTCTTTGTCCACCCGCAATCTAATCTCTCCTTTCTGAACATCAATCATAGCTCCAGCAGTAGCAAGAAAAGGTCTCCCCAAGATTAAAGGGATATTATCCTTATCTTCTTCCATCTCTAGCACAAGAAAGTCCATAGGAAAGACTAGCTTATCTACTTTGACGAGAACGTCTTCAATTATTCCATTTGGAAACGTCATCGACCTGTCCGCCAATTGGAGAACCACTGTTGTAGGAGTCAACTCCCCCAAACCAAGCCTCTGAAAGATGGACAAAGGCATCAAATTTATGCTCGTCCCTAGATCGCACAAAGCTCGCCGTGCCGGCCCCTTTCCGATTTCATATAGAATAGTGAAGCTCCCCGGATCCTTCATCTTTTGCGGCAGCTTTGTTTGGATGATTGAGCTGCAATTCTCAGATAAATTCACCATTACAATTCTGGTTAAGCTTCGTTTTTTCAACAATATGTCCTTTAGAAATTGGGCATAGTACGACATCTCCATGATTGCCTCTGAGAAAGGAATGCTCAAGCTTATTTTGTTCATTATCTCTGAAAACTTCTTGAAATTCTCTTCCAATCCCTTCTTCACAAGCTTGTAAGGAAACGACGGAGGTATATTTGTTTTGGGAATCCCCCATTCATCACGATCAACCTTCTCTGCTTTCTCCTTTTCGGCTCTCAAACGCTTGGCTCTGTCCCACTTTTTCTCAGCTATTATCTCAGTACTTTGTTCATTCCGAACTACTGGAGTAGCATCAACATCATCGAGAGTGTTCGGAGTGGAAACAGGCAATTTCTGGTGGGGTTCGACCAGGGTTCGACCTGTGGAACAGGTTGAACCATGTAGTACTGGTCGAACCTTGCTTCTGGACAACGGCTCTCTTTTTGAATTTGAGGTTTGACCTGGGCTCGACCTGTGAAATAGGTCGAACCATGGGTACCTAGGTTGAACCGACCTACTGTACTCCTTCCGCCATCTGGTTCGATCAAGGTTCGACCTATTTGATAGGTCGAACCATGACCGTCGTGGTCGAACCGTTGCTGTGACAAAACAGAGTGCTCCAAGTGGTGCAGTTCGACCTGGGTTCGACCTGTTGGATAGGTCGAACCAAGATTGGTTTGGTCGAACCGGTGTTCTGGAAAAATAGAGTGATGCGAGTTGTCGGGTTCGACCAAGGTTCGACCTGAAGGCCAGGTCGAACCATCTGCAGTTTGGTCGAACCGATGCTGCAAGCTCTCCTGATCGTGTCCAGTGTGTTGGTTCGACCTCTCCTGTATGGTTCGACCTTCAATGTTGGTCGAACCATGGTCGAACCTGGCCCTAGACATATCCAAATTTGATTCCGGCCTCGTAGATCCCTCGTAATGCGTTCCCAACCTTAATGTGATGGCGTTGCAGGACCTTGGATTCTCAATACTTTGAGATGTGAACTTCCCTTTCTCAAGAGTTTGAGTAAGCTTGTTAACACTTCCTGCCATCTCCCCCATCAGTAACGTAAGGTCCTTCACCTGCTTAGATATAACCTCATGGTTCGCATCGATTTTCTTTTCAAGTTTGGCCTCAAGGCGGTTAACTCTTTCATCATTCTTGGCCATATACCTGTTTACAGTATCCTCAAGACCCAATTTCCCTTCTTCCATCTTAGCACCCAGATCAACACCCATCGGAGGTTGAATCGCATTATTCGGATTGCTCCATGAGAACTCCGGCCTCCTAGCTATTGATAACTACCAGGGGGATCACGATTATTAAAGTTTCCTCGATAGTTCCCTTGGTAGTTCCGGTTTCCTTGGTCTGGATACCTAGTCCCTTGAATACTTTGACCCATGGCATATTGTGCCTCTTCCAACTCCTCTTGGATTGGTCCCTCATTCTTTAACTCCTGCTGCATGATTGGTACGCGCTAAGATAATTCGCTGATTTGCTTCTGTTGGGATTCAAGTAGCTTGTTGATATTGGACAAGCTAGAGACGATCTCATCCTCTCTACTTGTTTTCACCATTGCTTGTTCAACCTTAGCCACCTTACCAAGGAAATAAGTACCTCTAACTCTATCAGTTGGCCAATCCCTCGAATTCATCAAAATATCTTCAAACTACTTCTCGGCCTCTACGGATGACTTTGTAAGCAATGCTCCATTAGAAGAAGCATCCAATAAAACTCTGAATCACAGTCCAATCCATTGTAGAATATACTGATATATTGAGCTTTAGATAGCCCATGTTGAGGACACTTCCTAAGCATGTCCTTGAATCTATCCCATGCTTCATGAAATTTTTCTCCTCCACCCATAGCGAATTGGTTAATGTCTTGCTTCATCTTAAACACCTTTGAAGGTGGCATATACCTCTCCAAGAACCTTAACTTCAGTTGCTCCCAAATGGTGCACTCAGCTGCGTTGATAGTGTCGTACCAATCTCTCGCCTTTTCAGTAAGCGAGAATTTGAACAAAATGATCTTCCTTGCATCTTCATGTTCTCCTGCGTCTTTTTGAGTACTTGCATAGCCCAAGAACTTGTTCAGATGCTACTGCGGATCCTCGAAAGACCCTCCTAAAAAGGAGTTCCTTTCTATCATGCTAATAAGAGTGGGATGAAGATAGAACGCTGAATTAGTTCCCCTTGCTCCTAGAAGCCCAAAATTTCTAGCCCCATTGTTTCTTAAAACCTCTCGGATGGCTAGATTATCCGGATTTGCTGCCATGTTGACTGTCCTTACTCCCGAATTAACTTCAGTTGTAGCTTCAATCGTCTGCGAATTCTGCTCGTCAACTTCAACTCCAAAATTCAGAGCTTCAGTTGGATCAATAGTCTTTGCCTTGCTCTTCTTCTTCTTCTTCTTTCTTGACGACGCTCCGATTTCAGGATTATAGGGTTCAAGTTCACCATTCTTTGATCTCGTGAGCATGCACCTAAAAAGAACTAGAATTAAAACAACAAAACAAGAAAAATAGCCTTAACAAACTAAAAATAACAAAAAGATATTTTAAGCCGTCCCCGGCAACGGCGCCAAAAACTTGATGAGCGTTTTCTCAACACACAATTAATCCCCAAGTATGAAGGATATTAATTGTAGTTTCGAAGGTGACCAAGTTAAATACCGAATCCACAGGACGGATAAATATCACTTTAGTTATTTTCTAGCAATTATGACTATGTTGAGAATTGTAATTTTGGTTTGTAAATTAAGTAATAATTGAAATAACAAGAACAAGAAAATAGTAGTTGTGATCAAATAAGATAATAGGTAGTTCGTCAGGTCATCTAGTTTCATTCGTTAATTCATACTTTCGTGTGTCGATGTCGGACTCTGCCTTGTGATTTATGGATGCATCGCTAGACCATACAAATCTATTCTATAGACACAAATAGATAAGCTTTTGACACGTGTAAATATCCTTAGAGCAAGACGTATACTTTACCTCCCTTTCTAGGTACTATCATAATCAATTATTTCCCGTGCACTTAGTACTCTAACCCGATTTGATCTCCCTTTTTAGGTACTATAAAGTTATACTCTTTATCCTACTTGTTAACCCGAATTCAATTCAATTAACAAACATTCATATAAGACAGTTCTAATAAGACTTCGGAATCCCTTCATTTAGAATTATAACAAAAAACCCTGCTCATTAGTAAACGCACTCAATCAATAACCATGTTATGCATTCAGACTCTACACAATGATTATTGACGCACAAAACAACTATGAGTATGGATTAAAAATGTGCAATCTTATATAAAATAAACCACAAGTAATGTTGTACGGAGTATACACACGAAATACAAATTTAACTCATGAAACCTTCATAACCCTAGAACTACCGAAATGGCTCTAGCCCATGATTGATCTAAGAACAATCATGGTTAGTTGGACCAATCTTACTTGAATCTCCAGCTACACCTCTGTCACCGCCCTCCGGATGGACTCCTCTTATGATTCACGCGTCGTCCTTCTTCGTGACTCATTGTTGATTGGTAACGTCTTTCTTGACTGCATGAGTCTTCTTTTATACTTGTAATCACGTCTCTAGGGCTTGGAATGGGCTTTTCAAGTGATCCCACGCGTTTTGGCCTCGAAAATCCGGATAAGGTAAGTTTCCGCGTTTTGATTCGACCTCATCAACAAGTCGAACCACTGGCCAATAGGTCGAACCCCAGGTCGAACCCTGCTGCTGGACACATTCTGCACTTGGTTCGACCTCTTGTACAGGTCGAACCACTCCCTCACAGGTCGAACCTCAGGTCGAACCACGCTACTGGACAATTTCCGCTCCTGGTTCGACCAACTGTCATGTCAAACCCCATCGTCGTGGTCGAACCCTTCTTCTCGTGAACTGGTTCGACCATGGTTCGACCTGATCAAACAGGTCGAACCCCTTAAGTCGTGGTCGAACCCTCCTTCTGCTGTTTCGCAATGCTGGTTCGACCTGTAGGGGAGGTCGAACCCTCCTCCATCAGGTCGAACCCTACTATTTCCTTGGTGGTTCGCGAGGTCTCAACTTCATCTCTTCGATTCTTGGCACTTCCACTCCGTTTTTGCTATGAAAACCACTTAAATAGCTCCACTAACACCTGATTCATGCTAATTCACAATATATATAGGTTTTTCACCTCAAAACTCTCCAAAACTAGCACAAAACATGATGTCAAACTTGTGAATTTACACACTCATCAGCCTCACAACATGACCGAACAGGCGAGAGCACGAATGGACAACACGAGTTGAGCTATGTCAACACAAGTTACAATATATGCAACTCGACTCGTGTTGCAACTCGAGTTGAGTTATTTTGGACCAAAAATTGGGATTTTTAATTTTCTGTGCGTGACAACGTGGAAAAATAGTCCAGTGAAGTAAAAATCGTGGCCCAGGGTATAAAAAGGGATCAAGACACCTGGAGAAAAGGAGGATCGATCACACACCATCAGAACAGATCGTGAATTCCATTCACGCATCATCCACCCACTTCCACTCACATCAGAATTCATCCATCCATTCCATTGATCCGAAGGAGAATTCAAGTGCTGTTGAGAGAGCCAATTCAATCGGAGAGACGGGGAAGAACGTAAATCACGTGACACTAGGGTTTTATTTTTTTCGTTAATTTCTTCTTTTGTGAATTTTGTTATAATTTGCCAGCCATGAGGGTTGTGTGTAACCTCATGGGCTAAAAACCTTTTACAGTTCTAAGGAGTGAAGATTAGGGTAGTTGATTTGGGAACCCTAGACAACTGTTGTGAATTCATGCTATATTTACATTCTTATTTATTTGATTGATTAAGACCTTATTTATATGTGTGTAACGTCTTCACAATATGCTATTGATGTTGCCCGTGATGCTTGGTATATTGTGTTAGCTTGTATGCATACATAGTTAATATTATCTATTTGCTAGGGATTATAGTAGTTTGCCCGTGAACACGATAATTCTAAGGGCTGGTAAATTGGATGCTTGATTATCTTAGTGGAACAATGCAATTAAGAAGTCAAGTAGGAAGTGAGTAAGATTAAATAGTACTTTCAGAGAATATATGTTAGTCAAACTGGCCATCCGGAGGTTTATTTGAGTTTGCATTATTAGTATCTAGGAAGGGGGTTCAAGATTACTCACGCATCTTTTGTGATTAATGGAATAATATTATTAACTTGAAATCAAATCATATTTGATGGGTTAATAGGATTTTGTAATGTATTTCCATGGAAATAACATGAATGAACAATAAGACGTCCAGGAAATAAAATCAATTGAACAAAACCGGATACCTTAGAGCTGTAATTCTCTCTTAAATCACTCTCGAATACTTCTTTGTTTTATTTTATTTATAAGTTCTTCGTTATTCAATTCTTTAGTTATTAATTACATTCAAAACTTGGAAATTGGTTACAATAATTCTAGTTGAATAGTAATTAATAGTAAAATAGATAATTGACTATCTCAGTGGGAATGATATTTTTAACTGGGGTACTTGCCTCTGCAATTGACATCCCTACACTTGGGGATTTAATTGGAGTGCGCAGAAAATGCCTAACAGTGACGAGATAATCCGTACAACCATCACAGAGTCCGGCGATGTTGATGAGAGTATAAATTCATGTATTTTTGGGTTCGATTTGATACCTCTTTGAGTGTATAATTGATATAATTTACAAAAATCTTAATACTTTGAATAGTCTATTAGATTATGGAAATGATATTAGTCCATCTTTGATTTATAGCTCATCTTTTCCATACACTTTATCTGTATTCATTAAATCCTTAGTCAACCTATTGAGCCTTAAATATCCATTATTTGAATAATCCGTTGAGTTTAATCAGTATTTGATTTTTTCTTGTATTATTTGGATCAATTGAGTAATTGTTGAGGTGGTTAAAAGAAGATTGTGTATAATATGGAGTTGAAAAGGATGATGAAAAAATGAGAAGAAGAAAAGGATATAAAAATCCTATTGAGTTGAAAAAGAAAAAATAGAAAAAGGAGTTGAAAAGAAAAAAAATAAAGGAAGAGAAAGAAAAATATTAGTGGGGCAGCGCGCAAATCTAGTATCCTTGATTCTTAAAGAAAAGAATAAAATTATTCTCTTATTAATGTGGTTGAAGAAAGAAATAAAGAATTTAGAGTTGAGAAGGAGTTGTGTTTTAATGAAAGTGATGAGGAAGAATGAAAGATCATGGAACCACAGTTTAATTGATCCGAGTTTGAGTCACTTATCAATATATTTCCTATATTTCTAAAGAGCCTATCTTACAACCAAATAGAAAGTCATTTTTTATTAATTATTTGCTAGCTACAAGTAAAAGGAGAGTTGAGACAATGGGCAAGCTTATGGTTACGCATGCACTTGAATTGAATCTGAGAGTACATATATAACCTAAAAGGTGTACACTTTATACAACATTAGTGTGAGAGTTACACTATATATATGATTGAAGGCATGATTATTGATTAAATTATGAAAAAGTCTTGATTGAATTCCCGGCTTTGATTAGGTTTCATTTATGAAATTCGCATGCTTGTAATAATATGGGATTTATGTCTTTGGTATTAGTGTATAGTATTAGGTTTTGTATTGTGTATCGACATGTCTTGTCGTTGCTTTACCCTTAGTTGCTTTCATGATTATCATATGTGAGTTTCTTCTATTTATTACATGAGGATTTAATATAAGGAGAGCCTAGCCAAGGAGTCCTTATGTTTAGAACAACGTAAATTAACACTAAGGAGATCACTTAGGCCCGAGGATTAAACTAGTGAAGGGAACCCCATCCATACAAACATAGTACCTTGAATGGAATTGTAAGTAGGATCGATCTTAGGAGCTTTATAGGGGTTGTGAAAATAATTTACATTATTCACAATGACCATTGGGGATAGGTGGAAATCGTGATCGCCCTTACCATAATTTGCTTAAAAATGGAAAACAATTAAAGATGTTGAATGATTGATTATATGAGTGCATCATGGAAACTACCATGTCATTTAAAATCCAAAAATATTGTAATTAGATTTATTTTTCCTTGCATTTTGTTTTTTTTATTTTTAAACCTCCTTTTCGATCGTCCCTAACTAATCACGATGCTATACCTAAAGACCATGAATCCTAAATTCTCTTGGGTTCGATATTTTGTTGCTTGATCGCCCAAACTATAAATGACCAATCGAAAAGGAGGTTTAAAAATAAAAGAAAATAAAATGCATGGAAAAATAAATCTAATTACAATATTTTTAGATTTTCAATGACATGGTAGTTTTCATGATGCACTCATATAATCAATCATTTAACATCTTTAATTGTTCTCCATTTTTAAGCAAATTATGGTAAGGGCGATAACGATTTCCACCTATCCCCACTGGCCATGGTGAATAGGATGCAGATTGTTTTTACAACCCCTAAAAAGCTCCTAAGATCGATCCTACTTACAATTCCCTTCAAGGTACTATGTTTGTATGGATGGGGTTCCCTTCACTAGTTTAATCCTCGGGCATAAGTGATCTCCCTAGTATTCATTTACGTTGTTCTAAACATAAGAACTCCTTGGCTAATTCCCTTTATATTAAACCCTCATGTAATAAATGGAAGAAACTCACATATGATAATCATGCAAAGCAACTAAGGGTAAAGCAACGACAAGATATGTCAATACGCAATACAAAATTTAATCACTATACATTAATACTAAAGACATGAATCCAATATTATTACAAGCATGCGAATTTCATAAATGAAACCTAATCAAAGCCGGAAATTCAATCAAGATATTTTCATAATTTAATCAATAACCATGCCTTCAATCAACCACCAAAACATAGAAAATAGAAAGATAATAAGTAGGATTAGATTGCACCTTAATGAAGTTTTTACATCCATGAGGATTATCCTTTCCTAGGTGTCCCCACCTTCTTGGAAAATAAAAAATTCCTAATCTAGAAAAACATTTAAAGAAATGGATCCAAATTCTAACCTAAAATATGGAGTGAATTGACTTGAATGGAGAATTGTTGTTGATGACTTCACATGAGATGATATTTATATATAGTAGTGGGGTGTGAAGAATGTTGCTATGTTTATTCAATGTGTAATACTTTAGTTCAAGGGCCAAAATAGAAAAATTAGGCTTTAAAAATTCGATGGTAGAAACTGTCACAAAAATTCACTCGAATTTTTGTGCACATGGTCGAATTTTTGTGACAGCACACGCGCAGCTTCACTGTTTTGGCTCGTTCTTACTCGTTTCAACTCCGAATTGAGTTTCATTTTCTCCCACATCTTTCTCTTTACTTGCAAAATCTATTTCTACCTCATAATCACTAATTTTCTGCAAAAAGTATAAAAATACATTTTTCCAAGTAATTAAGTAATTAATTGTATATTCCATAAAAATCATGCTTAATTATTGAATTAAAGCCACATAAATCCAAATAAATTCATGCAATTAAACTCATAATTCTAGGTGAATTTCACGCCGATCAATATCTTGTAAGCATATGTGAATTGAGAACTTAAATTGGTGTAGTAATTGTCTTAATTTGCATGTTTGAATGAATTGATGCTTTTAAACTTGAAGTTATGTGAATCAAGTTAAGAATGATTACATCTTTTGAATGCTTATTTGATGTTTTGATCATTCCCTTAGAACATGACTTTCCATCTCATTTTTCTTTCTCTTGATTTTTTATTTCGTTGTTCGAGGACGAACAACACCTTAAGTTTGTGGAGTTTAATGAAAGTGTAAATTCAAGTATTTTCGGGTCAGATTTGATACCTCTTTGAGTGTGTTAATTGCTATTATTTGCACACTCAAGAGAGGTATAAAATTTGACCCGAAAATATATAAATTTCCACTCTCATCAATGCAAGACAGAGGGAATATATAATTAATTTTAAATAGTTTTTTTTAAATTAAAAGTGAATGAGAAAAAAAAATAGAATGTAAAAAACAAGTGAATGGAATAAAAAATGGAAGGTGGATAGAAAAGATAACTTTAAGGTTGATGATAAATAGAAAATATTAGAAATTTGAAAGTAGATTAGAGCATCTCCAAGAGTGTGCTGCAACTCCATTTTGCAGCACACTCCTCCTCCAGCAATGCTACAAACCTTGCTCCAAAATGAAAGAAGTTACTGTAGCGGCTCCAAAATGCTCCAAAATCCAGCTGCTACAGTAACATCCTCCATATATTTTTTCTAATTTTTTATTGTAGTTTTACTATATGTGTTGTTTAATTGTACATATTTTTTATAACGTCCCATTTGCTATTTTCATTTCATTTGACATATCTATTTATTTATGTTATTTTAATTGTATGTGTTGTTTTAATATCATGTTTATATATTTTGTAATGTTATTTTAATTTTAAGCGTTGTCTTAATTACATTTGTAAGTAAATTGTAATGTACTTTAATTGATTGAATTATCTTAATTTTATGCATATAATATGTTTATTATATTATCTTTGTATTTACAATTAAAAATAAATATGATAAATAAATTAGATTCTATAAATAATTAAAAATAATATTTAAAAAATGAATACATTATTATTTTAAATTTTGAAGTATAAAATGGAGTAAACTGTTGGAGACAAGATGCTGAGTTAACTGCATTTTGAAGTTGAATATGCTGGAAAATAGAGTCTACTGCTGGAGATGATCTTAAAGAGTTACTTTGATGGAATCTTCTCTACCAAATTATTTAGTAGAACATCTGATCCTTATTCCCCATGATTAATTAGCATATAATTCTTTTTTAATTAATATGTGGTCCCCTCCTCAATTAGTGTTAACTTTTTATTAATTTTATTATATTTAATAGATTATTATACCTTAAATTCTAAGTTATAGGGCTGAAATATAACATAAAGCACAAAGGTAATATCATAAACCATAAACCCTAGGGGTGGAATATACCTTAAATCATAAGAGCGAAATTAATAAATAGTGAGGGACGTTAGTGTCTGAGTTGAAACTAAGGTCCTCTACTTGATTAAGTAAGAGAGCTAACCACATCAGCTACATTAGCATATGTATATGATTCTTACACACACACACACACAAACATATATACATATATATATATATATATATATATATATATATATATATATATATATATATATATATATATATATATATATATATATATATATATATATATATATTATCTTGACCCAATGTGACACCGTCATTATCAAAAATTATAATATTGGTTGTATGGTATGTATATAGAAGTGGTTTTGTATGAATTTTGAAAATTAATTCTAATTTTTTTAAATCGAAAACAAACATATCGTGTTATGTTTGGTTTGAGTTTTTAATATGATAGATTTTAACTTTATGTCAAATTAATGTATAAGAATATATTAATTTATAAAAAAATTATGAGAGGAGAGATAAAATGAGAAAATGTATTAATTGAGGAGAGAGAAATAGATAAGCGAGGAGAGATAAAGAGAAAAAGTGTATTAATTAAGAAGAGAGAATATATATATGTATATATAGGGGTGGTTTTTAAAACTTGTGTGTGGATTTTGAAATCTAAATTTGGGGTTTTAAAACCGAGAATCCACTTTGGTGAAATATATTGATTGGCTGTCGCTGTCCTACCAAATTAGAATTTATTTCCGACTCAATCCAATACAGAGTATAGCAATGAGTACGGGTCGAACCCAAAGGAGTATAATGAAATTTAAATTAAATTTAAGTGTTGATAACATAAAAAAATAGGGAGTTTTGGATTGGTGACAATTAAAAATAACAATGACAATAAATCAACTCAAATTACTCAAGTAATCTAAACAACGACGATTTAGGAATTAACCAAAGAAGACAAACCTAGTTTAAAACAACGATTCCCTCCCGTTTACTAAATCAATTACAGGAATTAAAATATTTTACCTAGTGTGCAAACTCAAATCCCTAGATTGACGGTATGACCAATCAACCCAAATGTTCTTAAGATCATCAATTAGGATACGACCACTAAATTGAACTATTCACGAGTGACCCTATGAATTCGAACTCAAAAACACATTAAGACTCCAAACATAGAATTACTAGGCTACGAAAACCTGCTAGGAATCATACAACCTAGATTCCATTACATCTAGAGAAAATAATCTCTACTTGCTACTCAATTCAATCCTTATAACAATTACGGATTGTGGATCACAAAATATTAATAAGCAATAAAATAATTAACTAGTTGATTAGGCTAAATTAATTATTAAACTACTATAAATCAATTCAAGACATGTAATGGAATAAATTCACACAAAAGATTCAATATAAAATTCCTTAATAATTAAATTAATATTCAACGAGAGGTTCACGAAATTTTAAACTTAAAAAGGGGATTAGCCCCGCATGTTCATAACAAAATACGAAATAAAATTAAAGAATCGATGAATCTGATTGTTCTTCACTTTCATGCTCCAGAATCTGCCTTGCAATGAATTGCCGCTCCTTTTCTTCTCTTCCAAAAAATAACGTGTCTCATGCGTGTGTGTCTGCCTCCAAGCGTATGTATATATCTTCCTTATTTATCTTCTTGTCCCCTAAGAAATCTAATTGTTTTCTTTCTTTTTTTTCTCGATTTTCAGAATCTCCTCTTACCGTGTTTTTTTCCTCCTTGATCGTGACCCATCATATTTGGAAGAGATCTGATCGTTCAAATATATGGAAGATATGCTAGACGATTTGTTTCTTAATTTACTCCGCTTAACAGCTTGTTTCCACATCAATTCATATCATTAAAGTAATTATTTCTTAAAGACAAAATAAGTCAATATTAGCACATAAAGAACATATTATTAAATCAAATAGACTTGAATTTCCATCAAATAATCGTACTAAAATATGACTTATCAAATCTCCCCACACCTAAACTTTGCTTGTCCTCAAGCAAATCAAGACTATAGGGAATAGAAGACCAAAGAACTCCATCTGAAAAGGTAAATGAAAGTCACAACACAACAAGAGAAAAGTAACCAATGAGCATTCAGAACTAATATGAAAAATGACTCTTTACTCAAAGTTTGCAACTCTCTCACAGCATCAAATCTTTCAAAATTCCATGGCCTCACAAAGATTCACTCAATAATACTCAAGTGTATGATTAGGTAGCTAGATCACTCAAAAATTGAAAAGAAAAGTCATTACCATAGGCTTGCTCCCAAATCAAATATCCACCAATTTTTAAATGGATCATGTGCAACAATCAAAGGGTCTTTGATAGGGTTGTAATGGGGCTATAGGATAGGGTGAGGTAACAAGAGGGATAAGAATGGCTATATGCACCACTTTACAACATGTGATCTCCATAAATCAAAACATCTATCATCCTTAAATTTTCCTTTTTAAAACATCATTTTTCTTGCACTTTTAACCTCCCCACACCGGCTCCTTTTTCAAAATTTCAAACAGCAGGCTAAACGTGGAAGGGTTCAGTGTCTATCTGTCCAAAAAAATTCTGCAAAATTAGCAGATTACAACTCCTCTTTCTTATTTCTTTTTTGGAGATCTCACTGTTCTTTTCTCTTTTTCCACTCTAGTCTTTTTCAACAATTTCCCTTCTTTTTTTAAATTTTTTTCCATCAACTCCCCTTCATCTTCAATTCAACCATATATTATTCGCACAAGATTCACACATTGCATAGTAATGAGGGGTTCAAACGGAAGAGTTAAAGAAGGAAATGGGGATTCATGGTTCATTTATTTGCTCATAATTCAAAGAAAAGGCTTAGGCTCAACATGGCTGCCCTAGAGTTTTCATAATCGGGTAGAACAATATAAGCCAAGAGGGCTAAACCTAAGTGCCCTTATCATTTTATCATACACAACCAGTCATATGATCTTGAAATGCATTCAAAAGAGCAAGTTCTAGAATGAGCAATTCAACTTCAATGCACTCAAGAAAGAAATTCAAAGGAGCTTATAGATGATAGCTCGTTAAGGCTCAAAAGTTCACCAAAAATTAGGTAGAATTTTCATGAAATTCGAAAAAAAATCAGCCACTACAATCACAAAAATTTGGCAAAGAATATCAAATTTCAACAGCTCCTCAACATTACTGCCACCCCCTCAATTATGCATCACCCTCATCACCTCAAAAGATTTTATTCCTCAATTTTCCAAACTCCACATCAACATAAAATTCAGAGGACAACAATAACAAGACATGGGACAAGAAATTCAAAAATCACAGTAAGAAACAAACCATATTTACATACTTTTCTACCCCAATTATTATATAAAATCCCTCCCTACACCTAAACGTTTGCTTGTCCCCAAGTGAAGTACAGTATAAGAAAGACCAAATATGTAATTGGGTAGAGTGCACATGATACAGTTTTGGGTAGAGCTTTGACCCGATCAACCCTTGCAGTTGGTATTACTTCTGCTAATCACAATAGAAAATTAAGAATGAAGAATCAGACTATTTATTGAAAATAAAATTAAAATAAGAAAATAGGGTTGCCTACCAATCAACGCCTTTTTTTATTGTCGTCGGCTCGACTTAGGCAAGGTGTATTTTTATCAATTGAAAACCACATCTTCCAACTCCATTTGGTCCACCTCAACCGTTTGGAAACCTTCATGATATTTCTTAAGTTGGTGCCCATTAACTTTAAAACTCTTTTCAGAATTTATACTTCTTATCTCAACTGCACCATGAGAATAAACATTAGTTATAATAAATGGACCAATCCAATGAGAACGCAACTTACCAGGAAATAATTTAAACTTTGAGTGATAAAGTAAAACTTTTTGCCCAATGCTAAAATCTTTCCTTGATATTCGTGCATCATGTAATGCCTTTGTTTTAGCTTTATAAATCAATGAATTTTTATAGGCTTCATTCCTCAATTCCTCCAACTCTTGCAATTGGAGTGTTCTTTGTACTCCGACTTCCTCAGATCCATGTTGCACTTTTGGATTGCCCACCATGCCTTGTGTTAAAGCTCCACACGTAAGTGGCATGGCTTTCCATAGGTAATTTGATACGGGAACATGCCAATCGGTGTCTTATAGGCCATTCAATAGGCCCATAGTGCATCTTCCAATAGTGAGCTCCAATCTTTCCTAGATGGATTAACCGTCTTCTCTAAAATCCTCTTAATCTCACGGTTGGATACTTCCACCTGGCCACTCATTTGGGGATGGTAGGGCATGGGAGTTTTATAAAACACTGAATAGTTGCGCAGAAGCGCTTCTACCATTCGGTTGCAAAAATATGTGCCTTTGTCACTTATGATGGCTCGAGGAATTCTAAACTTACAAAATATGTTAGATTGCAGGAAACCTGCAACCACTTTAAAATTATTAGTTCAGATGGCCTTTGCTTCCACTCACTTCGACACATAATCAACAGCAAGTAATATGTAGGTAAAGCCAAACGAAGAAGGAAAAGGTCCCATAAAATCCATCCCCCACATATCAAAGATCTCACAAATAATTATAGGGTTTTGGGCATTTCATTTCGTTGAGAAATATTTCCTACACGCTGACATCTATCACAAGACTTGCAAAGTTCATAAGCATCCTTAAACAGTGTTGGCCAATAAAATCCACACTCAAGCACTTCGAAAGCAAAATGACCACCACATGCATGACTATGACAAAAGGTAAGTATTGAATTAAATTCAATTTCAGGAATGCACATTCTTATCACTTGATCGGAACAATGTTTCCATAAATACGAATCATCCCACATGTAGTACTTGGCATCAATACAGAGTTTATCACGTTTTACTTTACTCATGTGGGCTAGAAACTGATGGGAGGTCAGAAAATTTACCAAATCAGCGAACCATGGAACAGAGCCTTCTGACACTGAAGGGTACAGTGTCAGTTGACCCGAATTTTCTAGATTTTGCAGAATTGCCAGTAACTGTTCATCTGGGAATTTTTCTAAAATTTTCTGCTCGTCTTCATCTCTAATCAGCCGACTTAGGCGGTCAGTCACTAGATTCTCCGATCCTTTATTGTCTTTGATTTCCAAATCGAACTCTTGAAGAAGCAAAATCCACCGAATCAACCGAGATTTTTCTTTCTTTTTTATCATGAGATAATGAAGAGCTGCATGATCAAAGAAAACAGTGACTTTAGTACCCAACAAGTAAGATCTAAATTTTTCTAGAGCAAAAATCACATCTAGGAGTTCTTTTTCCGTAGTGGAGTAGTTGGCTTGAGTGTTATCCATGGTTTTTGAAGCTTAGTAAATCACATGTGCTGCCTTGTCTACTCGTTGCCCCAACACTGCTCCTACGACATAGTCATTAGTATCACACATTATTTCAAAAGGCAAGCTCCAATCCGGTGGCTGAATTATGGGTGGTGTAGTTAGTAACTCCTTCAACTTATCTAAAGTTTTCTTACAGGCATCATTCATCTCAAACTTTACATCTTTTTGCACCAACTCACAAAGTGGCTTAGCTATCTTTGAGAAATCCTTGATGAATCTTCTATAGAAATCTGCATGACCGAGAAAAGAATGAACTTTCCATACAGATGCGGGGTAAGGCAATGCAGATATAGGGTCTACTTTAGACTTATCAACTTCAATCCCATTCTTTGAAATAACATGACCTAAAACAATGCCTTGTTCGACCATGAAGTGACACTTTCCCAATTCAAAACAAGGTTTGTTTCTACACATCTTTTCAAGACAATTCAAGATTTCAAAGGCAACTACTAAAAGATTCTCCATAGACACTGAAATCATCTATAAAGACCTCTATTATATTACCCACAAATTCAGAAAAAATACTTACCATACACTTTTGAAATGTGACAGATGCGTTGCAAAGTCCGAAAGGTAACCGACGACATGCAAAAGTCCCAAAGGGGCATGTGAAGGTCGTTTTCTCCTGGTCTTTGGGAGCTATAGCAATCTGAAAATAACCAAAAAACCATCAAGAAAACAATAATAAGAATAACCTGCAAGCTTTTCTAACATCTTATCAATGAAGGGTAAAGGAAAATGATCCTTTCTAGTTATGTTATTAAGCTTGTAGTAGTCCATGCACACTCTCCAACCCGTTCGCAAACGTGTTGGAACCATATCAACCTTGTCATTTTCAACTACAGTCACTCTTGATTTCTTTGGCACCACTTGTGTTGGACTAACACACTTACTATCTGAGATGGGATAAATAATCCCCACATTAGAGGTTTCAACACCTCCTTCTTTACTACTTCCATCATGGGCGGATTCAACCGGCTGAGCTTCTCGAGATGGCTTCGCATCATCCTTATACTGTGCATGCAAATTGCGGGACTGATACCCTTCAAATCCGCTACCATCCATCCAATAGCAGTCTTATGCCTCTTCAACACATCGAGCAACAAGCTCTCTTGCTCGTCCATCAGTTTGGACGAGATGATCACCGGTAGAGTAGAATCTGGCCCTAAGTAGACGTACTTCAAGTGCTCAAGAAGTGCCTTTAACTCCAGCTTCGGTGCCTGCACTATAGAGGGAAGAATTTTTGGAAAAATGTCAGGCATTTTAACAGAAGCTACGTCTAAGGTGCTTAGTCTCTGAGAAGAACTGTGCAAAGCATTTACATAGTGATTCAGCTCCTCATTATCCCATCTTTCAGCATCCTCCTTCATGATTCCATGTTCAATGACTGTATCTAATGCATCCCTACTAGTGAGTTCGAAGAATTCCTAGACAATAGGCTCAATAGTACTCACAACAGAAAGCAGGTTAGCATCATCAAGGTATTTCATAGCATCTTATATGTTGAATTTAATGATATGCCCATCAAATTCCATCGTGAGAGTACCTTCACTCACATCTATCTTAGTGCGTGAAGTATTGAGGAATGGTCTCCCCAACAAAATTGAAGTGGAATTCGATGGGTGTTCATTCATTTCTAACACATAAAAATTAGCAGGGAAAAAGAGTTTGTCTACTGGAACAAGAACATCCTCAATGACTCCATCTGGGTATGCCTGGCTTCGATCAGCAAGTTGGATGACAACTCTGGTCTTTTTCAACTCTCCCACACTCAGCTTCTCAAACACTGATCGAGGCATCACATTAATGGAAGCTCCAAGATCCAATATGGCTCTTTCCACCTTAAAATTCCCTATCTTACAATGAACCACAAACATGCCAAGATCCTTGCGCTTCTGAGGTAACGTTTGATGGAAGACAACTGAAATGTTTTCTTCTATCACCACTTTTTTATCTCCTTTCAACTTCTTTTTATTGGTGCACAACTCCTTCAAGAATTTGGCGTATCTCGGAATCTGCTTAATCGCCTTAATAAGAGGTAAATTGATCTCCACTTTCCAAAATCCTCAAGTATCTGCTTATCCTTATCAGTGGTGTCCGGATTCCTCATCCTGCTTGGAAAAGGCAAATGATTATAATTAAAAAGAACAGGGTCAGAAATTTTAACCTGATTTTTTTTGGACCTTCTGACACTGAAGGGTTCAGTGTCAGTATTACGTTTCTGCACATTACATTTTTCCGCCCCAAACTGATCATTCTTATCCTCCACTGTTCCAGCAGGTTCTACATCATCTTCTTTCACGTCTTGGTCAGGGTTTTTGGATGGTACAACATCCTCCAATTGTTTTCCACTTCACAGTGTAATGGCACTCACATTCTTAGGATTAACCTCCATTTGTAAAGGCAACTTTCCATTATTTTGAGCTAGCATCTGGCCTACAGTTGTAGCCAATTAACGATTGGGTTGTCATTTTCAAGTTTTGGATGGATGAATGTGTCATCTCTTGGAATTTGAGATTGTTGGCAGACATCTCTTTCATCATTTCCTCAAATGAAGCTTCGGAGCTTGCCCCACCTTGTTGGCGATTTCCACCATCTTGAGGGCGATCTTGCGGTCTATTCACCACTCTTTTCTCTTGAAACTGCTGATGCACCCTATTTCCTCCTTGTCCACTACTATACCTAAGATTAGGATGATCTCTCCAACCTTGATTGTAGGTTTGTGAGAATGGATTATATGGTCTCCCCACGGCGTTTACTTGTTCCTCATTAGGTGCAACCCTGCAGTCAAAAGTGGAATGGTCGTAAGTTAGGCAATTTTGACAATATTGAAAACTTACCCCTCTTCTGTTTGCAAGATTTTCAACAGCAACTGTTAATTTGTTCAAACTCTCCTCCATCTTAGAATCATGGACCTCCTTTGCTTCTCTAACCCACGGATCATGGGTGCCAAATTGTTGGGTGTTGGCAGCCATGCTAGTAATCAAACTCCTAGCAGCAGTAGGTATCTTCATCATGAATGCTTCTCCACTTGTGGCATCAAGCATGTTTCGATCCATCATTGATAACCCTTCATAGAAATATTGCAATAGCGACTGGTCGCTTATTTGATGTTGGGGGTATGCTGATGTGAGGTATTTAAACCTCTCCCAATACTCATGTAAACTCTCCCCTTGTATCTGATGAGCTCCAGATATCTCATTGCGCAAGACATCAACCCTAGTGGCCTGAAAGTAAGTTTGGAGAAAAATTTTCTCCATTTCAGCCCACGTATCAATCGATCCAGGAGGGAGATAATACAACTAATCCTTTGCCATGTCTTTCAACGCAAAGGAGAATGCCTTAAGCTTGATTTGTTCCTCCATCACTCTGGTTGGTTTCATGCTTGTGCATACAACCGCGAACTCCTTCAAGAACTTATGTGGATTTTCACCTGAACGGCCGTGAAAAGCAGGAAGTAAGTGAATCAATCCCGATTTTAATTCAAATGTAGTGTTATTATTAATTACAGGAAGGTTAATGTATAGTGGCTGATGGACTATGTCCGGATTTGCTAATTCATTCAAAGTTTTTTCCTCATTTCCAATCATGTTTTCCTCTCCCGACTCAGAACCTACAGTATCGTCCTCCTCTAAATCAGAAAATTCAGAATTCTCCTCTCCAAGGTGAAGTGGATCAGCTGTAAGTTCGAGTTCGGTAAGGTTTTCGGTGGTTCTGTCAGTGGACGAACTTGTTTTCTTCTTCTTTCGGGACTCCTTTCTCAATCTCTGGGCAGTTCTCTCAAATTTTAATATGTATTCAAGCTGTTTTAGACCAGAAGAACGAGTGATCATTCACAGAAATTTTTTCGAAAATAGGGCACTACTGACACTGAAGGGTTTAGTGTCAGTGTTAATGGAAAAATCGAAAATTTTAGAAAAATTTAAAAAAATTCCAGAACCTGCAAAAATGTAGAAATATAAAAAACACAGAGATTTAACAAACTTTCGATTTTACTCCTCGAGCAAATAACACCAAATTTGATTAGTTGTCGCCGGCCTACCAAATTAAAATTTATTTCCGATCCAATCCAATACAGAGTATAGCAACGAGTACGAGTCGAACCTAAAGGAGTATAATAAAATTTAAATTAAATTTAAGTGTTGATAACATAAAAATAAATAGGGGGTTTTGGATTGGTGATAATTAAAAATAACAATGACAATAAATCAACTCAAATTACTTAAGTAATCTAAACAAAGACGATTTAGGAATTAACCAAAGAAGACAAACCTAGTTTAGGACGACGATCCCCTCCCGTTTACTAAATCAATTAATTACAGGAATTAAAACATCTTACCTAGTGTGCAAACTCAAATCATTGATGGTAAGGCCAATAAACCTGAATATTCTTAAGATCATCAATTAGGGTACAACCACTAAATTGAACTATTCATGAGTGACCCTATGAATTCGAACTCGAAAACGCATTAAGACTCCAAACATACAATTACTAGGCTACGAAAACCGGCTAGAAATCATACAACCTAGATCCCATTACATCTAGAGGGAATAATCTCTACTTGCTACTCAATTCAATCTTCACAACAATTACAGATTGTGGATCACAAAATAGCAATAAGCAATAAAATAATTAACTGGTTGATCAGGTTAAATTAATTATTAAACTACTATAAATCAATTCAAGGCATGTAATGGAATAAATTCACAAAAAAGATTCAATATAAAAATCCTTAATAATTAAATTAATATTCAACAGGAGGTTCACGAAATCCTAAACTAGAAAAGGGGATTAGCCCTGCATGTTCATAACAAAATACAAAATAAAATTAAAGAATCGATGAATCTGATTGTTCTTCACTTTCACTCTCCAGAATCTGCCTTGCAATGAACTGCCGCTCCCTTTCTTCTCTTCCAGAAAATAACGTGTCTCATGCGTGTGTGTCTGCCTCCAAGAGTAAGTATATATCTTCCTTATTTATCTTCTTGTCTCCCAAGAAACCTAATTGATTTATTTCTTTTTTTTTTCTTGATTTCCAGAATCTCCTCTTATCGTGTTTTTTTCTTTCTTGATCGTGACCCATCATATTTGGAAGAGATCTGATCGTTCAAATATGTGAAAGACATGCTAGACGATTTATTTCCTAATTTACTCCGCTTAACAGCTTGTTTCCACATCAATTCATATCATTAAAGTAATTATTTCTTAAAGACAAAATAAGTCAATATTAGCACATAAAGAACATATTATTAAATCAAATAGACTTGAATTTCCACCAAATAATCGTACTAAAATATGACTTATCATATATCTTAAACCACAAAGTGAAATTATAATTATACTTTGAGAATTAACCCTAAACCTTAAGGATGAATATTAAAGTCCTTATGGAGATTAGCGGTCGTTACATTCATTTGGATTATATGGCAAGAATGCAACAATGCCATGCACAATGGATATGACATTAAATAGGACGGTGATGTTACAAACTTGGTTGACAAGGAGATCAGAGTCTCGGGTGTTACAGCTATGCTCATGGCTTTAATTAGAGAAGAAAATTTATTTGACATAGGTATCATGAGCAACACGGTTGATGACTTGATGATGCTAAAATACTTTGGAATTGTAGGGAAACAACGCAGGGCACCAAAGATTATCTCTGTAAAATGGAGACCGTCGATCGCAGGATGGGTGAAAGTGAATACAGATGGGCATGCTGCTGGTACACCAGGCTGTATATCGGGTGGTGGAGTTTTTAGGAACAGTCGAGGATTCTTTATGGGAGGTTTCACCAGCAGCTTTGGCACATGATTTGCGCTGGAGGCAAAGTTGGCGGCTGCTAGCTTGGCCATTGAGTATGCATTTGACAGGGGCTGGAATAGGATTTGGTTGGAGTCCGACTCCACTTATGTCATATATGCTTTTACTCACCTATCTTCGATTATTCCATGTAGGGTTTATTCTCGATGAAATGGGCAAAGCATTTGATCGCAAGCTTGTGTTTTATGGTTTCCCACATATATCGTGAAGGAAATGTGGCTGCAGATCTCATTTCAAGTATTGGAGGAGCGCCAACCTGGCACTCTCAAGCGTCAGATGCACTCAATAGATAAATGTTTCGCGATATGAACATCGAGTTCTATAGAATTAGATAATTTTTATCTTGTAATTTCTTTATGTCTTTTTGAACTCTCTTGTATGGTTTTTTATTTTAATTTAATACATCACTTATTTGCCTTAAGGATGAATAATAAACTCTATTCGTAAAATATGTCTTAATCCACTAGGATAGAATATATCCTAAATCACAAGGATAAAATTATAATTATAATGCTAAAATTAAATTTAAAAAAATAAAAAAAAATATAGTAAAAAAAGGAAAAAAATAAAATAAAGAAAAATATAACACAAAAAAGGTACACATCGAAGTTATACATGAGGGGATGATTCTACAAAATTAATTAGTAGATACTGTCCCACAAAAGTTTTGCTCTTTGATTAGGGATACTTATGAGACGTGTTATAAAAAAACATGGGACTCTATATTATCCATTAATTTAATAATAATTAATAATGTATTTATAGTTACTCAATTTCTTAATTTTATGAATTTAGATTATCCAAATAATTTCTTTCTCTTCTCTTCTCCATTAAATGATAGAACAAATTTACCAGAAATCTATTTGATATTCTATTAGACCATGTAAATCATCATATTAGTCATTCGACCATCGCTGTAAATATATTTTAAAACAAAACCGACATATTTTAACATAAACTAAATATATTATTTCTACAATAATATAATGTAATACAAATGTCTACTTTACAGTACTATAGAACAAAATACTTTAACACAAAATTGACATACTCCCTCAATCCCCTTGAAAGGTATCCATTTTACTATTCCTGCCATTCGCTTCAAAAGCATCAATTTCCTCTATTTAATAAAGAAAATACATAATATGACCTACCACTTCCCTCTAATACAATTACCCAACTTATCTATAATAATAATACTCCTTAATTTACGTGCAAAAAATAAATAAAGACCTTTGAACCGTCCACGTGCAAACAACAAACGAGTACCTTTCAAGGGGACGGAGGAAGTACTTAATATTACTTGATAAAATATAATTTTAAAAGTATATCTTGTATAGCTAAAGTATATTTATCTCGTATTATAGAATATTCCTTAATAATGTTTATTGAAATTTTCTCAAAAAAAGAAAAAAGTTATACTCCCTCCATCCCACATAAGTTGACACACTTTCTTTTTTGGTTTGTCTCATAAAAGTTGACACATTTCATTTTTAGTACATGGAACCTATGATGAGAGTAAAAATAAGCATGTTTTAGTGTCTAATTTAACACATTTTTGATGAGAACTGCTGTATTAGATTAGCACATGTGTCTTATATTCTATATATTTGAGAAAAATATGCATTTGAGGTGTTTTATTGTGTTTTAGGTGGAAAAATGATCAAAAATACAAAGTTAGAACAATGCTAAAAAATGCACGCTCACATTGCATAATTTTTCTGTATTTATGTGGAACTCAAAACTGGTGGTATTATACATGGTTTGAAAGCCACAGAAGAGAGGATTGTTTTAGCGCAAGAATAACTCAAATCGGAGTTTGGACGAGGAAGTTATGCTCAAAATCGTGAGATCACGCAGCTGCCGGCGAGAATTTCCGAAAATTAGCCCATCTTTCCTAGTTCTTGGAGCACAATTAATTTCTTTATCACATAATCCTCCATGATTCACCCATATCTTTTCTTTTTTTATTTTATTCCATTCTCATACCTATATATATTTCACATCATTATTCATGTGGACAACCAGGGACGGCTCCATGAATTTTATCGAGAGGGGCTCAAATAATATATGACGAGATATTTTTTTCTTAAGATTAGTATATTCGGATAAATTTTTAATACTCAAGTAGATTATCTAGGATTTAAATTTTTGTCTATTAATATTTGTCCATTTAATTGTAATGTGTTTTTTTTTATATTTTTTAAATTTAATTTAAATCAATCTGAATATATAAAATATGAGCACTCTTTTGTGAGGTGCATGTATATGTATATGAGACAGAGTTAATTTATTATTAAATTATATTAATATATAAATAAATATGTTTATTGATAGTTAAAGTATATTTGAATATTATAATATTTTAAAATCATACTCTTTAATGTATTAAATTAGAGAAAAAAATTAAGGTTAGTAGGGGTTGTTAAGGCTAATAATTGATATTATTAAAAGAGAAATGAAGAATGTGATGCCATGTGAATGCTCCCCCAATGGATGATAATGCATCAGCTGCCAAATTCCCTTCTCTGAAAACGTGTGATATATGAATTGTCATTTGTAGATCAAGATCATTTGCCCTGCGCCATTGTGCAAGCCATCTCCATGGAATAATCGGTTTTTTTGTAGTAAAAGCATGAACAACATACATTGAATCAGTAGTTTCTTCTATTTGAAAATCATGCATGTTTCATATTAAAAGATTGAAGAATGAGGAAGTATGGGTGGCGGGTTACAACTCTAGAGTTCGCTTTTGGCTCGACAACTAGATAGGGAGTCCCATCGCTGATTTGGTGGGAATACCTCAAGAATATCGTCATCTCTTTGATGATATAATAGGAGATTATTTATTTGATGGCAACTGGCACTTCACTGAGAGTTTCACATCTATATTTCCACATATTGTGCAGGCCATTTTAACTGTTCGAATGTCTTAAAATTTGGAGCAGATCTTTGCAAGGCAAAGTTTTATCGAGCGTTGCTTACACTCACACCCGCTCAACCCTCACTACAACATAAGTAGTGTTAAATAACATCTCATAGTAACACTTTAAATTTATTTGACACAAAATGTTAATACTTTTTAAATTATTATGATATGTAATATTTTTTTAACACTTTCTATATAAGTAACACATACATGTAATACTTTTCTAATATGTAACACATGCATATAACACTTTTATATATATAACACATTTTATGTAACACTTTTATAAAGGTAACACTATAATATAACACTTATACATAAGAAATATTTTTAAGTAACTCTTCTACATGCATAAATTATTTACGCAACATTTAAAATGGAGTGGTATTTTTAATACTCTATATTTATTTATAAGATTAATATTAATTAAAACATTACACAAACACACACACAATATATATATATATTACCCATATTTAAAAAATATATTACATACTTTTTAATATATATATATTTTAATAAATAAATAAATTAGTTTAATGTAATTATATAATACAAAATATATATAGTTCGTTACATAAAATATATTTTATTTTAATATGTATTATTTAAAATTGAATTATAAAATTAAAAGAATACTATTATTTACAAAAAAATATTTTAAAATATATTTACTTACCTTTTATGTTAATGGTTAAAATATTAAACTGCAAAAAATTATTCAAAAAGAAAAAAAGACTAGAAATATATAATAAAATAAATATCTAATACGTGTTAAGATTGACAGACTAGCTAAGTTGGTAAAGGAAATTCATTGTATGCAATTATAATTTTATCTTTTTTATTTTATAAAGTTTTACATAAACATTTTGTTGTAACATTTATGAAGTGTTACTAAAGTAAATGTAATATTTTTTTAAGTGTTACTATATTAAGAAAAAGTATTACATAAGACAATAGGTAACAGGGGCAACAACGACACCCCTAAAAGTGTTATATATCGTCTATAATAACACATTTAAGCTATTAGATAATATTTTTTACGTGTTACGTAAAGCCATTTATGTTGTAGTGCCTCTTGAAAACCAGCTGGGGGGCTTGGCTTTGGGCTGATTTTATCCCCCCCAGTAGGTCCATCACAGCTTGGAAGGCTATTCACGGTATTCTTACTACTTGGGACCTCATGGTTCATCGAGGATACAAATATCCTTCTCGATATTATCTTTGCAAGGAAGGAGAGGAAAATCTGGAGCATTTGTTTCTTAACTATCATGTATCTTATGATGTTCTTAAGAAGATTCTTCCAGGTTTTGTTTTTGGGAGCAGAATGCATGTTGATCAGTCGTTTGTAGGATTTTTTATTCAAGCTGTTGGGATTGTGGAGAGCAAGCAGGTCACAACTTTGTGTAGGTTGGCTATCGTATCATATTTTTGGATCATTTGGCAGGAGCGAAATAACATGATGGCCGATGGATATAAGGAGGATGGTTTGAATAAAAGGGCAAGGGTTTCGGGAATAACATTAGCACTCTTCTCGCTTATTAAGGAGGGCAATAAGTTCAATTTAGGGGTCATGAACAACACGGTGGAGGACTTATGCACTATAAAATATTTTGAAATCTTTGGTGTATCAAGAAAGACTCCCACGGTAGGGGTTGTTATGGATAAACTAAATAAATTAATAAAAAAATTAAAAGTTTATGTATATGTATTAAACATTTAGGAATAAATCAAATGAATAAAAAAAGAAAAATGAATTAATCAAATGAAAAAAATTACAAGTTGATGTATATGTGTTAAACATCTAATGATAAACTAAATAAATTAATAAAAAAAATTAAAAGCTGATGTATATATGCTAAACATCTAAGAATAAATCAAATGAATTAATAAAGAAAAATATAAAATTAAATGAATAATAGAGTAAAAAGGTAAAATTTAAAATTAAAGGGAAGTGGATCGCGAGGGATATGAAACTCATTTGAGCAATATAACTCCACTGGGCCAACCATTAAGTATAATCATACTTTCTAATACATATATACTAGGAACTTTCAAACTTCCAGGGGGCCCAGTGCCCCTCCTGGCCCCAACATAGCTTCATCCATGCGGACAACCATCATACACGGGATCACCCCCCACACTATCTGACACGACCCACCTTACTCAACTTATAATTCAAATACTAATCAACATAAACATCATCATTAAAACCTGCATGTATTTTTTTTCCTTACATAATATATTTATAACCAAAATCATCACACCAGTTCAACATATGTAACTAGTTTCTGACATCACATCAAACCACACAAACTCGTGACAATACTTATTATATTACATAACAAAACATCAGCGGAAACAAAATAAACCCAGCCTAGCCCAATAGGTCGTCATCTATGTACATCCGCTCAAGACCCTGAAGGAGCTCCACAGCTTGCACAGTCACATCACAAACTCAATCATCAACAGGCTCACCTACAATGCATAAACTAGTGAGACAAAAATCTCAGTAAGTAGAAATCATGCATGTTAGTGCATGAAAATGCATTTATTTCTCTATCGCCTACTTCCTAATCTTTCTAGTTGATCTCTTTTATTTTGAAAATTGTTCATATTGCGGGATCCCCACGACACACTTATGATATGCACCCCAAATGAGCTCAATGGGGACGTTTTTTTCGAATCCTGAAAATAGTGCCGAGAACAATTTTTTCGAACTTTGGCAAAGTGGTGGGGATGATTTTTCCGAACCCCTAATAAAAATGTCGGGAATGATTTTTCCGAACCCTGACAGAGATGCATATATAGTGGCCACACATACCATTAGTATCTTATTGATTTTGAGGAAAATACTTTTCATGTTTATGCATGGTATGCACCCAAAATAATTAAATGTGCATCATAAACTATTTATAATATCAATATCAACATTTAATCACAATAAAGTAACAACTTAATTTCAATTCACACAAATCCACTTCTGAAATAACAACTTCACCTCGATCACATAGATCCATTTATAGAATAACTACTTCACCATGGATCACCCAGATCTCTTTTTGGAATAACAACTTCATCATTGGATCCCACAGATCCTTATAACAATTATCTTCTCAAGCCATACAAATATATTTTCAATAGTTTCCAATCACACAGATCTATATAGGATAATGATATTATTTCAAATCACATAAATCCACAACTTGTATTGCAAATTTATCATAAATAATTTATAAATAATATTGTTGAATATGAACCCTACTTTTTCCAAATCACATAAATCCCCAACTTGTATCACAAATTAATCTCCAAATAATTCATAACGTAATTAAACTAATAAAAAATAACACATAACATAATTATCACATATTAATCACAAATAATTCACAAACAGCATGTTTATGCATTGTAGTTGGACTTCTACTTACCTGAATTCCGACAGTAATATAAACCCCGTAAAGAATAGTAACTAATTCGCTCCGACACGCAAGTTCCGGCGCGCTCCCTCTTCTCTTTCTCTTCTTCCTCTCTCTCTCCTCTCTCACCCTTTCTTCTCTCTCTATTTTTTTTCTTACTCTTGCTTTCGGGCTGCTTCAGGGGTTATCAATCCCCAATTTCTATATGTATATATGAAGGGTGGGTGAGTCGGTTTAATCCACCGCTCACCCGTCCAATAATATATTTTTTAATTATTATTATTATCCATTCTTGATTTACGTGCAATACTTAATAGCTAAGATATAATACATTTACAAATTAATACACATATGTGTATATTTTTTTATCCACTATTATTATTACGAGAACACGTGTGATACTTAATAATTAAGAAAAGTGTATTTATATGCATAAAATAATTTAATTATATATCCAAATAATTGCACGTAGATATTTATGCACCCATATATTCACATATTGTCACCATGTTTATCACGTATGTCTCAAATAAAATGCAAAGATAAATAAAATGTAAAATCAATTGTCACATAATTATCACATTATTATCACATAACTGCCACATAATTATCACATAATTATAAAATGCACATAACACAAATTAAATTATATTAGCACATGAGTAGTGAGAAGCTCGGGTATCACACTATCATCCATATCCATCTCTTCCACCATCCATCCATCACTGTGAAGATTCATTTGTGGAATCAAGAAGGAGAATTAAAAGGATTTGAAGAGATGGAAGAAAGAAGGAAGGAGATCGCTACACCAAGGGTTTTCTTAATTCTTTTACTCTATTTTTTAAGTTTTCAGACTATGGGCAAGATCTATCCAACCCTCATGTTTGTTCTTCGCAACATCATGAGCTTGAACCGTTCTGGTAGTCTAGAGTTTTGAAGGTCTTATGAATTAATCAAACTCTCTTGCGTGTCCTATGACAACACTACTTGTGGATTTATTCTATATATAATTGTAAATTTTTAACTCATACTCACGGTCGTTTTGTGCATCTTCAACTGTTATATAGAGTTTGAATATATATCTGGTTGTTGATTGAGTGCGTTCACCACTGAACAGGGTTTTATGTTATGATTCTAAGTGAGGGGACTCCGAAGCTTCATTAGAACTGTCATATATTAATGTTTATTAATGGAATTGAATTCGGGTTGATAAAGGGAGATCATATTGGGTTAGAGTAACAAACGACTGGGAAAATAATTAATACTGATAGTATCAGAAAGGGGGGGTGAAATTATATCTCTTGCTCTAAGGTTATTCGCACGTGTTAAACGCATATTTACTTGTGTTTATAGAGTAGATTTGCATGGCTTCGTGTTCATAGTCCACAAGGCAGAGAAGGACAATACACTTGAGAGGAAAATTAATGAGTAAAATTGGATTATCCTAAAACTATCTATTCTCCATTCTTGAGATACTTTCGTATTCTTTCAGTACTTGTTTTATTTTAATTGTTATTTAATTTCACTATTCTAATTAATTACATAATAATCCTTCAAATCTTATTATCACTTGTCTTAATTAATTAGTAAATAATTAAATGATAATACTCTATTCTTTGGGTTCGATATTTAACGTGGTTACCCGTTGAGCTACAATTGATATCGTTAATACTTGGGAATTATTTTGTGTGCAAAAAAAAAGCTCATCAACCTACACAAAACAATTAATTTATTCTCATGGGGCCCACATACACCTCCAATATAACTACCCACTACACATTAAATATGATTTTTCTCACTTCACTTTACGTTAAATTATTATACTCCTTAATCTCCATATTAAAAAAAATATGATAACTTCTCTGAGACGGAAGGAGTACTTTTTAACATACCCCATACATAAAACCAACATACATTATAATAAAATATAGGAATTTATATAACGTTATTATGCAATATAAATATCTAGGTTACAGTATTTAATAACACATTCTAATACTAAACTGACATAGTATGGTGTACTAAACATACTTTTAAATAACATAAACTTAAGCACGCTTGTTCTTGTCTTCTTCTTCTTCATCATAGTATAAAACAATATTTATAATTCACTGTGAATTTCTTATTATAATAAAACACGTAAAAAGTATATCTACAATGGAGGTCCATCGATGGAGTAGACAGGGAAGGTCGAAGGAAATTTAATTTGCATGGTTCCATAAAAATTTATGTTAGTATTTATAACAGTTAACAAACTGTAAATTGAGATAATAATTATTTAAAGAGAGCAACTTGGGTGGACCCAATTCCACTAAATAAATTGGTGAAACTTGTGGTCCCCACCTCTCTCTAATTAATTTAATTAAACATGTGGTCCACACCTCTCTCTAACTAATCTAATTAATTAATATGTGATCTCTTCTTCAATTAATTTTTTTATTTCTTATTTATCTTATTATATTTAAAAGACTATTATACCCTAAACTCTAAATTCTAAAGTTGAAATATACTCTATACTATAAGGATAAAATTACAATTATACCCTAAATGCTAAATCTTAGGGATGAAGTATAGTCTAAAGCACAAGAGTAAAATTACAATTATACCCTAAAGCATATGGTTGAATCATATCCTTAACTCTAAACCCTATGGGTATATTATACCCTAAATTACAAGGGTAAAATTATATTTATACCCTAAACCCTAAGGGTGAAATATACCCTAAACCATAGAGGTGAATTTATAATTATACCCTAAATCCTAGGGTAAATTATACCCTAAACCACAATTGTAAAATTATAATTATATCCCAAACTTTTAAATTATATCCTAAACTATAAGGGTGAAATTATAATTATACCCTAAACTCTAGGTATGAAATATACCCTAAACTATAAGAGTGAAATTATAATTATATTCCTAAAATTAAATTATTATAAGGAAAAAAAGAAGAAAAATCAGCGAAACTCATAATGATTATGAAGGAATGAGGAGGTTCCATGAATTCAATTCGTGGAATCGGTATCATTGTAGTAATGTAGTGTTGCTCTAATTTAAATTATAATATAATCAAAGAATTGTTATACGTGGTATTCTTGATCCCTCTAGATTATATATATTATTTGTGCACAAATTAATTTGGGAATTAGAATTGGTGAGAAAATAATATGTGACGGGTACGATAGTTATGCATGTATAAGATTGAGAGAGTTCTCAATTGATTATGGCAAATTTTCTATTGGACATGATATATTATTTTTTGCGTTCTAGAATAACTCCCATGAGAAACATGTCATCAAGAAAATTGTGAAGTAAGAATTTACAGGTGATGAGAATGGGAGATTGAGAGTAAAAAGAGAAAGTGTATTTTGGCTTGTACTCTTTGGCAATCTTGGTCTGAACCTTGTTCGATGTATCTTAATATCAATAAAACTTCTTCCTCTGCCAGTGGAGGTAGATCATTTGATCGAACCACTTAAATCTGTGTTGATATATTTTTCTTTTCTTATTATCTTGTTCGGTAATTTGTTATATTTCGGTGATATATTGGATCGTTAAATTCACAACAATTAGCATCTTCTGTGGAAAGACGAAGAAATCAAGATGGTGTCCATCAAATTTGACATTGAGAAATTTATAGAGAAATTAGACTTTGGATTATGGAAGGTCAAGATGAAGGCACTAATTCAACAAGGCCTAGATAACGCTTTGAAAGAAAAGTCTGAGTCATCGTCTGTTATGAAAGATAAAGGAATAGAAGATCTCGAGGTGCAAGAAAAGGCCCACAGTGCAATAATCTTATGACTGGGAGATAAAGCGCTAAGAGAAGTTGTCAAGGAGAATACGGCAAGAGCAATTTGGGATAAGCTTGAAATTCTGTACATGGTTAAGAGTCTTGCAAACCAACTCTACATGAAACAGAAACTTTATTCTTTTAAGATGGTTGATGATAGATCTATCCAGAATCAACTAGATGAATTCAATAAGATATTGGATGATTTGGAGAACATAGATGTTAAGATTGATGATGAGGACAAAGCTTTGATGTTATTATCGTCTCTGCCAAAGTCATTTGAAAATTTCAAAGATATGTTGTTGTTTGGAAGCCATGAA
The DNA here is from genome assembly GCA_023678885.1 of Pogostemon cablin. Lineage (NCBI taxonomy): Eukaryota > Viridiplantae > Streptophyta > Magnoliopsida > Lamiales > Lamiaceae > Pogostemon > Pogostemon cablin. The sequence continues at coordinate 23,886,755 of CM042961.1, read as the reverse complement.
ACAATCAAGTTGGAACAAGTGCAACTTGCACTAAAGTCTAAGAAGTTGCAGAAGTTCACTGAAAATTAGTTTATGTCTACTACATCAGGATTGATGATCAAGAAAAACCAACATCAGAATAACAAATATAATAAGAAAAGTTCCAATTCCGGAACAAAGAAACTTGACAAGAAGGGTGGAAATTCTTCAAGTTCTGATGTTAGAAAATATTTTCCCTGTCATGAGCTTGGACAATTAAAGAAAAGTTATCCAAAATGAAAAGCATTGAAAGGGAAAGGCGTGGATCATCCTCCTAATACTCAAAAAGTTCAAGTAAACCAAACAATCAACAAGGCAAAAGATAGACATGATTTTACAGAAGCTCTTTCCATCACTACGTGTGAAGTTTTTACATAATGGGTTATGGATTTAGGATGCACATTCCATATGACACCTAGGAGAGATTGGCTTGATGATTTAAAGTATCAGAATGCAGGATCTGTATTACTTAGTAATGATCAATCATGCAAAATCAAAGGTGTGGGCTATGTGAAACTCAGGATGTATGATGGGGTTGTAAGAAGTAAGAACGTTGATGAACGTTAAATATGTTCCTGATCTCAAGAGGAATTTAATCTCTCTTGGCATGCTAGAGTCCATGGGATATAAATTCCAATTTGAGGGAGGAGAGTTAATAGTCTCTAAAGGTAGTACTGAGATTATGAAATGTATAAGAAGAAATGATTTACACTACTTAAAAAGATCTGCAGTTACAGGACATGTTCATGCTGTGAATAATGAAGAAAAGGCATTATTATGGCATGGAAGATTAGTACATATAAGTGAAAGAAGACTACATGAACTCTCAAAATAGAATTTGTTGAATGGAGATCATATATCAAGAATTGGATTATGTGAAGATTATATTTATGGCAACGCAAAGAGATTACTGATGAGCATTTTCTTTACATTCAATTAATCCTCAAGTATTAAGGATATCAATTGCAGCTTAAGCAAGCGACCAAGTTAAATATCGAACTCAAAGCACGGCGTATTATTAATTTAATTATTTATTATATTAATTAAGAAAATGCAATAAAGTTGTGGAAATAATTATATCTACTAAACAATTAATTATAATAGAAAATAAAATAAATCAAGAACTAGGAAAATACAAAAGTGAATCAAGTAGGAGAACAGGTAGCTCTAGGATAATCCAGTTTCACTTATTAATTTGCCTCTCAAGTATGCTGTCCGACTCTGCCTTGTGGACTATGGACGCATCACGAAGCCATGCAAATCTACTCTATAGACATAAGTAAATACGCGTGTAACACGTGTGAATAATCTTGGAGCAAGAGATATAATTTCACCCCCCTTTCTAGGTACTATCAGTATCAATTATTTTCCTGGCCAATTGGTACTCTAACCCAATATGATCTCCCTTTATAGGTACTATAAAGTTAACCTCTTTATCCTACTTATTAACCCAAATTCAATTCAATTAATAAGTATCTATATATGATAGTTTTAATGAAGCTTTGGAGTCCCCTCACTTAGCATCATAACATGCAACCCTGTTCAGCGACAAACGCACTCAATCGACAACCAAGATATATATTCAGACTCTATATAACAGTTGAAGATGCACAAAACGACCATGAAAATGAATTAAAAACATGCAATCATATATAAAATAAATTCACAAGTAGTGTTGTACGGATGACACACAAGAGGGTTTAATTAATTCATAAAACCTTCAAAACCTTAGTACTACCAAAAAGGTTATAGCCAATAATGTTGCGAAGAACAATCATGGGGGTTGGATTGATCTTATCCATATATCTTGAAAATACAAGATAAATTAGAAAATAATAAAAACCCTAGATGTGGACGTCGTCACATCCTTCTCCATCTTAAATCCTCCTCTTGGTTCTTCTCTTGATTCAACAGACGAATTTTTACAGTGATGGATGGATGGAGGAAAAGATGTGGATGATTGATGGTTGGGGGGTTCTCCTCACATGAAAAATGATGTAAAATATATATAGGTGTGAGAAGGGAATGAAACAAGAAAAGAAAAGATGTGGGTGAATCATGGAGGATTATGTGATAAGGAGATTAATTGTGCTCCAAGAAATAGGAAAGATGGGCTAATTTTCGAAAAATTCTCGTCGGCAGTTGCGCGACCTCACGATTTTGAGCATAACTTCCTCGTCCGAACTCCGATTTGAGTGATTCTTGTACCAAAATGATCCTCTCTTTCGTGAATTTTCAACTATGTATCACATCATTAGTTTTAAGTTCCATACAAATACAAAAAATTTATAGAAGTTGAGCTTGCCTTTTTTAGCATTCCTCAAACTTTGCACTTTTGATCATTTTTCCACTTAAAACACAATAAAACACCTCAAATGCACCTTTTTCTCAAATATATATTAAATATAAGACACTTGTGCTAATCTATTACAGCAGTTCTCATAAAAAAAGTATTAAATTGGATACTAAAATACGCTTATTTTCACTCTCATCAATTGCGGTTTGGAGTAGGAGAACACACGACAAAGTTTTTTCTTGACTACGTGCATTCTGATGTTTGAGGACCAGCAAGATTCTCACTAAGGGGGGAGGTAAGTATTTTATTTCCATAATAGATAATTATTCTAGAAAATTATACATACTTAGATCAAAAGATGAGGCTTTTGAGAAGTTCAAGGAATGGTTGACTGAAGCAGAAAACATCAGTGGGAGGAAATTTAAGCATTTAAGAACAGAAAATGGATTAGAATTTTTATCTGAGAAATTCAATCAGTTTTACAAGGAAAGAGGCATTATGAGGTACATAATAGTACCCGGTACACCACATCAAAACGGTGTGGCTGAGAGAATGAATCAGACTTTATTAGAAAGGGTTATATATGTGTTTGAGCAGTGCTGATTTTGCAAAATCTTTTTGGGGAGAAATAGTCACTACCGTGGAATATCTCCTGAACCGGTGTCCTTCCACTGCTTTGAAGTTCAAAACTCCAGAAAAGGTATGATCCGGAAAGGTGACGAATTACAGTATGTTAAGAGTCATTGGATACTTAGCATATGCTCTTATAAAGAAAGACAAGTTGGAGCCTAGAGCAGTAAAATGTGTGATAATTGGATATTCTCAAGGTGTCAAAGGTTACAAGCTATGGAGTATTGAAAATCAAAAGTTCATTATTAGTAGAGATGTCCCCTTTGATGAAAAAAAATGCCATTGAAAGTTGTTACTGTAGCAGATAACGCTACTCAGGTTGAGGTGGCCGAGTTACAGATTATTAAATCACGATTTGAACAACCTCTGAGAAGGGATCAGACTGAGGTATCCGATTAAGAAAGTGAAAGCAGTGATTATCAGTTTGCAAGAGATAGAGAAAAGAGAGTGATACATTCACCTGCAAGATATGCTCAAGCAGATATGGTATCATTTGCACTATATACTGCACTTGAGGTGGAGTCTTTTGAACCTGGAACTTCTACTGAGGCTATAAGTTGCAGTGAAAGTGGAAACTGGTTGCTTTCGATGGAAGAAGAACTTGCATCATTGAAGAAGAATGACACTTGGACAATAGTAAGCAAACCAAATAATCAGAAGTTAGTAGGCTACAAATGGATATACAAAAAGAAGCCTACTATATCCGGAGATCAAGTGAAAATCAGGTACAAAGCTAGACTTATTGCAAAGGGGTATTCTCAAAAAGAAGGAATTGATTATAATGAAATCTTCTCTTCTGTGGTTAAGCATTGTTCAATTAGAATTTTATTATCTCTTGTTGCTCAGTATAATCTGGAGTTGCATCAAATGGATGTAACAACAACGTTCCTACATGGTAAATTGGAGGAAAAAATCTACATGAAGATACCAGATGGTATTTTTGTTAAAAATGCTAACTATAAGGCTTGTTTACTACAAATATCTCTTTATGGCTTGAAACAATGTCCAAGATAGTGCTACTTGAGATTTGATGAGTACATTCAGTCATATAGTTTTGAGAGAAGTAAATATGATAGTTATGTTTATCTGAAGTTAGATAAGGATCATAACGTATATATGTTACTGTACGTTGATGACATTCTCATTGCTAATCAGATTTTTTCTGGGATTTAGGAAGTTAAAGATATGTTAAAAGCTGAATTTGAGATGAAAGATATGGGAAAGACGTCTGTTATATTTGGTATGGAAATCAAAAGGAGTATAGAAGTTGGTATTGTTATTTTGAATCAGGAATCATATTTGCAGAAAGTGTTGTGTAGATATAACATGGATAAATGCAGATCAGTGATAACTCCTGTCAAGAAAGGTTTAAAACTCTCTCAAGATCAAGGAGCAAGTACTGTAACAGAGAAATTATGAGAATACCTTATGCAAGTTCAGTTGGCAGTTTAATGTACTCTATGGTATGTTGTAGGCCTGATTTAGCAAACACTATGAGTGTCATTACTTCATTGGGAAGCTTTCAAGTAGTTATTGAGGTATGTAAAAGGAACAAAAGCTAGAGGTCTAAAGTTCCAAAGAACTTCAGGTAACTCTAATATTTTGATTGGTTTGGTGGATGTTGATTATGCAGCAAACCAAGATACTAGAAAGTCTTTGACTGGATGCATATTCACTTTATTTGGTACTGTGATGAGTTAGAAAGCTACACATCAATCCATTGTAGCTATTTCAACTACTGAGTTAGAATACGTTACTCTTACGGAGGCTGTTAAGGAAGCAATTTGGTTGAACGGACTAATTAAAGAGTTTGAGTGGTTCAACAGTTTGTCGAGATTTATTGTGATAATCAAAGTGCAATACATCTGTCAAAGCACCACAAGGTTATCATGAAAGGACAAAATACATTGATGTCAAACTCTACTTTGTGAGAGACATGGTAAACAAAGGCATAGTTAAGGTGTGCAAGATTAGCACAGATGGCAATCCGACTGATTGTTGCACTAAAGCTCTTCCAACTTCAAAGTTTGAGTTGTGTTTGAGCTTGTCTGGGATGAACTAAACTAGGTGTTTGCTGCTTTGTAAGAGTAGTGTAAGATGGTGGGCAGAAGGAATGTATGGATACAAGAATAAGGTGGAGATTTGTTATGCATGGTATTCTTAATCCCTCTGCAGGATCATATATATTATTTGTGTACAAATTAATTTTGGGAATTGGAATTGGTGAGAAATAATATTTAAGGGGTATGATAGTTATGCATGTATAAGATTGAGGGAGTTCTCAATCGGTTCTGATCAGTTTTCTATGGGACATGAGAAAATATTTCATCAAGAAAACTGTAAAGTAAGAATTTATAGGTGATGAGAACGAAATATTAAGAATAAAAGAGAAAGTGTATTTTGGTTTGTACTCTTTTCTAATCTTGGTCTGAATCTTGTTCGGTGTTTCTTAATATCAGTTAAACTTATTTCTTTGTCAATGAATATAGATCATTTGATCGAACCACTTGAATATGTGTTGGTATATTCTTCTTTTCTGTTATCTTGTTGGACAATTTATTATATTTTGGTGATATATTGAATCATTAAATTCACAACAAGATTAAATACAGATTTGACGAGTAAACAAAATAGAAGTCAACTGTTCAAAGTAAAACCACCTGTCCAAGTAGGAGAGAGAAAAGGGCGAGAAGTTAAATCGATACAGAAAGTGGGCGAGGGATTTACACTGGAGTGAAAAATTCTAGCAGAAATGATTATGGGCCAGAGCGTGAGGAAGAAGAAAGGGAGGCCACCCAAGGCTGATTCCGCCGCTCGCCAAACTCCGCCCACCGCCCGTAACCTTCGGAGGAGCCTTCGCCGCCGCAATGTCAAGTACGGTTTCGAGCTCGACGACTATTTTGATGACGAAGACCTCTTCGACATCGATAACAATGAGGACCATCGCCGCAAAGCCAAGAAGCTTAAGCTCCTCCTTAATCTCCAGAACGCCACCGGCGAACCGGAATCTCCAGCTCAGCCGCGGAATTGTAGCCGCCGTGTCGCCGATAATTTCGCCCCTTTTCAAAAAAATGGCGGCAAACCTTCCAATATTCCCAAATTTAAATATGAAATCGACGAGGATATATTTGACCCTAAATGTGACGCCAGTTATGGATATAATCAAGGAAATGGCGCGGAGGTAATAATCTGTTTATGCTGTTTCCATCTGGAAACAGAACGAAATTGGTAACTGTGGTAGAAAAATGATTAATGGGAGTACGCTTGGTGATGAACAGATTACACATTGTGTAGGAATGGGTTTAAGAGCTGCCACACACACCCACCCACCCCCTTTTCACTGAGAAACATGTTTATTCTATTATAAAAACATTCTCATGTCGTTTGTTTATTGAGTCGCCTTCTTTTTCTGTCTTTGTCTGATACAGCCACCCTGTATCCTGTTCCCTAGGACCCTAGCTCGCTAGCTATATGATCTTGGTTTGCAATTATTGATTACTGACGATGATTTTATTATTTATTTATTTAATTGGTGGATTTTTTTTCCCAAAAGATAAAGATTCTTCTGGGGTTTTGCAGGATAGAGAAGAAAAGCTAGAACCTATAGCCAAATGGTGGCGTTCAGGTTTTTTTTTTGTTTGTTATGCATTTTGAATATGTGGCTGTGCTCTTTAGGAAACTTATGGCGTGTTTTGTTGGACTTTGTGGTTATGACTGATGTAGGGATGCATACAGAAGCTCCATCTGGGCTACCACTGCCTGATAAGAAGACTGGAGTTGATCTTAAACAAACTTCAGAAGTAAGGAGACTAACTCTATTTAGACGAAAATCAATTAAAGGATCGGATAAGAAGGGCTTTTTTTAATCTCAACCTTTTCCTGTCTGAGCAGGAAAGATATTTATGGTGTTTATGCAGAGCCTGTTGATCCTGAAGAGGTAAATTCGGTGCTATTAAAATTGGAAGGACTAAAGCTTATATGGGCTGGAACGTCTAAGTTAGTTTAGCTTAATCGTTGTTGTAGCTACCTGATTACCATGATGTGATAAAGCACCCAATGGACTTTGCCACAGTGCGGAAAAAACTGCAAAATGGATTGTATGGGACTATGGAACAGTTTGAGGTCAGAGGAATAAAGCCCTGTCGTGTTTTATGTATTATTACTCATTTACTTTTTATATATTACTTATCTACAACATGTTGATTCATTCTGTTATGTATCTTTGTGGGGTGAGCTGGGGGACTTGGTGAAAGGCAGCAGGATCAACATTTATAAGTGCTACTTATCTGATATCTCCCCCTTTTTTATGTATCTATCATAACTTGCAACCTAGTATCTATAAAATTGTATGGGTAACTTACTTTGGAATTTTGTTAATTAAAGTCTTTGTTAGTAAAATTTCATTGCACTAACAGTAGGTTAACTTCGTTTGCATGCTCTCGCATTTTGATTGATAAGATTTTAGATGAAATGAGCTAACATGAATCCTTGTTGTGGTGAATAGATGCTGCAATGTTTCACTTAGAGCTGTCACTGTGAAAAATTTACAATCCATGTTATCCTTGTAGTCCTCATAGGACTTGCTACCTGAACACTGCAAGGGCAACCTGCTCGGTTTATTCTGGAGTGACATATTTTTTTGTGCAGAATCTTTTTTTAACTTGACTCTATATTTAGAAAACATTTCTATAAAGGCTGCTGGAGGGTGCAATAATCTTGTTCTTTCTCTACTTCTTATTCCTTTCCTTTTTTTTTTAAATCATCAGGGTTTGGTGGTGGGTTGGGCTGTGGGATTCTGATACAGTGCTAGAAACTGAAAAGTGGCTGCAGTCCAATTTTCTTTATGTGAATACATTCAGAACTGTCTCCTTTCATTTTCAAATTGTGTTACTTTTGATCTCTTAGATTGTGGATTGGCACTAATACATTGCATATGGTTGAGGAATTTTAGTAGTTCTGGATTTGTGAGACAAACCTGAATTTTTTATTTTTTTGGGTGCTTTACACATGTATTTGTTTGTGATATCTCAAAACATATGAGATTTGCTTTATTTCTTTGACTCTGCTGGTTTTTCACCTTGAAAGACACAACTCCTTGAATTTCTGCAATCCAATAGTTATTGTTAGAAAGTTCATTGTAATTATAAAAGTAATAACTCTGTACACAACTCTTTTTCTATTTGTTTAATTTTATTTTCTGTTATGCAGCATGATGTTTTTCTTATGTGCTCAAATGCAATGCATTATAACGAGCCAGACACCATATATCATAAGCAGGTAAAAAGTTGCATTATTATTATTATTAGTGGTTAACTGTTGATTGGTCTTCATTGTTGGCTAGGCTCAATCTATCAAAGAGTTGGCAGTTAAGGAATTTCATAAGATAAGGTTGGAAGCTGAAAGCTCAAGGAAAGTTGCCAAAGTGGATAAAAAAATGAGACCTTTTAATGGCGATGTCCTTGTTGAAGGAAATTTTATGTTGAAGGACAGCGTAGATGAGGGGGAAATGCAGACAAGTAACTCTTCAGATTTTATAGCATCTGACTGGTTTCTCTGCTTCAACTTTTAAAGAAGAGTTTAAATTCGTTTCTGCCTCACTCTATCCAAAATATTTTTAATAAATCAGTTCATGCTGCATCCATTTAATGATCTCTATTCATGTTTATAACTACTATATGTTAGTCTCTACATCCTTTAATTGGTTTCTTTTTAGCATATGATATCATGTTTTTCAGCTGTATAATCTGCATATGTGATGCTTCCTTCTTTCATCACTTGGCTTTGTTCTTGTAGGAAAGGGCCCACATTCAAGGATTTTTGGTACTGAATCATTCGTACAGGATGAAGACCGTCGTGCAACATTCAACACCTCACTTGCTTATTCAATGGACTGCTCGGAGCCTATGTTCTTAACTCTTGAAGGGGAAAGCAAACATCTGGTTCCTGTATGTGTCCTTTGGATTTGTTTGTTTATTTCCGATCATCAGTAAAGTTTTTATCATCTTAGTTTCTAATATTCCCAATTCAGGTAGGACTCTATTCAGAACATGCATATGCTAGGAGTCTGGCTCGATTTGCTGCAACTCTTGGATCTATTGTTTGGAAATTTGCTTCCAAGAGGATTAAACAGGCGCTACCTCAGGGAATCAAGTTTGGTCGAGGGTGGGTTGGCGAGCCTGAGTCACTTCCGACTCCTGTATTTGTGCTGCAAAATTACATTGTGAAAGAGCCACCATTTTTTGCAAAAGAACAACCTGCTGCTGATCATATAAATTTTGAGAATGTCTCAATGGTCACTTTTTCTTCCTGGGAAGGCCAACGTCTTGTTCCTAAAGCTATTTATCCATCTGCTCCTAGTATCATTGCCTCTCTTGCAACCGATGGTACAACCAGAGAGCGTGTATCAGAAAATGTATCGCCCTTTTTATCTCCCAGTATCAAGCCCAGTGGATATTCTAATTGCAGTAAGCAACATCAGACGCTATCGTGCAGGAACTCTGTTGAACCTCATAAGAAGATTTTTAAGCAGTTTGAAATGGCAAGTCCGTGCATATTCTATGAACCCCATGAACAGGGACAGGTTCCTACCAACCCTTGTCAGTGGACGAGTGTTTTGGCTGAAAGGGGTCGAAATCAACAAATATCTTTGAATCAGTCAGTTGCTGATGCTGCTCATCAAGTTTTATCTTCACCTTCATCCACAATTAGCAATGACACTAATTTTTCTGCTTCATACGCTGCCCGATCATGTATGTCTGCTGGAACAGGAAACTTTGAACCTGCTGGAAGCAACACTATGCGATTCAACAATCCGATATACCCAAATTCTGCATGTAATATAAAACGTGACTTCCAGCCGCGAGAATTTTCTTCTTTTGGAGGAACGCATGTTCAACCGAATAGTTTTAATCCTCCATGTCATGCTTTTGTACCACAAGGTCAAGTACCTGTTAGAGTTGGAATTGAAGCACAGTATCATAATCAATCTGCGTTTTATCCACATTTATCGAGTGCTGATATGTCAAGGTTTCCGCAACAGGCAACTTGGTGGAATCTTAGGCCGAATTTAACTATTGATTTCCAATCATCAATGTCTCCTGGAACTGGAATGCTCTCGTCAGATGTTCTGCAAGATCCAACTCTACAACTCAGACAGTTCATATAAAGAAAGGGATGACATTTGTACTTTTTTGGCTTTGTACTGCATATTTTGGAGGTGGGATCTATCTTCTTTGTGAATACTTATATATCTGGTCTTTTTGACTTACCCATGTAGGAGAGCATGATGGCCCTTGGCTTATTTGGGCTTTACTTGTCTATTTGATTTAGATTTAGAGCAGGCTGAACATACAAGTGATGGCAACTACAAGTGCATGAAAATTTAGCATATCTTGTAGCATTTTTTTGGCTTCTTCTTAGTAGAAGATGACTTGATGAAATCTTGGATATTGTTGATGTTACTTTTTATTAACCCCTTCTCCCTCCTTTTAGGCAGGCCAGTTTGGCTGAGGTTAGAAATATTTGTAAATCAATATTTTATTTTGCCCGATTCGTTTCTTCTTCTTGCTCTGCTTTTCTTTCGAACTAATTATGTAAAATTATGTGCCTCAATGAAGTAAAACTCATTGTCAATGAGTTTATACATCTCATTGAAGAGTAATCTGGCATGATCGCTCCGAAGTAGGACCCTTCTTTTGGACCCTTCTTTTCTTTCATTTGGGAATCGCTGGGTGGCTTCTAGACTTAGCTGAAGTAATCGAGGAGGTTTTCAGAAACCAGATCGATTTAACAGCTAAGGGTAGGAGATCGGTTTCTACCAAAAGAACAAATTACACACTCATATCTAGCGAGTCATTTGTCAAATGTCACTTGAAACATGATTTGCAATATATCTCCACTTTTACTACAAACAAACACAATGTGTTTCAGAAGTTCTCTACATATTTTATTAATGTTTTGTTAAAACGTTTCTTTTAGTACTTCGTTTTTTTAAAATGGATTCCACTATAAGTTTTAGAAAGTGTTATTTAAAAAAATTTAGATACCTTTATTCTTATATGAAACTACATTTCAACCTCACATTTGACCAAGCATGTGATCTTACAATCTAATACACATACATCTTATGTTATGTTATTTCACTATTTAAAAGAATGTGTATGTCAAAATCTTTTTCTGGATTGAAGCCAAGTGTTCAAGGGCCTAGTGATCTTTATAGATTATATTCAATATATATATATATATATATATATATATATATATATATATATATATATATATATAATACAATTGGAATAGAGATTTGAAACAGTGAATTGGGAATATGATCAAAATGTGGAATACTTTTTTAAAGAAAAGTTATAATAAGTTGCATTTTTTTTTCAAAATAAACTATTCAAAGTACATGGATAACTTCTTTTTTCATCTAATTCATAGGTTATGATTGTTTAAAAATTACATTTTACGCTCTAATTAAGAAGTGTTTTTGTTTTGATTGAATTGTTAAATCATTTTTTTAATTCATAAAAACCTTTTGTATAATATCTAGTCATTTAAATACTTCCATCAAAACAAATATCGTCTAGATATATTATGTATTTTTTTAAAAATGTCACCATAATAAATAAAATTTACTTTATCATTTATATTTGGCAAAAACTCCTGTGCTCGAGCACGTGCGCCCACCGTACGCCTAAATACTCTTTAATATTAACTGGTATATCCTTTAGTATAAGAATGTATACCCTTTATTTTCTGAAAATATACAAAAAAATTAATGGAAGTGTATACCTTTTAGAACAAAATAGTGTACCTTTATTAATTAAAGTGTATACCCTTTACAACAAAATTTTGTACCCTTAGACATCTTGTGCACCTGGGACACAAGATACTAACTCTTTATAATTTTTTTTTAAAAAAATTACAACCTTCTAGGGTTATTAAACTTGGTGAAAATAAATTAATTAAACTTCATATCTAGCGTAGATGTGAAGACTCAATTTTTTTTTATTTTTTTTTATTTTTTATTTTTTTTGAGAGATGAAGACTCAATTGGAACGAAGTAAATAATGTTTTTATAACTCTAAAAAAAATAAAAAAAATAAAAACTTTAAAATCCAAATAAACTTTTACTATTTATGGATAAGTAAACGGTTAAAATTTTATTTCACATTTAACAAGCAATTAAAACAGTCTCATGTGAATTTTTTATGCATACAAGACACAACTTGGTTGGACATTTTGGACCATAACTTTTGAGGGATGGACTTGATTATTTTACAACACCACCCTAAACAATTACAATGGTCGGCAATGAAACATATTCTAATTTAAATATAGTAATGCTACCAAATTAATTCTTGATATATCCTGCAGATTCTTTTATGAGTTTGTATATAAAAGGCTAAAGGCACAAAAACACAGAGCAGATGCATTTTCATTATATTTAACCAACACTTTAAAAACAAGAAAATTAACAAGAATCTATATATATTGATCAACATGTTAATTAATAACAATCGCATGCTAATCTAATTTTATTTTTTGAATTAATCTACATGAACCAACAATGGCCCCCTTCAAAGGGGCTCATCATTTTATCTAAAGAAAAAATATAATAATAAAAACTAGTATATTACATGATAATCTACTTAGGCATAAATTAACATCTTACAACTTGTGATCAAGTCTTCACGATTCGATTAAAGGGCTTCTTCTTCGGGTCCTTTTTCTTCGAATTGGAGGCCTTGGATCCTTTCCGTTCGCGCAAATAACACACGTCGCCTTCGCAAACGTATCGCCTCCTCTCCGATTGCTCCGAAAAGCACCTCAAAATATTGAGAGAAGGCATGCCTGCCATCTCTGCCTTTCTTGATTAATATCTTTCTCTACCTCTTCTCTTTTTGTTTGGAGGAAACTTTCTGTTAATTTGTGGAGGAATGGTTTATATATATAGTTGAGTTTCAACAACTAACTGCCAATTCATAAATTATTCCATCATTTTCCATGGAAAATTAATAGCTAGATGGTCAATATATGAGGGCCATCACAAAATTTAAATTACTAGCCACTTTCTTATTGATATTTTGCATATCATGTAAATTTAAGAATTTAATATTAGTATATATTTTTAATTTATGGGAGTGGACAGCACAGCAACACGCTTCTTATTGGAGAACCCATGGTTGTGCGAACACGATCTTTGACCAATTTAGTACGACCAAGATTGGGAAAATGTCATAGGTTCCATATGAATTTCTTCAATTCAATTTTAGTTAGGTAGGAATTCACTGATCTCATAGTTTGCAGTTTTGGTCCCATAAGAATATTATAATCATAATTTTTTGAAAATTTTCATCCCAAATTAACTTATATTATTATAAACTACCAAATTTATATTATTTTTTATCTTTCAACATAGACATAGTTCATTACAATTCCCTCTGTTTTCTCTCTTAATCCTCTGTTTTCTCTCTTAATAAACATTGTATTAGCTTTCTTTGGGGATTATTTTTACAAATTATGAAATCAAATCTACAAGTTGCCATTTTGGTCTTGCTAACGGTTCAAAATATTTCGTTAACTAATAACAGATTTTGATGAAAAATTCTTGTGGGACTAAATCTATCAGTTTTGGGACTTCTTTGGCGTTGAGCAATTCTTACGGGACCAAAAGTGTAATTTCCCACCAAGATTATTTGTGCTTCTAAGGCTTTAATTTTGTGTGCATTTTTTAATTTACACTTTGCACAAAACCTAATAATCTACTCATTAAAAATTCATATTTTTAAGGGTGAATATTCTTACCTATTATATACAACTAATCTCTAGCCGGTTTTAGATAAAAAACATATCTCGCATGTGTTATGACGCTAATTAATTATTGCTAATTAATGTCCTTATTGGTCTTATAATTTTTTTTTCTCCTCCATTTGCACTGCACTTCTAATATCTCAGGCCCGCTAGGCCGGCCACTTCCACACATTGGCATCCACCACTTAAACGTCCAAATGGATGATCAATGATGGAGCCAGCAATTGGGGTAAGGGGGCCCGACTTGCAGAGAATTCAGGTGGATAACTATTTGTTTTAGGAGTTTTAAATTGTTGGATTTTTTTTTAAATAAAAAATTATATTTATAGACCATAAGGCTATGTATTTGTTTTGAAAATTATTGAATAATGATATATATTTTGTTTTTTTGTTTCTTTGTTATTTTAGGGTATGTATACTTTGTTGTATTGAAACATTTGCTATGTATATTTATCCTATATATAGCATATGGAATATTCTATATGGAAAGTATATAATCAAATCCCAGAATTATGGGATAGTTACAATCAAAATATTGCAAAGAATAAATGATAATCCCTTCGTCCATCTATCTATGTGTTATGTATTACACCATTTACGTAGATTAAGGAGTATTATTATTTTATTTATGTGTAATGGATAATTATATTAGTGGGATATGTGGGTATCATATTTTAATTGTATTAGTGTGTGTGGGTCTCATGTGTCTAAAAGAGAAAATAGATAGACTAAGAGTGAACTGTTCAAAATGGTAAAATAGATAGATTGACAGTGGACGGAGGCAGTATAATTATTCTTTAATATGCCCCCACAAAATTAACGTACCATCATCTATGGAGATTTTTGAACGCATTTGTTGAAAGCGAGAATGAGTAAGAGGCTTTGTTAGGATATCAACTAGTTGTTCTTCCGTTTTTACATAAGAAATAACAAGGCGAGCTTTTGAGGCAAGATCCTGAAAAAAGTGCAGGTCAATAGCTATGTACTTCATATGTGAGTGCTGAATTGGATTTAGCGCCAAACGAGGGGCGTCCATGTTGTCGCATAGCACACGAGCTGGCGATGAAATGTCAAGGCCAATGTCTTGGAATAAGTGTTGTAACCAACACACCTCAGATGCTGCAAATGCAAGAGCACAACACTCAGCTTTTGTTGAGGAGCGAGCAATGCCTGTTTGTTTCTGAGAACGCCAAGAAACAGGATTAGCACAAAAAGTACAACATATGCTGTTATTGATTTTCCATCTACAAGATCTTCACCAAAGTCGTACTCTTGGCGATTTATACTCAGAATCAGTGACTAGTTGGTTAGTATTACTAGTAGCTAGTCAGAGCAACTGGGTGAGTAAGATGGAGGACTGTGTGGTGGGGGAAGGGGGGGAGGAATTCTTATGTATGATTTGCTTTGAATGAAAGTATATGAAGACGAGTCATTCATCTTTTAAGAACATCCGGCACAAAGTAATACTCAAGACTTTCTTAATAAAGGCAAAAATTGCTTACTGAAGATAGAATATGGAGCATAGATGAACATATAGAATGTGGATTTTGTATTGGAAATCTAAAGACATAGAATCACCTCTTCTTTGAATGCCCATTCACATCACTAATGTGGAAGAAGATCAAACAGTGGGATGGAGAAAGGAGTTCTCATCTGTAGCAGTTGCACTAAGGAAAATATTCAAAGACGCCAAGGAAAACAAAGAAGAATTCTACTCATTACCTTTGCAGTCACAGTTAGCCGAATAATATAGATGGAGAGGAATATGCAACTGTTTGGAACAAGGATGTGTATGTCTTCTAAGACTGTGGAAGCTACCATGTTCCAAATAACATCTTTGTTTCTTAATTATAAAACAGGTTAGCGTATACGAGAAGTTTATCCCTAAAACGTAAGTGGTGTCTTTTTTTTTTGCTAACAATGTACTTGTACGTTGTTGTAATCGTTGATTCTGAAATTTATAAAATTTACCATTTTTAGAGATCTAAACCAAAATCTGAGTCAGAGTATGCCATGATTGAGAGGTTATTAGAATGACGAAGAAAAAGACCATGATGTAGCGATCCTTCGAGGTACCTAAACAATCGTTTTACGGAACACCAATGAAATATTGAAGGAAATGACATGTGATGGGCTAACTTATTCACTGTGAATGCAATATCAGGACGAGTTAGTGTAAGATATTTTAGACTTATGGCGCTATGATAATCACTCCCATCTACTATGCTAGAGCCCTCTTGTGTCTTTGTAGAGATTGGAGTATAAAGAGGTTTCACACAATCCATTCTGTGGCGATGGAGAAGGTCGACTGTGTATTGATTTTGAGATAAGAACAAGCCTTCTCAACAGTGATGAACTTGGTTTCAATTTTGGTTAAATTAATTTAGAGCAAGTGTACTCTATCGTGTGTAGCACGTAAGCGACCAAATACAAAATTTATATTATATCGAACCCAAGGACGAAAGTGGGTAGCCGTATTTGAACGATGTTTCACTCTAGTAGGACTAATCAAAGAAGAAGGGGCTGACTAACACTAAAAACTAACACTAAGAAAGCAATTAAAGATAGAACATGTATAAATGTGATAAAAAATGGGTGAAGGTGAGCAATCTAAGAAGTATGTAAGGCAAGCAACATTCATGGTAAGGTATATATAGACTTACACACACACATGCATTGATAGTTTTCATGTTATGATATTAAGAACAATCACGTTTGTACCCCTAACACTCACACACACACATGCATTGATGGTTTTCATATTATGATATTAAGGGCAATCACGTTTGTACCCCTAACCCCTATGGCCAAGGTGATTAGGTTCTCAACTCTTTTAAAAGTTTAAATTTCCTAGGATTGTTCTTATTCTCAATTCTCATGAAGGTACTATGATCATAAGTTGGGTTCCCCTCACTAGTTCATCACTAATGTCCTGCCATGAGGTTCTAAGCACTTGAAGGGTTTGACTTACCTCTCCTCATATTAACTAAGTCATCTAATGCAATCAATGATTCAATTAACCACTAAGCATAATATTGGAATGACCATCCTAACACTATGAGTAGAGAATTTAACCACACAGATCATACATAAAATAAGAATAAGCATTCATGATAGAAAATATTCATAACAATCATTTCATCAAACATGTGGTGTGCAAAATCTACATAATACCTAACCAATCATATTGCTAGTCTCACATGAGAACTAGCCACTATATAGCATTACAAATTCATTACAATCCAAGGCATGCTCCATTTGAGGTAAATAATGAAGATAATAACAAAATAAAGGTAAGTTGGCTCTCCTTTGATGGTGAACTTCCTCCTCCTTGATCATGCTAAAATCTTCAACCAATGATGAATTCCTCTTCTTAGATTGGTGGATGGATGGATTTATGGATGGATTTGAGTAGATCAAGTGGTTTGAATGGATGAAGTGAAGGATGGAAGAGATGAAGATGAATGTGTGTGATTTAGGTGTCTAGTATGTGTGGAAACTGATCCAAAATGGTTCCTCTCGGATCTTATGATCAAAATATGTATTTATACTCCCTGAAAGCTTCTAGAAACTTCTTGAATTTTTCAGATTTTTGAGTGCAGCTCGACTCGAGTTGCTAGTCGAGTTGGATCTCGGGACGATTTTCTCTGCCCCGCTCGGCTTGCAACTCGACCTGGATCATACCCCAACTCGACTCGAGTTGATAACTCGAGCTCTCGCCTGTCAAGTCGTGTTGGATGAATCAGAAACTGAAATTTTTGCGGAACTCAACTCGACTCGAGTTGCAAGTCGAGTTAGACCTTGCAACTTGAGTAAGCTCTCTAGATAATTCTGGAGTGCAACTGACTCGAATTGGCAACTCGAGTTGCATCTTACAACTCGAGTTGGGTTATTTTCAGCAATGCAGTCTTATCGTTTCGTGCATAACTTTCTCATCTGAGATCCAATTCGAATGATTCTTGTACTTACGCGACCCTCTCTTTCGTAGCTTTCCAACTATATATACATGCCTAGTTTTGAACTCCACATGAATACAGAAAAATTACACAATTTAGACGTGTATTTTTTAACATTTTGCTTTGGCTCGTTCTTCCTCATTTCAACTTCGAACTGAGCTCCATTTTTTCCCACATCTTCCTTATCGTGTCTAGAATCCATTTCTTCCTGAAAATCATACAAATTACACTAAAATACCAATTCTCTAAATATTCACAAATATAGCACAATTTAAGGCACTTAATTATGAAAATCACACATTTATCATTTCAAAGCACAAATCTCCATGTCTTCATATAACACCACCAAATAATATAAAAAAAGAATAAAAACACAATACAATACATAATAAAAGACACTAAAATCTAGGTGAAAACGATACCGATCAACCCCCCAAACTTAAAGTGTTGCTCGTCCTCGAGCAACGAAAATGAAAAAACGAGAGGGGAAATTTTCACCTTGAGAAAGACCTAAAGAACATAAGCAATAACACATCATAAGTAACAAGGACTATAAATCATATCAAGTCACACTACAATATTAAAATCATGACATGAAAAATTAACAAGTTCAAGTCTAAGAAAATTAAGAGTAATAAAGTCCTTTCTGGTCCAAGCCTCACAACAGGTATCAAATGCACTCAACACTCTATGAAGTAAGGTAATTTTCACTCATTAATTGATTGAACCCGACGCACCATAGGCTTGCTCATGGACTACATTCACAAGCCACCATAGTTTCAATAAGTGATCAAAAAGGTCTTTATCTTTGGATGTAATGTTAGACTCTTTGGTAAGTTAGGAAAATTTGGATAAAAGTGACTATTCAAGTGTAGATAATCGAAGAGATGATCAGCTTCTTCAACTTTTTCACGTTTCTATCTTCCTTTCTTTTCTTTCTAATCACAAGCTCTAATCATTATCATTCCTTGGATTCTCTTGAGCTTCTTTTAATTTGCATGCTTCCTTTCTTTCGACTTTTGAATTCCTTGAGCATATTTTTGTTGATTTGCTCCATTTTTTCTTATGTTGAGGTTGCATGTACATTTTGCTTGAGCTCATCCTTTTCTTGCTTATTTACCATTTCTTTCTTTCTTTTGCACAATTTCACCATCAAACCTTGTAAACCATCATCTCCTCAATTACCCACACAAAGGTTATATATATAAGGTTTAAGTGGGTAATCATGGCTTGTAATGTGCTTATATCACAAAATATAGGCTTTAAGGCTCAAAGTGGTTAACTAGGGATGATGTATAAAGTAAGGAAATATATGGCAATGACTTTAAAGTAACAAGAATGGTCTAAGATCATATCACTAACCTCCACCAATCGGGCTCATTCCCATAGTCCATGAGCAAGTTCTAGTTTACCATGGCTCAATCTATCCACTCATGAAGAAATTAACTATGGATGCACGGTTGAGGTTCAAACGCTCACAAGCTTTTGCTCGGACCCTTAGGAACTCATTACATCTCAATTCATCTCAAATTTAAACAAGTTAAATAGAACATGTCACAATTTTAAAGAGTAGAGATTTTCAACATAGTTCGCTATCACCTATCACAAACTAATATGCCATTACTCACATTCAAAAAATGACTCACAACATCCCAAAAACAAACCACCAATCAATCCTATACAAGAATAAAAATACAAACAAAACACATAAGTAAAGACTTACCAAACAAGAATCAAGACAATAATACATAACATGCAAAAACGAAAATTGATCCATCAAGAGAAAATCAAGCACATATCCTCATCATCCAATATCATTTAAGCTCAAGAATTTGCCACCTTATTCCAAAATAAGAAAAACTAAAGTAAGTAAACTACCTAAATAAAGGAAGTAAACCTCCCAAGTACATAACACACGAAGTTGCATACTAATCCAAACAATTCAAATCAAATCAAGTATATGCTAAGCAAATAGAAATGATGAGTATTAAAGTAAACTCCCTGAAAAGGCATTTGGTAATGGAAATGATTGGCATGAGCTTTCGGATTGCATGCACAACGAATCTCGACATTAATTTCCAGGCTCAATTCATGCTTCCACCACACTTCATTTGTGCTCAACAACTCATCAAAACCATTAGCACAACAATTACTAGCAAATAATGAACTAGCATACACTTCAACACAACCAAACGATCCAAAATCATACCAATACTCATGAGATAATTTTTAAAATTTACCCAATTTTACAAGAAGTCCTCTCAATCATCATAATAAGCACACTCAAGTGGTGAGTCACACTACGCACTCTCCCCCAAACTTAAATCGAAAAAAATTGAGAATTAAGTTTGCAAAAAGTGGTGGTGGGACTTTCCCTTGTAGTTTTCAACAATGAGCTTCTTGTAGAGAAGTATATGCATCATAACAATTCAAGGTATGTCCACCATGCACTATCCCCTCAAACTTAAAGTGAAACAAGAGTTGAACTTTAAGTTTGCCAGAAGTGGTGAGACGTACCTTCACACTTCAAATCGAGCACTTCTCGTATTTCCAATATGAATTCTCCTCAATGAGCATAATCTGTTGGACTTTATCTGTCCAGTCCATTATGTAGGCCTACAGATTATGATTTGCTAGGCATTAATCCTTAATAACTAATTAAACAAAAGTCCAATCACTAAGCCTTGATGGACGGATTAGTGATTGAATCTTATTGGGCCGATCCCATCTCTTGCTCTACCCATTAAACATTAGGGTTTTCACTGTTATTATAAATATAGTTGTAACCCTAAGCCATTAGATAATCTCAACACAAATAACAGTCTTAAAAAACCTTAAAAAGTACACGAGATTCCATCTCCTTTCGTAGAGCCAAAGAGGTGAAGATCGTGTACCGAATCATGTCGACAATCATCCCAGGTATGTATTACTTGTTAATTCGTTCACGTACTTAGTAATATCTGCTAACACGGTCTAATCTTGAGTATGGGATCAAGAGTTTAGTTATCTATACCGTGTCTTAGATTTAACATTTGGTATCAGAGCAGTATGGTTGTTCAAGTATGTGAATCGAATTAATTAATCGATTAATATGTGATTGTTGTATGCACTATTTGATGACCTTAATAATCAAATTTTTATTGCATGAATCGACGATGCCTATTATATATAATATTATGTGTATTACATATAATAGTTAATAGATGATTCATTTAATTTTTCCGACAATGGATATGTCAGTAGCGATTAATACTCCATGAGATTTTTATCTTGACTTGTGAGGCCTTTGTTTGTCAAACAATTATTTTATACATCTCATGTTTTGATAATTGGCATACGAATGCATGTATGTATGTGGCATATTAATATTTATGTGATATTTGTTCATGCCCAGAATTGCCTTTCTTGATTATTGTGCAAATCTCCAACGTGAATAAATTATGGCATGATTTTCCTTATTAACATGGCAACTCCTTATATTACGCATGAATTATGTGGAAATCTTGTCGGATATTCTGCCAATAATTATGGTAGATAATTATAATTTATTATTTTAATTATGATTATATTTGATTTGTGTATATACTTATTTATTTGCGCATAATTAACCGCGTAATATACACTAAATCTTAATTTGTGGTTCTTATTTATTTCGTTGATTAATCGGTCCAACGGAAGATTATCAATTGAATAAATAAGACTAATAAACCACACTTATGTTACATTCTTGAATTAATTTCACAGTTTGGCCCAACGGAAAAATTATGATCTTTATTCATTGAGTAGAATTAATCATCTAAATTATGGTTTGAATTTACTTCTGCCCAACGGTGATTTAAGTTCGTAACTGTAATTATGCTAAAGCTTAAAAAAAATACTTATGTGAATATTTCTTACATACTTTAGCATTAATTGGGGAAGCTTAATTATATTTTTGTAGACGGCCCAATGGAAGTTTACATTAATATAATCTTTTCTAATATTTGAAGGATTATTTTTACCTTCATTAAAATCGTGTACTTCTTAATCGATTATGTTTACAATTATGATTTGTACTTTTCCATCGTTACTATTGAGTATGATTAATTCTGTAATTTTTCAGCTTCCATTACGAACCAAGTTTCGTCAATTGAGACTCTGACTGGTAGCAACTTTCAGAAATGGAAAGAACAAATTCTCCTTGTCCTTGGTGTTATGGACCTTGATTATGCCTTGCGAAAGGAAAATCCTGCCCCGCTTACTGATGAGAGTTCCAAAGATGATCAGTCTGATCATGAAAGGTGGGAAAGGTCCAATCACTTGGCACTTATGATTATCAAAGGTTCCATATCGTCGGACATCCGAGGAGGCGTCCCTGATTCTGCTGAAGCAAAGGCCTTCCTCGAATCAGTTGAGGAGCAATTTAAAAGCTCTTCCAAAGCACATGCTACCACACTGATCACCAAAATGGTAACCGTTAAGTATAATGGCGTTGGTGGTGTTCGTGGCACATATTAAGAATGAATGATATGGCCACTCAGCTTAAGGCTATGGACATGGAGATATCAGAAGGCTTTCTCGTTCATTTCATTATGACATCTCTTCCTTCTCAATTTCGTCCTTTTAAGATCAATTATAATACTCAGAAGGAGAAATAGAAAATGAGCGAACTGATCAGTATGTGTGATTAGGAAGAGGAAAGACTTAAAGCTGAGACTCCAGATAGTGCTCACTTCACTGCTCAAGGTCAAGGCAAGAAATGAAATAGGCAAGGCAATGATCATAAGCAGGTGAAGAAGGATGATTCTGCAAATAAGACAAGCACTTTGGGTTCTAAGCCTCTAAGGTGCAAATTCTGTCGCAAAAAGGATCATGTTCAGAAGGAGTGTGCGAAATTCAGACAGTGGTTAGAAAAGAAGGGTAACTTAATTAATTATGTTTGTTATGAATCCTTTTATGCAAATGTTTCTGCTGATACATGGTGGATTGACACTGGTGCTACTGTACACATAACTTGTTCATTGCAGGGATTCCATTCCGTGAAGAAGCTAAATGAAGGAGAACACAACATTTTGGTTGAAAATGGGCATAAAGTTCCAGTTGAAGCTGTAGGAACCCTCCGCTTAGTTTTGGAGAGTGGCTTCATACTAGACTTATTTGATACTGTTTATGTTCCCAGTATTACTAGAAACCTTATTTCTATTTCTCGACTTGACGCTTATGATTATTAGTTTAAGTTTGAAAATAAAGGTTTTACCATTTTTTTTAATTCCAAAATTTTTGCTTCCGGTGTTATGGAGGGAAATCTCTATAAATTAGACATAAATGCTTCTTCCGCTTATTTATTGGAATCTACGCATGAGATTAGTATAGCTAAAATCAGTGGCAAAAGAAAAGTATTGGACGATAATTTATCGATATTATGGCACGAACGTTTGGGCCATATATCACGAGACAGAATGGAACGTCTCATTAAAGATGGAATTCTTTATTCATTAGACTTCTCTAATTTTAACACATGTATTAAGTGTAGTAAAGGAAAATTTACTAAAGGGAACAAACGCGGTGCCACTAGAAGTAATAGACTCTTAGAACTGATTCATACTGATATCAGTGGTCCTTATACTCCTGGAATTCATGGACACCGATATTTTATTACCTACATTGATGACCACTCTCGTTATGGATATATTTACCTCTTACATGAGAAATCTGAAGCTCTCCAGGTTTTCAAAATCTTTAAGTCTGAAGTTGAAAACCAACTTGATCGTAAGATCAAGGTAGTAAGATCTGACAGAGGAGGGAAATATTATGGAAAATTCTCTGACTCTGGTCAAAATCCAGGAGCTTTTGCCTTATTTTTGCAAGAATGTGGCATTGTTGCTCAGGTTTCCATGCCTGGCATTCCTCAGCAGAACCGTATTGCTGAGAGACGTAATCGTACCCTTATGGATATGGTACCAAGTATGATATTCCAAACATCCTTACCTGAGTGCCTTTGGGTTGAGGCTCTTAAGATGGCCATGCATATACTCAATCGTGTTCCTACTAAAGCTGCGCCCAAAACACCTTATGAAATTTGGACGCATAGGAAACCTAATATTCGGTATTTGCGTGTATGGGGATGTCCTGCAGAGGCTAAAATTTACAATCCAAATGTAATAAAACTTGATCCTAAGACCATAAGTTGCTATTTCATCGGGTACCCTGAACGATCCAAGGGATTTTGATTTTATTGCCCTTCGCATACCACGCGAATTGTCGAAACTAGACATGTTGTATTCTTGGAAAGCCTTGGCACTTGTAATAGCACGTCTCGTAATGTTACTTTTGAAGAGGAGCGTGAAACCCTTCACGTTCCGATGATTTTAAAAGATTTAGCGATCCCTGATTCTGTGGGAGGATCGTTAAATGATAAGATAGTGCCCAATGTACAAACCCACAACAACAAAACTTTTCTTATTACTGTTCAAGAACTGCCTTTACGGAGGTCAGAATGAGTGAGAAGGCCAGCTATTCGAGATGACTATGTCTACTTAGATGACTGTGATAATTCTATTGGGAATGATCTTGTATCATTTCATGATGCAATGACAAGCGACCAATCAGCTCATTGGCTTGATGCCATGAATGACGAGCTAAAATCGATGAAATCGAATAATGTATGGGACCTTATAGACTTACCTAAAAGATTTAAATCAATAGGTTGCAAATGGGTTTTCAAAACCAAACTGAATCCCCCGGGTACAGTCGAACGTTACAAGGCTCGCTTGGTCGCTAAAGGGTTTATGCAAAGAGAATGTATTGATTACAATAAAATATTCTCTCCCGTGTCTAAAAAGGATTCATTCCGTATTGTTATGGCCCTTGTAGTTCATTTCGATTTAGAGTTACATCAGATGGATGTTAAAACTATATTCCTTAATGGTGACTTGCATGAAAATGTCTTTATGGCACAACTAGAAGGATTTCTGGTTGAGGGCAAGGAACAAATGGTATGCAAGCTCAAGAAATCCATTTATGGCCTTAAACAGTCATCCCGACAGTGGTACTTAAAATTCTTAGAGGTGATCAATGAGTTTGATTTCAAGGAAAATATCGTCGACTAATGCATATTTATGAAAGTATGTGGGAGAAAATTTATCATTCTCGTTTTATACGTAGATGATATTTTACTTGCCTACAATGATTTAGGCATGTTACACGAGACGAAAGAATTTTTATCAAGTAAATTCGATATGAAAGATCTCGGTGAAGCCTCTTACATCATAGGCATTGAAATTCACCGAGATCGGTCTCGTGGTATGTTGGGTCTATCACAAAGAGCCTATATTGAAAAGGTTCTTAAAAGATTCAACATGCATAACTGCTCTCCCACTGTTGCACCGGTCTTCAAAGGCAAAAAATTTAGTCTATCACAGTGTCCGAGTACCCAATTGGCACTTAATGAAATGGAGCAAATTCCCTACGCTTCTGCTGTAGGGAGTCTCATGTATGCTCAAGTGTGCACGCGCCCAGACATCGCATATATTGTTGGCATGCTTGGACGATACCAAATTAATCCAGGAATGGATCATTGGAAGTGTGCTAAGAAAATAATGCGATACTTACAGGGTACGAAGGACTTCATGCTCATTTACAGGAGAACCGATTTTCTCGAGGCCATTGGATACTCTGATTCAGATTACGCGGAGTGCCTCAATTCTAGAAAATCTACATCTGGATATGCTTTTATGCTTTCCGGAGCACCTGTTTCATGGAAAAGTTCAAAGCAAACCATTACGGCTTCATCAACTATGGAAGCCGAATTCGTAGCCTGTTATGAAGCATCATGTCATACAATATGGATTAAGAATTTCATCATGGGGCTTCAAGTGGTGAATTCTATCTCTAAACCACTGAAGATATTTTTTGATAATCAGGCAGCAGTATTCTTTTCTAAGAACAACAAGTCAAGTTGTGCTTCAAAGCATATTGACATTAAGTATCTTGTTGTGAAAGAAAGAATCCAAAACTAGTTGATATTCATCGAGCACATTAACACAAGTGCTATGCTAGCAGACCCGTTGATGAAAGCTCTGCCTCCCAGGATGTTTCGCGAGCATCTTCATAATTTTGGACTTTTTGCGAGCTTTAACTTAGAGCGGTCACTTACTTGATATGAATATTAACTGTGATCACCTTATGTAATGTTTGTATTCTACTTATGACAATGTGATTTAATGCTTTATTTATGCGCACTAATGTCGAGCATTCTTACATAAATCACATAATGGATCATTATTTTACTTACCCATAAATCGAAGATGTGAAATTTGTGACTTAGGAACGAATCTATTGCATACGACTTTAGATTTGGCCTATATTCAATTTTGTGTTTAGATTGCATGGAATTATTGAGGATGCATTCTTACTGGTAAATTAAACCTATTATAAAGCTAATTATGTCCTTTGGCCAAGTGGGAGAATATTAGACTTTATCTGTCCAGTCCGTTATGTTGGCCTACAGATTATGATTAGTTAGGCATTAATCCTTAATAACTAATTAAACAAAAGCCCAATCACTAAGCCTTGATGGACGGATTAGTGATTGAATCTTACTAGGCCGATCCCATCTCTTGCTCTACCCATTAAGCATTAGGGTTTTCACTGTTATTATAAATATGGCTGTAACCCTAAGCCATTAGATGTTTTTATATAATCTCAACACAAATAACAGTCTTAAAAAATTCTAAAAAGTACACGGGATTCCATCTCCTTTCGTAGAGCCAAAGAGGTGAAGATCGTGTACCAAATCATGTCGACAATCATCCCAGGTATGTATTACTTGTTAATTCATTCACGTACTTGGTAAGATCCGCTAACACGGTCTAATCTTGAGTATGGGATCAAGAGTTTAGTTATCTATACCGTGTCTTAGATCTAACACAACCAACCTACACACCAAAAATGTAAGAAAACTAAATCAAAGTAATTAAATAAAAGCATTAAAATAAATGATGGGTTGCCTCCCATCCAGCGCTAAGTTTTATGTCTTCAAGCCGGACGGATTATGGAGAACTCATCGGAATAGCCAAGGATATCGTTCGTTCTTGCCATCAAATTTTAATCTTTGTGCTTCTTCCTCTATTAGGCATTTGTGGCAAGTAACGACCATAGTAGCATCCTTTGAGATTGGCTTTAAAAATTCCACTCTTTTGAGCTTGCATTCCATTGACCTTTCCTTCCGTGACCACCACTTATTCCTTTTTATCAAGTATGTCCCCAACATCTCTTCAAGCTCTTTCTTGTACCTAAGGCTTTGAGAAGAATCAATAGTAAGACAAAGTCAATATAAATAATATCTTGAAATTCAATGCAACTTGGAGAGTCAAAAGGTGTAGAAATGCTCATTTCACTCCCGAACTCATCATCAAGTGATTCTAGACCTTGTCCCACTTCATCAAATTCATACTCCTCTATTGATTCTTCATCTTCACTTAAATTTTCCTTATCTACAAGGGACACGAAATCATATATAATCTCGTCCTCCTCTATGCTTTCTTCTACCTTAGGCTCTTTATCCTTTTCACTATCATCCAAGTTCTCTTCTCTCTTATCTTCCTTATCATCAATAAGCTCAACATCTCTTGAGTCTTCTTCATTATCCCCCAAACACTCTTCTACCTCCAAATTTTCTTCAAACTTTTCATCAAAATTCTCCATTTCGTGAAGAATGTTCCCGTCACTTATCATTTGACTCATTTGACGTTCTAGGGCCTCAAGTCTTCTTTCATTTTCCTCATCTTCTTTCTTTTTTTCTTCAATTATCTCTTATATCATCTCCATAAGTTGACCAAATCTCTCTTCTACGGATGGCTTTATCTCTTCACTCAGTGGTTGCCATGTTTGTTCTTGGAGATAATTCCATTGATTTTAGAAATTACTTCCTTGCATGTAAGAAATATCTTCCACTTGAGGACTTGGCATCATCCATTCTTGTTGCACCGTAGGATAAAAAGTCGGCATACTTTGAACATATTGAGTCCCATAACTAGGAAGACTTGATTGAAAACTTTGCCTTGCATTGTTTCCTTGAACATATCTTCTATACAACTCCATTAAGGCACTATTTTCGAATAAAGGAGTAACCTTAGGCATTTGGTTGTAGGAACATTGTAAGGAAGGTCTTTCATCATCGTTTGGTGGACATTCTTCTTGGAAATTTCTCTTGACCATACCCGCTTTGCATACATGTTCCATTCCCCATTTGGTAATTGGGCATATTCCACATTTGTCCTTCATTAAAGTTGGAAGTAGGCATTGAATAGGCATTTTGATGCTCATAGCTTGAAAGATTTAGTTGAAAGCTTTGCCTTGTATCATTTCCATAAGCATATCTTCTAAGCAACTCCATTGTATTTTCGGATAAAGGAGTAAATATATGCAAATGAATTTGGTTTGAAGAACTTGGTACAGAATAAATGTGTGCTTGATGAGGTTGGAATGTATTTCCATTATAAGCACTTTGCCATCCCTAATAACTCCCATTGTTGTAGCTTTGAGAGCTTGCTTGACTCATTTGACTACTATACCCATAGTTGCTCTCATCCTTGTAGCCATTTGATTGTTGTGGTGGAACCAAACCAAGTAGATTTCCATAATTACCTCCCAAGTATTGATTCCACCCATCCATATTCTTACTCTTCTTTTCAAGGCATGCTACAACTTTCTTTCACTTACTATTTTTGGCTTGCTCCTTCTCTCCTTCTTTCAAGGTTGTCATACCTATCAAGAAGAACAAATTAGAACAAGATTTTTCAAAACAAATATAAGATGCAAAAATAAGAAAAAATATCCTAAGTAGAGCTAACAAATTCAAACACATTACACCGAAGGCTTTCGCCCCACCAACGGCGGCATGAACTTGGTTTTAATTTTGGTTAAATTGATTTAGAGCAAGTGTACTCTATTGTGTGTAGCACGTAAGCGACCAAGTGCAAAATTTATATTATATCGAACCCAAGAGCGAAAGTGGGTAGCCGTATTTGAACGATGTTTCACTCTAGTAGGACTAATCAAAGAAGAAGGGGTTGATTAACACTAAAAACTAACACCAAGAAAGCAATTAAAGATAGAACATGTACAAATGTGATGGAAAATGGGTGAAGGTGAGTGATGAGAGTGGAAATTCATGTATTTTTGTGTTCGATTTGATACCTCTTTGAGTGTTTATTTGCTATTATTTGCACAAATATTAATACTTTAAATTATTATTGACTAAATGGTGCTTGAGAGGTATTTTTATGTGTTTTGATAGGAAAATGCATAACAATGCAAAGTTGGGGTGAAAGGTGAATTTGTGTAAAAATAGAGGACCATTTCTATAATTATTCTGTAATCACGTGGAGGTCCGAATCGATCTTGTGATACATGGTTGGAAAGCCACGAAAGAGAGGAACGCGTGAGCTCAAAAATTACCTCATTCGGAAGTCGGATGAGGAAGTTGTGATCAGAACGGTAAAGCCGCGCAGCTGCCGACGGATTTTCGAATTATTTTCGAAATTTTGGCCATTAAGAATACTTTGATGCCACGTGACTAACTTCATGGAACAAGTTAAATGGTGGGCCCAACAAAGGATTGAAAAGTAATGCAAAGATTGTCAATTAAGTTAAGAAGTTTGACTCATGCCCTGCACGTCAACACAATTAATTTGAGAAGTAATGCCATGCCATGAATTGATAATGCAAAGAGAGGTCAAATTGGTGGGTCCCAGCGATCAACACCAACTCTTCCATGTGGTGTCCGAATGTTACTGGGCTTATTTGTTTTTCTACTATGTCTTTCTCAAGACCAGTTATCGTGGCCCAATATTTGCATCCAATACACGCTTTTCCATTATAAAAAGGAATTCGTTACCAAAGGGCGGCTCTCTGGGGATCTCATACCTGCTTCCGAACAGAGCCAATACGATAACACCTATTCACGCCACACGCCCTCTCATCCTCTTCTTGCCCTCACTTTGTATCATCCACCCATCGGAGACAGAGATTTCGTCGGAGATAAAGATTAAAGAGACGGAATCCTCCAAAAGGGTTCTTTATTTTTAATTATTTATTTTTGTTATTTTAGCACAATGGTTAGGGTTTATTACATCTTTGTGATCTGCCCCTGTAAATCCATGGGCTAAGCTTCTTTGTTGGTAATGTTAGGGCTTAATACAGTATTGACTATGTGATTTGATTGCCCTAGACTTGGATTGATTATTCTGCAGAATGTTTATTTCCTTATTGAAGAGGATATTTTGATACTTCATATTATTGTGTTTTTAAGTTTTGATTCCTTTAATTATTTTTGACGATATCACTGATTGATAGTTAATAGGATTCTTTATTTCTACATAATAATTGTTGTTTCCTGTGACAGTCTTAGGGGATTGACCTATAATACCTAAGAGTGTTAGACAATCAATTTAGGATATTAATTACTTGGTAAAACATCATTATTGAGTAATTGGTAAGGAGAAAAAAGGTTAACAATCGCGTACCTAGAAAGGGAAGTCTAGTGCTCTAGCCTTAATTGGAATTTAGCATGAAGTACATATAGAGGGAGAGGGAGTTAATTTCTTATTGATCCTAGGATTTTCAGCTCATTATAAGTGTTAGATCCTACCCGATCAAGGTGATTTAACTAGGTTTAGTGATCCTCTTATAAACGTCTGCAGGTAATTAATTTGGGTCTAGATAAATTAGTCACATAGTTAAACTGTTTGCCCGAGCATTACCAATTCTCCATTCTTGAATTCTAAATCGTATTCTCTGCGTGATTTATTTTATTTGCATAATTAGTTTAATTATTTAAATTTTGCTTTTATTAGTTAAATAATTATCTTTTTCAAAAACCCCCAGATTTGTCTTACATTGGAATTATCATATAGAATTACTTGTTAAATTTATAACTATCTTGTGGGAACGATATTTCACTTGGTCACGCGCATTACAATCGATCCCTTATACTTGAGGGTGAAAAAAATAGCGATCAGTGAGCAATTTAAGAAGTATGAAAGGCAATCAACATTCATGTAAGGTATATATAGACTCACACACATACATGCATTGATAGTTTTCATGTTATGATATTAAGGGCAATTACGTTTGTACCCCTAACACTCACACACACACATGCATTGATGGTTTTTATGTTATGATATTAAAGGCAATCATGTTTGTACCCCTAACCCCTATGGCCAAGGTGATTAGGTTCTCAACTCTTTTACAAGTTTAAATCTTCTAGGATTATTCTTACTCTCAATTCTCATGAAGGTACTATGATCATAAGTTGGGTTCCCCTCACTAGTTCATCACTAATGACCTACCATGAGGTTCTAAGTACTTGAAGGGTATGACTTACCTCTCCTCATACTAACTAAGTTGTCTCATGCAATCAATGATTCAATTAAACCACTAAGCATAATATTGGAATGGTCATCCTAACACTATAAGTAGAGAATTTAACCACACAAATCATACATAAAATTAGAATAAGCATTCATGATAGAAAATATTCATAACAATCATTTCATCAAACATGTGGTGTGCAAAATCTACATAATACCTAACCAATCACATTGCTAGCCTCACATGAGGACTAGCCACTACATAGCATTACAAATTCATTACAATCCAAGGCATGCTCCATTTGACCTAAATAATGAAGATAATAACAAAATAAAGGTAAGTTGGCTCCCCTTTGATGGTGAACTTCCTCCTCCTTGATCATGCTAAAATCTTCAACCAATGATGAATTCCTCTTCTTAGATTGGTGGATGGATGGATTTATGGATGGATTTGAGGAGATCAAGTGGTTTGAATGGATGAAGTGAAGGATGGAAGAGATGGAGATGAATGTGTGTGATTTAGGTGTCTAGTGTGTATGGAAACTGATCCAAAATGATTTCTCTCGGATCTTATGATCAAAACAGGTATTTATACTCCCTAGAAGCTTCTAGAAACTTCTTGAATTTTTTAGATTTTTTAGTGCAGCTCGACTCGAGTTGCAAGTCAAGTTGGGTATTGCAACTCGAGTTGGCTCTCGAGATGATTTCTCTGCCCCGCTCGGCTTGCAACTCGACCTGGACCATACCCCAACTCGACTCGAGTTGATAATTAGAGATCTCGCCTGTCAAGTCGTGTTGTATGAATCAGAAATTGAAATTTTTGCGGAACTCAACTCGACTCGAGTTGCAAGTCGAGTTAGACCTTTCAACTCGAGTAAGCTCTTTGGACAATTTTGGAGTGCAACTATATATCACACGCCCAGTTTTGAACTCCAAATGAATACAAAAAATTATATAAGTTAGACATGTATTTTTTAGCATTTTGCTTTGGCTCGTTCTTCCTCATTTCAACTCCGAACTGAGCTCTGTTTTTTCCCACATCTTTCTTATCATGTCTTGAATCCATTTCTTCCTGAAAATCTCACAAATTATACCAAAATACCAATTCTCTAAATATTCACAAATATAGCACAGTTTAAGGCACTTAATCATGAAAATTACACATTTATCATTTCAAAGCATAAATCTCCGTATCTTTATATAACACCACCAAATGATATACAAAAAGAATAAAAAAATAATACAATACATAATAAAAGACACTAAAATCTAGGTGAAAACGACACCGATCAAGTGAGCTACCTCAATGCTAAGAAAAAAGAAAGAGGGCCAAGATCCTTTAAGGCAAGTGATGATTGTAGATGATTGATAAGAGCAGAAATTGGGTATCACAAAACCCAATAATGATCAGGTCATCAACAAAGGCAAGTACATATAAGTAAACTGAAACCTTGTGCAGAGTAAAAAATGAAGTATCAGCCTTAAATTGAGTAAAATCGAAGGCCAAGAGAGAAGAGCTAAGAGTATTATACCATGTTCTTGGAGATTGTCGAAAACCATATATATTTTGGAGCTTTTAATGATATTTTGCTTTTTTTAATGTGGAATCTTACCAAAATGGAATATATATGTATATACACACTAGTATAGTACCCGCTAATGAACGTTTTCTCAACACACAATACTAATCCCCAAGTATGAAGGATGCTATTATAGCTTTGATAAGCGACCAAGTGATTATCGAACCCAAGAGACGTATTATTGTCAATTTAATTATAATCTAACTTATTAAAACTAGTTTGGCAATATAATTTTGATGAATTAAGTAACTAATGAACAAATAATTAAAATAGCAATTAAAATAAATAAGTAGTAGAGATTAAACGAAAGTAAATAAGTGAGAAACTAGGTAGTTCTTCGAGCCATTCAGTTTTACTCGTTAAAATCTCTTTCGTGTATCAATGTTTGGCTCTGCCTTGTGGAATATGGACGCATCACTAAACCATTCAAATCTACTCTATAGACTGCTTGTTCACCTTTTAGCGTGTTCCCAAGTGTAAGGAATCAATTGTAGTTCAGCGTGTGACCAAGTCTATTATCGAACCCAAGGGATAATTCTAAACTTACTATTTAATCTATTTATGAAAACTCTAACCTAAGAAAAATCTGGGTTTATAAGTGAATTTAATTAAACCTAAGAAAGCAGAAAATAAGTACTTAAAATAACAAAATAGAAAATAAAAATAAGGATGAAGTGTTCAAGAGAGAAGATAGACAGCACTAGGAAATCCAGTTAAATTAGAATCCCTGCAATTCTTATTAAAGCAATCACTTAATTATGTTAAATCCCTTTTTTAAAGTAAACTTAATACATAAACCTGGTTTAAACTCTCAGATGCAGAAGAATAACTCCTACTCCCTTTCTAGGTACCTCATGCAAAATTCCATTAAAGGCTAGAGCACTAGACTTCCCTTTATAGGTACTTAAGAATTAATCCCCAATTCTCACCTAACAATCTAAGAAACCAAATCCTCTAAAATGATAATTAATAGATATATTAAGTGTCCAATATTAATTATTCTAATAAATAAAGGTTATACAGTTAGATCCCCTTTACTTATAACAGGTTGACAAATATAATCACTTTATGGCACACGCAACAAGCATAAATATGCATAAGACAATGACATATCATGAATGAGGGCAGACTGATGAGTGATATTTTCACCTAGATTTTAGTATCTTTTTATGTGAGTTTTCATATATTTTTATCCGTATTTGTATGTTATTTGGTTGTGTTTTGTGTTTTTATTGAAATGTCTGTGAATGAGCTTAAACCTATGATTTTCACTTTTTATTGGATGCTAGATATGATAAGAAAGACGTAGGAAAAAGCGAATCTCAATTCAGAGTTGAAACGAGGAAGAACGAGCCAAAACAGTAAAAGAGGAAGCAGGGCAACAAGAACACGGGCCATGTACAGCGCACGGCCCTGTAAGAAGTGACCGTTGCCGACATCAGAAGATCCAACATGACCACCCTGTGCCCGTGTTATAGCACACGAGCCGTGTTGTAGCACACGAGGCGTGTTGCGTAATACGGCCCTGTCCAGAATGGCCGTGTGAGAGCAACAGAAGACACAACACGGCCACCTTATGGCCGTGTTGCGTCACACGACTTGTGTCATGTCTGGGATCAGAAAAAATCTGAATCCTTCTAGAAGCTTCCCAAGGGGTATAAATATCCCTTTATTCAACAATTGATAGAGGATCCAAAATTCCACCCTTCCACATACACCTCACACACCATTTCCTCCATTTTTTACCTTCACCTTCATCCATTCTTCACCCTTTGGATCTACCTTCATCCAACCATCAAATCCTTCATCCAAGTAGCTAGAGAAGCAAGGAAGAGAGGTGAATTGCAAGGGGGAGAAGAAGATCACCATTGGAGACATCCAAGGGAGTTTTCATCTACACTTTGTATTAAAACCTATTGCTTATCATGTTTTGTAAGGATTTTAATGTCTATGTTGGATTCCTTGTGACCATGAGAGGCTAATCTCCCTTGTGAGATTAGCAATATGAATTGTGTTGGATAATTTTGGGTATTTTGCAATTGAATGATTATGTTGAATGGGTTAATTAATTTTCTATCATTGATTATTAATTGCTTGATTTGTTTTGTTGATTTGTGTGTTTAGTTGTTCTAGATATGTGATTAGATTGAGAAATCAATTGCATGCTTAGGATAATTGAGTGAATCATTTCATCAAACACCTCATGTGCATTATAAATTGTGAAGTAATTGAGAAGTCCTTCATAGTTTAGAACCCTTTGGTAGGACATGTAATTGGTTTGATCGAGAGGTTGATTAATTGTGTGAAGGGACTCTCATTTAAGCTTAGTACCTAGTTGGAATTGTTTAAGTGAGAACCAATCCATTGAGCTATGTTTAGAACCATATCCTATTCATTCCGAGAGGGAGTTTAGGTGATCTTAGTGTTGGCCCTTAGTCTCTTACCCATGACACATATGAATTCATTGCATGATACCTAAATTTTCCATGCTTTAAGTATTGCTAATCTCATCTCTATCTACTTGGCTCATTCATCCATCTTCCATTCATCTATCCTTTTATTTTATTGTCATTTCTTGATTATCTCCCCTTCTCGTTCATCTCTATAATACTATGACAAACACGAGATCGCTTAGACCCTAGTACCTTCTTCCCTGTGGTTCGATAATTTCTTTAATTGGTCATGCCCACTATATTATGGCTAATCACAGACCATATAAGACAAAAATATAAATCTAAATTGAAATCATTAATAAGGGAATAAGTATATTGCAGATATCCAACCTATTCTAAATCATCAATTCAAACCAATTCAACCTTCAGAACCTAGCACTATCTAAGAAGTACTAGCCCACGGTGTTATAGGCAACACACATGGTTAGGTATGAAAATAACCCCATAGGTCTATAATTCAAAAGCTTAAAAGATAGAATAAAAAAAACCCTAGATGTAGCGTGATTCTCCATTCTTTCCTCTGTGATTCTGAATCTTCTTGTTCTCCTTCTCAAGTAAGCAATACTGATGAACTTCCCGGGATGGGTGGATGGGGCGGTGCAGTGAAAGGATATGGAAAAGTATGTATGGATGTGGAGAGTTATGGAGAGTTAGGGTTTGAAATACCCCAAGGGCTCCTTTTATAGTTGGGCACTGATAATTTCTGAAATATGAACGGGCCAAAAACCGACGAAACGGGCTCGCTGGGAAGCGGCACGAGTCGTGCCATAGGTGGCACGAGTCATGCTGGGCACATGCTATCGGAATTTCTCGGCAGCTGGACGGCACGGGCGCTGGCTGGGTGGTCGGCACGAGTCGTGCCAAAGGTTGCACGGGTCGTGCCACCCGTCGGCAGCCTGCGCGACCTCACGAGTTTGCTCATAAATTTTTCATCCAATCTCCAATTGAGGTGATTTTTATGCTCACGCGATCTTCTCTTCCTTAGCTTTCCAACTATATAAATAACTCCTGAAAATTCATCTATTTGAGTATAGCACGAGTCGTGTAAAATAGTGGCACGAGTCATGCACTTTCGGGGGTGTGCTGGGCGGCGATGGCATCTCGTGCCGCATGTGGCCGACACGAGTGGGCTATGTGGGTGGCACGATCTGTGCTAAGGCTGGCACGAGACATTTGGCCCGAATTAGCTCCCGACTTCTGTTTTTGTTATTTTTACCCCCGTTTTCCACCTAAAAACATGAAATAACACCTCACACGCATCTATAACACAAATATATGCAATTCAATCAAAAGATGCTCAAATACGGATATAAATATCACACACCGGTGCTAAATCAGACCTTAAAACATACAGATTTTCACACTAAATAAACCCCCCAAACATAAGATGTTGTTCGTCCCCGAACAACGAAATCGAACAAAGAAGAAAGATAGTGTGTAAAATCTAATGGAAAACAAGGAACATGACAACTAGGCCATTCAAATTACAATTGTTATCAACTCTGGTCAAGCACTCTCATTACATGCAATAATTCATTCGTAGCATACAAGTTAGGAAAATTACTACCAATTAAAATGCTCCATCAACTTATTCTCACGGGAAGTATATCACTCTCACTCAAGTGTAAAAGATGCACACTTATGGGGTATGGTATTTTACGCTCAAAGTCAATTCAAGTGCATGCGTAACCATAAGCTTGCCAAACGTCTCAAACTCTCCACCACTTAAAGTATGATTCGACAATGGGATCAAAAAGGACTTTTATAAGGATGTAATGTTGGCTCTTTGGTTAAGATAGGACATATATGGACAAAATAACTCAATTAGTAGAGAATTAAAACCAAAGATCTTTTATACTGCAGATTTTTACACTTCAAGGCTATCCAGCTTCATATTCTTCTAATTCCTTTTTCTCTCATTTCCTTCAAGCTCCACATTCTTTTTTCCTTTTTTTTCTTTTTCTTTTCTCGAGGTACCAGTTTCGGGCACTACCTCCAACATCTCGGGTACCAGTTTCGGGCACTACCCCTAAGCAGCTTATTTTTCAGCTCATAATCACTTGTACAACTCCGAATATTTTATTCCTTCCAAACTCCATGGAAATCAATTCACACACTTTGACAGTGTTTAATTCTCTACTAAATATAGGAATTCAAGGCTCAAATAGGATATCAAACTAGCTATATTCGTAGGTTGCCAAAGAAATAAGACTTTTAGGCTCAAAAGGGCTAACTACGGATATAAAATAATTTGGTAGGAAATTATTTAGCAAAGTTACTCATAAAAACATATCATGCGGTCTCAAGTAAGACAAAAGGCAAGTTCTAGAATACACGCACAAGAATGATACTCACCAGAAAGAAACATCATGTGATTATATACATGATAATAGGCTCAAAATCTCACTTGGTTTTTAACAAGTAACAGAGCATTTTTCATAGTAAGCAATACATCACAAGTACACATAGAACTTCATACCACAATATAACTTAAGTAAAATCCCTTCATCAATTTCAAGAGCATATGAATTTCTAGCAGAAATCTAACAAATAAGATCTTAATAGGCACACAACTAGAAACCCAAACATAAGTACCTCAACTACTAAACAATAAACTCAACATAATAACAAAAATTAAAATGGAAATGAAAGCACCTGATTTATCTCCTCCACATCTTGCAAGCTCCTCGAGTTATTCAACTCGGTCAGGCATAGGCCTCAGATAGAACTCACTTCTTTTTCAACTCCGATATCCTTCATAATCATTAAAGATCAAAATACATCTCATTGATAAGTGATATTTTCACCTAGATTTTAGTGTCTTTTTATGTCTATTTTCGTATTATTTCATTCGTATTTATGTGTATTTTGGTTGTGTTTTGTGTTTTATGAAAATATGTGTGAATGAGCTTAAACGTATGAATTTTAGGTAAAAATGGATTCTAGACATGATAAGGAAGATGTGAGAAAAATGGAGCTCAATTCGGAGTTGAAACGAGGGAGAATGAGTCAAAGCAAAATGCTGAAAAATGCACACCCAACTTATATAATTTTTTTATACTCTTATAGAGCTTAAAACTATAAGTGTGATATATGGTTGGAAAGCCACAGAAAAGAGGATCATTTTGGTATAAGAAACACCTCAACTGGAGCCCAAACGAGAAAGTTATGATTAAAATAGTGACGTCAGGCAAGCTGTTCCTACTTAGCATGATTGTGCTACTTTGCATGACTTGTTACACCTTCAAATTTTAGAATTTTTGTCAATTCTTTATATACATAGAAAGCAAAGGAAGAGAGGATTGCGTGAGCGCAAGAATCACCCAAATTGGATTTTGGATGTGAAAGTTATATGCGAAATGGTGAGACTGCGCTGCACCAACCCGAACTCGACCCGATCTCGGCCCAAACTCAATTTTATGATTAGAATGTGTTCTAGAAGGTTCCAAGGGGTATAAATGTCCATTTTTAGTGTAAAATAAGAGAAGGATCAGTAGGGATCAGCTCTACACATATTTTATACCATATTTTCACACACTAACTCTATTCCATCCATCTCCATACCCTTCATCCACCCAATCCACTTGATCCCCTCCATCAAATCCACCATCCAAGTGATCAAGGAAGTAAGGGAGAGTGAAGATCACAAGAAAAAGAAGGAGATCTCCATTGAACACTTCAAAGGAGGACTCTAATTTTAATTTTTGTGAAATTCTTTATAGTTTTGTCATGGGATTTGTAGATCCAATTGTCTATATTGTTTTCTCTAAGACTATGATAGGCTAATCTCCTTTGTGAGATTAGCTCCATGATTGGTGTTGGATAATTTAGTTTTTATGCAATTTGATTTTAATCTTGAATGGACTTTGTGTTATTTCTATCATTGAATTGTTTATTGCTTGATTTATATGATGACATGTGTGATTAATTTTCATGGGCATATGATTAGATTGAGAAATCAATTATATTTTTAGGATAGTTCATTGAATCATTTCATCATACACTTCATGTGCATTAATTTAGAATGAGATAGAAATATCCTTCTAGATTTAGAACCCTTTGATAGAATATTTGATTAGCTTAATCGAGAGATTGGTTAATTAAATGAGAAGACCCAAATCATTAGTGAATTCATAGTACCTTAAAAGGGAATATTGCATATGATTTAGTATCTCATTAGGGAACTCGTAGGGTAACTAGTATCTATTGGGAGGTGTTTGCTATGGTATCGATCCTATGAGCTTTTGAGAGTCTTGTTGAGGGCCTACATCCTATCCATCTCGAGAGATAGTTTAGGTGGAATTAGTGATCGCTCCTATGCCATGTCCATGACAGATTAGAATTATTTGCATGATTACTTGATTATCTATATCATGATTATTGTTAATCTCATCCTTGCATCATTTGGAACCCATTTATCTTTGCATTCCTTTTATCTTTTATTTCTTGCATTGCATTTATTTGCATGCTTATCTATCCTCCTTTTTGATCGTCCTTATAAAATCACGATAAACTTGAGATCGCTTAAACTCTAGTACCTTCCTCCCTGTGGTTCGATAAATTCTTTAATTGGTCATACCTACTACAAAATGGCCAATCAAATGGCACCGTTGTCGGGGAGGTAACGGTCGCTAGTAGTTTGACGAAGAATTGTTTAGAGTGGTCTTAATAAGGACTTTTTTTGCATCTTATATTTGCTTTAGAAAATTTTGTTCTTATTTTTCTTTCTTTTATAGATGCATACCTTGAGAAGGAAGAAGAAGGAGAGCAATCCCAAAAATATGAGCTACATGGATATTCTTCGAGATATGGTGAATAGAAGTTCTCATCCCACTATGAACACACAAGGAAATTTTCAAGGATTTCAAATGCCAAATTGTGGGCCTAATTTGCAACCGGATTACGGAGTACAAGATATGCAATTCCAACAGCAAGGTTATGAGAATTTTGGAGTTCCTCATCAAATGCATTGACAAGTATACCCTCAAGGTGTGGAAGATATTTTTCAAGAAAATTTTTCTAGACATTAAGAAGGAAATCAACCACAACTATGGGAAAATTTTCAAGACTCCAACTCCTCTTATTCCATCCAAAGTGACCACAAAGAAAGGCTTAGAGAAGAGCTGTTTGAAAGGATGATAGCACGCATTGAAGATGATAGGAAGTATAATGAAGCGTGGATGGATCGAATTGGAAATTGGTGTGACATGGTGACAAGTGCAATCGTAGCATTCGGTGCTAGAATGAACTCAATTGAGCACCAAGTAAGTCAAGTTATGTCCACCGTGGAAAGACTTCAAGAAAAAAAACAAGCCTTCTACTTCCGGAACGAAAAGTGAATGCATGGTCATTAAGGCTAGAAAAGAGGATAGTTTGGGGGTTGATAAGGTTATGAAAGAAAAGAGAGAAAGGGTGCCTAAGTGGATGAAAGCCAAAGAGTTGAAAGAAGAGTTGAAGGGGGAATTCGATAGATTTGTCGAGTCTCTTGAAGAGATGGTTGAGAAAGTAAAACATCAAAATCGAGAAGAGATTCATGCCCTTATGGAAGAAAAGAAGCCTCCAGAAACTAAGATCATGGATTCTA
Source organism: Pogostemon cablin (assembly GCA_023678885.1). NCBI lineage: Eukaryota > Viridiplantae > Streptophyta > Magnoliopsida > Lamiales > Lamiaceae > Pogostemon > Pogostemon cablin. The sequence continues at coordinate 23,846,071 of CM042961.1, read as the reverse complement.
CTCCCCACAAGCCAAAACTTTCTCACTCTATTAAAATTTCAAATTTTCTTAAGAACTTCCATGATTTTATTGATAAAAATTTATTTGGTAATTGTAGGAAAAAGGTTGCAACAGGGCACCAACACTTGTCAATGCCCGAATTCTTACCGGGGGGTATGGTTGAAGTTCAAAATATATATAAAGGTCCATGGAAGAAGTGGAACAAGTGGAAAGGGTCATTCCTTGTGAAGAACGCCTTCGGAGAACAATTGCTTGAATTATTTAACAAGAAGGGAAACGTTCTTGTGGTTGAGCGTGAGGGCACAAGGCGCTACTTCAAGAAGAAACCTATGATAGTGCCTAAAGACTATTCTAGACCACCATGAGCTCGTTAATATCTTCCTGCTAGAAGACTTAAACTTAGCGCTAGATGGGAGGCAACCCATCATTATCTTTTATTGCTTTATTTAGTGCTTTAAATAAGGATTGTGGATTTGATATTATTTTGTATTTTGGCATGTAGGATGATCGTGCTCATGAGAAAAATGCGTGTTGGAGATATGAAAGGTGCTTGAATTGAAGTGTGTAAATACGTCACACCATTTTTTGCAAACTTAACTCGAAACTCTTGTTTCAATTTAAGTTTGGGGGGATATGAAGTGGTGTGACATACTTCATCTTGAAGGCATATATTTTTCGTATTTTTAGGCTAATTTTGAATTTTTTTCATGAGTATTTGTATGATTGGTTATGTTGAAGTGCATGATAGTCCATATTTTTAATGACATTGTTGAGCTAATGGTGTTTGATGAGTTTTTGAGCATGAATGATGGGTATTGGAAGCATGAATGGAGCTTGGAGCTAACAACTTCCACTATCAAATGCCTATTGAGGGAGTTGACTCTACACCTTATCACTTTTAATTGCTTGACATGAATTGATTTTGATTTGGATTGATGTGATTAGCATGCTACTTCATTTGTTATGTTTTTGGGAGGTTTATTTTCATAATTTAGGATTTTCTTTTCAATCAAAGATGAGGATGCTTGTGAGCTTACTTGAATATGGATGATATAAATGTGTGCTTCATTTTCTATTAATGGTGGTTTTGTTGTTTTTGCATATTATGTATTTTTGTCTTGTTTCTCTTTTGTTGTGTCTTTATTTTATGTTTTGTGTGTATTTTTATTCTTGTTTAGGGATGTTTGGTGGTTTATTTTTGGGATGTTGTGAGTCATTTTTGAATGTGAGTGATGACATGTTGTTGTGATAAGTGATGACAAGTTATGATTAAGAATCTCTACACTTTCAAATTGCGACATGTTTTATTTAACTTGTTCAATTTTGAGATGAATGTGGTGTAATAAGTTCCTTAAGGTTCGAGCATAAGCTTGTGAGAATTTGAGTCTCAATCGTGCATACATGGTATTTCTTCATGAGTGAATCAGTTGTGTTTGATAAGCTAGAACTTGCTTAAGGACTATAAGAACGAGCCCGATTAGTGGAGATTAGTGATATGATCTAAGGTCATCCTTGTTATTTATAGTCATTGCCATTTTCTTACCTTGAACATCATCCCTAGTCAACCACTTTGAGCCTTAAAGCCTATTTTTTATGAATTTAGCACATTACAAGCCTTGATTACCCATTTGAGCCTTATATAATTACCCTTTTGTGTGAGTGATTGAGGAGAGATGGTAGCTAGAAAGGATAGATTGAATAACAAGAGAAAAAAAGAAAATGGTAAACAAGCAGGAAAAAGGATGAAAAGAGCACAAGCAAAGAATGGACGTACAACCATAAAATAAGAAAAAGTGCAAAGTACCAACAATATGCTTAAGTACTCAAAAGTCCAAAGAAGGAAGCATAAATTGTGATTCTTATTGCTATTGATGTGTTATTACTTGTGTTCGTTTAGTCTTTTCCTAGGTGAAAATCTCACCCCTTGGTTTATCATTTTCGTTGTGCGGGGACGCACAATAATTTAAATTTGGGGGTGTGATGAGTGATATTTTCACCTAGATTTTAGTGTCTTTTTATGTCCATTTTCGTAGTATTTCATTCGTATTTATGTGTATTTTTGTTGTGTTTTATGTTTTTATAGAAATGTATGTGAATGAGCTTAAACGTATGAATTTTAGGTAAAAATGGATTCTAGACGTGATAAGGAAGATGTGGAAAAAAACGGAGCTCAATTCGGAGTTGAAACGAGGGAGAATGAGTCAAAGCAAAATGCTGAAAAATGCACACCCAATTTGTGTAATTTTTCTATACTCTTGTAAAGCTCAAAACTAGATGTGTGATATATGGTTGGAAAGCCACAGAAAAGAAGATCGTTTTAGTATAAGAAACACCTCAACTGGAGCCCAAACGAGAAAGTTATGATTAAAATGGTGACGTCGCGCAAGCTGTTCCTACTCAGCATGATTGTGCTACTTTGCATGACTTGTTACACCTTCAAATAATAGTATTTTTGTCAATTCTTTATATTCATAGAAAGCCAAGGAAGATAGGATTACGTCAGCGCAAGAATCACCCGAATTGAATTTTAGATGTGAAAGTTATATGCGAAACGGTGAGACTGCGCTGCACCAACCCGAACTCAATTTTATGATTAGAATGTGTTCTAGAATGTTCCAAGGGGTATAAATGTCCATTTTGAGTGTAAAATAATAGAGTGATCAGTAGGGATCAACTCCACACACATTTTACACCATATTTTCACACACTAACTCTATTCCATCCATCTCCATACCTTTCGTCCTCCCAATCCACTTGATCCCCTCCATCAAATCCACCATCCAAGTGATCAAGGAAGTAAGGGAGAGTGAAGATCACAAGAAGAAGAAGGAAATCTCCATTGAACATTTCAAAGGGGGATTCTAATTCTAATTTTTGTAAAATTCTTTATAGTTTTATCATGGGATTTGTAGACCCAATTGTCTATGTTGTTTTCTCTAAGACTATGATAAGATAATCTCCTTTGTGAGATTAGCTCCATGATTGGTGTTGGATAATTTACTTTTTATGCAATTTTATTTTAATCTTGAATGAGATTTGTGTTATTTCTATCATTGAATTGTTTATTGCTTGATTTATATGATGACATGTGTAATTAATTGTCATGGGCATATGATTAGATTGAGAAATCAATTATGTTTTAGGATAGTTCATTGAATCATTTCATCATACACTTCATGTGAATTAATTTAGAATGAGATAGAAATATCCTTCTAGATTTAGAACCCTTTGATAGAACATTTGATTAGCTTAATTGAGAGATTGGTTGATTAGATGAGAAGACCCAAACCATTAGTGAATTCATAGTACCTTAAAAGGGAATATTGCCTATGATTTAGTGCCCCATTAAGGAACTCGTAGAGTAATTAGTACCTATTGGGAGGTGTTTGCTATGGTACCGATTTTATGAGCTTTTGGGAGTCTTGTTGAGGGCCTACATCCTATCCATCTCGAGAGAGAGTTTAGGTGGAATTACTGATTACTCCTATGCCATGTCCATGAGAGATTAGAATTATTTGCATGATTACTTGATTATCTATGCCATGATTGTTGTTAATCTCATCCTTGTATCATTTGGAACCCATTTGTCTTTGCATTCCTTTTATCTTTTATTTCTTGCATTGCATTTATTTGCATGCTTATCCATCCTCCTTTTCGATCGTCCTTATAAAATCACGATAAACTTGAGATCGCTTAAACTCTAGTACCTTCCTCCCTGTGTTTCGATAAATTCTTTAATTGGTCATCCCTACTATAAAATGGCCAATCACTCATCACCAATCATAACTCATCAGTAAAATCATAGGTGAACTCAAAATTCAATCAAAAATAAACCACACTCTAAATCTAGGAAAACAAATCAAAACAAACAAGACACTTGTGTAGTCCCAAAAAAATTCAAAAATTCAAAATAAATTCCAAAATTTCTAAAAAAAACAACTTCCAAGCATCACAAACAAGAGAAGAAAACTTACCTTGGTGCTTCAAGACATTGGGATGCACATCCATCCCCGCAAAGTTAGTTCAAACTAAGTGAGAAACTAAGTTTGTAAAAGTGAATACCATATACGTAGAAGAACCTAATAAAATTTTCTACACCACACAAACACATAAATGCAATAAAATAGGAGGGTAAGCCCCCAACAGGTGCTCATGTTTAACGTCTGAGAGTCACGACGGAATGAAGAATATGTAGACTACTGATTAAGAGGGCGATCTTCTTTCATCTTTATCTTCCAATACATTCTCCCCCTCTTATCATCCACACTTACCACCTTTCCTTTCTTAGGCACCGCATGATTAGTAGAATCTCCTTTCTCAAACTTTCTCGTCTCATTCCTGTCAATCTTCCACTCAATTTCAAAATCACTCATATCACCATCAAGATCAAAGTCAGGATAAAATTGATCACAAAATAAAGAAAAAGAGAAAGGACTTTCAAATTTGTGGGTATCCGGTGGTAAGTTAGGAGGCTTCAAGTATGCATCATTTCCTCTTCCATTGTCTACATCCTTCTTCTAAACCTTAACTACTACATCCTCCGCCACCTTTATAGGTGGTGTTCCTCTTGCACTTGCAACCTTGAGGCTCGCAGTAGTCGTCTTAAGCTTTCTTGCTAAATTCCTGCAATCAGATTTATGTAAGTATTTAATGTAGCCATTAGAAAGCTCATCAAACCTGTCATAAAAATCAGTAGAAAGAAAAGCAAGAAGTTTGCTTTGGCTTTTTTCAACAGGATCCTTAGACAGGATCAAAAGCAAGCTTTCCTCCTCGGCTCCCTCTACTTCTTTGATGCTTCTACACTCTTGCATATCAGTAAGTCACTTCATAACTCTCTCAAGTAAAAAGATGACTTCTTCATCATTAACTTGCAACTTTAGTTCCCCCTTCTTTACATCAATGTGTGCTCTTGCAATCGCAAGGAACGGCCTTCCCAAAATTAGAGGAACTATGTCATCTTCTGAGGGGCACGAGTCATGCCGAACAGACACACGGGTCGTGCCGGCACCCTCTGACTCATTCCGCAATGCTCGTGCGGCATCATTGGCGCTGTTTTGTTCTTGGCATGAGTCTTGCTGGTCAACTTCACGAGTTGTGCTGCCTTCAGTGTCACCATTTGGTGGGCACGATGCGCGCGACACTCTGTTTTCAAGTCGGCACGAGTCGTGCCCATGGTGGCACAAGTCGTGCTGCGTGTCAGCTCCAACGTGCTTGTCCTCGTTCAATTTTTTGACCTCTGTTTTGACTTCAGATCATTTTGATGGCATTTTTGGGCCCTCGTACTACGTTCCACTCCTCAGGGCGACGACCATAACTTGTTCTTTGGGATTCATCATCGTTTGAGATGGAAACTTACCTTGTTGCTCTAATCTCCCAACTGAAGCATATAATTACCCGAGAGAAATATCAGTTTCTTTCTGCTTCCTTTCAGATTGCTCATTAGTAGATATCATCAGATTGACCATCAAGTTTAACTGCTCCCCTTGCTGCTTTATCTGATCTCCTTGCTACTTCATCTGCTCCCCTTGTTGCTTCATAAAGTCTTCTTGCTATTTCAACAACAGTTTTAACTCATCATCCACGGGTGCTTTTCCTTCAGCTGGCTTATGGGATAGATCAATTCCTGGAGGAGGTCCAACTGCATTATTCGGGTTAGCATATGACATATTCTCATTCCTTCTCTGATTGTTGAAGTTGGAATTTCCTTGGTCATTCATTTCCCATTGCTGACTACTAGGTCTAAAATTCTGTCTATTTCTGTAATCCCCTTGAAATTTTTGATCCATAGCATAATTTGCTTCCTCCATATGATCTTCTTCTCCATCCATTCTAGCTTTCTCTCTTCTGTTTTCTAGTGCCATGCGATCCATCTTTTTATGCAACTCACTGAGTTGACTCTTGAGTTCTGACATCTCGCTGTTGTTGACCTGTACTTCTACCTTAGCCACTTTATCAAAAGCGACTCCATCTGATCTTTCCATAGGCCAATCATACGTGTTAGCTGCCATCTCCTCAAATATCTCTTCTGCTTCATCTGCTGACTTTTTGAAGACCGATCCACTAGCTGTTGCGTCTACCAACACTCTTGATTCACTCCTTAGGCCTTGATAGAAGAAGTCTAAGTAGGTGTCTTTTGTAAATCCATGTTGTGGACCACATCACAACAACTCCTTGAACCTTTCCCACGCCTCAAAGAAACTCTCCAAGGCTCCTTGTTTAATTAGTGTGATCTTTTGCTTCACCTTAAAGCTCTTGGAGGGAGGGAAGTACTTATTCAAGAACTTATTTGCCAACTGCTCCCATGTAGTACAACATCCTGCAGGAAGGTTATTGTACCACTCTTTGGCTTTCTCCGTTAGTGAGAATGGGTAAAGCCTCATTCTGATAGTATCCTCCGGGACATTCCTATGCTTCTGCATCCTTTCATACTCATCAAATAATTACAGAGCTCACTAGAACTCTCCAAAGGATTACCACTGAACTGCTGTGCTTGTACCATCCGGATCAGTCCAAATGGTAGCTCTAAACTCTCCACAGTGATTGCGGGTCTATTCAATCCAGCATTCGTGGTATGCTTCAGCTTATACTGGTCCTGCATGGGAGTTGGGGCGTGATCGTCAGACATCTTAGCTAATTTTACCTGTGCTCACACAGCTGATTAGAATAGTTTGGATCTAAATAAAATAAAAATAAAATAAAAGCAATAAGAAATTTAACATCCTAAATTAAAATAAATCACAAAAGAATTAAATAGTAAAGCATAGGGAATTATCCCCGGCAACGGCGCCATTTGCTTGTGCACCTTTTTGCGTGTCCCCAAGTGTAGGGAATCAATTGTAGTTCAGCGTGTGACCAAGTCTATTATCGAACCCAAGGAATAATTCTAAACTTACTATTTAATCTATTTATGACAACTCTAACCTAAGACAAATCTGGGTTTATAAGTGAATTTAATTAAACTTAAAAAAGCAGAAAATAAGTACTTAAAATAATAAAATAGCAAATAAAAATAAGGATGAAGTGTTCAAGAGAGAAGATAGATAGCACTAGGAAATCCAGTTAAATTGGTCAAATCAAATCACTAGACAATCAGTTAAAATCCCTGCAATTCTTATGAAAGCAATCACTTAATTATGTTAAATCTCTCTTTTAAAGTAAACTTAACACATAAACCTGGTTTAAACCCTCAGATGCAGATGAATAACTCCTACTCCCTTTCTAGGTACTTCATGCAAAATTCTATTAAAGGCTAGAGCACTAGACTTCCCTTTATAGGTACTTAAGAATTAATCCCCAATTCTCACCTAACAATCTAAGAAATCAAATCCTCTAGAATGGTAATTAATAGATATATTAAGTGTCCAATATTAATTATTCTAATGAATAAAGGTTATACGGTTAGATCCCCCTTACCCATAACAGGTTGACAAATATAATCACTTTATGGCACAAGCAATAAGCATAAATATACATAAGACAATGACATATCATGAATGAGGGCAGATCATATAAGACAAAAATATAAGTCTAAATTCAAAGCACTAATAAGAGAATAAGTATATTGCAGATATCCAACCTATTCTAGCTCATCAATTCAAATTAATTCAACCTTCAAAACTTAGCACATGGTGTTACAGGCAACACATATGATTAGGTATGAAAACAATCTCATAGGTCTATAATTCAAAAGTTTAAAAGAAAGAATAAGACAAACCCCAGATGTGACGTGATTCTCCGTTCTTTCCTCTGTGATTCTGAATCTTCTTGTTCTTCTTCTCAAGTAAGCAATACTAATGAACTCCCCGGGATGGGTGGATGGGGCGGTGCAGTGAAAGGGTATGGAAAAGTATGTATGGATGTGGAGAGTTATGGAGAGTTAGGGTTTGAAACACCCCAAGGGCTCCTTTTATAGTTGGGCACTGATAATTCTTGAATTATGACTCAAAAGTGGGCTTTTTCACGTCAAAAATACGAACGGGCTGAATAATGACGAAACGGGCTCGCTGGAAAGCGGCACGAGTCGTGCCATAGGTGGCACGAGTCATGCCGGGCGCATGCTATTGGAATTTCTCGGCAGCTGAATAGCACGGGCGCTTGCTGGGTGGTCGGCACGAGTCGTGCCAAATGTGGCACGGGTCGTGCCACCCATCGGCAGCCTACGCGACCTCACGGTTTTACTCATAACTTCTTCATCCGATCTCCAATTGAGGTAATTTTTGCGGTCACGCAATTCTCTCTTCCTTGACTTTCCAATCATTTAAAGAACTCCTAAAAATTCATCTATTTGAGTATGGCACGAGTCGTGCAAAGTAGTGGCAAGAGTCATGCACTTTTGGGGCGTGCTAGGCGGCGATGGCATCTCGTGCCGCATGTGGCCGGCGCGAGTGGGCTATGTGGGTAGCACGACCCCTGCCATGCTGCACCAATTCCTATTTTGGCCCGACTTTGCTCCCGACTTCCATTTTTGCTATTTTTACCCCCGTTTTCTACTTAAAACACGAAATAACACCTCACAAGCATCTATAACATAAATATATGCAATTCAATCAAAAGATGCTCAAATACGAATATAAATATCACACACCAATGCTAAATCAGACCCTAAAACATGCAGATTTTCATACTAAACATAGACACAAGTAAATAAGCGTGTGACACATGTGAATATCCTTGGAGCAATAGATATAACTCACCCCCCCTTTCTAGGTACTATCAATATCAATTATTTCCCGTGCACTAAGTACTCTAACCCGATATGATCTCCCTTTATAGGTACTATGAAGTTATACTCTTTGTCCTACTTATTAGCCCGAATCAAATTCAATTAACAAGTATTTATATAAGACTAAATTTTTAAAACGTGCTTCGCACGTTGCTAGCATGTTATATTGTAATATGAGTATCTTAAAATAAGTTATATTTTATAAAGTTCTAATTTTATATTTTATATTTATTTAAAACACAATACATATGCCTTGGCAAAGACTTATGTTAACTGTCTCATGTAAGAATTTTCGTATGACAAATGAAAAGTACTAACCTTTATAATAAAATATGATACTCAATTAATGAAAAGTGATAAGAATTTCGTGAATTATTTTATTGAATGCAAAGATACATGTGTTCAATGATATTTATTCTAAAATGTAATTCATTTTAATTAATAAAATTATTTTTTTTTTATTGAAATTGTTGAAACACTAAGGGTATTAATGTTTTATTAAGATTTATATATATATATATATATAGATTATAAGTAGTTTTTATATAAAGGGTATTTAGGAGAGAGCCATCAAAAATCCATGGTTGATTTTTCAATACCCAATCTCTACCTATGGGATTTTCATAGCAAAATAATGTCAGTTTCGACTTCCCCAACTCTATCTCCCTCCATGACATACCATGTTTCGTTTTCCAGACATTTTTAACCAGACATTTTTAATGGCTTCTATTAGAATTGAGGGATTGCCTTACCACAATATATACTTCTTTCTCTTCTATTAGAATTTACAAACTAAGGTAAGTATGCCTACCAGCATCATTTAGAATGAAGAAAATTCACAAACATTCTAGTTACTCATAAAAGGCATTTGGATCACGCATAAATTCAATCACCAATACTTTTTGAATCATCCATGAAGGGTAATGTTAGTTTTTCTCTTGCTGGAATAAACTTGTCACCATGTCTCCAATAGTGATGTTCCCTTACATAATGCCATTTTAAACACAACACCACAGCTGTTGAGATTTCAAAAAGGCAAGATTTATTTGAGGTTGTCAAGATCAACAGAACAACAATATCTAATACATGGAAAACATGACCACACGTCTTTATCATCCCAACCATCTACAAATGCCTTACTCAACGATTCTTAGATTTCAATTTCCTAATTTCATCCAGCTCTATACGATCTTTGTATAGGCATCAATGTGAACTAAATAAATTTTTATACCTCATTGACCAAGGCTAAAATATTGCCCGTAAAGACAGATGGTTTCACAAGTAGAACACCTTTTCCTTCTTACTTCGTTAGAAGTATATCTTATAGAATTAAGAAAAAATAAATTACATCATTTCCATCAAACCCTTTAAATACTTTCCGTCGGTATTCAGCTACAAGTCATCCCCTCCACCGAGCTCCTCGCTGCTACCTCCACATCCCAATCACCCCAATCTTGTTCGTTTCGGATTATTGCAAAATCCATGTATTTCTTGGTCTAGAGCCCTTCCTTTTATACCACCTTCTTCAAATGGAGTAGCGATTGAATATCCCGCTTCTTCAAATGCAGGAAAGGAGATCTTAAAGGGTACTATTGGAGGGCTTTTCGTGTCAATGGGTTATGGGTACCAAGAGTCTTTCTTTAATAGAAATTTAATGTTATTATTATGGAGTATAACGTATCATTATTATCACAGATAGGGGGTATATTGTTATTATTAAAACATATAAGGGACAAAAATATCCAAAAATATTTTAATATTACTCATTAAATGACTTAATTAACTATTGATGTAGAGGTGGTGTATATAATTATTAGTTATTAATTATAATTAAATATAGTTCAAGTAATATATTAGTAATATTATTAATTATTAGTAATACCTAGAAGTTTATTGAAGAAAATGAAAAGGCATTATGAATAATGAATTAGTTAAATATATAATACATTATAATAATAAATAAGGGTAAAAATGCAGTAAAGAAATATAGGTAAGGTTAAAATTAGAAAAAAATATTAACACATGTTAAGCCACTTTTAATATATTATGATAGTTCTAATGAGACTTCGCAGTCCCCTCACTTAGAATCATAACATGTAATCCTGCTCAGCAATGAACACACTCAATCAGTGATTTCTCCACTTTGAGTCTCTCTTTTTCTGTCATGGAGCGTGTGTTCGTCATGGAGGCAAAGAGAGGGCAGGTCGGACCAATTGATAGAACACACACACGGAAATGAATGAAAACACGGAAATAATCCCTCGAAGAGGGCCACAAAGTTTATCTCTGCCACAAACCAATTAAGGCTGCAATATTAGATATATTTCTTCTTGTTTTTCCACCGTAGAGTACATACGGTATATAAAGAGGCTCAAGGCCCACAATCCCAGCCCTAATTCTATGGTAATTCGAATTACCATTATGACAGGAAACTTGACTAATTAATCTAAATTAAGGAAATATTTGACTAAAATAACTTATTCCTTCTTGCTCTCTATCACAAGCAGTTTCATTCAGGAAAGCATACCTGAGGAGAAGGCATGTCAATATTACTTCTCTCTTTTATATATGTTAGAATGGTGCAGTTTTATTCGTAATCTCTCTCAACAACTCATTCCAAATATCATTGCACGTGATAGTTTTACTTTTTCTATTTATTTTCAAATCAAATGTTTATACAGCCAGTTCTTTTATCAGGCCATTAATAAATGTTATTCTGAAATAGGTCATGAAATCTAAAGATTCCTTTGTTCTGAAAGAGAATCCCAGTGTTCGCTTGATTGCCCGTGCTCACAAGATGAGTAAAAGTAGGGGAAATGTTATTAACCCTGATGACGTCGTTTCGGAATTTGGCGCAGATTCTCTACCTTTATATGAAATATTTATGGGCCCATTCAGGTTGTTCCCTTTCTTCTGTCCATGTCTTCCTGTTGAGATGCTTATTTTCTGTCTCCAGATCACAATAATATCTGCCACTTAAATATCTACCCTTCCATTTTTATTTTTTATTTTTCATTCTGATTGTTTTCCATATCATTTTGTAGAGACTCAAAGACTTGGAGCACAAGTGGTATTGATGGTGTTCATCGCTTTTTAGCAAGAGTGTGGAGATTGATTGTCGGGTCACCATCAGTCGATGGTAAATTTCAGGTTGGAACGATTGATCTCACTGAGGAGCCTCAGCTTCGTACTCTTCATAGATGCATTGATAAGGTAATTATATTCATATGCACATGAGGTTTCTGTTTTTTATTAAGTTGTTTACTTAATACTCTTGAAATGCAAAAGAAAAAAACCAAGAGCAGTACTTAACTAATGTTTTGTGTAACAATAATTCTCTCTGTATTAACTTTTTCAGATTCAGAAAAGTTCAATTTTCCAGTCTGCTGTAATCATTTTGATGGTTGAGATGTTTGGCTGTACTAATGTGTAGTATGTTAAGAGTTCTCAAATTGAAATATATTGAAATGTCGTCTTTGATTTCTCTTTCTGATGATTTGTGCAGTAGTATTTTGGTGGTTTGTATTTTTTCTAGTTGACAATTAAAACGTGCAAAATATTTAATAGGTAACAGAGGAAATTGAAGGAACACGATTCAACACGGGAATTTCTGCGATGATGGAATTCATTAATGCAGCCTATAAGGTTAGCCTCCCTCTCTCTCACCCACACATTTAGCCAAAAATCAAGTCGAATAGGAGGTTGAATTCATTGCGACCCAAAAACTCAGTTTTTCTACTCAAATCTACTCAAACTTATGCTCGATTTGATGAGTTGCATAACATTAATTAGGCATTTTTATATAATTAGGGTATAGTTATGCGATATTAGTATACTAAGCATAAAAATATTGGAATCAATCTAAATTCACAAGTTGAGTCTAGTTTTATGAGCCCAAGCTCGAGTCCATTTCGATCTCTCTTTTGGGTTGAGTACAGCTTGCAAGTTAGCTTAAGTCATTCCATTCCTAAGCTCATCCTCACGTTACTAAAAAAAGTGCTTTTTCATTCATGCCATCTGTATGGCTGCATTCTTGCCAGAACTGCTATTATATGAAACCACATGTCGCATGTTTCAGACTCTGAACCCGGGAATACTGGCTTCATTGAACTTACATACATAAAACCCTCTATGTCCTTCATTGAACGATGCAAGTTAACATTGTTTAAATTTCTTGAAGACATGCGTGAAGAGATCAAATACCCAGTATTGGATATGGATAATTCATTTATGTAGGCAATAAATTTTCATATTGTTGTTTTCAGTGGGACAAACTTCCAAGGTCAGTTGTTGAACAGTTTGTTCTATTGCTTTCTCCTTATGCACCTCACATGTCTGAGGAGCTGTGGTCTCGTCTGGGTCACTCAAAATCACTGGCTTACGAGCCCTTCCCTAAGGTATGAGTTCAGGTCCTTAACAACACTTCTCTGAGCTCTCTTGTAAATGCATGTTGATTGCATAATCGGACTGTGTGAAATCACCTGTTCTCTCGAGCTAGTTGAGAATGCGTAGTTGTTGTAGGTGAACCCCACCTACATGGAGGACTCCATGGTGGTTCTACCTGTCCAAGTCAATGGGAAGACGAGGGGCACCATACAGGTTGAGAAAACATGCACTGAGGAGGAGGTTTTTGAACTAGCTTCGACAGACTCTAAATTATCCAAGTTTCTCGAAGGGAAAACCATCAAGAAAAGAATATTTGTTCCGGGTCGGATCTTGAACATTATTGTTGATGCAAAGAGCATGAAGGTAGGCCAGAGCTAGCCCTTGGGTGGCTTTCAACATTTTGATTGGATGAATGAAAAGTGGTGGTGTTTTTAATGTTGTAGGAATGTCATCATCTTCTATGAAAGGAAATATGCATTTTGTATAAACGTGTATATGGCTACATGTGTCCCTTGTATATCCCTTATAAACTATTTCATCAATTTATTATTTTTTTCGGGCTTGGATTCTCTGTGCCATTTGGTACATCATTTCTTGTGTCATATCGTTAGATGGACGACACGTAGGAGAGAGAAACTATACCCTAAACCTTAAACCCAATGGGCAATGGTTGGATTTAATTTCCCCTCTTACGTGTCAATCACTTAACGTGTGGCACAGAAGATGATGAACCAAAATAGCACAGAAAATCCGGTGTGATTTTCTTTGTTGTAATTTACGGTGAAACAAATTTGAGATGGAGGGAGTAATACATTACGAAATTCATACTTTCACGCTATCGCAATATTGCAATATTATTAGAGCTGTTATACGAAATGAGCCGCTCGAGAGCTCGGCTCGAGCTCGTGACAGTTCGAGCTCGTCTAAATACTCGGTAAGTTATCGAGCCGAGCTCGGCTCGGCTCAATAAGGCTCGATAATAATAATAATATTAATATAAATATTATATATTGATAATTATATATATTAATATAATAATTATTAAATATAATATTAAATATATTAATAAAAATCCGGCTCGATTAGGCTCGAAAGCTCGTTAAGGCTCGACTCATTTTTCTTAAATGAGTCGAGCCGAGCTCGAGCTCGGATGAGTAATTTTCGAGTCGAGCTCGAGCTCGCTCATAAGCTCGTTATCAAATCGAGCCGAGCTCGAGCTCGGCTCGATAACTACTCGAGCCGAGCTCGAGTATGCACTACTCGAGCTCGCTCGGCTCGTTTAACAGGCCTAAATATTATTACTTATTTTTAACATTTGATTTAATCAAACCTCGTAACATGCCTAGGGCCCAATGACCTTTAGACCAAGTGGTATGCCCCCAGGGCATAGCTCAAGTGGTAGAGGGGAGGGTGGAAAGACCTTCCAGCTGAGCTTGGTTGCTGCAGGGTGGGGGTTCGAATCCTGCCTTTGACATGGATTTGGCCCCTTGCAAGCACAAGATTTGGCCCCTTGCAATCACAAGTTTAACAGTGAGCCCTCCCTATAAGCCACTTGAGGCACATCCTGCGATTTACCTCCTCCACCAATCCCCAGGGCGGGGGCGATGGGGGCCCCTAATGGTGGGGTACACCATTTTAGACCAAGTGGTATGTTGGCAATAACTAGTGATGGGCCACCTCAATTCTTGAGGTGTTAGCCTGGACGACACAGCCATAATAGAAGCCACAACTCAAATAGTGTATTCATTTCTTTGCGTAATATTCATACTTCTACCCTCAAATGCATGAGAAAAATTTAACAGCAAACTCCAATGGAAATCTGCGATGAAGTGGTTGGATTGAGCAGACATTGCTTTAAAAAAACATAAAAAATGGGGAGGGGGTATTTATGACCAAGCCTTTCGTTCACAGTATCAACAGTTATAGGTTCACCCTGTTGTGAGTTGGATAAATAGGAAAAATAGTCAATAAACCTAAATATTGTTGTGGGTTGGATACATAGGAAAAATGATCTGTAAACTTAAAGATTATAGTTAAATAATAGTTGATTGTTGTTGAGTAAATATTCTAATGCTTATTATGTGTATGGGGAAAAACTAAAAATACGGGAACATATCACAACTACAGTCACCTATTTGGTTTGGTGATGATTAATTTTTCTCAAGGAAGCTATTATAGGGACATCACTTTTAATGCCCTATATGACCCATGCAACATCTTTTTTGCCCCTATCCTTTTTAAAACATCTAATTTGCCTTGTTTTTGGTGTATATTCCTAATTTACCCCCCTGACACATGTCATATCTTTTCCTTTTTTTTGAAATCTCGTGATTACTGCCCAGCGGTTAAAAGTACCGCTTTTAATGGCATTGAAATTGGGGAGAGAATCTTTGACCCCTTTATCTCAAAATTTTTGTTATTTACTCCCTGTATCTCTCTCTCTCTTTTCATCGGCACTCATCCCTCCCATACTCTCCCTCTCTCTCTCTCTCTCAAACTCTCAATTTTTCTGTCGAACACAGTGCTCCGTCCGGGCCTCCGGCGTGTCGTTCAATCCATCGTCATCTCCACGTCGAAAATTAGCAGTAGCAAACATGGATAACCAGATATTCCGTCTTTAGGATTTTAGGGTTTTGCATAATTGCGATTTAATGTAAAGAGTAGTGAATGTGGAGTTGTTACTGTAGAGTTTGAATTTGGTAACTGTTATTGTCCTCCGAGGACATACCGGTGTGGGCATCTGCATGTGTGTGGTAACGGGTTCCAGGAAACTCATTCCTCCTTTGGCTCTGATGTAGGAACAGAACCTCTCGAACAGAGTAGTTTCAGGATCCTCATCTTCAGCATTGAGTTGATCAGCATCGTGCTCCTCATCTTGCGAAGCATCAGCACCCTCAAAATCCTCACGATGTGGACCCTCAAATGAATCATACTCATGGCCTTGCGATTCATCGGACCCATAGTCTTGAGAACTAGCAAAACCATCAAACCCATCACCCTCAAACCCAGCAGAGGAGCACATCTCATCTCCATTCTCCACCTCTTCTTCGTCTTGCTGTTCGCTAGCATACTCAATGTTTAAATTAATATTTGTCGTACGACTCGACACGCCCACACCTATACTCGTGCTCGGTCCGGCCAAATCTACGGGACAATTAATATTGACAGATGGAATTTGTGACCGAAGCAAGTCGGTCCAATAACTGCTCCTCACTGGCGCAGCACTAGTGCAACCATTATCAACTGATTGCTGTGGTATGGCCTTAACTGTGACAAACAGCATCGGCTCATCAACCTGCTGATACAACCCCCTTATATCCATATCATCCTTCACCTTATGTTTTGTTATACAACCACCGATGTCCACAAGTGTGTGTATAACATATTTGAAATGATTCAAATTGGCGCAAACTAAACTGTGCACATGCCCAAGAATAAAATTCAACGTCAGCTGATCTGAATTTAAAACTAAGCTCGTCTGTTGGCCACGTACATACTCTAAACCTTGCCACCAGCCGCCCCACCATATACAAAAATTTATCATTTCAAATCCAACGCCTAAACCTTTCAACAAAACGACAATTAATTGTTATATTGACACATAATTCATTAAAAATGATACGCCAATTTAGTAGGTACACACAAATTAAGCATTAAATTATCAAGCACACATGAAAGTTAAACATTAAGTCGTACGTACGCGGACAAGCTCAATTAAGGTCCTAAATCGACAAACAGGTCTATTATAATCGGAGGACATCATATAATATGCTTAAAAAATAGCCAAACATGCTCAATAATGCATTAAAAATCGGCGGACATGTTCAAAAACCACCAAATAATCGGCGGACATGCTCAATTAGGGTGAAAATATCGGCGGACATGCTCACTTAGGAAGGAAAAATCGGCGGACAAGACCATTACGGGTGAAAAAATCGGCGGACATGATAAATTAGGGTGAGAAAATTGGCGAACAAGACCATTTCGGGTGAATAAATCGGCGGACATGATAAATTAGGGTGAGAAAATAGGCGGACATGCTCATGTAGGGTAAAATAGTCGGCGGACAGGGTCATATATGGTACAGATTCGGCGGACATGCGCAAATATGGGGAAAACATTGGCGGACAGGCTCAATATTTGGCGGACAGGATCTACTGGGCAACTACTTTTGGCGGACACGCTAAATTGGGCTACTATTTTCGGCGGACAAGCTGAAATACTGTCAAATAATAGGCGGATATGGACGATAAGTCTCAAATAATGGGTGGACATGCACAATTAACAATGCATATTAGCGAAAAAGTCTACGATGGGTGTATGTAGTGGTATTCATGCATATTACATGCATACTTCACCATTTTCTTTGGCGGACATGGATATATATAACCATTTTACTCAGCGGACATGCGTTTTTGAAACCCTAAAGCCCTAAAAACCATAAAACATTCAAAGAAAGCAATAAATAAAATACAATGCAAACAGCGTTCGTATCTTACCTTTGGCTCTAACTATGGATCCGTCGAAAAAAACGGTGGGTAAATGCGGGAGCCGATGACCTTTTTATGCTCCAATAATTTGTGGATACAGATGAATGAAGTTTGAATCCACTGTGCCCATTTTTTATGTTTGTTGGTGGTGAAGTTATTTGGTTGGTGGGGATAGTTGAGAGTTTAATGTGACAAGAATTTACATAAATGAACTAATTGTGAAAACAGGGCCTTTTCACCCCATTTAATGAAGTGTGTTTCAGTGGAGTGGTAGGTAGTTGCATGTGTTTAATCACCTAAATACTACTGCATGTGTTAATTAATAAAAAGCCTAATATAATATAACAATTTAAGGAATTTAAAATTTTAATTTCGTGCATTTTAAAATTTGGCTTTTGCACTTCATTCAGCTTGTCCGCCGAATTAGGGGTTATATTTTAGTAGACTTATTTATTTCTTCTTTAATTAATGTGGCACCCCTAAATAATCAACATATTCCCTGACACATCTATTTTGCATGCAACTGTACTTGTCAACTCATTCCCAATACAAAAAGATGGACCATCCTTGAGGGTATTCATAGCATTGCATGTATTTTCAGGGCAATTTAGATGTATTACAAAAGGTAGGGCAAAAAAGATGTTGACTTTCCCATATAGGGCAAATTGTGGTATTTCCCGCTATATTATATACACTGTTATCATTATCCTATTGTCATGATTTAGAGTTTTAAACAAAGACGAAGGTATGCAAAACATAATATCAGTAACAACATTACTCAAGTAGAGTCAGACATATTAAATTTCATAATCAGTGATAGTTGGCATTGATAACTGAAACTCTCATTAAAGTCAGGCTTTTTTGAGGCATGAAGAAATCTTTCAAGTTCAGGTCACCATTCAAACTTACCGATACAACTACAAAGTTAGGTCCCGAAAATTTCAAGTGTGGTAAAAAATACCTTTGAACTCCTGCACAATTTCACCCATGACTGGGGCAGAGTCTCACCAATATTCCTCTTAGTTCTAGCAACATACTGGAATGTTAACAATTATAGGGACATTGATACATAATTAATTACTTGATTCCATGTCATATATTCAAAGTGAATACAAATATTGTCACAAAATTGCAGAACAATCAGAGCACGAAAATCAATGACATGGTATAAACAAAAGGTCGATTGATATCAGCTTTGAACTGAAGTTGTGTTCCCATCTTAGCGTCTGTAGGGCTTTTCGCAAGCACTTTGATACATAGAAATAAATTATTGAACAATCTTCACAATGTATATTGTGGAGAATTAATAAAGATAATTTTTTGGAGTATAGCAGCAGAATTATCTAGAGTAGCAGCAGAATTATCTAGAGTGTACTTAGTATCCTTTGGTTAATTTGGTTCTAATAGAATTATCTAGAGTGTAATAATTATGATACTGTAGCTATGTTGTGTCGTGCCTCTTGAGCTTCTTAGTAGATTCTAGATTATGCTTAATTGTAATATATTAATCGGTTATTGTATGTACAGCTGTAAGAAATAGAAACCCACTTTCTCAAAATACTTCTCACACTTCTCACTACTCTGTTTTCTATTATTTGAGGTGTTCTGCTTTTTTATCAAACTCTTCCATTCTTGGTGTTGATCTTGGGCCAACAGAATCACCATCTGTTATTCTTCTTTGATTTTCTACATGGTACCAGAGCCATAAGGGTTCTTGGAGATATCGTGTGTCAAGATCTCTTGGTGGAGGTTTGATAGGTGCCTCAAATGGACGTGAGCGGTCATGTGGGTGGACTTGGCATAGAGTTACTGAACCAGTCCAACTATAGGATCTGGAAGACATGTATGGAGTCTTACCTTATTGGTGAAGACTTATGGGATGTGGTGGATGGAGATAACAAAACAGCTCCAGAAGATACTCCCGAAAATGCTGATGCACGCAAGAAATGGAAGCAGCTCAATGCGAAGGCTGAGTTCACATTGAAGAGATCGATTTTGCCCAACTTGTTTGACCATATCATGCGATGTAAATCTGCCCATGAAATCTGGAAAACTCTTGACAGATTGTTCAACAAGAAGGATGAGGCTCGACTGTAAGTTTTGGAGAATGAACTCACAAACACAACACAAGGTAACCTGTCTATTGCAGAGTACTTTATGAAAATAAAAAATCTTTGCTCGGAAATTTCTCTTCTCAATCTGGATGAAGCAATCTCTGATGCGCGTATAAGGAGAACTATTATTCGAGGACTAAAGTCAGAATACACTCCGTATGTTACATCAATTCAAGGATGGGCTCAACAACCATCTTTGGAGGAATTTGAGAATCTGTTGTCTTCACAAGAACCTCTAGCAAAGCAAATGGCCGAAATCTCAATCAAAGGAGGAGAAGGGAATGCTCTCATGGCGAAAAATAAATATTTTAAGAAGAAGAACAGCCAGGAAAATTTCAGCTCTAATGAAGATAGAGTGAAATTAGGTACTTCGGAAAAGAAAATTATAAAGTGTTATAGGTGCAATAGACCAGGACATATTAAGAAGTTTTGTCGAGCCAAATTAAAAGGGAGCAATATGGTTGAAACTAAAATGGAAGAAGCTGAAGAAGATTGGAGCAAGTGCTTTGTGGCGGAAACAAGAGCCGTAGACGCCATGACATCCATCAACTTCAACAAAGATTGGATCATTGACTCTGGTTGTGGACATCATCTCACCGGAGATAAGTCCAAGTTCTTCAACCTTCAAGCATATCATGGTCATGATGCTATTGTAACAGCAGACAATACAATCCATCATGTGGAGAATGAAGGCACTGTGGTTGTCAACAAGAATCATGAAGATACTTTGAAGAATGTGTTTCACATTCCAGGGATGAAGAAAAATTTATTCTCGGTGTCAAATGCGGTCGATGCTGGAAACTATGTGTTGTTTGGACCTCGGGACGTGAAGTTTCTTCGAAACATCGAGACACTTAAAGCTGATGTTGTCCACACCGGTAAGAGAGTTAACGATTTATTTGTTTTATCTGCATCAGAGTCTTATATTAACAAGATGAGTAGTAATGATAATGCTCACATTTGGCATGCTAGATTGGGGCATCTTAACATGGAAAAATTAAAAGTAATGGTAAAACTGAATCTTGTAAAAGGGCTGCCAAACTTGATTAATTATGGTGGAGAAGTATGTGAAGGATGTCAATTTGGGAAGGCTCATGGACTTCCTTTTGATAGATCTTCCTCACGAAGTACAACACCATTGGAGCTTATTCACAGTGACTTAATGGGTCCAACAAGAACTAAGTCTTATTCTGGTTTTTCTTACATGCTCATTTTCATTGATGATTTTAGTAGATACACATGGGTTTACTTTGTGAAGCAGAAGTCCAAAGTATTTAGCAGGTTTCTGGAATTTAAAGAAAGTGTTGAATCAAGCGATTGCGGGCGGATAATGGTGGAGAATTCACTTAGGAACAATTCTTGACATTTAGTCGTCAACATGGTATCAAAAGAGAGCTTTCTTGTGCCGAAATACCGCAGCAAAATGGTGTGGCTGAGAGGAAGATCCGACATCTAACGGAAACTTGTAAGAGTTGGTTACATGCGAAGAATCTACCCAAGGCTTTATGGGCAGAAGGTATGAAATGTGCATCCTATGTGATAAATCGAACACCTCTCTCTCATATTAATATGAAATCTCCGTATGAACTTTTATTTGGAGAAAAGCCTAGTGTTAAACA
Organism: Pogostemon cablin; assembly: GCA_023678885.1. Taxonomy (NCBI): domain Eukaryota; kingdom Viridiplantae; phylum Streptophyta; class Magnoliopsida; order Lamiales; family Lamiaceae; genus Pogostemon; species Pogostemon cablin. Next base: position 23,824,740 of record CM042961.1, on the reverse strand, counting down.
TTTGAGAGTATTTGGCTCAATTTGTTATGTTCATGTGCCTGATTCACAAAGAAGCAAGTTAGATGCTAAGGCAAGAAAATGCATCTTTGTTGGTTATGATGAAAGGAAAAAGGGCTGGAGATGTATGGATCCGAAGACACATTTATATGTTGTCTCACGGGATGTCGTCTTTGATGAAGTCTCAAATTATTACAGAGAAGATGGGACTGACAAGATTAACGTGGTTGAATTACCTGTGAGTAATTCTCATTCTAACAGCCCTGCTAATTTAACAATGAGGAGCAATGTGAAAGGGGGAGTCCAAGAAATGACATGGAGGAGCAAAGTGAGAGGGGGAGTCCAAGAAATGAAATGGAGAACATGATCATGGAGCAGATAGATGATGCATCAGAAACCAATATGGAGAGACCAAGAAGAAACGTTGTCAAGCCAGTTCGTTATAGATATGAAAACTTCATCAGCACATATGCATGTTTCTTTGCAGGTCCAATTGATGATGAAGAACCTTATACTTTTGAGGAAGCCGAAAAGAGCAAAGAATGGAGACTCGCTATGGATGCTGAAATCGATGCTCTTAAGAAAAATGAAACTTGGAGCCTTGTTCCTAAGCCAAGAGACTTGCAACCTGTCTCATGCAAATGGGTTTATAAAATTAAACGGAGGCCTAACGGAAGCATCGAAAGGTACAAGGCAAGGCTGGTTGCTCGTGGATTTTCTCAAAAGTACGGGAAAGATTATGAAGAAACTTTTAGCCCTATGGCTAAAATGATTTCGGTACGAGTTGTAGTAGCATTGGCAGCCTATAATAATTGGAAATTATGGCAACTTGACGTGAAGAACGCCTTCTTGTATGGAGAGCTCGACAAAGAAATCTACATGGAGCAGCCTCCAAGTTATATCTCTAACTTGCATCCTCATTATGTTTGCAAACTTAAAAAAGCACTTTACGGGCTCAAGCAAGCGCCACGTGCATGGTATGGAAAATTTTCTCAATATTTTTAATTTTGTGGCTATTGTGCATCTGATTCTGATTCAAGCTTGTTTGTTAAAAAACAAGGAAGTTTGCATGTGGTGGTTCTTTTGTATGTGGATGATATGATAATAACAGGAAATGATGAAAATGAAGTTGCCAAACTTCAAGATGAGCTTGCGATACGGTTTGAAATAAAAAAATTGGGAGAGTTGCATCATTTCCTTGGTTTAGAAGTCTTGAATATGGAAAATGGAATCTTGGTGGCTCAAGAAATCTATGCAAAAAAATTGATTGAGCGTTTTGGTTTGAATCAATGTAAGAAGTGTTCTACTCCTCTTGAAGTACATACGAAGTTAAGGCGTCAAGAAGGATCACTTCTTAAAAATCCACAACTGTATCGGGCTCTTGTTGGAAGCTTGATATATTTAACCATAACAAGGCCGGACATTGCCTTTTCAGTTGTTTATGTGAGCAGATTTATGCAATCACCAAGAAAACCTCATCTAGAAGCTGCAAAGAGAATCTTGAAGTATGTTAACTCATCTCTTGATTTGGGGTTATTCTTCAAGAAAGATGGCGATGCATCTTTAACTGATTTTGTGGATGCTGATTTTGGAGGTGATTTGGATGATCAAAGATCTACTTCGGGGTATGTTTTTCTCTTTGGAGACACAAGTGTGTCATGGTGTAGCAAGAAGCAAGATTCAGTTTCCTTATCCACAACCGAAGCCGAATATAAAGCTTCCGGTCATGCTGCTCAAGAATGTGTTTGGTTGCAAAGACTTACTCATGGTCTTGGTCTTCCTATCTCAAAGCCTACATCAGTTTTTGGAGATAATCAAAGTGCAATCAAGCTTGCAAATAATCTGGTTTATCATGCAAGAACAAAGCATATTGAAATCGAACATCATTTTATCCGTGAGAAGGTTCTTGAAGGTACTATTTGTAATACCCAAGCTTCTCACTACTAGTGTGCCAATATAATTTAATTTGTATTATGTGCATTTTATAATTATGTGACAATTGTTTCTCAATTTTATTTATCTTTACATTTTATTTGAGACATCTGTGATAATAATGGTGACAATATGTGAATATATGTGTGCATAAATATTTACGTGTATTAATTTGGATATATGAGTAAATTATTTTATGTGTATAAATACACTTTTCTTAATTATTAAGTATCACAAGTATTTTTATTATAATAATAATAATATAATATATATATATATATATATATATAATAAAAGAAATGTGTCAAAATAGGCTGCTATACATGTTGAATTGGCTTAGAAGCCAAATTTGAATTTGCAATTATGGCTGATTGCAGTCGGCTTTAATAAAAAAATAAAAAAATAAAATAAAAATAAAAGAAAAGTCAAAATTGGTGGCTGCAAGTTGAGATGACATTAGCAGCCAAGTTGGAATTCATGCATGGCATGTTGAAGTGGCCAAATTAAAATTTGCCATCCCCAATCCCTTTCCCCTTGCCTATATATACGGGGGTGAGGAATTCATCACCTCACACCCCAAAATCAATCGGCAATATAAAAAAAAAAATAGTGTGCCGGAACGGGAAGGAAGGAATTGACTATAGTTCTTCACGGGTCTATAGTGTTACTATTGTCGGAGTTCAAGTAAGTAGAAGTCCAACTACAATGTATAAATATGTTGTGTGTAAATTATTTGTGATTAATATGTGATAATTATATTGTGAATTATTTGTGATTAGTTTAATTATGTTATGAATTATTTGGGATTAATTGATTATACAAGTTGTGGATTTATGTAATTTGAAATAATATTATTGTATTATAAAGATCTGTGTGATTGGGAACTGTTAAAAATATATCTGTATGACTTGAGAAGATGTTGGTTATAAGGATCTGTGTGATCCAAGATGGAGTTGTTATTATAAGAGATCCGTGTGATCCAAGGTGAAGTGGATTTGTGTGAATTAAATTAAATTGTTATTTTATTTATGATTAAATGTTGATATTGATGTCATAAATGGTTTATGATGCATATTTAATTGCACTGGTTGCATACCATGCATAATCATGAAAAGTGTTTTCCCCAAAATTAATAAGATACTAATGGTGTGTGCGGCCACTATATATGCATCTCTGTCAGGGTTCGGAAAAATTGTCCCCGATATTTTTATTAGGGTTTTGGAAAAATCGTACCCACCACTTTGCCAGAGTTCGGAAAAATCGTTCTCGGCACTATTTTCGGGGTTCGAAAAAATCATCCCCATTGAGCTCATTTGGGGTGCATATCATAAGTGTGTCGTGGGGATCCCGCAACATGAACAGTTTTCAAGATAAAAGAGACCAACTAGAAAGATTAGAAAATAAATGCATTTTCATGCACTATCATGCATGATTTTTACTTACTGAGATTTTTGTCTCACTAGTTTATGCATTGTAGGTGAGCCGGATGATATTTGAGTATGTGATGTACTGTGCAAGCTGTGGAGCTCCTACAGGGTTTGAGCAAGATGTACATAGATGACGACCTGTTGGGCTAGAACGTATATTTATTTTGTTTCCGCTGATATTTTATTATATAATATAATAAGTATTGTCACCAGTTTGTGTGGATTGATGTGGTGTCAGAAATCAGTTGCGTATGTTGAACTGGTGTGACCGTTTGGATAATATATATATTATGTGAGAAAAAAAAATAAGTGCAGATTTTTATAATTATGATATTTATGATAATTAATATTTGAATTATAAGTTACGTAAAGTGGGTCGTGACAGAGTGGTATCAGAGCACGGTTTGGGTCCTGCAGACTATCTATGTACATGAACTCATTCCTTGGGAGAGCAGCTTTGCGTGTAAGTGTTATTTTCCTTCTGTGTTGTTATGTGTTTTATAAATTATATTGGCCATGTGGTGTAGGACTTGTAGTTGGTAGACAAAATGGAAAGAATTATGGGTGAAAGTTCTGAAAGTGATAGAGCTGCTGAGCAAATAGCACCTACTGAAGGAAATAATAATGATGCGGTAATTACTCGCCTGATGGAACTGGTAGAGTGCCAGTCCCAACAGATACAACAACTGATTCAGCAGAGAGATATGGGTGGACAGCCAGAGGTTAATATTAATCACGATCAACGACAAGTAGAACGTGTGGAAATGGTTTGTGAAAGGTTTCGAAAGCTGAGCCCTCCAATATTTGAGGACGTAGCAGACCCCACAGATGCAGAGGATTGGTTACGTATGGTGGAAAACATGTTTCAATACAGTAGAATTCCAGAGGGGGACAGAGTGTTGTGTGCTTCTTTCGTGTTACGAGGAAGTGCAGGCCACTGGTGGGATACGATTAAAAGTATCGAGGATGCCACAAATATAACATGGGAAAGGTTCAAGGAACTTTTCAAAAATAAGTACTTTACGGCACCAGTGAGAGTCATGAAGATGAACGAGTTCATACAGTTGAGGCAAGATGGCATGTCAGTCACAGATTACCTTTGTAAGTTTGAGCAGTTGTCGAGGTTTGCTGAACATATGATGAGTACGGAGGCACTGAAAGTGGAGAGATTTGTGGAAGGCTTAAGGCCTGAACTTTACAGAGATGTGAGTATGGCGGGACTGCATGGAGCAACATACTCACAAGTTGCAGAAAGGGCTCAAATTGCTGAGCAAGCGAAGATGAGGATCAGACAAGCGCAAGCTATTAGACGTCAATTTCAGCAGAAACCAATGCAGCAGTTTGGAAGAGTTGATAAGAGGCCGATGCCATTTCAGAGGCCGAATTTAAATGTTCAAGTGGAGCAAGGACAGAGACGAGGAGAACCCAACAAGCATCTCAAATTCGATCAGGGTAAGGTGCCACCGGCGCCGCCACTACCTATATGCCCTAATTGTCTTAGATCACATGGTGGAGAGTGTCAAATTCCTCCGAGAACATGTTACACATGCGGGAGAAAGGACATGTGACTACTACTTATCCTAAGAAAGGGAAGCAGGCACAGCAGGGAAGAGCTCCAGCTAGGGTGTATACTTTGACGCGAGAGGAGACAGACGCGAATCCCTCAGTTGTCACGGGTAAGTTCTCTATTTTTGGCACTTCTACATATGTGCTATTTGATTCTGGAGCAACACATTCATTTGTATCCACTGAGTATGTGAGGAAGCTGGGTGGAACACCTAACTTGATAAAAACTAATTATGAGGTGATGATACCTTCTGGTGAGTCAAAGCAAACTAATCAACTTCTTCGAGGTTGTGTTATTCCTATTGAAGGAAGATAACTCCTCGCTAATTGATTGTGTTAAGTATGAATGATTATGATATCATATTGGGCATGGATTGGCTGTCAAAATACGGTGCTACAATAGATTGTCAGAAGAAGAGTGTCACTTTTCAACCAGTGAATAGAGAATCGTTCACTTTTGTTGGAATCAAGAAAAGCTTCAGATTTCCAGTGATATCAGCAGCAAAAGCACATCGGTTGTTGGAAAGTGGTTGTGAGGGGTATCTGGTGAGTGTAATGAATGTTGAGGGGCAATAATATTCAGTTCTTGATAATGTACCAGTAGTTCGGGAATATCTGGAGGTATTTCCAGATGATCTTTCAGGTTTGCCACCAGACCGGGAAATAGAGTTTGTTATTGAGTTACAACCAGGAACTGCTCCTATATCTAAAGCGCCATACAGAATGACACCAGCTGGACTGAAGGAATTGAAGATACAGTTACAAGAGTTGCTAGACAAAGGATTCATCCAACCTAGTTTCTCCCCTTGGGGAGCACCAGTTCTGTTTGTTCGAAAGAAGGATGGCACATTGAGGATGTGCATTGATTATCGGGATCTCAACAAAGTTACGGTGAAGAATAAATATACATTGCCTCGCATTGATGATCTGTTTGATCAGTTACAGGGTGCAGCTATCTTTTCGAAGATTAATTTGCGGTCGGGGTATCATCAGTTGAAGATTAGGGAGGATGATATTCTGAAGACTGCATTTAGTACAAGGTATGGGCATTATGAATTTTTGGTGATGTCGTTTGGTTTGACAAATGCTTTGGCAGTATTTATGGATTTGATGAATAGAGTATTTCAGGAATTTCTCGATAAATTTGTGATTGTGTTTATCGATGATATTCTAATTTACTCTAAGAATAAGGAGGATCATGCACTGCACTTGAGAAAGGTGTTAGAGATTCTGAAGGAGAAGCAGTTGTATGCGAAGTTCAAGAAGTGTGAGTTTTGGTTAGACCGAGTTATTTTCTTGGAACACGTGGTATCGGGAGAAGGAATTTCAGTAGATCCAGGTAAAGTAAGAGCGATCCATGATTGGCCACAACCCTCAAATCCCACTGAGGTTCGTAGCTTTCTTGGATTGGCGGGATATTATCGAAGGTTTGTTGAAGGATTTTCTAAGATTGCTTCACCATTAACACAGTTGACCAGGAAGAATGTGAAGTTCACATGGACGGAGGAATGTGAACAAAGTTTCCAAGAATTGAAGAGACGATTGACATCAGCACCTATTTTAACTATTCATACGGAGATAGGAAACTTCAAGGTTTACAGTGATGCTTCAAAGAATGGTCTTGGGTGTGTATTGATGCAGAATGGGAAAGTGATAGCTTATGCATCTAGACAGTTAAGAGAGTATGAGAAGAATTACCCAACTCATGATTTAGAGTTAGCCGCAGTGGTGTTTGCACTCAAGATTTGGAGGCATTATCTGTATGGGGAACGTTGTGAAATCTATATTGATCATAAGAGTTTGAAGTACTTTTTCACTCAGAAAGAGTTGAATATGAGGCAAAGAAGATGGTTGGAATTGGTGAAGGATTACGACTGTGTTATCAATTATCATCCGGGAAAAGCCAATGTGGTTGCTGATGCATTGAGCCGAAAGGCAATACAGAATGTAGCTGCTATGACTGTAAATCAGAAACCAGAGTTGCATGATTTGCAAAAGATGGGTGTGGAGATCATTCAGAAAGGATCGTTGGAAGCAAGGATGGCAGCTCTGACACTTCGACCAACTTTGATGGATAAGATTCGACAGAGCCAACAGGAGAATAAGTTGTTTGACAAGATAAAGAATGATATCAGCTCTGGAAAGTCTTCTGACTTCCAATTAGGAGATGATGGCGTGATTCTTTATGGAGGTCGATTATGTCTACCTGAAGTGGATGACATTCGGAAAGAAGTGATGGCGGAAGCTCATTCAACACTGTACTCTATACATCCAGGAGCTATTAAGATGTATAGAGACTTGAAGTTACATTATTGGTGGCCAGGAATGAAGAGAGATGTCGCTCAGTATGTGGAGCAATGTTTGACTTGTCAGCAAGTCAAGGCTGAGCATCAGAGACCAGCAAGAACCTTGCAGCCTCTATTTATTCCAGAATAAAAGTTGGAGAATATTACTATGGATTTTTTCATCGGACTACCGAAGACGGTGAAAGGTCACAATGCTATTTGGGTTATCGTGGATCGATTGACTAAGTCAGCTCATTTTCTTCCTATTCGTTCTACATATTCTATGGATCGCTATGCACAGCTGTATATTCAAGAGATTGTCAGACTCCATGGAGTACCACTTACCATTGTGTCAGACAGAGATACGAGATTCTTGTCTGCTTTTTGGAAGAGTTTACATAAGGCATTGGGGACACAATTATCTTTCAGCACAACATTCCATCCACAGACAAATGGTCAATCAGAGCGTACAATACAAATCTTAGAGGATATGCTCAGAGCGTGTGTGTTGGATTTTCAAGGGCAGTGGAGTAAATTTTTACCTTTGATAGAGTTCTCGTACAATAACAGTTATCAGTCTACCATCGGGATGGCACCATATGAAGCACTGTATGGGAGAAAGTGTAGGTCTCCAGTACATTGGGATGAAATTGGAGAGAGAAAGCTTTTGGGTCCAGACTTGATTCGTGAAATGTCAGAAGCTATTACCAGTATACGAGAGAAGATGAAAGTTGCTCAAGATCGGTAAAAGAGTTATCCAGACAAACGGAGGAGAGAATTGGAATTTGAAGTGGGTGATCAGGTATTTCTGAAAGTATCTCCAATGAAGGGAATAATGCGATTTGGAAGGAAAGGGAAACTCAGTCCAAGATATGTTGGTCCGTTCACTATCATTGAGAAAGTTGGCAGTGTTGCCTATAAGTTGGAGTTACCAGCATCAATGTCTAGAGTACATGATGTGTTTCATGTGTCTGTGTTAAGGAAGTATGTTCCAAATCCATCTCATGTTCTCAGGCAGGAACCAGTTGAGTTGAAAGAAGATTTGAGTTATGAGGAAGTACCAGTTGAGATCTTGTGGTGAGAAGTGAAGAAGCTCAGAAATAAAGAAATCCCATTAGTAAAAGTATTATGGAGGAACCAACTAGTTGAGGAGGCTACTTGGGAAAGAGAGGATAAGATGATGGCTAAATATCCAGACCTCTTCAGGTAAGTAAATTTCGAGGACGAAATTTTTATAAGAAGGGAAGAATGTAATACCCAAGCTTCTCACTACTAGTGTGCCAATATAATTTAATTTGTATTATGTGCATTTTATAATTATGTGACAATTGTTTCTCAATTTTATTTATCTTTACATTTTATTTGAGACATCTGTAATAATAATGGTGACAATATGTGAATATATGTGTGCATAAATATTTACGTGTATTAATTTGGATATATGAGTAAATTATTTTATGTGTATAAATACACTTTTCTTAATTATTAAGTATCACAAGTATTTTTATTATAATAATAATTTAATATATATATTGTTGGCTTTCGATCGTTTGGTTAACATGACCCGTTAGGGTTCCATGTATTTCTAACAAGCAGCGGAAGCAAGTAAACATGAAACGCATTACCTTTCACCAAGGGTTGATGTAGAGGTTGAATTCTCGCTGGCAGACTGCGCAGTCCCACGAGAATAGCCATAAGTTTCTCTTCTGATGTTGGAATTGAGTGGTCTTTGCGCTCAGACGATCCTCTCTTCGACGGCTTTCCGTCAGTATATAATACATCAAAATCGGAGTACTGTACGATTTTGTATGAATTTTGTAACATGACGAACTGCAGCAGCAAACGACCTTCCGGTCTTCTGCTGTATGTCCCAAGTCGATCTCGACGTCGTGTGGGCGACGATCTACGAGATCTCCTCAATCTGCTGTTCAACCCTCATCACACGTGAATAATGAATTAGATTAGGGTTCCAGATAAGTTGAGGTGACTTATATACATGGGCTACAGCAGGGACCAGGAGGAGAAATTGGGTTGGGCCTCCATTGGGCTTAAGTATCCAAGCTTAGCCCAAAGCTTATACTTAAGTCCAATAATAATAATATATTCCACTAAAATATTATTACTGCACTACCGTACCAATCCCAAAATTACGTATTGGGCTCCTTCTTATTATGAGCCCGTTAGTCTCCCCATGTTTAAGATATACAATGTCCATTAATTAATATAAGTTACTGACAACTCAATTAATTAATATCTCATCCAAGAGTAGTACCACTCAACCTCATTATCATGCCGGAATAAATTCCACCTGCAGGGTTTACATGATAATCCTTATGAGCTCCTCAAGGGGACATCATCAACCTATGACGGACACGGATTCCTTCTACAATCAACAGCACACCATAGATACATCACTATTTCCCAACTCACAGAGTTTATTGATTTAATTGCATCTAAATCTCACCCATTGATGAATCAAAGAAATATATACTGCCCTACGTGTTGAGGTTATTGTATAGGGATTAAGAGCACGAACATCCATAATAACAGAGATCAAGTTCTTCTATAAGTCAGTATAAGTTGAACGATCTCATGTGGTCCTGCTCAATACACATAAGTGCACTAGAGTGATTCTATAGCCAAGACAAGCTAATACCAAACCACACTACAACCATCCCGATAGAGAGTCCCCGTCTATCTCGGTTGTGAGCATCTGTTTATACTTTATAAGGAAACCGATAATATGATCTTCCGCGTGTTGTCGCACAACATATTATCTACAGTATAAAGTAAGTGGACTATTGCATCGAACATATAAATAAATTATAAGATGCAATCATTTGATCATATGATTCTCATTTCAAATTAATTGTTATAACATTGTTCATACTAAACCTAGACTTTTAGTATACAATCCAACAATCTCCCACTTATACTAAAAGACTATGTTGTTATGTCTTCCGCCATACATCTAATTCCCACTCCCACTACACGACCATTAAAAGCTCTCGCCTTAAGGTCATTGTTAATGGATTTACTAGGTTATCATCCGATGCAATCTAGGTGACAACAACCTTCCCCTCATCATACGATTTCTCGTAACAGGTGGTACTCGCGCTCCATGTGTTTAATTGCCTTATGGACTTGTGATTCCTTCAAGTTTGCAACTGCACCAATATCATCAATATAAATTTTGATATCCTTGGGCAAACTTAGAAACACTACAAAGTCCATCATGAAGTTTCTAGAGTCATACAGATACATTGGTTGCCTCATAGGCTCCAATTTATCATCTTTCCATATGGAGTCCGAAGTCTGAAATATATTTCTATATAACACTCCTCCACATTATGACTCAACTTCCTAAAATTAAACACATAACCTTGAGGTGGATTTACTGCCGTCCAATCTGACTAAAAAATCTGAATCTACGTAATCCACAAGAAGCAGTGAATCTGCCCAGTAAGCTTACATATAATTTCCAGTCCTTCTCAGGCACTTCATATATGTCTTACCACAGTTCATCATTCTTGTTCCGGGTTACGTTGATACCCACTGTTCATGCGTTTAGCAAAACAGATATCCAATCTCGTGCATAGCATTCCTTAGATCAAGCTTCCTTATTCGCCGAAGCATAAGGAACTGCTTTCATCTCCTTTATCTTCTTTTGTGTCTCAAGACACATTTCCTTAGATAAAGTAACATGCTAAAACAAGTAGGGATCGTATTATTTCATGAAGCTTGAGATAAGCATAACATCCATTTCTTGTGATCCGTATTACCGTGATCAAAAGGATATTTTTGCTCCTCTTAAGTCCTTCATCTTATACCGCTTTATTAACCATACCCCATACGCCCAATAATACTCTTTCATTGTCTCCAATGAGCAAGATAATATCTATGTATAGTACAAGTAATACCACCATGTTTCCATCACTCTTTTCAATACACAAGACACATCCGCGCATTGAATAAATCCATATCTTTGGATTTCCTCATCAAAACGGATGTTTCATGATCTTGAAGCTTGCTTTAGTCCATCGATGGACACTTTTAAGCTTCCTATCACAATGCTCTTAGCCCTTTGCAATAAATCACTCTGGTTGCTTCACATAGATGTTTTCCTCAAGACTTCCAATTAGGAAAGTTGTCTTGACATCTATTTGCTATCCCTCATATTCCATATGAGTAGCAACATATAAAAGAATCCGGATCAATATAGGCACAGCTACCGGCGAACAGGTTTTCTCATAATCGAACCCTTTCTTTCTGAGTATACCTTTTCGCAACAAGCTTGCTTCCAAGGTTTTCACCTTATGCTATGATCCTCTTTTATTCTTGTATGCCCGCTTCCAATGGCTTTTACGCCATTTAGCGGCTCTACTAGCACCCAGATTTAATTCAGAATCCATCGATTCTAATTCAACATTCATTGCAATTAGCTAAGATTCTGCATTTTTATCTTGTAGTGCTTCGTCGTATCCGTGGGTCCATTCCATATTTACTAGGGACCAAGTCTCACGACTCTCCCAAAATATATATCTTACGGGTTGTCGAACAACCCTCCCACTACGACAGGGCACTACATGCAATTGTGTATCAAACGTGACAAGCGTTGCAGTCTACCTTGTGGTATATCCTCTTGTACACTTGGTACTAATACTTTGTGTTTTCCTCTCACTTCTTTTAGAACAACTTATACATGGGTATTTGATTTATTACATAGTCATTTTTCCAAAAATCTAGTGTTTATGTTAACAATCACTCTTCGATCTTGTGGACTAAATAAATCATCCTTCATATTTCTAGGATATCCCACAAACAGAAAAACATTCTTACGAATTACTGTTCCTAGGGCATATCCATAAAATGAATTTAGTAATTCCAAATAATTCATCATCTATCTAATCACTACCATAAGAGTGCTATTCCTTCTATTCGTCACACCATTAAGGTGGAAAATTCATTTCCGAAGGTACCTTTCTCTTACTAGATTAGAAGACTCATTATTAATTACTATTTGTCGCATCCAGGGGATAAACATGATTTAATAGTATACAAATTGTTCACCAACGTACCATAACAGATTACAACTCTATCCTTCATTATAATGACCATGTCATTTAAATGAAATGGAGTATCCATCTATTAATGCATAGAAACCGAAATCAAATTATTTCTATGAAAACGTACGTAAAGACAATTTCATAAAATCAAACGTTTATTCATATCGTAAGATAAATAAACAACTCCCACTGCAACAGCCACTACTCTCGTAGTATTATCCATGTATAAAATAATCTTACCCTCACTTAGTAATAAACATTTAGTGATTCCGGTATCTACACAATGTATCAGTAGATGCCATCACTAATTATGTTTAAACAACTAGTGAATAAGATATAAACCTTGTTCATATTATGATGAAAATGGCTTTCCTTTGCCACATGTTTTGTTAGAAGTTTCCCACCATATACATCCTCTTGTAATTTAGGTGAAACTTGCTCAAAACACCTAGGCAAATGATGGAGAGTAAATTGATCTAGGTTTCCCCTTCAATTTCTACTTCAAGCTTTTCAATTCATTCATCAAGTCAACCATGACTTCTTGCCTTTTAACCTCACTCAAGTATCCGAAGAGTTTCATGAGACCATCATATTTCTATGAACCTCTCACCTCTCCACTAGAGACTTTAATAGGCATCATGAACATCCTTAAGGAAGAACACATTTTTATTTTCTTAAGCAGTAAAATCAAAACCAAGATTCTTTTCTAATCATCTAATTTTGGACCAGTAAATATAATTTCTTTTAGTTAACAATAAGCGAGATAAAACCATTTGAAATTACAGAGAATCATAAATAAATATACCGATCAAATCTTCGAATTTTATCCTTTTATATTAATTCCCTCAAAATAATATAAAAATAAAATTCACCGACATCTCAAGCACCGTGAGTCTGCAAGCCACGTTAGTGTGGACGTTTACAAACCCAAACATTTACAAGAGAAGGTTATACCCATTAATTTCATTTGTCAACCTAACCTCATGACAAAATAATTAATAGTCGGTTCCTCTTTAGCCATGCAAATAAAAGCAGTGACTCCGTTGGGGAGGATACTAATTATTTACACCTAAGTGTTTACCATTATTTGATCCCAAGTCCACTGCGCGAGCTTGTGTGCCTTACAGTTGGAGAAGTACACACGCGCTCGGATAGCTTCCTACAATCATCAATTATAAGTTTGTACCAGTGAGCCCCACATAAACTCATCCGTTAGGGAGGAAGGCCTATTGCCAACACGTAAGTTCATGTGCCACATTACAAACAATAATTATGTAATGAAGTCTGTACCAGTGATCCGTGAATAAACTCATCCGTTAGGGAGGAAGGCCTATTGCCAACACGCAAGTTTACTCACATCACTTACAAACCAATAATGGAGGCTGCGGGAATTTTTACCAATCCCCTCTCCCACTTAGTTATTTAAAACCGAGAGTTTTTACATGCATATAATATTCAGAATAATATACGCAATCTTAGCATGCTCCTATCACGGCACATAAGGCAGTAAATCCCAAAGAGTCATGCATACATATATAACAATAATCAATAATTAAATCAATCATTAACAGTTATATATCAGCGAATTCGATTATTCGCCATCAGGCACGAATATCAGCAAAGACTTCCAAACTATCAAAATTTTGAAATTTCCAGATTGTCCAATTTTCGAAACCATCGATATCGACCGTCGATGTCGTCCAGATTATCAAAATCATCGATATCGACTAGATTATCAAATATTCGAAAAACATCAAGATTATCAACATTCCAAAACTATCGATATCGATCGTCGATATCGTCTAGATTATCGAAATCATCGATATCGACGAGCAACCATATACAACAATAATAGATAATTAAATCAATTATGTCAGTTATATATTAGGAATTAATTCAACATCCATATATAACAATAATAGACAATTAATTATAGCAGTTATATATTAGGAATTAATTCGACATCCATATATGACAATAATAGATTATTAAATCAATTATAGCAGTCATATATTAGGAATTAATTCGACATCCATATATAACAATAATATACAATCTATTATGGCAGTTATATATTAGGAATTAGTTTTCCTAAAATTGGATGTCTTATCCAACACTCTAGCAATACATGCATATAATATACCAAATATAATATGCAACCTAGCATGCTTCTATATAAGGCAATAAATCATAGAGATCAGGCATCCATATATATATAACAATAATAGACAATTAAATCAATTATGACAGTTATATATATTAGGAATAAAAACGCCTCTAAATTTTAATGTCTTGTCCGACACTCCTACTGTGGAATCGATGCCTTACGCAACAAGCAGGATTGCTTGTGCCCCAAGACGTCCATCGTCATATCCCACCATCAATCGTGTCAGGGAGTGCTCCAAGTGCCTTGACGAGCGCCCCTCGCCCGGACTGTCGCTCGTCCAAGGGCCTACTTGCATGGAACCAAGTTCAGCCCAACGCGCAACACCAAACTACACCAACTGTCGTTCGTAGTTCGAAACTGCAAGAACCTCAGAATCCAATCTCCACCGTCCAGAATCTACTCCTGTAATCCATGAACGTGCTGTCCAAATTACAGGTCGATCCAACGGTTATGTTGTGAGAAACGGGTCTTTTCCCTCAACTGCGCAAAACAGAATCGCCCAAAAATCTGCTTCTGTTTTCAGCGTAATCCCAGCACGACAACGCTCCAAATTCAATCTCCACCGTTCAGATTGTACATCCACAAGATTTGAACGTGCGGACCAAATTACAGCTCGATCCAACGGTTAATTTCTGAGAAAATGCTCTTTTCCCTGGACTGCGTAAAACAGAATCGCCCAAAAATCTGCTTCTGTTTTCAGCGTAATCCCAGCATGAAAAAACTCTAAATTTGATCTCCACCGTTCAGAATGTACATCCACAATATCTAAACGTGCTGACTAAATTACAGCTCGATCCAACGGTTAGTTTGTGAGAAACGGCTCTTTTCCTTTGACTGCGCAAAACAGAATCGCCCAAAAATCTGCTTCTGTTTTCAGCGTAATCCTAGCACGAAAAAGCTCCAAATTCGATCTCAACCGTTCAGAATGTACATTCACAAGATCTGAATGTGCTGACCAAATTACAGCTCAATCCGACCGTTGAAACTCCGGTTATTGCCTATGCAATATCACTGCGCTGGATTTTCTCTCAAAAACGTGATTCTATTTTTGCCCTCTTTTTCTTCCTTGCATGTGAAATTGACGAACAGTTTTCGTCGAATCCTCTCACACACAACCATGGACGAATAGATATGATACAGGGTATATATCACATAGGGATATTCATGGTTTGCGCAATAAAACCAAAACCCTAAACATGTGATCCTAATTCCGAAAAATTAATCACATAAACCCTAGCCTAACGTGTAACGCTTCACCACGAAACCGACGCTCTGATACCAATTGTTGGCTTTCGATCGTTTGGTTAACGTGACCCGTTAGGGTTCCATGTATTTCTAACAAGCAGCGGAAGCAAGTAAACATGAAACGCATTACCTTTCACCAAGGGTTGATGTAGAGGTTGAATTCTCGCTGGCAGACTGCGCAGTCCCACGAGAATAGCCATAAGTTCCTCTTCTGATGTTGGAATTGAGTGGTCTTTGCGCTCAGACGATCCTCTCTTCGACGGCTTTCCATCAGTATATAATACATCAAAATCGGAGTACTGTACGATTTTGTATGAATTTTATAACATGACGAACTGCAGCAGCAAACGACCTTCCGGTCTTCTGCTGTATGTCCCAAGTCGATCTCGACGTCGTGTGGGCGACGATCTACGAGATCTCCTCAATCTGCTGTTCAACCCTCATCACACGTGAATAATGAATTAGATTAGGGTTCCAGATAAGCTGAGGTGACTTATATACATGGGCTACAGCAGGGACCATGAGGAGAAATTGGGTTGGGCCTCCATTGGGCTTAAGTATCCAAGCTTAGCCCAAAGCTTATACTTAAGTCCAATAATAATAATATATTCCACTAAAATATTATTACTGCACTACCGTACCAATCCCAAAATTACGTATTGGGCTCCTTCTTATTATGAGCCCGTTAGTCTCCCCATGTTTAAGATATACAATGTCCATTAATTAATATAAGTTACTGACAACTCAATTAATTAATATCTCATCCAAGAGTAGTACCACTCAACCTCATTATCATGCCGGAATAAATTCCACCTGCAGGGTTTACATGATACTCCTTATGAGCTCCTCAAGGGGACATCATCAACCTATGACGGACACAGATTCCTTCTACAATCAACAGCACACCATAGATACAGCACTATTTCCCAACTCACAGAGTTTATTGATTTAATTGCATCTAAATCTCACCCATTGATGAATCAAAGAAATATATACTGCCCTACGTGTCGAGGTTATTGTATAGGGATTAAGAGCACGAACATCCATAATAACAGAGATCAAGTTCTTCTATAAGTCAGTATAAGTTGAACGATCTCATGTGGTCCTGCTCAATACACATAAGTGCACTAGAGTGATTCTATAGCCAAGACAAGCTAATACCAAACCACACTACAACCATCCCGATAGAGAGTCCCCGTCTATCTCGGTTGTGAGCATCTGTTTATACTTTATAAGGAAACCGATAATATGATCTTCCGCGTGTTGTCGCACAACATATTATCTACAGTATAAAGTAAGTGGACTATTGCATCGAACATATAAATAAATTATAAGATGCAATCATTTGATCATATGATTCTCATTTCAAATTAATTGTTATAACATTATTCATACTAAACCTAGACTTTTAGTATACAATCCAACATATATATAATAAAAAAAAATGTGTCAAAATAGGCTGCTATGCATGTTGAATTGGCTTAGAAGCCAAATTTGAATTTGCAATTATGGCTGATTGCAGCCGGATTTAATAAAACAAATAAAAAATAAAAAATAAAAGAAAAGTCAAAATTGGTGGCTGCAAGTTGAGATGACATTAGCAGCCAAGTTGGAATTCATGCATGGCATGTTGAAGTGGCCAAATTAAAATTTGTCATCCCCAATCCCTTTCCCCTTGCCTATATATACGGGGGTGAGGAATTCATCACCTCACACCCCAAAATCAATCGGCAATATAAAAAAAATAGTGTGCCGGAACGGGAAGGAAGGAATTGGCTATAGTTCTTCACGGGTCTATAGTGTTACTATTGTCGGAGTTCAAGTAAGTAGAAGTCCAACTACAATGTATAAATATGTTGTGTGTAAATTATTTGTGATTAATATGTGATAATTATGTTGTGAATTATTTGTGATTAGTTTAATTATGTTATGAATTATTTGGGATTAATTGATTATACAAGTTGTGGATTTATGTAATTTGAAATAATATTATTGTATTATAAAGATCTGTGCGATTGGGAACTGTTAAAAATATATCTGTATGACTTGAGAAGATGTTGGTTATAAGGATCTGTGTGATCCAAGATGGAGTTGTTATTATAAGAGATCCGTGTGATCCAAGGTGAAGTGGATTTGTGTGAATTAAATTAAATTGTTATTTTATTTATGATTAAATGTTGATATTGATGTCATAAATGGTTTATGATGCATATTTAATTGCACTGGTTGCATACCATGCATAATCATGAAAAGTGTTTTCCCCAAAATTAATAAGATACTAATGGTGTGTGCGGCCACTATATATGCATCTCTGTCAGGGTTCGAAAAAATTGTCCCCGACATTTTTATTAGGGTTTTGGAAAAATCGTCCCCACCACTTTGCCAGAGTTCGGAAAAATCATTCTCTGCACTATTTTCGGGGTTCAGAAAAATTGTCCCCATTGAGCTCATTTGGGGTGCATATCATAAGTGTGTCGTGGGGATCCCGCAACATGAACAGTTTTCAAGATAAAAGAGACCAACTAGAAAGATTAGAAAATAAATGCATTTTCATGCACTATCATGCATGATTTTACTTACTGAGATTTTTTTCTCACTAGTTTATGCATTGTAGGTGAGCCGGATGATATTTGAGTATGTGATGTACTGTGCAAGCTGTAGAGCTCCTACAGGATTTGAGCAATATGTACATAGATGACGACCTGTTGGGCTAGACTGTGTATTTATTTTGTTTCCGTTGATATTTTATTATGTAATATAATAAGTATTGTGACCAGTTTGTGTGGATTGATGTGGTGTCAGAAACCAGTTGCGTATATTGAACTGGTGTGACCGTTTGGATAATATATATATTATGTGAGAAAAAAAATGAGTTCAGATTTTTATAATTATGATATTTATGATAATTAATATTTGAATTATAAGTTACGTAAAGTCGGTCGTGACACTATTGGTGCATTGGAGGTACGAAGTAAAGAAAACGTTGCTGATATATTCACGAAGTCACTTCCAAAACCTGCATTTGAGTTCCTTCGTGCTAAGCTTGGGTTGATTTCTAAAAAATCACTTTAAGGGGGAGTGTGGAGAATTAATAAAGATAATTTTTTGGAGTATAGCAGCAGAATTATCTAGAAGTGTACTTAGTATCCTTTGGTTAATTTGGTTCTAGTAGAATTATCTAGAGTGTAATAATTATGATACTGTAGCTATGTTGTGTCGTGTCTCTTGAGCTTCTTAGTAGATTCTAGATTATGCTTAATTGTAATATATTAATCGGTTATTGTATGTACAGCTGTAAAAAATAGAAACCCACTTTCTCAAAATACTTCTCACACTTCTCACTACTCTGTTTTCTATTATTTGAGGTGTTCTGCTTTTTTATCAAACTCTTCCATTCTTGGTGTTGATCTTGGGCCAACAGGGTCCATCTGTTGTTCTTCTTTGATTTTCTACATATACAACGCAACTACTCTAACAATCGAATAAAATATTTCTAAGGAGAACCAGGTGGGCTAGCTCACCTGGCCACTGGACTTCTCACAAAAATGAGTGACACAGGTTCGAAGAAAATATTAAATATTCCTAATCCACTAATGTTGATCTCATACGTTGAAAATAAGAACTTCAGCAGTCCTGCATCACATCCGAAAAGGTCATGAAACTCAATCCTTCCAACATTAAAATTATTACCTGATAATGTCCAAAATCAAGATTTTGTAGTATGTTGTTTGCATGTGTGGCACAACTGTGTTTAGTTTACAAGAGGATTCATTATTCAGTTTCCGTTTGGAATTAATAATATTTAACCTACAACATGCCACAATTTTCCATACATAGACTTTTAATGAAACTTCTGAAATAGATCAATGTATTTCTAGTTAACCAAGAATAGCTACGCTACGCATAAATGGAGTAACTGGATGCACTAATTTCCATCTATGGGAAAATATTTCCTCTTTTAGGTTTGTATGAGTGAATCATGACAGTGTTTTAGAGCCTTTATGAGATTTGGCAGATCTAATACAAGGGAATTGATGAAGTTTATGAGGTGATGGCCTAAACAACAGTAGAACAACTTGCGAGATAAAAGGCAAATAGATCATATCATATAAAGAAAAATAGAAAAGTACAAAGAGTGAAATACAGAAAGATGTGAGAAGACCAAACTCTATCTAAATCTGAAGTATTCTCTATTCATATCATAAAAGAGTAAATTGTGTAGTGCAGTAGGGGCTGAGTCCAACCATGTCATTGGTCCACCAACCTCAGATAGTGCATCAGCAATACTGTTTCCTTCTCTAAAGATGTGGGTGATGCTAAATGTAAAACCTCGAAGAAGATCCTTTGCCTTTCGCCACTTATAGATGATTTTCTATGGAATTGTAGGATTCTGATGTGTGAAAGCATAAACAACATAAGTTGAATCTGTCTCAAGCCAAATGTTTCTCCAATTCCTCTCATGTGCATATTCAATAGCCAAAATCGCCGCAAGTAACTCCGCTTCCAAAGCAAAACCAATACCAAACCCTGAAGTGAAGCATCCTATAGGGAAGCCTCGGCTATTGCGAAAGATGCCTCCACTAGATATCAGTCCCGGACTTCCAGCTGCATGCCCATCAACGTTCACTTTCACACATCCTACTGCCGGAGGATGCCATCTTAAAGGGGTGATCGAAGGTGCTCTCCTCGGTATCCCCTTGATTTTAAAGTACCTCAAATTGTTAAAATCCTCTATAGTATTATTCATGCTGCCCAATTTGAAGTAGTCCCCTTCCTTGATCAATGCCATTAATTGTGCTTTTATCTTAGAAACAAAAACAACTTTATCTCGTAGCTCCTGATCATAGCCATCATTTGTCATCTCATATCCATCATTCATCATCTCATTACGCTGCTGCCATATGATCCAAATATATGAAACAATTAACAGCCTCCAAATCGATCCTATTTGAGCACTCTCCGAAACCTCAATGGCTTGCATGATGAAGCCTACAAACGATTGCTCCATAATCATTCTCTGACCAAAAGCAAAACCTGCTAAGACATGCAAGAGAACATTAGAAGAAACCGAGCAGTATAGGAATATGTGGTCAACTGTGGCCTTCCTAGCCTTGCAGAGATAACATCGTGAAGGACCTCGGAAACCCCTATTAGAGAGTGTCCCCCATGTAGTGAGAACCACTCGTAACGCCTTCCAAGTTGTGATGGATCTCCTAGATGGAATGAATGATGACCAAATCCACTTTCCCCAATTGACTTCTAAGAATGCGTGTCTCAAGTGTATGTAAAGGTAAAAGGTAAAGTACGTCATTCGTAAGTTATCTAAGGCTAAAATGATAAACCCAAGGAAGAGAGATACTAATAAAGGAACAACGACAATAGTGTAAAAGTCGCAATAAAGAGGGATGGGTGTTGATCTTTTGTGTAGAAAAATTTAATGAAAATTATGGGAATGTTATGCAGTGCTAATGGCGTAATGTGGTAAATGATTAGTGTGAAAATCTGCGTGTTTTAGGATCTGATTTAGCACCGTTTTATGGTATATATCCATATTTGAGCATCTTGTAGGTGAATTGCATATATTTGTGTTACAGATGCATGTAAGGTGTTATTTCGTATTTTTAGTTGAAAAACGAGGTAAAAAGAGTAAAAATGGAAGTCGGGAGCGAAGTCGTGGAGATCAGGAAATGAAGCTGGTTCCTTATGCTTAGGCAGTAGGAAGCCTCATGTATGCAATGCTATGTACGAGACCGGATATCTGTTGATCTCTATTATTATAAATGTTCATGCTTGATGAGCGTTTTCTCAACACACAAAATAATACCTAAGTATAAGGATATCAATTGTAGTCTCGATAAGCGACCAAGTGATTATCAAACCCTAGGGATGGATTATTATCAATTCATTTATATTCTAGTCAACAAAGATTACGTTGGCAAATCTGATTTGGTTTGATTAAGAAACTAAATAACATATAATTGAGATAGCAAGATAAATAAATAAGCAAGAGTAGAAATTCGGTTGTGATCAAGTAAGTAATGGAGTAGTTCTTCAGGAAATCTAGTTTTATTCGTTAATTTTCTTTCCATGTGTTGATGTCCAACTCTGCCTTGTAGAATGGATGCATCACTAAACCATGCAAGTGTACTCTATAGACACAAGTAAGCAAGCGTATGACATGTATGAATATCCTTGGAACAAGATGTATACTTCACCCCCCTTTCTAAGTACTATCATAATCAATTATTTTCCGTGCACTTAGTACTCTAACTAGATTTGATCTCCCTTTTTAGGTATTATAAAGTAATACTCTTTATCCTACTTATTAACCCGAATACGATTCAATTAACAAGTATCTATATAAGATAGTTCTAATAAGACTTCGGAATCCCTTCACTTAGAATTATAACATATGATTCTTCTCAGCGGTTGATGAGTGATATTTTCACCTAGATTTTAGTGTCTTTTTATATGTGTTTTCGTATATTTTTATCCGTATTTTATGTGTTATTTGGTTGTGTTTTGTGTTTCCATGGAAATGTGTGTGAATGAGCTTAAACCTACTATTTTCACTTTTTATTTGATGCTAAATAGGATAAGGAAGATGTAGGAAAAAGCGGAACTCAATTTGGAGTTGAAACGAAGGAGAACGAGCCAAAACAGTGAAGGAATCAGGGCAGCAGCAACACGACTGGCCGTGTCGGTGGCACGAGCCGTGTCGCAGTACACGACTCGTGTAGCTAACACGGGCCTGTCCAGAATAGTCGTGCGGCAACATCTATTCATCCAACACGACCACCACTTGGCCGTGTTGCAGAGCTCGACTCGTGTTGCAGCACACGACCCGTGTAGCCAACACGGGCCTGTAAGCGATGGCCGTGCGGGAGCATCAGTTCACGCAACACGGGCACCTTATGGCCGTGTTGCGCCACACGACTCGTGTCGTGTCAGGGATCAGAAAAAAATCAGAATCCTTCTAGAAGCCTCCCAAGGAGTATAAATACCCCTCCATTCAGATTTTATAAAAAAATCCGATTTCCACCCCTTCCACACACACCTCACACACCATTTCTTCCATTTTCCACCATCATCTTCATCCATTCTTCATCCACCCATCTACACTTGATCCCCTCCATCAAATCCACCATCCAAGTGATCAAGGAAGCAAGGGAGAGTGAGATCATAAGAAGAAGAAGGAGATCTCCATTGAAGCACTTCAAAGGGGGAATCTAATTCTAATTTTTGTGCATTTCTTTATAGATTGATCATGTTTTGTAAGGATCTTAATGTCTATGTTAATTTTCTTATGGATATGAGAGGCTAATCTCCTTTGTGAGATTAGCTCCATGATTGGTGTTGAATAATTTAGTTTTTATGCAAGTTGATTTTAATCTTGAATGGGCTTTGTGTTATTTCTATCATTGATTGTTGATTGCTTGATGTATATGATGATTTGTGTGATTAATTGTCATGGGCATGTGATTAGATTGAGAAATCAATTATGTGTTTAGGATAGTTCATTGAATCATTTCATCATACACTTCATGTGCATTAATTTAGAATGAGATAGAGATATCCTTCTAGATTTAGAACCCTTTGATAGAACATTTGATTAGCTTAATCGAGAGGTTGGTTGATTAAATGAGGAGACCCAAACAATTAGTGAATTCATAGTACCTTAAAAGGGAATATTGCTTATGATTTAGTACCTAATTAGGGAACTCATAGAGTAATTAGTACCTAGTGGGAGGTGTTTGCTATTGTCTCGATCCTATGTGCGTTTGGGAGCCTTGTTGAGGGCCTACATCCTATCCATCTCGAGAGAGAGTTTAGGTGGAATTAGTGATCGCTTCTATACCTTGTCCATGAGAGATTAGAATTAATTGCATGATTACTTAATTATCTATGCCATGATTGTTGTTAATCTCATCCTTGCATCATTTGGAACCCTTTTATCTTTGCATTCATTTTATCTTTATTTCTTTCATTAGTGTAATTGCGTTTATTTGCATCATATCCTCTCTTCCGTCGTCCTTATAAAATCACGATAAACTTGAGATCGCTTAAACTCTAGTACCTTCCTCCCTGTGGTTCGATAATTTCTTTAATTGGTCATGCCCACTATATTATGGCTAATCAGCGGTGAACGCACTCAATCAATAACCAAGAGCTGTATTTAGACTCTATATAACAGTTAATGATGCACAAAACGACTGTGAGTATGAATTGAAAAAGCACAATCTTATATAAAATAAACTACAAGTAGTGTTGTACGGAGTTTACACATGGAAATTTGATTAACTCATAAAACTTTCATAACCCTAGAATTACCAAGGTGGTTCTAGCCCATGATTGATCTAGAAACAATCATGGCTAGTTGGTATGATCGTACTTGACTCGGTAGACGAACCTCTCTCACAACCCCTTCGGATGATGGTAGGGTTTTGGTGGATGAAGGAAGATGTGTGTTGTCTTGTGTTGTGTGCGTCTTTCCTCCTGCGAGAGCTTTTCTTTTTTACTCATAGGACCTCCTTATGGGCTTAGGATGAGCCTTTGCTTGAAGCACATGTCAAATTTGGTAAAAGACATTCGAAATTACCATAAATAGCATCAGCGACACGCCGTTCGACCAAGGCATACTGGTCGAACAAGGAGCTGCTGGTTGAGCAAGCTCTCAAGATGATTTTGGCATTCTGTTCGACCAAACTGCTCTTGCTTTACCAAATTGATGTTTGGTCGAGCAAGCCCTTCAAGTCGAACGATCTCACTGTAAGTTTCGTCCACTTTGTTCAACTTCTTCTCATCTGCTCGACCAAGCCAATATTGGTCGAGTAACACCTCCAAGTCGAGCTACTTCTGTGGATGGGTTTCGACAATCTGCTCGACTTGTCACTCTCTGTTCGACCACACTAATGTTGGTCGAACAACACTCTAATCTTGCCTCCAAAATCGTGTCTTCCAATTTCGAGTCTTTTTCACCTATTTTCCTATACAAATATGCTCAAATAGCCCTTGTGCCCTCTGATTTGTGACTTTCTCATAAACGTACCAATTCATCTCAATAAAAGACTAAATCGTACTTCATTTCCACGCAAATCAGAGCCCAAAATATATGAATTTACACTCTCATCAGTGCTCTTAATCCCTATACAATAACCTCGACACGTAAGCAGTATATATCTCTTTGATTCATCAATGGTTGAGAATTAAGCATTAAATCAACAAGCTCGGTGAGTTGGGAAATAGTGTTGTCTCTATGGTGTGCTGTAGATTGTAGAAGGAATATGTGTCCTATTAAATAGGTTGATGATGTCCCCTTGAGAAGCTTATAAGGATTATCATTTAAATCTTGTAAGTGGATTAATTCCAGCATGATAATAAGGTTGAGTGGTACTACTCTCGGATGTGATATTAATTAATTGAGTTGTCAATAACTTAATTAATTAATGGGCATTGTATATCTTAAACATGGGGAGACTATCGAGCTCAAAATAAGAAGGCAGTGCAGTAATAATATTTTAGTGGAATATATTATTATTATTGGACTTAAGTATAAGTTTTGGGCTAAACTTGTATACTTAAGCCCCAACGGAGGCTCGACTCTAATTTCTCCTCCTAGTCCCTATTGTAGCCTATATATAAGTCATCTCAACTGTCTGGAAATCCTAATTAGACACACTTAATCACGACTAGGATAGGTGATGAGTGTGTAAATTCACAAGTTTGGCGCTATGTTTTGTGCTAGTTTTGGAGAGTTTTGATGTGAAAATAGGTGGAAATCCTATATATATTGTGAATTAGCATGAATCAGGTGTTAGTGGAGCTATTTGAGTGTTTTCTTAGCAAAAACGGAGTGAAAGAGCCAAGAATCGAAGAGACGGAGTCGAAGTCACGCGAACCGCTCAAGAATTAGGTGGGTTCGACCTGGTTGGAGGAGGGTTCGACCTCTCCAGCAGGTCGAACCAACGTTACTGAGTTTGCAGAGATGGATTCGACCACGACTCATTTGGTTCGACCTGTCCTTCAGGTCGAACCGTGATCGAACCAGTTCGCGGAAAAGAGGATTCGACCACGACATTTTAGTTCGACTTGCCAGTTGGTCGAATCGGGAGCGGGAGTTGTCCAGTGTTGAGGTTCGACCTGGGGTTCGACCAAGGCCTAAGTGGTTCGACCTGTCCAGAAGGTCGAACCTGTGCAGAATTCTTCCAGTAGCGGGGTTCGACCTGGGGTTCGACCAGTGGCCAGTTGTTTGACCTGTTTGACGTGGTCAAACCTATGCGCGAGAACTTACCTTATCCGGATTTTCGAGGCCGAAACGCGTGAGATCACTTAGAAAGCCCATTCCAAGCCCTAGAGATGTGATTACAAGTATAAAAGGAGGCTCATGCAGAGAATAAAGGAGAGCTTTTTGATCGTCAATCAGAAGAGAGAAAAGAGTAGAGGTGGTGATCCATCCGGCGGGCTGTGACAGAGGTTCGCTGAAGGTTCAAGTAAGAATGATCAATCTAACATGATTGTTCCTAGATCAATCATGGGCTAGAACCACCTTGGTAGTTCTAGGGTTATGAAAGTTTCATGATGTAATTCGTATTCGTGTGTAAAACTCCGTACAACACTACCTGTGGTTTGTTTTATATAAGATTGCATATTTAATCCATACTCATAGTCGTTTTGTGCATCAATGATCATTGTGTAGAGTCTGAATACATAACATGGTTATTGATTGAGTGCGTTTACTACTGAGCAGGGTTTATTGTTATAATTCTAAGTGAAGGGATTTCGAAGTCTTATTAGAACCATCTTATATGAATATTCATGAATTGAATTGAATTCGGGTTGATGAATAGGATGAAGAGTATAACTTTATAGTACCTAAAAAGGGAGATCAAGTCGGGTTAGATTCTAGACGTAGAAGATAATTGATTATGATAGTACCTAGAAAGGGGGTGAAGCATATCTCTTGCTCCGATGTTGTTCACACGTGTCAAGCGAATATTTACTTGTGTCTATAGAGTAAACTTGCATGGTCTAGTGATGCGTCCACAAACCACAGGGCAGAGTCAGACACTATCACATGAAAATACGAATTGCTAGTGAAACTGGATGACCCGACAAACTACCTATTATTCTTATTGATCACAACTCACTTTTCTCTACGCTTGCTATTTCTTTTTGCTGTTCGATTAGAAGTTATCAATCCTTAAACCTTTACAATTACCAAACATAGTCTAAAATATACTAGAAGGTAACAAAATTGATATTTAACCGTCCCTTGGGTTCGATATTGTAACTTGGTCATCTTCGCGACTACAATTGATATCCTTATACTTGAGGATTAATTTGTGTGTTGAGAAAACCCCTATCAAGTTCTTGGCGCTGTTGCCGGGGACGGCGTAAACTATCTTTTTTTATTATTTCTAGTTTATTAGGACTATTTACCTTGTTTTGTTGTTTTCTTTCTTATTCGTTTTAGGTGTATGCTCACAAGATCAAAGAAAGGTAATCTTGAACCGTATAATCCTGAGATTGGAGCGTCATCAAGAAAGAAGAAGAAGAAGAAGAGCAAGGCAAAGACAATTGACCCAACTGAAGCTCTGAATTTTGGAGTTGAGGTTGACGAGCAGATTTCGCAAACGATTGAGGCTACAACTGACGCTAATTTGGAAGTAGAAACAGTCAACATGGCAGTGAATCCGGATAATCTAGCCATCCGAGAGGTTTTCAGAAATAATGGGGCTGGAAATTATGAGCTTTTAGGAGCAAGGGGAACTAACACAGCGTTCGATCTTCATCCCGCTCTTATTAGCATGATAGAAAGAAACTCTTTTTCAGGAGGGTCTTTCGAGGATCCGCAGCAGCATCTGAACAAGTTCTTGGGCTATGCAAGTACTCAAAAAGACGTAGGAGAACATGAAGATGCTAGGAAGATCCTTTTGTTCAAATTCTCGCTTACTGAAAAAGCGAGGGATTGGTACGATACTATAAATGCAGCTGAGTGCATCACGTGGGAGCAATTGAAGTTAAGGTTCTTGGAAAGGTATATGCCACCTTCAAAGGTGTTTAAGATGAAGCAAGATATTAACCAATTTGCTATCAGTGGAGGTGAGAAATTTCATGAAGCTTGGGATAGATTCAAGGACATGCTCAGGAAGTGTCCTCAACATGGGTTATCTAAAGCCCAATATATCAGTATATTTTATAATGGATTGGACTGCGAATCAAGAGTGCTACTTGATGCTTCTTCTAATGGAGCATTGCTTACAAAGTCATCCGTTGAGGCCGAGAGATTGTTTGAAGACATATCGATGAATTCGAGGGATTGGCCTACTGATAGAGTTAGAGGTACTTATGTTCTTGGAAAGGTAGCTCAGGTTGACAAGCAATGGTGAAAACAAAGAGAGAGGATGAGATCGTTTCGAGCTTGTCCAATATCAACAAGCTACTTGAGTCTCAACAGAAGCAGATCAGCGAGATATCTCAACGAGTGCCAATCATGCAGCAAGAGATGATGAATAATGGAACCATCCAAGAAGAATTGGAGGAAGCAAACTATGCCATGGGTCAAAGTATTCAAGGAACAAGGTACCCAAATCAAGGAAACCGGAATTACCAAGGGAACTATCGAGGGAACTTTAATAATCGTGGTCCCTCTGGTAGTTATCAACAGCAACCAAGGAGGCCTGAATTTTCATGGAGCAATACGAACAATGCAGTGCAACTTCCGATGGGTGTTGATCCGGGAGAAAATATAGAAGAAGGGAAGCCTGGTTTTGAGGATACTGTGAACCGGTACATGGTAAAGAATGATGAAAGAGTGAACCGCCTTGAGGCAAAACTTGAGAAAAAGATTGATGATCACCACAGAGATTTGTCCACTCAAGTGAAAGATCTCACGTTGTTGATGGGTACAATTGCAGAGAATGTGAACACATTGACTCAAACTGTAGGAAAAGGGAAGTTTCCGTCTCAGAGTATAGAGAATCCAAAGTCGTGTAATGCCATCACACTGAGGTCGGGAACGCAGTACGTGGGGCCGATGAGGCCGAAATCAAAGTTGGAATTTTCTAAGCCTCGGTTCGACCAACACGCTGAGGGTTCGACCTGGCATACAGGTCGAACCATGGTCGAACCTCATCAACAAGAGCACTCTATTTTGACACAGGAACGGTTCGACCAACACGCTGAGGGTTCGACCTGGCATACAGGTCAAACCATGGTCGAACCTCATCAACAAGAGCACTCTGTTTTGACACAGGAACGGTTCGACCACGATCGAAATGGTTTGACCAACTTTTTAGGTCAAACCCAGGTCGAACCGAAGGATAGAGATTATGCAGTGAAGCGGTTCGACCACGATCGAAATGGTTCGACCAACTCTTCAGGTCGAACCCAGGTCGAACCGGAGGGTAGTGATTATATAGTGAAGCGGTTCGACCTCGGGGACAATTGTTCGACCTCCATTGCTGGTCGAACCCTAGTCGAAACTCCAGAGCAGAATGAGATCAGTCTTCCAGGAGTGAGGTTCGACCAATACAATTCTGGTTCGACCTCTCTAACTGGTGGAACCCTAGTCGAACCTCGTCAAAATATTTTGATTGATGCACCTGATGTTCCTTTTGATGTTGATGCAACTCCAGTGGTACGGAATGAGCAAAGTACAGACATAATAGCTGAGAAAAAGTGGGAAAGAGCTAAGCGATTAAGAGCCGAAAAGGAGAAAGCGGAGAAGGTTGATCGCGATGAATGGGGGATTCCCAAAACAAAGATACCGCCACCGTTTCCCTACAAGCTAGTGAAGAAGGGGTTGGAAGAGAAGTTCAAGAAGTTTTCAGAGATAATGAACAAGATAAGCTTGAACATCCCTTTTTCAGAGGCAATCATGGAGATGCCATATTATTCTCGATTCCTTAAAGATATATTGATGAAGAAGCGAAGCTTAACCGGAGTTGAAACGGTAAACTTATCTGAGAATTGTAGCTCAATTATTCAAAAGAAGTTGTCACCAAAGATGAAAGATTCGGGGAGCTTTACTATTCTATGTGAGATCGGGAAGGGGCCAGCACGGCGAGCTTTGTGCGATCTAGGGGCAAGCATCAATTTGATGCCGTTGTCCATCTTTCAGAAGCTTGGTTTGGGGGAGCTGACTCCGACAACTGTTGCTCTCCAATTGGCAGATAGATCAATGACATTTTCGAAAGGTATTGTTGAAGATGTTCTTGTAAAAGTGGAGAAGCTAGTTTTTCCTGTTGATTTCCTTGTATTAGAAATGGATGATGACAAGGATAATGTTCCTTTAATCTTGGGAAGGCCATTCCTTGCTACGGCTGGGGCTACGATAGATGTTCGAAAGGGAGAACTGAAGTTGCGAATGGACAAAGAAGAAGTACTTTTCAACTTGGACAAAGCAATGAAGATGCCAATGGAGTCCCAGTATTATAGTATTGACGTGGTGGAGGAGATTGTGAAGGAGGATATGTCTCTGATCTTGTCAAAGGATCCTCTTGAGACATGTTTGATGGATTCTCTTACTTATCCCACTACGGAGCTTGACGGACTTTCTAACGAGGTATGTATTAATTTTCTTGAAAACTTACTTGCTTTGGGTGATGACAGGTTTGCATTGGAAAGAAATAAGGTGGAAGAAGTCAAATGGACCAGGAAGTACTTGCCTTTGGATAACGAAAGCACTCCAGTGGAAGAAAGAAAAGAGGAGTTGAAACCATTGCCGGAACACTTGAAGTTTGCTTTTCTTGGTGATAATGAAAAATACCCGGTAATTGTATCTTCTTCCCTTAATGATGATCAACTTGAGGAGTTATTAGAAGTCTTAAGGAAGTACAAGTCTGTAATAGGGTGGTCACTTGATGATTTGAAAGGTATTAGTCCTTCGTATTGTATGCATCGGATTAGGTTGTTGGATGAAGCCAAGGCGAGTGTTCAAAATCAGCGTAGGGTAAATTCCGCAATTCAAGAGGTGATAAGGAAGCAAATCCTTACGTGGTTGGACGCTGGAATTATATATCCTATTAGTGATAGTCCCCATGTGAGTCCATTGCATGTAGTTGCTAAAAAGGGGGGCATGACTGTAGTGAAAGCTGAGGATGGAGAAGCTATAGCCACAAGGATTCCTACGGGATGGCATACATGTGTGGATTACAGGAAATTAAATGAGAACACGTGTAAGGACCACTTTCCTCTTCCGTTTATGGATCAAATGTTGGATCGTCTTGCAGGATATGAGTTTTATTGTTTCTTGGATGGATACTCGGGGTACAATCAAATCATGATTGCTCCCGAGGATCAAGAAAATACCACTTTTACTTGCCCGTACGGGACCTTTGCTTTTAGGAAGATGCCGTTTGGATTGTGTAATGCGCCTGCTACTTTTCAGAGATGCATGATGGCGATTTTTGATGGTTTGATAGAGAAGATCATGGAAGTATTCATGGACGATTTTTCAGTCTTTGGTTCATCTTTTGATATTTGTTTGTCTAACCTTGCTATTGTTTTGAGGAGGTGTCAAGAAACTAATCTTGTCTTGAATTGGGAGAAGTGCCACTTCATGGTGAAGGATGGGATTGTTCTTGGGCATCATGTTTCCGCCAAGGGATTACAAGTAGATCGTGCTAAAGTGGTGGCAATTGAGAAGCTTCCACCACCGACCAATGAAAGAGGAGTGCGGTCCTTCCTTGGACACGCCGGATTTTACAGGAGATTCATAAAAGACTTCTCAAAATACTCTAAGCCCTTATCTCATTTACTTGAAAAGGATATTCCTTTTGTGTTTAATGATGAGTGTCTAACAGCTTTTCAAGTTTTGAAGGAGGTGCTTATTACTGCCCCTATCTTGATCACACCAGACTGGACTCAACCGTTTGTACTTATGTGTGATGCAAGTGATGTAGCACTTGGTGTGGTGCTCGGGCAGCTAAGGGAGAAGAAGTTCTGCGCCATTTACTACGCGAGTAAGACTTTCGATGCAGCACAGAAGAATTACACGGTGACTGAAAAGTAGTTTTTGGCTGTTGTGTATGCATTCGATAAGTTTCGTCAGTATTTGGTTGGCATGAAGACGATTGTGTATACGGATCATTCAGCGATTCGGTATTTGACAGAGAAGAAGGAGACGAAGCCTAGGATTATAAGGTGGATTCTACTACTTCAGGAGTTTGACATGGAGATTTGGGATAAGAAAGGAACAGAAAATGTGTTGGCATATCACTTGTCAAGGTTGGAGACTAGAGAGCATTGTGATAATTCTTTCGAGTATATTGAAGAGATGTTCCCTGATGAGAAGATCATGACTGTGGCTGTTGAAGGAGCTGAGCGAGCATGTGTTGTCGCAGCGTAAGGTATGGATCCATGGTACGCGGATTATGTTAATTACATTGTCATTGGAGAAATTCCAAGGGATCTCAACCGGTATCAACTTGCGAAATTTCGGAGGGAAGTTGAGACATTTATATGGTATGATCCGTTTGTTTACAAGATTTGTACAGATTCTATTGTCCGAAGATGTGTACCCGAGATGGAAATGGAGAGTGTGCTTGAGTTTTGCCATACACAACCAAATGGGGGGCATTTCGGAGTGCAAAAGACTGCAGCTAAGGTACTTCAATCCGCTCTTTATTGGCCTACATTGTTTAGAGATAGTGAGAGCTATGTGGCGTCTTGTGATAGACGTCAGCGCATGGGAAATATAGGTAGGAGAGATGAGATGCCAATGCAGCCTAGCATAGTTGTGGAGATATTTGATGTATGGAGGATTGATTTTATGGGGCCTTTTCCCCCGTCAAATGGGTTTCTCTACATTCTTCTTACGGTGGATTATGTTTCAAAGTGGGTGGAAGCGATTCCTACTCGTGTTAATGACTCGACAATTGTTCTATCTTTCTTGAAGAAACATATTTTTGACCGTTATGGAGTTCCTAGAGCGCTAGTTAGTGATGGAGGTTCCCACTTCGTCAATAAATTTCTTGAGAAGGTGCTTAAGGATTATGGTGTTAAGCATAGGGTTACTACACCCTATCATCCGCAAGCGAATGGGCAAGCATAGGTCTCCAACCGTCAAGTCAAGCAGATTCTGGAGAAAGTGGTAGGAACTAATAGAAAGGATTGGGCTATGAAGCTCGATGATGTGTTATGGGGGTTCCGTACCGCTTACAAGACGGTGTTAGATATGTCACCGTTTCAAATTGTCTATGGGAAGCCGTGCCACTTACCTGTAGAGATTCAACACAAAGCATTTTGGGCTTTGCGACGCTTGAACTTGACTCTTAGGGATGTGAAGGAGTTGAGGATAACTCACATGAATCAATTGGATGAATTTAGGAGTCGTGCTTACAAGAATTCAGAGATTTTTAAGGAAAGAATGAAAAGGTGGCATGATTCTAAGATCTCATACAAGGAGTTCAAGCAAGGAGATGAGGTACTACTTTTTAACTCTCGTTTGAAGCTTTTTGCAGGCAAGTTGAAGTCTAAGTGGACGGGACCGTTCATGATTCATCGAGCCTTAGGAGGGGGGAGTTTTGAGCTTATTGACAAAGATAGAGACGTTATCGCGGTGAATGGGCATCGGTTGAAGCATTATAGGTCGCCGGATGATGCGTGTGTCATTTTTGATGATACCTTGATCTGATTCGGTACCGTCGTGACTCTACGATGTTAAACATGAGCGCTTGTTGAGAGCTTACTCTTCTGTTTTATTGCTTTATTTCTTTTGTGTGAGTAAGAAATTTTTATATTTAAGATGCTTACTAATCGGCAATTACATCTCTTTTCAAACTTAGTTTCGTCTTACGTTTTTACTAAGTTTGGGGGAGTGTGATGTTATTACCTCATTGAAGCATTAAGAGTATAATATTTTCTTTGTATTGTTTGTTAGGGGAGTTGGTTTTTGCGGCCATATTGAAATTTTTATCGATTTTGATGTGACTATTTTTTACAACTTGCCTAATGTTCAGTGGTTTTTGGTTGTGTTTTCTTTTACGGAGTTACTCATGAATGATATTATGTGGAACAATTTTTGAAGCTGTGCTCTAGATTGTACCTAATGAAGTTGTGTTGAAGCTTGAAGTGTGTAGCGAATGAAGAACACTCAGTTTTGAAAATTAGGAGGAAGGTTCGACCAACACTAGGAGTGGTTCGACCAGTGCCAGAGGTCGAACAGAAGTAGAGGAAGTCGAACCATCGTTGAAAGTTGTCCAGAGAGGAGGTTCGACCTAGGCCACAGTTGTTCGACCTGATCAGAAGGTCGAACCTAAGGTCGAACCGAGCAGCTCAAAGCACTCTGTTTTTCCAGAAGAGGGGTTCGACCAATTCAAGGATGGTTCGACCTGATCAGCAAGTCGAACCCCTGGTCGAACCGAGAAGATCATTTGTCCAGAAGAGAGGTTCGACCTCGTCATCCATGGTTCGACCTGTTCAGGAGGTCGAACCTGAGGTCGAACCAAGCCAGGTACGCATTTAAGTTCGATTTTTCAGAAGGGTTCGATCACTTTTTCGAAACACCAAACCTCGAACCCTCTTCGAACCTCTACACCCTTGCACAAATTCTTCAATTACACTTGATTTCACACCGATTACACAATATTACACCTTGAATTTTCGATTCGATCGCGGACTTGGGCGGATTTTGTCGCGAGTTAGGGCTAAAATCGCGATTTTTGGTTGTTGTGTGTTCTCGATCGGTTGTTCACCATGGGCAAGTCAAAAGGTATGTTTTTCCAACTCAATTACTCTAGGATTGAAGGTTTAGGTAAGAAATTCGATGTGAATAAGAGGATTGATGTTGAGTATGGTTGAATTTCATGGTGAATGTTGATATTATGACTTGTTTCATATGAATTCTTGTTTCTTGGTTTTTGGTTGTTTGATTATTGATAGAACTTGAATTTTTATGAGGATTGATCAAGGTTAGAACATATCATAGAATGAGCATGTTGATTTGGTTTGAATTTTTGATTGAATTGCTTGAATTGATTAATGCATGTTTGTTGGTTATGTTTTGATGATTAAAGAAGGTGTGATTGAAGATGTTTTGAGCATGTTGAATAAGCAAGTGGTGTTGAGATGTTAGTTTGTGTGAATATGCATTGATGCTTGAAGTCTTGAGTAGAGTATGTGATGTGCTAGTAAAATACTTGCTTTCTTGTCTTGTTGGTTGGATTGAAGTATTTGTTTTCAGGAAAGGGACAAGGATCAAGTAAATGAAAAGGAAAGGCAGAGGAGGAAAGATCGAAGAAGAGGCATGACTGGCCTTCGAATTTGGACAAAGTGACAAGGAAACTGAGGCTACAAGATCGTTTACCCGATAACTTCAAGATTCGGATGCAAGATTGGGATGAGATTAAAGAGAAGTGGGAAGAAGTTTCAGACAAAATAGCTCACACTCGATACCAAGATGATGAAGCGATGAGGATAATGAGAATAGGGGATGATATATTCTGGATGTTTGATCAAGTAGGGATCCGAAGATTCATGGAGTTGAAGAGGCCGACGTACTTTCATGTTACAGCGGAAGTAGTTTGCTCGTTTGAGATGGAGAATGACCCGCTTGGTTATCCTTATCAGTGTACGTTTCAGCTTGGCGGAGTGAGCAGGAGATGGACGTCTGAGGATTTCAATGAGCTGTTTGAGACGCCTTTGGAGATCCCTCGTTTAGAAAATGCTGCATTCAGTGCAAAACGGTTTTGGAGGGAGATCACCGGGGAGATTCATGATTATAAGACCAGACAGGCTCGTGCTTCCGCAATAAAGAACCCAGTCTTGAGGTACATGGACCGCGTCCTGAGCAACACGTTATTCGCCCGCTCGGAGGGGAGCGTTGTGTCTAGAGGAGAGCTTTACGCCCTGTGGTGTATGCTAAACGGGGTGAAGTTCAATGTTGGAGCTTACTTTATTGCGCAGCTGAATCGATTCAAGACCATTGGATTTCAAAAGGTGAATATTGGAGGGTTATTGACGATCGTGGCTGAGCATTACAACTTGGATCTCACCGGCATTACACCAGTAGAAGGAGAACCCGATTTGATGATGAGCACGTGCGCGAAGGGAGGATTTGCCCATTTTAGAAATGGAGATTGGTTTTTCACGAGAGGTCTCAAGCCTTTCGAGTTTATGTTCCCTTTCGACGTGAGCAACTTGACAACTATTCAGGAAGCACGGAATACGTTAATGAATTCTCTTGGACGTACCGCCTTATCCGTGGCAGTGAAGTCGGGTGGTGATTGGAGAGCGGTAGCGCAGATGTGTGCCGAGGGGAGGATGGCTGAGTTACAACAGATCGTTGATCAAGGAGAGTTCCGTCCACCTCAACCACAGCAGTCTGAAAAGGAGGATCAGGTAGAGGAGCAGCCGGAGATGGAGATTCCGGGAGAAGAGCAGCATGATGCGCCTCAGCATGCTCCGGTACCGCAGCAGCGACGAGCAGTTCCAGGTACTCGGGAACAGCTTCGCTTGATTCATGAGCAGCTGATCGCGGTGGTAGCTGCACAGCAAGAGACGAATAGGCAGCTCGCGCTCGCTAATGCCAACTACGCCACGCTGAACGAAAGGTACTCTGCCTTGGAGGAGCGTGTTGGTAGAGTGAGTAGTCGAGTGAATATGATGGATAAGCACATTACCAGTCTGTGCCGAGCTGTGGAAAATAGGATGGATGAGGATGACGATGATGATGAGGATGATGATGCTCCTAGGGAGTAGTTTCAGGTTTTCTTTTAGTTTCTCCGATTCATCTTATCTCCCATTCTTCTTTTTATTTTTATAGATTGGGGTGTGATTCATATGTGAGTGGCATGTACTTGATATAGTTGATCTTGTATCATGGTTTTGTATATGGGTTATTGATTCTGTGCATTCATGTATTTACGTGTTTATTTTCATTGGAAAGAGCATGAATAATGTGTTAAGTATATGGAATTCATGAGGAATTGATTTTGATTATGTGTTATGAGGAGTATTAGGAATTGATTACCTATGTGAGGATTTGAGCCTTTATCATGATTACTCATGATAGTTTATTTTTGAGAGAATCATTCGTATGAACGTATTCTAGAACTTGGCTTGGAAGTCTTGTGTGAAACTTACAATTGATGAAATATTAGGATATGATCTTAGGCCATTTTTGATTAATTAAGTCACTTAGCCAAATTTTACCTTTCCTAATGATTTTGTAAACCTTTGGTAGCCCTGTTTGAGCCTTTTAAAAGCTTTTTCTTTGGCACGCCAAATATAAGAGCCTTAATTACCTTATTTGAGTTTTGAAAATACCCTATTCATTGGTAGAGAGAGTAAGGTGAATAAGTGTGGAATAAGAAAAGGAAGATGGAATGAGGTTTAGTAAGAAAAGTGCATGGTTAAATCTTATTAGGGGTAGTGCCTGAAATTGGTACCCCGAATTGCTTATACATGGGGCTTGAAGTTTTTAAGAAGCAGCCGAACGATGTTCGAGAAGGGTAGTGCCTATAACTGGTACCCAAGCGATCAAAAGAAGAATGATGTTGATGCAAAGAAGAGAAGGAAAATTGAAAATTGCAAGTGCAAGAGAAGAATTGGAGGAGAATATGAAGCCGAATGAGAAATCAAGAACCTCCAAGGTAACTCTCTACTAGTGTCTTAAGCCCCTATGACCAAATTTTCCTACCCTTTCCAAAGAGCCAACATTACAACCTAGAAACAAGTCCTTTGTGATCCTAGTATTAATCTAATGTGAGTTGATTTTTGAGACCTTTGCCAAGCTTATGGTTACGCGTGAATATGAATTGATATGAGTGTTTATACTAGCCTATAGTGCCTCACGCACGAGCGAAAGAGAGTAAAGACTTATCTTGTCCGCGAGATTGCTTAGTACTCCGAATGGTGTGTGATTGGATTGATTTTACATGAGTGAAATATATGATGCAAGTAATTCTTGTTTGATTCAATGAAGTGGCATGTGTAATATGTGTTGTTCTTGATCTTGTTGAATTATACACGACTCCTGTGGTTTAAATTGGTTGCCTCGGGATGAGCAACATGCAAGTTTGGGGGTTTGATGAGTGTGAAAATTCACAAGTTTGGCGCTATGTTTTGTGCTAGTTTTGGAGAGTTTTGATGTGGAAATAGGTGGAAAACCTATATATATTGTGAATTAGCATGAATCAGGTGTTAGTGGAGCTATTTGAGTGTTTTCTTAGCAAAAACAGAGTGAAAGAGCCAAGAATCTAAGAGACGGAGTCGAAGTCACGCGAATCGCTCAAGAATTAGGTGGGTTCGACCTGGTTGGAGGAGGGTTCGACCTCTCCAGCAGGTCGAACCAACGTTGCTGAGTTTGCAGAGATGGATTCGACCACGACTCATTTGGTTCGACCTGTCCTTCAGGTCGAACCGTGGTCGAACCAGTTCGCGGAAAAGAGGATTCGACCACAACGTTTTAGTTTGACTTGCCAGTTGGTCGAATCGGGAGCGGGAGTTGTCCAGTGTTGAGGTTCGACCTGGGGTTCGACCAAGGCCTAAGTGGTTCGACCTGTCCAGAAGGTCGAACCTGTGCAGAATTCTTCCAGTAACGGGGTTCGACCTGGGGTTCGACCAGTGGCCAGTTGTTCGACCTGTTTGACGTGGTCGAACCTATGCGCGAGAACTTACCTTATCCGGATTTTTGAGGCCGAAACGCGTGAGATCACTTAGAAAGCCCATTCCAAGCCCTAGAGACGTGATTACAAGTATAAAAGGAGGCTCATGCAGAGAA
This sequence comes from Pogostemon cablin, assembly GCA_023678885.1. Taxonomy (NCBI): domain Eukaryota; kingdom Viridiplantae; phylum Streptophyta; class Magnoliopsida; order Lamiales; family Lamiaceae; genus Pogostemon; species Pogostemon cablin. The sequence goes on along the minus strand of CM042961.1, from coordinate 23,786,329 downwards.
TAAAGGAGAGCTTTTTGATCGTCAATCAGAAGAGAGACAAGAGTAGAGGTGGTGATCCATCCGGCGGGCTGTGACAGAGGTTCGCTGAAGGTTCAAGTAAGAATGATCAATCTAACCATGATTGTTCCTAGATCAATCATGGGCTAGAACCACCTTGGTAGTTCTAGGGTTATGAAAGTTTCATAATGTAATTCGTATTCGTGTGTAAAACTCCGTACAACACTACCTGTGGTTTGTTTTATATAAGATTGCATATTTAATCCATACTCATAGTCGTTTGTGCATCAATGATCGTTGTGTAGAGTCTGAATACATAACATGGTTATTGATTGAGTGTGTTCACTACTGAGCAGGGTTTATTGTTATAATTCTAAGTGAAGGGATTCCGAAGTCTTATTAGAACCATCTTATATGAATATTCATGAATTAAATTGAATTCGGGTTGATGAATAGGATGAAGAGTATAACTTTATAGTACCTAAAAAGGGAGATCAAGTCGGGTTAGATTCTAGACGTAGAAGATAATTGATTATGATAGTACCTAGAAAGGGGGGTGAAGCATATCTCTTGCTCCGATGTTATTCACACGTGTCAAGCGCATATTTACTTGTGTCTATAGAGTAAACTTGCATGGTCTAGTGATGCGTCCACAAACCACAGGGCAGAGTCGGACACTATCACATGAAAATACGAATTGCTAGTAAAACTGGATGACCCGACGAACTACCTATTATTCTTATTGATCACAACTCACTTTTCTCTACGCTTGCTATTTCTTTTTGCTGTTCGATTAGAAGTTATCAATCCTTAAACCTTTACAATTACCAAACATAGTCTAAAATATACTAGAAGATAACAAAATTGATATTTAATCGTCCCTTGGGTTCGATATTGTAACTTGGTCATCTTCGCGACTACAATTGATATCCTTATACTTGAGAATTAATTTGTGTGTTGAGAAAACCCCTATCAATAGGGAGAACAACAGATTGAGAGGATCTTAAAGATCGTCGCCCAGATGACCTCAAGATTGGACTTGGGAATACAGCAGAAGATCAAGAGGTTATTTTCTACAGCTGTTCTTCTTCAACATACCTGGTGAAAGGCAACACGTTTCTATATTCTTACTTTCGCTGATTTAGGAACGCATGGAACCCTAACGGTTCAAGTTAACCAAACGATCGAACGCCAACGCATATAAGATTAAAATGACGTGTTTGGTTTATTTATTTTTATTCTTATACAGGTGGAGGCTGATCTGAAAAAAATCTGACACGTCATTCACCGGGCAAGCTTCCAGCTACTCGGTGGCTTGATTTGCAAAATGGGCGTATGGTCGAGAACTTATTTGTAAATATTGAAAAGTGTAGACTAATTTGCAATTCTTGAGAACATTGGGACTTTTAGTGTAATTAACTTTTAAATATTTGCCACGTGTCATAATCAAGGCCCAATATAATGCCCCAAGGATTTAATTGTTATTTGTAAGGTATAATTTTTTTATATTGTGAAACACCAATGAAACACCGGATGTGGAATAGGAAATTTAACTTATCGTTAGTAAACCAAAGTCATCGTTGAATAGCAATTTTCTCCAAGTTGTTTCTTTAGAAAGAAAAAATGAAAAGATTTAGTTACGATTCGAAATTGACTTTCTATCTTCTGCTATGGATCCTTTACTCATACTTATTCAATTGAAAATTCAATTGGAAGTTTTGATCCTAATCAAAAATTTTATTTTGCAATTTCATAATCCAACTTTTCAATTTATAAGTAACTCGTGGTTACAAATCACGAGAATTCGTCTTTTTTTCTCGAATCTCTCATTGAGAGGTAAAGGATTAAATCCTTTTAAGATATAAAGTTTTTGGTTAGAATATAAACAATACCAAAAGATCCTTTAAGTTAAAAGAACGAATCACACTTTTATCACTAAACTATACCAGCTACAATAGGATTATTGTATACAAATGGACCTTTTGTCGAATAAGATGGGATAATCAAAGAATCATCAATTGAACTTTTTTTGTGGGAAAATCTTAATTTAATGAGATTCTGAAAAGAGACTTCATCTAATTTAAATTAAAAAACTAAAATTTTCCCTGAAGAATATAAATATGAATTAAAAAAAATAAATCATAACAGAAAAATGCGTTGTGGAAGAATTGATAGTTTCTTTTTTAGTTGGATAAAATAGAACAAGAAAAAGAAAGTAAATAATCTTTCTTCTTTTTTTATTGCTTGAATATAAAATATTCAATTAAATATATACATATATATATATATATATTTATATATATATAATAAAAAATAAAAAAAGTCTCTGTATTTTCAAATAAGATAAATCATTATTTATCTAGAATTCGTTGAAAAAAAGAGCCCGACTAGATAATGACCGGGCCAGGCCGGGCCGGCCTGTGAGAATAGAGTTGGGCCTTTCGAACAAAATCAAGACAAAGGGTTCTTGCTTATTTTTTTTAGTTCGATTGTTCGCGCGGTCAAGCTCATCTTTTAGATAAAGAAAATTCCAGATTTATTGATATATATATATATATATATATATATATAGAGAGAGAGAGAGAGAGAGAAAGAACAAAGATTCCTTACATTATGTGTAATGTAGTAATTATCTTTTTCCGTTGGAAGATATGGTTGAGAGGAATAAAGCGTCGGGTTACTAATCCGTTGCACGAATTATTGGTACCGAGGGTTTGAATCCCTCTTTTTCCATTTATGTTGATGAATTGATTTTATTTTTTTATTTCTTTTAAAAATCTTAGTGAATCGTGTAGAATTGATAAAATTCGAAGAAAATTTTAAAATTAACCAAAACAAAGAAAAACCCCATGTATTTTATTCTTCATGTCCAAGATTTCGTCTTGGAACATTACATAGGAATCCAAAGATAAAGAGAGAAACAAAAAAAAATATCACGACGGTATAAAAGAATAGTTTCAGAGTAAGCATTATACAATCTCCAAGATGGTTTTATTGAAAAAAACAATAGAACTTCTCCTTTTCTACCAGATATCCTAAATAAAAATAAATTAGGTTTTTTCTATAAATGTATTGCCACAAATTCATTTATTTTTCATTATTAGATATTCTATTGTGGAAGACCCTAATAGGGTCATGGTCTGACATTAGAAAGGGGGTAAAAAATATGGAAATAGGGGTAAGCCCGAGTTTTGGCGACTGTTCATGAATTTCAGTGTGTGAATTTTGGATTCATACTCTAAAACTTATTTTTCAATTGTAAGAATTTTTTTATCGAGGAAATCGTACATTTTTTAGGATATTATTATTCAGGATCTAATTGAAACCTTACAGCAACTTGCCAAACAATGGCTAAGAGAAAAAAAAAGTACAGGTATGACTAGCATAACATCTACGATTGGATTAAAAAAAGCGTATGCTTTTGGCAATTTGCCGAAGAAAAAACTAATCGAATAAAGGGTATAATTAACACTAATACCGATCAAACTAAACGATATTAAGCATAAGAGACATTTTGTTCTTGGAGATAATTGCATTTTTATTGCGTTTTTTATATAAGGAAAAAGAAAATAAGTAAGTTAGAAAAAAAAACCTTCTTTTTCTTTTAATCCACCTAGCCAAAAATTCTCAAATTCTTAGAAGAGAATAGGAGAAATCATACTTTCATACAATATTTTAATTGAATTCTATGTGATGATCAATAAATTAAGTTTAATTCTATATCTATATGCATCAAAATCCTAGTGCCATGTGCTTTTATAGATATATAGAATCATATGGTACTAGGATTTTATATAGATATTTGGACTGGAGTTGACAAATAAGCAATATCAATATTATTGTTTCTTAGTGCCGATTAGAAATGGAAATGGGGCGTGGCCAAGTGGTAAGGCAACGGGTTTTGGTCCCACTATTCGGAGGTTTGAATTCTTCAGTCCCAGCGCAGTTCATTTTTATACTCCATTATTATCATAAAAAGAAATAGGGAAGTGGGTAGGAGTTAATCCATATTAATTTGAATATCTGTGTTTGGTCAAATTTCATTAACAAATGATCAAGTTCCACATTATAATTATATATAAATATATTATGTGTTGGAATACTGGTTTAGAGATTAATTTTCAATTTAATTGATTATTTAACAACCAATATGCTTAAGGGCTATATTCGAATATATGATTTTAGTGTGCAAATAATCGCAAAATCAAGTCATGGTGAGTGAGAATAATGCACAAGTTGAATAGTTGAATGAAGATTATGAGGGAGTTACTCATGTTCAAATGGTTTAAATCCCACATAATGGACATTTATGCTAGCCAACATAAATTAATGTCATTATGGACATTTATGTAGCCAACATAAATCAATGTCATTATGGAATATTAGTGTGGGGATTAACATTCTCAAGCACTACATGAGAGTCATTACTATAGGCTTTATGGAGAATTAAAGTCTATTTTTTATTTTTGGACAATGGTCCAGTCATGTAAGAACTTAAATGAAGGAGGATCGTTTGAGTGGGCTCGTTCCATATTATTTCCAACTAAAGATGAGGCCTATATGGTTCATTACACTTGAAAACGCTCAACCATCAGTTACAAATTCAAATTTGGATGTGTAATAGTTGAGTATAAACATGACAGAGTCAATCTGTAACAGCATGTAAGAACTGGTAACGGCCAGCATTAATTAGCTCTATTGAATGTAGTAGTAACTGCTATAGGAACCTGAAATATGAGTGGAATAATACCTATAAATAGGATCATTCATCATTTGTTGGACACATAACATGAAACACTTGACACACGTGAAAAACATCATGATAAATCGTATCTTGAGAATGTGAAGCATACATTGCATACAAGTTGCATATCTTAGAGTGTCATTGTGAGTCTCATATAGTGAGCAACCTAGTTCTATCATCTCTTAGTTCATGGAGCTCTCGTACGTGGGGTGCAACTTGTACAAGAGATGAAGTCATTTTACCTTTGGGAACAACACATCGGAACTATGAGCACTATCGGGACGTGATTGTTTTACAGATAAAGTCCTAGACTTGACTCGACTTAATTTTTTGTCTAACGATTATTCGTGTTTGTTTAGAAAATCTGCACAACATTTTTCATGTAAGAACTCGAAGCTGCTGTTTTTTGAAAGATCAAGTCAAAATTGGATCTCAACACATTACGAAACTCAAATTCAAACTGGAGTTCAACCTACTTGAGGACATTGATCAGATTTAATAATCTGATAGACGTTCAAACTCGCCCATGTTAGAACTGAGACTACTCCAGAAAGCTAATTTTTTTTGAAGTTCTTTATCCAAGACTGTACTGTATTCTTTCAGTAAATTCTTGTAATTTTCCAATTTGTTCATCCACTGTAATTTGTATTGTTTGGTGACCAAAATTTCTAACATTATAAAGTCAATGTTTTTTCTTTGAATCTAATAGGTATTTCGTGTTTGACTCAAATGAAAAATTGGAAATCGATTTAATGATTGAGGTAGGGATGATTTATCTTATCCCTTTGTATTCATTTTATCATTATTCGATAGTCGATATTAATCAACCCTATATTTAAATTAAACCAAATACATATCAATCATATAATATAATCATATAAAATGAAAAAATATTTCGCTTATGCTTATATAGTACTTATCATTCTATTTCAACAAAAAAAAAAATTTTTTGGTAAAAATTTTCTAAAAATATTTGTAATCCTTAAATTCTTTAAACTTAAATTCTACATTAATATCTAAAATAGTAACAATTGTTTTGTCTATCGGATAGATACGAACCCTCCTCCCCTTCTATTTTGATTTTCGCTTTTGCGACATGTGTTAAATTATTTAAGGCAATATCTCAAAAAATAAGAGGAAATCTTGTACGAAACCGTCTAACTTAAACCCTTACGCAAGACGTATAAAAAGTGATAACATAATTAACGAAAAGTAATATTAAATCGATGAAAAGTAATAATAGTGCAGTAAATTATTTTACGAACAATTTATAGTATAAATAAAATAAATTATAGCAAAAATGATAACATTTTATAGCGAAAGTAATAATGATGTTATCACTTTTTATCTATCTCACGTTAGAGCTTATATGAGACTATCGATCTCATGCACACAAGTCTTTGCCAAAAATGAAATATTAAACTTTATGAATAAAATAATGTATATCATGAAGAGTTAATATCTTGTGCACCCGGGTGCACACGTTCATCTATATTTATAAATTTCTATTCAATAATGTATATGTTTCTCAATAATTATACAGTGTTTTTACATTTAATTTTTTATTAAAAAAACTAAAAGAAAATTCGATAATAAATTTATACATTTTTATTCATTAATGTAATTATTTTATTTAAGTGTACAAGTTTTTTAAAGTGGGTGCACGATACACTTGGGTGCACAGAATTATTTGCTATCATGAATCAAAGAAGAAAGATAAAATAAGAAAAAAAAATTCAATAAATGGAACAAAATAACTTTTGACTCACTTAAAATAAATTACTCAATTGCATATATTTATGACTCGATTGAAGATTTTTGTAACTCGATTGTAAATATTTTTATAACTCGAATGTACATATTATGACTCGATTAAACCTTTTAAATCGAGTCACCAATCAAAATAAAGAATGTTTTGAACATTTTGGGTAAAAAAGAATCATTAATCTAAATGGCTACAGTAAAAATTTACCCAATAATTTATCTTTCACAAAGTCTCTTATAAGATGTTACTTACGTGAGACGATTTGTAAGACGTATTAAAGTATGTCTATTATATGAGTAAAGTATATTTAATGGTTATTAAAATATATTTTCTAAAGTATGCTGATTATGCATTAAAGTATGATTTTAAAATTATAATATGATTCATTATTGACATATTTTAAGTAATAATAAGTACTCCCTCTGTTCCTTTTAAAACTTTACGTTTGCTTTTTGCACGTAGAGTAAGGAATGTAGTATTTTAATGTGTAGTGAGGTGAGATAAATAATATTTTAAGGTTAAGTGGATAGGTGTATTAGTGTGATGTGTGGGTCCATGGAGAGAGAAATATGTGTGGGTCCCGTTTACTAAAAATGAAAATGTAAAAATTGAAATGAGACGCAAATTAAAAATATGTAAAGATTAAAATAGGACAGAAGTAATATATTTTATTTATATAATAATAAACATACATTAGTGATTGGTCGACCTGTCTCACAAGTGAGCGTCTCCTTTATTTTTCTTGTTTTTAGTGAAAGAATGCGTGCTAACTGTCCATGAACACAACCATTTTTTTCTCTCTTAATTTTTTACCTTGTTTTTTCTTCTTCTTTTTTATTTATTAAATTAATTAGTAAATTACAAAAGAAAGGTAAAAGTTTTAGTGGGGGAGAGAGTATATTGAATAGTTTAACGTGTAAAATAATTGAAAAATAATTGTTGTAGAAACCGGCCCCTTTACTTTGATTGTAAGTTAGTATAAACATTTGTTATTTTGGTAAAAATAAATAAATAAATAGAATCTTAATTAGTTTTGGCTACTCAAACCATATGTTAGCTAGATGTGTTATGTTCGAATGCTGACATGTAAAATGAAAAAAAAAAGTAACAAGTCAAAACGACATTGTCTTTAATTCGAATATTCAAAATAAATGGCCATTTGTTCATGGCTAGCTATGAAAGTTTAACCCTTACCTGCAAATGAAATACCAGTGAGTATCAAGCTTTCTGTGGAAAATAATTTTAGACACAATGCCAAGGTGCGTTGAGGGTCTAGTGTGATCGTGACAGTGATGTTGTGCGAAGTGTCGATAATACAAAGTACACATTAGCTTATATCAGAATTTTAAATCATACAATTTATAACAAGTTTAAACAGTGAAAACTTGAGCATACGAATCACTCAAACTTTCCACAAATACCACTATCTTTGAAAATGTGATTACAAATGCTGATTCTAGAGATAGAAACATTCTTTCCACTCTTGAACACAAAATTAGATCTTTCGATCCAAAAAAGTGTAGGAATTAATTAATTAAATTAATTGAAATTAATTGGTTAGTAAGGGTTAATTGTTAAATTAATCATCAATTAAATGAGTGTAGTGGGTGAGTGTAATTTGACTCATCTATTGGAGAGGTTATGTGAAGCGTAATGGGGATTAATACGAAATTATTATCCCACGTGGAAAGGAAATCCTCAAAAGTCGGATCAACCTGTGAAGACGAATCATGTTATGTGTAAAGATTCGTTAGACCTAGAGTAGGTTTGTTTAACCTGAACTCAGTAACCTTTATAATTGCTGATTAGAGGTAATTACATCATCGACAATTAATTCGTCATAATTGCTGATTAGAGAAAATTACGCAATCAGCAATTAATATGTAGTAAATCACGCAATAACTATTATGGCTGAGTGAAATGGTGCGCCAATAAATAGGGTCATTCAGAATGCATTTCAATACAACAAACACACAACAACACACCACAAACGAGCACCTCTACATACAATTGCATTTTGCATAGTCTAGACTATCCAGTTTTTTATCCTCTTTAGTTTGCCGGAGTTCCTGCGATAGCGGTATTACTTCGTTGGAAACGAAGAACTGTTTTACCTTTGGGGGCGTTGCGCCAAGCACTACCGGGGCATTTTATATCTTGTGGGAAGAGATCAAATCTCGACTCAGTTCAAGATCCAGATCCAGTTCCCGCACCAGATCAAGATCCAGATCCAAAGATCAAGATGCAGATCCAAAGATAAGATTTGAAGACCTTTCTCATTTCTTCATTTCTTGTATTTACTTTTTAGTTAGTATCATATTGTAGGTGATTGTTTGGTGCACCCCCATTTCCTTAACAATTGCAAGACGTAAAAATATTGTAATCCCTGCACCTACAATCATAATATGAATACCGATATGGACATTAACGGAGCATCGATCCCAACAGTGGGTGAAACCTTCAATGTCAATGAGAACTTTGTTGGGACTGATATCCAAAGAGTAAATGTGAATCCTGTTGGGACTGATTCCCAAATGATGTATCCTCCAAAAGGGATGTCGAGACCATTCATGGTTCTGGTACCGGGGAGAAGCCCGAAATAATTTACGGGAATCAACACGTACGTAACCAACATTTATAGAGATGTTGGATCCAAGATCATTGGATTTGATAAGGATAAATTATGTGCAGAAATTTATTCTTAGTGGCATATGTAATGCACTTTGCAATATTATTGTGGCACTTAAATGCTTATCGAGTTGTTGAACTCTTTGAGAAATAAAGAAAATAAAGCCAAAAATGGCAATGTGTTAGCCAAGAAGGCAAATAAAGATGTGAATATCTTTAATTCAAATCAAACTGCTCATGACATGTTACTGTCATGTGAGTTGATATAAGATTGTGTGAAGTTTGGATAAAATCCAAAATTCATGAAACACTTAAAACCCTCAAGTGTGGGGGGTCTCACCCCGAGTGTGGGGGTATCACTCCAAGTGTGGGGGTGCTATCCGAGTATGGGGTGTGACACTCCAAGTATGCGGTGTTTGAATTAAAGATGAAAATTAGTTGTGTTTAATACAAAATAAATTGATCTTGAAGAAAAGAAAGTGGATCCACTCACACATGTGTGAAAATCAAGATCAATAAAATTGCTAAAAAGAATGTGATTAAAATCCACAAAGTTAGAATTAAAATAGTGGAAACCCAACCTTGATGACTGGAGATCCCAAGAACTTGGTTTAATGGGAAAACGAAACTATGGAGGTTCAAGTGAAATTTGATACCTACCATTCCTTAGTAGAGCAATATTACCAAGTATGGGAATCCGTATTGTGGTGAGGTTAAGTCTCTGACTTCTAATGAATCCTAAAACACCTCATGTAGGTTGAGTATAATGGGATACTCAAGATAGGAGATCACCTATGTAAGTATGAAGTGAGTGGCCGCTTTAAATGAACACTTATGAATTCAAAGGGGGTCCATGACCGATATGGATCAAAACGTGAGAACAAGGATGATGAGAGGCATTGATACATTCAGACTATTATCTCAGTATATGCTAAGAAGTAGTTCAAAGACCTTGTGTCTACTAAGCTACCAGTATACTCGATAGTATTGGACTATGAAAGGTTCAAAGTCCCAAACTACCTATCCGGATATATTAGTGTCTCACAAGGACTAGATAGTATGTTTGCATTTCATGTGGGATCACCAAATTTCACTCATGTGGGGCATTGCAGGAATTAATTTAATTAATTAATTTAATTAATTAGATTTAATTGGTTAGTAAGGGTTAATTATTAAATTAATCACTAATTAAATGAGTGTAGTGAGTGAATGTAATTTGGCTCATCTACTGGAGAGGTTATGTGAAGCGTAATAGGGATTAATATGAAATTATTATCCCACGTGGAAGGGAATCCTCAAAACTCGGGTCAAGCCGTGAAGACGAATCATGTTGTGTGTAAAGATTCGTTAACCTAGAGTAGGTTCGTTGAACCTGGATGCAACAACCCTTCATAATTGCTGATTAGAGTTAATTACGCTATCAATAATTAATTCGTCATAATTGCTGATTAGAGGAAATTACGCCATCAGCAATTAATATGTCGTAAATCACGCATTTTCTATTATGGCTGAGTAGAATGATTCGCCTATAAATAGAGCCATTCAGCATGCATTCCAACACAACAAACACATAACAACAAACACACCACAAACGAGCACCTCTGCATACACTTGCATAGTACATAGTCTAGACGTTCTAGTTTTCCATCCTCTTTAGTTTGCCGGAGTACCTGCGATAGCAGTGCTACTTCGTTGGAAACAAAGAATCGTTTTACCTTTGGGGACGTTGTGCCAAAACCCAAAGCATTACTGGGGCATTTTACGTCTTGCGGGAAGAGATCCAATCTCTACTCGGTTCAAGATCCAAATCCAGTTCCCACGCCAGATCAAGATCCAGATCCAAAAATAAGATTTGAAGACCTTTCTCGTTTCTTCATTTCTTGTATTTACTTTTTAGTATTCATATTGTAAGTGATTGTTTGGTGCACCCCCATTTCCCCAACAAAAAGTTCCTAAATGAAAATATAAACTATAATATCTAAACCTACTTTAAGTGTGCATTTTCATTAGCATTGAAAAATACATACAATATGTGTGAGATAACAGTATAAACTAAGTTTGGCATGAGTTATGAAACACTTTTGAAAATACTACTATCTATAAGTGTGGTGTTTTTCTACTCTGCAGCGTGGATTTTCGTCTCATTTGCTTTGAACGTCCAACAGTCCTTTATATAGAAGTGGGAGGCTGCAGGAGTTTGTTCCAGTAAATAAGTGGTCTAGAGGAGTGGGACAACTCCGGTGATTAAAAGAATAATTACCTACTATCTTGTATAAAAAAATTCTAATTTCTTCATTGGTGTGTTACTTGATCAACTCTTTGACTAACTTCTATTTCATCATGAAGACTCTATCCACTGCCGCACATATTTAGAAACATCAAACACAACATAAATTCAAACACTGAAACTGTAAGAAAATTGTTGGAGATCAGTGTGATTCCAGATACAAAAACACTGTCATCAATAGTCACATGAACAATCTCCCTCAATACAATCTATCCACAATCACATAACTTGATGCAAAGAAAGTTATAATACAACAACATAACCAAGTTCAATAACATCAGGTTTAAGTTCGAATTAAGTGTAACTAGCAAAAATAAACAATGTGTTCATAACAGCAAAGCAGAAATTAATGCAAATATTAAAATAAGTTAACAACCAACTAAAGCAACCTAAACTACTAAAGTTCAAAGCAATAAAATGAAAAGAGTTTAATGGCGCCAGAAATAATAGAGAGATAATAGACCAAAATAAGAAGACACAATATTCACAAATTTAAATATTATGATTTTTATCACTTAATGTAATGAAAAAAAAAATTAATAACTCATTTTAAAGAAGCTAAATAAATTTTGGAAAAATCAATCAAGATTGATTTTTTATGCAGGCACACATACACTATTATTTTATGAATTTTTATGCACTTTTGATCTCAAGAAAACATACCACCTTTTGAAAAGAACGCATCATGATTGTCAACTCATATGTCTGGTTACTCAGTAATAGTTCAAGAGAGTGTTATCATTCATTTTTTGAAACTAAATAGTCATTTGAAAAGAACTCATCGTTGTTGTAAGCCTTGTGTGTCTGGTTACTCAACATGTTTATACCTTTGATTTTTTTAGAATTTAGTGCTTTTAGCTGTGTATGTCCAGAATTGCGCCTTAAGATTAAACAAAAATATAATTAGCAACAATAAAGTAAGGTAACAAATCAATTAATTTCGACATAAAATGATAAAACTTATAGTAGTGTTGTCTAGAGCATTATCACAATCTCAGCAACATCATGCATGATCTTTAAGGAATGTAGAGTTCAAGAGATTCCCTTAGTGAAGAAAACCTCTCAAACTCAAGTGCTTTAGTAAATATATCAGCAATTTTTGTTTCTCGGTGGAAATATATAGTCTCCAACTTTACTACCTTCTTCTCTACTAAATCTCTCAAGAAATAATGTCTAAAACTAATATGTTTTGTGAGAGAGTGCTACATAGAATTTTTAGAAATGTTTGTAGTACTCGTATTATCACGGTAAATCACCAAAGTATTTGTTTCAAGCACATAGCGATCTAGAATCTTCTTAAGCCATAGAAATTATGCACAACAACTACCAAGAGCAAAATATTCATATTCTGTAGTGGATTGGGAAATGCATTTTTAATTTTTTACTATGCCAAGAAACTGTTGGATTGTATACTAAAAGCCTAGCTTTAGTATGAATAATGTTTTAACGATATTTGAAATCAGAATCATTGATCAAATGATTGCGTCTTATGATGCAATAGTCCACTTACTTTATATTGTAGATAATATGTTGTGCGGCAACACGCGAAAGATCATATTATCAGTTTTCTTATAAAGTATAAACAGATGCTAACAACCGAGATAGACAGAGACTCTCTATCGGGATGGTTGTAGCATAATTTGATATTAGTTTGTCTTGATTATAGAATCACATTAGTGCACCTTGTGTGTATTGAGTAGGACCACTTGAGATCGTTCGACTTATACTGACTATATAGGAGAACTTGATCTCAGTTATTATGGAAGTTCATGATCTTAATCCCTATACAATAACCTCGACACGTAAGGCAGTATGTATTTCTTTGATTCATCAATGTGTGAGATTTACATGCAATTAAATCAATAAACTTGATAAGTTGGAAAATAGTGTTGTCTATATGGTGTGCTATTGATTGTAGAAGGAATCCGTGTCCATTATAGGTCGATGATGTCCCCTTGAGGAGCTCATAAGGATTATCATGTAAATCCTGCAGGTGAATTTATTCCGGCATGATAATGAGGTTGAGTGGTACTATTCTCGGATGACATATTAATTAATGGAGTTGTCAGTAGCTTAATTAATTAATGGGCATTGTATATCTTAAACATGGGGAGACTAACGGGCTCATAATAAGAAAGAGCCCAAAATGTAATTTTGGGATTAGAACGGCAGTGCGGTAATAATATTTTAGTGAAATATTTATTATTATTGGACTTAAGTATAAGTTTTGGGTTAAACTTGGATGCTTAAGCCCAATGGAGGCCCGACTCTAATTTCTCCTCCTGGTCCCTATTGTAGCCCATATATAAGTCATCTCAGTTTATCCGGAACCCTAATTCACATGTCTAATACACATTTGAGAGAGGGAGGACAGCAGATTGAGAAGATCTTGAGGATCGTTGCCCACATAATATCAAGATTGGACTTGGGAATACAACAGAAGATCGGAAGGTTGTTTGTTGCTGCTGTTTGTCAATTTTCATGATTTTTATAAAATTATGCAGATCTCAGAGCTAGACGTGTGATATACCGTTGGAAAGCCACGGAAGAGAGGATCTTTTTGGCGTGTAGATCACTCCAATCGAAGATCAGATGTGGAAGTTATGCCTAAAACTGTGACGCTGCGCGTGCTATCAGCGAGAATTCATCTTCTCCAACATACCCTGGTGAAAGGTAATACGTTTCTATGCTTTCTTGCTTCCGCTGATTATAGAATCGTATGGAACCCTAACGGTTCACGTTAACCAAACGATCGAACACCAACAGAAACAAGATTATTACTCATGAATGAGTACCCACCACTTGTGATCCTCCTATCATCATAATCTCCAGCCCAATTAGTATCACTATAACTAATAAGTGAATTATTTGTGTCATTTGTGTACCATAAGCCCATGCCACTTGTTCCAACTACATATATGATTATCTTCTTGACAACCTTTATATGAGATTCTTTAAAATTTGCTTGGTACCTAGCACACACATAGCCACTATACATTATGTCAAGTCAGCTTGAAGTCAAGTACAAATGACTACCTATCATAAATCTGTGCAGAGTGTGATCAACATCTAGACCAACATCATCTTTGCACAGTTTCTATCAGGTTCCCATATATATATGTTTTCATTTGCTTTGCATTCTCAAGTCTGAATCTTTTTACCAAGTTTCTTGCATACTTACTTTGTAAAATGAAGATACCACTATCTCCTTGCTTGATTTAGAGCCCTAAGAAGTACTTCCTCTGTCTCAATTTCAACTTCACACTTACAGTTTTGGTTTGTCCCAATTTTAACTTCACACTTCCATAAAAAGAAAAAAATAATTAGTTAATATCCCTCTAACACACTTTAATTTCAAATTTATCATCATCTTTTAACACACATAACGTACTTTCTCGTTTATTTATTATCCACAAATATCAAATTACCCCCAAAAGTAAATAAAAAAGTGATTTTTATAATCAATATCCGTACAAACAGTAAATATGTCATCAATATATATATATATATATATATATATATATATATATATATATATATATATATATATATATATATATATATATATATATAATCAAGAAACCATTAAATTCATGTCTAATGAAAGAGTTCGATTAGCTTCACCTCTAATGAATCTAAACTGAAGTAAGAATCAGTAAGTCTAACATATCATGCACTAGAAGCTTGTTTCAAATCATTATGACTGTTATATAGAAAAAATATGTTTATTGGTAGTTAAAAATATGTTTTCTATAATATGATGAACAATGCATTAAAGTATATATATGATTTTAAAAACCAAATGGGAATTTTATCAATAATGGGTCATTTTACCTCGCTATCTGTCTCACACATATATCTCCTGCAAGAGTGCCCTTAAATTAATATTAGTTAAATTTTAAAACTAAAAATAAAGTACTAAAAAGAAAATACATCATGAAGCATTAAATATATTGTGTATAATTTTACGTTTCAGGAAACATTTGTGAAAATTAAAATTGATGGTGAATGGAAAATGAGATAGGTATATAACATAGCTATTTGTTATATTACGTATAGGGGTATAGAATATTAAAAAAATATACAAATAATATAAAATAAGGTCAACTTACCTCATTAATTAAGGCTAGAAAGAAGAAAACTCAAATTTATTTAGGTGAAATGAATGTCTCATATTCTCTTTGTTACTGCATTTCCTTTTACATTTAGGTATAGCCGTAAAGAATATAATAAGGTCAACTTATTACCTCATTAATTAAAGGAAGCTATATATAAAGAAGAAAACTCAAACTTAGGAGAGAATATTTTGTTACTCATTTTCGGCTTATTTAATAAAATATTATAGTTTTTATTTATTTATTTATTTTTTAATAAAGTATAGCTGTTGTATGGGATTTTACCAAAATAAGTAGATTCTATCACATGGCCAATCAAGGATGATAAGTCGAGTGATAATGCAAACATTTCACATAATAATTAGATTATAGTATTATTTCAAATAAGTGACTGATGAATAGGGAAAGTGTGAAGAGACGGAGGGAGTATATATTAAATTTTATAAAAATATATATACATAAACGGAGTACTCGCGCAGATATTATCCATATCCTTTCCAAACTCTAATGGTGTTTTTTACAACTACCCGTACCTGTCCCAAACTCATTTATTACTACACGTACCCTGTCTATTAGGGTTCGCGTAGCCCAGGTACTCGGAAATATCCGTCTTAATGGTAGACTCCATCCCACGTACGCTTTCCATTTTGGGGTTGTTCCAAGTTAAAGATTTATATTTAATTTTTTATCAAGTTAGGTCACACAAAACAATTAATTATTTCATCTAGGACTCACACACAACAGTAATACAACTACCCACTTTACATTAAATATTATTTCTCTCACCTTACAACATATTAAAATATTATATTTCTTAATCTTCGTACAAAAAGTAAAAGTCAATATTAAAGCGGAACGGAGAGAGTATTTATTTATTAATATATAAATATATTTATATTTATTAAATAAAATATCTCAATTTAAAATAAAATATTATAATCCTCTGCCCCTGGTAATAGTATATTAAATGAAATCATTTATTACTCAGCGATGCATGTCCACACACTCTTATATCAATATTCTCTCTCATTAATTGTATCTCGACTCAACAAGGCTCGAGATCAGCTCAAGCCGAGCCTCGTTTCCATGGAAGCTTCCCAACTCATTCACAGCCAATTCTTTCAATCTTTCAATGTTTTCTTCCATCACACCATTACCATTCTCTCTTGCCATCAATCCTCGTACCATGCCGGCATAAACCCCGAAGCTTCTCAGCTTCTCGACTTCCTCGTCGGCTCCGCCGCCTAATATGGCTCCGCAAGCCGCCGCGCAGCCATGCATTCGACCTTCTTTCCTCCTACACACATCCTCAATAACCTCCAATCCACTTGATTCATCCATTTCCAGCTCTTTATACTGCCCATCCACTATTCCCTCCGACCCGCTCGCCCGTGCGATCTCCGCTATGACCCGAATGATTCGGGTCGGGTCGCTCTGGGGTAGCTCCATGGACCTCGCCAAGAGCTCGAATCCGAACGGGAGGATCCCGTCTCCCGTTAACAGCTCGATGTTTGGGCCGTACATGTGTTTGATATTGGGCGTGGGCGTGGGCCTGGGCCTGGGCCGGTCTGTTAACGGGAGGTGCTCGTGCGTGTGGGCCGCTGCATGCATGAGATGTATGGCGGATGCAGCGGCCATGGCTTGGCTACGCTCGCCGCCGAATAACTCGCACGCAGCCACGCATAGGGCGGGAGCGGTGGTTCTCGGGGCGGCGAAGGCGAGGTGGTGCATCGGCTCGAAAACCGAGTCCGGTGGTCGTATTGGGATTGCTGCTTTGAGGTAGGAGTCGATCTCGGCCTCGATCGAGGCCCAGAAAGACTCGGGTTTGGCCATGGCCAAAACCTTTGTCATGTTAACACCAGATGATTGTGATTTTGTGTTGATGGAGAAATTGAGGTTGCCATGGTTGAAGTAGGAGAAGCTTGTGGCCATTGTTGTGTATAATTAAGATCTGCGTGTGGTGTTTGAAATTGGAAAGAGTAGATTTTGCTGCAACAGAATTTATAAAGGAGAAAAAAATGAAGTGGTTGGATTTTTGTTGGATGGGTTTGTAATTGTGTGATGTGGACTAATCTTAATTATTGCATTGCCTAGTTATATAAGTAATGCGGCTCGTGCAACATGCGCATTTCTTTTATATTTCACTTAACAAGTTTCACCCTTGATGTATGCTAGTCTACTCCCCACTTGTAATTTGTAGCAAATCCCACTCAATTTTAATCTTTTACATTTTTATTTGTGAAATGGATCTCATATAAAATAATTAATACTCCCTCCATCCCGCGTTAATGTTGACTTTTTCTTTTTGCACGGAGATTAAGAGATATAATATTTTAATGTATTGTGAAGTGAGAGAAATAATATTTAATATAAAGTGGGTAGTTGTATTAGTGTTATGTGTGGGTCATATATGGAATAATTAATTATTTTGTGTGGGTTTATCTTAACAAAAAAGGAAATGTAAACTTTAACTTGGGACAACCAAAAATGAAAAACGTAAACCTTAACGTGGGACGGAGGGAATATATTTCTTCATGAAAACCAAATACCGTACACTTTATATTGAAATATTATAGTTCTTATCTCAAATTCCCTCCGTCCCAGGTTAAGAGGACCATTTTTCCATTTTGCTCATCCCACCCAAAGAGTCCTCTTTCCTTTTTTACACACATGGGACCCACACACCCCTCTAATACAATTAAAATATGGGACCCACACTCCCACTAATACAACTACCTACTACACATTAAATATAATACTCATTAATCTACGTGCAAAAAAGCAAATGACCCTCTTACGCCGGGACGGACGGAGTATATATTAAAATTCACTATATTCCTTAATTTCGTGTAAAAATAAATATAAATAGAGTTAGTCTCTTGTGTCTCTAGGTGCACAAGATGTCTAAAGATACAACATTTTGTTGTAAAGTATATACTACACTTTAATTAATAAGGGTACACCATTTTATTTTAAAGAGTATACGTTTTCATTGATTTTTTATTTTTTCAGAAAACAAAGAGTACACATTCTTATATTAACGGGTATATTAGCTAATAATAAAGAGTATGGGTAGGTCTTGCGTGAGACCATTTTTCACTTTTTAAAATAGTTATCACTTTTACTATAAATCATTATCACTTTTGCTATGACACTACAAAAAAGTTGTTCGACAGTGACGGACTTTTGTGACGGAAAATTTGCCGTCACAATTGTGACGGACTTTATGGCGGCATTTTGAAAATAGTGACGGCTAATAGTTGACCTTTTAAAATTTCGTCATTTTCAATATTTGTGACGGCATTTGTGACGGAAAAATTTGTGACGGACTTTTTTCCGTCACAAAAATATTTTATTTTATTTTTTTTAATTAGTGACGGAAAAGGGGCTCATTTGTGACGGACTTTGTCCGTCACAAATTACAATTTTAAAAAAATCAAAATAATTATAAGAACATAGTTACTTCTTTTTAAAAAAAAAATATTTTTTTTAAATATTTATTGTGAATTTATTTAAACTTAAATAATTGAATATATTGTGTTGTACATAATAATATTAATTTTAAAATCTTTGCCAAATAATAAAAATATATGATTAAAAATATGATTGACTTAATTATCTATTTCCAATAAAAAAAATATAATTAAAGGTGCTATTTAATTTGAAGATGTACATGAATAAAAATATTAATAAATTGGATATATTTTATTGATTATTTCCTTAATCAATCAAAAAGATATGATTAAAGGTGATTTTAATTTATTATGTGATTTAATATATACATGATGATAATAATAATAATAAATAAATAAAATTAGAAAGATTATATATATAATATTAAAAAAATAAAAAACATACGAAATTTAATCACGTTGCGACACCTCATATTTTTAAAAAGTTATTTGTAACAGCGTATTCATTATTAGTATATATATATATATAAAGGAAAGTTGATGATTGAATTTAAAAAAAAAAAGATAGTGTATTTAATTGATAAAAACAAAGTATATATTGTGATTGAATTAAGAAAAATATAATGATGATGTATTTTCTTATAAGAGAATTAAATTGAAAATTTATAAGAATGTTAATTATTTTAATGCAAATTAACCTATTTTTCATCTATAAATAAATAATATATTTAGATATTATATATAGATTGAGAATTTAAAATTTATAAGAATTTTTTAATTTAATTAAGAAAATTTAAAATTTTTATTAAATAAATAATAAAATTAATTAATTAATATTTTAATAATGATTAGTCATATTAATATGTATTACATTAATCAATATTACCACCATATTTATTTTGAAAGTTGGTTGATGTTATTTTAATACAAATTAATTGAATATATATAATATTTATTAAAGATTAACACTAAACACATCTAGCCAAATTGGCTCAACACTTGCTCACAAGCACCTTGCTTGGCACCAACCCAGGTTCAAACCCGATTGGGAGTAAATCTACACAATTAATTCTAAAGGAGGTATAAGGGGTAAAAATATAATAAAATACAAATGGGCTACCGGTAGCCGGTCCGGTTGAGTGCTACCGAGCACTCACATGAGCAACAAGGTTCGATTCTTGCCTAATTAATTTTTTTTAGAATTTTAAGTTTGTGACGGAAAATTCCGTCAATTCTTGCCTAATTAATTTTTTTTAGAATTTTAAGTTTGTGACGGAAAATTCCGTCACAAAGTCCGTCACAAATGAAATCCGTCACAAAAGTCCGTCACAAATATTGGTTAAAAGAAACCGTCACAAATTTCGTCACTAATGATTTCCGTCACAAAATCCGTCACTAATTGTGACGGGACCGTCACAAACACTTTGTGACGCATGTTCGGGTGACGGCACTTTCCCGTCACAAAGTCCGTCACAAAGTCCGTCAGTCCGTCACAAAGTCCGTCACTGTCGGGCAGTTTTTTTGTAGTGTAAAATGTTAACATTATCACTTTTTGTTAATTTATTATCACTTTCCTATACAAAAGTTATCACTTTCTGATCGTCTCACATAAACCATTACGTGAGCCGATCTCACACAAGTCTTTGTCAATGAGTATTTGAACTCACGGTATGCGCACGGTAACCGGGGCACACAGATTTATTTTTGCCATATAAATATTGCCATAAGACCGAAAGAGTATTCAATTATTCTACATTAAAAAGTGGAGTATTATTAATTCCCCCTCTTGTAATATGCTTCATCGTTTGTTGAAAAAATTACTTTATTAATTAATTGTTTAGTTATTTTTATAATAAATAAAATGTAAAATATGTTGTAGGACAAGAATGAAAAATTTAAAATTAAAGTGTTTTTTTAAGTAATTGAATAAATATGTTATTTTCTTATTTATTTCATTTACTGTAAAGAGTCCGTGGACAAATAAATAAAATAGTACAAAGAATATTAATTTATGAGACGGAATAATTGCTATTATTGCAAAATACATGTTTTGAGATATATATTCCTAACGTTTTTCGTCTAAGCTTTATTAGTTGTCACTTTATAGCAAAGTTGACAAAAAAAAAAAGCTTTCTTATAAATACTAATCGATATCTCTCATTATTTTCTCGGCTAAACAACATGCTTATAACGAAATTTTTATTGTCATGTCACTGAAAATTAAATAATTCAATTTGAGTGCAAAACATTAATAGTTACTTGCAGAAATATTTCGTTCTTTGTCATTAAATATACTTATAATGATCATATATCTTCCAAATCCACTTCACCAGTAGTTAAAAAAAAAATAACTTTTAATCTTTCATTTTAATTATTTATTTGCAATTTTTTCTTTTGATGATCATAATTTAACATGTCTTGAAAGCATGTACTACTTCTTTGTATTCCCGTTCTTTGTAAGGGTCAATAGTTTAAATTCCTATATTTTTGTAGTATATTTAAATTGTGTTATATTTTTCAAATTGATATTATTATGAATTAAAAGTATGGTATATACTTATTTTGTCTTAAATATCTCTTCACTTATTTGGGTGCATAAACATTTATAAACGTGATTTTTTGTATAAAGATCATGTATGATAATGAAAGAGTGTCTTGGATAATTCAAATATAGATAATAAAGTTATTGAGTTTAAATTAATAAAGTGCAAGATAGGGCTAATATTGTGTTATTGTGATAATGTTAATATAGTAAAATATTGATTTTGAGTGTTAACAACATGGACTCGAATAAAGAAAGCTTGTGAGACAATGTTAACTACGTGATTGATTGTTGATATTAAGTTAATAAAAATCAAAAAGGCAAAAATCCCAACATATTTTGAACATAGTGAATGATAAAGCATCATAAGTGATCTAACTAACAAAGTGTAAGCTTCATATATGAACTCAGAATGGTTTATCATTCCATCAGTTGTTTAATTGATCTTTTCCTGTAAAGCAAATTTACACTCCTTGCTTTTTGTTACTTGTTCGCGCACCATCAAAATCTTTTCCTCGATTCTTATAGCTTTTGCAGCCTCCTCATATTCATAGTCGATCTCTATTTTAATTTTGTCAATCATCTACTTTAATCCGGTCTCAGGGGACCTAGTAGACCATTTTCTTGAATCTATAATCTGCTGTTTCTTTTTCATGTTGATCTTTCTCTTGGGGGGTCAATTTGTATCCCCCAAGTTTCCAGAACTTTTCAGCTCTATGCTTTAGTAATGCTTCAGTGTCAATCCTTACAAATTCCTCATATCAAGATCGAACTCTAACGTGAAGAAACATTATATGATAGATGATGCGAAAAATGATCGACTATCAGAGCACTAATAATATGCATCCCCTCAAAATTTAAAAATGAAATCTTAAAGGGAAAATCCCATGCTAAAAGATCCCCATACCAAGGACAGGACAATTGGAACTGGAAGGATGAAAATTACATGACAATGAAAGAAAACAGTGCACAGAGAGAAAGAGTAACATCACTTGACTATTACCGGGATGGTACCGTCAGTAATTTGTAACCCGGTTGGTTAACTCTTTAGCAGTTATCTTTAGCTTCTCAGGAGCTTGTGAAGAAGTTGTAGTTGAGTTAAAACTAAAACAACTCTTCTGACAAACATTCAAACTCTGACATCCTTAAACCACCTTTGGGGAAGCTTTAGCAGTTTTCTACAAAATTGCAGCACATGCTTCAGGGCTGTAACGGGGAAATGAGAAACAGAGCTCCAAGAAGGACCGGCTAAGGCCATCTCCAAGAGTGTGCTGCATCTCCATTTTGCAGCACACTTTTGGCTCCAGCAGTATTGTATTTTTGGCTGCAAAATGGGGCAAAATGGAATAACACACTGTAGCAGTTGCATTGCATTTTGCAACTGCTACAGTATTTGCTGCATTTTTTTTTTAGTTTTTTTTAGTGTCTAAATAATAGTATATATGTGTGTGTTATATTTATAAAATGGGTATGTGTATATTTTGTTTAAATAATTTAAAATAATATTAAAAAAGATGATATATTGTTATTTTAATTTTTTGGGTAGAAAATGGGGTAAGCTACTGAAGATGAACTATTAAGTTAACTGCATTTGGAGTTGAATGTACTGTAAAATAGAGTCGAGATGGCTTAACAACTGTCAGGTGGGTTTTTTTTTAATAACAGAAATGTTAATTATCACCAGAGCTGTCAAAATGGGTTGAGCCCAATGGGCTAACCCGCCCCAACCCACCTTAACCCACCAATTTCTCCACCCAAAATTAATCCGCCCCATAAAAACCCACTCCACTTCAAACCCACTAAGGTGTGGGCTAACCCGCACCGCTCCATCAACCCAACATCAACACACCTTTATAAATTAAAATTATTTAAACAATAAAAATATTATCACCCAACCCTACCCCTATCCACCCCCACCCCCACCCACCCCACCAAAAAAATTAAATTTTTTTTAGATTTTAATATTTAAATAATAAAAATATTATCACCCAACTCTACCCCTATCCACCCACCACCCCAACCCACCCACCCACCCCCGACAAGTTTATTTTTTTTAAAATTTAGATTTTAATATTTAAACAAATAATAAAAATATTATCACCCTGCCCTACCACCTACCACTACCCACCCCCTGTCTCCATCCATCCACCCCTCAAAAAAAATTTTTAATTTTAAATTTTAATATTTAAATAATAAAATAATTGAGAGGTGGGTGGGGGTGGGTAGGGGGTAGTATAGGAGTAGGGTTGAGTGATAATATTTTTATTATTTAAATATTAAAATCTAAATTTTTTTTAAAAGAAAATTTGGGGGTGGGGGGTTTGGGGTGGGTGGGGGTGGGGGTGGGGGTAGGACGTGGGTGGGGGGTGGGGTGGGGTGCAGTGAGTGGGTGATAGGTAGGGGTGGATATAGGGGTGGTAGAGTGTGGGCTAACCCGCGGCCCGCCCCATCAATGACTCAACCCATCAGTAGCCCGCCCTACCAGGGCCTGCCCCACCAGGGCCCGCCCCACTTGAGCCCATCAAAAGGTGGGTTGTGCGTTAAACCGCCCCACCAACCCATTCTGACAACTCTATATGTTTAGTTATATCATAATTGATCGTGCACATGGCATGTGATAACCACAGAAAAAAAATCATTCCATATTATGAATTAACATTTGTCGAAGTGCATGATGTACTATCCCAAGAGAGCAAGATCAAGAATAGATTACCAGCCATGTTTCAGCAATATTACTAAAGATTTAGATTTGCCTTTTCTCATCCAGGTGAATTTATAAACAATCTAATGGCTTTTTTCTGGTCTTCGGAATTGAGTAGCAACAACTGACTTATGACGAATCCGCAGTCATGTCATCTATCTGTTCATCATAAATTCGCAAGGAAGATCAAAATAAAACATGTGTATGCCTATTTCATAGACCCGATAAAACTCATTAACTAAAAGAATGAACACAAAAATTGAAAAGAGCTGAATATGACATAAAACACAAAACTCATTTCAAATCACGGAATTAGAAAATAGGAAATAGGGAAAATCTGAAACCCAAGAAGATAATTTGCTGTCGAAGCAGCATGTTGGTGGTGTCAAGGCCATCACTATGTCTGCTACTCTGCTCCAACCTGCAAGAGGTCATGTAGACTATTAGAACTACTAAAACAAAATTTGGAACAACAAAAAGACGTTTACGCCTCATACAAAATTCAATAATCGCTTCAAATCTTTCCAAGGTCTAATACCTTTTTATACAAATGGATTAGACTTTTCAAATCCATATTCAATGAATGCAACAATTTGGTCCTAGAATGTAGCCAAAAGGTGAAAGTATCCGAAAAGAAACATACCA
This sequence comes from Pogostemon cablin, assembly GCA_023678885.1. Lineage (NCBI taxonomy): Eukaryota > Viridiplantae > Streptophyta > Magnoliopsida > Lamiales > Lamiaceae > Pogostemon > Pogostemon cablin. The sequence continues at coordinate 23,761,492 of CM042961.1, read as the reverse complement.
CATATCAGTCTCTCTGAGAATTCCAGGAATTAGTCACAGCACCTTTCTTCCCCCTTTTCTTTCTCTTTCTTCTTACCTTCATTTTTCTTCTTTATGCTAAAATAGATTATGCAATAAATAAAGAAAAGAAAAATAAGAAAAAGATATGGCAAGAGAATGAAGCGGAAAAAAATAAACCAATTCCACCTATCCTGCTTCTCCTCTTTCCTCCTCCTCTCTTTCCTCCCATGCCTTCTGTTCTTCTCTCCTACAATGAAGAATCTAACTCCAAATCGCAAGAATCGTCAACGGAAAACTATGAATGTCGTTCGATCTTCTTCTCTTCAAACTCAGAGGTTCAGTTTTTATGTTCCTCTTCACTCGGTTTATTATTATGACGTTTCAGATCATGATTATGTTTGAACTTTGAACCTTACATCTGAGGAATATGAATGATCCATATACATTGACTCATGAGGAATATGAGAAATCCAAGATTTAATTTTTGAATCTTACTCTCTCTTTCTTCGTGGACTGGACTCCTAAGGAATATAAATGTGGAGTGAATGTGATAATTAATTAAGGTTGAAAGGTAAATTGAGAAAATTATTAAGGACAATATGGGAAAAAAAAGTTTCTCAAACTCAACTTACTTTTAAGATAGTAGGATAAAGGGATGAATGATTATATAAGTTGTATATAAATTTAAAAAAAAATTGTAATATTAATTTGTCAATGTGGTTCCTCATTTCAAATTATCAATTTTTATTTTATGTGTGGAGCAACGGAGATCAACGGAGACGTGGAGAGGCCGAGGCGGAGAGAAGAAAACAGGAGAAATGCCATGAAGGAAGAAAGACGCGATGAGGCGGAGATGAGCAGATATACAGAAGGATTAGATCGAGAAATAGGGTTTGAGAGAGCGCACAAGGATCAAATGATCCATTTATGCTTAATTTCATATACTCCCTCCGTCACGTGCAAATGGTTATTTTTGCTTTTTGCATGTGGATTAAAGATTATTATTATTTAATGTGTGGTGAGTACTTGTATTAATGGAGGTGTGGGCTCCATATTTTAATTTTTTTAGTGGGTGCATGTAGGTCTCATGTGGATAAAAAAGAAAAAAACTCTTTGGGTGAGATGCCCAAAAAAATAAACTATTTGGGTGGAACGAAGGGAATAAGTATTTTGGGCATGAGTTATGTCTGGCCCGATTGACCTTAACAACACATGTACAATAATCTTTGCCATAACTGTGAAGGTGTAGACCTGCATGCATGTGTATGTGTGTTGTAAGAGAATAAGCAAATGGTACACATAGAGATCATTCATTGGTCGATCAAGTGATAAGAGGATTGCATGCATAAGCCGTTGGATCAGTTTTGGAGCTGGGAGGATCAGATTGATGGCATGGCAGCTGGAAGCATCAACTGAAAGCTTAAAACGGCTGCAAGATCAGTTGGTTACAATTGATTCATCAGTTGGTTACAACTGATTCTAGTGCATGCATTTGATTGGATGAAAGGGGATCAAAACGTTGATCACACATCCATATAAGTTGAAGAAAAGTCAGTCGGTTTCATCATCTTCATCACATCTTCTTCACACATCAGTTAACAAGCATTAAGAATTAGGGTTTGATAAGTGTGCTTGTAAGCTTTATAATCTTCATCATCATCTTAGTGAATTATTCTCTTAGGAAAGTGGATGTAAGCTTACGCCGAACCACTATACATCTTTGTGTTGATCTCTTTCATTTCATTTTTCCTTTATCAATCAATTCGAGAGTGAAACGGGAGTGATCAATCAACCAAATGTGTGAGTTTTTGAGTGCTTCATCAAGCCCTTGATCTAGTTTCATAAGAAGTGGCAACGTCTGTGGGAAGAAGAAGAAGAAGAAGCAGCCACAAGTAATCAGATCAGAGGGGAAGAATCATGGTTACAACCAAGTTTGATGTGGAGAAGTTTTCAGAGAAAGTTGATTTCAGTTTGTGGAGGATGAAGATGGAGGCCATATTGATCCAACAAGGATTGGCTGATGCTATCAAATCGCTTCCAGAAAATCAAGCAGCTGCTGTGGATGCAGTTGCATTAGCTGCAGATCAAGATCAACAATCAAAGGCCAGAAGTGCAATCATTCTATTCTTAGGTGACAAAGCTTTAAAGGAAGTTTCAAAGGAAGTATCTGCAAGGGACATGTGGAAGAAGCTTGCTGATCTTTACATGGTGAAGACTTTGGCAAATCGGTTGTATACAAAGAAGAAGCTCTATTCTTTCAAAGTATCAGAAGATAAGTCTATTCTAAGTCAACTAGATGATTTCAATAAGATCATTGATGATTTAGAAAATATTGATGTAGCACTGTCAAGTGAAGATAAGGCTGTCATATTAATGTCAGCTCTTCCTAAATCTTTTGAAGGATTGAGAGATACATTGTTATATGGGAATATTGAATCAATCTCCCTGGAGTAAGTGATTCTTGCAATCAAAGCAAAGGTGCTCCATAAGACATCAAATAATACAGTTGCAGGGGAATGACTTGTTACCAACAAACAAAACAAGTGGAACAAGAATGATAAGAAGGCTGGTATTGATAAGAAGAAACAGGAAAGGGGTAATCAAAGTACACCAGCAGATAAAGAGAACAATAACTGCTTCCACTGGAACAAACCTGGTCATTTCAAGAAGCAATGTCATAAGTGGAAAGCTATGGTGGCTAGGAAGATTGCAGAAAAGGGTGGAAATCAAAGAATCCATGCAAATCAGGTAACTGAAAATAAAGGTAATAAGGATCAAGATTACATTGAAGCTTTGGTTGTTGTTTCTGGTCAAGTGTCAGATCAGTGGGTGTTAGATTCAGGTTGCACCTTCCATATGACATCAGTTAAGGATTGGTTTACTGAATTAAAACCATATCATGAGGGATCAGTCTTGTTAGGCAATGATCAAGCCATCAAGATTGAGGGTATTGGCTCTGTCAAATTTAAAATGTTTGATGGTACCATAAAGCTGCTCACAAATGTGAGATATGTACTAGGATTAAGAAGAAACCTGATATCATTAGGAATGTTAGACTCTCTGAGATGTGAGTACTATGTGAAGAAAGGTGTGCTCACCATCATGAAAGATAAGTCAATAGTAATGAGGGGTGTTAAGATCTCTGATCTTTACTTTCTTGAAGGATCAGTTATCTCTGGACAGTTGAACACTTCACAAGACCAAGAAAATATTCATCTGTGGTATGGAAGACTAGCTTATGTAAGTAAGAGAGGGTTACAAGAGCTAGTAAGACAGAAGCTACTAGACATAAGTTCAACCTGCAAGATGGATCAATGTGAAGATTGCATTCTAAGTAAGGCAAAGAGGTTAAAATTTGGTTCAGGAGAACATACTTCATCAGAGAAGCTTTAGTATGTTCATACAGACCTATGTGGACCATCAAGAAATCCAACTATTGGAGGAGAATGATATTTTATATCTTTCATAGATGATTACTCTAGGAAGCTATGGGTTAAAATCCTAAAATCAAAGGATCAAGCATTCACTGCATTTAAGGAATGGCTTACTGAGGTAGAGAATCAAACAGGAAAGAAGCTGAAATGTTTGAGGTCAGATAATGGACTTGAGTTTGTTTCAGAAGAGTTTAATATTTTTTGCAGAGAAAAGGGAATTAAGAGGCACAAGACTACATCTGGAACTCCACAACAAAATGGTATTGCAGAAAGGATGAATCAAACATTGTTAGAGAGAGTAAGATGTATGCTGAGTAGTGGAGGATTTACAAAAGGGTTTTGGGGTGAACTTGTGACTACAGCAACCTATCTGATCAATTTATGTCCATCAGCAGCTTTAAAATTCAAACCACCTGAAGAAGTGTGGTCTGGAAGGGCTCCTAGTTATAGTCATTTGAGAGTAATAGGATGTCAAGTTTACTCTCATATGAAGCAAGATAAGTTGAAACCAAGAGCAGTGAAATGTGTAATGGTTGGATACCCCAAAGAAGTAAAAGGATACAGGCTATGGTGTTATGAAGCTAACAAGTTTATTGTTAGCAGAGATGTCACATTCAGTGAAAAGAAGATGCCATTGATTGAAAGAAATTCTGTAGTATCTATCACTACAGACTTTGATGAGCCTCAGGTGGAGCAAGCAAGGAAGGAAGTACAGTAATATAATGAACAGAATAACAATGCTGATCAGAATAAGGAAGATAGTTCACCTAGCTCATCTAGTTCAAGGTATGATTTAAGTTCCTATCAACTTGTAAGGGATAGGTTAAAAAGACAGATCAAGGCCCCAGTAAGATACATGGAAGCTGATATAGTATCATATGCATTATATGTTGCATCTGATATAGAAACTTATGAGCCAAGAACATATGAAGAAGCTATATCAGGAAATGAGAATAACAAGTGGATAGTTGCTATGGAAGAAGAGCTGCTATCATTGCATAAGAACAAGACTTGGTAGATTGTTGATAGACCAAAGAACAAGAAGTTAGTAAGTTGTAAATGGATTTATAAGAAGAAGCATGTTACAAGAAAAGAAGGAGGTGTTAGGTACAAGGCTAGGCTTGTAGCAAGGGGTTTTTCACAGAAAGAAGGTATTGATTATAATGAGATATTTTCACATGTTGTTAAGCATTGTTCTATGAGAATTTTATTGGCATTAGTAACTCAGTTTGATCTTGAGTTACATCAAATGGATGTCACTATAGCATTCTTGCATGGAAATCTAGAAGAAGATATTTACATGAAGATTCCTGATGGTGTAAGTGTTGAAGGTGCTGAGAGTAAGGCTTGCTTACTTTTGAAATCTTTGTATGGTCTAAAGCAGAGTCCAAGGCAGTGGTATTTGAAGTTTGATGATTATATTACATCAAATGGATTTAGCAGAAGCTTACATGACAGCTGTGTCTATGTTAGGTTCAAGGAAAGGTGTTATACATACTTACTCTTGTATGTAGATGATATCCTTATAGCTTGTAAGGATCAAGCTGGTATAGATGAAGTAAAAGAAATACTTAAGCAGGAGTTTGATATGAAGGATCTAGGAGAAGCAAAGATGATCCTTGGTATGCAGATTGAGAGAAACAGATTAGCTGGAGAGTTGAAGTTGTTCCAAGAATCATACTTGGACAAAGTGTTGAAGAGATACAATATGAATCTCAGTAAAACAGTAACAACACTAGCAAAGCAAGGAGTGAGTCTGTCACTACTCCAAGCTTTTCAGACAGATCAAGAGAAAATTGAGATGAGCAATATGCCATATGCTAGTGCTGTTGGCAGTTTGATATATGCAATGATGTGTTGCAGGCCAGATTTAGCTTATGTGATGAGCATGGTTAGTAGATTTATGAGCAATCCAGGACTACTACACTGGAGTTCAGTGAAGTGGGCTCTCAGGTATGTGAAAGGTACCATCACAACAGGTTTAAAATTTCAGAAAATGGCAACATGGGATAAGGCAGTAGTTGGATATGTTGATACTGATTATGCAGCAAATCTTGATACTAGGAAGTCACTTACTGGATATGTATTCAACTTGTTTGGTACTGCAATAAGTTGGAAAGCAACACATCAACATATAGTGGCTTTATCAACTGCAGAAGCAGAATTTGTTGAACTCACTGAAGCAATCAAAGAGGGTGTATGGCTGACAGGTATATTGAGTGAGTTTGGGGTTGAGCAAGATTCAGTTGAGGTGTATTGTGACAATCAGAGTGCAGTACATCTCTTCAAGCATCAGGGGTATCATGAGAGGACAAAGCACATTGATGTGAGGTTATATTTCATAAGGGACATGATAGACAAGGAAGTAGTTAGTGTCAAGAAGATCAAAACTACTGAGAATCCAGCAGACATGTTCACTAAAAGCTTACCAGTTCAGAAGTATGAACTATGTAAGCAATTGATTCATCTGAACTAAGTAAGGAATAAAGGTGGCTGTAACCTTGAATAGCAGCAAGGTGGAGAAGATGAAGATAATATGGTGATGCAAGGTCTAAGGTGGAGATTTGTGAAGGTATAGACCTGCATGCATGTGTGTGTGCTGTAAGAGAATAAGCAAATGGTACACGAGGAGATCATTCATTAGTCGATCAAGTGATAAGAGGATTGCATGCATAAGCCGTTGGATCAGTTTTGGAGCTGGGAGGATCAGTTTGATGGCATGGCAGCTGGAAGCATCAGCTGAAAGCTTAAAACGGCTGCAAGATCAGTTGGTTACAACTGATTCATCAGTTGGTTACAACTGATTCTAGTGCATGCATTTGATTGGATGAAATGGGATCAAAACGTTGATCACACATCCATATAAGTTGAAGAACAGTCAGTCGATTTCATCATCTTCATCACATCTTCTTCACACATCAGTTAACAAGCATTAAGAATTAGGATTTGATAAGTGTGCTTGTAAACTTTGTAATCTTCATCATCATCTTAGTGAATTCTTCTCTTAGGAAAGTGGATGTAGGCTTACGTCGAACCACTATACATCTTTGTGTTGATCTCTTTCATTTTGTTTTTCGTTTATCAATCAATTCGAGAGTGAAATGGGAGTGATCAATCAACCAAGTGTTTGAGTTCTTGAGTGCTTCATCAAGTTATTGCTCTAGTTTCATAAGAATAATAATATACTCCCTCTGTCCCGCGTTAACATTGATGTTTAAAAGATATAATATTTTAATGTGTAGTGAAATGAGAGAAATAATATTTAATATAAAGTGAGTAGTTGTATTAGTATTGTGTGTGGGCTCTATATGAAATAATTAATTGTTGTGTGGCCCTACATGACAAAAAAAGAATGTAAACCTTAACTTGGGGCTGTATAATCACTACTTCCCCGTCCCAAATTCATTAAGATATTTATTGTTTGCACGGATATTAATAAAAATCACTTTTTAAGTTACTTTTGAAGATAGTTTGTTATTTTTTAATGATAAATAAATGATAAAGTATATTATTTATATCAAAAAGGTAATTACAATTTTGAAATTAAAGTAATCAAACACTAGAATGGAACTTGCTTTTTTTCTATAATAATTCACACAACCGGATTTTTTAATGAAATTGGGTTAGTTTTTTTTTAAATTCGGGTCAAACTTTCTTCATGGGTTTTCTTCACACATACATTCTTCTTCAATACACTTCATTCAACCGTACTACTAGAACTGTCAAAATGGGTTGAACACACTTGGCCAACCCGCCCCAACCCACCTTAACCCACTAATTTCTCAACCCAAAATTAATCCGCCCCACTTCAAACCCACTAAAGTGTGGACTAACACGCACAGCCCCACCAACCCAACATCAAACCACTTTTATAATTTAAAATTAAAAAAAAAGTGATATACAACTTTTAGATTTTAATATTTAAATAATAAAATATTATCACCCAACTCTACCCCTACCCACCCCACCCCCACCCCCACCCCCACCCCCAATTTTTTTAATTTATTTATATTTTAATATTTAATAATAAAAATATTATCACCTAACCCTACCCTCTACCCACCCCAAATTTTTTTTTTTAATTTTTTTAGATTTTAATATTTAAATAATCAAAATATTATTCCTCAATCCAACCATATTTAATTTTTTTTAGATTTTAATATTTAAATAATAAAAATATTATCACCCAACTCTACCCCTACCCCCTGTCCACCCACCCACCCACTCCCCGACAAATTTAATTTTTCGTTAAATTTTAGATTTTAATATATTTAAATAATAAAAATATTATCACTCAACCCTACCCCCTACCCCTACCAGCACCCAGCCCCCATCCACCCACTCACCCCAAATTTTTTTTATTTTAAATTTTAATATTTAAATAAAATAATTTTGGGGGTGGGTAGGGGGTAAGGTTGGGTGATAATATTTTTATTATTTAAATATTAAAATATAAAATTTTTTTGGGGGTGGGTGGGGGTGAGGAGTGGCTAGGGGTAGAGATGGGTGATAATATTTTTATTATTTAAATATTAAATTTTAAAAAAAAAATTGGGGGTGGGTAGGGGGTTAGGGTTAGCTGATAATATTTTTATTATTTAAATCTAAAATTAAAAAAAAATTTGGGGGTGAGTGATTGTGGTGGGGGTGGGTGGGGGTGGATAGGGGGTGGGGTTGAGTTATATTATTTTTATTATTTAAATATTAAAATCTAAAATATTTTTTTTTTTAAAAAGATTTTGGTGGGTGGGTGAGAGGTGTGGGTGGGGGTGGGTGAGGGTGGGTAGGTCATATGACCCGCGACTCGCTCCACCATAGCCCGCCCCACTAGTGACCCGATCCACCGATAGCTCGCCCCACCAGGGCCCGTCCCACTTGAGCCCATCAAAAGTGGGTTGTGGTGGGTTGTGCGTTAATTCGCCCCACCAACCCTGACAGCTCTACGCACTACACTTCTTCTTTCCTGTGAATGGGTGTTTCTGATAAGAGGTGATTGGTTCGCTTTCCGGCTTCGACCTTGCATTTTTGGCGGAGAAGTGGTAGATCCGCGGCGGGGTGCTGGTGGCAACAATAACTGCGATTGGGCTCGGTGAGATTCCGTTCGGTGTGTTAGGGGAGAGAGAAAGTGACATTTCATTTAAACAGTTCTCACCGGCTCATGTCACCGTCCTCGTCAACCCCCACACCAACCATGTCTTCTTCTTCAGCCACCCCCAACGACGCCATCCTCCACCGCTTTCTTACCGGAGTTCACGACCATCTGCCATGACGATTGAGTTGTCATCATTAGGGATTGCGGCGAGAAGTACTCCGATCTGTGTGCAGAGTCAAAGAGAGGAGCAGAAAGCAGTTGGGGGAAGGAGGCAGCGTGACGCTGTGGTGGGACAAGGTGGAGGACGAGATTGGACTGAAGAAGTTGGAAGAATTTAGGACAATGTTGGTAAAATGCTGCTTCTTGATGAGAATTTCATGCAATTTTGAGGCAAAAGGAGTTTGTGGGTGCTACTTTTGATTTTTCCTTCTTTAATTTTCTTGATCACGGTTGGAGATTTGCGCTGGAGTGTTAGGGGTACTTTTCATCTTATGCCTGATGAGAGAGATGAAGGAAATAGTAAGTAATTTGGGTGTAAAAGCAGTCGTCAATGATGGATTTGTTGAACTCCCAGAATTTGTTATTCTTTTGCTCGAATCTTTGATCAACATGTGGGATTGCATAGTGGATGGGATTGCAATCGAAGAGTATGGTGTTGTAATTTGAAGATAGGATTGTGTATAGCAGGATTATTGGGGAAATGATGAGCATGCTAATTTCATGGGGGTTAAATGCCCTCTAATATTGAGATTCGATGTAGGGGATTTTAATTTATCAATTGAAAGTTGTGTGTTGTTATTTGTCTTTTTGTTTTGTCATATTAGTTTTGAATTTTCCCTTCCAAACCATTTTCGATGGCAACCATTGTTTCTATTCCTCTTGCAGTTGACGTGGCTTTATATTCTTGTAGATTTTTTTTTTTAAAAATCTGCTCAATAAACATTGGGTGGCTTTGAAAAGTTTGAACAAGTGGTCAGTGATTTTGTTCAATGGCATATGGGGCAGAGCAGACAAGACCACACTAGAAAACATAGCAGGACAAGCCAAGTACATAACTTGGGAAAATTTCCTACTAACCCCTCCCAGGGGAGAGAGAGTCAAGAGAGGGCGTCTATTATACCTGCGTGTGAAAATGTTGTAACAAAATACTCCCTCCATCCCGCTCTAATTACAAAGGAAGCGCTAATCATTAGAGCGGAATGTAGGGAGTATACAGGGTGAGGATATAGTTTAGGAGAGATAAAGTTTAGCAAGCAAATTTGTGTTTGGATTGAAAACCAAATTCTCTTTAGTTAAGTTATTATTTGCCGTTTTTGCATCGCGTTAGTTTACTTTCGCTATTAATTTAGTCTTATATTGATAATTTTGCTATTGATTCACAAGCGTACTATTTCTTATTAATTGGATTACTCTTTACAATTAATTGTATTAATATGAATAAGTTTTTGAATTATTTTTATGTTGATTTTTTTATGTAGTATTGTTCTATTTGGTTTTGGATTACTCTTTTCTATTAATTAGATCACTCTTTATAATAAATTGAATTACTATTTCATTTGAGACTATTATTTAAAATGAAGTTATATATTGTAAAGGTAAGTTGTATGTAATTTGTAGATTGATAGGTCACTTTATTGAAATAATTAAATTACTCTTTAAAATTAATTGGATCACTCTTTAAAATTAAAAATATATAATTAATATATAGCAATATAAGGAATACAAACCAAACAAAAAGGGTAATAATATTAAGTAATAATACCATCTACTTCTTAATTAATAATAATAAAATTAAAACGAAACGATAAAGACAAAGTCTCTTATGAGACAGGTTATTTGTGAGACGGGTCGATCCATCTTTAAAGTTGCTTATTATATAGATAAAATATGTTTAATAGTTGTTAAAGTATGTTTTCTAAAATATGCTGGATTATTTATTAAAGTATGATTTTAGTATGTTATAATATGATTTATTATTAACATACTTTAATTATAAATAAACATACTTTATTTATATAATTTAAACATACTTTAGTGATGGGTTGACCCATCTCACAACCGTCTCATAAATAACTCGTCTCACAAGATAGTATCTCCGATAAAAAAATTATTTCACTGTGTGTAAATTAGAAAAGACATTTTAGATATTAGAAGATGGCAAATACTACCTCCGTCTCATAATACTTTTCACGCTTACTGTTCCACGTTGTTTAAGAAAGTTGTATTTTTGACAAACTTTATTGACTTTGGAGGGTATTGTAGTATTTTTAGGTAATAAAAAAGTATAAAGTAATGATATGTGTGTAAAAAAGGAGTGACAAAATTGAAATTAAAGTAACTTTTGATGATGTTGGATAAAGTGATATTTTCTTTTGTAGGGGTGTGAAATGTTTTGTGGGACAAACAAATGAGTAAAGTATGAAAAGTATTATGGGACGGAGGGAGTACTATTATGCAACTATTGCACCTTAAAAACAGGTTCAGCCCTACCCACTAAAGAAACCCGACCCATTATATATAAACTCAAAATTTACCGTTTATTTCATTCTTCACTTTGTATTCCCTTTTTCTCTCTGATTCTAAGAAACACTTCTCCACTAATTCATTCAGATGAGAGTGTGGCGGAAGGCGGCCGACATAAGTGCGGCAGCGTATCTCTTCCTCTCTATATATATTCTCTTTGGCGATTTAGGAAACAATCATTGATTGGAAAATTAAATACGGTGTGAAAGAGTGACTTTACATATTTTTTATTTTTATTCATTTTCTTCGACAATTATTGTCAAGGGAGAAGACGGCAGAGAACGACTACATTGTCGTGGGGATTCTTCCTCCCCACACACAATTGGTAATTTAGAGATGTTAGAAAAGATCTAAACCCTAATTTTTCTTTTCAGAGATGTTAAAAATTATCTAAGCCCTAATTTCAAATTTCAAGATTTTGCTCCACCATAATTCTTCTTTTAAAAAATAATTTCAGATTTTCAGATTTAATTCCTACAGAAAGATTATTTAGCTTGTTATTATTATTTTATTGTTATTATTTATTTTTAATTTATACCTATTTTTAGATATAAATACTGCTTTGAAAAGTTTGTTAATTACTCCCTCCGTCCCCTTGAAAGGTATTCATTTACTTTTTTCACGTGGATAATGTATAGTAAGGTGAGAGAAATAATATTTTAATGTGTAGTGAGTGGTAGTTGTATTAGTGTCGGAGTGTGGGGTCATGTGTAGTAGTTGTGGGTCACATCAATCCAAAAAAAGGAAATAAATATTTTGTAATGGGACGGACCAAAATGAAAAAATGAATACGTATCAAGGGGACGGAGGGAGTATTTGGAAGGAATGGATTAATGATTCGTAATTTTTTTATTCTTTCAGACGGTTCTTTGAATATACGAGACAAGTATCCTGGATTTTGCTTTGAAAATGTATACTCCCTCCGTCCCAACCTAAGAGTCCCATTTGCTTTTGGGCACGTGGATTAAGGAGTATTATTATTTAATGTGTAGTGGGTAGTTGTATTAGTGGGTGTGGGGGCCCCATGTTTTAATTGTATTAGTGGGTGTGGGTGGGTCCCATGTGTCCAAAAAAGGAAATGAGACTCTTTGGGTGGGACGACAAAAATGGTAAAATGGCCCTCTTAGCCTGGGACGGAGGGAGTATAGTTTTTTAGATTTATTAGGATTGGATTCCAGATTTAACTTAAGTGTATAATGTATTATTTTCTATTACCAAGTATGGTAGTTTTATTGATAAATGTATAGTAGCTTTTAAAATCAGATTAGATATGGATGAACTATTGTAATATTATGGTGAAGTTATTGTATTAATTCAAATTTATTAGTGTATAGATTATATTAAATAAATATATTACTTTTTATTCTTAGTTGTATTATTATCTTGCATATGAAAATGATATTAAATTGTATTGATTTTTAATATATATTTTAATAATAGAGTGTATTACTTTTAACTTTATAGTATATATGTTTTTTTATTAATTGTATTATTTTTTTAATAAACTGTATTAATTGTAATTTTATAGTGTATCTGTTTTACTTAACAAATTGTATTAATTGTAATTTAATATTGTAAAAGTTTTACTTAATCGAAGTATAACTTTATTTAGTTTTTAAAATTTTTACAAATAGATATCTTATATCAATATTTTTATTTATATTTATATACACTTTAATATAAAAACTAATATATTTATTTAAAAATATACAAATCAATAATACGTAATCTCAAAAGTAAATCAAAATCAATTTCAAAATTTAAAACATCTTTCATGTATAAAATTATACATTTATGAAGTAAAACACATACATTAAGTAATAAAATTTAATAAATGAATCAACTCTTGAAAACTCTTAAACTCTGACTCCATCTATAAATTTCTCAACAAACTCCATCCTACATACAATATATTTGAATACATTTTAATATTTTATTTAATAATATACTTCTTCGTTAGAATTAATATTATGGAATAAGAGTAATACATTAACTACTAATATGTAATATGTTAATTACTAATAAATAATATGTTACAGAATTTTGTTTTCTCTGTAAGGAACCACGACCTTCTCATTACAAATTTAATAATACATTAACTATTAATATGTAATACGTTGATTACTGATAAGTAATACGTTACATAATTTTGTTTTCTCTATGAGGAACCACAACCTTCCCATTACAAATTTAATAATGCATTAACTAATAGGGTAAATTACCAAAACCCTCCTCGAAATTTGTTCAAATTACCAAATAAACCCGTGATTTCAAAAATTACCAATTAGCCCCTTTAAAAAATAATTTTTTTAAAAGAAATAGTGAAATTCAAAATTACAATATTAAATATATGGGTCTTGATATCATTTTCATCCTTCTCTATTTTAAGAAAATATGTATTTTTATTAATTTTCAAATAAAAAATAGGTTAAAGGGGATAATTGGTATTTTTCAAACCACGAGGTTTATTTGGTAGTTAGGACAAATCTCGAGGGGGATTTTGTAATTTACCCTAACTACTAATATGTAATACGTTAATTACTAATAAGTACTCCCTCTGTCTCATACTTATCTTCACACTTTTCGTTTTCGTTTGTCCCATACTTATCTTCACCACCCAAAAAATAAAACTTCACATTAACCAACAACCTCAAAAGTTATCATAATTTCAAAAATATCACTCCCACCGAATACACATGTTGAGAGTGGAATTTCACGTGTTTTAGGTCTCACATTACACCATTTTTGATAGAATGTGGTCATGATTCTGTGTAGAATGGCATGTTTTTCATATCTTGCATAATTAAGATGCTACTAAGGTGTTTTGTTGAGTTTTGAAGGGTAAAACATGAGGAAGCAGCTCAGCAGACCACTCGTGAAGCAACTCGGGGTGAGCTGCAGTCGCTCGGCAGCCAATTTTGGCCGAGCTGGGGTCCTACAGAACCCTCTCAACGTCTGCTTTTCATTGGCCAATTTCAGCTCGAGTTGAGTGCCGAGCGGCCCAAAATTGGACCCAGACGAGGCCTGTTCGATTGTGCATTGTATTTATACCCTTCAAATTGCATTTTAAAGCAGAAATCATAAAAAAAAGTCCTACATCAGTCAAAGACATAAAAGGGAAGATCAACACACAATTGGAGAGAACCCATCCACAATCCATCAATTTCTCACACCAAAAACACTCCAAATCAGATTCATATCTGATCTTTCATCTTTCATCTATCTTTAAGGGGTTCCAAGTGATAATTGAGAGAGAACAGACGATCGAAGAGACGGAGAAGGAACACAGACTTACGCTTACATTAGGGTTTCATGTTTCTTATCTTTTTTTTTTTCCTTTTATCTTGATTTTTGATATGAATTGCATAGCCATGAGTGTTGATTGTAACCTCATGGGCTAATTTTCTTAAATAGTTCTAGGGTTTGATAGTTTGACTTGATTGATTTGGGAACCTAGACCAAAGATTGGGAAATTATGCAGTTGATATTTTGATTTTACGTATTTTATTAAGACTTGCCTTTCTGCTTCGTAACGTCTTCACAATATTTTCATGATATCCGCTATAATGCTTGAACTATTGTGTTAGCTTGTGTGCGTTCATGATTGGTATTGTCTATCTGTTAGGGATTGAAGTAGTTCCGCTATAAATACTTTAATTCCATGAACTGGTAAATCAAATACTTGAATTGTTTAGTGGAACAATGCAATTAGACATTCAAGTAGGAAGTTGATAGAACCTTGTAGTAATTCCAGAGAATATCTTGTTAGTCGAACTTACTATCCGGAGGTATTGTTGTTTGCTTTGATTAATATCTAGGAATAATGCTTGGTAATATTCGCACACCTTAGAATTTAAACCAGAATATACTGTTAGCTTAGAATCGGATCATATCCGGTGGGATAACAGAGTTATGTGGTGTAATTTCATTGAAACTGCATGAATGAACAATTGAAGGTCTAGTAACCTGAATTAATTGGTCTATACCTGATACCTTAGAACTGTCATTTTCCCTTGATTAAAACTTGCTTATTTTTCCTTTGCTTTAATTATTCAGTAATTTATTATTTCAGTATTTTAGTTAATTAATTAATTACAACTCTTGGAAAATTGGTTACGTAATTCTTCTTAAATAGTAATCTAAAATAAATAATTAATTAACTGTCTCAGTAGGATTGATAATTTAACTTGGGTACTTGCTGCTACGATTGACATCCTTATACTTGAGGATTAAATTAGAATGCGCAGAAAACGCATATCAACACATAACATACTTTATAATTTATTTATTCCCTAAGGTTGCGTTTACTTCGTGGGTAAGGGTCAGGGTTTATTAACCCTTGGTAAGGGTTAATGGAAGGTTGAGTGAAGATTAACCATTATTGTTAAGATTGAAATATACCATTTACTTCGCAGGTTAATTTTGAAGAACATTACCATAATACCCTTATTTAAATATTTTAAAATAAGCATGAGATAATACATACAGTATAATTTATACATCGAGAAAAAATAGGATTTCGAAGAAAACGAAGTTGAAGGGGGGCTGCTTATTCCGCCGCTGATTTGTCGACGATCGCGATGGAGTGTTCGAGATCTGTGATGACATCGAATAGGTAAGGTGTCAGTGTATCTGGAATCCTTTTTTCTTCCTATACTGCATATTAATTTATTGATTTTTTTATTCTCTTTTCAATCTTGGAAATCATATGGAGATGTGAACGTTTCATTGTAACATCCAAATTTTAATTTCAGGTTCGGTGTTCTTTTTTTGAACAATTACAGGTTCCTTGTGTCTAATCTATTAAGATAGCCGGAATGTTTTTTTGTGGTTTTTTTCTTAAATTCGTGGTGATTTTTCGCAACGGTAGTGGAATGCAAAAGTTCCACTTTGATAGGAGAAGTTGAACCTGGTATGATGAGATTAGAAGAAAAGTCTAGAAAATGAAATAATCAAGATTAATCTAGTATGCAGAGAACAAGTAAATGAACCGATGTGATCTACTATAAATAGATGATGTACTTGTAAAAATTTGATGTAAGAATCTATAAACCAATTACTTTTACTCCTCTGTTTTCAACTCCCTGTTCTTCACACTATCTTATACTAAAACCCATCTACTTCCATCTACTCATCACATATATAAAACCCATCTCAATCAATCATACATATAAAAACCATTTACTTCTATACTAAAACCTATCAGTTTCTTAAGTTTCATTTAAATATGTTGACTATCATTTACTATTTTACAAGATAATTAGCAGATGAGTTATTTAATGGTAGCAGCAACAGTTGAGTCTTATACATAGTAATTAGCTAACTGCATTATTTATAAGTTGCATTTCTTTTTCATATACTATATTTTTTTATTATATTTTTTATTTACTATAGTTGTTTTCAATTGATATGGAACTTCAGCAGAAGCATTCAACTACGATAAGGGAAAGTAAGTGTATGTTCTTCCTTTATTGTTTATATAATTTGTGTAGAAATTTCATTAAATGTTAGGTTACTAGTGAACGAATTTACATTGTGTGAGTTAAATGAGTAGGACTAAGGGTGGATTATGGGTTAGATTTCTATGATTACTTCATGATTTAAGTACCACTCTTTACCGTTATTTTAAAAACTGATAAGCTCTCCCATTAATCATCTGTCTTAGCTTGTGTGCCAACAGGTGTATGTATCTACAATCTTCCTTTGCCAACGTGTTCCTATTGGCCTTAATAATACCCAAATATGCACCATTTTGTTGATTGTTCTTGGAGATGAAATCCTGTGGAATCTTAGTAAACCCATGCTTCATGTGTTTATAATTAGTTTGGTGATAAACCATTTTGTTGACTTTTTTGGAGATGAAATCCTGTGAAATTTTTTGTTGTGGTCCTTATTGTTTATACAAATACGTAATAAATTAATTACGGGTGTTTACCTTATAGTGAGCACGTTAAGTTTACAGTCATCAGATTCCACAGGCAGCATCACACTTAGAGTATGCTATTGTGGGGAAACTGTCATCCAATTTGTTTCTCGTAAACCAAATAGTCATAGGCGTAGATTCATACGCTGTCGGAAACCAAAAGTATGATATTATGTCTATATGTAAATACTAAATAGATGGCATGTTATTAGACTTTTGTTTGAATTGATTTTTTTTTGTGCAGCTAAAAAGTTGTGAGTTGTTCGAATGGATTGATGCTGAAGAGTGTGCACCCTGCAAGGGTGTCATAGCCGAATTGGTAGGCAAGGTGGAAGAGCAAAGAAAATTCATTATTGAACTCAAAGAAAGTGAATTGAATTATGTGGCCACTATTACAGAAATGAAGTTTGAGTTACGAAGAAGTGAAAATGCTCTTGAGGCGATACATGCATCAAAGAATATTGGCCATTTAATTGAGTTATGGTGTCATAATTGAAAATGGGTTTACTTCTGCATCGATTATTATATTGTGTGCATTTGTTGTTTATTTGATATCACGTAAGTTAAGCGTCAAGGTGAAATATCTTTATTTAGGTCCCTAGACAAAGCAGCTAATAGTGTTGATCATTATCCAATGCACACGATGATACATGATGACTTTGGTGTAATATCTTGCTTCCAACTATAATTATGTATGCAATTGCTGTTAAGTTGTCAATATTGCTGGTAAGTAATTTTTTTTTTATTTACAGTATTGTATGTATATAAGAAAATAGGGAATGAATGTGTTCATATCTACTGTGACTCATTATGTCTCACTTTAAAGGATGTAATACTTCAAAGTTTGAATGACATGGTGGGATTTCAAGTGTGTGGCTGAACAATGTTATGAAGGACTCCAATACATATTTGAATTGACATCTCACAATGACTGACCCATTATGTCTTACTTAAAGGATGTAATACTCCACAGTTTGAATGACATGGTGGGGTTCCAAGCATGTGGATGACAATATTATGAAGGACTCCAATACTACATATTTGAATTGACATCTCACAATGACTGACCCAGTAGAAGTTCAATGAGTTGAATTAATTTCTAGCATATTACTGAGTATGGGATCCACTATCTGAAAAGATGAGTAAGGAGTTCAATGAGTTGAAATAATTTTCATCATATCAAATGAGTAAGTATGGGATCCACTATTTGAAAAGATAGATAAACAGGCTAAGTTGTGGTCCATAGGCATTAGATTAAACAAATAAATTGTGTTTGTACAACTCCAAACATAAAAACAAAATAGGGTGTCGGTAGAATTTTGTATATAATACCTCCATACTTCATTTTCAAGCACACCACCACATAACAAGTTTTAATATACCAAACACACATGGCGCTCTGGGGTGTTCCACGGCGATACCTTGATCAAGACAAGGTATTTTTCAATTCAAATTGGACGCTAGAAGTTGATCGACAGTGGGTGTACTACTTGGACCAAGCACGGAAAGCTGGAGTTTGGGTTGTAGGTGATGAAAACAAACGTGCTATCGCGTATGCCATGTCGGATTTTAATCAAGCAATAGATAAAACTTATATGTTCGAACAATGTATGGAGCAAACAAAAAAAATGCATAAGCAATATAAGGTATGGAAATCATTGATAAATTCTCCGGATGGGACATTACACCCAGTCGATGGTCGCGTACGTTTTACAATGGCTGTATGGGAGACGAAGATTGCCATGAGTTATACATTAATTATATTAGTAAAGTCTAATATTGTAAAATACTATACATGTGTAAGAATTTAATCGAATTTTTTTTCTCCAGGTGGAAAAGTAAGCTGCGTTATACTATCGTGAGGGTGAGCAGTTAGCAACGACTCTCAGACGTCTTTTTGAGCCTGTGATTGATGTTGAAGACACTTCTATTGCAAATTCTCTCATTCCTATATCAAGTGATGCAGTAGGTGGAGAACTTGATAATGACTCATCCGTCGTCGAGATTAATAATCCCTACGAGCACGAATCATCTGCAAGTGATTTGTACTCCCTAAATAGTGGGTCTATAACTAATGAAAATGCTTTTTGGGATGAATTTGCATGGATGGATCATTCAGATACAAGTACATCACAACATAATCATTCCTCATCAATGATTTCGTGTAACTCTCCTGGGAACCCTATGCACAATGCCACAAGATCATTCGTGGCCGGTACCCACCGCCGTCATCCAGGAATTAGTGACAACTCGGTGGCGGAGTGGTCGCCTAGAAAACCATTCTAAGGTAAGCTCATTGTTGTTGTGAATCACCTCAGCTGTAATAACCTTCTACTCTGTTTCAATTTATTATCTACGGCTTTCGACGTATCATCTTTACGATTTAATATTCTTGTGCAATGTACTATGTATGTTATTGTGTTTTGCATTTAATTAAATAAATTCTGATGTATCAATAAAAATAATAATTTTCCAACTTTGATTTGAATGTTTCTTTCATTTAATTAAATGCATTATAATGTATCAATAAAAATAATAATCTCTTGTATATACATACTTTTGGATATTTTGACAAAATAAAAAATTTAAATATTTACATATGGGGAATGTAAATTTTGATGTACACAATGTAAATTTTGATGTAGTTAGAATAAATACGGACAAAGGTGGAGAAGCATTTGTTAAGTTCAAATACTTAATACACTTGTTATTAATGCACCTATTTTATTTGTATTATATAATAAAATAAGCATAACAAAATTTGTTTTTTTTTAAATACGTCTGCCACCTATTAGAAGATGGATCAACCATTTTCACAATCATTTCAGAGAACAGAAATAGTACTAACAGATAACACAAACTACATGATCAATATCACTTGTTCCATTGCAATTACATAATATCAAAAAGTAACATAACCAATTACAACGTCATTTCACACTAGCTTTCACCTTGCACACAAAATAGCAAAGTCTAACAACACAATCATAAAAGACACCCAAACACATTAAGCAAAGTAGCAATTTTTTTTACGCACAAAACAATTAGTTCTAGTTTAGGTTAATGGCATCTTATCACAACATGACAAAATAGGTTTTCAAGATACCCACCACAACCACATGTATTTAAACCTAATGATTCCCACCCAACATGTGCCTAACAAACGCCACCCTATTCTCTCGATTGAAGCTGAAGAATAATTTCACCTGCTTGTTGTTGTTAATGAGCATGGAGGCTATACCCATTATTTGTGATTGAGTGAACATATCGAGCTCTTCCAATGCTTCACCCAGTGCCTTTCTCATGTCCATCATCTTACACTCGTACCCTATGTTGGTCACGATTTGACCGAGCCTTGCATCTGTGCGATCATTAAAATCGTTTAGAAGTTGTATCATTTTTCCCCGATTTCACTAGATCTTTCTGAAGTCTTACATTTTCTGTGTATCTTGGTCGAACCAGTCGAAGCATCTGACTGTGAGGGATGAGACTCGTTTAACTCATCCGCGATAGGAGTATCACTTGAGGCATTAGATGGTCCTATTCTGGGTTGGATGTGATCCATAGCCTGCTGCCGCCCGGCCTCAAACACGTCTTCAGCATGTTGCCCGATAGCGCGATCATTTCCAAATATGTCACGCCACTTAGCGAAAAAAGGATACCTCTTATATCGCATGTTTTTGACAGCATTCTCCTTCTACGAAAAAAAAAATTAGGTTAATTTTGTTAATTACATTTCACATTTACAATCAAATTTATATGTACACCTGATAAGTATCTTAACATATGGATCCCACACTTCATCGTCTTTTACAATGATCTATCCTGACTTTTCATCCCATGAGAAACCACTCGTACCCATCATCGTATGAAGAAGTCGATGGTCTTTTTCCCACGCATTCATCTTGGATGAGATATGAGGCTCTGCACAGAGATCGCAGTGGGGATCCAACCTCTTCATCGTCCTCTTCAGCTCTCCAGTGTAACCTGGACGAAAACCATTCTGTGATCTCCAACTATTTCAATAATTATCTCCAAGGCCACTATCAAAATTTTCTCTTCATCGGGTTTCCAGATGCGGCGCCGGCGTTTGGGCATAGCAGACGACGTTGCTTTACTTTCTGCTTGACTCATGTTCACCATGTCCCTATGAAAATGAAGAGTAAATTACACCATTACGTAAAAAGATCAGCACAAAATCAGCTTTGTAGGAAAAAATAAGATATGTTCTCCAGTTACAGCATCTCATCACTAAATAGATAAAGACCACCGATCTCAAACAACTTTATTTGCAAAGATGAACAGAAATATATTAATCAGGAGAACAAGTTAATGCTAATCATACCCAAATGATCAGTAGTGCACCTACTATAGCACAATGAAATTTTACCCCACCAAATTTCCGAGAAACACACCTAAACGCACAGCTTATATGATAACAAATAACCAATTATCAAAAAAATCATTGTACAACGTTAGAGAGACATATCTTCATACAAGTGAATAAGCTAAAATTCCAAAACCCATAACAAAACCAATAATTCGAACTAATTCCATATTACAACATTAAAAGATTTTCAAAATGTAAAATACGTCTTAACAATATATTGGGTAGAAAACTATTATATTAATATTTTACATTCACAAGTAATTATTTTAACCCCTCCATGCATTGTACATTGAAGTAGCCAACTAGTCCCTCCAATTTCTCCAGCGTTGTGTGAACTCATCCGACTGATCTGTTGGCGCTCGATCGTTTGGTTAACGTGACCCGTTAGGGATTCATACGTTTCTATCACAGTGGAAGCAATAAATCATAGAAACGATTACCGTTCACAGGGTATGTTGATGAAGATTGATTCTCGCAGGCAGTCTACGCAGTCCCACAAGAATAGCCATAACTTCCTCTTCTGATGTCGGAATTGAATGATCTTTATGGTCAGACGATCCTCTCTTCAACGGCTTTCCATCAGTATATTGATCATCAAATTCTTAGTATTTTACGATTTTATATCAATTTCGCAAGGCGGCAGACAGCAGCAGCAAACTACCTTCTGATCTTCTGCCGTATGTCCCAAGTCCGATCTCGACGTCGTGTGGGCAACGATCTACGAGACCTCCTCAATCTGCTCTCAACCCTCATCACACGTGAATAATGAATTAGATTAGATTAGGGTTCCAGATAAGCTGAGGTGACTTATATACATGGGCTACAACAGGGACCAGAAGGAGAAATTGGGTTGGGCCTCCATTGGGCTTAAGTATCCAAGCTTAGCCCAAAGCTTATACTTAAGTCCAATAATAATAATATATTCCACTAAAATATTATTACTGCACTACCATAACAATCCCAAAATTACGTTTTGGGCTCCTTCTTATTATGAGCCCGTTAGTCTCCCCATGTTTAAGATATACAATGTCCATTAATTAATTTAAGTTACTGACAACTCAATTAATTAATATCTCATCCAAGAGTAGTACCACTCAACCTCATTATCATGCCGGAATAAATTCCACCTGCAGGGTTTACATGATAATCCTTATGAGCTCCTCAAGGGGACATCATCAACCTATGACGGACATGGATTCCTTCTACAATCAACAGCACACCATAGAAATAGCACTACTTCCCAACTCACCGAGTTTATTGATTTAATTACATGTAAATCTCACCCATTGATGAATCAAATAAATACATACTGCCCTATGTGTCGAGGTTATTGTATAGGGATTAAGAGCACGAACATCCATAATAACTGAGATCAAGTTCTCCTATAAGTCAGTATAAATCGAACGATCTCAAGCGGTCCTGCTCAATACACACAAGTGC
This sequence comes from Pogostemon cablin, assembly GCA_023678885.1. Taxonomy (NCBI): domain Eukaryota; kingdom Viridiplantae; phylum Streptophyta; class Magnoliopsida; order Lamiales; family Lamiaceae; genus Pogostemon; species Pogostemon cablin. The sequence goes on along the minus strand of CM042961.1, from coordinate 23,738,690 downwards.
ACTAATGTGATTCTATAGCCAAGACAAGCTAATACCAAACCACACTACAACCATCCCGATAGAGAGTTCCCGTCTATCTCGGTTGTGAGCATCTGTTTATACTTTATAAGGAAACCGATAATATGATCTTCCGCGTGTTGTCGCACAACATATTATCTACAGTATAAAGTAAGTGGACTATTGCATCGAACATATAAATAAATTATAAGATGCAATCATTTGATCATATGATTCTCATTTCAAATTAATTGTTATAACATTGTTCATACAAAAAGCTAGATTTTTAGTATACAATCCAACAATCTCCCACTTATACTAAAAGACTATACTATCATGTCTTCCGCCATACATCTGATTCCCACTCCCACTACACGACCATTAAAAGCTCTCGCCTTAATATCCTTGTAAATGGATTTACTAGGTCATCATCCAATGCAATCTAGGCGACAACAACCTTCCCCTCATCATACGATTTCTCGTGATTCCTTCAAGTTTGCAACTGCACCAATATCATCAATATAAATTGTGATATCCTTGGGCAAACTTAGAAACACTTCGAAGTCCATCTTGAAGTTTCTAGAGTCATACAGATACTTTGGCTGCCTCATAGGCTCCAATTTATCATCTTTCCATGATGGAGTCCGGAGTCTGAAATATATTTCTATATAACACTCCTCCACATTATGACTCAACTTCCTAAAATTAAACGCATAACCTTTGAGGTGGATTTACTGCCGTCCCTATCTGATTTGAAAAATCTAAATCTATGTAACCCATAAGAATCAGTGAATCTGTTCGGTAAGCCCACATATAGTTTATAGTCCTTTTCAGGTACATAAGTATATGTCTTACCATAGTTCAACATTCTTATTTTGGGTTACCTTGATACCCACTGTTCATGCCATCGGCAAAACAGATATCCAATCTCGTGCATAGCATTCCTTAGATTAAGCTTCCTCATTTGCCGAAGCATAAGGAACCGTTTTCATCTTCTTTATCTACTTTTGTGTCACAAGACACATTCACTTAGATAAATTCACATGCTAAACGAGTAAGTATCGTATCATTATATAAAACTTGAAATAAGCATAACATCCTTTCTTGTGATCCGTATTACCGTGATCAAAAGGATATTTTTGCTCTTCTTAAGTCCTTCATCTCATACCGCTTTATCAACCATACCCATACGCCCGACAATACTCTTTCATTGTCTCCAATGAGCAAGATACTATCTACGTATAGTACAAGAAATACCACCACCACTATGCCAAAACTGTGGAATAACAACACTGGAATAACAACGGAGAGTTCAAAATCCGTTGTTAAAAGAGCAAAATTTGATAAAGTTTGCACCCCCGTTGTTGTTGCACCAAGAGGGCGCGCATTGACAATGGGGAATTTGGTTCCGTTGTTATAACTCCGTTGTCAATCCAACTTATCAATTTTACTTTTATTTTTGAATTATTTTAAATTCTGAGAAAATTATTTGGTATAAATTAAAACCTTAGAATTTTTTAAGCTCTCAATTTCTCTCAATCGTTGCCCTAGCTGCATCCGCCGTCGTGGTTGCCTTCAAACCTTCGACTTCGACAGCGAGCACCGGCAACTCTCCAACACCGCCACCATTTCCGGTCGATAAGAAGAAGGACTCGTCGGAAGGACTGGTCTCCAACACCGGCGACTCTCTATTGCCATCGGCCTGCCGGCGAATCTCCAACACCCCTACCATTTCCGGTCGACAGGAAGGACTGGTACTCGTTTGCCCCCTGTTCTTTCCTATCCCGTGCCACCATAACTCGACTCGGCGAGAACCTGCTTCTTCTGCCTACTCAACTCAAGCCGTTCCCAAAGGTATATGAAGTCTTTCAAATGGTAATCCAAAGCCCTCCACATACTGGGCGTGATATTTCTGATAATTCAATTTTAACGATCCCCAAAGTTAATTTCCCTTCTTTGAAAATCTTTCCCTTCTTTGATAATTCAATTTTAACGCTCCCCAAAGCAGGGTACCACCACTCCTGCCATCCTCACTGCCTCACATGTGATGTTGGTGAAGACTTTCTTGTCATATAATTTTAAGATTTACAATTAAAATGCTGTTATGCTTTCAGGAATCTAAATTTTTGTCATCTTATTTCAGTTTATATCAGGCATTGGGAGGTTTTTCAAATTGATTGTCTTAGGGCTCTGTTTCTTTGTATGCTAAATGTTCTTTAGGTGGTAGAATTTCTTTGAGATATGCATTGAGAGTATTTGCTTTTTGCCATTTATTTCTGTACTACGATTTTAATTTCTCTCTAGTTACACTTAGCGCTTTAATTAGTTGAAACTACTGACAATTTGCATGCGTTCTACCTAGTTAATCCAAAGATTCAGCCTGGCATTGCTACACCTGTTGATGTATTTTCACATATTAGATAACCTATATTAGCATCATGTAATTTTAGATTTAATTAGTGCTTTCAGTTCAAGATTTGCCTCGTAATTTTTGGTAGTGTATTATAAAGATCAGACTGGAATGAAAGATATTTTGAGGAATTTAGTCATTCACCTCTCTGGTTGTGTCCTCGTTGTCTGTGATTTGTGTGAAAGATCATTGATGAACTTATTGGGTGAACACTTGCCTATGAACTATCAAGTACTGAACTTAATATTATTTAACTTCTTGTTAAGTATTATTTAACAGTAGGAAGAGCAGTAATTAGGTCTTGTTAGTTATAAGTTTATGAATATTAAAAGAAATACCGTTGAAATAAGTGAATAAGTTTTTTGTTATATAATTTGGAAAAGTTCTCTTTCAGTTTTTCTTCCATCTACATTTCTTGCTTACTTTTTAGTTTCTTTAAACTATGGCAAGTTCAATTCACTAAATGTTAGCATTTAGCCACCGGGGCTTGTGATTGTGCTTCTGAGTTTTTGCTGTGATTTCTAATTTCTGAACTGATGATGCTTCGACTCATTTATTTTTTTTTTGTGGAGAAAAATCAACTTATTAAGCGAAAGACTTGCATTAAAATCAACTTATTTCATGTCCAAAATTTTGTTAATAGTGTAATAGGAAAAAAGGATAAGTAGCAGAAAAAAATAACAATAAAAAATTAGGTTTTTAAAAATAAAAATAGGTATATTTGATAAGTAATTGGTGTGATGATGCTTTTTTTTTTGAAAGCATATGGTTGTGAGTTGTTGGTTATACTATTGATAATTATATTATGGGAATCAATTATGCCCTTAATTATGATGATAAATAATTGGGAATGCATCCCACTTCAGAATATATATAATTTTAATTGTAATTAAAAGAATCTCTATGTGTGACAGTAACGTGCATTTGGATTAGGGTTTTTATAGAATATTACATTATCTTGTGCATGTACGTAGTGAGCACTGGATTCTCACGATAATAGATCCACTCAAAGAAGAAGTTTGTTTGTTAGATCCTTACTATAATGGGATTCATGACGCCGTTTGGAAGCAAGTAGTTGAATTGTAAGTTATTAACTAAATTAATTATTACTTCATTTAATCTTATCATATAAATGTGTAGAATTATGAACCAAATAAATAAATTTTAATTGCAATGTAGGGCTTTGAAAATGTTTAATGCAAAAGTGGATGCGGGTAAGAAGGGTCGGAAAAAGATAACTTGGAAAGTGATAAAGGTAAGATTGAAATTGTTTAATATTAAGCATGTAATTGTTATTGATTCACGCCTATTACATTTGTCATAGGCACCAAAGCAACCTGACGGGAGACAATGTGGTTTTTATGTGCTTCGCTACCTATTAGATTTAATGCAATTTGATGGAATAGTGAACATTGAAATGATACAATCAATTGTAAGTAGCCTTATTATATTTCTATTATTTATTAGTCTCATGATACTGTGGTATAAATGCTTACTTAATTTTGTGCCACATAGTTCATTGGAAAAAATTACAGCGAAATGGATATCGATGAAGTGCGAAAAGAGTGGGCTTCATGCATCCAACAGCACATGTCAACGACTCGTCTAGGAAGAGGTAAACATTGTAATATATCTTGTAATGAGAATAATAACTTATACGATTGTGCTAACCTTAGCTTATGTCTTCTTTACCAGCCTTACGAAAAGACTAAAGTGTGTCTAAGGGAAAGGAAAACATGATGAACGCTTTGTTGTTTATGTTTATGGGAAGACGGTATTTGTCGATCATGGATACATTATGAAGTATTTTAATTGTTGTTGGTGAATTGTATTGGTTAGAGAGATATTGGGATGTTATATTCGAACGTATTGATGTTGGTTTTTGTATTTGGAGTTCAATTACTTTCGAATGCATTGATGTAATTGAATTAGTTATGTTGTATTGAAGATCAGGGATTATGACTATTTTAAATATTAAACAGGTTAAAATTTTGATAATAACAACGGGGATATAGCATACGACAACGGGCATAAACCGTTGTCAAAGAGAGCTATGACAACGGGGATTGCCCGTTGTTAAAAAGAACAATATTTTTAAAATTAATCTCAACAACGGGGATAAAACTAACAACAACGGTGATAAACTGTTGTTAAATAGAATTTACGACAACGGGCAAAATTCCGTTGTTAAAAGTAAGACCCTTTAACAACTCCTGGATTAACAACGGAGATTTCGAGCTACAACAACGGTTAATCTGCGTTGTTAAATTAATCTACAACAACGGGGATAAAACTAACAACAACGGTGATTCACCATTGTTAAAGAGTACTTAAAACAACGGGGAAAATGCCGTTGTTAAAAGAATGACATTTTTAACAACTCCCGGATTAACAACGGATATTTTGAGGTACAACAACGGGTAATCCCCGTTGTTAAATTCATCTACAACAACGGGGATTCAATTAATGACAACGGGGATTCCCTGTTGTTAAAGCTGACATACGACGACAGGTCAAAAACCGTTGTTAAAGGGTAGGTACCTTTAACAACTCCCGGATTGACAACGGAGATTTTGAGGTACAACAACGAGTAATCCCCGTTGTTAAATTCGTCTACAACAACGGGGATTCAATTAATGACAACGGGAATTCCCCGTTGTTAAAGATGACATACGACGACGGGTCAAAAATCGTTGTTAAAGGGTAGGTACCTTTAACAACTCCCGGATTGACAACGGATTTTATTAGCAACAACAACGGGGATAATCCGTTGTTAAAAATGCCCTACGACAACGGGTATTTCACCGTTGTTAAAAGTCCAGACTTTTAACAACTCCCGGGTTAACAACGGAGCTGCAGGGGCTACGACAACGGGGATTCTCCGTTGTCTTTCCATAGTTTTGGCATAGTGCACGTTTTCATCACTCTTTTCAATACACAAGACCCATCCGATCATTGATTAGATCCATGTCACTGGATTACCTCATCAAAACGGATGTTTCATGGTCTTGAAGCTTGCTTTAGTCCATGAATGGACACTTTTAAGCTTACTATCACAATGCTCTTAGTTTTTTGCAATGAATCACTCTGGTTGCTTCACATAGATGTTTCCCTTAAGACTTCCAATCAGGAAAGCTGTCTCGACATCTATTTGCTATCCCTCATATTTCATATGAGTAGCAATAAATAAAAGAGTCCGGATCAACTTAGGCATAGCTACCGGCGAACAGGTTTTCTCATAATCGAACCCTTTCTTTCTGAGTATACCTTTTCGCAACAAGCTTGCTTCCAAGGTTTTCACCTTATTCTATGATCCTCTTTTATTCTTGCATGCCCGCTTCCAATGGCTTTTACGCCATTTAGCGGTTCAACAAGCATCCAGACCTAATTTAAAATCTATCGATTCTATTTTAATATTCATTACACTTTGCTAGGATTTTGCATTTCTAACTTGTAGTGCGTCATCGTATCTGTGGGTCCATTTCATGTTTGCTAGGGACCAAGTCTCACGACTCTCTCAAAACATGTATCAAACAGATTGTCGAACATCCCTCCCACTACGACAAGGCATTACATGCAATTGTGTATCAGAAGTGACATGCGTTGCAGTTTACCTTGTGATATATCCTCTTATACACTTGATACTTATACTTTGTGTTTTTCCCTCTCACTTCCTTTAGAACAATTTATACATGGGTTTATGATTTAATACATAGTCTTTTTCCAAAAATCTAGTGTTTGTGTTAACAATCACCCTTCGATCTTTTGGACTAAATAAATCACCCTTCATTTTTCTAGGATATCCCACAAACAGACAAACATTCATACGAATTACTGTTTCTAGGGCATACCCATAAAATGAATTTAGTAATTCCAAATAATTCATCATCCATCTAATCATTTCCACAAGAGTACTACACATTCTATCCGCCACACCATTCAACTGGGGTATGCCCGGTGTAAACAATTTGAGATTTAATCTCAACCTCTGATTAATAGCTCTTAATTATCCTAAGAGGTTCTCGCCATACGATTAATCTGTAATGACTTGATATATTTTCCATGACGCTTCACTGTACCAGCCTTGCAATTCTTGAATTAATCAAAGAACTTAGACATGCAGTGCATCAAATAAATATATCGGTATCTATAATAATCATCGATTGACGAATATTCATAATCACCTCTCGTTCGAATAATCTTAGGATCGCTTAAATCAGAATGAACTTATTCCAGCATATATGTCTTTGGCTCTACTCCCCATTGCCTTGAAAAGCAATTAATCATTTTTACTTCCAAGTAAGACTCGCAAGTCCGATAGTTTCCACTTCAGATAAACCTTACGGTCCATCTGCTATCAACTTTTGAATCCTACTCAAGTAAAATGATCTAGTTTTAGACGCCAAATGCATGTTTAGTTCATCTCCGAAGGTTACTTTCTCTTACTAAGATCAGAAGATGCATTATTAATTACTATTTGTTGCATCTGTGGAATATACATGATTTAAGAGTATACAAATTGTCTATCAACGTACCATAACAGATTACAACTCTATCCTTCATTATAATGACCATGTCATTTAAATGAAATGGAGTATCCATTTATTAATGCATAGAAACCAAAATCAAATTCTTTCTATGAAAACGTACGTAAAGATAATTTCACAAAATCAAACGTTTATTCATATCGTAAGATAAATAAACAACTCCCACTGCAATAGCCACCACTCTTGTAGTTTTACCCATGTCTATAATAATCTTATCCTCACTTAGTAATAAACATTCAGTGATTCCAGTATCTACACACTTCGTGTCAGTAGATGCCATCACTAATCATGTTTAAACAACTAGCAAGTAAGATTATATCCTTGTTCACTCCTTTTATGAAATTGGATTTCCTTTACCACATGTTTTGTCAGAAATTTTCCACCATATACAACCTCTTGTAATTCAGGAGAAACTTACTCAAAACATCTAGGCAATTATGAAGAATAAAATTGACTTAGGTTTCCCCTTCAACTTCTATTCCATGTAGTTCCAATTCATTCATCAAATTTAATCATGACCTACCGCCTTTTAAATTACTCAAGTATCCGAAGAGTTACATGAGACCATTATATTTCTATGAACCTCTCATCTCTTAGAGACTTTAATAGGCATCATGAGACGTCCTTTGTGAGAACACACATGTATTTTCTTAAGCAGTAAAATTCAAAATCAAGATTCTTTTCTAATCATCTAATTTGGACAAGTAAATATAATTTCTTTTAGTTAATAATAAGTGAGATAAAACCATTTGAAAATCAGAGAATCACAAATAAATATACCAATCAAATCTTCGAATTTTATCCTTTTATATTGATTCCCTCAAAACAATATAAAATAAAATTCACCGATATCTCAAGCACCGTGAGTCTGCAAGCCACGTTAGTGTGGACGTTTACAAACCCGAACATTTACAAGAGAAGGTTTTACCCATTAATTTCATTTGTCAACCTAACTTCATGACAAATAATTAATAGTCGGTTCCTCTTTAGCCATGCAAATAATAGCAGTGACTCTGTTGGCGAGGATACTAATTATTTACATCTAAGTGTGCACCATTATTTGATTCCAAGTCCGCTGCCCAAGCTTATGTGCCTTACTGTTGGAGAAGTACACACGCGCTCAGATAACTTTCTACAACCATCAATTATATAAGTTTGTACTAGTGAACCGCATATAAGCTCATCCGTTAGGGAGGAAGGCACTATAGCCAACGCGCAAGTCCATATGCATCACATTACAAACAATAATTATTTAAAGAAGTTTGTACCAGTGATCCGTGAATAAACTCATCCGTTAGGGAGGAAGGCTCTATTGCCAACGCGCAAGTTTACCCACATCACTTACAAACCAATAATGGAGGCCGCGGGAATTAATTACCAATCCCCTCTCCCACTTAGTTATTTAAGACCGAGGGTTTTTACATACATATAATATTTCAGAATAAAATATGCAACCTAGCATGCTCATACTTCCAAATATATAACAATAATTGACCAATTAAAACAATTATAGTAGTTATATATAAGGAAATAAATTGCCAAAAATAAGTTGACTTGATCAACACTCCAACATACATGTATATAATATACCAAATATAATACGCAATCTAGCATGCTTCTATTTAAAGCAATAAATCATAGAGAATCATGCATACATATATAACAATAATCAATTAATAAATCAATTATAACAGTTATATAACAGCGAATTTGATTGTTCGCCTCCAATCACGAATGCGGACAACTGCGATGGGGATCGACCTCCCAGCAGCCTGCTCCACCACTCTGGCACCCTGCCCGATCATATTGTGAAGACTCACGCGGAACCTGATGCAGACCAGTCGAACTTGATGCAAACCCGCTCGAACCTGGTGCAGAGTCGATCAAACTTGATGCAGACCAATCAAACCTGATGTGAATTCGCTCGAACCTGGTGCAGCATTGATCGAACCTGATGCAGACCAATCGAACCTGATGCAGACCCGCTCGAACCTAGTGCAGCATCGATCGAACCTGATGCAGACCAATCGAACCTGATGCAAATCCGCTCGAACCTGGTGCAGCATCAATTGAACCTGATGTAGACCAATCGAACCTGATGCAAATCCGCTCGAACCTGGTGCAACATCGATCGAACCTGATGCAGACCAATCGAACCTGATGCAAATCCGTTCAAACCTGATGCAGCATCGATCGAACTTGATGCAGACCAATCGAACCTGATGCAAATCCGCTCGAACTGTCGCTCGTCCAAGGGCCTACTTGCACGGAACCAAGTTCAGCCCAACGCGCAACATCAAACTACACCAAATTTCGTTCAGGGTTCGCAACTGTAAGAACCTGGGAATCCAATCTCCACCGTCCAATATCTACGCTGTGAGTTTTAAACATGCTGTCCAAATTACAGGTCGATCCAACGGTGAGATTGTGAGAAACAGCTCTTTTCCCTCGACTGCGCAGAACAGAATCGCCCAAAAAATTGCTTCTATTTTCGGCGTATTCCCGACAAAAAAAAGTTACAAATACAATATTCACCGTTCAGAATGTACACCCACAAAATTCGAACGTGCTGACCAAAAATCAGCCTGATCCAACGGTTAAAACTCCGGTTATTGCCTCTTCAATATCACTGCGCTGGATTTTCTCTCAATTTCTTCCTTCCATGTGAAATTGACGAACAGTTTTCGTCGAATCCTCTCACACACAACCATCAATGAACAGATATGATATAGGGTATATTTCACATAGGGATATTCATGGTTTGAGCAGTAAAATCAAACCCTAAACATGAGATCCTAATTTTGAAAAATTAATCACATAAACCCTAGCCTAACGTGTCACGCTTCACCACGAAACCTCGCTCTGATACCAATTGTTGGCGCTCGATCATTTGGTTAACGTGACCCGTTAGGGATTCATACGTTTCTATCACAGTGGAAGCAATAAATCATAGAAACGATTACCGTTCACAGGGTATGTTGATGAAGATTGATTCTCGCAGGCAGTCTGCGCAGTTCCACAAGAATGGCCATAACTTCCTCGTCTGATGTCGGAATTGAATGATCTTTGTGGTCAGACGATCCTCTCTTCAACGGCTTTCCATCAGTATATTGATCATCAAATTCTAAGCATTTTACGATTTTATATCAATTTCGCAAGGCGGCAGACAGCAGCAGCAAACTACCTTCTGATCTTCTGCCGTATGTCCCAAGTCCGATCTCGACGTCGTGTGGGCAACGATCTACGAGACCTCCTCAATCTGCTCTCAACCCTCATCACACGTGAATAATGAATTAGATTAGATTAGGGTTCCAGATAAGTTGAGGTGACTTATATACATGTGCTACAACAGGGACCAGGAGGAGAAATTGGGTTGGGCCTCCATTGGACTTAAGTATCCAAGCTTAGCCCAAAGCTTATACTTAAGTCCAATAATAATAATATATTCCACTAAAATATTATTACTGCACTACCATACCAATCCCAAAATTACGTTTTGGGCTCCTTCTTATTATGAGCCCGTTAGTCTCCACATGTTTAAGATATACAATGTCCATTAATTAATTTAAGTTACTGACAACTCAATTAATTAATATATCATCCAAGAGTAGTACCACTCAACCTCATTATCATGCCGGAATAAATTCCACCTGCAGGGTTTACATGATAATCCTTATGAGCTCCTCAAGGGGACATCATCAACCTATGACGGACATGGATTCCTTCTACAATCAACAGCACACCATAGAAATAGCACTACTTCCCAACTCACCGAGTTTATTGATTTAATTACATGTAAATCTCACCCATTGATGAATCAAAGAAATACATACTGCCCTATGTGTCGAGGTTATTGTATAGGGATTAAGAGCACGAACATCCATAATAACTGATATCAAGTTCTCCTATAAGTCAGTATAAATCGAACGATCTCAAGCGGTCCTACTCAATACACACAAGTGCACTAATGTGATTCTATAGCCAAGACAAGCTAATACCAAACCACACTACAACCATCCCGATAGAGAGTTCCCGTCTATCTCGGTTGTGAGCATCTGTTTATACTTTATAAGGAAACCGATAATATGATCTTCCGCGTGTTGTCGCACAACATATTATCTACAGTATAAAGTAAGTGGACTATTGCATCGAACATATAAATAAATTATAAGATGCAATCATTTGATCATATGATTCTCATTTTAAATTAATTGTTATAACATTGTTCATACAAAAAGCTAGACTTTTAGTATACAATCCAACATGATCTTCATCGTGTTCTCTTTGATCTTCCCCACTATTTTGAGGCACCTCAATCTCGGTTTCGTCCACACCCTCATGGAATTTGATGAAATTATGAAGCAAGTAACAGGCTATTATTATTCGGTTTTGCACTTTAATAGGGTATAAGGATGGACAACGAAGTATGGCCCAATATTTTTTTGCCACTCCAAAGGTTCTCTCGATCATATTTCTTGTCCTTGCATGTTTCATATTAAAATATTCTTCCTTATTTCGGGAAACTCGACCTCCAACGCTCCATTCATGTAAATGATAACGAACGCCCCTATATGGAGCCAAATAATCTTCTCGATGGGCATACCGCCATCGCAGAGATAGTAATTTCCTATAGGTACAGATGAGAAAAAAAATAATGACCTAATTTTTGTAATTTTTAAAACAAAAAATTGAATAACTAATTAAAACTACAGAAAAGCAGATTACTGGGCGGTACGCGAAATCCTAGATCTCTAAAATTGGCATTTCGAAGGACCCTAGAATCATTAGCACTACCCTCCCAACCGCTTAACACATAAATAAAATTAAGATTCCAGTCAGAAACACCTAGGACATTAACCGTACAATTCCTATCGCGGTCACGATATCGTCCCTGATCCGCTTTCGGAATAGTAACTTCAATATACGTACCATCTAGTGCCCCTAAGCAACCTTAAAGAGATACACTTAACACATGTACTTAGTAACCTATGCCAATAGTATTATAAAGAAGTTATAATTTTAACAACACAACTATATTTACCTTAAAACACTTTAACCGGTTATCAGTATAATTCTCATAAATAGGTACAGGCTGTACGAGCAATAATGGATGAAGCTTGAGGACGGCAGTGAGGATCCTATGAAAGTTTCGACTAGTAGTGCGGGCAGATCTTTTAAAAACACCACTTACTATCTGGTGTTTTTCATGATGTGCTAAGATAAATAGAAATTGCGCTATCATTTCAGGTACTCTGCAATTTCTAGTACTCCTAAGACCACCATTCACCTCTAAAAGGTTAGTAAAAATGGGAAAGGGTGCCCCTGTTTATCCTAAGAAAGTTATGACACATCACGTCATCAACACCTGTAATTTCTCTTAACTTACGTATCTGCCTTGGGACTCTAGATAAAATGCTATATTGGCCCTGAAACTGTCTGTATTGTGCTGGGGTCAAACATTCTCTAAAATGCATGTAACACATGCTAATAATTATAAGAAATCCAATATGAATATTCATAAGCTCATTAAGAACAACAAAAATCTCCTCTTCAGAATGTAATTCTTCCTCGCAATCAACATCCATCCTACGTAAAAGAATTTGAACATATTCACTGTCAACGCCCCTATATTTATAAGCAGCCTACAAAACTTAAATAAAGTTAATTTTATATTTTTTGAAGTAGTACGTTGTCAATAATTACAAATGTTTTTTATCTAACTCTAAATCACTACTACAAGAAACTCCTATTAATACACTAATGTAATATGAATTTTACTACATCAACTAGTCGAAACTAAAACCCCACATAAACTAACTAAGTAATGCTTGTGTATACAATGACATTGAAAGTAGTTTACATTTATACATGCTATTATAACTCTTTTAATGTTACTGGTAATAATATACTTATATTGTTCAAGATGTATGATTACATTGCCATTCAAGAAATCTAAATTTTTAAATCAGTATTTTTTAATGAAGCGTGCATCCGTGAACAACCTTCCAGTTTTAAGAAAACAATGGACCACTGAACATGTGTTTAATGCATTATATAATATGAGCAAACTAATTTCATTTAGAACAAGTAATCTGTTGTTTCATGTTAAACATTTTACAACAAAATGTTTAAAAAAGGAGGCACAACATGGTAATACACAAAACATCATAAAAATGAGCATCGCCAAAAAAATATGATAGAAAATCCTCAAAGAAGATAAATGAACACTGCAAAATCACCAAAAAGCATCAAAATCTGAAGCAGCTCAATAAAACTATACTCAACAGCCATACTCTTACAAATACTTACAGTGTCATTGCCTCTAAAAAAAATTATTGCTGATTTTCTGATATTCTCCAACTTCACCTTTAAATCATTAAGCTACGTACTTGACGAAGAAAATACAGAATGAAGGACTTGTTTAACACATACCATGAATGCCAAAACTCAAGATACCAAAAGACGAGGAATTAATGATTGAAGAAAAAAATCCACTTCACAGACACAGAACTTTTAAAATTAATATTAAAGAAAATAAAAAAAAAAAACTTTTCAGCTTTTATTATACTACCAGCCCTAATTGTTGCAAGTCCTACACTTTCTAATACTATTATAAGCAAAGGAAGAGAAAAAAATCCCAAAAAAATGAAATACTATCTAATCTTCTATTAAGTCATAATGTTGCATTTTTATGGGAAACAGTGGAATTGAACTTTCATATTCCATATTTTAAGAAATATTAATATTCAACAAAAGGTTTTTAGATAGAAATATATAGGCCTCATGCTAATATCTAACATTGTACACCATTTCCTATCATTTGGTTGCCAAAAACCCCATTTAGCAAGAGTTCATCACAAACTGAAAGCATTTGTTCCATCAAGTTTATTGTGATGTCATATAACATACAAGAACTTGCTGCATTGCCACTAATCTGATTACAAAGGTTTTTATTAGATTATCTTTAATGTAAAGAATAATCTCAAAAATTTTGACACACATTTCTTGGATTAACTTACAACGAGAGATTAGAAGAGATTAACATACATTTTTCACAATCATTTGAGATTAGAAGAATAAAAATAAAAAATAAAATAACTACAACAGTGGAGCTTGGAATGGTGGGATCCAAAAGAAATTTCTTACAAGGCTTGCATAGCTTCGAGTATTGGAGGTGGGAAGAAGAAACCCTAGTTACCTCTTTACGAAATCGACGCGACTGGGTGCGCTGAAGGAACCCTAATTTTGCTCTCTCCTCAATGTGAGATTCGATGTGAGAGTATGACATGAATGAAGTGTGTTTGTTTAACTTGAGGGGCAAAAACATAAATTCACACACATAACCGCAGGGTTGGGAATAATCCGCTCATGGTCTGAGGGTTCACTTAGCCCTTCTAAACACGTTGGCAAACCAGGGCCAACCAAAGCCCGAGAGTTATCCCTCGGGCTTAACCTTAAATGTAAACAACAACTAACTAGGGTTCCATAAGGGATAATCCCTGTTAACTTCAAAGTAAACGCAGCCTAAAAATATCATAATACCCCTAAAAAGTCAATAAAGTTGATCAAAAAATAACTTTTCTTAAAATTCGTACCTACAGTACCGGTGCAGATAAGTATGGGATGGAGGGAGTAATACATTATAGAATTTTGTTTCCTCTTTGAGAAAGCACGACCTTCTACCAGATTTCCAGTTAATAGAGAATTTTGTTTCCTCTCTGAGAAAACAAGACCTTCCACCAGATCTCCCGTTAACTCCCTTCCACATTACAAGTTTAATAATACATTAACTCCTAATATGTAATATGAAAACACGATCTTCCACCAGTCACACTGTAAGCAATTAAAATTCACGGTCCAATCAAATGGCGACACGTGGATTTTATTGATTAAATATCAATTTTAATTTATTATATTTTATTTTGGGGATTTAATAAATTAATTCCTAAAATAGATTAATAAATAATTGATAATTAATTTAATACCCAACAAATTAAGTAGGGTTTAAATTAAGTAAAGCTTGACCCCTAAGTTAAGTAAAGCATGGAAGGTTCCAGAATTAGGTCAAATTAAGCAATGACCAATCAAGCTGTGATACATTTGGAACGGCCCAAGCCCGCATAACCAGGCCAAATCTGTCATGGACCAATCAGATTGCGAGATATTTATGGAGTATCCTCATCCTTCACCTATATAAGGAGCCCTCCTTCATTCATTCCACACACATTCAAATACTTGAAGACATAAACGCTCTGAAGAGATCAAGAACACGAGCAGCGCTCCCTTGAGATCTTCAAGCATCTTCAAGTCAAGAACGGCAAACGATTCGGGATTAAGGTGCGGAGCCCCCCAAATCAAGCGTTCTTCATATACTGAGTTCTTCGGTGTTCTTCGCGCCAAGAACAGCATACGACCCGGGATTAAGGTGCTAAGCCCCCCAGATCGAGTGTTCTTCGGATCAAGTACGTTTAATCCAAACAAAGGCTCGACGCTTCTGGATTAACGTTATAAGGTCCCAAATTCGAGTTCGGACAAGCTTCAAATGAAGATCCGACTCAACATACACAGTCAGCGCATTCAACATAGTCAGCGCAACACACAACAAGTCAAAGTCAAAGTCCAAATTGGTTCGAGAGAAGAATCAGAGGATAGATAGAGATCGTTTCCTAAATTTCAAGTTCAATCCGTTTGGATTATTATTGTAATTCTTTTGTGTTTATTTCATTATAAATACAAAATTTTGTTGTTACAAATTTTGGCACGCCCAGTGGGACCGTCTCTACCTCTCATCTCTTCTCTCTACGAGCTCGAAAGTACGATATGACTCCTGTCAGGATTACTGTAGGTAGGATTGCTGCTTCTAAGCTCTCAGAGTCATTGACTGAATATGTTGCTGTTGTTACGAGGAGCATGTCAGAAAAAGCTCATTCGGAAGTCTCATCTGGATCCAACCCTTCGGTTGAGGAGGCTTCGAGAAAACAACTACCTATGAAAGATGATAGTGATGAAGATTCTGCATCTTCAAACTCTTCATCTGACTCCGTTGCAGCTCCAGTAATGATGGCAGGCGCCACGACTGTTGAGGAACAATTAGCAAACATGATGAAAGCTATCGAGGGGCTCACGAAACACATAGAAGCTCAAGACACAAAGATCTCCCAATTGATGAAAAGAGACATCGCGGAGACTAGCCGTGCAAACGAAAAAGGAGTCATGGACGATAGTGAAGTAGAAGAGGTCACAAGGCGCCAGACTATTGAAAATGAGCAAACTCAAGGAATGTTGCCACTTTCAGCTGATGGAATGCTCCAAGTAGATCAACTCAAGGATATTATACTTGGAACAATAAAAGAGAGGTTTGAGGAGAATTCCAAACCTACTGTTACTTATGTCAAGCCATACACGAAAAGAGTGGACAACTTGAAGTTGCCAGCTGGCTACCAGCCTCCCAAGTTCCAACAGTTTGATGGCAAGGGAAACCCGAGGCAGCATATATAGCACACTTTATTGAGACCTGCCATGACGCTGGTACTTATGGAGACCATATGATAAGGCAGTTCGTTCGCTCTCTCAAAGGAAATGCATTTGATTGGTATATCGACTTGCAAGCTGAATCCATTGATAGTTGGGCACAAATGGAACATGAGTTCCTTAATCGTTTCTACAGCACGAGGAGAACTGTTAGCATGACTGAGTTAACTAATACTCGTCAGTTAAAGGAAGAACCTGTGATTGATTATATCAATCGATGGAGAAATTTGAGTTTAAATTGCAAGGACCGATTATTCGGAGAGTCTGCTATTGAGATGTGTATCCAAGGAATGGAATGGAATCTCCTTTATATACTCAAAGGAATTCAACCTAAGACTTTCGAAGAGTTGGCTACTAGGGCCCATGACATGGAATTAAGTATGGCTGCTAGTGGAATCAAACATTCACCGATGTCGGACTCCTACAAGTCTAAAGATAAACAAGATTTCAAAAGGGGGGGCAAGTCCTATGTTAAAAGTTCCAACAAAGAGTCAATGGCCACAAATATTATGACGGTCAAGGTTCGAAAGAATGAAAATGATAAGAAAGACAAAGGGAAGCAAGTTGCCCAAGAGTGGGGGCAAAGAAGGTTAACTCTGAAGGAGATGCAAGAAAAAGAGTATCCATTTCTGAACTCAGACCTTTCTGGCATATTCGATGATCTAATGAAGAACAAACTCCTTGATCTTCCTGATATGAAACGTCCAAAAGAAGCCGGCCGAACTAATGACCCAAAATACTGCAAGTATCATAGGTTGGTGAGTCATCCAATTCATGATTGTTTCGTTCTTAAGGAAAAGATCATGCAACTGGTTAAGGAAGGGAAAATCGTATTAGAAGATGAGGTGGGTACAAACTTCACTTCTGTAAAAGAAAGTCATAATGAAGGCTCATGTCATGTCGTGAACGAGGACAATGAAAGCGAACAACTTGAAACTAAGGGTAAAGCTTACTCCATGAAGGTGACCTTCACGGATGAAGATATGTTGTTGGGTATGCAATCTCATAATCGACCTCTATTTGTGACTGGTTACACTAAAGGGATGCTAGTGAATCGCATACTTGTTGATGGAGGTTCGGCAGTGAATATTTTGTCCTTGAGAATGTTAAAGAAGATAGAAATACCACTGGATGAACTCAACCATAGCCGATTGATGATCCAAGGGTTCAACCATGAGGGGCAAAGGACTCTCGGCACAATAGTTCTTGATTTGCTAATTGATGAGATGAAATCCACAGTCCTTTTCCATGTTATTGATGCAAAAACTTCCTACAACATGCTTTTGGGGCGTCCATGGCTACATGAGAATGGCGTGATTCCTTCTACATTACACCAGTGCTTCAAATATAGTGAAGGTGACAACGTGAAAAGAGTATTCGGTGACGACAAGCCATTTACTGAAGCTGAAGCTTACTTTGCTGATGCTAAATATTTCTTCAAGAGTACGAAGGAAGTAAAGCGTGAAGAAGCCCCAGTGCAAGATAATTGGGCAATAAACAAATAAAGGATGAGGAAGGTAGTACATCATCTGCCACTCTCAAGGGGAATAAAGGCAAAGGGCTTGAGACCTTAGAAGAGTTGACATTGCCTCTAACAAAAATTGATGCTAGTAAACTTTCTTCTCCACCACTCAAAGGATTCACACGTCCTATTGAAGGACCAAAGACCGAACACGGTGAAGTGTTTGAAGCCGAAATAACCAAGTCGTATAGTCCACAAGCTTATAAACTCCTTATGAAGGCTGGTTATGAACCAAGGGAAAAAGCGATGGTGAGCAAGGTGTGTCAAGAAACTATCAACCCACCAGGACAGGGGCCCAATGTTACTAAAAAAATGTTGAAAAATAGTGGTCACACTATCAAGAAGGCTAAGCCAGGTTTGGGATATGTCCCTCAAAAGCCAGTCCGCATTGCAATTAGAAGAGCAAGTACAAATTATATCACCGAGGGAGAAGCTTTATCCACGGAGGATATGTTTGACGCAAGTAGTAGGGAAGTCAAGAGAATATCTGTTTTTGAAAGGCTTGGGAGTGTCTTTGAAAGGCTTGGACCCTGTAAAGGAAAGTGTAGGAGGCAAAATCATGTCAAGTCCCTTAACCTCCAAAAACTCCGGAGTCGAAATCATTCTCGCATCAATTGGCGAAATATCTTGACTGTCTCAAGTGGAAGAGTGTTGAAAGATAAGGTGCAAAGAATCATCTTTACTAAAGATGATAGTGATGATAGAGAAAGTGTAGCTTCCACCAATCATATTACTGCTGTGGAAGATTCTCAAATGGAGGAAGTAGATGCTGAAGATGCCCCTCCACAATTTGAAGAAGGAGTGAAAGCCACGGTTGATGAGTTGAAAGAAATTAACTTAGGTGATGAAAATGACCCACGTCCTACCTACATAAGTGCTCTGCTAAATGTTGAGGAAGAAACAAAGTATGTCAGCCTTTTGCGAGAATTCAGAGATGTCTTTGCATGGTCACATAAAGAAATGCCAGGCTTAGATCCGAAAATCGCAGTGCACCACTTGTCCATTAAAAAGGGAACTCGACCGGTTAAACAAATACAGCATCGATTTCGACCAGAGTTGATTCCTTTGATTGAGGATGAGGTTAATAAGCTTCTTGAAACAGGCAAGATCCGAGAAGTCAAATATCCTACGTGGATTTCCAATATCGTGCCGGTAAGAAAGAAAAATGGGCAACTCAGAGTATGTGTTGATTTCCGAGATTTGAATATGGCATGTCCGAAAGATGACTTTCCATTACCAATTACTGAGCTCATGATTGATGCAACAACGGGGCATGAGGTCCTTTCATTTATGGATGGGTCATCTGGCTACAATCAAATTGGTTTGGCTCCTAAGGATCAAGAGAAGACAGCCTTTCGTACTCCGAAAGGGATATATTGCTATAATGTTATGCCATTTGGCTTAAAGAATGCTGGTGCCACTTATCAGCGAGCCATGCAAAAGATATTTGATGACATGCTTCATAAGATTGTCGAATGCTATGTTGATGATATTGTGGTGAAATCAAAGGAAAAGAAAGATCATTTCCATGATCTAAGGCGAGTGTTTGAACGATTAAGAGAGCATCAACTCAAGATGAATCCGCTCAAGTGTGCATTTGGAGTTTCATTCGGGAAATTTCTTGGGTTTATTGTTCGCCGCCGAGGAATTGAGATTGAGAAAGCAAAGATTGACGCAATCATGAAAATGCATGTGCCTCGGAACATACATGAACTCAAAAGTCTGCAAGGAAAGTTGGCATACTTGAGAAGATTCATATCAAACTTAGCTGGTCGATGCCAACCGTTTAGTCATCTCATGAAGAAAAGCAGCATATTCGAATGGGATGAAGCTTGCAATAATGCTTTCAATAGCATTAAAGAATACTTGATGAAGGCACCAGTATTGGGTGCTCCAACACATGGACGTCCGTTAATTCTCTACCTAGCTGCTCAAGAGCGTTCTGTGGGAGCTTTGCTTGCACAAGAAAATGATGATGGCAAAGAAAGAGCTCTATACTATCTAAGTAGAACCATGACTCCAAACGAGTTGAAGTATTCACCCATTGAGAAGATCTGCTTATCCCTTATCTTCGTAATTCAGAAGTTGAAACATTATTTTCAAGCTCACACAGTTCGGCTAGTTTCGAAAGCCAACCCACTAAAATTTGTCATGTCAAAACCAGTACTCTCTGATCGGCTTGCAAGATGGTATCTCCAACTTCAACAGTTTGAGATCGTGTACGTCCCTCAAAAGGCCGTAAAAGGACAAGTGTTGGCAGATTTTCTAGCTGATCATCCAATGCCTGCTGAATGGGAACTATCTGATGAACTCCCCGATGAAGATGCTTTCACTGTGGACATAGTTTCTCCTTGGAAGATGTATTTCGATGGAGCATCTCATAGAGAGGGAGCTGGTGCCGGAGTCGTGTTTGTAACATCCAGTGGTGAAGTTCTACCTTTCTCATTTTCCTTAACAGAAAATTGCTCTAACAATGTGGCTGAGTATCAAGCACTCATACTTGGTTTGGAAATGGCTGTCGATATAAAGCAACTACACCTTAGGGTGTATGGTGATTCACTGTTGGTGATAAATCAACTCCTTGGAGTGTATGAAGTGAAGAAGCCTGAGTTGGTCCCCTACTACAAGTATGCTCAAAAGCTTATGGGTTATCTCAGTGATATTGATATTAAGCATCTGTCTAGAAGAGAGAATAAGCAAGCTGATGCCCTCGCTAAGTTAGCATCAACTATAGCTATGCCAGAAATGCAAATTCAAATACCAGTGTGTAGAAGTTGGGTTGTACCACCAATCTTTGAAGATGATGATTATGAAGAAGTTGAAAATCATGTGGTGGAGGTTTTCGAAATTGAAGAAGAAGATTGGCGCCAACCACTTGTGGATTATTTGAAATATGATAAGTTGCCTAACGATCCACGACAAAGGGTTGATATTCGGCGTCGAGCACCTCGGTTCATCTACTTTAAGGGTACACTTTATAGAAGATCATTCGATGGAATTTTCTTGAGATGCTTGGGTAAGGAAGAAACTATTCAAGCAATGGAGGAGGCTCACTCCAGAATTTGCGGTGCTCATCAATCCGGACCGAAGCTATATTTCAGAATTAAAAGGATGGGCTACTATTGGCCAACCATGGTGAAGGATTGCATGGATTACGCACAAAGATGTCAAGCTTGTCAGTTCCATGGAAATTTGATTCATCAACCTCCGGAGCCTTTGCATCCGACAGTTGCTTCATGGCCTTTTGATGCTTGGGGTTTAGATGTGGTGGGGCCGCTTACAAAGTCATCTGGTGGTCATCTCTACATTCTTGCGGCAACCGATTACTTTTCAAAGTGGGCCGAAGCTGTGCCTCTAAGGGAAGTGAAGAAAGAAAATGTTGCTGACTTCATCCGGATTAACATCATTTATAGATATGGTGTTCCGCGCTACATCATCACTGATAATGGAAAGCAGTTTAGTAACAGTTGGATTGATAAGCTATGTGAGAAGTTTGATTTCAAACAAAATAAATCTTCAATGTATAACGCAGCTGCTAATGGTCTTGCCGAAGCTTTCAATAAGACATTGTGTAGTTTGTTAAAGAAGGTGGTGTCCAAGTCGAAAAGAGATTGGCATGAAAGAATAAATGAAGCTTTATGGGCATACCGCACCACCTATAGAACACCTACTCAAGCCACTCCGTATTCCTTGGTGTATGGTGTTGAAGCTATTGTGCCTCTTGAAAAGCAAATTCCTTATTTGAGGATGGCCATACAGGAAGGCCTCACCGAGGAAGAAAATGCAAAGTTACGTCTTCAAGAGTTAGAAGCGTTAGATGAAAAGAGGTTGGAAGCACAACAAAGACTTGAGTGTTACCAATCTCGCCTTTCTAGAACGTACAACAAGAAAGTGAGGGTACGTTCTTTTCAAGTTGGTGATTTGGTGCTTGCTGTGAGAAGACCTATAGTAGTCACCCATCGCGTTGGAAATAAGTTTCTACCCAAGTGGGATGGCCCTCATGTTGTGAAGGAAGCCTACACAAATGGCGCATACAAGTTGATCTCAGAGGATGGCGTGAACATTGGCCCTATAAATGAGAAGTTCTTGAAACGCTACTACGCGTAAAATAAATACATGTACAACGCTCCTTGACGCACGAGCCTAAAACTGCATGTTACTCCTGGTTCGCATGAGTATAAACTGTGTATGACGAACTCCTGGTCCGCATGAGTATAAACTGTGTACGACAAACTCCTAGCCCGCATGAGTATAAACTGTGCACGACACCCTCCAAAGGTAATTATATGTGGTTAAACTATTAATTCACCCCACTCAGATATTTTAAGTGGTTAAAGCATTAAATATCCTACTTTGTCTAAAGTGGTTAAAGAATAGTCACTCCTGGCCCGCATGAGTTTAAACTGTGTACGGCACCCCCCCATTCAAAACCAAAATCATGTCCCTTTGAACTACGTTATGACTTGATCTTCTTAAAAGGGTACGTAGGCAGCTTATCACTTTGCTAAGTTCAGTCATAATTCAGGTTATTCACGTTGAGTTTTTGAGGCAAGCACTAAGTTGAAGCATGAGTTGAGAAGCGAAAGGTTGGCAATAAGAAGACGGTAGTTGAACACTACGTTGGATAGTGCCACTGAAGATGCTGCTGTCTCTCGTCGTTCCGACGCTCTTCACCCAGATCAGGTAGACGTCCTCAACATTGCCAAGCCATCATCGGCAATAGCATGTCTCTCACTGGAAATGCGGCGTCACCAGTGCACTATCGCTGCTGCTCTTGCTGTCCTCGGCCGTTTGGCCACTTTTCCCAGAGGGAAGTTCAGAATACTCTATCAGTGAAGCTCGATACCCATATCAATGACACCATGTTTTGCTCTTTCCATAGTAACACCAAGCGATTACGTGCCAGCAGCGCCCGACAGACGTCGATCGAGAATCATGCGCTACCATCACCAGAAGATACCACACGATCGAATTCGCTTCCGATTGGCACCCATTACCCCTCTCCGTAAACATGAGCATAAACAGTAGGTAAACTCGCACCCTTGCAAAACCATTGAAGCACGCAGCAAGAAGCCGCCACAGTAAGCCATCGCCGGAAAGCAAAGCGCCACCATCGCCATTTCCCGTCGCGATTCAGCCGTTGATCCCTCGTCGAGGATTGCGTGCTACCACCGTTGGAAGCAGACTTCAAGCCATCGCAGGAAAGAGTATACTACTACAAGTGCCCGAGCGTCGCCGCTTCCAGTCGTGATTCAGTCACTAATCCCTCATCGAGGATTGCATGCTGCCATTATTGGAAGCAGAGCTTAGCCATCGTCCCCTTACAATTCTCAAACGCCGACAGTTGTCGCACGCTGATGTAACAGAATGGCAGCTGCTGGTGGTCGATAAATACTTATGGAAAACACGGGACCAGAAGGGAACCAACTACTGGAGCATGATGCTCGCTCGAACACTAATGTGGTGGCGAAACACACGTCGAACTGCCGTTTGAAAAAAAATTAAGGCTCGCCATAGATTTCTCAGAAAAGCAAGATGGGCAAGTACAGCAACACACGCATAAACACCGTGAGAAATAGTAGGGTTGTAGACTGAGATCGTCTTGTAGATCGTTACCCACACCAACGTCAAGACGTGGCTTAGGAATACAACAGAAGACCGAAAGGTCGTTTCTGTCCGCCAACTTGCACAAATTCTATAAAATTTTACAGAAGTCTGATCTGGACGTGTATACACCGTTAGAAAGCCCTTGAAGAGAGGTTCGATTTGGCGCATAGATCACCCAAATCAGAGATCAGACGAGGGAGTTATGGCTAAAACCGTCAGGTCGCGCAGGCTGCCGGCGAGAATCAACCTCTACATCAACCCTTGGTGAACGGCTCGCCGACGATTTCTCGGAAGAGAAAGAGGGACGAGGACAAGGCTCGCTGTCGATTTCTCAGACGAGAAAGAATAGCAAGGATGAGGCTCGCCGTAATTTTCTCGGAAGAGAAAGAGGGGCGAGGACGAGGCTCACCGTAGATTTCTCGGAAGAGAAAGAGGGGTGAGGACAAGGCTCACCGACGATTTCTCGGAAGAGAAAGAGGGGCGAGGACGAGGCTCACCGTCGATTTCTCGGAAGAGAAAGAGGGGTGAGGACAAGGCTCACCGACGATTTCTCGAAAGAGAAAGAGGGGCGAGGACGAGGGTCACCGTCGATTTCTCGGAAGAGAAAGAGGGGCGAGGACAAGGCTCACCAACGATTTCTCAGAAGAGAAAGAGGGTCGAGGACGAGGCTCACCGTAGATTTCTCGGAAGAGAAAGAGGGGCGAGGACAAGGCTCACCGACGATTTCTCGAAAGAGAAAGAGGGGCGAGGACGAGGCTCACCGTAGATTTCTCGAAAGAGAAAGAGGGGTGAGGACAAGGCTCACCGACGATTTCTCGGAAGAGAAAGAGGGGCGAGGACGAGGCTCACCGACGATTTCTCGAAAGAGAAAGAGGAGCGAGGACGAGGCTCACCGTAGATTTCTCGGAAGAGAAAGAGGGGCGAGGACAAGGCTCACCGACGATTTCTCGGAAGAGAAAGAGGGGCGAGGACGAGGCTCACCGTAGATTTCTCGGAAGAGAAAGAGGGGCGAGATCAAGGTTCACCGACGATTTCTCGGAAGAGAAAGAGGGGTGAGGACAAGCATGTTACTAAGTTCTTGGTCGAAGGCAAGAGCAATAAGCAAACAAGACGAATAAACAGTTCAAAAAAAAAGGAGCAAATTAAGGAATTGAAAGCTTACACTTGTAGATTGAATTCTTTGGATGATGTGTTTTGATTGAGTGTTTTGTCTTGACAGCCTCTTGGACCAATGCTGAAGAAGAGAAAAAAAAAATTTAGAAACACTTCATGTTACACTTTGAAAAGAAAGAGAAAAATTCAAAAAAGAGAAGGAAGAACCAAGAATTGAAGTGAATATCTTGTTTGTTGAATAGCTTTGATAAAAAAATTGAGTTCATGAAGTACCATTATATAGTAGTGGATTCATGGATAATTATGGAAATTACTTGTGGACTCATGGATAATTATGGAAATTATTCATGGATAATTATGGAAATTACTAGTGGACTCATGGATAATTATGGAGATTATTGTGAGGTGCGCAAGCTCTACAAAATTGTAGGAGATTCTTTACTACAAATAACTTTGATAATTTTGGGTAAGGTTCATGAAATCTTGGTGAACAAGAAACAAATCTTTTGCGATTCCTTCACAACAAGACATTCTGTCCGTGAACAAATCAAAGGGGGCATTTGTAAGCAATTAAAATTCACGGTCCAATCAAATGGCGACATATGGATTTTATTGATTAAATATCAATTTTAATTTATTATATTTTATTTTGGGGATTTAATAAATTAATTCCTAAAATAGATTAATAAATAATTGATAATTAATTTAATACCCAACAAATTAAGTAGGGTTTAAATTAAGTAAAGCTTGACCCCTAAGTTAAGTAAAGCATGAAAGGTTCCAGAATTAGGTCAAATTAAGCAATGACCAATCAAGCTGTGATATATTTGGAACGGCCCAAGCCCGCATAACCAGGTCAAATCTGTCATGGACCAATCAGATTGCGAGATATTTATGGAGTATCCTCATCCTTCACCTATATAAGGAGCCCTCCTTCATTCACTCCACACACATTCAAATACTTGAAGACATAAACACTCTGAAGAGATCAAGAACACGAGCAGCGCTCCCTTGAGATCTTCAAGCATCTTCAAGTCAAGAACGGCAAACGATTCGGGATTAAGGTGCGGAGCCCCCCAAATCAAGCGTTCTTCATATACTGAGTTCTTCGGTGTTCTTCGCGCCAAGAACAGCATACGACCCGGGATTAAGGTGCTAAGCCCCCCAGATCGAGTGTTCTTCAGATCAAGTACGTTTAATCCAAACAAAGGCTCGACGCTTCTGGATTAACGTTATAAGGTCCCAAATTCGAGTTCAGACAAGCTTCAACTGAAGATCTGACTCAACATACACAGTCAGCGCATTCAACATAGTCAGCGCAACACACAACAAGTCAAAGTCAAAGTCCAAATTGGTTCGAGAGAAGAATCAGAAGATAGATAGAGATCGTTTCCTAAATTTCAAGTTCAATCCGTTTGGATTATTATTGTAATTCTTTTGTGTTTATTTCATTATAAATACAAAAATTTGTTGTTACACACACGTTAACTCCTTCCACATTTGATAAGTCACATTTTAGTACGATTATTTGGTTGAAATTCATATTTATTTGATGGACTTATGTGCTAATTGGGTGCTTAAACTGACTTATCTTGTCTTTTGGAAATTATTGCTTTGATGATGTAATTTAGTGTAAAATCAGGTTTGTAGAAGGATTTCAAGTCTGTCCAGCTGGATCAACACTGATGGGTTCAGTGTTAGAAGAAACTGATGGCAGAATCCAAGTAATTATGGAAAGTGGCAGCTAGAGAACTTTTCTCACGTTTGGGCGATTAAATCATCCCAAATCAGGCCCATATCTTGTGGAATCACAAAGAAAGATATAGAAAATGAAAGGAGATAATTTTGGAAGAAAAAGATAAGGAAAGAGATTTGGGGTATCTTAGGGATCAAGACATATATATAGCAGAGATTTCTAATCTCTAAAACAGACGTGAATTCCTGGAAGCCAAAAAGCAGCGTAGTCCTTTTCTTCCAAGGCAGATTTAGACGTGAAGTTTCAAGGGTGATCAGATTCATCGGTTATTTAATTTTAATTCTATTTTTGTCATGAACATGCGGGGCTAATCCCCTTTTCTAGTTTAGGATTTCGCCACCCTCCTGTTGAATGATAATTTAATTATTAAAGGTTTTTCATTGAATCTTTTGTGAAAATTTATTCTATTACATGCTTTGATTTTCTTTATAGTACTTTGATAATTAATTAGCCTGATCAACTAGTTTAATTATTTTATTGCTTAATGCTATTTCATGATCCATGATCCGTAATTGTGTGAGGATTGAATTGAGTAGCAAATAGAGATAATTCCCTCTAGATGTAATAGGATCTAGGTTGTATGATTCCTAGCCATTTTTCGTAGCCTAGTAATTCTATGTTTGGAGTCTTAATGCATTTTTGAGTTCGAATCCATAGGGTCACTCGTAAATAGTTCAATTTAGTAATCGTACCCTAATTGATGAACTTAAGAACATTCGCGTTGATTGATCGTACCGTCAATCTAGGGATTTGAGTTTGCACACTAGACTAGATATCTAATTCCTGTAATTAATTAATTCAGTAAACGGGAGGGGATCGTCATCCTAAACTATATTTTTTTCACTTGGTTAATTTTATAATTAATTTTTATTTACTTTGTTATTTAAAAATTGAGTTGATTTATTACTTGTGTTAATTTCAAATGCTCTCAAACTAAATCCCCCCTTATTTATTTTATTCGTTTTCAACACTTTAATTTAATTAAAATTTCATTATACTCTCTTGGGTTCGATTCGTACTCGTTGCTATACTCAGCATTGAAGTGAGTCGGAAATAAATTTTATTTTGGTAGGCCAGCGACAGCTTATCAACATTATAAATTTAATAATACATTAACTACTAATAGTACTCCCTCTGTCCTGGACTTATATTTACCGGTATTGTAGATACGGAGTTTAAGAAAAGTTACTTTTTGACCAACTTTATTGATTTTTTAGGGGTATTGTGGTATTTTTAAGTAATAAATAAATTATAAAGTATGTTATGTGTGTTAAGTGGGAGTAGTATTTTTGAAATTAAGATAACTTTAAGGTTGTGGTTAATGTGAAGTTTTCTTTTTTGGTGGTGAACATAAATGTGGGATGTACGAAAACGGAAAATGTGAGGGAGTAACATGTTAATTACTAATAAGCTTCGTCCCCTTGATATGTATTCATTTTACAATTTTGGTATGTCCCATTACAAAGTATCCATTTTCTTTTTTAGATTGATGTGACCACACATGACCCCACACTCAATACTAAAACAACTACCCACTACACTTTAAAATATTATTTCTCTCACCTCAAAATACATTAAATTATTATATTTCTTAATCCACGTGCAAAAAGTAAACAGATATATTTTAAGGGGATGAAGGGAGTACATTACGGAATTTTGTTTCCTCCTTAAGGAAACACGACCTTCCAGACCTCCAGTCAATCTCCACCACCGGCCATCACCACGGCCTTCTCTAATCCGTCTTCCATCTTCAGTCAAATATACTTTTTGATTCGTCCTCCACCTCTAGTCAATTCTCTACCAAGCAGCAATCACATTTCAAATCCAAGCACTAGTCACAGGCCTAATGAATCCGCCAATCTCAATTCAACATCGCAAATCTCAAATCCGACCATGTCAATCTCTAATTCCCAAGTCCCAACCACAAATCCAAATCTCCAATTCCGCTTACTTGAGACGAGACGGTGGATTTGTCCTCCAATATCACCAATCGGAGGGACGACGGATGTTGTGAGGTAAATCTCTAAATTATAAATCTCAATTTTCTGATCTAAATGATTTCAATCGAATCGAGAAGAATTGAGAGAAAAACTTATATATACAGTGAAGCAATGGGTGAAAGTGGCAGTTGAGAGGGTAGACGAGTGAGGTGGAGCAGGGGCAAAGTGAGGGACACAAGACGGTGGATGGACATTGGCGAGACGGCGGACGTGGGAGGAGGGCAAGAAAGGAAGAATGAGTTGAGCGATGGCAAAGTAGGAGCATGAATTATATTATCATCCGGGTTTTATACCCTTTATACCTGACCCATTTGGGTCATTTGGGTTATGTTATTAGTGTACACTTGTTGTACAATTCTCTTTGAAATTAATTAAATTGAATGCAATGTTAGATCCCTCTATAAAAATAATTAAGTTACTCTTTGAAATTAATTAGATTACTTTTTGAAATTAATCACTCTTTAAAATTAATTAAATTGAATGCAATCTATACTTTTTAGTTCGTTGTATAAAAAAATTAGGTTACTTTCTGAAATTAATTAGATTACTTTTTTGAATTAATTGGATCACACTTTGAAATTACTTTAATTACATAAAATCTATATATTGTTAGATTACTCTATAAAAATAATTAGGTTACACTTTAAAATTAAATGGATTACCCTTTACAGTGAATTTGGTTATTCTTTGATTTGAGACTATGATTTTCTAGAAATAAAGGCATGAATCTATACGTTGTTAGATTATTCTATAAGAATAATTAGGCTACTATTTGAAATTAATTGGGTTACTCTCTGATTTAAGACTCCAATTTTTTTAAAAATAAAGGCATAAATCTATACGTTGTTAGATTACTCTATAAAAATAATTAGGTTATTCTTTGTAATTAATTGGATTACTCTTTACAGTGAATTTGATTACTCTTTGATTTGAGATTTTGTTTTTCTAAAAATAAAGTCATGAATCTATACGTTGTTAGATTGATCTGATCTATAAAAATAATTAGGTTACTCTTTGAAATTAATTGAATTACTCTTTACCGTGAATTGGATTACTCTTTGATTTGAGATTCCGTTTTTCTAAAAATAAAGTCATGAATCTATACGTTGTTAGATTGATCTATAAAAATAATTAGGTTACTCTTTGGAACTAATTGGGTTACTTTTTATAGTGAATTGAGTTACTCTTTCATTTGAAACTCCGATTTTCTAAAAATAAAGTCATGTATCATACAAAATTAATTTGTATGAAATCTTTAGATTTCTATGTAGAAAGAATTATATCCCCTTAGTAATTAATTGAATCACACTTTTCAATTATTAATTTTTCACAAAAAAGACTATTTACACTTCTGAGTGTCAATATATCAACAATGTCATAACAGGAAGAGGGAAAACTGGATAGTAGCTTAATGTAGTCAAATGTAAAGACATTTATCCAAATAAGAGATGGGCCTGGTAGACTTCGAAATTCTTGTACGCAAATCTTTCATTTTTCCTCCAGAGAAACCATCACTGTGCTTTACATTATTATCCTTCTTGTTAGGACTATGATTCAAATAAAATTTATCAATTTTGGAATTCTATTAAGAAATGAAAGAATAACAAAAACCAAAGATACCCAAACCAACCGCGCCGTATCTCAATTCCCATCCAATAAGGTGATTCTCCCAAATCAAAACAGAGAGCATTTCTATAAGAAACACTTCATTTTTTACTAACAAGACTATACTAATCCTCCATGACTATGTTTCTGAAAGCTAAAATTTTTTCTTCCTCAAAGACAAAAGGACCAACTCAAATTGGCACAACCCAACACAAATCATTAATTAAAAGAAAAACAAATTAAAGTATAAAGAAAATCAGAGAAAAGCATGTGAAATTTGGTGCCTTCACTACTATGAAGGCATAAAAGCAATGGCAGAAGTTTAAAAAAAATGTAGAAGATAACAAGTTCTGATCTTTCCAGTATGAAATCAAAATAACATACTCCTTCCATCTCACCGAAAGGTCCCATTTTACTATATTGGTCATCTTATTCAAAGGTCCTCATTTTTCTCTTTTAGTAAAAGAGCCCCATATATGGCCCACCATTTACTACTAATACAACTAACCACTACAAATAAAATAATAATACTCCTTAATCCACGTACAAAAAGCAAATAAGGACCTATGGCCGGGACTGAGGGAGTAGTATTTACGACTGGAGCGCGGCGCAATGGCAATTCTGCAACAGCCGACAATAGAAGGCAGCAATTGAAAGCAGAAGAGGAAGCCCTAAATCTTACCTAACCGGATGTGGAGGTTGAGATCAGATTAACAACATATTTCATATCATTACAAAAAATGGAAGCAAAAAATCAAAAAATACCTAAATGCGGAATAGATTAAATGAGGCGCAGATGGCAAGACGCAGCGTGCAGAAGGGAAGATAATTATAAAATCCTGTGTTAGCGCAGCGCCAGAAAGACGTCAGATTTCAAAGGAAAGTAGAGTGGGAGAATAGCTTGCCGCTAGTGGCAGATCAGACCGGTAGTGACATCGGACTTGTGCGGTGGACAGCGCACAGTGGAGAGATGGCAGTGCGAAACTGGAGCGACGGCAGATCCGTTGGCTGAGGTGACGAGATCGGCTGCTGGATTACTAAATCGTCGTGGCTTTCCTTCCCGTGATGGTGGTGAGTGGCACAGCAGCGTGGCGAACTCAGCACGATTTCTTTAAAGATCCTGCGGCAACCCATAAAAACCCATCAAACATTAAGGAATGAAGGAGATTGGATCCGGTTCCATTAAAATTTTATGGAACCAGTTCCACACAAGTCATACTCATTAAAGTATGTTAGAGGCATATTAATTAATTGTTTTTTACTTTTATGAAAATAATATGAAGTTAAAATTGAGACAAATCAAAATAAAAATTACGAAGTAAAAGTTTGAATGGAGGGAAGTACTCCCTTAACTTGGTTTTCAAGATTCAGATTTTCAAATTCAAACTTTCAAACTCTATTTAAACCCAAAAAACAAGGAGCATAGTATTAATGTTCCTTCCTCCCCTAATTCCACCCTGTTTAAGTTACAGAAAAGTCTAAGTTCAAGGCTAGCGCTTATAGTTTCATAAATTATTTTTTTGAAATTATAATCCGATATTGTCAATAAGGATGTAAGCGAACCAAATCATTCGTAAGCTATTTGAATCTCAATTCAATAAAGTATTCGTTCGAACTCGTTTGTTAACCTTAACGAGTCAAACCAAGCTCAAAATTTGAGCTCGAATAATTTATCAAACCCTACTCAAGCCTAGGGTATTCGCCTAGAAAGTTAGCGAACATATTCGTTAACGGGCTTTTTAATGGCTCTAGAACACGTTCGTAAATTTTATTATAGTATATTTTATTATTTATATGTTAATACTTAATAATTAAATATTATATTGAAAAATACAAATATAATCATTATAGTTTAAGTGATTATTTAAATATTTAAATATGTCTTTTTAACTTTTATTATTATTTTTTGTTGGTTTGTTCATTAATATTTATGAATAATATTATATGTTAATCAACGAAATGTTCTTTCAATATCTACGAACAAAAATATTAATATGTCATGAACAAACATTCATGAAAAAGTTACCTTACGCGTTTTTAAACACATTCACGAGCCTTAAAAAATTCTCTCAGTTCGAGCTCGATTTCGATATTTTTTTTCTCGACGAGTTCGTCGAGCTCGATATCGATTATTCCTTAACAAACAATACTTAAGCCTAGTAGTATTCGACTCGACTCGATTCGATTACATCCGTATTTGTGTATCAGAAAGCTTGTTTGCCTATAATTTTAGGTTGTTCTTTTTTTTTTTCCTTTTCTTCCTCTCATCTTGCTATTAATGTTATACTCCCTCCGTCTCCTTCAAAGTGGGTCTTTTTTCTATTTTGGGTCTTTGTAAACTGCAAAGTAGTTGGAAATTAAACGATTGAATTTTAAATTTGCAGTGTATAAAGATTAAATTTTTGGGGCAAAATAAAAAATGCCCACTGTCCTTATTGGAAAAAAAAATCCCACTTTAAAAAAAATCAAATAAGCTTACTTTTAGTATAATTTGAAAAAAAAAACCCTAGTTTGTCGACCTATAACTTTTTAATTAAAAACTTTTGTCAATATGTTAATTATAACATTGTTCGAATAGAACAAAATATAAAAGATATAATAAAACAAATTCACAGAAATAAAAGCAGAAGAAAAAAATTGAATAGAATAATACGAAGCCCAAATAACATAAAAATATAAAGTCTGAATTCACAAAGTCCAAATAGAAAAAAGATACAAAGTCTGAATAGAACAGAAAACACAAAGATTGAATAGAACAAACATTACAAAGTCCAAATAGTACAAATTACAAAGACTGAATAGAACAATTTTTTTAACTTTCTAAAATTCGACTGACATTTTCAGGGATATTTATTATATTTATATAAAAATTGGGTAGATTTGATTTATTTATTTTTTTGTTAACATGAGCATTTTTAATTGGCAAAAGCTACTACGCCCCAGGGACATGCCGTGTCCTCATGGGAACACAATCCTCCCCTTTCATATTCTATTTAAAACCATGTATTGTTAAGAGTTTAATATTATGAAGGGGCACGGTGTTCCCGGGGTACAAGAGCCTTACTCTTTTTTATTATTTAAAATTCAAATTGGGCAACATGTGATTATTCCTCAAAAAATTTTCATAGAGTACACTTGCCCAACATAAATTCATACCACTATTTTTATTTGTCTAACAAACATATTTACACCCATTGATAAGAAAATAATATACGACCCGACAACTTCACAATATATTTTAATTTCATAATTATCACCTCTTTACCGCTTACATAATTTACTTTATAATTTATTTATTACCTAAAAATATCAATTTTATCTTTAAAAGCAAATTAATAAGCAACTTTTTAGAATTTCATATCTACAAAAATTATAAACTTCATTATGAGACACAAGGAGTACTGATAAGAATTTTTAAGGTGCTCTAAAAGAAAGTTTAGGGCAACAATATAATGCCATTCTTTAATAAGTAATAATAAAAAAGATATTGATGATGGAAAATTGATATCCATTCAAATGAATTATTTCATGACAACTCATTGGACAGAGAATATATATATATTAATTAAAAGTAATACATAATCAAGAATAAGTGATTAACATCAGTTAGACTATTTTATGCATGAACAAATTATAGAAAAATAAAAGTTTGATAATGTTCAATTTTAGGATGATTTTGGGTGTACCTGGTGCATTGCACCTCTATGTTTTATGGGTTAAAATGGGGTAGTGGGTATTTTTTAAAAAAAATAATAATAATTATATTATTTGATTTAACAGTAAAGATTAAATTAAAAATTAATTTAACGGTTACGATCGTTCAGGTACACCAAGTGCACCACAGTTGGACTCTTAATTTTAATAAAAAGTGATATGCAATCAAAGATAAAGTAATAACTATTCTATTAAATTATTTTAGAAAAGAATAATTTAACTAGTAAAAGTTGATTTTATTTTTAGTCAAAGTCTTGTATGCACCTAATTAGTGTGAAAATCTGCGTGTTTTAGGGTCTAATTTAACACCATTTTGTGGAATTTGTGTTTGTGATTGTATTGGAGCATCATATGGTTAATTTACATATATTTGTGCTAAAGATGCATGTAAGGTGTTATTTCGTGTTTTTAGGTAGAAAACTGAGATAAAAAGAACAAAATTAGAAGTCAAGATCGGATCGGATCGGGAAGAATTGTAGCTGGCACGACTCGTGCCAGCTGAGCTGATGACTCGTGCCGCTGAGGATCACCAGTCGTGCCGCACATCTTGCGGGCACGTCTGCCTGGAGTTTCCGAGCACGCCAGCGAGTGCTGTCGAGAGCGGCCCAGTACATGTCGTCCAAGCTGCCGAGTCCACCTTGCCCGTGCTGCGCCCGTGCTGCCAGCCATGTCGAAGGAATCCGTGCGTAAGTGGCCAGCACGACTCGTGCCATATGTGGCACGACTCGTGCCGATTTTCGTTCAAGTTCAGTTTTCATCATTTTTCATCATTTTCTTGGCCTGTTCGTGTTTAACGTGAAAAAATCCACTTTTGAGATATAATACGAGTTTTACCAGTCCTCAACTATAAAAGAGAACTTTGAGAATTTCAGATTCATAACTCTTCACACCTTTTTCCTGCCACAATTTCGAAATCAAGATCCACTATCCACATCCACCTATCCCGTACTTGGAGAGTT
Source organism: Pogostemon cablin (assembly GCA_023678885.1). Classification (NCBI taxonomy): domain Eukaryota; kingdom Viridiplantae; phylum Streptophyta; class Magnoliopsida; order Lamiales; family Lamiaceae; genus Pogostemon; species Pogostemon cablin. Next base: position 23,703,929 of record CM042961.1, on the reverse strand, counting down.
CATCAGTGTTTGCTTACTAGAGAAGGAAAACGGAGAAGGTTCATAACCACGGAGGAATGAACGGAGAATCATGCCATATCTAGATTTTTTTATACTTTCTTTTATCTTTCTAAATTATAAACATATGTGAAAGTTTTCATATATAGACATGGGTGTTGCTTGCAACACCATGGGCTAGTATTTTACTGAATAGTTCTAGGGGTTTGAAGGTTTGAATTGGATTGAATTGATGATCTAGAGTAGGTTATGAATTTCTGTAGTATACTTATTCCTTTATTAATGCTTTGATTTAAGTGATTGCTTCTGTAGTATACTTATTCCTTTATTAATGCTTTGATTTAAGTGATTGCTTTTATAAAATTTGCAGAAATTCTAACTGATTGTCTAGTGATTTAATTTGACTAATTTAAACTATATTTCCTAGACATATCTTGTCTTCTCTCTTGAAACACTCGTATTATTTTCCACTTGCAATTTTATTATTTCTAGTATTTATTCTTTGCACAAGTAGTTTAATTAATTACTTTCAAAATCATAGATTTGTCTTATATTAGAATTGTCATAAATAGGATTAAATAGTGAGTCGAAAACTATCTTTTGGGTTGATATTAAACTTGATCATACGCTAAATTACAATTGATTCCTTACACTTGAAGATACACTTTTAGTGCACAAAATCAGTGAACAACACCCAAGCTTACAAAACTAGGGCTACGCTCAAATCTAATTTTGAACCATTTAGTATTAAATGTCATATTCTTAATTCTCTGGATTTTTTTTTGAGTTAAATATTAATAATCTTCATATTTCAACTAACATTTTTAATAAATAATAATAACCTTATCATTTAAAGTATATATCTTTTAAAAAGAATGTTATATCTTGAACACTTTTTGCCTCCAAGTACACAAAAGACCCATTCATAAAAGACCCATTCATATTTTTAATTACAATTGATTGATATATGATCAAGAAAAAAAATACCATCAATCGAATTATTTTATGCATGACAATTTAAAAAATTATATCATTTAAATAAAAATTAATGCTTAATAATTAAAAAATGATAATCGTCTATTCAAATTAATATTTCATAAAGAGTTGATAAAAATTCATAATACTTTTAAAAAAAATAATACTACTATTTAATAAGGATAAACGATAATCAACTCCATGAATAATTTATTAAATAAATAAAATGTAATAATAACAATGTTAATAAAAAGTGAAACTTAATAAAATAATATATATATATATATATATATATATATATTTATTTATTTATTTATTTATTTATTTCTCATATTAAATTTTTTAGAAAAATATACCATACAAATCTCGTGTGTTAGCGGGACGTTAAGTTATACTTTAGGGCAAGTCTTATGTAAGACTGCCTGATATAAACCCTTAGGTGAGATGGATAAAAAATCATAACATTATTATCTACAATTGAAGTATTTGGCTGCACATGGGAAACTTATTAGAGTGAGGCTTTTGTGCCCCGGGGCACACCGTACGTCTTTAGAATTTAGTATTATGGGTAAGGATATATTGTTTTGTTCTAAAAGGTATACACTTTAATTAATAAGGGTACACCATTTTGTTGTAAATGGTATACACTTTTCATTAATTTTTTTCTTTAGAAAATAAAGGGTACACATCTGTATACTAAAGGGTATACAATTTTACACAAAATTCTAAAGGCGCACGGAGTGTGGTCCGTGCGCTGGGTGCACACAAATTTTTACCAACTTATTAAGGTTCTTGTAGATAAATTTTTCTATATCCCTATTATTTGAGTAATAATTATATGTATAAAAGATTGATTTGCTTGAGAATCTTGATTTTAGCTGAGTTTTGAAGTAATAAATTTTGAATTTATTTTTAACTTTTGTATGTAAAATGAGTATAAAATAGCTACAGTTCTCACATTATCTGAACGAAGAAGAAATCCCGCTATTCCTAGGATTTCTCTTTGAATCGGTGGCGATCGATGAAGTTGATCATCTTACAAAATCTCAAATTGATGTAGAATTGGCCAAGATGAGAAGTATGACTCTTCTTTCTCTTTGTGTGGTATAGTGATTTTAGGGTTGTGGTTGTGGTGCTTATATAAGGAAAAAAGTGTGTGAAAATTCCCTCCAAAGTTGTTCTGCACAGGTGCTTAGGACCAAAATTGCTCACTAGATTTTTCAAGATTGTTCAGTGAGAACAAAATTGCTTAATGGAGTAACGGGAAACTATTGCAGGAAAAAAATATTTGGGAGTGAAACCAAAACTATTGGGTCCAAAATCAAATGAGACTGTCAAGACAGGTGTGACCACTATTGCAATTTTGTCATTAACGCTGCGAATTTGTTCTAATTAATCTATTTCTAAACATAGGCAAAGATCATGTGTAATTCTAATCTAATCCCTAAGTCAACCATATCTAAATTTATCTCAATAAAATCTGAAGTTTGATGCACTCAAGATTTCTAATATGATCCACTAGAATTAGCATGCCAACACAACGTCACTTTGGTGAATCTAAATTCACACATATAGTACTAAGTATTAATGAAAGCCATCAACTCAGTTTACCATTGTTTCCACCGACAGCAACTCCACCTGCTCTTTCCCCAACTCTTATTACATCTCGCTTATCCTTGACATGGTTGCGGGTTTCCTATTTTGGTAATTATATTTGGTGAGCTTCCCACATCCGCTTGACAACTCCTCCATTTGTCCATTTGCTTAAATCATCCCATAGTTCTAATTCTTTTTAACTTGTACTTTCACATTCAGGTATTCATTTGGTTTTTTTCTCTAATTTTATTACAAACCGAGGGTTGATGGTTCCTGAGCATAATGATTTCCCCTTCACGATTATTGCTAGTTCCCAATCATGATCATTCTCCTTCTGTATGATTATTGCTTCTTCTATTACATGACGATAATGGAAATCAACTAGTAGGGTTTATAGTTCAGTTTTCCTGTTCCCCACCCTGTTCCATCTTGTGTTTCACGGGCGGAGTGGGAACAAGTGTCCCATTTTCACACATAATAGATTTCTAATATACACCCCCATCTCATGAACTATGAACCCTAATTTGAGATCCCCCTGTTCGGTTGTTCCCTCATCCTGTTCAACATCATGTTTTATGTTCGGTTGTTCCCCCATCCTATTCCATCTCGTGTTTTATGGGGTGGGGTGCCGGGTGGGAGAAAAGTGTCCCATGGAATTTTGGGATTGGGAATAAGAATAAATGAAAAATATTATTCCCTCCATCCACAAAAGTTGTGACATTTTCCTTTTTAAGTTGTCCCACAAAAGTTGTTACATTTCCTTTTCAAGCATATGGGCCCCACACAAAAATATTAACATATTCTCATGGAGCCCACGCACACTCCAAACATACCACTAATACACTTACCTACTATATATTAAAATATTATATTCTCAACCCACTATCTATTAAAATATGGGAGAAAAGTTTTTTTATACAAATTTTAAAATCCAAAATTAATACCGACACTTTTGTTTTGAAATTATCAATTCTATCAAATATACACTTTTTGGACACTATTACCCTCAAACATTAACTCTAAACCCTAATATACCTGTCACGCCCCGATCCCAGACAGAACGCGACAACCGCCACATTAACCATAAATTTCGCGGAATGGGTGCACTTCACTCCATAAAGTTTATAGAAAACGTAAGGCTTGCTATCAAGTACCTGTAGAACTAAACAACTGATAACACCGGGTACAACCCGAGGACATCATCACATAAAGTATCAACAAGGATTTACAAAGGTACAAAATACAACGATGTAACTTAGTTTAAAAAAAATATACATGAACGATATAACATCGCGAGGGTACAAAAAGAACATCAAGGGGGTCACCAAATATAAACTATACAATCTCGCCAATGAATCCGTCAATTTACATAAAAGAGGAAGTACCCAAAACACTGATTGGATGATGAGCAAACGATAGGCAAACCTCCAACCAAAACGATATCAACAGCCTGAAAAGGAAAGAATGATGGGGGTGAGCAAAACCACTAGCTCAGTGAGGTGATAAGCCGGTCACCCAAACCCTTATACGAAGCATGTATTCCTACTCACGGTTCATAACATAAAATCTAACATTTCATCCCACAATAACTATTTCTCACTCAGTATACATATTAATGAAAATAAAAACCTTAGTGCACATTTACGAATAACACAATTAGTTCAAACAACATATTATCACATAAAAGACGTGTGGGTAGTCAATATCCTCCTCGAACTGAGCTCTCCGTCGAGAGACAGTCCAAGCCCGTCACCGTTACTCTAGATAAAATGCACATTAATATTCTTTCTCAACACGCCAAGTGCTAAAGTTCACAATTCAATATCGACGTGAATACTTGAAATGATCAAACATATAAACATATATGACATGCATGTCCCACACCGGTGACGTTGACTGAGCCTATAATAGACTGATGCATCTAACGATCACCTTCCAGAGTATCATTATTTGACAAATGGACAGGTGCCCCGTTAGATCTAACTCACCCGGGTTTACCAAGCAACGGGCAACTTGGTTGTCACTCTAACTCACCCGAACCGCGACAATTCGGGCTACTTAATCAATATCGCTCTAACTCACCCGAACAGTGACCAATTCGGGCTACTTAACCTTGGTACCAAGCATAAGATGAATAACGACTCAAGTTAGAGTCTTAATTGGCACACAAGAATAACCAGAAATCAATTCTCAAATAATTCACAATAAATGCTATCAGATATCGAGCCGGCAAGGCTCTTCAACATAAGTTAAAATCAATAATACTCATAAAATGGCTAATAGGACTCTAACCAGAGCAATCGAGCCAATCAGGCTCTTTACCACATAACGCAATACCAAATAATTTTCTTATCAATTAACTAAAACTAAAATAAATGCACATTTATCGAGGGTCCACACTTCCCACAAGAGAAGGCGTTCCTGAATTATCAACTCACAAGGAAGTGATTAACTCTCTCCGGAATCTGAAGTCGGTCCCTTGCCCTTCGTCGATGGTTCTTTACCTAGAAAGGAGATGAGCAATTAAAGACAAATCAAATATAACTAACTATTAGCGGTAACATCATCTTTCATTACTAAAAACAAATCCTAATTGAGTTCGAACGAGTCGATATTAAATGAAAATGGCATGTAACTCCTTAACATCAGTTCTCAATCCCACATAACCCGTTTCAATACATTAACTAAACGAAACGATAGAAAATAAATTTGAATTCGACATAAAAATTCTAAAATTTTCCAGCTAGCGGAAGTTTACGAGAAAAATCATAACTAATTATAGAATAATCGAATTGAGGCATTTCAAGTGGCTACGGAAAGCGAACGAGTTCAGTTCCGTACAGAAATTAAGTTTGCAAACTTTCAAGGGCAATAGCTATGTCAAAATTAGTTCGAACAGTCTGCGAATTACCCACATACCAAAAAGAAAAACCCCACAAAATTACAAAACCATGGAAGAAGGAAGCTTAATTCACACATCACTTACCTCAAAATAACTTAGAAACCACCTAGGATGAGGGTTGTAAGGGAGAATTTGATCAACAAGGGTTTCTCCTCTTCACTCTCTTCTTTCCCCTCTTTTGTTTTTCTTCTCCCGTTCTTCTTTCTTTTTTTTTTAACTTTAGCCTTAATAATTATATATCAGGCCATTTAAGTGGGCTGAAACTTTGGGCTACAAAATAAATAAATAAATAAATTTGGGCTTTCTAAAAAAAATCTAGTTGGGCTAAGATAGGGCTGGCCTTTTAGGTCATAAAAATAAATAAATAGGTTTTGGACTTTCTAAAAAAAATCTAGTTGGGCTAAAATATTATAAAGTATCCCCTCCTCTAAAAAATTTCGTCCTCGAAACATAAACGTACCTAGAGATGAAAAGAGATTTGGATGTTGTTGACGCATGACTGACTCTGGTTCCTATGTTTCTTCTTCAATTTGATCACTTCTCCATAGAACTCTCACCATAGGAATGAATTTATTACGAAGCATTTTCTCTCGACGATCTACAATTTGAACAGGTTGTACTTCATACGATAGATTTTTTTTAATACAACTGGGGGATATTTGAGCACGTGCGAAGGATCTGGTTCATATTTTCTAAGCATAGAGACATGGAAGACATCGTGAATCTTCGACAATTCCGATGGTAGCTCAAGTCGATATGCGACACGACCAATCCTTTGCATGATTGTAAATGGGCCAATATACCTTGGACTCAACTTTTCTCGACGGCGGAATCGCAACACGCCCTTCCATGAAGAAACTTTCAGAAAAACTTTGTCTCCTTCATTAAACTCCAAATCGCGCCTCCTATTAACTGCGTAGCTTTTCTGTCGATCTTGCGCTGCCTTAAGTCTGTCTCGAATAAGTTGTATTTTTGCCTTCGCATCTTTGATAAGCTCTACTTGTTCAATTTGTCTCTCGCCAACCTCATTCCAAAAGAGCAGTGTTCGACACTTTCGGCCATACAGAGCTTCGTACGGGGGCATTCCAATGCTTAAATGATAACTGTTGTTATAAGCGAACTCCACCAAAGTCACGTACTTATCCCAACTACCTCCCAAATTCAACACCACTGCACGTAGCATATCTTCTAGTGTCTGTATAGTTCTCTCTGACTGTCCATCAGTCTGTGGATGAAACGAGGTACTGAATAGTAATTTTGTACCTAGCGCTTTCTGCAGACTAGGCCAAAAACGGGAAGTGAATCTTGGATCACGATCAGATATGATTGACACTGGTACTCCGTGCAATCTCACGATCTCATCGACATATAACTTGGCAAGTTTCTCTAAAGATTCGTTGGTATGCACTGGAAGGAAATGTGCCGATTTCATCAGACGATCGACAATGACCCAAATTGAGTCATGACCCTTTTGGGTT